>CM055856.1:16341426-17695176 GCA_029490765.1 Euthynnus affinis | reverse complement strand
AAAGGAAAAGGTCACAACATCATACATCTTAGAAGAAGTAGCTCACATGAGTGATGGATTGTTAGAATAATGTTTAATCCTCTTAACTTCCACATGTAAGAATTAAAACTGAAATTATTTAAAATAAATTCAAAACCTCTGTTCATTCCTCCTCCGTTCACTTGTAAGTCTGTGAAACAAGTCTGCATGAGAAATTCAAGTTTGTAGAGAAGATTTTGGGTGTTAAAGCAGGGTCAATATTTCTACTTAATTGAGTGGGTGCATGTGTAACTTCAGTGTCACACAGTTTTCAGCTTTGAACCTGAATTTTTATAGGTTTGCACCTCCTGGGCTGTCAGTAGCTTATAAAAATCATCATATAACTAGGAGGTTGTCTTGGATGTACATGTGGAGGCCCACAGGGGTCTCTGACCATGCGGGTCGCGTTTGTACCTGTTTAAAGCGAGACGGCACGCTCCAGCCACAGGCCTGCATGATGCCGTCATCACGGCGCATGTGCTCTCGGACCTGCCGGTACTGTTCACGCCGCTGCTCTCGGCGGGCCAACAGTGCCGAGTCACTGAGGAGAGACGCAACACCGTTACTCGCCAGTCTGGAAGCAACGGGAGGGAGGGAGTGAAGAGAAAAAAAAGCGAAGCGTTAGCAGCCTGGCCAGCCAGCAGCAGGAGACAAGAGAGAGATGAAAAGATGGGAGAGGAAAGGAAGAAAAAGAAAGCAATAGCAGTGGAGTTACTAGCACTTGTTAAACTACGCTTTATTTTAGCTCAAGCCAAGCTATTAAAATGAAAATCGTGAGAAGATACTTCATATGTTTAGCATTTGTGCTTGTAAGTTCAAAGATATAAAAGAGAAGAAAAACAGAAGAAAATGTGATGTTTCTGTGGCCTGGTTGTTGTTTTTTTCTGTGTCTATTTGTGACAGAACGCTTATAAGCAAAGACAAATTGAGACAATATGCATATTCAAACTCACATTCACTCTTATGACCTAAAACTAAACTTTTCAATATGCAACACTTCTTTTGGTTCAAGTTTTACCATTAAACAGGACCATGAAAGCCAAAAAAGGTTGTATTGTAACTCCGGATTTATGTGCATTTTTCTCTTTTGTTTCTACAATACTGTTCAAAATATTCTCCTTATTTATGCATTAGAAGATTTGTCTGAATGGGATATAAAGGTACTGACAACCAATCCCAAGTGAGAACCGTGTGAACATCTCCACTGTATGTTGATTAATCTGCTGGAAGCTTTCTACTCTCCAAGCTGGCACAAGCAAGCAAGCAACCAGACGTTGAGACCAAAGCAGTGTGGGAAGCAGATCAGGTAAGAAGGTTAGTGTGAAGTGAAGCTATGTCTGCTGGTTGCTGCTCACTCTTCGGGGAAGAACTCCAGTGTTCGGTTGGAGGTGGAGATCTGACACATGGTGTGGCTGCGTCGCTGAGAGAAACCGGCCGGCGACGGAGACTTGTAGTGGATGTTGACACTGTAGTACGGCCGCTTGACAGGCGGAGGGCTGGATGATGAGCTGAAGAGACGTGCAAAGCTGGTGGAAGGAGAGAAAGAGAGGAGAGGTTTATATTTGAATGTTGTATTTTACCATTTCATTTATTCAGGGTGTTTCTGGTTGTACTGAAATGAATGCGTTTATTAAAAGCAGAATCTCACAACTGCCAGATGGTGGACTTCTTCTTCTCTTGGATTGGAGGACTCTCTCGGGACGCCCTGAGAGGAGAGAGAGAGAGGAGTGAGTCGAAGGAAAAGTGATGCTAAACCACAGACAAGAGCTTTACTTCTGTGGTTCAGTACGTTTTCATGAATTTTGCTGTTGAATTTGAAATTTACATTGCAAACAAAACAGCAATTTTCACAGCTGTATTATTAACAAAAAAAACAACTGACAACTTGATTCAGACCTTTATCATAAATTATTTCAGCCCTCCCTTCCTGTGCTCATCCATGTATCTTCATCTCTAGTCTCAAGCAGCGTCTTTGCTTCGTCTACCTGATCATCTCTGTCCACCGTACAGCCTCCTGCAGCTCCATCAGCCTCTCTTTGTACTGGTTCCTCTCCATCAGCACACGGGCCATCTCCACCCGAGTGAACCGCCGCCGCTGGGTCATTGTCATGTCACCATCTTGCATGGGTGATGAAAACTGGAGACACAGAGCCATTATTACAGGCAGATATTTGCAGTATACCTACAGTATAGAAATGTTTTATTGTTTCTTTTCTGCGCATCAACCAAACAATCAAAACTCTCATCTGTGGTTAAATGAAGCATGAAGTGCTGCTCAAAAAAGCTCATACATGGTTTGCTACTCATTATACTAATATTTCTGAAGATAATAAACAAATCTACAAAAAAAAGTAGGCATATCTTCAACACCCATGCACACTGATCCCAAGTAAAGAGGTTAGTAATGTAGACGGGTACGGCGACAGTTTTACTCACATCATCGCCTCCTTCATCCTTGGAGTCCCGAGATGACCCGAGAGCCTCTGCTCTTAACCTGAAACCCAAAAACAAAAACACACTTACACATCTTCATTTCTACTTGTGGTAACAGGCAGGATAGAAAGAGAAGCCACAAGTCCACTGATACTGAGACTGGAAGCCATTTTGTGGGAGGAATCTGGGATTTCAGTTCTTGTTGATGAAGCGTCTGGAGCTGCTGTGAGCTACATTTGGCATGAATGGACATAACATGATACACGCTATAATTGGGGGTGACATTTACACTGGTACACTTATTGACAAGGCAATTTGTCAAATGCCCCTGTCTTTTGAATTTTTATTCAGAGAATTTTTTTTTTTACTTTTTCAGAAAAGTACGGGATAGACATCTCAGAGTTCACAGTGTTGATGATACATTCACAGACGCACAGTTCATACGCAGCTCTGCACTTTTAAGCTAGGAGGTGGAGGGTCTAAAAATGTGAAAAATGAGTCTTGTTTTGTGCTCTTGAGCTGAAAGAGGTAAAAGAGTTAGGATGTCACTGTGTTTTATTGTTTTTATTGTTACGCAAGGTTTTTTCTTATGCTCCAGCTGGGACTCTTGCAACAGTAGAAAGACAAAAGGATATATAAAAAAAACAACAAGTATAACATCCTAAGTTATCCTGAGTAAGTACTTGAACAGTGTCTGGTTTTAAAGTAAAATATAAACTTTGTTGAGTGGTTTGATGCTCTCCATTTGCCGTCCAACCCCAAACACATTTACCGCCATCCATTTCTCCCTGAGACTCTCGTTTTATAGCCTCCAAAGTGAGTCTACAACACCTTGAGATTTATTGGAAGTAAAAATGTTTTTTATGACTGTGGAATTATGTTCAGGTGAGTTTTCCAGCTTAGCATTTTATGGCAGTAGATGTTGTACCAAATCAGCTGTAACAGCCATCCTCATTTTACATAACACTCATGCAGAGATATACTGTATCCACTCAACACAAACTGGTTTTCAAGAGTTGAAGAAGCATATTTTAACTGCAGAGTAGGCAAGCATGGCTGGATTAAATGGCTGCTGAACAATAAAAAATTGCATGAAACTGAGGAAATGAGTAAAAGAACATTATCACACTAAGCTCCTTTATATTCTTCTTTAAAGTTTCAGTGATGTACACTCAGTGAGATAGAGAGCGTCTCCTGCCACTGAGTTGATGCTCTGTTAAGATTAGAGGAGGATTTTTAGAAACAACATACTATCTACAACACAGAAAAACTGAGATCAGACATTTTGTTCTCTGGTGCTCATACTTGGACACCACTGACAGTTATCCAAGACTATCGTGTTACTCCACTTCTGTGTCTGTTGCTAGGATGTATTCATTAGTTTAGTCAAGTAGGGTCACTAAGGTTTGGATTACAGGTCAACAGTTGTTTGACTTATTGTTTGACTGCTGTGCTGCTTATTTAACTTGAATTTATGTCTGAATATTGTTTGTAGCATCCTCTAAAATGAGTTTCTTATTACATTGGCTTCTCATACTTCTCATACAAATATGATACATGGTCAACGACCTTGTACTCAGCAGAAATTCTTTCATATTGGAGCTAAACATTTTAAAGGAACATGTTTTCCACCAAAAAAAAGGCTTTTATTTTCACCTCTTCAGTTCTTCTTCCAGCTCCTTGACTCTGGCGTCCACCTTGTTCTTGGACTGTCTCACCGCCTCCAGCTCCTCCTTCAGCACCTCCTGCTCCCCTGACAGCTCGTCCACTTTGGCAATAAGGTCGTTTTTCACAATGTTGAGAGCATTTCTGTCAAGCAAAGAGCAGAAAGAAGAGGAAGTAAGAGATGGATGGAAAGGTTTTAGAGCACAGACACATCCTTCAGTTGGTACTAGACCCACTAGAATATTTTTTGCCTTTGGATGAAGATCAACATCACTCACACACACACACACTCTTTCTTTCTCTCATCTTCTCTGTATCTCTTACTTGGTCTCTAGGAGCTGTTTGTTCTCTGTCAGCAGGTTCTCCACCTCCTTGCCCATCCCTGAAACAGTCACATTCACATCTGTGTTACTCATCACACACAACAGACATCATCCATAAATCAATGAACTGATCTGCAAGCAAAATGCATTTCCCAGTGTGTTTGTGGTGAGGCTGCCTTTCAGACCTGATTTCAGACAAATGGTGGAAAACCTCAAGAAAAAGGTTCAAAAATCCAATAAAATTTCAATGAATTGACAGATTATTGATTTAAGATCTTGTATGAACAAGGAGATAAAACCAGGTTGAAAAGGAAGATTCCTTGTTAAATGAGTAAGTTGTTTTTCTTTTTAATAGCAGAGACGGATAAACAGCTGAAAGAAGTCTTAGAGGATTTAAAATTTTTACAGCATTACTGAGCAGAAACTATAACTTTTAGTGGGTTATTGACTGCTGGTGAGAATAATTTTGACGGATGCTTTATCGAACTCAGCGAGGACACACAAATTCAGGAATTCAGTGTTAATGTCAGGGTCAACCTTTTCATTTTGTTACTACATCTTCTATTATTCAGTATTTTCAACGTGCAAGCAGCAAGCACTGAGCAACATAAGCCAAGCACGCACAAAATTTAAAGCAGAAATTTCAACACTGACAAAAAATTCAGGATATGAGAACAAAAAACAAGCAAAACGAAAATGTAATAAATAAATAAATAAATAAAAAACCTAGAGGGTTTATAGATTGAAAAAAGGCTGGTAGTATTGTATGTATTGGTATTGTATACACAGAACACACAATTCTGTAAAATTTAGGTGGTAGTTTGTATTCTGGCTGCAGAGGCAGAGAAATAAAAGGCTTATTTATATTGGGTTCAACTGGCAGTTTTAACCGCACTGGGTCTAGATAACAAACCTTTAACACCTGACATCAATTTATTAGTGGTGATTTGGACAGCTTGAAGCCATATATTTTGATGAACACTTATTGATGACATGTTCTTATGCTTTCACACTCTGCTGATTATCATTTTAAAAAGCGGAGCAACACAACATCTAACTGGAATCATCTGACTGGCACAAATTCATTATCAAAGCCAGCTGAGCTTGTTTTCCAGACTTGTTTTCTTGATTCAGGGTTCAACACTGCCTCTGTACCATTAGACTCATGCTGATGTTTTATTCATGGTCACCACTACTGGCCAAACGTTTTCTACACGGCCTTTTGCAGGAACTCGTTATTGAAAGAAAAGAAAAGCTTGGTATGTGAGATGCAAAAGGTGGCAAAAAATATATAAATATAAATATAAAGCCACACAAAAAAAGGAACCTGAAGGAAAAGCTAAAAGGCCAGGGAATGATATAACAAGCAAATGTGAGCAGAAAGATGAGCATAGCAATTTTGAAGGCAAGGGTGCCTTACCGAAGAAATCATCACGGACTGGAGGCAAAAGAAGAAGAAGATGGGAGAGGAGAGAGGGAGGAGATGGAAAGAGGAAGCGGAGAAGAGGAAAAAGAGGAGAGAGAGGATGCTAATAAGCATTTATTAAATTTGGATTGAAGAAGCGCAGCAGGGCGAAAGGACACAAAATATACTATCTGGCCCTCACACTGAAATAGGTTCAAGCAAGTGAATATTTATGTTACCCAACGCATTCAATGATTTATTCAAATATCAGCAAATTCATTTTAAAGTCCCAGTGAAACAGCAATTTTTAAGAGAAGTTTGCATCTGTGAATTCTTGTCTTTTTCTGTTTAAACATGAGGCTGGGCGGGACATGATGCAGGTCATTTGAAGATCCGCCTGGGAGAGGAGTGCAGCTTTGTTTAATAGGGGGGGGAAGGATTTTCATTATATTTCTCATATAATTTCACTGTGACTTTAAAAGAATAAGAAACAACTGTTTTTCATAGATACTGGGCATCTATGGCACTGGCATCACCAAGTGGAAAATTAAATCTGCAGAGATGTGCTGATATATATCTACTCTTCCAAGTGGAGATTGGAGCAGAAAGGAGTCGAGAGAGGAAAAAAGAAAAAAAGATACCAACCAATGCATGTTCAGATACACACCTGAGAACTCGCCTATGGGTGTCACCAGCAGAAGCACATAAAGGGGAAAAAAAGGAAACGGGTGAGAGGTTAACAGATGGACAAAAAAACTCCCTTCCTGTTTCTGTGACATAAAACTGACATCGTAGTGAAATAAATGAGTATAAACATTAAATAAACTGCTTTGAGAATCTGAAAAATATGATTTAACTTTTGAAATGGGCTGCATTGTCGTGACTCTGCATCTTAATAAAATGAAAGAGGGGGGGGGTGAACAAACTAAAAATAAATAATAAAAGTAACACTGCATGAATGGGCAGCTGGGATTGGAGATGCAGCTGGTGTGGGATTGTATGGGTTTTCAGGATGACTGTGCAGTGACTGTGCAGTGATGAGCTGTTGTATTCCAGTCTTGGCCATGCAAGGTAAAAAAGTAATACTCAGTGCAGTGGCAAATTCACGCAGCCTCACATGGAGCTCCTGCCCTGCAGTAATGCAAAGCGAAAACAAACGCTGCCTTTGTGTAACACGCACATGCAGCCGCCCTTATTTTCTTTTCTGGATTTTCACTTAATCTGATATTACTGTGTAATATCACATGTTAGCATACAGGGGAAATTTCGGGCTTCACTTTCACAACTTGGAGGTGAGCATTGATCACCTCAGGAGGAGAGGAAGGAGGCAGCGTTTTCAGCTTTATTTTTAAGCATTTCCTTTGGTGTGAAATACTCACCACCGACCAATATAGAGGAGACCACTAAGCTTTGCAAAGTGATTCCATTGTACAGTTTGTTTGACCTTTACTGCCAATCTTTAAGGCTTTCTGATAAATATATTGATGAATCCAGAAAAAGTTAAAACAACCAAGGTCCTGTTCGTACCTAGCAGCTCGGCGCCCGCATCTACATCTCCAATGATGTCCGACTTGGCGTCTTTGATCTCGTGGTAGAGAGAGTCCGTGTTGATGCCGAAGGCCTCGTTCACTATGCCCTGAGACGGGCTGAAACACACAAATATTAGATATTTTAACTTCAGCTGTATGATTCAAGGATCTTCTATGAGCAACAGGCCTTTTTCATGTGACATTTTGACTTGTTATAATAGGAAAAGCGAAAATGTTAAAATGAATAACATTTACGAGGGCTGTGTTATGTTCAAGTGTCACAGAAAGTATAACAATGAGGCAGCATGCACAGTACCAGGACCCTGAAACTATACCGCTAAATGGAATTAAGCCATCATTCATTTTATTATATATATCTGTGCTTTTTCTACTGTGACATGTCAAAAGGGCCCATTTCCATTGGCCTTGTTTTGATGACAAACTTAAAAGCTACAAATCTGCACTTGAACAAGGACAAATACAGACATGATGTTCACTCAAGAAAGCAAGTATCTGCAAGCTGATTGTCATTTCATGCTGCAATGAATGGAAACCTGCCTTGAAGGAAGAAAAAACACTATTGTGTGTCTTGGACCTCATGTGTAGTGTTTTGTAGTGAATGGGCTCAAATGTGCAAAAACACAGGTGTGGTCCTTTGTCTCATTTAGCAAGACTAGGTCAAAGCATACTCACAGCAGCAGCTCAGCTTCAACACACTTACCTGATCGTACTGTGACAAAATAATCTCAACTCAAAGCTTAATAAATAAAACAAAACTTAATATAGATTGATCTATTGTTTATAATACATTTATATTTATGTAAATGTGCTGATATCTGTACATATAGAGCCACAGAGACAGCGCTGTTGTTCTGTCCAGTAAAAACATGAAGCTTCACTTTACAATCAGACAAACAAATGTCGCAATTACAAGTGTTAGATTTCATCTATGAGATCAACATTCTTCTTCCAAAAGGAATTATATCTTAAAAATGCTACAGAGTCATTAGAGCCAGCAATAATTCTCCAAAGACAGATCACTTCATTGGATCACGTTCTCCCTGGGTCGACGACAGATGTTGACCAACCAATCATCATAGCCGCTAGCAGAACAACTCCTGAGATGATTGGTTGGTCAATATCTGTGATCTTACCCAGCCCTCACATTTCCAAAAATGTCAGAGCAAATATCCAAATATGCGTCATTTGGATAAACAGACAACATATTGTTATTAACAGTCCTACAGTGAAAATTACAACAGCTTTATGTCCTTCAGCTGCCTTCAGCTGACCAATGGTGTAATTTCATCACTCAGGCACTCAGTCTGTCAGTCAGTCAGTGAGTCATGGACAGATATCCGTGTTCATAGCCCTGGCCCCGCTCTTGCGGTCCAGCCAAAATGTTTTTATTAGTTTTTATTAGTTCTTATAAAATGTGACATTTTGGAGATTTTCAGGATTTTCACTGCATGCGCTGTGCATATAATGCAGCCACAGTATAGTTGTACCTGTTTCCTCCTCCATACACACGGGGGTCCACACACATGTCCAGCTCAGGAGTAGAATCAATGATCTCCTGAAACTCAGACCACTCATCACTGCTTCCCATACCTGGAAAAAAAGACATACTGTAAATACACCAGAATCACATTTTCAGGTCAGATTCAGCTGCACTTCAGAAAACGACAAACATTTTGATGATAATTTTGTTGCATCACTTTTATGAAGGGTTTTTAAGACAGAAACAAAATATAAACTACTAATACATAAATAATTATATAATTCAATGCGTAAATAAATTAATAAATAATTATGTAAACTAATGCTTAATCGTCACTATAAATAAATCACAAATTAAATTAGACTTTAAAAATATAAATGTTTAAAAAAATCTGTATTTATTTATTTAAGCATTTAATTATATAATTATTTATGTTTTTACATATTTAGTTTTGGCCCTTATAATCCTCCATACACTCAAAACCTGGAGAGGGAGTAAAGGTGGACAGTCAGCTTTGAACCGAGGACGTATTTGGTGACTTCCTCTTACCAATGCTGACATTCCTGGTTTCCTGGGAAACTTGCACCTCCATGTTCCGGCTGAGCCGCTTGGCACTTTTCCTGCGGTTCCCAGTCCGTATGACTTCAAACTCAGATTGCGGGGGGAAGCCCTCATTGATGGGGGTGACGGTGGCCGAGGGGACGGAGGAGGTGGGTGTGTTGGACTTGCTTCCCGTGCTGCTGGGTGTGGCTGCCACTGAGTCGGACTCTGATCCATCCTCCTTGTTATGTGGCAGCAGTGAGACGGTGGCAGAGGAACAGACAAACAGCATTATATGAGCATCATATAGTGGAGGCAGGCATTAACTTTTAGCTATAACACCTGTATAACTAATTTTATTTAGATTTATTGAAGAAATTACTGCTAGCAATGCTGGCTGTGCTGATACCAGACACAGTCAATAATGACTACCTTTCTTGTACGCAGCTCCATGTTTTGTGGAACATTTTCCTTCAGCATTTCTCTGCTTCACATTGTCATTGTGAATAAAACGAGTCTGTTAGAACATAGATTTTCCATTTTCGCATTCCTAATTGTAAAGGTGTGTAACCTGATTTTGGTCAATTCTGGTGTGATGTTGAAAAATGTTGACTGTTCAGTGACTTCCTGTTGCATGAAACACATTTATGTTAACCTCTATTTATACTGTCAGGATAATTTAAATAGCTAAACACTAGGAGGAGCCACAACAAGAAAGCAACACTTTCCCATGTATTTATAAAACTCATCACTCCCAAAGAGTTCAGCCGTGAATCTTTTCTTACCTTGGCTGCTTCTCTCACTAAATCTATCATCAAACTGTATGAGAAGATAGTTTAAATAAAAAGAGGAATGCTTGAAAACACAAGCTTCAACTTAAAGTATAAACTAAAGCATGAGGACACATGGAAGAAGCTCCACGATCACACAAAAAATAATCACAGTTATAAAGAAAAGTCCATGGAAAAGCGATGTGGACCCCTGCTTGCTTGAGTCAACATATATACCTAACAAATCTGACTTTAAAAGGCAGATTTCCAAGTGATGGGAATAAAATAGTTTTCCTCTAAAGTGACACAAGCAGGCTTGAGGGGGAGGTGGTCCTTGTGGGTGTGGTTAACAGGACGGGTAGCGGTAAAGCTGGCCCCTCCCCCTTCCACTCCCCAGGCTGCAGGTGTGGTCGTGGAGGAAACACAGGGCCGCTGTTGGTCCCACCTGATAGGCGGAGCTGAAGGCAGACTGGCTGAGCTCGCTGACCTGCCAGATGTCTTTCCCAGGCATCATCCTAGCCACCCCCAGACCCCCACGTACCATGCCCTCGCCACTGGGGTACAGGCTCAATGACGGCGGCCGCTCTGCTTTGCTGCTGGGAGAAGAGACACAGAATGACGACTGTTAGTTATTGATTTATTAATTTACATCCTTTTTTCCTCTCCAGGGCTGCAGCCTATCCTGGCATGCATTAAAAAAATCTGGACAATTTGCAAGTGCGTCACAGGGTTAAAACAAACAATCACTCACATTCATAACTATGGAAAACTTACAGGAGTAATTCAACATCCTGGGAAATGCGCTTAGTCGCTTTCTTGAAGAGGGTTCAATGACAAGATCAATACCACTCTCATGTCTCAGGTACGCTAAATAAGAAGCCAACAGTTAGAGCCAACAGTCGATTAGCTTAGCTTAGCATAAAGACTAGAAACAGGGGGAAACAGGTAGCCTGGCTCTGTCCAAAGGTAGCAAAATTTGACGAGCAGCACCTCTAAAACTCTTGAATTAACATGTTATATCTCATTTGTTTAATCTGGTTCAAGATAAGATATAGTCTGGCCCATGACCCTCATTTTTACACTTCAGTTGAACTGATTAAACAAACAAGGCACTGCATGTTAATTAGAGAGCTTTAGAGGTGCTACTGCTGTTACCTTTGGACAGAGCCAAACTAGCTGTTTGCCTCTGTCTCCAGTGTTTGTACTAAGCTACGCTAACCAGCTGCTGGCTGTAGTTTCATATTTACTGTGCAGACATGAGAGTGGTATCAATCCTCTCAGCAAGAAAGCAAGTAAGTGCACTGCACAAAATGTTAAACTATTCCTTTAAAGAATGGGTTCACCATTTTAAAGTCAGTCTTAAACAATAGTCAGGTGCCAAAATGAACATTGAAATAGGTTTTTCTTGCTGTAATCATTCCTCCTGTTCATGGCCGTTATAAAAAGATCCCTTCATAATGCAATTTACAATGTAAGCGATGTGGGACAAAATCCACAAAAAAAGTTTATATGAAGCTTCAGTCACCCAAATTAGTCAAATCAAATAGATAACTTTCAACATTACAGTCTTTATGTTACTATACTCCCACCACAGCTCAACAGGGAAACACAAAGAAGGAATTTTATGCTAGAAAGACTCATTTAGACTGCTGAAGCCTCATATAAACTTTTAAATGCTCTTTTACACAAAATGACCCCCATCAATTACATTGAAAGCATATATATGAAGAGGATATTTTGATAGTTAGTATGAATAGGAGGAATGATTACAGCAAGGAAGACCTATTTCAGCATCCATATGGGAACCTGACTGTTGTTTTAAGGCAGACTTGAAAAATTGTGAACCTGTCCTTTAAGGTCTCTGGTTCACCCAAACCACATGTTTTTGGAGAAAACCAGAGCACTCAGAGGAAAAACACATTAAGACAGGGAGGACACAGCAAAGGCTGCAATCAAACTCATGTTCTAACTCATTAAAAAACAAGTAATATGTTAATAGAGCAAGATAGGGATTTTAGGGAAAAGTCAAATGGCCCTCAAGCCCTACATGTAGAAGAAATAATGGCTCTGATGGCATGCAGTCCAGTCCATCAAGCCTAACATTGTCTTAATGTCTCATGAGCTCTCTTTATTTACTAAAGAGACACAGACTGGAGCAAATGCAAGTCATTTAAACAGGCAGCACCGGCACTACAGGCACATACATATATTATATAGGATACCACATCTATAACATCAAACAAAAGTTTATTCCTATAAATGCACCATACAGGTCAGTTGATTGAATAGCTGATTAACTACATGCAGTTTTTGGTTAAATGATGCCTGGACAAAACTGATTGAAAGAAAACTGACAAAATGTTTTTCTAAAAGTTAAATAAAATCTTGTTTTTTCCTCTAAATCACACAATGAGACAATTTTAAAAAGAATAAGTAACTCTTAGAAGATACTATACAGCCTACAGCAAGCACAGATTACTTCTTCCTCACTCAAATTAATGCATATCCTTATAATTGCATCCTCTTTGCATACAGTACATGAATGTTTTGCTTTTGGAAGAGAGACGAACAAACAAGCAGAGCAGACAGGAAACACATGAACAAACACATGAGGAACCATTCCTTATTTCATTATTTGTTGTTCAAATGCGACATCATTGATACATTCGGGGGAAATAAATAGCTGTTACAGGCAACAATGACTCATAAAGCAAAAGCATAAAGGAACATTTCTTTATACAAGATGCTAAGGCACAGCAAAGTTATGAGAAGGGGGCATCAGCAAAGTCCAAGCAGGCCGGTTTAGATGGCGGAGCTGAGGGGAAAAGGGCAGTTTTTGGGACCATGTTGGATTTACCTTTTCCTCCATGTGTGGCGTTGACTGTGCAAACAGCAGCACAGAGAGCAAGCCAGCAAGACAGACAAGACAGACAGACACTGATTAGAGAGAGACAGCAGACAGGAACATGCCATGACACATGAACACACACTAACACACACACTTTTTCACCTTTATAAGTCACGCTACGAATATTTTTAAAAGTCTGTCTTGTAAAAAAAAGTCTTAAAAGATGTTCTATTCTTATTCTTTCAGACGTTAACTAGATTTCAAAGCAGTTCCTCCTATTGTATTGAAAACTACTCACTGGTGTTTTAAATGCAACCATCCTGACAACTATCCCAAAAAAAAATCATGAGCAAAGATGAGCCCTATTCAATGCTCTATTTTTAACAGTCACTGAAGATTTGTAGGATTAGTGTGCTTTTGATAAGACACTGTGGCTGAATAGATTTTTAGGATACTATAGTGAACATGTTGCAGGAGGCGACTAATCTGCGGTTCGGCTACAGAGGCTACACCAGATGTCCCGCTCCTCGTCTTGTTTCGTGCTCATAAATATTCAGGACCCATGAGCGACGGGCAACTGCTGCAAACTGCAAGCTGGCGAATGAACTCCAAACTTTCCTTTTTTTTTCTAATTATTTCCCTCAAGGCTGGTAATGGCTGCTTTTCTCTGTACGTCGCCTCTCCTCTTTGTCAGCAGGCAGCACCAGCTGTTTATCGAGGCTCCTAACAAACATAAATTCCAGCATCGACGCAGTGAGCATGTAGAAGCATGAACAGCCTGATACATTCAGGACAAAACACGAAACATCAGCGACAAGACGACAGGCCAACGTTAACAGTTCAAATCAACACAAAAATATAGATATGACACACATGACCCTTACGCTCCCACACCGATACACACAAACAGCAACTCACGTTCGTCCACAGCCGGGGCCGTCTGATTGGCTGTTGCTCCCTGCCTGCTGTATTTTGGACCGCTCTATGTGCTCGACGTACGTCTGAATCATCTGTGATACACGATCGCAAGATAAAGGAAGAGATGTGAGAAAAGAGGTAGAGGAAGTTTAGGTGGACTGTTGAGAAAACATGTTGTAAGTAAAATGATCACTTTGATTTAATTACAAAATCTGCAAACTACTTCACCTTAGTATCACAAAACCTAAATGGTGAAACTGTAGAGCTCAAAGGACCTTTACTGTGGCTTATGCATATCCCTTTTTATTCACTACAAATCACTTATAACTTATTTTAATGCTGACTGTTTTTCTATCCACACACAGTCTTGGTTTTGATGTTTTGTCTTCTTTCTACTCTCCAGGTAGCCATTGAGGATCAATTTGTAGAGATAGATAGAAGTGTGTGAGATAATCCATCAAATTTATACTTTTCAAATTAATTTGCACTTACAAGTGCATTTTTATCTGAAAGCAATGGCTGCCTGGAATGTAGGAGAAAAAAAACCCCGTTGGAAATGTGAAATAATGTGGCATGATTTTGAAGTATCTGCTTTGTAAAAAAACAACCTAAAACATGTAAAAACATTGGTATGCTCCTTTACTGCAATATTTGTCTCATTAAGATAATGGTTGTAACATTTTAGTATGATATAATAATAATATTGACAGTATTGAAATATTTGGTGGATTTCGGAGCAATAGTAATGTAATAAACCATGTTTGAAATATAAGATGTATATAAGAGGCCAGTTTAAAATTGGATTTTCTCATTTTTGATGTATGTGGCGGAAGAGGCATCAGGTTGTACGTTTGCTCTCACCTCAGTGTGGCGCTGGTGCAGAGCGTTGTACTCTTTCTTCATGTCTGATTCTCTCTCTTCCAACCGAGTGACTGAAAGACAGACAGACAACTGTTCAACAGCAAGAAACCAGGAGGGACTCTTAAAGTGATAACAATGTGAAAAAGTTCAAATAGCTCTGAATCTAAGTCTCTCCAGTTGACAACATCACATGATATTTTGTCACCAATTAAACATCATCAAGAAAAACTCACACATTAAGGGTAGATAGTGAAATAAAAATAAAACTTAACAGCCAATTAAATAACTCTGCCAGTACTCATAAGGCTCTGACATGTGAAATAAAGAAAATCGGGTTTTAGTTCAAAAGCAACAACAATCTAAAAATATAACGTCCTCCAGCTGCAGTGTGTCTACTTCCCTTTCCATCTTCCCCATAGAGCTACAATGGAAATGTTTTCTTCAGCTTCAGTATAACTTTTTCTTTTCTTTGTGTATCTGTAGAAGAACAGCTTGAAGTATTCAGATTTGGTATCTTTTTTAAATGTCTCTTGCTTCTATTTCCCACCGGTCTTGACTTCAAATCTAAACGTTTTGTTAGAATTAACTTTTGCTCGGGACATTCATCAATAGCAACCACATGTGCTTCACATACAGTATATCATTAGAACATACAGTAAATGTTTGGTGTTAAAGACGCGTGTCCACTCACTCTGATCAGAGTAGTTCTTTGTCTTGAGCTCCAGCTGTTTCCCCTGCAGCTCCAGAAACTCCACCTGTATCTGCAGGTCCTTCTTCTCAGCTTCCAACGCATCCTCGAATTCAATGAATTTCTGATAGAAGACACGTGAATACAATTCACAAACTGTACTTAAAGTGACAATTATATAATATTTTAACTATTGTACACAGATTTTATTTGAGAAATTAATATGGAAAGAAACACAACATGCTATAATCACTATTCTTGTGGCCAAAACTGTATTATAATTATGAAATTGTTTGTAGCAGCTATGTTTGACAATCATCTTTCAGGACAAGGCATAGGTTCAAAAACTAAAAAAAAAAAAAAAAGGAGGAAAAAGAGTTAAAGCCTTCTCCTCCAGAAAGGTTGTGGTTGCTCAGCAGCTTTGTAAGAAATCTCCATTTGCCCCACAGTGTGCATATAAACTCTTCAACTGAGCACCCACAAGAGGTAAACACAGAGTTGCCTACTTCCTTTTCACACTGCCTGTGTTTTTTTTATATAAAGCTGTTCACAATGACGTCCTTTTTTCAGTGCAGCAAGTCCATGAAGTCTTAATACTGTAATCCTCTGACTGCAGGGAGACCATGGAACCAGGAATATGCAGCAGATATGCAGCACACAAAAAAACCAACAGCTGCAGTATGATCACCCTTTGAAAATATAACTAGCATTGATATATTAAGACACAAGAGAGCAACAATCCTTGCTAAACCATGAACATCGCTCGTCATGTGTAGAGTTGATTTTAGCAGGTAAATAAACAAACCGCCGGTCCTTCCAGCTGCTGACTGTCTCCACCTCTGAAGGTGAGAGGTAGCTGCAATATCACAGAAATACCTACATACTAGCTAATTTAACAAGATGGGTTTCTGTAACAACACACCTTAATTAATCACAAAAGTGTGACTCAATTAAAGGTGAAATTCTATCTTACTATTAACTACCAAGCTGTTTAAACAGTGTTCATTGTGTGTTTTGTTTTTGCTCCCTTTAACACCAATGAAAATAAAATTATACACACAATCTTCTCCACCTCATAACATTTGATATCCATATCTGAGGGACAGTATGGCCTGTTTTTGCTAAAAACGTAATTGTTCACCTGATGACAGAACAAAAAGAATAAATCTCATCTGAAGAGACAAAAGCAGAAATGTCTTCCTAATGGGTGTCTTTTTTTTGACTAATATTATAATAGGGAATAAAACCTGTAGTACTTTAGGTAATAATATCCTTATGTCCTTGTACTGCGAATGTGTCTTTCAGTAACGCCCTTCAAATGCACTCTGCAGTTAACTGCTTTTACCTGAATCAAACACCTAGCCTCTCTAGTGTTTCTCTAGTGGTAGCGCTTTATGACATTTCATTCATGTAAACAATAATTATACAGGTTAATTGACAAAATTTATGTATTTATGGGCTGGAATATTGTGTTATTCTGCCCCGTATGAATTATTCATGAAGTAGCCTTGTGCTGAGTGCAGCTAATGTGCTTCACTGACAAACCAGGGCTACGGTAAGTGCGTTTGATTGCAGTGTGGTCACACTTTCTACTACGCCCCACCTGCAGAGAGAGCGAACTGACAACACCATGAAAATAATGACATGCTGTAATTGTCGAATTGTCAAATACGTAGCGTAGGTTGTGTCTTCTTTTTTCTTTTGTCTAAATTACTGATCAGAGCCGACAAGTTCAATCAGTCGGCTGGTTTATATTTGACTACAGCAAATCACATCAAGAGAGAAGGTGATGAGAACATGATCAGATAGAGCTGAGCGATGGCTAATCTATTTCTGTCATCGCGCTGTGAGAAGTGTCAGAATGAGACAGAAAACTGCTCAGCAACAAAGATGCGACAAAATTACTTAATGCCACTTGAATATCCGTGATCCTGGATATCTTAGTGAAAGCTTCACGAGGAGACAGGGAGTTGTTGGCTTTGTTTACCATCAGCTAGAGCTTAATAACCTTGTAATCTGAGCCGCTTTTTGCTTGTTGCTACCAGTGTCTTGCTCCCAGTGTGCACTATTGTTTTCCTCAAGCTCTGAGATTCTCTCTCACTCTGCCTCTTTTTTTTTCTCATCAGCCTCCATCTCTCTCTCTCTCTCTCTCTCTCTCTCTCGCTCTCTGTCTCTCTCGGTCCGACCGGGCCTGTGAGTTCACTCGCTCATCCTGCAGCTCTCTAAACCTCCCGTCTATTTCCTTTTTTTTTCACTCTGCTTTTGTTGCTCTGCTTCTGCTGCTCCTCATAAGCACAAATCAGGTTACAGTGCCAGGCTCCCTCAGTGTGCTCTGTGTACTATTGATTTCCTATAATTCCCCACCCCTTGCACGCTGTCCCATCCCCCATTGTGCCCCTTTAACAGTCAAACAAAACTGTCTCTCTGTTTATTTGTTGCATTCAAATTTGTCACCTAATCTTAGCAGAGATGTAAATCCACTTCGGTCAACAGCTGCAAGCACAACCTCGCATTGAAAAGAAACTCGAATGCCAGAAACATCAAGATAAAGATCAGTGAATGATAAAATCTAAATTAACTATCAATTACAAAGTTATTTTCAAGATTTTGTGGAACGACAGTCTGCTCTTAAAGTATGTTTTGGTATATCAAGCTGGCCAATAGTCTTTTTCTTATTGCACAAAAACTAATTACAGGCCTTGTTCATCTGATTTCCACTAAATCCAGACAAATCTAGGCAATATGTTTTCACTTAACTGAGACACAGAATAGTGCATGTGCGGGGATATGATGTCATTATTTCTATTTTCTCTTCACCAGCAACACTTTCAGTTTCAGTATTGGCACCACTGTTGCGAAAAAAAACACCCCATCAGGACCTGTCGTTAAAAAACAAACAGCTCCAGCTGGCTCAACACCAACTGTTACCTGCAGGAGTTATTTCCAGCTAATACTTACAATGCGACAACATTATTATGAGTTTTCCCGTCATTAAATGAAAATAAGCTTATATGCTTACACTGAAATATTAACACAAACAAACGAGCCTTTTCTAAATTAACAGCTTAAAGTGAAAACAAACTAGATAAACTGACATAGGGGAGAAAACACAGGGGGGAGAACAGATGATGAAACAGACTAAAAGCTGAGCTAAGCTGATACTAGCAGAGCTGCCAGTGATATGCTGAGGCCTCTTTGGATGGGAGGAGGATTAAAGTTGCTTTATGATGCCTGCTGGATCCCACGACTGCTCTGACACTGGCCACAGAAAGACAGCGGTGGGGGGAAAAGATTTGCTGGAGGTGGAGTTTAACTGGTAATGTAATAGCTCCATATTGATGTCCGCTTTTATTGTTTGTGTCCCTGTTCTTGGAGTGTTCTCAGTTGTGAACGCCCACTCGGTAGTCGTGCTTACATCCTCCGTCGTCCGTTTCAGCTGACTGTCCTTTTATCACCAGATACTGTATGTACTGCTATCGAGTCCTTACTTTCTGTTTGCATACTGGGTGATTTTTCATTTGCATATGAGACTCAGCTCAAGTATAAATTGGAAAAGAGAGCTAAAAATAAAACAAATATTTGCAGTGGTAGAAGTACTGTTAGTGGTAGTACATGTAGTAGTAATCGTGGTAGAAGTTGTTCTCATAGTAACATCTGAGTGAGGAAGGTCCAGTAGTAGTACAGAAATATTAACAGACATAGTAGTAGAAGTGGAAGCAGCACTTATTAAAGCTGGAATACAAACGCTTCCTGCTGCGATCCATAACAACGTGTTTGGACTGAACCTCTGAGTGCTGTTTACTTGCACGTCGGTTGGTCTACATGCATATTAACTCTGCTACAAGCGTCTCCTACAGAAACATTCCTCCACTAATATGCAGACAGTGTATCTGTGACTGACCACAACATCTCAGCTTACATGGTATAATATCAGTTAAGTATCCCTGGAAATCAGCTAAACAGATTTAAATTAAGTAGTTTACTTTTTCTGGAATTGTGAAGAATCTTATAAAGCATTTTTGCAGGATTTTATACTTTTGCTTCACTTCATTTCAGATCTTGCATTACATCTCTCAACAACTAAGTTGCTTATTGAGTAAAACCAAAGTCTTTGATGTTTTTTTTACATGTGTATAAGGAGGTGAAGTATTTTCACACAGTAGGAACTAGTTTTAGTACAAATTGTCAACAAATTGAGTTGTATAGGCAGTTATGCCAAAATACTCTGTCACGTGCTTCTAAATTTTATCATAACAGATGTTCTTTTAACAGTTTTAAGAGACACAATCATCGCCAGCAATGAATTGGGACTAAAAATAAGCTGAACACTCTCATGTCACAGGCCTAAACATGAGTCACATGTCCGGTGAAGCCTCTCCGCTCAGACAGGAGCACCGTGACTACGGAGAAGCAGCAGGAAGTTGGATGTGATGATGCGGCTGGAGGCCCAGCCAGTGCCGGGGGGTTACTCACCTCCTCTGCCTGCTTGCGCAGCGCTTTCTCCCTTTCATACTGGGTGATGAGCTGCTCGTTGTCCTCCTTCAGCAGCTCCAGCTCCACTTCGTGCTCCTGGTTCTCGGTCAGCACCGCGTCCAGGTTCTCCAGGACGTTCACCACCAACGGCATCAGCTCCTTCACCACCTCCTCGTCATAGCTGCGGATCAGCCGCTCGAACTCCCGGTAGATGCTGTTGGCCAGGCCCGACACCCGCTCCGACATCACGGAGCCGGAGCCGTAGTCGTCCTGATAGACCACCTCGTCTATCTGCAGCTCCATCATCTTGGCAGCTGGAGCCGGCTTCTGTTTTCCAGATGAGGAGGCTGCGCTCAAACAGTTTTTCAGGCCTGTAAGGCGAGACTGTTACAGGTTTTGGATCCGGTCAGCACAGGAGAAGGGGGACATGCAATCACAGTCTTTCCTCAAATAAAAATAATAATTATAATAAAAAAAAAACACTTATGCCATCTTGCAGCAGCACGTATTTACTTCAACTGGCTGTTGTTGTGTGACGGCGCATAACCTTGAGCTCGGTACTGGAAATATATTTATATTTTGATGTAAAGAGGGCCCCCTCCTCCTCCACCGCCAGCCCGTTGTATCGCCTCCAGACGCGGCCCTGCTATCGCTCTCCTCCCGAAGAGAGCATCTGATCTCAGCGGGCGTGGGGTGGGCCAGCCTGTGGATCGGCCCTCGCTGAGTCCATGCCGAGGAACGAAATGCCCCCGTCGATAATATTGCACCTGCCTCTCAGTAGCCGCAGCCATGGACCCCAGCCATTACTGGCAGGGGAAATAAATAAATTAATAAATAGTTAAATAAATAATCTAACGCTCCCGATCCCCGCCGACGCCCGATCCGCCTCTATAATATCGTTTCTTCCATGTTTTGTCCCCCCGTTGCAGCGGGCTGCCGATGCTGCTGGCCAGGCTCGGGCGTTGATGGTGATGTCTCCCTATGGGAGAGGCTCTCCCTGCTGTTCAGATGGAGGAGCCAGCTGACCGACTCTGGCTGACGTCACACCGTCTGCATTGAGCGAGCACACTGACTGCGTCAAGTCAGACACGCGACACCGGAAGTCACTTTCGAGGATTCAAAGTAGAGCTGCAGAGAGAAGATTAAAGGTGATGTCAGGCTCGTGTGGTTGTTGGATATGATAGTCTCAGCTTTTCAATGATGCCAAGATGATTTATCTCTTTTTGTACTTCTGAATATACTTTTTACATCCAAATTATTTAAATGTTCGAATGTAATTTAGATAGTTAAAGGACCTATCCTTACAAATCTTGTCCACACGTATTAAAACATATACGCATACTATCTTTGGAACAACAATATATGTCTGATATGTTTTGTTCCCATAACAATAATAACCTCTTTATAATCCTTAAGATTATACCTGCTAAAGTCAGGTCTCAGTATTTGTACACTGAAAGTTTCAACATCACACTTGTATAAGTCAAATATTAGAATATAAAATTAGCTCCCAAAGTAGTTTTGATGTCGCAGATCATGCTTGGAGGCCCCTGAAAACCAGATTTTCAATGAGAACTTTCTGCTTTCAGCAGATGAATGTGAAAACAAACATTCATCTGCACATTCATCATTCTGCACAGTGAAGCTCAAACATCACAGTGAAAGAACAAGAAGCAAGTTTTTCTTCTTTTTTTAACAGAGGGGAACTTTAAACATTACTCTTATTAGTGAGCTCACTTCTGAAATGTCTGTATTGTACAGACAATATGAAAAGTAGCCTATGATAATATTATTTAAAAAAAAAAAGATTTAATTTGGATTTTCCAAATATACAGAATATCAACTCACATCATAATATAAATTATGTAATATACAGTCCTAAAAATGACCAAAAGCATAATGAAACAAAACACTCAACACACAAAACAAACAACCTCATTATCTTTATATCTTGATGTACATAAAACTAATAAATTAAGTCAAACGTAAATCTTCAATTACAGCTCATATAAGGTCAGACTACCATCATACACACAGCTTGTTATACTTCTCCTCATATGGTTTTTATTGGGTTTGATTATTCTCGTCTGCAGCTATTGTCAGAAGATTAAGGTAATATTCTGAAGCTTTACTAGTCTGTAGCCGGGATTGTAGAAACACTGAGGTCATGAGTCTAAATTCCTCTGGCAAAACCCACAAAATATTTGACTGGACACCAGCCTTTTTGTTTTTATCGTCCCTTCATTGCCAAGTCACATATCTACAGCCTGAAAACTCCGCCTGGCTGTAATGTGTCTGTCACTGTAGAGCCTGAAGTCCTGCTTGGATCATTAAAACCCACAGATTCTCAGATTAATGTTTTCATTGGGAGCTACAGCTGTCTTTTGTACGTAAAGGGGGTTGGGTTATAGAGTCACATGCATGCCAATTATTTTATTCTGGAGGTTAGAACCGGAAGTTGTATCTCTTCCTTTACTATCTTAGCCCACTTAACACAAGTCTGCAGCCGTACTTGGTGCTAGAATTAATAATAATGACAATGCAATCTCCAAACAGGATATAAAGTGCTTCACAACCACAAACAATAGCAACTGTACATGACTAATTAAAATCTGATTATTACAGTGCTTTTAAAGTTAAAGGTAAACAGTTATTATAATTATAATAGATATTTCCCATCTGACAGGGTTAAAGAACCTTAGTTTAAAGCAGCTTATCCACAGAGAGCAGCTCAAATGGTCTGAACTGTGGCGACTGAAATGTCTCTTCTCGTCAATTAAAAACTTGTGTGTCCAAAGGATTCGTGTCCAGATGTTGCCAGCAGCAGTCCAGTCGACTTTACATTCACATTTAAGCTTTGTGTAACAGGGTCTGCATATTAGAACCAGCTATGAACACATGTAGGTTTGTACAAAGGAGGAAACTGAGTCAACTGTACTGATCCTGAAAAAAAAAAAACTTATTACTCAATTAGGTTGTACATTGAAAACTGATTAAACTTCAGCTCAGAGGTGAGAATTATATCAAATCATTACTGAGTTTAAGAAGCTGTAGAAGAGAACCTGTTCCTCAGAATAATTATTTTATTTCTACAGTCACACAGTCATCATAACAAACAATGTTCAAACTACAGTGGGTGTAAAAGTAGTAAAAGTCTTGCAATCAAATCCTAGTTAAGTACGTACACTTAAGTATAAAAAGTAAAAGTACACAATGCAGAAACGTAAACACTGTTTCATATTATTAAATGATGTAAATCACTGGAATATTATTACTGATGTATCAGTGTGTAAGTAGCATTTTACTGTTGTAATGCTCAATGTGGTGCTGATCTGACTGTTTTATATACATATCTAATCTATAACAATGCAGCAAATTTTATGAGATCATCATATGTTTGTGTATTAAAAATGTAATTTATGAAGTAACCAGTAATACAGCTGTCAATACAAGTCTAGAAGTGTTGAATTAGTGCAGAAGTATAAAGTGGCATAAAAAAATCATCAGTCATTACTCAAGTACGGTATCTCAAATTGTTAGTGAATTACAGCACTTGAGTAAATGCACCTAGTTATGTTTCACTACTATCAACAGTGAACTCAGCAGGAATATAAAGAGTCTTCAGTGGAACATTTATATATTTATTTTTCAATAGGTGGGGTTTTTGTCTTCCAAATCCTTGACTTGAAATCCAAAAGTCAGCATTCAGCATGTTGATGACTTGCTATTTGCTTCAAAAGATGGCGCTGAAGTGCCACATAGTGAATGCTGCTCAATTAAAATAAATGATGTTTTGGATCAATACACCAGCAGCTTCATGTTGAAATGAATACATAAAGAGAAAACGTTACAGCTAAAATCAATTAAGGTCTGAATTTCTGAAGATCTGATCAAGGCAGAGTGGACCTTATCTTTCGACACTCAAGTCTTTTCAGTTACTTTGAGAAAATGCATTTTACGCTGCAAAAGAGATGAACAACAATGCAAAATCTACCACATAAAGAGGGAGGAATTTCTCCCCATATGTATATTTTATACACAACTAATTGGATGTTAAAATAAACCAAGAAACATCACTGCATGCATTAGATGAAAAACATAATATTATCACATAAGGTTTGATGAGTATCAACCTTTGAAAATGGTCTTGTGTCATATTGAGTGCTTGCCTATAAATGTAGACTCACGTTTCCAGTACAACACTAATAATATCATCAACAAGTAATAAAAAAAACCCTCTGAAAAACCAATGACTTCAAGTAATGATTACAGCCACATGACCCCACATACTGGACAGCGTGCCCTGTGTGAAAATCACCTCCAGGCAGTAACATTTAAAAAAGGAAAGGAGCCCAGTGGAGAGCAGACATCTTTCACTTAAACTGTCGTTCAGTGAATGCAGCTTGGGCTATTGTTCATTGCTGAGGAGACTGACAATGGAGACAAAAACTGGTCAATGAAGCAGAAGAAAACAAAACAAAGTGGGTAGATAAGGGGCCCACTAAGACAAATTAACCTTAACTGCCTTCAAGTTCAATGTTTCTTCGCAACTAAACAGCACAACAAACTGTAGAACCACTCAATACTTTAGAAAAGTATCACCTTACATACATGTGTAACAGACTGCAGGTGTGAGGTTAGCAAGGTAAACTTCAGCCTCACATTATATGTTTTCAGACTTGCCTTGCAGTGTTGGCACAACTCAAAGCAGGCGTCACTGGGTTCACATGTACTTGTGATGAGGTCTAAATGATCAAACCACATATGGTTCGCTTCAGGCTGCCGCTCTGAAAGAGACACAGCAGTATTAATATATGCATATCAGGCAAATCATTGAAACAGTTGCTTAATAATTCAAGACAGAAAAACAAGAAACAAGCTAAACCATAGAAAGGGAATAAACTTTAAAATTGATAAATATGACTCCATGTCTTTTTGTCAGTTGGGATTTTTTTTTTCCATCAGCACAGAGCTTCGGTTGTCCTTCTTGTTTCCTTCGGTAGGTGGCAGTGAAATACTGTCAATATTTACATTTCACACTATTCATCAGTTTTTCTTCAGAGGCTTACAGCAGAAGGTGGGTGGTCCTTTGCAACCAGCAAGCAGTTTGAGGTTTAGGCCCACTCATTGCTGCTGCAGCAAAATGAAGAAAACAGACTCATAGTCACATAAACTTAAACAAACCTGGTTTGGTTTGTGAAAAAATAAATAAAGCAGAATGCGCACAAAATGTTCTCTTAGATTACTTAATTTGCCGAGCCACTTCAGATCTTTGTATTTAAATGACTTGTTGTTTAACTTATTACTCAAGACAGTTTCTGCCGTGATTAATATTGTACAGAGAAGAAAGCGGATTCATGCTGAAATTTCTTATCATCCTGTTGTGTTTTCGTTCCGTCAATGAATCACAAACTGCTTCACATAAAGGTGAAAGTAATATAAACCTCTTAAGCAGTAAGTATGTGGAGCTTGTTCAAAACCAGAATAATGAAAACACCTGTACAGCTGAAGTGCTGATCTGACCATTTGTCCCATGTCGTTACTGCATGTACACTGCTATTTACTGTTCTGTACTATCATCTGAAGTCAACTGAGTCATGAGTTGTCTGTTTGCTCTTTTATCACACACCAGTGCACAGTAATTATGGTTACACTGCTACCCACAGTCTTCCTCAAACCCCATTCATTGATCCTCTTGAAACATTAGCTGGAAGTTTTCTTACAGACAAGCTGCATGTGAAAGGGTCTCTGCTTATTCAACATTCTCATCATTATCGTCCAAGTAATGCTTCACCAGTGCCAACTCTACAGTGGTCTGTTATTTTTACCCACAACTCTAAGAACATGATGCCAAGTGTAACATTTTATGACTGACATAATGTACTCCTACAAGCTCTCATTTATTTGTTAGCAATAGCCGCATAACTCTTAAATGTTGATCAATACTTTTAAAATGAAAGGATATTGTGGTGTCCTACAAATAAGACTCCTATCCATCTTGGTATTTGTTTATATTGACATCACAAATATTGTCTGCTCTTTACATTGTTGTCTAATGGACAGAAATCAAGACAGAGTTGGTAACCATGCTAGCAGTTCTGTGCAGTTGTACTTAGGCACAGCCAGGAGATCTACCATGCCCACTGTTTTAATTAAGCTTGCCAACATTTGCTAATTAGCACCAAACACAGAATAAGAAGGTTTTGCAGGTATGTATTCATAAACCAAAGTAGTGGACAAGTTCAGGGATCAGGAAAGTTATTAATCCATCCTAATGAGGACGACGGGTACACCAGAATCAATCCAATATTTGTTGAGACACTTCACACCACAAACTTTAAATTAATGGTGGCACTAGAGGATAAAGTCAGTAGGATTCATCCTCTGAAGATCAGGGATCTCTGGACCAATTTTCATTGAGGTATTTCAGACTGAAGCACAGCAGCAGACCAGCCAACCGACCGACCAGTAGACACAATGCTGCTAGCATGGCTAAAAACAGTAGTGCATTACTGTGTCATTGCAAAGCTAAAGGTATGTTTCCCTCCAAGGAAGAATGGTCATTTTGTCAGGGAACAAGCAGCTTACATACGCAGAACACTGCCAAAAAGCAAATCAATGAAGTAATTCAAGAATTAACAATAAATGGGTATAAATATTCTGAGAGTGAATGTTCATTTTGTTTATTTTCCAAAAAACATTGAAATAACAAACTCCAAATGCAAAACAACAGTTTTTATTGCAATACACAGGATTTCTTTCTTCTGCTGCGCTCATTGCCTGCCAGGCACATCAACACACAGGGGACAGGCTGGCACCAGAATACCATGAATGTACGTCATGAAAGTGGGTGGAGAGGTGATTATTAATGAGCCCACCTGGACTCAGGTAGGCCACGTGCTTGTCCAGAGGTCACTTGTCATCAGCCGTTTTAATTTAAAACATAAACAGAGGCCTACCCCAGGCAAATTAAAGGCATGTTCTCAGATAAAGCAAGCAATGAGGACAAAGCAGAAAAGTACCTGCACAATACATTCGCATAAAATCAAAATGGAATCAATATCTTTGAGGAAGCAGAAACATTTGGGAGTAAACACTTGCATTCAATCTTTGTTTCAATGTCAATTTTTTGGCGTCTCTCCATGAACAGAGTTTGTGCTCTGACAGCAGATTATTTGAGACACATGTTGAGATGATAAGGAACAAAATTAAATGACAATTGATGGGAAGGCAAAAGAATATTCTGCTGATAAGGCTTCTGATTGTACAGTCATTCGTTGTTGTTTTATGCTTTATTACTTTGAAAAATCGGCAAACAAAAAAGCTTTTATGTAGTAATCGAATAAGGATCTGGTAGCACTTAAAAAAGGTGGCACTAGTGGAACTCCCTGAAACATTTTACATTGGTGAGAACATCTGTTCACCCCCCTCCTGACTGAAAGCCCACACATCAAGGTTTAAAATTGAGCAAATGTCTGCGATGAATTTACTCCTTTGATGATGGTTACAGAAAATCATTTGAATCCAGGACCGTTTAAAGCTGAAAAACACCACAAGCAGTCTTCTTCTGATGTCTAAACAATTCTTGAGATGCAAAAATGTCGTCAGAATGAAAAATAATTGTGCCTTCAACTACATTTACACATGCAAAAAACACAAACAGTGAAAACGGTAACTGCTCTATTGAGATTGAATAGTTGAAGTGAGCGGATAATAGTTAACCTGTTGATTGAACGGTTCATGATTGTATGATTGCAGGTTTCAAGGTATAAGGAAGAATGAGGCAGAAGAGCTGGGAGTCAAGAAACGGGCTGAAAGTGCAAGAAGTTGAGGACAACATATTAGACCAGAACACTGGTGTCAAGAACAAAAATTCCTAATCTTTGTTTAGTTGTACATGTGAAATAACCGTGGGGGAGGGAGGGGTGTTGGAATGAGAGAAGATTAACAGGAGAGCAGACAAAGAACAGGGAGTGGTGTGTTCAGCTGATCAGTAGAATACCACACTAGACTTTCCTCCAGGGGGGTTGAGGACCTTGTTGTGAGAGCGAGGCTTGGGTCCCAGGTGAGGCTCATGGTTCTTCAGCAAAGTCTCATCAGGAAGTGAGGAAGAGGAAGAAGAAGGCTCAGGCTCTGGGGTGGCAGGGACAGCTGCAGCTGCAGGAGGAGCAGGAGTAGGAGCAGCAGCAGGAGCAGGAGCAGGAGCAGCAGGCTCCTCCTTGGCTGGCACAACAGCTGGGGAGACAGTTTCCTCCTTCACCTCAGGCTGGCTGACCTTGGCTTCAGGTGCTTTAAGAGAGAGAGAGAGAAGTGCGCTACAGAAACTGCCAGAGCAGAATTACAAACCCAAGTCTACAGCCAAGCTCGCAGCTCTGTGTGGCTGTACTTTGTGCTTTCAGCTTAATGCTAATGTCAGCATGCTCACAATGACACTGTTATTTCTCAGATGTAGGCACCATTTCCAAGGTTCACCATCTTAGTTTAGTATGTTAGCATGCTAACACTTGCTAATTAGCACTAAACACAAAGAACAGCTGAGGCTGATGGGAATGTCTTTATATTTACATGTGTTTGGTAATAAACCAAAGTATTGGACAAATTGAAATTGTGACAAAATAAATGGAGCTGATTAGTTAGAATTCATCCTGATGGGATCATTAATGCTCACAGCAAATTTCAGGGCAATCGCCCGATTGGTTTTCAAGACATTTCACTCAGAACCACAAACATGAACCTCGTGATAGTACTAGAGGAAAAATCAGGGGACAATGAATGTTTGTACCAAATTTTGTCTAAATCAGTCCAGTAGATATCTTTCACTGGATAAGTGAAGATTTTGACCTGCTGATGTAGCCAGAGGAAAAATCCGTCAGTAGCTTTCATCCTCTGGGGAACCATGAAGCCCAAAACTAAATTTCTCAGCAGTCTGTCAGCATATTTCAGTCTGGACCAAAGTGGTGGACTGACCGACTCGCACTGCCAATACCTAGAGTCACGCAGCAAGCATGGCTAAAAATCAATAACCTGTTTGTAAAACATAATGAAAACGATATTTTTGATTGTGTGATGCAAAGCAATTATATACATTCATTCTAAATGTTTTTATTTCCTCCAATCCAACTAAAAACACAGGTTGGTATTTCATAAAAATCCCATGAATGCAAAACTCAAAAACAAAATACAAATTTCATTAAGCATGATGTCAACTGGGCTGACCAAGAGAAGGGGACATTTTATAAAGATCTGACTGCAGTGTAATCCCTGTGATTTACATATTGAGCTACGCTATAGTGGGTAGGATGACTCAACATAAATCTAATCTGCCATAAAGAGTTGACATGGAAAGTGAAAATTGAAAGTGAAACTCACCTGGTGATTCAGATTCAGGTCCCACACTTAGATTGTCCTGTAAACAAAAGATAAGACATTTCTCACTCAGTAATCAATGACAGAACTTAACACCAGCCATCTTCTTCATGTCCAAACAAAGCTAAAGCAGCTGCTAAAATACTGTACAACAGTGCAATTTCCATGACTAAGGACTCTCTCCAAGGCTTCTTGGAGAGCAAGTATTTGTCTCATTTACTGTCAGTAAGCGACTTAAGCTCCAAATTTATAGTAATTACATCCAATAAGCTAAACTTATATGCATTCTCTTACTGTATACGAACATGGACTTGAATGCAAATATGAATGCCAGTCATTCTGCAGTGGCATTTAGCAGAGGCCAACCAGGATAACAAGCCATAGGATGGGCACATTTTTCAAGTTGTACAATGTAGGACAGGGATTCCCAACCCACAGGAAGATGGAAAGATTTGCTACCGGGCCACAAAGAAACTATAAGATTTGGCCAAAAAAAAGCTGAATAATAATTATGTAACTTCATAGGCTATTATGGGGGTAAATACCTTGAACTTGGTGCAGTCTGTGCTGCATTATCCCTCCTCTCTCATGCCTGCTCCCTCCCTCTCTCTCACTCTCATTACCAACCTCAACACAATGGCATGAAACTGATAAATTAACACGTTTCTTGAAAAGTTGGCTTAGAATTTACTTTTGTCACTGCTGAGATTGTTGCAATGGACTCAGCGGTCTAAGCCGACAATACTCTGGTTGCATAAACTCAATTGACCCGAGGAGAACGCTGTTTGGTTATAGTAGACTGTGTGGCACGTTTGGTCAAATAAGAAAATACAGAATTAAATGAAGCAACAAGTGGACTTTTGAGCCATATTTGCACGGTGAGCAGCAGATAATGACTAATCAATTTGTGACAAACTTACTGACTGTGTGTTCATTAAGTTTCCCGGAATCAGCGGCGGAATAGGAAAGGGAAAAAAAAAAACATGTCTATGTGGATTGAATATTTAATGTGTGTGTGGCCTACCTTTGGCTTATTTGGGTGGCTTCGGTTTTGGCTTTGGACAGGCGCACTTTCTCCAGCCCCAAATATGTTGCTGCTACGTCCACCTGGAGGTATGGGTCTCTGTGGTTGAGCTGCAGGTTCAGGTTCCCCAAATATTCCGCTACTCTTCCCACCTACATGAAATATTACCAAGATGTGTACAGTGTTATTGCAGTAACCATGACAAAGATCCCACACTCAACTTTTGGTTTTTGATGACAAGTGAACAGCACTGTAGATTCATGACACAGTGGCAAGATGTCATTAATTATATGGGATTAAGAAACATTTCAACATCTGAATTGAGCTTCCTCATGACCAGTCACCTATCAGCATCACACCATGTACATAAGCAAATTAACTTGTCATTCCAGGGAAGCTATCGGCACAGTGAAGACTTGATAGATATGGGAGACAGGGTGACCCAGCAGTCCCTGCTTGGAAATTCATTTTCCCCAACAAACCTGATTATCCCAGAAACTTAACAGAGTCTGGATGTGGGTTAAGTCAAAGCACAGAAAACGACTGTGCTGGAACTATGACGTTATGGTAACAGTTTTCACACCCTTCACATTGACAGATGCTTTGACTGGCCTGCCTCTGCACATCCTTTAGCCCAGATAGGCTGGTCTGACCTGGAGGATTAGAGCGTCTTGGTACGCTCTGGGGTTCCTCTGGTGGAGCAAAAACTTTAGAGGCCATCTTATTGGGTCTTCTTGATGCTGTATCATCTTCATAGCCTCCGAACAGGTTACTGGAGCCACCTCCAGGAGGCTGCAACACCCTGCAGAAGACAAAAAGACTATAGTATAACCTTCATAGGATCCAACTTATTTATCTATTAAGATGAGCTACCTTATACAAGTATGACAAGGCAGAGACCAGTAGACTATGAATAATGTTAGGTATTTTCATTGATTTACTTGGAATTCTCTTATTAAATTAAAGCTGTGAACAGTGTGTCATTTCATTATAACATTTATCTGAGGATCTGTCAGTACTTCATAAATGTAATGTTTCTGAAACGTCTTTGATTAATAATATTCATGTTTACAGTTATACATGATGTCGTACTTTTGTCCTCGCACAAAAAAGGGTCAAGTAGGAAACAGTATGTAACATGGCTATAAATGTTATCTACTGTAAAGCGACAACATAAGGAAACGCTGCCAAATAACAGGTCATTTGATAACACTGCTAACTATTCGGGAAGGGCGCCACACGCCTGAACACTCTTCGATTGACTTGGCGTTGCGCTTTCTCAAGTAATCAGAGGCCACAACATACTTGAAGTCGACTATTACACGTAATTGACAAAAAAGAGCTGACGCTTTACGGGTCAGTCGGGGGAAACTGAACCTCCTCTAAACTAGAACAATGCGGCCGCTACGCCGTAGTTGGCGAGTACAAAGAAGAGCAGTCTCAAGTGGCTTCACACTTCCGCAGGCGCAGCAGACAACGCCTGGTCGGTTAGCTTGGAAAAGCTAATCCTTGACTCTGACAAGTCACACCACGCCGACTCGAGTTGAACGACCACACAAGAGACTAACTTCAGCTTTAACAGGGCTGAATGCTAACATTATGGTTTAAGACATTAGGCAGGAAAAAGGCAAAAGCTATTGAAGAGCTCCTGTCAAAAATATCGTTAACCTACATTGAGTGAGTAGCAGACCGAGCGGCCAAATAAACCGTTGGCCATTTCTTTCAGAGATAACCGTCCTACATTAATACATATTATTCACCTTGAGCTTGGTTTTGACCCAGCCTCCAACCCTTGGTACATGTTCGTCGAAGTCATAGTGGTTTTGTTTTGAGCCTTCAAGTTTCCGAAGACAACTTCGTCAGTTTGCCAACTGGACGAACAGCAAGTTCCTCCTGCCTGCGCGTGCCCAACCAAACTCCTTAGCGACGAAATGCAGCCTACCCAGCTGTGACGCAGAGGAATATAAACGTTCTGCTGAGAGCTGTGGTGCGCTCGTTTCATGAATCAGAGCGTCCCCCCAATAAAGCTCGACAGTGATGTCGTAATCCAATCAGTCTTTTGGTGTAACACTTTGGTCATGGCAGCACTGTCGTTTTTAAGTCTGATGTGTGCATTTATCAAATAAATATCTGCCGTGGTAAAATCTCAAAACCCCGCCCTGCTGGTCCGTCTAAGAGCATTAAACAACCGCAACCGTTCACTAGCCTCGATATGTGGCGCTTGTTTTGCTCACCAGGGTGTTTAGCCTGGACAAAGGCAACGTAGGCTGAGAAAGCAACTAAGATGAAGTGCAAATGCCATTGAATCAAAAGCCCTTTGTGGTATATTTAGTCTGTTTTATTATTGTCGAGTTGTATCCTTGGTTGTAGACCATGTTTTGTTGCCTGCTGGCAATATGATATTCTGACTCCGCTTATCTGAGTGGAATTCGGCGTATATTGATATTAAATACAAGTATATCCTATGAATTGCACCTGCTGATTTGATCTTCAAAACGTCAATCACATTATGGGCGGAACCTATTTTTAGAGCGCCAAAAAAACTCTATTGGAGCGACGCCAGTCTCGTTGAAATAATATTAAAAGTAATGAACAAAAATGTTAGATCATTGAAGCGTCAAACTGAATTTGAACTTAAAAAATACATATCATATGTATACATTTTTTTCTTATCGGGAAACTTAAAAGGCATGACAGGAAGGGCATGACGATTGGTCCTTCGCAGGGCCTCTTTCAATAATGATTGGTAGAGCTTTCTGTCAATGAAATTTTAACCGTCGTCCTCGTGTTTTTCTAACCAATCATAGGGTTTGTTTTCGAGTTGTAGTGGGCGTGCCAAAGCGCGTGTAGGCTCGCTCTGTGGGAGCTGTCATCGGTAACAAGCTGGAGTGCTGCCGTTAGCTAGGGATGCTAACCAGTGTCTCGATTGGGAATACCACCAACAGGCTTCCACTTCAGGTAATTGAACATTGATATTGCTATCGGAAGCGGGTTTGAGGCTCTCCTTGAAATAATAGTTTTGTTACAAGCAGGTTTTGAAACGTTGTGGATTGTTTGACTGCCGTAACGTTAACGCTAAGTTAGCTAGCCATCATCAGCAGCCATGCTAGGTAGCACGTTATGTATGGATATGACCAGTATTCATTTCACACAGATAACTACAACTAAACTAACAACAACTGTTAGTATAAATAACTTAAACTCTTCTCACATTTCACTACTAAAGTGACGTTAATTCTCTTGAATCCTAGTTACACTACTACAGTCACTGGGCTGTTAGTACTTATAACGCTGCAATAGAGTGTATAAAGTATAGATATTAGTTTATTGCTGGGAGATTTTAATTAACATATAGTTACACTGAAACGATGTTTTGACACCGACTAACAGTTAAATTATCATTACATCTAACTATTGACATTACAGCGATCTGAAGCTCTTCGATTATAAGGGGTGCAAGTAAACAATCATTAACTTAACTAGTAGTTTCGGCTCTTACTCTTATATATCAGTCATATTTTTGTGGCTGATGGAGTTGTTGGAGTATCTGAGAGTTGGCGTTTACATGACACAAAACAGTCTGTGTCGGAATGTAGAAAAGAGGATTTTTATCATCACTTTCCAGCTTCAAGCTACTTATGTCCAATTAATCTTTCTTTGTTATAGCTTTCTCCTGCTGTCACCTCTCTGCGCTGCCCTCCTCCTGGTTATATTCAGAAATAAATAAGTAAACCAGAGGGCAACAATCGAGAAAACACAATACTCTACATTTTGTATTGTGCACACAGTATAACACTATTTTACAAATGTAATTCACCAGATCTTGGTGCGCATCTCGCACATAAAACCTGCTCTCTGTACTGATTTTGACATATGATTACTTATACGGGGGCGAGAACACTGTTAGAAAACTATGTATTGTCACGGAGGCTTAACAATTACAGGATGCATATTAAATAAATCGTTTTGCAGATATCATTTCTGCAAGGCGACGGTGACGTAGTGACAAGCAAAGTCCACTTGCACTCAGGTTAATAAAACTATCTGTGCGTATCAATTCAAATGAGCTCAGCTGACATATGCTAACAGGGAATTCTCCTTCATTGTATGCAGTAAATATCACATATTTGTGTGTAGTTTTAAAGTTTTATTTCTTGTTTCAAAGAATCATTGAGTAATGTTGTTGCTGATAGAAAACAGTTGAACTGCGCAGAGAGTTCAGTTCAGTCGAGGCAGGAGCAAGGAGAGGGCAGAAAGCGGAGAGATCGGTCTAGGATTTATTATGCCCGATTTGACTAGTAATTGCCAATATAACCGGTCGGACCCATGGTGAAGAGAAAGAAGACGTCACCTACTACCGAAGATCACGAAAATGGGTAAAATTATGTTTGAAATAAACACTTTATTTAGAGGGCGAATGCACCGAGGGGTTTTCGTTGTCGTTTCTGCAGGGCGCTAAACTGAAAAGCGCTCGCATTTGAATTTAGTTGAAATTCAACCTTAAATATTGGCCTTTAGAGCCGAAAGACAGCTGGTAAAACACCGCAGTCAGTTACTAAACTATTTTGGTTGTTGAATATAATTTATCTGGAGACGTTAAATGCATATATTTGGTGTTGTTTTGTCGGGACTGGTGAGGGGATTTGAAACAAACAGCGGCGGCCATGTTGAGAGACAGTGAACGTCGTCTTTAGAAGTTAATTTTGCACACCGCTTTGCTCCTAATGTGACAATTTCCCCCCTGAATGTGTTTTGGCAGCATGACACCGGGCTCCAGGGAGGGGATCGGTGTCGATGGGAGGAGGAATCCGTCCAGAAAGCCCGAAGGTTGCGACGAGGAGGAGAGCGGAGAGCAGGCGACCGAGGAGCGCAGTACAAAGGGAGACGACGGAGTGGAGAGTCTTAATCCATCAGCTGCGGGTCTCAGCCCCGGTTCAGCCCCGGTCCTCCCAGCTTCTCCGCCGAACCGAACCGGACTAGGCTCGACCCAGCAGCCCCAGCCCTCCGCGGAGCCCGCCCCTCCGTGTCACGATCAACATCATTTTCTCCGATCAAGTGTCCGACCTCCAAGCAAACGGATCCGGAAGGATTCAATCGGCTCAACCATCAATGGACATGGCGGGGCAAAATCGAAAGGTACTGTAGGTGACCAGCTCATAGAGGAGGTGGGATTAGCAAGGGGGGGGGTCTTCTCTCAGGTTTAACGGTGTCACTATATTTACAGTTTGTTTATCAGTGATGGTGAAAGTGACGCAGCTTTTGTGCTGTGTAGTCCCCCTGGGCCACCGGCTTGCATGTACTCTGGGTAGATATATGGCTGCTCCAACACAAGTTGCAACATCCATCCTGTGGACGATTTCTGTGGAAAGCAGAAAAGTCACAGGCTACAAGTTATGATTCGGTTAGAACGACACTTAACTATTTTCAGTTTTATTTTCTCTGAAACTTGACATTATGACTTTAGAAACACAAAGCTGTTAATGGCCGTTGTTATTAGCGGAGTGCAGGAAAAATAAATCGCAGATTTATTATATAAAAATTGTATTGATCTACTGATCCAACCAGTTGATGAATTACAGTTATTTTTTTAAAAATGTAAAATTATAATTATGCACAATTTATCCACATGTGACACAACAGACAATAGAGATGCAGCAAACAATCAAAGATGTGTTTGTGGTGCGTTCTCATTTTAGCAAATATCAGATACAAATTATGACACTTTGTCTCTTACACTGTGGGGAAAATAAATAAGAATAAAATATATTTATTATATTATATTATATTATAATGTCTGAGTAAAGAAGTAAAACTCTCTGACTGACTAAACGTATGTATGAAATGATTCCCTCATTGTTTACTGATCACAAATAGTCATACATAATATGAACAGAAAACTGGCTTGAATAAATGCATCCTTTAAAACTGGGCACCCCTGTCCTGGTCTCCACACCACTGGTCTCACAAGAAAGGTGTGGCAGAAGCATTAATATCCAGTATGTGTGAAACCTCCAGTAACTGAAGTGGCCTCTGTTGACAGCCTGTCATTGATGTGCTATCAGTCAGAAACCTAAATCTTTCTTACTCAACAATTTGTATTTGCTCACAGATTTACCAAAAAATGAGAACTGATTTTGTTTCAATTGTTTTATTTTTGTTTTTGGATGTGCATAATTATGTTGCTCGGCATGGACAATGTGTCTGTTTTTTTTTCTTTCTTTAAAAATAGCTTTATAAATTAATTGGACTCAGATCAGACTGAAGTGAACTTTTACAGTACGCAGATGAATTAGTTTGCTCCGACAGGTACGACTGGTGGATTTCTTTTGTTGTCAGAAAAGAGAAAGTGATTGTGATTATTTCATAAAATACATTTAGATTGCCCAAGTGTCAACGAAGGACCAAGGAAGCCCTGTTTATTTGGATACGATGCTATATTTGTGCACATCTATTTTGAAAGAGGCACATCTAGGTTAGTGCCTATGAGCCACACACTGATTTGCATTTGTAAATGAACACCCATTTTGGCTTAAAATCTACTGTTGCTTTAACGTAGTGCAGTGCTGCAACAGCCTCTGTGTTTGTGCTAATGCCTCCTGGCATTGTGCTCTGTGCTCGGCTAAACTTGGCCATTCAAGCCCACCACGAGTTGATTTTGGACCCGTGTACTGTAGACCTGGCCATAGGGACTGATTGCTTTTCCTGCCTCCTTGCCAGAGCTGAACCACAGAAGGGGAAGCTCTGCAGGTTGTGCGCTGTAATGGCAGTGGGTGGCTTTGCGTGCATGTATTTTACCATCCTCCTAAACCACACACCTCAGTACAGTTGTATTTTTTTCCCCCCATTCTATACAAAACAACTAGGGTGGTAAACCAAAACATTTTTCCTTTTGATGTTGTTTTTTTCCTCTGAATGTTTCATGGCTGATGGATTTGTGGGTTCCCTCTTTTTGTGTAACACAGGGGCAGAGAATGGCGCTTCCTCTCAAGGGGCAGTGGGACAGTCGGGGCCTGTGGCCGGTTCCACGGGGGGAGTGTCCAAGGCGTCTAAAGGCCAAGGGTCTACTGAGAAGGAGGAGCAAGCTGGTAACCAGAAGAGGGCCCGTCGGCAGTGGGAGTCTTGGAGCGCTGAGGACAAAAACAGCTTTTTTGAGGGACTCTATGAGGTACAGGATGGAACTGTGATTACCGTATAATTTTACAGTAAATTGACACAAACTTTTATCGCAGTTTACGTTATTTATTCTAGGACACTTAAACCCAAGCTAAAATATCTCCTCATATCTCTTCTGCTCTCCAGCATGGGAAGGATTTTGAGGCTATCCAGAACAACATTGCGATGAAGTACAAGAAGCGAGGGAAGCCGGCCAACATGGTGAAGAACAAGGAGCAGGTCCGCCACTTCTACTACCGAACGTGGCACAAGATCTCCAAACACATTGACTTTGCCAATGGTGAGCTGCTATTTATCTTTGACACCCTAATAATAAAAACATGTGACTTTTGGCATCTTGTCTCACCTATCCTGTTATGTTCATTTAAGGTATTCACTAGAGCTGGCAGAAAGATTAGTATGGCACTCATTGTGTCATTTGTGGGTTTAAATGGGGCTCTAGTTTGTATATAGTCCAGGTCCACTGATGTTTATAGCTCTTTCATAGGCATGGTGGCTCACAGTCACAAAACATACTGTATGTAAAGGAATCTCACCAGATCAGCATAAGCCCCTTTCCCCTACAAAAAGCCCTCAATGTCACTGTCGTGTTATCTTTATGTAGCATGCACGTGCCTCCTTGCGTCGCTAGTTACAGCAGTGTTGTGACTTGTGCTGCCTTTCCTCCTTCAGTGTATTCCCGAGTGCTGAAGAAATCCTCTCAAGAGCTTTACGGCCTCATCTGCTACGCTGAGCTCCGTAAAAAAGTTGGTGGATGTAAGTGAGGGCTACACATGTGTTTGAATGTACTGTATGCCTTTTTAAAGTTGTTTGTGTGTTTGAGTGTTTTGCTGCTGGTAGTTTGGGACACAAGGGATGTGATTAAACGCTGCATGCTCTCAGTCATGGGGGACAGCTGCTCCTGAGGGACGATGTTGTGAACTGATTTCTCCTTGTGTTTTGTCTCTGACAGTAATGGATGATAAGAATGTAGCAAAGCTGAACGAACTCATCCAGCAAGGGTAAGTCCGTAGTACAACTGGGGGGGAAAAGCATAAACCAGTCACACTGTTTTTTATATTAAATAACTCAAAGGGTGCATTTACACGCATATGTCTGGGATTGACAAATATGCTGTTTTTGATTTAATGTATTTTATCACATCTACACAAACAAAGATAATCTTTAACCCTCAGTGATGATAGACTAAACCATAGTATCTGTGGAGAATGTAAAGCCTGGAAACCAGGACATTTATACATATTGTGTTTACTGGCAAGTTTAATTTCTACATTAATGGTTTGTTTGTTCTGTTTCATGTGTGCAGGGAAATTTGAGATCTGCAGGTAGTGGACAAAATATTACAAAAACACGTTACAAGAGTAGCTTAGAGAAGCTAGTGATGTTTGTAGAGGTTGCCAAATGTGTTGATTAAACTCAATGGTCATTTTTTTTAGGCCAAACTTGGTATTGTTTTTAAGTAACTATCCTGGTAAGTCTCAAGCACCTTTGTCTGTGAGAACTGGCGTGCACAGTTTAGTGATTAAATTTTTGGCTACATACAGATGATGAAAAAACAGTCACCATTGTGACGCACATAAGTGAGTTTCAGACATACAAATAAGCCAGGTAGTCACTGACTCTCACAAACAGATATGTAACATGTGGACGGTCTGAGATCATGATGACTTATACCAAATGAAAGAAAAATCCATTTGCAGCAGGAACAATAATCACAACTAATATCACTGACTAATACTTAAAGGGAATTTTAAAAAATTTAATGAGGTCGGTCATCACCTCTTTCAGCCTGACAAAACTGAAAACAAACTATTACATACTGCACGGCTACTCTGTTGTAACAAGTTTGTTATTTTGTCAAGTCCAATTATTTGAGGTTGTTCTGAACAAGCTGTGTTAATGTGAATTACTAGCACACATCCTCTGTGAAAAATGCAGAGTGACAATGAGGCGCTTCACTGACTGGTGTATTGTGACCCAGAAAATTCGTCCTCTAAAAATAATCAAGATTTCACTGCTGTTCTGTCTGTTTGACCAGGGCTACCACTGTGCGCTCCAAAGGGAGGAACCTTCGAATCAAAGCACCCATGTGCCGTGCACTGAAGAAACTTTGTGACCCAGATGGTAAGCATGTTCACGCACAGACGCCTAACACACACATGTGCATACCTACCATATGCAAGGTAAACAAACAAACAGTGCTGATGAAAATATAAACAACATCAGTGGTGAGGCGCAGGGTTTGTGGGGGCGGGGTTTTTGGCAAAAACAATGGCAGCGTGTGGGCTACTGGCGTTTCCATGGTAACTTCAGGAGCAGAGTGAGGAGGAGCAGGAGGGAGATGGTGGAGGTGACTGGTCGGACCATCTACCAATAAAATTCACTCACCAAAGTTAGGGGGAAAAATTGCTTTAATCGAGGATGAAAAATCTGAATCCAACCTTTTATCTGCCATCTTTTTTTCCTGTAGTCACTCTTTATTTGAAGTGCTAAAAAAGAGCTAGTACCTGTCCATTAAGCCTGTCTAGCTTTCCCTTGAGCCCTGTTGGTGTTTCTCAGTCGGCCTCACTGTTTCTTCATGTCCATGCAGGAGTAAGTGACGAGGAGGACCAGAAGCCGGTGCGTCTCCCCCTGAAGGTGGCAGTGGAGCTCCAACCACGCAGCAACCACTCCTGGGCCCGTGTTCAGAGTCTAGCTCATAACCCTCGCCTCAGGTCAGGCACGCCGGTTAACTAATCGCTGAGCGGTTACCAAAAAACATTGTCAAACACGTAGCATAAGATGTCACAAAAATGTACTCATTATTACCTTTTTCAGGCTGCTATTTGCATTTGTTTCATTACTGTATGAGAATCAAGTTGCAGAGGTATCATATGTCCAAGCTTATTGTCATGTTGTAATGCTGCCGCAGGCAAGAACTGTTTTGACAACTCCCTGTCAGTGCCTTCAAAATACTTAGACATCTGACATTTGTAATGCAAGAAAAGTTAAACTCACATGGTTCTTTACACCACACCCATGTTTGCCATTGTTTTCCAACAGCACAGCTCATTAATGCAATGCTTTTTGGCTGTTCACACTCACATCACCAGGAGACTGCAACATAACTTTCACCCAAACAATATGTTTAATATATTGGAGCATGAAAACTAAATTACTCAGCCCAATTCCATTCTGCATTATCTGACTACAGCAGCTTGTAAATAAAAACTGTCGATTTTTTTTTTTTTTTTGTCTTTTCTAACCCAGGATGGTGGTGGAGCTCCACAGGAAAGTGTCCAGCCTCATTGAGTATCTGAAACAGAAGTGGGCGTACCACGACCAGCGGATTGTATCCTTTAACACGTCGTTTGATTAGAAGTTTAGTAGAGCAATATTTAGACTTACACAAAAATCACTGTTTCATATTGTATCTGTTGCACGGTTCAACATTTGTAATCATCTGTCGAGTGTGAGCAGAGCAGTGGTTCTGCACTTCAGCTTTAAACATGTGGGGGGGAGGACATGCCTGTGTCTATCAGTTATATCGGGGTCCTTGACACTGGTGCTTTCAGCTCAAGAGTCTGATGGAGAGGGAGGCTCTGGAGGGCAGCCAGTCCAGCACAGCTTCTCCCAGCAAATCCCAGCCAGAGGAGCTCTTTCTTTTCCCGGCTGAGAGCAGCACCTTGACCACGCTGCCTGGTGTGGCACGTGTAGTTCACTCCAAGGCCTCTTGCACTGTTCACTGGCTAGAGAGCGGAAAGAACCGGCCTAACACGAAGGAGTTACCCGCTGCCCAGATCCTAGGAATTCACACCGCTCCACCACTTCGGACTAGCGCCAAATCTGGACGAGGAAGCGCTGCCGCTGCTGGTGGTGGTGCTTCAGTAACTGTATTGAGCGACACTCGTCGAACTGAGCCCCTAAACCCTGAGCCTTCATCAGACAGTTCTGCAAAGCTAGAGGAGAAGAGACCAATATCTGTTTCTGTCCCTGCTTCCACTCAGCAAGTTCCCAGAGAAGAGGGAGCTGGGATGGGCCCCTCTGAAGGGGGCAAGACCTTCACAGGCTTGGAGGCCATTGGTGGCTTATCAATAACCAAAAGCAACGAGAAGTTGTGTAGCGGTGCAGAGAGCTCATCGGAGCAGTGCAGAGAAGAGCAGAACACCGGCACCTCTTCTCCAGAGGCCAACCAGACAACTCCAGCCAAGCCTCCCGTGGCTGGCTCAGAGGAGAGCGTGCCGCAGGCCTCTGCCCCAGCAGCCAAAGAACGGACTGTTGAGCAGATCAGAGAGGAGGGCTGGAGTGCTCGCGACGCAGAGAACGTCACCCTGGCTGAGTTATACTTGATGTTAGGAAAACCTGGCAAGCTGCAGCTGGAATATGAGTGGCAACCTATCGCAGTTACTCACAACAACCAACAAAACGGACAAGCCTCGACACAGCCCAAGCCCAACAGGACACACCGCGTGCTGCGCTGCCTGCTCAGGCTGGTTGCAACCGAGGTCAATCCGAAACCTTTGGTAGGGATTAACTGTTACTTCTCACATTGTTGCAGGCTGCCAGATAGCCATTTTAAAATGTTTTGAGGATAGAATATCATGTTACTGTGTGGTTTGTTTGTTTAAACCAAAATTAACTTTGAAACGTATACATCCCAGTGGCATGAATGAAGCCTGCACCTTAAAATAGATCTCGCTATGAAGTGGTCTTCAGTCATTGGCTGCAGGGGGACAGCAGTATGCATGGTGTAGATTTTCTAGATTCACAAAATTGCACTTCTTGCACCTGTGTTCATCCACAATAAATCCTGCATGGATAGATACATTTAATACTATTACAATGTCAGCTGATTTCACTGGTAAAGGACTTTAAATTGCTCTCTGTGCCACCTTTAACCTCTTTTGAAGCGTACATGTAGAGTCAGATGGTGTCAGTAATATGTCCTCTCCTCCAGGCTCCAGAGCTGTGCTCCACAGCCACATCACCACTCAAGACCCATCAGGAGGAGCAAAATCAGGCCCTCACACCTCCAGGAAAGGGTCCAATAGCAGGTGTTCGTAGCCCCAGCTGTAGCCGACAGCAGGCCTCTATCCGAGGGGCCAGGTTACACCTGCCAAACATCGGAGGCTCAGGTATCAATGGGCCTTTCTCACTTACTCGAAATCCACTACTTCATGCATTAAATGTGTGTTAACCTTCAGTGTAGCTGATTCCCTGTAAAGAGTGTAGCTACTTGGTGATTCTTGGTAAGATGTACTACAAATTTTACTGAATATGTGTGTTTGTGCTGATGGGGCTTTAGTTGTTTATTTGATGGTGGGAAGTAATAAAGCAGCGCAAATGTAAGAAAAGCACAGCAGAAATAAATTGTATTTGTTCTTGTGTTTTGTTTTTTGTTGTTTTTGTTTTTATGGCATTTTAATGTTCCTTTCCTGTTTAGGTCGCAACCTTCCCCGCTCCCTCCTGGGGTCGACAGCAGGCAGCGATACAGAAGGCGGTGTGTTCGCGGTACCCACCACGCTCCCACCCAACAGTTCACGCCACAACAGAATGTTCTCCCCTAACAAGGAGGCTGAGTTGGCCTTAAGGCAACAGCTCGACTCTATCAGTGTAAGACAGAGCAATGTATTTTTTTTATTTTTTATTTTTTTACACCAGAAGTACCAACTCAAACTCATTGTTTGTATTGATTATTATCCTTTTTTTTTTCTTCTTTGTAGATGCAGTCAGATCTTTTCCTTTCTAGACCACGAAAACCTCGAAACAGACAACTTCGGAAACCACTTGTAGTTCAGGTAAGAAGGAAGAAAAAGGGCGTCAGTTTATCTATTCAGTCGCTTTGTACTTTTAATGTCTTTGTCATGGATCTCTGACATGTTGCAGTTCACGTTGACCCTTCATCTAGTTAAACTTTTGCTTGCTTGTCCACAGCGAACTCTGTTACCACGAACTACGGGAGACACTCCGCAGCATGTTTGCTCCTTCTCCATCCTCTCCAACTCCTCTGCCACAGGTACACTTCAAACATCAGCATCCTACTGTACAATATTGTATGTTTATCGCCGTAGGACAACGGTTTTTACTTTTCTCTATGGTTTAGTGTAAAATTGTCATAATACATGTGGTGATGTATGCGTTAATTTTGGTGATTTATTCGTCTGTTGTGCTCATTACACAGTGCCAAATGTAAATTCTCTCTCTGCACTCCGCTAATCTCTCACTCTCTCGCTTCCTGTTTCTTCCCTCAGGAACTGGATCTTTCCGGCCAATCCAGACCCGTCTGACTCCTTCCTCCCGCCCCCTCCTGTCCAAAGCTTCCCCTGCCGCCTCCAGCTCTGCAGCAGCCAGCCAGCTCGCCAGTATGTACCACTCCTATTAATTAATCCGTTTTCCTTTTTAAAAAAAAATTCTGATAAAGTATAATTAAGTTGTACTGTTGAAGTTGACAGTTGAGTATCAGTTTTACCTGTTGTCATGTCATTGTAATAAACAATGTTATTATATGTTATATATTATTTCAGAATTATCCTTTAATTGGGTTTTTAACAGACATTTTATGATATGTTTCAATTAGTAAATGGCCTCAACAAAATAAGACTATAACAAAATGAAACCACCTAAAGAGAGTTTCACATTTTTTAGCTGCTCTAAATTTTGTCTGTTTGCGCCACCAGCAGTTTTCTATCCCTCCATATGTTCCCGTTCACTTTTTTGTAAAAAAATAAGTTGTTTTTGTTTGAGAAACAGTTCCAGTTTCAAATAATAGAAAATGATTGGCTTCTTGACTCCCACATGATCTCCAACAAGGTTTTGAACAAGCACTCTTTTGTGCAGGACTAAAAAGACAAAAAGAACATTCTTCCAGCGAAACTCTCCTAGAGGAAGAGCTGGAGTCCTCCATTTAAGTCTTCATATCCTCTCTGACCCCTCAGATTGCCCCCTGCTTCCTATTTTTATATTCAAATTGTTGTTGAGTGTAATTGCTGAATACAAACAAGTAGTTTTCAATTTGTTGTTTTGGGAGGGAAAATCCATTTTCACATGCTAGTCTCCAGCATTGTTTAACACTTATCATGTCTGTGCAGATGTAACAAATCCCTTGTGTTTCTGTCCTCTGTCAGGTGCCATCGACCTGGCAGCGAAGTCTGCGGGCATCATCCCTGGCAGTCCCTGTCGGGAGCTGGATTCTCCCACTGTTGATAACAGCTCCCTGCTTGGCACCACGCCCATTGTAGACGCTGAACCAAACTCTCAACTGCTGCAGCACAATGTCCCAGAGGTCAGGAGCACACAAAATAACACACACACGCACACAATATTACAAACTAGAGACTTTGCTACATTTTCCTTAGTGTCTCCTGCTCCTCACCTTCTCAATGATGCTAAATGGCTTTGCTCTGGTTTAACTCTTTTTAACGAGAGCATGGCTGTATTCCAGTTACTGATGCTTTAGTGAAAACTATTTAATTGATTTATCTTACTGGTGTAACTGTGATTTAGAGCAGCTTGGCTAGTAGTGGTAGAAAAATTAACCCTACTTTTTGGGTCAACAGCGATTGTAACAAAAATACTGCAGATAATGAAGCGTTAAGTTCAAAACAAGGCCCCTCCATTCCTACTATATTTCTGTTTCTTTTTATCCTGCAGGATACAACAGATTCTTGAATTATTAAGCAAATTTGGATTTTATGTGACGTTTGGTTACAGCAAACCATTTAAACATCAACCTATTACCTTCATGTGGAGATTCTCAATAGGTTTTTTTGTTTTTTTTGTGAATGTACTCTATCAAAGATTAGACGTGTGGTGGAAATAATGTATTGGAACACCAGATCCTTGCTGGTCGGCCTTGCATCACAGCTTTACTGTGAGGATAAAGTTTTCCTGTTGTCCGTGGAAGGTCGGGTTTCATGGTGTGAAACAGAAGACTGTTTGTTCCAGCCATCTGTGTAGAAATAGAAATAGAGAAACCACAAACACATGTTGATCTGAAAACACATCTAATAACAATAAGAAATAAAAGCAGAGAGAATCTAACAAAGCAGTCCCCGTTAAACGTTTATCTCGTTCTTTCCACAGAACGGTCTGCCTCCGCCGTCTCCCGGAGTGACCGGTGGTGGAGACTCGCTCCTCTCTCCGCCCAGCGTAGCCTCACTCCTGGACATCTCTCTCCCCGGCCCACCCGAAGAGGCTCTGGCCCCCGGAGAACCTCAAACACACATCAGTGACTCCATCATCGAGCTCGCCATCAACTCTGCCCACTATGGTGCGTTTATGTGTTTCTATCCCACATGCTGACATTTATTCTTGGAAACTAGCAAAAAAAAAAAACAACAACAAAAAAACTTGACAGACAAGAAAGGAGACGTGTGTTGTTAGACTGGAGCGCAGTTTGTTTATTGAGATTAAAGGGGACAACAGTTTGAAAGTATGTCAAGTATTCTGCTGAAGAAACATGTTGACATGCAACCAGCTCAGCTCCTGATCCGGCATCTTCTATGTTATCTGATGCCTTTTTTTTTTTTTTTTCCTGTTGTGCTGCAGGTGAGGAGGCGGCTCTCTCTCCAGCCAAGCTGAGCAACAGCGACAGCTCCAAACTGTTGGCCTCGTCTCCCTCAGTCAGCCCGTCCCGAGGCTGGATCCCATCGCCCAGCCACGACCCCCAGTGGTACCCCAGCGACTCATCTGACTCCACGCTGGGATGCCTCCTCTGTAAGTCGTTTTTTTTTTGTTTTCGTCTCTTAAACACACTAACAGATGCTACTGATTTATTTTATTTACTGTAGGTTCACTGAACTACTTCCTTTCCAAAGACAAGCTGACTATAATTTACAAAGAGAAAAAAAATACTGACTGCAGCTCCCGTTATGCCAAAGAAAACTCTAAAATCAGCTTATTGGTATATAATTGGTTTTGCCCAATATTGAAAATATCTCTATTTCTACCTGTGTTTGTGTTGGAATATGGTGAAATAAATAATCAAAGCTTTGACACAGTAGGTAGCTTTGAATACATGTCAAATTAATAAAGGCATAAATAACCAACGTTCACAAAGGACTCTTTGTTCATTCAAATATTTATTCTCTTATTAATTCACAATAACACTGACACAGCTGCAGATTTCCTCTCGTAGTGACGTCCCATGAACACGCCTTTGTTTCTACTCTATTTGTGTGCTGTCCCTTCTATTCACTGTTCTGTTTGTCTCTCTCTCTCTCTTTTTTTTTTTTTTTTTTCCTTTCAGCCAGCATGGTCTCTCCTGATAAGGGCAGGCGGACCACCCTAACCCCCTCTGGCCCCTCCAGTGGCACGGCTTTACTTGGTCCCAGCCTCCTGGACTGCAACTCCCATGATTCCTTTCAGTCCCGTGGCCTTCCAGATGTGGCAGAGGTAAGTTGAGCCCTATTGAGATGGCAGATTTTTTTGTTGATGAATGTTGGTCACTGGTAAAAGGAGTTTAGTTTTTTCTTTGTCTCTTTTGTCGTGCCCGCAGATGGACTCTCAGCTTGCTTGTATGATGAGCGAGAGCAGCGTGGACTACATCGCTCGCTTCAATGACCTAGCTCAGGAGCTGGCTGTGACCGAGCCCTCCATCCCACCGCCCTGAGGAGGTAGAGGGAACTGGCTCCGCCGACCCCACAGCCATCTGGAGACATCTCGGTGTCTGAACTGTTCGCCACGCTTATCCCCTTCTACTTTGGAGGAAAAAAAAAAAAACAACAACAACAACAGCGGAGATCGACCAATCCCCAAAGCCATCCCTGCCCTGTTTGTAAAAGTGCAATAATTAACGGTGAACCTTGACCATTGTTCAAAGCGAGTTAGAAACGCATTGGTTTCACTGAACTGTTCTTTAAGGTGAAATGCCCTTTAAAAACAAACACTTTAGAAAAACAGATGCGTTTACAAAACACAACCTCATGTACAGGAAAATACTATGCCATATCTGAACAAAAAATATTTTCACTGATCTTTTATGTCTCTTCCTGCTCTTTGTTTGTGTGTGTGTGTGTGTGTGTGTGTGTGTGTGAATGTGCGTGTGCTTGTGTGCGCGTGTGTGTGCGTGTCTGTCTTTTTCTTCTCTCTCAGATTTACCCCCCAAAAATGTGTAAATCCGCCAAAATGTGCAGTTCAGATCCCAGCCGGTGGCGAACCGCTGCTGGAAAAGGAACATTGAAAATAATGGCAGCAAGAAGGAGGTTGCATAGTTTTTTTTTGTTTTTGTTTTTGTTTTGTTTTTTCCTTTGTGGCCTCGGTTGCAAAATTAGAGCACAACACAGTAGGGAAGGTAGAGGTAAAATCCTTTGCTGTTGCCCTCCGTTTCATGTGCTCTTCATATCCGATCAGTTCAGGTTTTATTGGTTTGCATTTTAAGAAGAAAGCCTGCCCCCGCACATATATATGTGTGTGTGTGTTTGTGTGTGTATGTGTATGTGTGTATGTTCGGAATCAGGTTCTTCATTTCGTTATACAGTCAGATGTCACATGCAAAACGGCAGCTTTCATTGGTTGACTACATTTTGGTAGTAGCTCTACAGATGTGATCATCAGTGAATCCCCTCGAATTTTATGCTGAAATCATATCAGAGTTCAGTGTCAATCACTCATAATGTCTGATGAAGATGAGACCCCATTGAACTGGCCTTCAGGTCGGTTTATTGTTGCATAAACGGGTTAAGAAGAAATAACATACTTCTGCGTTCTTTTTCTACACACTTCCTTCAAGTTCTAATTAGTTCAGACAAAATATGACCAACCACATTCATTTTCATTCAGACTAAAATTAAAAATGTTTTGGGTACCTCCTTAAAGATCCTGGTTGTGTTACACTCCGTTTAAACGCCACAGGAGCTTCGCAGTACGTATGTAATCAAACACTAAAGCCATAGTTGACACTCCACTTTTTGTATTTTTAAGTCTTGTAGTCTTCTTTAAACTCTAGTAAAACCCTCTGATTGGTTGTGCTCAATACATGATTCCCCCTTGATACTGGATGCAATTAAAACACTAGGGCTACGGTCAACATGATTGGCTTCTAAACATCATCCCTTTAGCCTCAGCCCAGTCTCTACGTGATGACGTTAAGAGGTTAAAACATGCTTTTAAATATTTTCTGTTACAGTGGATCCACCGTTCCCCCGTGTTGAGTTTCACACTTGCGATGCACTGTTGTTTACAGCGAATACACACATACCATGTGACACTCGTCACATCCAGATGTTCTCTGAATTTCAATTTACCAGCATCATCAATATGCAGTATTGTAAACATTTTTGCCTCATCAGCGTGTTTAACTTCATCTCCGTGAGTGTAAATTGTAGGAGAGCTTTTGTCGTCATTCCACAGATGGGATTTAAAATGTGAGTCTCCTTCGAGCACCTTGGGGGGGAGGGGAAGGGAGGGTGGGTGGGTGGGTGGGTGGGGGGGCTTTGACGCTAAAATGTAAAAGCTCTTGTGATTATTAATTTGGGAAAGGCTTTATCTCACACTAGATGAAAAAACAATGAAGATGGTTCTTAATAAGGAATAAACAGCAGGTTTTATCTTTGAATCTGGCATGTTTTCTTTTTTTTTGTTTTTCTTTCTGTTGAAGGATTTATTTGTACAAATGGCAATTCCAGTATTCACTGCGCTTTTGTAACATAATGTAAATTGTTATTTGGACTATTTATTGTTAACATTTCAGAAAAATGTTTCTGTTTAACTTAATATTAAGATCTAAAAAGGAAAAACCTGTTGTTTAAAGTTTTCAGTTTGTAAAAGGTGTTTTTATTCTGTGTATAAAGATAGTTATAAAAAAAAAGCTTTGTGTGTGCTTTTGTGATAAAACCTGTAAAAATTCAAACTTTCACAATAATAGTTGATGACCTTTGGATTATTATGATTATTATTACGTGTGTAAGGTTTTGCTGAGTGGTTTCTCTTCAGGCCCACTAGTGAGTTTAGTCTAGTTGAAAAGAAAATGCATTTCAACTCAGCTGAAACATTTATTAAACAATTCAACATTTAATTAAATCACCAAGAATGATGTTGCTCATCTGCTGGTTATTACATGGAACTGATTGAAAAAACGAATTGGACTGAAATGAAGAGAAAAAGTAATAGGAACAAAATACAGTTCAAAACTGCTGGATTCAAACAGGAAATCAAACTTAACACTATAAAAGCTTTTTAGATGAAGTGTTTCCTTCCTCTACTTGTATTTAAAGCTCTTTGTTCTGAGAATCATTGTCAGTAGTTTGATCGTAAAGATGACCCAGAAGCAATGAGTCGGGTGTTGAACCACATCTCAACAATCAAGAATGACATGAGTGATATTTTCAGTGCGTGTTACTATTGCATTTGTTTTAGTCTTCACTGCAACTGTTGTGGAAAGCCAAACAGGATACAAGATACCATCATCAAATCCTGTATTTTAGTACATTAAGTTATAACTTGACTGTAAGACATCAGAAAGCCAGTAGTAGAGTAATACATGATATCTCATCTGCTCTCTTTTAAAGGTGATAACTGTTCTTACAAAAAGTGATGCACCGATCTGACTTTTTCAGTCCTGATACTGATACCTGGGCTTTGGGTATTGGCTCATACTGAGTACCTATCTGATATCTGTTTCATCAATAAGCTGAATGTCTCACTGTGTGTTTTATGTGTAAGGCAACATCAGGCTTGACTCACACACTGCTTTGCTTTGCTTTGTAAAACAATATGTTACAAATAAATACAAAGATATATGTTTGCTGAATTGTTATTTATTAAAATAATGGTAGCCGATACTTGATCCCGCTATTTAAGTCAGTATTGGATATCTGATATCAATATCGGTATCAGTGCATCTCTGGTTACAGCAGATGACAGTAAAACAGGCGTCAATCACTGACCTGGAAGATCATATTTCTCAGACCTGACAGATAATATCAAACATTATGTTACAGCATTGATCACAGTTTGATCTATAAACCAGGTCTGGTCATGTAAAGCCAACGTCAATGAGCCAGTGTGTCATGTTCACTATAGTTTGTTAGTAACAGACATTTTTAAGAAGTGACTGTGAGGACAAACAGCTGAACAGTTTGTCTTTGCTGGGACCTGTTTCATGAAGTGAGATTAGTTGGGCTTAACTCAGGTTTTCCGGTTATCACAAAGCTGGCTCACTTACATCCATGCTTTTAACTGGGATAAATCACCATGGCAACTTACGCTGCGGAGGATCAGATCACAACCTGTCAACATCTCGACCACTGACCAATCACTGGAAAAATAGAATCATCAAGTAAAAAAGAGCAATATGTATTTCTATAGATCAGTAGGAACATTTTATTGTTCTTGGCTTTAAATTTCCACTCTGGAGAGATTGATGATAGAGTGATGATTGATAGCAGGGGCGGACTTTACCATTAGGCAAGGTGGGGCCCTAAACAGTTATAGTTTTATTATATTTACATATGAAAAATGTTGAATTATGTCACTATTACAACTCATTGCACCCCCAAAATAACTTAGAAAAGGCCCCCAAAGCACTTAAAAAACATACAACTGTACACTACTTACTTACTGTGTACTGTTTTTGGTTATGTTACAGTTTCAGATTTTACTAACAAAATGTAACAATTAAATAAAATATGACGCATTATTATTCATTAAACTGTCCAGCATCATATAAAATAGGAATAAAAACTCAACCTTGAGCATACGTTCAGTAAATTCAGGTATATTGTGCTGATAATTCCTCTCTTTCAATCTTCACTTTAAGCAAACATTTGGATGCAGGAATTAAACGTTTACTGTGTGGTGTTAATAGTTTTACTTCATAAAAAAAGTGCTTTTCTGCCACTGCCAACACCAACATTCCCAGTTAGAGAAAGGGTGAAAATTAGAACAAGGGGCCCCCAGATCACTAAATCCGCCCTGGAGTGACAGCTGACCGTGTGGAAGATTTTACACTCTGATTCCATCACTCCAGCTCAGAATAACATGTGTGTGATGATAACTGGAAATAAACATGAAAGATTGTCTTTTATCAGAAAAATAATCCACACACACTGTTTATTGGCTCGATAGACCTCATCAGTCATAAATGTTTCCACTCTTTGTTTCAGTAGCAGAAAGTCTGGAACTACTTTCAAGGTTTTTTTTTATGTTCATAACATATTCAGAATAGTTTCTTCATCATCCAACTATAGCAAAAACTCTAAGTTATATTTAATAACTCCTACATGTATTTTAAGCCTTCACCTACTTTTAATATGTAGAGATTATTTCTAGTGTTTCTGCATCTTGTTATTATGTTGTTTGATTAAAGGCTTGTTTACATTTCACTTCATTAAATATGAATTTTTTCTGTCCCTAAAACTGAATATTTCCACAGGTACTTGGTATCAGCGTTTAATCTCATATCAATATGAAGTATGATATGAGATGAGATATGAAAGAAGCCAGAGTTGACTGAGCTAGTTGATAACCAGCTTTGTGATAGTGTTTATCCAGGATGGCTGATGTTAGGCTCAGTGAAACCAGCTCACCCACAGAGAGCCAGACTAAGTTGAACTTACTTTGTGATACATGCCTCTGATCAACAACAAATGAATGAAAATAAACAGCTTCAGAACCCATTAAAATGTATTTATAAGTGTCTGGTTTATTTCACACATGCTTGACTAGCAGCACAGCAAAAAAAAAAGCCCCTTATGGCTGTTTCCTTAAAGTGTTAGTGAAGAGCTGCATGTATTCACATCTCGTGTCCATTCAGCCTCAGTGTGAAACAGTCAGTTTCATGTTTTAGTCTTTAGTGTGCCTCCCGACACCCCTCCTCTGTGAGCTGCCGCTCCTCACTCGTCTTTAGGTTTCTGCTCCTTGCGGGCACGAGAGGCCATGAGCTTGAAAAAGAGTGCGGGACATAGTGTGCGGAGATAGATGGCGAGGGTGGGAAGAGGTCCCGCCAGAACGACATCTTTGCTCTTCTGACGGACCGCCCTCAGGACTGCCTGAGCCACATCTCTGGGGTCCCGACCCATGGCTGTGGTCTTGTCCAAAACTGAAAGCAGTGTTGCACAGACAAGAAACATGAAGCATCATCCATCCTTCCATTATCTTATTTCATCTTCTATTTAATTCAGTCTTTAAAACTGTTTTTATATCACCTTGTGTTTCTTTTATATATTGTTTTGATGCCTTTTTAAGTCTGATGTCTTGGCATTACATTGTTGCTGAAAGCTGTTCTACAAATAAACTTGCTAAAGCCTTTTATACACACATCAGCAGAAAAAGCGTTTGCCCCCTTGCTGACTTCCTCTACAGTTGCACATTCATCACACTGATTGATATTCTTGTCTTTCCTGTAAACACATTTACACACATCATCACCCCTCCCCACAGCCTCACCTCCATATTTGGAGCCGTCTCCAGTGACAGCGTTGACTGACAGGTTGGTTCGGATGTACCCTGGACTGATCACGGACACTGGAATCCCGTAACGCTCCACCTCTGCCCGTAAGCAGTCAAAGTAGGCCTGGGTGGCGTGCTTAGAGGCTGCATCTGACCACAGTGTACACAAACCAGAGTCCTGCTTCATTTCCAGTCAACCTCACAGTTTTGTTTTCTTTGCTTTAAGTGAATAAGTAAAGACAACTCACAAGCTGATCTGTAAGGAATGGCTATCTTGCCCTGGACACTGCTAATGACGACGATATGGCCGCTGCGTCGGCGAACCATGGACGGCAGGAGAGCTGTGAAGGGAGGAGTGAAGAATGTAAAATATTGTGCTTTCCTAGAAAATCTGCGAATGTGGTTGTTAGTTTATGTATTCCTGACTTTTTATCCCTTTATACTTCATCAACAACTCAGTTCAGCTAATAAAAAAAAAAGCTATTAAACATTCACTAACCTTGAGTAAGAGCGACGGGCCCAAAGTAATTTGTTTCCATAACGTCCCGCTGGACCGAAATGTGGGTATCCAGTATGTTGCCACGGTAACTGATTCCAGCGTTATTGATGAGGACGTCCACTTGTCCATAACACCTCAGGATCTCCTCTGAAGCTCTGTCTACCGAGTCTGTGTCTGCCAGGTCGAAGATAACGGTGCTGGGAGTGTGAGTCTGGTGGTTGAACAGAGCAGAACAGTTATCTCACCTCTCGCCGCCTTTATGTGATACAATCATCGTTCTACATCTGCTTTGAATAACGCAGCTGCCATCAGGCGGGAGAGGGGACTCCTCCGACAGTGAAGTCAGACCGCTCACTTGAGGCATGTACTACGAAGCAAGTTCAACATACCCAGGATAGCTTTTCATTATCTGGTTTCACTGAACCATCCAGATAACCAGAACTATGAAGCTGGTTATCAAATAGCTCAGTCAACCCGAGGTTTTCCATATCCAAGCGACGAGTCTGTTTTACGATTTTCGGACATAGTCGTATTTAAGTGAAATGTAAACGAGCCTGTAATCATACAGAATAATATAAGATGTAGAAACACTAGCAATAATTTCCACATATTAAAAGTAGGCTAGGGTTCAAAATACATGTAGGAATAATTATATATGGCTGAAATGTATAGTGAGTTTTTTTGCTGTCGGCTGAATATGTCATAAAAAAAACTTAAAGTGAAGTCTGACTGTTTCTGCTGCCGAAGCAAAGAGTAGAAATGTAGTTAATGACTGATGAGTCTATCTGACTGAAATGTTATAATTTATATTATAATGATATAATTTAATTTACAACGATTGGACCCAATTAACAGTGTTGATTATTTCTTTTAATAAAAGACAAGCTTTCGTTTTTATTTCCACTTATCATCACACAGTTGTCTCACGTTATTCTGAGCTACAGTGATGAATCACAGTGTAAAATCATTCACACTGTCAGTTGTCACTCTGGGGATAAAATCAACTTAGCACAATAAAAATGCAGCTAAAACCATCATGATGTGTTTAGTGTCATACAGTGTCTCCGTTTTTAGAGGCTCTGTTTTAAAACCAGAGTGGAAATGAAAAGTCTGGAACGATAAAATGTTTCCACTGACCTATAAAAATATATATAATATTGCTCTTTTTTACTTGTCTCTTCATGTGTAAACTCTGATTGGTCAGTGGTCGGGGGTGTTGACAGGTTGATTCGATCCTCTGAAGTCAACCTGCTATGGAGCAGGTTAACTGTTCAGCATGAGTTACCATGGTGATTTACCCTCATGAAAAAGTGAACCAGCATCGTAGGACTGAAAACCCAGAGTTAAACCTGAAATTACCTCACTAACCTCAAATCCTGCTTCGTTGTACGGGCCTCTGGACCTTTATTTTAGTTTACTGCACTGTTATATTTAATTGTTTAAATACTTTTTATTTTACTGTCATCATTACATTTCATACATCTTACCCATGTTATGGAGCCTATGTAGTGATGACAACATTTTTTTAATGACATACAGAAATGATGTGGGTAGGTGTGTCACCCAGTGATACCTCATACAATAAATTAAGATAATTAGTGAATAGATAATGACAATATTTACAGGACAGATTTAAATTATGAAATATTATAATAATTCTGAATTAATAGAAAAACATCTTTCATCATTTCATTTTTGAAAATCTGCCTGCAGTATTCCATAAATCCATAGTTTACGGAGAAAATGTGTTTTCTCATGGAAAAAAGTGGCACTTAAATACTTTTCTGAATTTAGTAATAAAGCCACCTTGAGAAAATGTGATACTTGTTTTACTTCAAAAATTAGCAAATGAAAAATGATGTACAACATCTGTAATACAGCTGTAAAGTGTAGTGAAGACAGAGCAGGAAATCTGGTGAGAAAGAATCTCAGCAGCTCAAATGTTCTATTTGGTCTGATGCTGTGTGAGTGTGTGCACACACCTGCCGCTGTGTGTCTGTTGAAGTTGCTGTAAGCTCCTGAACAACCTGCTGCAGGCGGGTGGCATCTCGTCCACACAGCACAAGCTGTGCTCCTGCGGCATGGAACACCCGCGCACACTCTACAACACACACAAAAAAAAAACACATAAAGCACAGCGTCTTTGCACATCCACACAGTGACACATGTTACTGTACGCTATCTCAACACTGCCCAACTGAAATGAACTGCTGCATATCAATGAGACTTAATTTGCAGAGAGAGTCTCTCGCCGTGTAAACTTGACACTGACCTTTCCCGAGTCCAGAGCTGGCTCCAGTGATGACAACCACGGTGTCCTGCAGAGCGGCTCCTGCTCTGAGTCGGACAAGTATCCGGTACAGCAGCAAGACCCCGACACTCGCTAAAGCCAGCGGCAGCATTCCTCCTCCCATGACACGCTCCATGCTGACACAAACTCACTGTTACAGAAGAAGAATATTCAAATCCATGGCTTTTGTATGGAGACGTCGCTCTGCAAGGGTCTGCCTTTAACGTTTAAAAGAACATTTTCACCCAAAATACAACTGTATTATGAATTATGAGAATAGCCATCTCTGCTAAAACCTACTTTGTCTGGGGATCAAGCCATAAAAAGAATGATATTAAATTAGTAATTTATTGAAATATAAACATTTGCTGGTTAAAACTATAGAAATGTCAAGTTCAGCATTATTTTATCAGTTCTGTATGATCATTAGGACGAATACGTGAAGGTTTTTATTACCTGAACATCACATTAAGCAGGAAATTTTAAGTCATGATGACTTAAAATTGACTCTGGTAACATGTAATAAGCATTTCTCTCTCTTTTTTTGACATTTTAAATATATGATGATAAAATATGTTTGCTGTAGTGCTAATCTTTTGGTGATAAACTGGCTTTGTGAGTTAAAAAAACAAACAAACACAAATGTAGCTTTCCACAAGTGTGACCTTGACTTGAGTGCTCTGAAAGCTTTCATGCTCTCATGCCAAGGGGGATTGAGGATGTTTTAATGTCCCTGTTTAGTTAAGCCTCTTCCACTTGTTCTGTTTCCAAATCACAACACAAACAACAAGCATGGCAACAGTGACAAGTACTACCATATGATGAGAACACACACACACACACACACACACACACACACACACACACACATACACACACACACACACACACAGTCAGTCAGTCAGTCACTCATCTCATCTACCATTTAAGAAGTATCTGGGATTTAGCTTAAAGGAAAATAAAGAATTAAAGGAATATAGAATGCTCAGAAAATAATCTGGCATTTTGTTGATAACAAGTCTCTTGTACTAAACTATTAATGGTCATTTGCTTATCTTGTAGTTGTGTATTAAGAATCTCAGAGGCTCATTACAGCATAGAAGAGTAAGCAATTATAACAGTCTCCGTTTCCTCAGTACTCGCTTTAGTACTTTTACAAGTGATTTTATCAGGTGGATACTCACCTGAGCAAACGGGACTGTGTGAAAAAACAGAGGACATTGTAGAAAAAGACATGTATTTTCTTGTGTGCGCTATTGAAACCTCCTCAGTCTGTCTGTCATTGCAAATGTACATAACCCTAATTGTCAGCTCACATGACCTAACTCCTCATATTTACACCACAACTTTCCCAGATTAGAGTTAGTGATCCCACTATATCGTACAGCATCTTGCTGCGTAAATGTGTGATTTATGAGAAAAAAAGTAGTATTTACACTGAGCTGTGTGTTGTTTGAAACCATAAACATACACGTTTGTGTACACCAGTTAGCACTTGGTTTGCCTGTTTTATGTTAATCACAGTGATAATATGTATACAATATAAAATATGTTAGATTAAAACTGTATTTACAACAAAAAACAGTGAGCTTGACATGAGCTGCACGGACAGGCTAGTAAATTAGGGAACTTGCTACTCAGAAGTAAATGAATAGGGATGCTAATGCTAACTTCATCTAGCTTCCATACAGGAACTAACTCGTACACTAATGTTACTTTATACAGTAGTTACAGCTCACCTGAGTAGTTGTCCTGATGTTCAACACAACAGCGTGGGTCGGTGTTTATGGGCAGGTCTCGGCTCGTCTAACAAAACAGGACCCAACGACTGGAGTGGACCACTGGGGTCACTCGTGTCTCGATGGTAACCCTATGATTGCGACTCTCGCGAGATTTGTACGCAATGTTCCTTCATTGTGCGTGTTGTTTGTCATTGTACAACAAATGTATTATGTTTTAAGATGTGAAAACGCTGTGGGTAAGGTCTGGTTATGTTTAGACACAAAACCCACTTGGTTAGGGTTGGGAAAGATCATGGTTTGGGTTAAAATGATAACTCTCGCGATATCTTCCACAAATCTAGGGTTACTATCGAGATCTTCTACCGGCTGTGTTCTCCGCAAGGAATTATGGGGGTTGAAGTTTTAATAAGCCTATGTGCTGAATGGCACGTATGGGCTCGCAGGGACTGCTCAGCACAGTACTTTGCTGCAAATTATCCGTAAATATTTGTCTAGGGTGTTTTCTTTTTCCTGCAGAAGAAACTAAGCAGCAAAACCAACTTAATTTTGAGCTTAGAACAATATTTTTCTTAAAACAGCTGAACCGTTACAAGAACAGACTGTTCTGAAAAAGCTACTGAAATATTCAGATCTAAATAAGACATGGGTGTGCCACAAGTGTTATTCCTTCTGTCATGGAAAAAGATGCATTTGTCAATAATCTGATTACTGACCATCACAGTAAATAGTCTGACTCATGTCTATGGGCAAATCTTTGGATAACATTTCCAGCAGATGGTTTTATGTAGCCTGTGCATCTGAATTTTATTCCAGCCGGCCTGAAAAGGACAACAGGAATGACAAAACAAAGACCAAAGGCTACACTGAATACTGACCTGTCATCCAGCCATCCTTGTGAATAATGTTTTTTATGATGACTGGGCTATTCCTGTGCCACCAGACCCAGCAGCGCTACTCTAAAATGGTGGATAAACAGTCAGTCCATCAATCAGTCCAACTCCTGTGTATCAGCACTGTTGTCAGAAGCTGTTCAGCTGACAGATAATTAGCCTGCTCTGGCCACAAATCAGCAAACTGATGAGGTTGTCTCAGTCCGTCCCTCTGAGCACCCATCATCTGCTTCAGCGTTTCTGTCTCCCTGTATCAGATTTGCTCTTCCTATAAAGTAAACGTAAGGTGAGAGGAAGTAGAAGTGGAAGGCTTTGCATACTCTGTGTGCAGGAATGCATTTAATTTTATAGTTTATCCTGTGGTTTTCCAGCTCCGACACAAAAGCCACGTTAAAGGCAGCAGCCTGGGTCTTAGTTGTCTGAGGAGCTGCTGCTTTCTTTTAAACAGCACACAGCTGTTACGTAACGATACAGATTACCGCTGTAAGCACCATTTATGGAGGTAATTTATGGATTCTACAGTCAGGTGGATGACATTTATCAATGTCAGCAGTTGAACATTTCATGAATCACTGAACTTTTTACAACCCTTCTGTTGTGTTTCTAAATCAGTGGTAAACTTGTTACCAATCCTCTGTTCATGTCAGAAACTGCAGACAAAAATATTGTGATGAAGTGAAGGCAAAACTTTAATGTTTGTGTGATTAATTCCTACCTATCAGAGCGGTCTGATGGCATAATGTGTGATGACACCATTTACTGAAACACCTCCTGAATTTTCAAACGTTACAGACTGATTTAACGTCTGAAACACTTTGTAGGATTTACATCAAACTCTCATCTTTAAGGAACTCTTTATGAACAGACATACCTTGAAATGGTTTTAATTTGCTCATTTCCTGCTGTCACAGAAGAATGAGCATTGCAATGCATTTATTTTTCATATCTGAAATATTCAACTGAACACTGTTACACATCTCTTGTTCTGGCACAACTCATCCTTCACTTCATACTCATGACCAGTATTACCTCGTCCTGGGACCCAAAATTTTTTAAAACTGCTGAACAGCACAAGCACCACTGGATAAACATTAATATGTATGAATTTAGAATTTGCTGTGTGATTATTATCTGTAGTGTCAAAATATGTCTATATTTAAATTTCTATTATCAGGGTATGATTTTATGTTAATGTAATATACATTATGAGAAGAATTTTACCTCTACATGTGTGAAAAGGAACTTTGTAAAAGTTAGTCTTTTTAGTGTTTCAACACAGGACATTGAGCCACAATCGTTATCACACAAGATCTTACTTTCATTCTCTTAGAACATGAAAAATCTACATGAACAGGACACAATCTCAAATAAGTTGCAGCTATTTGCTCTTTTCTGGACATCATGTAGAATCCATTTAATGAAAAAAAAAAAAGTAAAATAAAATACAGAAAAGTGAGTTTAAAATATCCTAAAGTTTAATGAAAGGGTGATGTACTGATCAGCAAGAAAAGGGGTACAGTAAAACTACGAGGGAAACGGGGTAAAGAGCTTGGTACTCAAAAAACATGTCTGTCCGTCTCAACCGCAACACGATTCAGTCCAGAGGAACTGCTGCCATACCCTTGTGCGCGAGCTTCTTGTGTGTCAAGGATGCAGGTGGGGGGCACAGGGGAGGAGGCGCAAGGGTACTACAGAGACAAGTGTGCTGTTGTTGTCACATAGAGGTAAAAGGAAATGTAAGGGAAAAAACAATTCCTTCTAGTTTTAACTATATCCCTCTGATCAAAGTTCAAAATGGAAGCACCCACCACGTGTGTGTGTGTGTGTGTGTGTGTGTGTGTGTGTCTGCATATGTATATGTGTGTGTGTGCGTGTGTGGGGAGCTAACTGCTGGGCCTGATCATGACTTCCCCTTCTCTTACATCTGGGGGTGGATAGGTTCTGTTTTTTTTTTTTTTTCTTTGTTTTTTTCCTTTTTCTCCGTGGGTTCTTAAATCCTCTTCAGAGCGCACTCATACCGCATAGAGTTCGTAGATCTTCTTGGCGCAATACGCCAGGGCAGCCAGTGCTATCGTATTATGGAGTCTCTTTCTGTGGATGTCATCCCTGCGTACCAATACCACGGGCGTGGAGGAGGTCAGCGTATGCAGGGGCAGCCGCGAGAGTTTTTGGCTGTCGTATTCCACCTGGTACTTGCAGCAGGGGTCAAACTGCCATGAAATCCCGTAGAGGGCAGCACAGGCAACACTGAGGGCGCCGGCGGGCAACGCCACGTAGCGCGAGTATTCAGCGGGCAGTGAAAGTGGCGTCAGGAGGCAAGCGGCACCTGACAACACAGCCGTCTTGTGCAGGCAGTTGCCCACTGTAATCCAACGGGCCGTCTCATCTCCGATCCGTGTGGGCTCAATAACAATGTATTTATACTGGGCCTCCAGTGCCTGCTCCAGCTCATACTCAAACTGGTCCTGCGCATTCTCGCCGTTGTAGATCTCGTGTACAATGTAGCAGTCTGTCGCCGCCATCACTCCCCTGTGCAGAGACAAAAAAACAGGCATGGAAACAGTGAGAGAAAGGAGAGGGAGCAGGGTAATAATGCTCAATATGTCTACGACCTTCAACACCAACCTGCCCACTTTATATTATATAATTGATTTGCCAGAGGGTTTTCAATATCACAACACATAACCTGTAAAACAAATGATGTGTCTGGCTTTAGTAAATACAGCGACAACAAAAACATGATGTGTGTTTTATCTGCAATATTTAAAATGAAGTTGTTTATATCCATATCAACTAGAGGATTACATGACTATAACTGTAATGTGTATGGTGTGAATATTGCATGTTTCTTTTTCATTTTGTACTTGCAAAGCATTTTGTAATCTCTGATTTTTATAAGTGCTACATAAATAAACGTGTTTAGTCTATAAGATGTCAGAAAATTATTTTTAAAAAATGAGATGCGAGATGCAACCTCAAATGTTTTTTGTTCAGACCAACAGTTCACAACCCAAAGACGTTCAGTTTATACTCAGAAGAAGAAAGACATCAGAAAATATTCACATTTGAGGAGCTGGACTTAGAGAATTTGGACATTTCTTTTCTGAAAGAACGACTCCAGATGATTAATTGATTATCAAAATAGATAGAAATTAAATTAATAGTTGGCAAGTAATCAATTAACTAATATTTGCAACTCTAGTTTGGTTAAAATGATCTTGTTCATGGAAAAGTTAATGTCTATGACTCCCAGAATATGAGCTGTGGTGAGCGAATACGAGCTAATTTTTATAGCAGCATGATTTCAATTTATACGTATTCCAACAACAGCTGTGGGAATTCCCAAATGTTATGATTTTACATGTCTTACATCATGTGTATGCATATTAATTTTTTGATGTTTAAACTGGGGCTGAAATTTCAACTAGGAAATGTCAAAATGACCAAATGGCGATCACAAGTTTTCCATGCTAAAAGGGAAGTCTGAAAAAATATTTTTGACCAGTAGCTCCAAAACCTCCACATGGAACAAAGCATAAACTTTCTGAAACAATCCCCTCCGGCAAGAGGCTGAGGTCTGTCAAGACCAAAACCTCACGCCACAAGAACAGTTTCTTCCCGTCTGCGGCCGGCCTCATCAACAAGGCCCTGAACCCCCACTGACACAGACTCTATCCCTCACACAGACATGTTATATCATGATCTTTGATCTGACATGGTACATTAAATTAATGCAACTTGTATTATTATTTTTACTGATTGCATATAATAATATACAGTTTACTCCTGGTCAATATTTTGTACATTTAATTGAATAGTCTTCCATTTAAAATTTAAACCTGTGGCAGCTCTTCTCATCCAGAATATATTTTACATAATTTTAAATTGTATTTTTTCTTTCTTGGATTATTTAGATTTATGTAAATTTGAGTATATTTTTGACGTTTATGCACCATAACACTAAAGCAACTTTCTTGTATGTGCAAACCTACTTGACAATAAAACCTGATTCTGACATGTGAAGCTGAGACAAACAACCATTGATATTTCAGCTTGACAAATAAACCACAATTAATTGATGATTGAAATAATTTTGTCAGTATTTTTTCTCTGCAAATTAATTTTTTCCCCTCTCAACAGTATATTTTCTCTAAAGGAGACAAACAAATGCTGTGTGTGTATCAATGTCAACACTATGAGGCCTTCCAGTGCAGCTTGACAAATAAATTACAATAACTGGTTGATAACTGAAATAACTGTCTGTCCCAACACATCTGTGAATCGATTCTTCTTCCTCGGAAATGCATTTTCTCTGAAGGAGACAAATGTCAACACTCTGAGGCCTCCCAGTGCAGGTTGACAAGCAAACACAAAGCTCCACTCGGCTTCAAAGACAGCGTGTTATTGGCTGAAGGAATAAACTATTTTAAGGCATTTTGGACACTCAATAAAAGGTTTGTAGGGTGACCCTGCAAAGGGACATGATGTGTCGGTTAGATAAGGCTCGCTCACTCGCTTGCATGGCAGAAAGTTGGAGGACTGGCCGGGTAACTTGAGGAGCGTTTTACTTTCAGAGCAGGTCGACAAACACTCAGCGTAGCTACTAAAGTGTAGCAAGTGAGTCGTCCACAACGATGCACGCTTAAACGCAACTTTACGCACAAGTTGTCGGCTAGTGTGAAACAACCAAAACATCACATGAGCTGCTCGTTTGATTCCTGGCTAATAACGTCAGCTAGCTGTGCACGTTAGCCAGCTAATGTTAGCTAACCGTGGGATAAAAATCACCCTTGTCGTGCTCGCCATTTAACTTTAAGGCCGACACCATACGCATGTTTGGGGTCTAGCGAGTGGTGACATCGACCAAACGATGTATCACATTAAAACATTGTCGTTTAACGGACAAGATGTACAGTAACTGACCTCTCCCTGCTTACTGGGACACCGCGCCTCCTTCCCAGCGACGCCATGTTGGAGATACAAACCGTGATTGCAGATGACGTATGGCAGCGCACAGCCTTACTGGTAATGTAGTAGTGCCAGAAGCGTCGACGCATCGCTTGGACGCTATCGTACACTACATTTCCCATGATGCCATGCAGTCAGGGTACCTGCCTTCAAGTATTTTATAATAGAGCAGTGAAGTTTGAGAGGTCAGATCGTACAGATGTAAATAATGAAATGAATGAACGTAAGTATGTAAGAAAAACAGTCAAGTAGTTTTATAAAGACTGATCAAATAGAGCCAAGAGGCATTCAGACATTGAAATAATTAATTGTGCAAGTAGACACAGCTAAGTCAGTTACACAATATTGTATACAGTACATAATAAAGTGTCATAGTGTGTTGTTTTGTACTAAGACAGGTGTTTTTAGTTACCCATAATGTGCCGTCGCGTGCTCTGTCCCTGTGTCCTCGTGCGGCTGCCTGTCCGCGTGCTGTAACCTGAAGCTCTTTGGATGTTACAGCTATATAATGGCCACGTTCAGGAGTGTGAGATCAGCTGAAACCAAATGCGACGCCAGTGACAGCAATTGTAACAGCTTTACGATACAGGGAGTTAAATGACGCATCCGTGACGTATCAATACAGAGAAGATCAATAAAGAATATTGTCGATACTGTCTCTGAAACTGTGTATTTTGAATGGTGTTTAAAGCGGCTCGCTCGACTTGTGTGGCAACTTCAGGAGCTCATATTCAAAGATCCCCTCCAGACATGTTTTAAGATGTAAACAGTATACTTTAATTTGAATAAGTATGTGTGTCTGATATGGTTTATCCGCAAAAACTTCAATTATCCTGTTAAAATACTTAAAATTACATCTACTCATTCTCCTTCATTAAAAAAAAAAATCCAATATCTCAAAATATGCAAATATTGTTTATTTCTGAAGTTTTCTTGCTGGACACAAGATGTCTCCTAATTCACTGTAAAGTAATTTCTCAGTGTTTGTGCACGTAGGCTTCACCTGTGTGTAAATTAAAAATTGAATCAGATGGCTCCAAACTATTTGTGATGTCATAAATCATGCTAGTAGGCCCACTTATTAAAATCAGATTTTCAATGAGCATAGAGAAACTTTCCACATTCAGCAGATGAATGTGAAAACAGCCCTCTAGTGTCAAACTCTGCACATCCATCATTCTGTACAGTGAAGCTCAAACATCCAACTGATGTATCACTATACAAAACACATTTTTGAGTGGAGGTTGACTTTAATGTCCCATAAAGAATCTTTTTAACTCATGTTGGAGAAACAGAACCTGCTTATATTTTGATTGATAAATAATAACTCCTGTGTTAGTTATTTATCTAATAATGAAATAAAATCAATTGATTCATCCAAAATGAAGATAAGCAGTTGCAGCCAGGATTTTAGGAATCCTGCAGTCATGAGTCCATGTCTCTCCAATGCACCCTCAATACCCTGAACCAATTAACTGATCAATTATTATTTATGGAAATGTTCCTTTTTCAACAGGTCTAACTACTATTTCAGTCTTATGTCACTGTCTACACACCCAGGAATGAAACTGTGGTGGACAGACACCAAGTTGACTATTATGCTTCCCAACCTTTTTTTAAAACCTGGAATTCATATTATTACCACTTGAAGTGGCTGAAGCCGAATGTTTCAACCATTTATTTACTTTGAGATATTTCAACTTATCTGCTTGCTTGCTCACTAGTTTTCATGCATTCTTAATCACAGTACATGGTGACTTAGGTTGGTGGGAGGTATGTTGTTTTTTTTATGTATCAAATCAGATTTTTTTTTTTTTTTTTTCAAATTAGCCGAGCTATTGCATAATCTTTCCAGTTGGCATAACCCTAATTGGGAAACACTGCTCATATCAAAACTTTAAGGGATAGTTAACTGGATAGATTTCTACCCGATATGAATGTTTATAAGGTGAGGTCAAGTTAACACAGTGAAACACAATGACGACGTTAATTTACATGGAACTAAAATGGCACTAAAATCAAACTACTCCTCATTTTTTGGCCTTTTAAGGACAATGTCTGCCAGTGTAATTCTTAAATTTACCACTGGATGGTGCCACAGCAAATATTTTTCAAATCCTACACTGCATGGCTTTAATTGTTTCCCTCCTGCATCAATGTAACAGGAACATAAGGTAATGGAGTTGGCAAAGGCTTCAACAGATTTGCTGAAGTGCTGAGGGAGTGTCTCTGCAGACAGAAACAACAATAGCTGGCAAAACATAAAGTGTAACTCTAAATACATACAACTTGCATATTATCAGGATATGACCAATCAGACACTCTGGATAGAACATTAACGTTATCAGATCTCCTCTTGAAACTCAGCTGTATGTGCATCTTACTCTCTTTTACCTTAAACACATACTTTGACGTGAATAATGTGGTTTATTTATTTGTAGACAACAAGAATTGACCAAAAAGAAAAAAAGAAGTTTCAAGCACAAAACAATATAACAAGGATTGGTACATTTTGACGCATGTGGTAGAGCAGCAGCCCAAAACTGTTAAATCAGGCAGTTGTGAAGAAACTTACACACAAATACATACACACAAAAAATGAAATAATACCTTGAATACCTTGGCCTATCAATAGGTGAGTGTCACCTAACAAAAAGTGTTAGAAAGGGAAAGTTGTTTCCTGCAGTTACCTCGAAGTGATTCTTACAGCAGACAGGTTCTGCCTTGCATGTTGTCTGTCCTGCCAGTGTTTGAGTTACCTGAGGTATTTTTCCTCTTCAACACTTGAGATTGTCAACAGCAAAGGCTCCTGACGAGCCAAAACAAGAGAAACCACAGAAAAACATTTTCTCAGTTATTTTTTTTCTCCTATGATGATATTTATCATTTTGACATCAGAGGGCTTAACAAGTCTTGTTGGGCAGATGAAAAAATACAAAACAAAACAGATCCAACAGCAAGGAAAACTGGTGTAAGCCTCGATCACCCAGTGCCATTTTCCTGAACGACAGAACAAAGGATGTAAATGCCCTGAATATAAATAGCAGTGCCGTATTTGAAATGCTGGTTTGAGCAGAGATATTTATCCATATCCACACTGAAGTATTGCACCGCACAGTGACAGGTTTCAGACCCACTTTTTTATATGCATGTCTTTCATATTCAACACATATGATAGAGAAAATAATGAGTTAAGTCTTGAGGCTTGGTCAGAATTGCCCTTACAGAGTAAAAACCTTCAATTTGTGTTCTTTGGTTCTGAATCAGGATCTGTTTATACATCCCTCTACCGCTAATCAATTTATGGCTCCAGACAAGTTTAAAGAGTAACAGTGGAACCAAATTAAAAGTTTGGGGTAATAAATGTCTTCAAAATACAGATTATTTATTTTTTAAGTACCCATTACCCACCAAGTTAAGCATATACCTCTTTGCACTTACCTACAACAGAAACGCATCCTTTGAGTCACTTGACATTTCAAAGATACTTGTAACATTCACAGCCCACTAAACAAGCATTTCAGCCCTAATTTCAGCAATTTCTAAGATTGAAATTGAAAGCAAATTGGATTAAAAAAAAAAGACAAAAAATATAAAAAAAGGGGTTGAAATATAAAAGTTATCAGCATTTGAGTGTCAGTGAAGCAATAATTGGTTCCATTAAAATCACAACGGAGAAAGACACCTGGGTCAGTCATCTTGTAGCACCGCTCACAACCAGTGAGTCCGAAGGAGGACAGAAATTTGCGGCATAACATGTGACTCCCATGTTCTCTCAATACATGACGAACCCTTTCTTCCAGCCGGTGATGTGTGTTTACACCGTGAAGGTTTCTCTCTGAGGTAACAGGCTCCTGCTTTGGTTAGTTTGTTTACTCATGTTGTTTTTTTTTTGTTTTTTTTACAAGTTGTGACCAGCTGATTCCCTTCCTGTTTCTGGTGAGCGTGTGTCCTCATGTTACGGACAGAACTGACCAGTCGACCCGACATTCAGATCGCACAAAAGTCTTGCTGTGAGATCAGATGCCTTTAGATTCACTCAATGTCATGTGTAACAATTCCTGGAAGGTCCTTTGTTGTTTATCAGCCTCTAACTCCAAAGCATGGTGCCATATTTCTCTCCCCGGAGTCTCTTCCTCCCTCTCTTGTCTTTCGATGCCATGTCGGGTCATTGATAAATATGTTCAAAGTACTGAGGCTGAGGATTCTCTTTGACATATTTCTGAATGTACCAGCAGGTCAAGTGGGCCTTCAGATCCTCTTCCACCACAAAATCCATGGCTGCCTGCCATCACAGAAGCATAAAATCACAATCGGACAAGAGTTCAAATGGAAATTGTGATAATAGATTTTCATTTATTAACTATTTTGATAATCTATTAATCGTTTATTTTGTTATTTTAAATAAAAAATGTCCAGTTTCTCTGATTCCAACTTCTCAAATGGTTTACTTACTCTTCAGAAACAGTTAACTCAATACTTTTGGGTTGTGGGGTGTTAGTGAGCGCAATAGACATTTGAGGACATCATGAGGTTTGAGGTTTGGGAAACAGTGATCAACAGTTTTCACCATTTTGGACATTTTATAGACCAAGCGATTAATTGATTAATCGTGAATGTAATGTGAAGTAATGAATAGATTCATTGATGATGAAAATAATCATTAGTTGCAACCCTATATCATAGTAAATCTTATATTGCACACTTAAAATTAAACTACAGGATATGTGCTGAAGTACAGTAGCCAGACATAACTGGTAATATCAAAAGTCAATAAGGTCATTTTCACTTTCATAATGAACCAGGTTGGTTTTACATCTATAACTCAAACCATTAAACAATGTATGTGAACATACTTAAAACTAATAAGATTGAAAGATTACAATTTGGGCCTTTCAGACATGAACAGAAAGAGCAACTTCCTCTCTTCCTTTAATACTGAATGATGACAATAACCAGTTTATAATGGGCTGTACCTTGGCCAGGTGTTTGGCAATTCCTCTCCCCCTGTAAGCATCTGGAACTTCAGTGTGTTGTAAATCCACCGTCTTCTTCCCAACATATTCATACAGAAGAACTGCTCGATCGTGAGATCCTGAGGGGAGACAGAAGTCAACACTCTTGTTTGTTAGACAAGTTTCTCTCCACCCAGTATCCTACAGCTTAGATACAACTACTTCAACCTGCTGGGGGATAGTGATTATACTTGAAAATGCAATTATCAATGTTCAAGGGCAAAATTTATAAAGCAGATTTTCAAAAATTGCTCACTTCCATTTGACAATAACACAAAGAAACTAGTAACATGACATCTGTGTAAGAAGCCCATTGGCTAAGCTATTGATCCAGTTGGCAGCTGCAGCTTATGATCAACAGTACCAGTCATAAGTCATGAATAGGAAAGTGTGTCCAAACTTTTAACTGGTACTGTACATATAAAACTACAAATGGCTGCCCAATAAAACAACACAGGAGTGATTTGACTCAGTGATGACCACTCAGTCGCCTGATTTCATGCAATGTGGTGCCACAGTCAGTAGCCTACGTACATCCTTAAGTAAATAACACATGACCTAGCCTAGTCTCATGATACCAGACAGTCAGAGATCTTCACCTACTGATGTCTGGGGATTTACCTACCTTCAATGCATGGTAGTTGCTTGAATGGCGGTGAGTATAGTCGCTAACAAACCTACACCCCTTACATTTTGTCACAGACACGCCTCCCCCCCCATTCTCCTTTGTAGTAAAGTACCGCCCCAATATGAATGGCAGCCCTAAAGACTTTGAAATTGGTTCTGCAATGAAGGTTTTTTTTTTTTTTAAACTCTTAACTGTTACCACCCAGTTTTAACAACAAAACCTGTCTCTGACTTGTCAGTCTACACTGTGCCAAGTACAGACAAGTGCTTGTGGAAAGAAGATTGTTGCTGGGTGGAGAGAGACAGGCTGATAAAGACCATTCAGGGAACAATAGCTTCCACCAATCTGCTGTAAACACATCTCACACAGCTGTAAAGAGCTAGATCATATAAACTCTTTAATAACTAAAGGTTACTTCTTTAACATGAAATGGAACTGACCTGGAAATATTAACACACCTGTATATAGAGCTGGGAAATATACCGATAATATATTGATATCATGATATGAGACTAGATATAAGTGTTATCATTTCCTTGTTTGAAAGGCTGCGTCACAGTAAAGTGATGTAATTTTATCAACTTACCAGACTGTTCTAGCTGTTCTATTATTGGCCTTTATCCACTTAGTCATTATATCCACATTACTGATGAATATTTATTGTGTAAATATATTATGAAAGCACCAACTGTCATCCCTACAATATTGTTGCAATATCAACAGAGGTTTCTGCCCAGCCCTACCTGTCTATTAGTATGTCCTTATGAACTGAAAGATCAAACGTCAAAACATAAGGCGATTAGTTTTAAACTAAACCAAGACTGTATAAATCCCTATTTTGATATTGCACCAAATAAAAACAAGTGTCAAAGCACACTTATGGGTCTGACTTAATAAACTGACAGAATTAGCAGTGATTGGTCTTGTAAGCGTGACATTTGGGGTTTGGGGAGAAGAGCTACCAGTTGTTCTCAGGGAAACTTCTCTCAGAAGAATTGCTGATGTGCAGAAATGCTAAATAACCGGTCTTTTGTGTGGCTGGATGCAATTGAAGGTTGCATATTTTCTGTCAGGAATGGCACGAAAGAAGAAAGAAGAATGTTTTCTCGTCGTGCTAATAAAGACTTCGACCAAACCCTGCTGTCTGTTCAGCTCCTGACACGAAATACAATCCGAATAAAACAATGACAACCCCTGTGTCTGAAATGGCAGCTGGAGTTATCAGTGAGGGCTCGACGAAGATGTTAGCAGCAAAGGAAAGCCACACCAACCTCAGAGCTAGCACTAGCCAGCTACCGTGCTAACGTTTGTTTACACGTTGAACGTACCATTGAGTCTTATGACAAACTGCCGACGCTTTCTATCGTGCTCCACCTGGATCTGAGAGTTTGCGTCGAAGGCTTGGGCTGCCTGTGCCATAGTAGCTGGCTAAAGTTGACGTTTTTTTTGTTGCGATGCTACTCTGCGGCGTTGTTAACCAGAAATGGCTACATGGAATGATGAGGGCAAAACATCCAACCAAATCAGCTGTGAGGTCACGTGACATCCAGCCAATCAGCGGCGGGCTTGTTAGAGAAGAAGAAAACAGTGCAGAAAGCTGTGTTTAAACAATAAGGCCAAATATTTAAATCTTTATACAGTCTATGATTTAAATGTCCTTCATAACATACTGTATACCCAACTAACGTGTTGGTTTCATGTTTTCACTGATGTAGATGCGAACAACACTGTAAAAATGAATCACTCACTCATCTTTTTTCCTCAAATGTAACTTTGTTGCCAAATTTTGGTCAGATTTAACGTAATTAATTTCTATCATAAACATAATTTTAAACTTTATGTTGAATCTATAATATATTTTACATGTAAAGACCTTAAAATTGATTTTGTTGTTAATGCCATGATTATAATGGGTATGTATTTTATTCGCAAATGTTTTTCAAAGAAATTACCATTATTTTCTCTGTTCCTTCATGATTTCACATATTTTTTGAATTCTCTAATATCTCTTCTAAACAAAGAGAGTAAAGTGTACAATCAATTATTATAATTACATTTTTGAAAACACATAGAATGATTTGTTTAACATATCTTTTTACTTTTATTATTATTTCATTTTATTGTCAGTGTCCATGTATTTTGTATTTCCTGTTACAAGACATAATTATAATTTCAATTCACAATATCAGACATTTTGACTGTGATGAAATGAATTGTATTATGATAAAGTTTCGATTTTAAAAAACACTCAAATCACTTGGTTAAATGGATAGTTCAGTCTTTTTAATGCCAATGTTCCTCTTTTTGTTACTATACTCCCACTGCAGCTCAACAGGGAAACACAAAGAGGGAAATTGACGATAAAACTGTAAAAGACTGTAAATGTGGCAGATATCCACTTGATATGACTGACTCAGACTGCTGAAGCCTCATATAAGCTTCAGATCAACTTTTAAATGCATTTTTACGTAAAATGACTGTGACTGGATTTTGGTCCCCATCTCTTACGCTGAAAGCACATTTGAAGGGGATCTTTTAATAGCCAGGAATTATTTGAGCGAGGAAAACCTCTTTCAATGTTCATATGGGAACCTGACTGTTGTTTTAAGACAGACTTGAAAACTGTGAACCTTCCCTTTAACTCAGAGAAAACTAACTAAACAATTAATTAAACAAGTTTAATTGATACCTAATAATTAATAAATAGTAACTAACATTTAGTAGTTTAGTTTAGTTGAATTGTTCAAATGTGAATTTTATAGGTTGAGATTTGGAGAAAGGTACCAATTTTTGGTGAGAATTAATTGATATATATGTAAAGTCAGAATATATGAAAGCTCTTGAAATATAGGCAGTGTTGATATTAGTATTGATGGCAAATCTCTGCTGTTTGGAGTTAGCACATTTTGGTATTAGCAGTTTATTATACGAGAACTAGAAGTAAAGTGTAATGTGCCAACCACCTATACTGTTAAGCACTTTTCCTATTTCACCCAAACACTGTTCACATTTCTATTAATTGTAGGTAATTGTTTGTATATTGTACATTAAACATTCATACCAGTAAACCTCATTACACTGTAGTGATAAACAACAGTGAGTGAAAGTGTGCGTCATGGCATACGATGAAGCTAATGACATACAGCAGTTTTAATCTCTAGAAAGAAAAAACAAAAAGCAAGAGAGCAATTTTCACTTACCTCAAAAATGGAAATTAGGCTGTAAAAGTGAAGCTTTCTTTAGGGCCTGTGAGCCTTGGACCAAAAGTTCGTCTTCACATCTGATCAACTCTTTTCTGTGAAATAATCCTGTTAAACTGTTGGACTGAAGGAGTTTTAAGTGTTAAATTAACCTCTTTCATAATTTAATAAATACATGCTATTATACACACTTTTTCTTTTGATATATTGTATTTTCCTATCAATTTTCACCTTCCAATTATATCTACTACTATCTATCTACTACTTTACACATTTATTGATAGATATAGAATCTCATTTAAAGTATATTTGTGTGTGTGTGTGTGTGTGTGTGTGTGTGTGTGTGTGTGTGTGTCTGTTCATCAAGTGATTTTATTCAGACATGTAATGTATCCAAGAGATTGGCTTTGATAGGTCGGGTCAGGTCACAGCTCAGATCCTCGGTGACAGCTGTCCCGCTGAGTGTCTTCAGCAGAGCAAATGCACAGTCAGCAGAATCCTTCTCAACTGGACTCACTGTAAATTAGTTCATGTGTTTCTGTTGTAGATGTGTTGATGTAAAATAAACACCGTGTCTTCATTAAAAAAATTAATAGACATTGGGGGTATTTTGTGTCATTATAAGCAGGTATGTCAAGTTCACTAAAATGACTGTGTCGTAATCCTGTTAAGCTCGTGGCCTAATCCTGTAAAACTCTAATGGAGTTTGTCAACTTTGCAAGGGATTACTTTGTGTGCGTGTGTGGGTGTGCGTGTGTATAGACCTGTTTGGGATTTGTTCTCTTTGGTTTTTGCCAGAGTTAGAGGGAGCGCACGTCTTTTTGCAGATGGATAATAATATCAGCCTGAAGTTCTCACATTTGGATTAATAGTCTGATTCTCATTCAGTATATTTTTTATTGAATTGCTGAAGATGTCCATGAAGCAAAGGTAAGACTTATCAAGCTATAAAAATAATTTATCTTAAATTACATACTTCCAGATAAATCACAGATTGAGTAGGGCATCATTGCCTCTGTTTGTTTTTCTGAAATGAGATGTAGACCCATTAGTTTAAATAAAAACTGAAGCAGATTAATAACGAACATCTTTACATGACAGCTGAAATATCGAGCACAGGATTTATATCATAAGGAAGAGGTCAAGTCAAACTTTTATTTATCCCACCAGTGGAAATTTGGGGAAAAACACATTTACCACAAAAAAACACAGATCACAGGGACAAACAGTAAAATGCGAGATCACTTCAAAATGAAGACAGTACATAAACAGCTAAATGCCAAATAAATAAATTGCTTAGGTGTAGAGATCAGCTGACTCACCCCAATAACTTTACTGACACGCTGGCCAAGCCTGTTCTTACTGACCTGATTCAGGTTCTCAAACCAGGCCACAAAACAGAAAGACATCATCATTGTAGTGCACACATTAAATGAGTTATCTTTTCTTAAGAAGTACAGACATTGTTGGACCTTTTGTTTTAAAAATTGCATCTATTTACCTGGTCCTTTCTATCAAGTAATCATGTAATCAATTCACTGGCAGTAAGAGGCATGACTCTTTATGTGGAAGAGATGTCATTTAAAATGTCATGTTTTAAAATCTTAGCACTGTAGACTCTGTTGGCAGAGTCTACATGACACTCACATGGCTGCCTTCCTGTTAACTCTGGCTGCTAATTCACTGCTAATCAGAGCTTCCACAGTATCATAACCAGCTAATAGCAGAGAGGGAGAGAGAGTTTGGCTGCAGCTGTTTTTCGACCACATTTAGTAGGTTCATTCGGGAGAGATTACTATTGTCAGGCAGATGGGAGGCCCATAGAATTCATGATCAATAACATTAATTTAACACCTTGTCTTTGTAACACTCAGCATAATGAGTTATAATGACCTTTTTCTTGAACTGCACTTTTAATTGTGTGCATATGACTTCAGTGTCTATTACAAAAGAGACAACAGAACAACATATCATGTGTTTATGAAAATAACTGTACAGCTATTCAGTAAATATATATTAACTTAATCAGGAAAAAGGTTGTGACACATTCAAATGAAATTATGGACACAGATGTTGAACACAGGCAGATAAAACATAATGATAATCTTTTGACTCTCACTGAATAATGACAATATTTTGTTTAAATGCTGGACATCTGCGCTGACTCACTTTACCCAGTTTGTTTTATTTCAATCAGGTGGCATGAGACCCTGGTAAACGCTAAAACCAACAAACCAACACAGAAGAAAGGGGGAAAGGTGGGTGCTGCTTTCATTTAGAAATTCAAAAATGTTGTGATGTTAAGTAATATATTTCATCTGAATAAGTAGCATCATTTAATCTTACTTAGATATGAAGGACATGAAGATGAGGTACCACATGACTGTTAAAATTGTGCTTATTTAATGTATTTTTTAATGTTTGTTTTTTTCTCCATATAAGAGGGTTGTTGCTCAGCTCTACTGGAAAATATTATAAGGATACAGAGTAACTTATATAGTGATAAACAAAGGATTTGAACAACATTGTAAATCATGCATAGCTGTAGTCAGCATATGTTGAGATGGTACATCATGCCAATACAATTCAAATCCAAACTTTTGAAAAATAAAGCTATTACATTCAAACAAGGACTAAAAGACCTTAACAAGACCCTAAAAATACCATTTGGTGCTCAAACTCTGGACTATACTCATCAACAATGCCACATTAAGACAGCAAATTTAAAGATTTAGAGATTTAAAACATCTGTTCAACCTCTTATAACATCTTCCTCCAGCAGAGTAGCTGATGTTAACTCTTAATTACTGAACTGTATTGACAATACTCTGTGTCGTTCATTTAACATGGAGAATTTCCTCAGAGCAGGTGCATGTTTTTGCATCTGGGTTGATTTATGTTGCCATCAATGGCCGAATAGCAAGTCAGTTCGGTTAAAACCTGCACAAGTCGCAAAGTCAGGACTCTTTGAGCCTCTACTCATTGATTTCTCTGTTGTGTGGTCCAGCCACAGATTGATTGCCTCTGCAGTTGGTGAGGTTGCATCCACTGAGACTGGAATAGACAGTCTATGTCTGATGGCTTTCCAGTGCTCAAGTGTGATTAAGTTACTGCTTGTGTGTGTGTGTGTGTGTGTGTGTGTGTGTGTATGTCCATGATCACAGTGTTGGTCAGATGGTACTTAAGCAAATTAAGAGATCTTGTGAGGATTAAAAGGTTGTCTCCAGTGGAGATTGGATTGTATGTGTCAAAGAGTCTGGTTGAGATGGGGGTGAGCAGGAGATGTGATGTTTGACATGTAAATTTTGTTGTCTTTAAAACTGGAAAAAGGACTTTCTACTGTATCTTTATGACTTATTCTCTCAATCTCTGCTGTGCCTCTCTCCTTCTTTCTCTCCCTCAAAGGACCCTGCAGCATTAACGGCTCCTGCATCAAGTGGAGGTAAACAGGCTGGCAGCAGTACGTCTAAACCTGGTGTTAGTTGTGGAGGGAGTAACAGTCTCAGCAGCAGAGATGGTGACTCGATAGCCATTGGCAGTAAGGCTGGTGGCAGTTTGAAAAGAGGCAACCTCGGCCACCAGGGTACCAGACAAGCGTCTCACCCAGCCAGACCATCTCTCCGCCTCTGCAGCAGCCGCAGCTTTTCATCCCTCCATACTTCCTCCCTCACTGCTGCTCCGTTCATGAGAAGCAGTCGTTCTCTCAGCAGACTCGACCAAAGATCCATTGGAGATGGTAATTTCACTCTTATTTACTTTAATTTAATGTTGTTTGTTTTTGTGTCTTAATTTGACTCATCACTACAAAAGATTTTGTAAGAAAACTTATGCTAAATGTGACAAAAGAAAGTTTTTTGAATTGTTTTATATACAGCTGTTGTTTGCTGTTTCCGAAATAGATTCAGAGTATGCAGGTACAAGTTCACAAGTAAAGAGAAGACAATCCTCAGAAAAGAAAGTCCTGGATCGTAGCCGGCTGTCCTCCTCTGAGGAGCAAATCAGGTTTGTTGTTGTTTATAAAGCTTTTTTAAGAATTGTAGAGGCTACTGTATTTTTCTTTTTGTGGTTTTTCTGTGAAATTATTGAAAACGATAGTGTGCTATATTTCAAATGAAGCATTCAGATGTTATTGATCTGTGCTATAATAATTGGATTTTGACAATCCATTCATGTTTTTGTCATTAAAAGGGATAACAAAGACCAGTGTCATGGTGATAATGCTGAAAAAATGGAAACAAGAACCTCATCTGAGCCACTGGAGTGTTCTTCCTCCGCATGCCATCATCACTACAACAAAGTAAAGAAAGAGGTACTTTTAGCTTTAATTTGTAACAAGTTTCCTACTGTTCACTGCTGATTACTTAAGGCTCTACAGGTCACAGATACCAGGAAGTCAATGTGTAAGGGCACCCTCCATGCTTTTGTGTTTCTGCACCACTTAATATATTACATACATAACATTTTTCTTAATCTATATAGTAATTTGAAATGGAGTCATGAAGTCCTTCTGCATAAACTTCAATGCTGCAGTGAGTTTCATAATTGCCCTGCTCATTAAAAATACCATATTAATTAATAAGCCAATGGAAGGCCTTTCTTTGGTATCACATAGTGCAGCATGAAATGTTGCCTTACTGATGATTTAATGATTTAATTACTGGTCTAACATACAAGATACCATACTACATGTATGTGAAGGGATAGCCCAGTTTGGATTAATGTTAGTTACTGAAGGTGTGCCACAGGGATCCGTCTTGGGCCCTCTGTGTTATTCACTATTTATGTAAGTGATACTTAAACTACATTATCAAACACCATGTTGCAAATTCTGTTCAATTAACTACTGAGAAAGAACAACTCTCTGTTAATGCACTGCAATGTCTGTTATTATTGACCTTATATTCATGTAAATAAAACTAAACCCATGCTGTTCTCAAGATCGAGAGGCATACAGTAGTATCCATGTCTCTATTAACTATAAATCAATAAAAACACTGTATGGATAAAGAAGTGAAAAGTGTCAAAAGAGGACCAAAACACCACAGAGTACATCAAATGTCTCTAAATTAAGATTGATTGGAGCAAATATTATGATGTAACCATACAAACTAATGTAGGCAATTGCAAATTAAAGAACCAACAAGATAAACAGGGCAGATGGGTTAGCAGGCATTACAAGGCAAACAAAGAGTAAATCCAATGATTGTGAAATCAAGACAATTTTAGAGATTTGTTTGTAACAAATAGAAGAGAAAGAGAAACACATCATTTTGTCAACTCGACTCAACAGACAGAAATCATGTTTAATGGAATTAGGGAAGACATGGAGCGCAGGACCAGAAAACATGGTCCTGAGCGTTTTGTGTGTTTGTAGTGTGTCTTTCTTTTTCATACCATGGCATTTTGTCATGTCATACCATTATTAATTAGATATATGCAGGCTGGACTTACAATGATTGCAATTTTAGTAATAGTGTTAAGACAGTGATGTTGAGTACAAGTCATTCACCAGTAGCAAATAATACTTAATAACACACAACATTCAAACTCTAATGGCTTTAGCAATTTGAGCTTTCTGTGCTCATATTTCAATTCAAATATTAACATTCCTGTTTCCAAATAAATCACACATTGTAGGATTTCAAATGACCCTGGAACAGATTCTGTAAATGCTGATGATACTGTGTTCTTTGTTTGAAGTCTTTTCTGGCTGCCTTTTAATCAAATTCATAGTTTTCTTTTCTGCATTTCTGTCAATTTTGAGAACTGCACAATCAAGCAGAGCTGGTAATCTCTAATAATCCAATAAAATGGCCTATTATCACAACAATTTCATGTTCTGAAGTGCTTCTGAGGGTACATACCAGCACAATGCTAACTGCTGCTCCTTATTAATTATCTTATTTTCTTGTCTGTACAAATCCAACAAATCCCTTATATTTTTAACTTCATGCTAAGTCACATTAATCAACAAAGATGATTTGGAGTCAAAAACATTGATTTACTGCAGTTATGCCCTTTTCTGTGCCAGGAACTGAAACACTCTGTTCCTGATGTATTTCGCTCACCAATCCTTCGCTATCGCCAGCTCAAATTGCTTAAGTGCAGAGATCTTGAGGGCTCTGCGTTTGTGAGTTTGACACATTTTCCTCAAAATCTGAGATTTTATTTATAAATATCTAGCACAACTAAGAATATGAACTCTTTTACAAGTAAATGCATGTTTTGGAGTTGCATGTTTGAGCCTGGTGACCATTTGGTGGTTAAGGTGTCCAAATCAAAAAGAGTGACTTTTAATTTAAAAATTGTTGGTACTTTTCAATAAAGAATTAGATATAATTTAGGATTATACAACATTTATATTAAACACCAGACAGCCATGATTGTGATGAACAGCATTTCTTGTGTGGTAGAGCATAATAGATTTTGTTTCTTCAACAGCCTGACCTGCTCAACTTTAAGAAAGGATGGATGATGCAGCAGGACACCTGTGGACAGGTGAATAGTTCAATTCACTTAAAGGTTTAGGGAGCAGTTGCATGATGATTTCAGGTCTGACAGGCTATTCATCTTGTGCATTGTCTGCTCTGACTTTGTGTCTCCCATAGTGGCAGAAATACTGGTTTGTCCTGACTGACCAAATCCTGAGATTCTACAAAGATTCAGTAGCTGAGGAGGTGCGATGGTGTCTTGTTTTGTTAAATGAAAAAACAAAATGATACATGTAATTGAACAGTCAAAAAAAAGCAAAAAAAAAGCTTTTGTGTCTGTATTGAGTTTGATCCAAGCTAACTTGAATAGGTATGAACACATCATGAGAAGACTTAAGCTTTCTTGTTTCCTGGTTGTTTATTTCAGGCAGCTCATGTGGATGGTGAGATAAACTTGTCCACATGTTTTGACATCACAGACTATCCGGCTCAGAAGAACTGTGGTTTTCAAATTCATGTAAGTTCAATAGTTGGTGCAATTACATTTAAACATTATGAATTAGTGTGTATAGTTTATTGAGCCTAATATACACTCACTGAGCACTTTATTAGGAACACCTGTGCAAGCTATTGCAATCTAATAACAGCTATGTCATAAATTTAAATAAACTGTGAAAATATGTTAATAAACATAAAGCATAAATGAGCCTTTAAAACCAATAGATTATCTACCATTAACTACAAGATGTTTAATGAATAATATTTCTCTTTCCACAGAACAGAGATGGAGTGCACACACTTTGTGCCATGACCACTGACATGAGACACAGCTGGGTCCAGGCAGTGTTGAAGAATGTGAAGCCCACTCATACACCTGATGTCACAGGGTAAATAGATTTGTTTGAATTTATTTCTAAGCATGACGCACAAACATGAGAGACTTTAGAACTGATTTCACTGAGGGTTTACATCATATAATATCTTTATACACAAGGAATTTCTCCATTGTTTACTGTTTCCTCACAGCTCCCTTTTGGAGCATAAAACTCATCAGAAATCACAGCAACCAGACTCACAGTCAGCTGAGGTTTTCTGGAAAGAGAAGGAGACCAAACTGCAGCCAGGGAGAGAGCAAAGCTCTGCTGATGGAAGCTCTGCATCATCCACAGTCTCCTTTTCTCATCTGTCCTCACTCTCCACCTACATGGCTCTGTCTCCTACACACCAGGAGGGTGAAGGTGTTTCTTGTCATCAGTGTCCGCTTCTTGTCGGAACCACACAGACTGGTGAGTCATTGAACACACTGAGACAAAATAAAAAATATCTTTTTTTTGCAGTGATTGATTTTGAAATCAAAGGTTTAAATTGAAATTTAATGTAGATGCTCTGTGTGTTGGGCCTCTATATTTGAATTTGTTGAGGGTGGCTATACTCTGCAATTATTTTTATTATTCATTACATTACATTCAGTTAGTGAGTTTTGGATACACTACTAATTAACTGGAATACAAAAAGAAATGTATGTGAATGTAAAATGTTACTATTTACAAGAACTGCAACCTTTCTTCATTTTGCATTCATGCATCATAAACACTAATTGCTCCACACACATAAAGGGAGAGATATCTCAACATATTGTTACATTAGATATATCACATTGTACTGTAATTATTTCTGTGTGTGGCCCTCTGTGCAGAAGGTGTGACATTGTGTGCTGAAGGAGGCAGAAGCGACGGCTCTACGTCCACAGCGGCGCTGTCAAATGATAAGTGTCTTGATGAACATTCAAACATGCAGAGTGAAATCGAACAGCAAGTTAAAACCACCACTCAAAAGGAGGAGAAACGGGTAGAAATAAACACCAGCAGTGAATGCATGGAAGAGAAAGAAAAACTGCCATGTGAGCAGCAAACTGGGCAACTTGTCAAAGAGGTGAGACTGTGAACAATTGTTAAGTTCACAAATGTTTAAAAGTTTGATCAAAGCATTTTCCCTTGAATTCATTAAAAAATAAATACATATTTAGAGTTTTTTTTTTTACCATGTACTATCTACAGCTGGAGCAAACGCAGAGAGAATTGTCTCGTCTCCAGCAGTTAAACAGGAACCTGCAAGATGAGCTACAACAAGAAAAAAAGATTAATTCAAGAGAAAGGATTCGTCCGCAGGTATAATGCAGAAGAAATATAGATATTCACTGGTTCTACTAACACTCAGTTTCAAGGTGACTAATTCTAGCCTTTGGGTGACTCAGAAAAGATGTCTGTGAAGATTCTCAGTCATCCAGGTCATGGTTATCCAAGGAGGGTTGAACTGAGGGCAACCAATCTTCGTTGAAGATACTTAAATATGTTCACCTCTCATCCAAAGGGCTTCTTCAGCTCTAACTGAAGAGTCCTGGATATTTAACCTCTGTAGGGTCGTTAGGAGACTTAACCATTCACACTTGGCCTCAGGTGACTTCAACCACTCTTAACAACTGTTGTTACAACAGCAAGGAGCACTAACAAACCAAGTGCTATCAATGACCTTGATACAACCCCACAGAGGCTCAATGACCTATCCTCACGTGTCAGACCATCAAGGTTCATCAAGGATTGTCAGAACAGTTGCCAAGTTGTCCTTGGCAACTGTTTGGAAAAGGGCGGGGATTTTCAAAAAATACTTGGCAGGTGATTGGATGAACCATCTGTCTATTACTGTCTTCCCTTGCGAGGCAGCTGGATTTGGATCTGGATTTTCACACAAGAATCTTGCGTGATCTCTTGATGTCTCGCAAGGTAAGGGACTCAAACCAGTTAGAACTGAAGAAGCCTCTTGGATTAGAGACAAGACATCTTCAGGTATCTTCAACAAAGGCCAGTTGCCCTTGATTCAACCCTCCTTGGGTGACTGAGAAAAAAACATTTTGGCATCCACAATTCCACAGGTTACATGTACTCTGTAATTAATGTAATTAAACATATAAAAAATATAATAATAATAATAATAATAATAATAATAACAATAATAATAATAACAACAACAACAACAACAATAATAATAATAACAATAATATTTTGTTTTACAATATCAGCAAGTATGTTGTACCATGCAAAGCACAATTTTGTCTGAATTATTGTTCATATTATTCTTTGTTGTCATCTGTAGAATGAACTACTTAAAAACTCCAACTCGTCATCGGACCAAGCACTAGCTTTACAGCGACTGCATAAGATAAACCGTGACCTCCGCTTTGAGCTGGAGGCACAAAAGAGGAGTCAGGAGGAAGCCAGGGAAGCGGAACTACAGCGAAGAGCAGATCTCTTAGCTCAACAAGCACAGTTACTGGTCACAGGTGACGCCACAGCACTTGCGCAAGCCCATCTGGAGCAAGATCGCCGTCGGTTTCATGATCAACAGGTGGAGTGGGAGCATCGCATGGCTTCCTTGAAGTCCCAGCTGAATGTCAGTGAGGAGCAGAGGAGGATGGCTGAAACTCGCTTGACGCAACTGCAGCAGGAGTTGCAGAGTTACCACGATCTACAACAGGAGGCAGACCAGCTGCAGAAACGTCTCCAAGATGTGACAACTCAGCTTCGTGACAATGAGGAAGCACAGACTCAAAAAGAGGCTCGTCTGCAGAAGCACCTCATGCTCCTTCAAGCGAGTCAGGACAGAGAACGGAGGAGTTTGGCTGCTAGCCTTGCACAGGCTGAGGAACGCTTGCAAGACCTTCAGGAGAGACTGGATAGGGCTGAGCAGCAGGTGGAGAGCCTGAATAAGAGTCAGACACTGACCAGGGAAATTGAGGAGGCTCAGCAACAGCTACAAGAGGAGATGGCATGCACAGTATCTGCTGTGCAGAGGCTCCAAGAGGAGAAAGAGCAGCTGGACCGTCGCTGTCAAGAGCTGCACAACCAGCTGTCTGAAGCAGATGGGGAGGTAAGCAGACTGCAGAGCCGCTTGAAAACCGAAGAGACACACTACTACAATCTTGAACACTCATATGAGAGTGTTTCTGAGGAGCTGCAGCTGGCCTTGGGAAAGGTGCAGCAAAGGGAGTCTGAAACACAAGACATGCGAGAAGGCTATGAAAGACTCCTCGACACGAAAGAGCAAGAGCTGAGTGAAGTTCTGTTGAAGATGGAGGTCTTAGGCAACAGCCTAGAGGAGACAGAAGTGAAGCTGAATGACGTGTTAAAAGTTTGTACTTGTGGCTCATCTCAGCTGAGGGATGAGTCTTCAGATCCTGCTCAGCATAATGAGAGACAACAGCAGATGACTGAGGCTCTTGCTGTAAACAACAGCAGGCCAAAGGCAATGGACGGTGGTCAGTTTTCTAACAGTTCAACTAACACAAATGTTCAGCTAAATGGCAACCATTCTTATGCGGATCACGCAAGAGCTCGGTCTCGCTCCATTGACGCATCATACCAGTACATTGTCGCAGCAGGAGATGACCCAGAGAGGTTTATGTCTGTAATCCAGTTACTTGAAACCAAGCTTTATGTGACAGAGGAGAAGCTACGGGATATCACGCACAGACTGGAGGAACACCAGAATCACAACAGCTGCCAGGACCCCCACCTTTGCTCCCAGCTCACACAGAGCCGAGCCACTGCTCAGCACCTCAGTCTGGTACTTCACAGTCAGGCCAAGCAGAGCCAGCGTTTTGCCCAGGAGACTGAAAATCGCTGCAGGATGTTGGTTGACCGGTTTCAAATTGCACTAAACATCATACAAGCCTGCAGGGAGAGGCTTCAAACCAGACAAACCGGCATCGCAGTTGATATAAGCGACTTTGAGAGGCAACTAGCGGCTGTTGCTGCCTGCCTTCAGCAAGGAGAGAAAGAGGCAGGGAAACAGCAGCGTGAGTCACATAATGCCAGCAAAGTGGAGGACAAAATCCTCAGTGATAAGACTTTAGTTGCTGCTGAGAGCAAAGTTAGTGCTGACACGCTACCCTCAGAGGATGTCATGGAAAGTGTTGCAAAGTGTTTAACCAGAGAACTGGTTGTAGTAGAAAAAATGGTGTCTGTCCTTCAAAGTCGAAGTGGCATTGGCCAACTATCTTCAGTGCCAAGAGAGGGTGAAGTTTCACACAGGTACAAAAGCATAATCTCCCAAATAATAGCCTTAAAAACTGAAAAAAAGACTCAGTCAGGGAGAGAAGCATGTGACAGCCATGAATCATTAGAAAGTGCCATTGGCAGAGCTTGTGCTGAAGCAGAGCTCATTTATGCTGCCTTCAAATTTCAGCAGCAATATGAGAGCGAGACTCAAATAAATAATCAAGAAGTGGAGCTTCCAAGGGAGGGGCTGGCAGATATCAGTCCTCCAGAGTTGGCTCCTTATGAGGAGCAAGTGAAGGGAGAAAGCAGGAGTTCAGAAGGAGCCGCAAAGCCATTTGACAAGGACAAATCTGATGACAAAAAGGTAGAGACAGAGAAAGAGCCAGACTGGTTAGAAAGACTTATATCCCGGCTGCAAAGAAGGTCAAAATTCTTATGCCAACTCTGCCAGGAGATCTCTGATGGCAACGGACTAGCATGTAATAAGGACGACGACCAGGGAGATTATACTGCTGTAGACGTGAATTGGATGCAGGAGCAGGCCAAGTTGATTTATCTGTCAGACAGGCTTCACTTAGATTTAGAGCAGGAGTTGCAGCAAAGTGAGGCATCACAGGGCAAAGTGCAAAGTTTGAGCCAACAGCAGGATATCTCATTAATGGATGAGCAGGAGGCTTTTAATCACACCTTATATCAGCTTCAGGAGGATAACAGCATCCTAAGAGAAGAACTAGAGCGTGCTGAGCAAAAGATAATATCTGCAGAGACCGGAAATCAGAGACTCCTACAAGATATACAGAAAATTGAGGATTACCATGAGGAGCGGATACAAAAACTGGACACAGAGTTTCGAGAGAAGATCAGGGAACTGCAGCAGATCCATGAAGAAGAGATGAGACACTTGCATGGTTACTACTCCAAGTCTTGTTTTTCCAAAGAGAAACTGACTGAAAGAGCCTCCTCCTCACCAGACCAGACGGGAAAGGTACCTTCTACTCATTCAGAGCTTGTTTTACAGAAACATCTAGACCAAAATGTTTACAGCCTTCACTTCATTTTGAAATCTTAAATACCATTTGATTCCTTCTATTTTAGTATTCCTGAAGAGAAAAACTGATGCATAGTGCAGCACTTATGTAGTATATTAAATAAAATATCAACATCAATTGGAAAAACAGATGTATGCGTGTGACACACACAATCACTATATAATGCTATACATTATCTCTATACACATATACACATGTATATATCAATTGAGAACTGTTTCTACATTTCAATCTAGGCATCTTGTGATCAAGGTTTCACTGCTATGGAGGAAATGCACAGGAAGCTGGTAGGTGATCTGCAGCAGCAGCATCAGAAGGAAGTGGCAGCACTTCAGAAGGAGAAAGACCAGCTGCTGCAGGAAGAGACGTCTGCCACAATGGCAGGTAAAGGATTTTATGCAAAGAAACAAACACAAATGAAGGCACTGTAGGCCTATTGAGTCAATAGAAACTGAATTTCACTCTTTGAATTACTTTTTTTTGTGATGCAGACATTTTAACTGAATTTGTTACACTGTGGAAACTGATTTTAATGTCCAGGTATCTAACCTAGGATAAATGGGGGGACATAATGTTTGGAGGAATCTGATTTGAACGTTGAAAAGTGGGCGCGTCATAATAAACATAAGCTCTCTGCTGCTAAAAATTGATTGATGGGTGGATGTCATGATATTATTGGTTGATTGGTTGTTTGGTTCATGCCTACTAACCACACGTCATATTTTGTTTTAAAGGAAGAAAACATGATTGGATTTTGATCGAAGAACTTGATTTTTTGGGGGCATATATGGTTAAATAGGTAGACAATATAACCAGGGATGTGATCTAAATGAGTTAAAAAGACCTTTTTCCATTTTGTCTCAACTTTAATGACACATTCTTGACAAACAATAGTGAGGGTGAGGAAAGGAACCCCGTCTGAAAACATGGTGAATGTTACAAATACATTTTACTAACTTGAGGTGAATCTGCTTGTACTGATTTACTCAGAAAGTAAGTTACTTAGGGGAACAATTATGCAGTTTATAAGTTGTCATATCTTGTGTTTTTACAGCCATTGTAGCAATGAGAAGAGCCCACAAAGAGGAACTGGAGAAAAGCCGACGGTCTCAACACATCAAGGAGAGTGCTGACATAATGCAACTGCACTCTGAATATGAGTGAGTGACCACTGGTTCTTTCACATTGTTTTGTTTTTAGCCACATCAACAGCAAGGAAATATCAGTCTGTATGTTGGTCAGTCCACCATCACGGTCCAGACTGAGATATCTCAACAACTATTAGATGGACTTCCATTACATTTTAAAGACTTCATGGTCCCCAGAGGATGAATCCTAATGACTTTGGTGATCCTTTGACTTCTCCTGTAGCACAACCAGCAAATTCTTAATGTATCTCTTGACATATTTTAATATCTACACCATGGATTGGCAAAAAAAAAACTTGACCTACAGACCTTCATGGTCCCCAGAGCATAAATCCACTTAAGTGATCCTCTGACTTGTGATTTTTGATCTTGCAACATTTGAGTGAAATGTCTCAGCATGGATTGCTGTCACATTTAGTACACATATTCATGTCCCCCTCAGGATGAAATCTAATTAATTAAGTGATCCTAACTTTTCATCAAGCACCATATTCAGGTCAACATTTTAATTTGTCCAGTACTTTGGTACTTTGTCTTGTTTTTCCACACAGAATGCTATACAGTAAATTGGTAACTTATTGTATATAGAATATGGGGGATGCAGAAATACTTCAAGTGTTTACAGCAGGATTTGGGGTTTTCCTGGGAGGTTAAAACCTCAGCAATACACAACAACTTTATTGTGAGACCACATGATCCCAACTCTTTTCCTGGGCTTGTCACAGCTGTGCCAGTCTGCTGTTGAGGTTTTAGTCAAGAACAAAACAGAAGTTAATGGTGTTTAAAAAAGTGTCCTTTCCTTCTGGATTGCACTGTTGTGACTCACTGTGTAATGAGCCCTGACCTGGCTGCAGGTACAGGTCATGCCCTCATGAGTCACTGATTGCTGTTTGTGTTGCTGAGAGATCAACTTGGACATAAGTGTTGTTGTGGCGTCTCGTTATAATAGCAAATCCCAGATCAGAGTGATCTCTTGTTTAATTTGTGAAATAAACACAGTGGATGGATGCATGTAAATGGCATGTACAACTTTATTAGGACATGTAAGTCTTCATATTCATGTCATGCTGTTTGCAGATTCATTTGTAGCTCCTTTCTGATTTTGTCATTGTCTTGTTAAAGAATTTTTATTTGATATTCATACTATTTTAACTAAATATGTTTCCTAGCATATTTTCTTAAGAAACTCTGCTCATATTTCTGCACAACATCAATCTGTGCTTCTGATTTGCCCTTTGCAGGAAGGGGATCCAGTTATTGCGCAAGGAGCTGGACATGTTGTCGCTTCAGCACACTCAGAAATGCCTGGAAAACTCTCAGCTGAGTCAAGAGCTACAAGATGAGAGAAAATCCTTGATGCAGTACCAGAAAGAAAACCAGGAGCTTAAAAAGAAGCAGGTATTTTACAGATTCTATTTGACATGAACATGGATATTGACTTGAATATGAATAAGATGTGTGTTTACAAATGCCTGTATCAGTGATAATAATCAGCAAACCTATAATTCATCAATTAAATTGACTGAACTTGACAGCAACTACCGATCAACATTTTTCTTTCCAAATATAGCTAAATCTTATCTTCATTTGAATTCAGTTAGCACATCTTTGATAAGATAAAAACAATTTCCAAAGCCATCTATCAAATTATCAGTGTGTTTTCTCCCTCTTCTCCCTGTTGTCATTAAAGAGAGAGACAGAGGAAGTGTCTCATCTTCATTTCTCGCTAAATAGGAAACAGTCCCATGCAGCTTCACAAGCAAAAGACTTCTATGAGATGGAGGTAAGTGTCCGGAAAACAGCCAAAAGAGTCCCATCTCCTTAAAGTCTTTGCTTTAGTTTGAGAACTTTTAGTGGGTAAAGTAGTGATGATATTAATAATACAATAGTATTCATGTCCTTCATGTCAGTGCTGACTATGTATTTAATTTGTTTGTTATGCCATAAGTGATTTATTTATATTTGCAGCTTTAGTTACAGTTTCCAGTTAAAGTGATCAGACTATTTACTTTCGATGAATCCTATTTGGGGTTATACTGTACAGTGTATACATGTAAATATACAGTATGCTAAGGTAGAAAATGATACATTTCCATTTGTATTTACTATAGTGTTTGCACTTATAATCTTCTTTCCTTTACTATAATACACAACATGCATTATTGAAGAGCTGTAATCTGTACTACACTGTTTTTTATATTGTTACAGGTGATTCTGCGGGCAAGGGAAGCAGAGATGCATTTTCTCAGAAAGGAAGCTCATTCGCTCAGGGAAGAGTTAAAGATTGCTCGAATGGTACTGAAATCTCTTTAAATCTCTTGCCGTTAGAAGGAGAAAGGAGAAGTTGAAGTCAGGTGTTTGACAAAAGTCCTCTTTAGTGAAAAGAAAGGATTTATTTTGTATTTACTAAAATTAATGGAAAATCATAAAAGAAACAAAACAAATGTGTATCAGCAAATCTCTCCTCCAATTTAACGTCTAACTAAAGGTCGAGGCATACTGAAATAATTCATTTAACTTGACAAAGGCAGCTGCAAAAAAATGCACTTTTTTAGCTTGTCAGATACAAATAATAAAAATGAATCATTGTGGGAAATAAACTTTGATGCTCAATAAAAAAAAATATTCATTATTCATTGTCTCAGGCTTTATGAATAAAAACATGCTGTAATAAACTTTTTCTCTGTAATTGCTTAAAAATGTACAGACTTTCCAACTTATGTGAATGTTGTGTCACAGGACAAACTATACGCCCAAAATAAGCTCAAGGCCCTCTGTACGACCAGCCAGGATGATGATGTCACTTGGCCTCCCAGCAGAAATGCCTCAGGACACAACGTCGGTGAGACACTTAAGTGTGATAATGTACATTATGAAAAGTATAAAATCTATTTTTCCATTTCTACTCACACATATATTCAACTGTGTAGCATTTCATTAGTTGGTTAATGAATTCTGATGTAAACTGGATGTTTGACACATGGTTGTTCACGTTGTCCTTTCATCTTCTCAGATGACACTGTGACAAACACGAGTAATGCTGCTTTTCTGAAGAAAACAGATAAATCATCCCTCACACGTCAACTCAGAGGAGTGAGATCAAAGGTAAAATGTGTTGCTGCATAAAAAGGAAGGTTTCTGGACACACTTAAGTTTAGATTTTTTTTAAATGAATTTCTACAGACTTGCATGGCAAATGTAGCCATGTAACACACAAGGAACGTTATTGCATCAGAGAGTAAACACGTCTGCACTGACAATAGTCTGAAGTTAGTAGGTAAAGTTGAGAAAATCTGTGTTTTAGTTGTAGGAAGCTTTCGGGCTCTGCATAAATACTCACTTTGGATTGTGGTTTTAAGGACTGCAACATCAAACTGTGTGTGTTGCAATCATCACTTTTCCCTGCATATAAACTATTTTAAACCCTTACTTGACAGTGAAAATGTTCAGTCATACTAACTACAGATTAAGAACATTCACTCCTTTTTCCATTCTTCTCTTTTGTCACTTATTTTTCATATTTTGTGTGTGCTTGGCTTCCAGAGTTTGAAAGAGGGCCTTTCTGCCCAAGAAAGAATGAAGCTGTTTGATTCATTCTGATCCAAAGGACATGAGACGATGGGATCTGCATCTCAGAGTAAAGCTGCTGTTTGGCCGATAAAGATGTATTTTTGTCTATTATGTGTAACTTCTGTTACACAACATATTTTATATTATGTGTTACTGTTTTATTGTGTAAAAGGTTGATTTGTTGTTATCTGATTTGATACTGATGTGCGATGTGCTTTGGAAAAGAGCAGACAAGATTTTGTATGTATGTACATATTTGTCTGTGTGTGTATGTGTGTGTGAGTGAGTGAAAGCGAGAGAAAGAAAGCTGCGCCACTAGAGGGAGCAACAAACATTTATAGATAAATATGTATTACAGTTAACTATAAAATATAACAGTAACCATAGTGAATTGATATTTGTATTTTCATTCACAGCCCAGTACATTGCACTGTGATTTTACACCTTATAGACACACTACCTGTGTTTCATTAAAAGTAATAAACATAACTCAGTGTGTTGCATCACTTGTATAAAAACTGTGATTAACATAATTTACCACTAGATGTAGTATAATACAACATTTACTTACTCTGCAGAGGCAACAGAGGCCAGCTGTGAGACAGAGCTGATGCCACTATTTTCATAAATATATATAAATATTAGTAATCATGTGAACTACACATGATAATAATAATAGATAATTACCATATTTTTACACTTACAATCATTTAAATCACAAATGTACTCCCCTGTGAAAAATAATGAAAATAATGAAATGAACAAGGTTGAATGAATTTATCATGTAAGTCCTCCTGGAAAACAACATATTTGTCTCTTAAGTACTAAAGCACATTGTTTGTCTTCTTGTCTCCTTCTGACAATATCTGCTTAAGTGAGCCTCAGTAAATAACAACTGGGACACTGAAAACTAACGTAATGTAAAATAGACTCTGATTAAATGGATACAATTGAAACAAGTAGTTCTCAGCTTCAAAATAAAACAACTAATGCAGGTCTAAAATATGTTTTCAAGATATAAATATGATTGAAACTCTCCTGATAGGTTGGGCTGAGAAATTATACTAAAACTAAAGAACTGTGTCAAGATTTGCCTGTATGGAGGTTTGAGTCACACAGTTTTTGTAATGTGTTAATAGCAACCTGAATTATGGAAAATGACCAACACAATTAAATGAAGTGATCCAAGATTTTAATTTTGAGGAGTGACTCACAGGGAGTCTCGTGTTGATCCTGTTGAATAATAGCAACATAAGAACTACACAGTGAGTCCTGATGTTTGCTGAAAACAGAAATGTGTAACTCTGCTTATGTCAACATGCAGTGACAGTGTGTGACACAGAGTCCAGCAGCAAATGAGGAGCCTGATGCAGGAAAAACACTCTACCTTGGGGACACATTTACTGTATAATGTGGTACTGTACCTCATTAGTGGAGCATCATGTCTGCACAGAGCCTGGAAGTGATAACACATTTCTGCAAGTCTCCAACACCCGACCAGCTGTCACACAGAAGGAGAAGAATCCCTGTTTCCAAAGCAGACAGACCCAAACATTTTGCTCAACACTTCTGACTGACTATCTTATGAACTACTATTGCTTCATGATGTCTTTTCCGAACATGCTGTTGACATTTAAGTATCGTGCCTTATATAACAGAGAGGTGTGTTGCAGTTTGCCTCAGATAACCTTTAAAGTTTCATATGTGTAAACTGAGAATTATCTAGAATGTTACAAGAGCTTTTATGAGTGTTTTCTTACCTTACTGTAATTTAGTCTGACCAACTTTATTCTATGGAACCATAGATTCATAATAATCCGTAATCACATCTCCAGAGATCTGATTTCTTTGTAAATTATAAATCATATCTCTGGTATCCTTTGAGATGACTTAATCTCAGTGTTGCTCTGCTACTTGGAGTCACATTCCTAAAGGGGAACATCACACCTCATTAAACACCAACACTCATCCCATCTTTCCTTCCCTGTGACTCCTGCGTGAGAACCCCCAGTCATGTGAGCCAACACTTTGCAAGAGCAAAGCTGATTCTTAATGTTATACATCATGGATAAATCTGCACCTGTGAGATTTTCTGGCTCGCTGTGAACGTTGAAACAACACGTAGCCTAAATACTAGAGGTGCACATCACATAAGAACATAAACCTGGACTGAACAGTTGAGTAACCTGCTGATTCAAAGTCCAACATTGATTAAATTATATATGTACAGTAATAATGACCTTGGCAGTAACAGAGAAAAGACAAAGTCCATTTACTAGCTTTTTCTGGAGCTTTCATCCACTGAAAAAAAGCACGAGATGTGTTTGAAAGGTAGTAAGTGGACCTTGAGTTAAAGAGAGACTTCGGGATTTTCCAACCTGGACCCTATTTGCCCATCTTTTTGTGTCTAAATGACTAAGGAGGACAACAATTTTTGAAACCAGTCCAGCATTTAGCGAGAACACTGCAGACGTCAACCGTGACACAGGCTGTAATGTAATCCTTTGCAATTGCAATAGTAATAGCGCTCTGTCAATGTACATCCATTAAAAGTTCTTGTTTTCATCACTGACAGACTCAGATTGTTATTATGATATTATGGAAAGAATCCTACAGAGAAATAAAACTTCTTTCTTTTACTTTTGCTTGATCCGGTCTTTTTGTTTTTTGTGTCAAATCAAGTGTTGCTCTGAAATCTTGTGAGAGTTGGTTTTACAATTAAATGATTTGCTTGGCTGTATAGGAACAAGTCCTTCATCTACATAGATCTAACAGCAGGTGTCAAAATGAAACAAAAACATTTTAAAATATAAATTTTAAGATGTCTTTTTTTTTCTCAAAAGAAAACACAGGACAAGTGATTTATAGATTAGATGCTGTTATGGACAAAAAAGCTTACAATTTAATTTCACTTTAACTTTAAGTTTAATTTGAATTTGTGTTTGTGTTTTCATTTACTGAATTCTAAATTATCATTAAAGATTTTTTCTTATATCTGAAGAATATAATCACTTACATTTAAAATATTTGTAAGTATGACAAGTTGTTTGATAGGTCAACCAATAGTGAAATTTTGAGCACAATTGGAATTTGTGTTATGTGAGGTCCAGCATGATCTCAGATTAGATGTTGCATGAATTATGTCCCATAACGCACATAATTTCCTTCTTAAGTTTCATTTAGACCATCATATCAATATTAAGAAAATTGGAAAAAATATATTGAGTCACCATATTGTTTAGAGTAGCCGTGTTCAGGGTTGTTAATTCTCACATCAGTCATTTCACACTAACATGACATTTCCTCAGATTTCAATACAGTAAACAGAATAAAGACAGTGGAGCTCATCATATAAACTCGTCTCAGTTTCTGCATTCCTTTGTGTGTGAAGTATGTGTGTTTGTGTGTGTGTGCATCTGCAGGGTTTGTTCTGAGTCGAGCTGCCCCACAAACGCTCCTGGTTCTTATGACTGATCAGCGGCTGATGTAGAAACACCAGCACACAGGTGCACCTGCTCAGGCTGTAAAAATAAGTGGCCCATTTAGTCATGCAAAGATCAGTTACTTCAACCAGCAGAGGCTGCTCCGATCAGTGAACACAACCCGCTTCCCCAATGATACACTTCAGTCCTGTTTACACCGCAGCTGATGATTTTTTTTTTCATTTCACAGGTGACACAGGTCTGTGTTTGTGTTTTTAAATCAGAAAAGAACTGCATGAACTATTTTTCATCCTAATTTGGATCACAGTGTTATGAAATCAGGTCCAGAGGCGTGTGACCTACATGCAACTTTTTTGCTCAAACTAAAATTTGTCAGCGTTTCCATGACAATGGATAAATCCTACATTGTTCACCTGAAACAAATAGAAGTTGGCACCAACATCACTTTGCCAACACCAGCCTCTTCATGGAGGACGATGAAGCTGATTGGTATTTGGGGAAGTACTGTAAGAGTCAACTTTTGTATGATCTGTAACTGAAATGTGTTAGAAACAAACAAGAAAAGTTTGGATGATGCAAAATCATGGACATCTTAAAAATCATATAGATCCAATAAAAGTTAATTCCAGTATATACTGTAGGTTAGCAGCTGCAGATCTGACAGACTGACTAACTTTTCCACAGGGCAAGACCATGACATTTAAATTGTATTACTTACGATCAATAATTGTCCATACACTTATTTCTTGCAAAATTAAAATGAATAAAAATATTATGTATAATATTCTGTAAGGAAAGAAATAACTGATATCCACTTGTACGAAGTTGAATGATAAAATGGTTTAATGGATGTTCTTGCAGATGTTGCATCACAGAAAGAGGCACCTGGATTCAACCTCCAGTCCTCTCTATGTGGACCTTACCTGGTCTCCTTGTGTTTACTTCACAGGGTGAGAGCGCTTAGGCTCATCTGGAGCATATTTCCTAACTGGAGCAGTGAGATAAGTGATCAGCTCCCTAAAAAAAGTCCTGAGTCTTGTCTATGTGCAGTGTTTCTTTCTGTTCGGTGGGTGCGCAACGCCTCTCTACCCCACTCACAGGTTGTTTTTGTCGGTGTTGGCTGCCAACAGAGACTCTCTCTACAGTATTTCTATCTTTTGTGTTTGTTCTTTCTCTTTCTTGTGATCATCACTGTTTTACAAGCCCTGTAGCTATTTGGTTTGAAGTTTTTGCAGCAACGTTAAGATAGAAGATAGAAATGATTTTTTGCTGCTGTTATTTTAAACATTATTTTTATCCATCATTGTAACCTGGAAATATCCTGATAAATAATAGAATGAAACTGACAGTAATATTGGTATTTGATTTCTGTAACAGAGTTACAGAGTTAGATCAGGATATATCAAGTTTAATACTTTCTCAGTAATATCCATGTTAACACTAGAGGTAATAATAGCTGGGTAATATTTTCATGAAGAAAAGGAAACTTGTGAGTTTATAATGGGGCAGTGTGCTAATAATAATACAGAAAAACTAGTTTAATGTTTTTTCAGGGTGACATTGATATAATTCTTCCACATTTACATTAAAATTACTGTCAGGATTATTCTTTCTATACAGATACCAGGAAACATAGTTGTTTTGGTGTAACATCAACATTCATGATTATATATTATTGTTCATCCCCAGGGTATTACACCCTTAATTACTCTGTTGTGATAAAAAAGTGTTTTCACTATTTTTTGCTGAAAATTATGTATTGATATCATCAGTATCAATACAGTCATGGACTCACTTCCAGGGGTGTGATAAGATATATTTTGTTATGTTTCACACATTTTTAGATGATTTGGCACAGACATCTTATTCATGTCGTTCTGCATGTTGTTTTCTCATGTTAGAAAAATACATGTGATGCTTGAGGTTAAATATGAAAAGTGCACAGCAGAAAAGCCCTGACTTATCATGTGCTTGTGCCCCTCTGCTGCTGCATCAGCCAGTAAAGATTACGTAGATGTGGACACTAAATAAGAAACTGCTAGTTTTGATAGAGCCCAACTTTTGGATTGAGGCAATTTAAAAAAAAACCCAACAATTTTCAGTATTCTTTTCCTTGAAACATCAGTAGGTCAGTATGTAAAGAATACGGTACAATAAAGTATAAACTAAACCATTTTTGAATGAAAGTGATACACACAGAGTTAAATGGTGCCTCACTTGACAGATTACTTTGGCTGTGATCACAGTCATGATTATGTGACAGGTGTTATACTTTTTCCAGTAATCAACATGTTCCTGCCAACCAGACAGAATCAAATCAAAGATTTTACAAATGTTTGTGCTATTAGGATGAAACCAAAAACCCAAGAAATCATTTAAAAACACAAAACTGATTAAATAGGTTGACAAACTGTGCAATTAATTAAATTCTCACCAGCGATTACAGGCCACCACTTACAGCTACAAATAATAGAACAATGCACAGGAAGTCCAGAAACACAGCAAGTGAGCACAAACAGCAGGAGTGCTGCTAAGACTGAACTAAACAGACGGTTACACAGTTGTATAATTAGAGTACCTGCCATGCTCCTGATCCTGAGTGTCCTGCCAGAACCAGTAACACTCATGTCTGACTGAGCTTTGAGTAAACATCCTGTGCTCTGGCTGGTGTCTTCTCCACCACACAGGCATAACCACAAGGTGACATAACACTCTGAAATGATTCAGGAAAGTCTGAGTTTGCTGATAATTTGAAAGTTGATCAAATGCGATCAAGCCTGTGTCCCGAGTGTGGTCTAGCCTGGCCCATTTTGTCCTGCCGCAGTGAGCCAGCCTTTAAATAACTCACTGAGTACGAGGTATCGGCTGTGGGCTCTCTCCGTCCCGATAGCACACTTCACATCCCCATCTGGTCTGCCATCTCCTAACTGAACACATAGCCTATTTACAGCCCTGACATCAAAGGAACAGTACAGTAGTAGTAACATAGAGTGGATATAAAGCTGGGTGTGCTGGATTTTTCGTTTGAAATGTGCTGCTACCTAAAGTTGCATTCAGTATATTTTCTGATAAAGATTTTGCTTAGTGAATATCTGTTTGGTCTTACTCAGAAGAGTTACTCATGTAATGGAAAAAATAGACGTGGCCGAAATGCAATAATCATAAGTATGTTTTAATTAGTGTACAATCACCTGAAACTAACAATTACTGTGTTTTTGTTACCTTAGAATGAGCCCTTTATATCTACATAGGGAGCGGGTCCTCTTCCACAGAGGCCACCATGTTGTACTGCCATGTTTCTACAGTAGCCCAGAACGGACAAACTAAACACTGTTTCTAGAGAGGGCCTTTCACATTTTTTGCGAGAAAGGGGAGGTGGAGGATTATTCAGTTAGTTGCAATCTGCAACTTCACCACTAGATCTTACACACTCATCCTTTAAAAAGTAACAAATATGGCAAATGGAGTGTGAAAAATCTGTATCTGTCTGTGTGTTGTCTCTTGATTTCGAAATTTTTATTTTATACTAAACATGCTGTACATTAACATTACTTACATGCAGTATCTTATGATGAGTGTGAGATATGAAGATACAGACATTTTACTACTTTAATGAACACAATTCCAACAACATACTCTTAAAGGTCAAAAAGTCCTATTACAATCAGAAATACTGATACCCTGACTACTTTGGCTTATTTTCCTCAGAGGCCGTCAAATCGCAGTGTCACACGTACCTTCCACACAGGTCTCCGCTCCGTAATGGCCTCTCGTGAATCTGGGTCAGGCCAGAACTGGAACCGATCCTGTTTCTGTCCTATGAAACTAACAAAGGAATTACAAACTCCTGGACAGAGTGTGTGCTGGAAGGTTTCTCAAAAACAAGGATGGCGAATGTTGTTGATTGCACACTGCGCACAGCAGTGGTATTTCAGTCAGGGGTGTTTGGGAATGAATTGTTGTATGGAAGTAGCATCCGCGTGTCTGTCTTGAGCCTTGGTCCAGAGTCAAATATCTGGAGAAGTTTTGGATGGTTTGCCATGAAATGTTGTAAAGACATTCATGGACCCTGGAGGATGAATCTTGATTGATGTCCTGACATTTCAAGTGCCAAAAGCAGATCAAAGTTTCCACTCGCCTGACACCTCAATTATTGACAGGATACCTTTAAAAATAACAACCAAAATCCCACCAGCTTCAACTGTAATTCAATATTACAGTAATTTTAGATTTGCAACAGTCCTTATTGTGCCAATCGCAAGTGTCCTGCTCTACCTTTTTTTTCCGCGTGCCCTGTTATACATTAATACAAATACATTAATTTCCTGCTTTGTCCACACATGCACACATAAGACAGAAAAGAAACTGCCTACATCTGCTTTTGAAAGTGCAATATGTTCAACAGGAGCTGCTTTGCTTTCTGAATGAGTCAAAATGGAGACCACACCACCCACTCTGTAATCTGTTTGTGTTAGTTAAGAAACAGACGCAATATTACACAGTAGGACAATGAATTAGATGTGTGAAAAACGCCTCTATTTTCACAGATTCCTTAATAGTGGGTAGATTTTACTTCTGAACCAATAATACACTCAATGTGCCATGTGTGTCATGTGTGTTTTCTGGATTTTCTGAAAGAAAGTGAAGTTGAAAAGAAATATTTGTCTACATATTGGTGGTTCATCCATTGTTTGAAACAACACCATTTTGCAATAAAAAAAAAAACACTCTGCAGAAAAAAAAATGAAACCCAAATAAATCCTAAATAAATTAGTTAAAAAAATGTAAATGCTCAGTTTGTTTCTGGGCTCTGCAGTACATGTCAATCTTAATATAATAAGTCAGTTTATTCTCTCAACTCCGATAGTTGCTGACCAGCACTGGTGCAACACACACGTTGTCTCCAAATGCCAAGTATCTACAGTGACACCGTGAAAGGGAGGGGGAGGACGAGAGCTGAGCTGTGAGCAATAGTTCACTGGATGTGGGATACAGAGTGGGATCTGCGGCAGAACAAGATCAGATAGCAGATATACTAAGAAAGTGTGAGACACTGTGGAAGAAGAGAGACTGTCGACTGCTTATGACTCCAGAATAAGCTGTGAGGAATTAATTTTTGATTGGATTGGACCCTACAGGCCATGCGAGCCCTATATACATTTAATTTGGGATATCAGAATAGCTGTGATCAACTCATTGTGCTATTTTGAGGGGGGGGGATTATGACTTCAGTGCCTCACTAAAGTCACTTTTTTTGATTTCTGGTCTGTTTCTGATCGACTGGATATCAACCGAGCAGTAACTTTGGAGGACTTGACAGTAGGAGTGATTGTAATGCCCTCCTCACTCAATGGAAAAACAGATGCGTTAAAACTAGAAGGGGAAGAAATGAAGGTACTCCATTTACTTTTCTGCCTCACAAGGTTAGAGTGGTTCTACCCTTAACAGAAGAGAGGAGTTAAAGAAACCTGCAGAGAAACATGCAGCAGTTTGGCTAAAAGACCTGGAGGTAAAGTTGGAAATCAACAATCAACCGGAACACTTACACACAAGGTAAGTTGCTTGCTCTTGGACCATAGACAGAAAAGCTAAATATATCACTGTGGCTGACATCTTTTCTTAGAGTCACTGATTCTGTCTTATGTCTCTAATTGTTCAATTCAAATGTGTTTTGATATTGTTTTTAAAAGACAGCAGAGAAATAGACTCATCTCTGCTCCAGTGTTAAGATCACAGCCCAGCAGGACAAGTGTGGCTCCTGAGAGAGCTGAGGAGCAGTCGCCCAGAATATTAGATATTAATATCCCTTGGACACTCAACATCCTGCTTCCTAGCAACTACAGCATTGAGAAATGGCAACTGCTGCGTAATACACACACACACACATACACTCACACACTCTCACACACACACTCACACACACCCATGCCCTTGCAGAAACACTCGATCACTGGCAAAAAAAATCTCAAATCTCTCAAAGTTGTTTTCTATCAATATTCATCCTGGAGTCTGTAATCCAGGTTGAGAGTTTTAAACATGGCACTGGCTACGCAACTGCTGCAATAATTTACTGACTGTCGACATGTGACAGTAGTCTACAGGCTGTTGGTGCAGACTGGTGTCCCGTGCTGATAGTAGTTTCTTCTATTAGTACAGAATGGGTTTCTGGAATTTATTGCTGGACCTCTTGTGGACCACTCGCCAGACATTTTTTACTGTCACATTGGGCATTTTAGTGCTGTTAAATGGGACATTTTTACTGCATTTTACTGTTTTAACCACGGGACCCTAACCCTAACCAAGTGGTTTTTATGCCTAAGCCTAACTGTTTTAACCAGAACCATGGGAAGGATTGGCGTGTCACCTGCAAGCGAAAATGTTCTTCCATCTTGAGACAATTTGAATTTGATCATGTGATCTTGTGCAATCAATATCAATGCACATGTGTAATAATCCCATACCAAACGAACTATTGATGCAGAGTACCAATAGCCACTACTGTTAAACATACCTCAACTTGAATCTGCACAAAAAGCGTATTTTAAATTTATCATCTACTTTTTCAATTTCCTGCCATTATATTTGTACAATCAGTCTGGTTACTGCTCTGTTGTTTCTTTGGGGTATCAATGTCCATCTCTTCGTAACCATGGTGGGGAGACAAAGCTGCTGTTCTCATCTCATTTTGTAATTTTAGATAAAAGATAGAATTCCAGTTTCTTTATAACCATATCTTCCTTAAGTGCTGAGATACATTAATTATGTTTCAATGTATCTTGTTTTAGGACAAAAAACACCTCAGAAACCATTTTTTCTGTCTGCACAATCAATCTTGGAATATTTTTGTGTTTTCGGACATTCTAAAAGATTAATAATATAACCAAAATCAATAACTATCTAAAAGGTAAACATTTCACGTCACAGCCAGTTGCTGACCAACATATCACCTTGTGTTGACCTGTAGTTGAAGAGCTTTCCTCTGGGTCCCCTGGGGTCTGCATCGTGATGGTGTGGCAGCGTCTTATTTTAAGACCTGAAATGAGTGAAGTTCCATCAGAGCCAGAGTCAGCCAGAGTTCAGCCACAGTCAGTGAATTAAACCAATGATAATATAAAAGCACCAGAACAGTTGAACCTCAGTAAAGCAAAATTTCTCATAACAAACTACATTTCTTGTAGCCTCTTCCAATGTATTTTTAATTTTGGTACTAATGCAGGTATATAAAACTTGATGTTCAGCCATGCTTGGAACATGTTTGTCTGGTCCAGAATGAAATATTTCAACAACTATTGTATGAATATTATATATGATGTATTATATATAATATATTGAAACTTACATTCAAACATTAACAGTAGTATGAATCCTAATGACATTGTTTATCTGACTTTTGCTATAGTGCCACCATGAAGCTGACATTTGTGTTCTTTTTAGTGTAAATATTTAAACAACTATTTCTGATGATTGTCATGATTGTCATGAAATTTGGCACAGACATTCATGCCCCTCTAAGGATGAATTGTAATCACTTTGATGATTCCCTGTTTCCCTTTTCATCTAGCACCATTATCAGATTAAAAATTGTAATTGTCCACTTCTGATCAACTTAAAATCTAATGACATTCCCATCAGCCTCACCTTTACTTTGTGTTTAGTGCTAATTACCCAGCGTTAGAGTCATTAAAATCAGTTCATTAAAAAGATTTGTTCAAAAAGTGCATTCACTGAATCATTCAGGGCTTGACCAGATCTCTGACTGCATAGTCCCATTCACTCTAACTCGCTAACTAGTGAATGGAGAACGTTTGTTTGTGAAGAATAAGCCGGTGAGCTGAGAGTTTAGTTTTATAAAGATACCGTTTGCAAATTGAAAGCTGCTATAACAAAGTCCTAAAATCATTGCAGCTAAATGTTAGCAGCTGTCAGCTGTGTATTTGCTGTCTTGAACACACCCCATTCCTCCTGCAACCAAATGACTTGAATCAGTCACTCAGTGAGTGAGTGAGTGTGTCCCTGTAAACGAATCACTTTTGCTTGTAACTGGCTGAGAGCTCAACTGAACTGACTCAGAAATTAACAGATAATTTCAGGAAGTGATTCTGTTCAGTTTGTTCACTCAAAAGATTATTTCTTTTGAATGACTAATTTGCAAACGACACAAAACTAAAGCTAAGACAGTGAATATCCATGCTACCCATTATCATGTCAGCATCATCATTGTGAGCATGGCAGTAAGCTGATGTTAAAGGATAGGTTCGCAAATTTTCAAGTCTATCTTAAACAATGTTTTCCTGTTCAGCTATTGTGGATATAGTATTGTAACAAAAAAGGGAATTTGAGACTAAACATATAATAACTTTGATTTGATTTGACTAATTTGGACAACTGAAGCCTCATATTGACTTCAGATAAACTTCTAAATACATTTTTGCACCAAACAAGGACTGTGGATTTTGTCCTCCATCACTTACATTGAAAGTCCATTATGTGGAGATCTCTTAATGTCCAGTATGAACAGGAGAAATGATTATAGCAAGAAAATGGAAATGTTTATTTGGTCACTAGACTATTGCTTTAGGGCAGACTTGAAAATTTGTGAACCTACATCCTTTAACATGTACCACAAAGCATTTCTGTGTGCAGTTTAACAGAGCAGCAAGCTGAGCTGTTTTTTACACAGCTAAATTATCATTAATGAACTGCTTAAATCAAAAATATTTCAAGCAGAAGCCTATAAACCAAAATGTCCTGAGGATCACAGTTGTCTTCCTCTGTGTGATGTGTTTCTGTGTGAAACTGCTGGATCATCCCAAAAATTACATCTGCAGTTAATTTCATTGGATGGAAATTGTATGCAAGCTGCAGAGAGTAGGGTGAAAAAAAACTCTTTACATTGCAAGAAGATTTTTTTTTTTTTTGCAAAGATTCATTCTTTTACAAAATAGTAGATCAGTGTTCAGGCATTTTAAGGGACTCATCATTCACAACGTTACAACGTTAGTCACACATAAGTTACCAAAACATATAAATCTCTTCTTGGTCCTTGCCAGAGGTGTACTGTACACTGTTGTACCACTGTTTGCATTATCAATTAAATCTTAAGAAACTTAATTAGAAATTTGAAATACGATAGATAAATAAATCATGTTTATAGAGAGAAAACATTTTGCCACACAGACTAGAAATTATATTAAAGGCATTTAGCAATTTTTAATTTGATCAATGCAGCACAAGTTGGATGTGCTGAATGATGCAGTTGGGACAAATTAGGATAAAATTCACCCTTTTTAGAAATATTCCCTCCATTTGCGTGTCTGAAGTGAGTCCATCGATTCCTATCATCAAACTATTTGTATCTGAGGCTGCCTCCTCTATGATACCCAATGTTCTGCCCCATCTTTTTCAGCCCATATTATTTTCCGGCACAATCTCACAGGGGAATCACACAGCCTCATCACAGTACTCCAGTGACTCTAATAGCTGTGCCAGCTGGAAGAAACAGAAGATACGTCATATAAAATGGCAGGGCATTGGATTAGCTGGCTATTTCTGTACCTTGTTGATCAGAGAAACATGTATTGTATATACCAGAGTATTTCCAAGAGAGCAGGGGAGAAAGAGAGGTAAGACAGAAAATCAAATGTATGCTATGAAAGCATATATTTAAAATCAAATGTATAAGATTAACTAGTATCTTTTAAAGCAAGGTGAAATATATTATCCATATACCAAATTCTCAACACAGAGGGCAGTTTGAAACCTCACATATAACTTGATCATTTTCATGTTTGTCGTAAATTGTGCAGCAGAAATTTATCAAGATATCAAGAAAGCTTCAAATACATATAGTAAATTACATCCATCAATGACACTTTGACTGAGAAGAAAAATGGTCAAAAAAGTTGTTACTAAATCAACATGCTAAAATATTTAGGTGAAACAACAACAAAAAAAATCATAATAATAATAAATCAGCCCTAAAACCTCTAGAAAAGATAGTAAGCGACTCCTTAGAGAAGTCTAGATCATTTCAATTACATAGTTAATATTAGAAAATGCACATATAATGCATCAAAACATTTGGAAACTGGAATCCTGAGCTGTTACATAAGACCAACCTGCTGGAACAAATACATAAAGAGCATTTGGTACAGAAAAAAGGGTTTAATCTCACATTGAAGATATATAAGGAGAAGTGTACATCATGTTCATTGGCTCTCTGAAGAAAGCATGATGCTGACGACAATATGATCATACCATCTACTGGGGCCAGAAGCAGCTAAACACGGTTAATGTATAAACGTATAAAATAAGTCTATGACATTACTGTGTGATTATCTGTTTAAACAATCACTTTTCAGGTGACATCCATGATATTTACATAAATTCAAGTGTGGACAGATAACAATAATCATATTTTCTGTCCTTACTTCACAGGAAACTGCAGTTGTGTCTCACCTCTCAATTCCAGTTGACACTGAGTCTGCGTTGGACGGAGCTTTGCACTTCCTGTGAGCCTGGTCAGTTTTGTATGAGCAAGGCTGATAGTGTGAAGCTACGTGGCTGCCCCCACTGAGGCATGAGTGTGGGAAGGGCCCACCACCACAGCTTCATTTCCTGTGAAGAAGAAGGCCTGAGACTAACTACCATGCCTGCCGTGGGCAGCTTTGGCAATGGCAAGATCCACACAAGACGCAAACACCACACCCGGTTTGTCAGCAAGGCTGGACAATGCAACATCCATTTCTCAAACATGGATGAGAAGTCACAGCGGTACATTTCTGACATTTTCACAACTTGTGTGGACATTCGCTGGCGATACATGTTCCTGCTGTTCAGCCTGGTGTTTGTGGTATCCTGGTTAATGTTTGGCCTGGGATTCTGGCTCATTGGCCACTTACATGGTGACATGGACCATACTGGAGAGGACGACAGTTTTGTTCCCTGTGTCATGCAGGTCAACACCTTTGTGGCAGCATTCCTGTTCTCCATTGAGACCCAAACAACCATCGGATATGGATCTCGCTGTGTGACCGAGGAATGCCCTGCTGCTGTCTTCATGGTGGTCTTTCAGTCGATCATGGGCTGCATCATTGATGCCTTCATGATTGGTGCTATCATGGCCAAGATGGCAAGGCCCAAAAAGCGTGCAGAGACTCTGCTGTTCAGCCACAATGCCGTCATCGCTATGCGTGATGGGAAGTTGTGCTTCATGTTTAGGGTTGCAAATCTAAGGAAAAGCCACATAGTGGAGGCTCATGTCAGAGCCCAGCTGGTAAAACCTCGTTACACAGAGGAAGGCGAGTATATCCCTCTGGATCAGATTGACATGAATGTAGGCTATGACAAAGGCACAGACCGCCTGTTTCTGGTTGCACCCCTCATTGTCATTCATGAGATTGATGAAGAAAGTCCACTGTTTGGCATCAGCAAGCAAGATCTGGAAACATCTGACTTTGAGATAGTAATCATACTTGAAGGTTTGGTTGAGGCCACAGCCATGACGACGCAGGCACGCAGCTCTTACCTGCCCTCAGAGATCCTTTGGGGTCACCGCTTTGAGCCCCTCATCTTCGAGGAGAAGAACCAGTACAGGATAGATTACGCCTACTTTCACAAAACATTCGAAGTGCCATCCACTCCAAGATGCAGTGCCAAGGACATAGAAGAGAGAAAGTTCCCAACGTCTGGCGCCAACTCCTTCTGCTATGAGAACGAGCTGGCTTTCATCAGCAGGGATGAGGATGAGGAGGGTGATGTGGAGAAAGAAGAAGGCAGGATCGGTTCATCTGTGCATACCACCCCTAGACATGATCAAACATCCTCCCGTAGAGAATCTGAGATTTAACCTTTGGCTATTGCCAGAACATCAGTATTTTGTTCTTTTTGGATGCAAGCGTCACATGATGTATGAGGAGACCAATGACTGTCATACTACTGACAAGAGGACACAACTGAACTGAACTGCTCTGCTGCAGCCAGAGGAAAAGCAGGACCGATCTCCAACATTAAGCAACAGTGAAACTCATCACATTTCTCTTTGGAAAAACTTGGTTGGTCATTGAGCTTTATCAAATGCAAACAAAAACTGTTATGTTTCAATTTGCAGATGATCCTAATAATAACGTGCATGACAATAGAATAGTTTTGTATGAATATTTCGGAAAATGTTGGATAACTTCAGTGGGACTGTCTGTATAGGTGCTTTTCATAGTCCTAAAATACAGTGTGGAATGAAATTGACACTTTGCAGACATTTAGAAAAGCAAACCTTGGGAATATTTCTCTGTAATAATCCTCCTTTTTCCATCCGGAAAAAGTGTAGATCAACAGTGGGTTTTCATCTTAATGATATTACTTATGTGAACTGTAAAACTCTAAATGTTTTACATTAAACAATATCACTGGATGACTTGGTTAGTCAGTAACTAATATACATACAGGATTGATTGAGGTAGACTCATAAACATTTCAATTATATAAAGGGAAGGCAAACTTGATGGTGCATTATATGCCATTTATGCATACTAACAGGGAAAACTATTCATCTCCGTCTTTATGTGTTAGCTAATGGGAAACTCTGGCAATGTGGCTTTGAGAGAATGTTAATCGTTAAGTATTGAATAAATGCTTGCTAAACCCCTTAGTTACTGTTGTTATGCCTTCCAAGCTTTACATTCTTGGACAGCATATGCACTTTATAATGATAACAAAGGCTGACCGCTGAAAATTCAATTTCAATTTCGTCGGCTGAAATAACATTGGATAGTCTCTCCTGGAAGTCATTCACAAAAAGTGACAGAAATACTGGTGTAATGAATGAAAAAGCAGTTCAAATACTGCTTACCTCACAACTTCCACACAGCTAATCGCTGCATGAGATGTAAAAGACATGAACATAAAGAAACAGCATGTTCTTGTAGACCTAGTATTATGACTATTAAATGCTTTAGGATAAGGACTATCCAGGACCAGCTTCCACACACTGGAGAAATACTACATGATTAATATACTGGTCTGAATGAAGGTTTTATTAACAGTAATATGTAACCCCACACAAATTGATGCTGCTGGCCTTGGAAGTAATACTGGGTTAGCTTAATACTGAAGGTAGCAAGTTAGTCAGCCAGGCATGCTAACGCTTGCAGCTTACACTAGTACAAACACACTGTTTAATCCATTCCTTACACTTTTTCTTTTGTATATTCGGTTTTGGTAAGGGTTAGCTAGGCAACTGTAGAATTATTGTGACATGTGGAGAAATATTACAATTGCCTATCTATGTTTGGACAATCACTGTTTGGGCAACGTGATATCATGGGATGACGTGAATATGATGAATAGCATGCCATTTTAAGGAAATTTTGTACCATGTCTATGCATTTTAATCTTTTTGTGTGTCATTTAATGCTGTTGGTTAGGTATATACATAAAAACACTGGTTAGGGTAAGAGAAAGATCATGATTGGGTTAAAATGATCAGTTAAATGTTCTGACATGACGGTAAAAATGTCTGGTTAGTGATCTTGAATAGTACTCAACTGTAACTTTTCCTTTTTGCCTAACTATCTTACCATCTACCCAACATCCACCCAACCCACCTCCTCCCAAAAAGCCAAAATCAAGAAAGAGAAAAGAGAAAAGAGAAAAGAAAGAGACATTATATTGATGCCATCTGAAATGTGTCACTTTCCCTGTCACCCAAACGTAACTATAATTTATTTAATTTATCTAATCTAAATGGCATGAAATGACACGCGAAAAGCAAAAAAATGTGTAGTCAAAACATGCAAAATGACTGAGAATGACGGCGTGAATGATGAATGAGAAACTGGCGTGTTGTTCATACACCATTTGGTGATACCAGGCTGGTTCGGGGCAGGTCTGGTGAACAGTCAACTGATTTTGGTTTGTCAATTCTTCTCAGATGAGGTCTGTACAGGGAAATAAAAACACGATTGTACATTAAGTCTGTATTTAACAGTTGAGCCATTTTCTCCTCATAAATATGCTGCTGCAGGTCAAAATGCAGTCATCATGGCCCATGTGGATATATATACAAAATGAGAAATAACCAAAGACAAATAAGAAGCACTCAAAGTTAAGCCCTCTCTGTGACCTCAGGATATAAAAATATGGCAACAACAAGAGAATTTAAGTGAAACTCCTCACATATTGGTAATCAAAGTCTTATTTTGGAAGGCCCCCGCAGGCAGCAGAGGAGTCTAATTAAAGTAATCTGAAATGAAACTGTCACACCAATGACCTGTGGGAGACTGAGTGGACTGTGCTCTATATTGAGTTTAAAGGCCAAATCCAAAAAACAAATATTGACCAAAGAGAAGTCCTGACACACATATTTTCTTCAGATTTGACTACATGGGCTCTTGAAGGTCACAAACTCAGAAGTTTGTAACAAGCTCTAAACCAGATGTAGATGCATAAATTTTGACTCAAGATTTTAAATAGATGTGAACCACGCAACAGACCACAATGAAGAAGTAAGAAATAAGCTTGAAGATTATGAAGATTATGTGACAATAAGATGTCTATCTGGAAATCAGAGTTTAAACAAATCAAACCTTAACCACACACACACACATATATATATATATATATATATATATTAAAAAAAATTCTTGAATAGAATATATATATATATATATATATATATATATATATATATATATATATATATATATATATATTGAATATTCAAGAATTTTTTTAATTAATCATAATCATTTTCATACAGAGCTTTGACCTGACCTGTTCATATTGTGATAAATTACACACACGACTATGAATAATTTAATTAGCTGTTTGGTTCATTTGTCCATGTTCTCCGCCAGTGACATTTAATTATCTTCTTTCTTTCTTTCTTTCTTTCTTTCTTTCTTTCTTTCTTTCTTTCTTCTTTCTTTCTTTCTTTCTTTCTTTCTTTCTTTCTTTCTTTTTATGTTAATTAGACAGGTAATAAAATATTAGGTCAGGTTGTATACTACAGTATCACTGATCCCAGGTGAGATGAATTAGTTTTCCATGTGGGTCCATAAGGGTTATCTTTTACACCTGACTGCCATTTCAGCAAATTTCAACACATTTGTATTTATATCTCGCTGACTCGTGCTGAAATAAACAAAAAAAGCATGCTCCACAAAACAAATGGTGGTTCTATTGCCATTTGCACAAAAAGCGGAGCACAGGACAAGAGGAAATTATTAGAATCTGTAAATTTGTTAGGCCTGTATTGTAAATAAAATGTTTCTTTTGTCATATGATCTTTGTGCTTGAATAGAGGCTAAGTGTTAATATATTATTTAATATCATAAGTTGCTTGAGCAAAGCAAGAAACTGGAAATACTCTCTTTGCTTGATGGACTTTGACCTCTTCTTGTCTTCCACAAAATGCATTTGAAGCAATCTTGACTCTGAGTTGCACATTGTTTTCTTCTCGCAGGATTTAGTTTGCTGTGTGAGATAACAATTTATAAATTGACAGACAAATTTTAAAAAATCTCTTGATTATTACAATAAAATATATCAGACCAAGCCAACAGTTCTCTGTTTCCTTCATGGTAGACAAACAGTAAGTTCAGGGATAATTTAACAATAAGCATCTGCTGAATACATTTGTTGTTGCGTTATAACAAATAAGTGCAGCGAGGATGGAACGTGTGAGCCAGCTGTTTGATAAACACAGAGGAATGGAGTCTGATTTATGACTGTGATTTGGTTGGGGACGGTATCTGGTTGGGGTCAGAGGTTTCTTCTTTCACTCTTATGCAACCAAACAGGCACGTCTTTGCATATGTACAGAGAAGGCTTGGCGGCCCTGCTTGATTTCACTGCCCTGTAACCTTGAACACCGGAAAAGTGCTCCAACACACACAACCGCAGAAACCATCATCATATCAGAATAGCAAAATAGGGCAAAAGTAATATTATGATTAGTATAACAGGTTGTTTTCTCTCTTTACTTATCTTTTAAATACAAAAAGAAACAATCAAAGTTTCTGCTGATGTGTTTTACTAAAAGTTCCAGTAGTATTTAGAAATATAAAGGATACAGCTAGAGATTTGCTATATTTTCTTGTTGTCAACAAATCTCATGTGCAGACAAACCAACAATAAAGTGATCCTACTTACGAATACTGTGTGTGTATCCAAAGCCTATTAAATCATATTCCTCTGTGTCGTAGACCTGTGGTGTTGTCCAAAAGCTATTAAAAACACATCAGTGAGTCACACTATTGCCTTGGGTGACATATTCTTTCATCACGAAGAGTTTGTTTAGAAACGGCTCCAAAGGCTAATAACAGCGATCACATTTTCAGTCTCCGAAGACTAGTTCCGTATTCAGCAGACGCCACTTGTTGTGCTACATATCACCTCTTGACTTTGTGTTGAGGTGCTTCGAGAAATTTACAATGTAGTACAAAGTCGAGAGGTTGTGATACTACAAACTAGTGAAGCTCTGTAAAGGGAACTGCATTCACACACATGCACAGTGGTGTCTGCTGTACATGAAACTACTCTCTGGAGACTGAAAATGTGATTGCTGTCTTTAGTCTTTGGAGTCATTTGCCTAAAATATATCAGGCTTTAGATACACAAATAAAACTTGTAAGTAGGATCACTTCATTATTGGTTTGTCTCGGCACATGAGATATGTTAACAATAAAAAAAAAACTATAGAAAATCTCCAGCCATATCCTTTAAGTAGAATATAATTGTATCTGCTTGTTGGTAGGTGGTGGGTACATCTATCCAAGAATAATGTTATCCAGATCTAGTTTTATTCAATTACCATTTATTATGACTAGTCAGATAAAGAGTGGGTGTGTGAAATATTAAACTGTTATTCTGGCAACAACAAGTCCCATCACAGTGACATTTAACAGCATAAACTGTTCTACCCTTTCATGTATTTGACTTTCATGGAGTTATTTTATTGCCAAATGAATGTATAATTTATTACTTTAGAAGGCTGTATCCTCTGAGATGTGCTGTATGACGGAAGGAACATCGAGAATAAAACGGGATGCTTCCCACCCACTCTGTGGTGTTGGAGGATGAGAAGCCGTGGAGGGTCAGTCTTCAAACATGCAGAGTGGGTTGTTGAAAGAAACATTCAGCCTTAATTGCAGCAGCTCTACTCTTCACTGGTTTCCCTCAGCTGCCAGGAGGAGGTGGAGGGTGGAAAAAAAGTAACATGTTGCAACACTAACAGCTGTGCTTCCCCTCCTGAAAACCATAACTCCATACATTTTAGACATGGATCATATTCTTGCGTTATTTCATCCTAACGTTTGATTCTCATCATTAACATATCGACTGGGGTCTTTTGGGAGCATTTGATTAAGATGTAAGTCGTAGAGAAAATGATATATTTTATAGTGTGGTCTTTATATATGTTGGCTATTTTATAATACTGTCTCTACTGTGATAGAGTGTTAACTTTAAAAAATGTATCATCATCATTTGGACAAAAAAGATACTGGCTTGTTTCATTTTCTACAGGATTGTAGCCAACAAGCTCTAATGTGGAAAAACTTAGTTAGTCAAAGTCAGTCATTATGTTTTGTGAAATGAGGGTCCTTGTTGAAAAAGGCAGGAAAAAAAAGGCATAACTCTCTTTGCCCTTTGTCTGGGGACGTGACATCTCATTGTGAGAGGATTAGTCAAGGAAACCAATCTTAGTATCTTTTCCCCCATGTGTACCTATGTCTTGATATTACATTGCAGTTTTCCTTTCCATTCACAGTAAAATCTCATGTTATTCTTTTGAGGGTGGGGACAGTTTAAAGGTTAGAGAAGTGAACTTGTGAACGGAAGATGACTGGTTGGAATAACCCGCCCTGACTGGGGAAAAACTGAGAAAGGAAACTGAGCAACTGGTTTAAGAAATCAGGTTGGATTAGACTGTAATTTAAACTACTGCCAGACTGCCTGAAGTGAAGCCGCCCAAAAGAGACCATGTGAATTCTGATTATTGTCAAAAAAGAAAAAAAAATAGTGCAAACATACAAATGTTCTCTGCACAGATCACTTTCACGTGTCCTCTTTGGTTACACTTTACCTTAAGCCCCTTATTTTACATTCATAAACACATCATAAACTGTTAACACACCATAATGTAGTTGTACGCAGATGTAGGGAAATTTTAAACTGTTTATAAATGTCAACAACTATAACTTGATGATTTGAAACATGCATTACTGGTGTATAAACAGTTATTAAAGCAACAATAATATAGTTTAACTTAGCTGTATATGTCATATTATAGATATGTCATAATATATGATTACATATATGAACAAATCCTTACAGTGAGTTATAAAACATTTATTAACTATTTATACAAATGTACAAATCATTCATGGGTCGGTCTACAGTTCATTTTTGACCCTGGAAACTGTCAAAACAATTTGTAACTTAAAGTCCTCTTACTGGATTCCTCACAGGGCATTCAGTATTTATAAATAATAATATATAAATAATAATATCGATTCATGTATAAATATATACATATTTCATTGATGAAATGTATTGATGTATTGTATTTAATATATTGTTAGTTTTGTCCTGTGGTTCCCAAATGTGGGCTTGGTCTGTTTATATAGTATTACCTCTTTGGGTCTTATTTAAATGACACCATCTGAGATTTTTTGAGGATAAATCTCCTATTATATACAGTATAACATACATTTTACATTGCAGCTGTTGAATAACTGTACAATAAAAAAGTAAAAATTAAAAAGTAATAAAAAGTATAATAAATCTCATACATTGTGAGGTAAAAAAAATAAAGTGAAGTACCTCAAAATTCTACTTGAGTAAACGTACTTAGTTACTTTCCACCACAGCAAACTAATGTCATTTGAAAGCTGGCAATGTTCCTCATCCGTCTGATGTCTCTACTCACTGTGAGGTTGTCAACTTGAGGAACGTGAACGGAGCAGTTTGACGGTGGTTTGAATCACATTCAGTATATCAGCCACTCATACAGGACAGTTAAGGCTGGTGTCACTGAAACATACTAGTGTTTACTGTCTGATCATATCTCCTTAAGTTATTTTGCTTATGGAGACATTTGTCCTTCAGCTGAGCACATCACTCAGTGGTACTCGCTGCTCAAGCCTCGACTCCTGCAGACGTACAGTATTTGATTACAGCAACAGGCTGATTGGATTACAAGAGGCACAGACTCAAATACCTACAGCAAACAGAGCAACTGGAGAACTTCCTGTTGGGAATGAACATGCAGAGAGGACACCAACTACTCTGTGCACACCAAGAGCAACAGGGTCAGACTGGATTAACACACGTAAGTTATCTACTAAAAAAACTATTACTATAAGACTTATCAAAATCCCTCCAGTGGTGTCTCATTCCCAGTCTCCCATGACAACTATTCACTGGAAGAACATCATCTTAAGCTGATGCTTGTTTTTCCACATCTATTCTCAGATTATTTTTCACTGATGAATTTAGTGGACTGAATTGTTTTAACAGAATAGTAATTTCTTTATTTAATTATTCAATTTCACAACATTCACTGAAAAGGCACAGAGGAGGAAGTATATTTCACTTTTACTGTAAAAACAATGATAGATTGTGGGTGCCAACCTTTTAACATAATGATAACATATTATGGGAGAGATAGTTAACATGTGAAATCAAAGTAAATCCCATTTTTATGCAGACCTTTTACTTTATCTTGTATTTGATTATTTTGCGCCTCAGTTAAACGTTTGTGTTCTGGTCAGATGAGTTTCCATTATTTTGGCTTTTATCCAGCGATGTCTTTAAAGGCCCACTCAATTAGCACACTTGTGTAAGTTGAATACTGGACCACGACTGAGTCCAAATGAACTGTAGGTGCACGTATTAAACTCACTTCATGTCAAGTACCATTAAGCTATATACATTTTTGAGTGGAGGAGGGTTAAATTACATTTGGACAAGATTTAGTTCTTGGCTGATGTGATTTAGACACCTGTGTGTTCAGGGATGATAGCTGGTTTCCAATCAAGTGTGATGATTTTTGGTTGTTACAGATTGTAACCATTTGCTTGTTTCCTATTTATGCAGTTATTTGTGTAAACCAATTATAAATAGCTCAATCAGTTCTGTTATTGTGTGGAACTTGGTGCACTGTTTAAGGTGTTGTTTAGTTCACAGCTTAGAAAAGACATGAAGTTGAGCAAACAATAAACTTGACTTCCTAATGCTGTTCATTGTAATTAAAATCATTTTTCCATCAGAACTGTGACTATAGATCTGGAAAGTTCTTGAAGCATCTATTTGCTGCCCTCCGGTGGCAGATAAAGCTTGTAACATGTAGTACCATGTACTCTTAGTCAGCCTTAAGTCTTCATCAGATATACAGTGGTGCTTGAAAATGTGTGCATCCTTTAGGATTTGCTCTATTTCTGCATAAATGACTTAAAATATGATCAGATAGATGTCTCTTTATCTATATAAAACTAGATAAAGAGACATCAATTAAACAAATGAGACAAATATGGTGGATGTCCAACACCATTGTTACACTCCCAGGAGTGGTTGAAAAACAAAGACCACACAAAGAGCAAAGCGTTTGATGATCTGACAGGTCACAAGGGACCTCAGGGTAACGTCTAGAAAACTAAAGGCCTTTCTTACAGTGGCTACAGTCAATGTTCATGAGTCCACCATCAGTAGAACATTGGACATCAATGGTGTGCATAGCACCACTCTCCAAAAGACTATTACTACATGTCTATGGTGTAATGGTTTCAGCCTGCTTTGCTTCCTCTGGATCAGGATGTCTTGCAATCATTGATGGAACTATCAATTCTGCAAAATCTGCATAAAAAACGTCATGGTATCATCCATGAACTGAAGCTCAACAGAAAGTGGGTCATGCAGTAAGACAACAACCCTTAACACACATCTTTCTGACAAATAATAGTAAAAGCAGAAGAAAGTTAATGTTTTGAAACAGCAGAGTATAAATTCTGACCTTAATCCTTAAAGCGGTCAGTTCATGCTAGGAAGTCCACCAACCTCTGAGTTGAAACTGTTCTGTACGGAGGAACAGGTTAACATTCCTCCAGGCTGATGTGCAGGACTGATAAACAGTTACCGGACATGTTTAGTTGAATTTATTGTTGCAAAATGGAGTCACACCAGATACTAAAAACAAGGGTTCACATACTTTTGCCTCACAAAAATAGGTGAGATTTGATCATTTGCATCAAATAAGTTAAATGTTCTTGTCTCATCAGTTTGATTGGGTTTCCTTTATCTAGTCTTAGGACTTGAGTGAAAATCTGATCACATTTACGCAGATAGAAAATTCATAACAAAACGTAACAAAGTTAGTGTTTTGGTTTTCTTGTTCATTTAAAATATTTAGTCCTTTCATTGTTGGAATGGCCTGGCTAGCGATACCCAGTACTATAAAGCAGAGGAGGCATTTTTTATTATTAAATACATTTATTACATAAATGACATGACAGTATGGCCTTTAAACACATAGACAGTGCTAAATATTTCATGTATTCTGGTTGGGTGGAGCTTCTAAACAAAGCCATGCGATCCTTCGAGTCCTTTCTTGTTCCTGTGAATGGGCTTTTTTGTATTTTGTATTCATCGATAATTATTTGATTTGACCAGAAATAGACACCCCCCCCTCCCTGATCCCGCCCCCCCAACCCCAAGCTGAGCCCTCTCTGCAGAGTTACCCCTTCAGCCCCAGTTGCTCTTGTCTTCCTCTGTTGCAGTCTCGATGTCTGTGACCAGACCGGTGCCGATGGTTCTGTTCCCGTCTCTCAGAGTGAACCTCTGACCTTTCTCCAGAACCATTGGCTGGCGGAGCGTGAGCGTCAGGGAGGTGTCCTCCCCTGGCATCACCATTTCCTGGAGGAGATGAAACAACGTACAGGAATGTGGTAACCAATAGTTGCTAGTCTTCAAAATGCAGCTGCTAGAGTGCATTGTTTATATATATCAGAAAATACACAAGTTTGTAATAAAGCTAGTAAAATACATGTACTGGTGGTCAGCCATCAGTCAAACATAGATACAAACATACATAGACTTTAATGTCTAACACATGCATGAGGCGTGGGAACTGTTTGTTTAAAGTACTTAAATGCAGCTTGACACTATTTGACAAACATCCGTGTATTGACACACAAATAAATACACACATACCTTGTCAGCGGGCAGAGTGACTCTGCAGGCCATGTCCCAGGTTAGCGAGAACATGACAGGCATGAAGTTGGAGACAAACGGTTTGTGTCTGCCTCCCTCCTCCTTGCTGAGAACATAGACCTGTGACACAAGGAGTACAAACATGATACAGTCCAAACGTGTTTTCACTTACAAACTCAGCGTCATTACTGTGGCTTTGTGCCTATTACAAGTGTATTTAAATTGTTGTATGTGTCTATAAAAAGACTAATGATGTAATAGATGTATGAAAAATGAATCAATAGACAAAAAAAACACTGTATATGATAGTTAAGTGAGACTTTGTGCTCCCAGACCTGAGCCTTGACTTTCTGATGAGGCATGATGGATCCCGGTTTGCACATCACCATCCCTCTCCTCACATCCTCCCTCTTCAGGCCTCGGACCAGAGCGCCCAGGTTGTCTCCTGCTTCTGCCCGGTCCAGAGACTTGTGGAACATCTCGATACCTGAGCCCGACAGGACGGAAGGTCAAATTCTTGTGTGTACACCTTTGCTCATTCAGTATAACACATGCTTAAAAACACCAGTAGAGCAGACAGTCTGATTTACAAGATTATTCTATACATGTGCAGAAATGTGACAAACTAAAAGGAAAAACCAACAAAGTATCTGAGTGAGGTGTTGCTCCGTAACTGTGAAGGTCAAAGCATCTGATTCTAGCAATTTTTTATACTCTTCGAGCCATAAAGTGATCCCTCATACCCTGACTTAATCATATTTCTCCACTCTTTTATTCAGTATGTGTGTTTGTTTTGGTTAACTTCCTGTGCAACCAACACAGGAGTTCTTCTTCTGAGTTTCTATTTCTCTTTTTTTTGTTTTGTTTTGGTTTTCTTTGTTTTCCACTCACCAGTAACCACAGATTTGAAGCTGCGGTTGTGGCCCACAAACTCGCAGTCATCTCCTTTCTTGATGATACCTCTCTCCATAGTGCCAGTCACTACTGTACCCCTGCCTGAAAGACACAAATAGTAACCAGTAAATTCACAGTGAATAACATTATCGCATATCTGCAGTTCAATGGTAAGAGGTTGTGTGTGTATGTGTGTTTGTGTGCACAGCCTGCGTTTCTTGGGTTTTTTTTTTCATACCTGGGATTGAGTAAACACCTTCGATGGGCAGAAGGAAAGGTTTCTCTAGTTCTCTTTTGGGCAAAGGAACATAAGAATCAACAATCTCTAGCAGTTTCATCACTGCGTTCACGCCAAGGTCCGGTTGTTTGTTCTGAAATGGAACGAGACAATCATTCAGTCAGACTCACATTAAAGACTTAAATTGTCCTGCATTTGGTCACTTGGCATAAATGATTGCTGAAATCTGGGTTTGTTGATACATTCTTTTCTTTTACAAACAGCTAAATCAATCAATCGTTTTTTCCCCCCTCTCACCTCCAGGGCGCAGAGTGCGGAGCCTATTACGACAGGCGTGTTCTCGCCGTCGTAGCCGAACTCCGTGAGCAGCTCACGGATCTCGATCTCCACCAGCTCCAGCATCTCCTTGTCCTCCACGGCGTCCGCCTTGTTGATGAAAACCACCACGTGCTCGACACCGATCTGCCTGGCCAGCAGCAGGTGCTCGCGCGTCTGGGGCATCTGGCCGTCGGTGGCCGCCACCACCAGGATGCAACCGTCCATCTGAGCCGTGCCCGTGATCATGTTCTGGAAAAGAAAAGGAGGCGGACGGAGATTAAATGGGGATTCATCATTTAGAAAGATGAGGCTGCATCATGTTTGGTGGTTTCTTGGATCAGGCGGCAGAAAAGCAGATTACCTTGACGTAGTCTGCGTGACCGGGGCAGTCTGTATGAGCGTAATGTCTGTTGGCTGTAGTGTATTCTACATGAGAGGCGTTGATGGTGATTCCTCTGGCCTTCTCCTCAGGGGCATTGTCAATTTCCTCATACTTTTTAAAGTTAGCACCACCAGCGTCAGCGAGCACTGAAGACCCAAAGGAAAAAAAACAAGACGATCACAGTTCTGAATTCTAGTTTAATGAAACTAGAAAAATGTGGACTTTTTCTTCGTAGGACAGTGGAGCTAATCAAGACAGAATTGAATGAAATATTTTGGACATGCAGTCATCTGAGCCTTAGTGTGAAGCTAAGACGTCAGTGATTCTACCTTTCGTGATGGCTGCGGTTAGGGTGGTCTTGCCGTGATCCACATGACCGATTGTTCCGATGTTCACGTGGGGCTTTTCTCGGCTGTACGTCTTCTTAGCATCTGCAGCGAAGGTCCGCCGGCTCAGAGGCACAGCACACTATAAAGACAAACCCAAGAATTATACGGCGTGAAAATCTGTTAAACTCGCAACGTACTTGGGACTGCAGTTTTATGCGCACACTCACCAGTTTGTAGGAACTGTGCAGGAGGCTCGGCGAAGAAAGCTGAAGGGCTGAGAAGAGAAGATTGAATAACAGCTGATTATTTGGACCGGATTACAAGTTTTCTTGTCACATTACAGGCACCGAAACTTTGTATTTTAGGTCCATGACAGACATTTAGACTATTTTCCTCATTCAGCCTCACATGGACTCTCAGTGTTGCTGACTGTTTGATCCAAATCTCTCTTGGAGTCAGAAACCACAAAGACACAACACAACTCCGGTGTCACCAGGATACAAACTCTGATCCTCTGCAGACAATTCATTAGAAGACTATTCTGTGAAGTGGATCAGTCATGATCCATGTTGAGTTCTGCGGGTAGTTCCTCATGTTGATCCCCCGAACAGAAAAAAGCCATCTGTCCAAGTGAGGATTTACTAAAGGGCTCCTTACAGTTCTCTGTGCACACCTTGTGTTAATGAAGCCCTGAGAGGAACCAGCAGGTCACTGAGCACCTGAGCAGCCTACTTCTTTAGGCTTTTATAGACCAGTTTAAGATTAGAAAATTTAATAAAATGATCAAACCAATTCTTAATAACATGACAGTGGTGTGACCTTATTCCTTTCCTGTCCAGAATGATCCTATTATTAGAATAATCCTCTATTATAACTCATCATAAAAGGCGTGATTATTGTAGGTGCTGCTTGTGACCAAGAGGTCACACAATGCCACATTTTTTCTTCTCTTTTCGACAGATGACATTATTAGTGCCATATCAATATCAGTTTGACTCACAGAGCATCACTGATATTTCATCTAGACATGCAAAGACAATGCTCAGAGTGCTGAAAGCTACACCTGCATTAATTCATGTCGATCAGCATTTATTGATGAAGCCTTTGAACCAGTAAGGAAGAGACTCCCTGACATGCTGTCAGCTGTCTAACCAACACTATCTATCTATGACGTTTGAGCCTGTTTCAATCATCATTCACAGTTAGCTGTATCGTTAGCTAACACTCAAAGTAACGTGACCTTGCTCTGCTGTCGGAAGAGACAACATCATCTCTCCCTCATTATTGGTTACATTTACATAGACGCAAAAAACCCTTCTAATATATGCACAACAAATCAGGGTATGCAGAAATCAGAAATGCATAAAGAGTCAGATGCTAATAAAGAATTTAACTATTTTACCGGAGAAACACGCACGCAGCCCCACGAGCGCCGCCATCTTGGATGGTTAGACAAACCAAAGACAACCGGTCAGTCAAGAGAGTTCAAAGCCTGCTTCCTCTTCTTTCTTTGGCTCTTGGCAAACCAGCTTAAAGGTGCATTACTGTCACCTACTGGACTGGGGCATGTTGTAGTAATAGTTGTACTAGTAGTAGTTGTAGTAACGCTCTCTCGGTGATATATCGCTTGTATTTCACCAACACACACCAGGAACCAGGAGAGACATATCATCAGACACTTTTCTTTTCAATCTGATGGTGATGGTAGTAATACACAGCGAGTCATCAATTACAATCTGATAAGAGAAAGTGACAAAGTGCAGTTTTTAGGACACTACTTTTATTATCAGACAAGAGTAACAAGTTTTGTTGGAAAAGAGTAGTTTTAATTTCTCCTCCTCGCTTATCTGCAACATTGCAGGAATTATTGTTTTGCTCTGGAGGAGTACCTGCCATGTTCCACAATTTTGTTAGTATCTAAGAAGAAAAAATTGGTAAGATCTGTATATTTTACATACATAAGATCTGTATATCTTACATTGTGTACAAACCATGTATCATACATATTATAACATATCTATTGTAAAAATAGATATTATAATATATGACTGTAATTTCTAATATTTGGCACCGTTTCTCTGGATGCTACGAGACTAATCATGAGGGACGTACTACTCTCACTTCCACTAATACTCTCTGAACATTGTGCGTACATACGTCACTGACTTACCGTAACTATGTTAATAGAGAGCTTGCCTTTGTGCCTTTTGTATACTGACTTCGTATTCCTGTTCAGTTAAAGGTCTACCACATTATAACTTCAGAGCACTGAGTTGAAGCTGAAATTCTGGACATTGAGGAGACTCTGAGGTGAGACCGGAACACATCCAAAAAATGTCGTTCACCAGTTTAGTCCAATCTTTACGGTAAAGCATGGCAGCTTCGTTGCAACTCGTGAAGCTAGCTAGAATATTCTAGTGCATTCATGTGTTTGTGTGTGAGGGGACTTACAGTGGGTGTTCACTGGTTTGGAATTTAAAAAGAAACCGTGTGTCCATTAATTCAACACATTTTTTAGGACTCTTGAAAGGTAGGCTGGAAATTAGCGGATTTTTGGCAAAGACATTCAGTGTTAGCCGTAGCAAAATGAGAATCTGTAGCGAGTTGTGTCAAAGTTTAACATGCTTCTGATGATATATAAACTAATTATCTTTACGGTAAAGTCAAGTGAATTTCTAGGTTTAAAAGCTGATTTCTGGGTTTGCTTCCTATGTATTTAATTGATATCCTCACCTCAGTATCACTGCAATTCGACGTGGATCATTTATGAAGTCTTTCTCTTCAGCTCTTTCAGTAAACATCATGGCAGAAGACAGACAGAGTAACAGCAGAAGATATCCTCAGAACCTTCAGGGGGTCTTGCAGCTGGCAGTAGAGGCTGGCTCCGCTGCAGAGGGACCTGCTCCTGTTCAACCAATGTCAGAGGAGGTAAGTGCCTGTTAATTATTTGGTTCAACCCTTACAAGACCATTTTTGTTTATATAACTCAATATCACAAACTACAAATTTGACTGAGGGGGCTTTACAATCTGTACAGCAATATAAGATCATCTGTCCTTAGACCCTCGATTTGAATAAGGAAAAACTCCCTAAAGGACCCTTTAATGGGGGAAAAAAATACAACCATTCTTGAAATGTCTCTATCAGAACGATTACCCAAACAAAAATAAGCCCACTTCCCCAAGTCAGATCGCTCTTTCAAATCCATTTGTACTCAGTCCAGGTACACATGGGTTCATTTGAATATTTGTGTACGCTTGAGCTTGTGTTTTGAAAAGGACGGCTCCATCTTAGGCTTGAGTAAGACTGTAATGGCTGCACATTACCTCAGAAGTTGTTGATTCAGAAGGAAAAAACATTCTCGTGGTCTTTCTTCGTTCCAGAGGAAAGCGTGGCTGAGAGAAGCTCTCGCAGAGGTCTGCAAAGGGCAGATGGATGAAGTAGCACAGATGAAGCAGTGCCTGGAGGTCCTATGCAAAGACGGAACGGGGGAGAAGGAGCGAGACGGAGAGGAAGACAGGGATGATGAGGATGAAGATGAGCGGGAATCAGCCTTTGAGATACTATCAGAGTTGTGTGAGAACCTGGACAATGCTAGAGGTTTGTAATAACCTATAAATCATATAAAATGATTAGGTATTAGTGTTGTTATAGTCAAAGTTATGTTCTAAGTAGAAATAATAATTATTTATATATATATAATATATTTATAGTTAGTTGTAGTATATCCTGACTTTGTCCCCTCTTTCTCTACTTCACAGACCTGATGATTCTGGGTGGACTGGAGTTGTGTGTCTCCCAGTATCTATGTCATGCCCAGAGTGGGTTGAGGTGGCGCGCTGCCGAGCTTATTGCCTCCTGTGCCCAGAACATGCCGCAGGTGCAGGTCCACTTGTTAAGCATCGGGACCCTGCCAAAACTGCTGCAGCTGACAGACTCAGACCCCAACCCCACCGTCAGAGTAAAAGCCCTTTACGCAGTCTCATGTGAGTATCTGAGAGCTCTGTCGCTCACACTGTGAAGCATTTAGACAAGATTGTCTGCATCATCAAGCGGCATGAGCTGTAACAGCGTCCTGTTGTGACTCCAGGTTTAATCCGAGAGCAAGAGGAAGGACTCCAGGCCTTCCTGTCCCATGATGGCTTCTCAGTGCTGATGCGAGGCATGCAGTCGGATAACGAGAAGCTCAGGACCAAATCGGCATTCCTTCTGCTCAACCTGCTGACGTCACATCCTGAACAGAAAGGTACGATTGATTGAGGCATTTAATCATGATGGTGTTGTTAAAAAAAAACAAAAAAAACAATGCTGGGATAACTAAACACCAAACTTCTCCAGTTTGTTTGAGGTTTAGCAGCTGACAGCGGAGGAAATCCTCCAGGATACTGTCTTTGAATTAGTCATTTGCAATCTGTAGTATAAACCAATTAAATATGAGCAAAAACAATAAAATTTATTGTACGTTTTATCTCCTGTATCTTAAGTCAGGGAGAGATCTCCATTAAATTGCAAGGTACTCTTTTTATTGTGGCAGAGAGACTTGATGAGCCTAATCAACTCTATCTGGCTCTGCTCAGTTAAGCATGGTAGTACTGACAACGTGAAGCTGGTTCTTCCCAGTGTGCCAATTCTGAGACTGATATGTCTAAAACTCCAATGTTTCCTTTCCTGTTTCTTCCCCCCTACAGACACAGTTGTCTCCATGGGTATGGCACAGCAGCTGGTTTCCGTGCTCCGTACACCGCACTCACCTTTCCACGAACATGTGCTTGGCGCCCTTTGTTGGTAAGAAGACCTCTGTCTGTCTTCAGCATCTACAAGTCAACATTTATTTATGGTTCGCTATGGTAACTCTGCCCATCCTTGTTTCTGATGTTTGTCTAGTCTGGTGGAAGACTGTCCGCAGGGGCTCAAAGACTGCAGGGAACCTTCTCTGGGTCTGGAGGAGTTACTCAAACAGAGAGCCAGAGAGCTCCAAGGAAAAGAAGAAAGTCAGGTAATTCATATGTCATAAATGGAAAAAATTACAAAAACAAGATAATGAAAATGGGTTCAAGTAATTCAGACCTAAAATTGTGTTTTAGTTTATGAAAGAAAAAGAGCTCTATAAGGAAAAACATATTTTTTTAAAATCATTTTCAATTTTCAAGTGCTAACCAGATGACAAAATGGACATACTTCGCTTACTCTCTGAATTGAAATTCAGCGAGTAGTAAATGAATACTTTACATCCATAGTTTAGTACTGGGCTTAGTTGTTGAAATGGCTCTTAAAGTCACTTTTTTTTGTTTCCAACAGGAAGAACTGGACTTCTGTGAGCGTCTGAGGGTTATGTGTTTCCGTGGGCAGCAGTCAGAGGACAATGGGATGGATCGCTGAACTTTACCTCAAATGTTTCAGTGTCAGTGTGCTAAGACGTAACAGACCATTCATGGTCTGGATCGTGAATCTTAAGCAAAGTTTTTGTTTGTTACAACAGATGCATATAATCCAGGTGCTGGCTTTTTACAGTGTAAATAAGTAATGTATAAAATACTTTTTTTCCAAGTCCACTATCATTTCAGTCCACTGTTTTCAGCTCTTTCATGTCTTAAATGTACCAAATAACTCCATCGCAGATAATGTGTGTATTATTTTCTATTTTAATTGTTAATATTTACAGTTAATTCAGTTATATGTACATTTATTATTTAATTATAAGCTTTGGTTTTGTGAAGCCTTTTCATTGTAGTTGGTTTTGTTTCTTAAAACATGACTCAGAATTATGGACATCATAGATTATTTTTTTTACACCATATTTATTTATTAACAAAACAAATGGGAGTATTTATAAACATATAATGATCAGCTCACAAGTGGAAAACATCGCCACCACAAGCACAGCCTACACGTAAACAGATGTTCTGAAAAATCACTGATTAAAATATTTTTTTGGCACAAAGAATACAAATATTATTCTGAAAAGACATTGATGGAGTTTCTTTCGGTTTTGTTTCTAGACATATCTTTTAAAAATGTTATGACTGGTAGTATGATGCAAGCTTCTCTTTTGCTTCATCTTACATTGAAATAGTTTTCAAGTGCTGGCCAGTAGGCGATATGTCCTTTTTCTGTCGTTCTTCATCTTTTCCTCAACGTGCTGGGGTTTTCAATAATATCAAAAGGAGTATTTTTAGGCAGTTTGGGGATTTTACCAGAGAAATAAATGTATGGGAGGTACATTAAACTTAAGGGATGCCACAGAGATGCTGGTTAGGACCTCTTCCATTTTGCAAAGTCATCCTCATCATCCACCGCCTTTATATCGCCTACAGCGATTAGAAGCTGTGCCAAATAATATGTCACCATGACAATAGAGTTACCATGCTGCAGAGGTGCTATCGCCTTGAAAACCTGCAGAGCCAGCGCAAGGTCAGACACTATGAAGAACAAACTTCCCAACAGTGTTGCTGAATGACGGGTCCTAACAGCTAATATCCCCATGAGAGTAATTAAGAGTGCGTACACTCCCACAGCTGGAACAAGCACATCTGAGTCTGGTGCCTTCTTCAGGAATGGATATATGTAGATGTAGAAACCTCCCCCCACCATGAACAGGATCAGATATATAAAGCGGATCCAGGAGGAAGAGGAGTTTGGTGCATAACGAGCCGAGAGGAAGGCAACTGAGTATAGCAGATGAGCCACAGCAAATGCACCCATTCCTGAAACAGATACACACTATAAATTAATAAAACGGGAATTGTGAATAAATAAATGGCTTGCAGTATATAACAGTATATAATACGGTTCCATATATGCATCCATTGTATATACTGAAAGTACAAAGCCCATACTTTAGCATTTCTGTCACTGGTGACTTTGATCACAGACAGAAATCCCCAAACTGCAGCTTATTGTGTGTCTGGGAAATACTCCAATCTGTGCTTCACTCATGTACAAACAAGGCTCTTACCATGGATAAACAGCTCAGGCCATACCAGGCAGATGTCACCAACAGCAGAGAAGACTAGTCCTCCTACCACACCCAGGACACTCTGACCTCCATTCCAGCCCAGCACCACTACAGCCAACAGGAGTATCGGTGCTGATTTGACACCTGCTAACACGATGGATGCGGGGGAGTTGGGGGTCCACATGTAGAAGTACACTGCTGCGGCCAAAAAGAAAGGCAAGAGAGAGAAAAAGAGAACACAGGACTGATGGAGAGGGAGGTACAGAAAGAACAAGCAGAGAGGGAAACGGGAGATCTGTAACAACTTGAATCTGCACAAGAGTAGATGATTTGTTACAATTTTATGATTTCCAAATGGAATCAGTTGCAGTAAGCAACATAAGCAATGATTGCCAATAAGTAAATGTTTTTTAGGTACCAGATTTCTCCTCTGCCGCCTGTCATAGGCATGTGTGTCAAGGATGTCCATCTTCTCCAGCAGTGACCTGGGGTCTACCTTCTATTTTCTGCTATTGCAGTTACAACAGAAATGGCCACAACACAATATAATCCTCAGATCTTCTCGTCTTGTTCTGCTGTACTCCGTCCTTGTCCCTCTCGGTCGGTGGAATCTCTGCCGTGTCCTTCAGTCTGTTGGTGAGTTAGAGCAGTGAACTTTAGACCAATCCTTGCTGCCTGATTGCACTTCGATAATCAATGTTCTCGCTCTCGTTGTGAGTTCTCATGGACAACCTGCTGACCTTTGACCTCTTTAGCTCAAACAAATTGGTGATATCAACACAGGAAGGGCAAAGTTGAATGGTAGGAATGGTAATTTTGAATAATAAACATCCATTTTTGATGAGGTTGCTTTCTTATTTCATATGACGACATTTGTTGGCATCAAGACAAATATACTTGGATTCTGACGGATTGAATATGTGGAAATAACCACATTCTCACCTGGAAAGAACACAATCCTTTTAAAGCGTGTCTCTCAACATTGCAGGTGGTTAAAAAACAACGTATCTCTGCAGCAACTATTACAAAAAAAGGGGACTAGATCTACCAGAAGTCACTATGTGAAGGCTGACAACACCAACCAAATAACATCAACCCTATATTAAAAGAAATATGCTGCTGTACAGGATTATTCCCCAAATAATGTTAAATATATGATATAGGGTATATTTTTGGGGCTGTGATTACAATATAGTCTTAATATAGTAAAAAAAAAAAAAATCAAATTGCATTGTTTGTGTTCACTATGTGGCCACAAAACTTCAGATTTCTCCAAAATGGCAAAAGAACAAAAACACCAACTGTGCAATATCAACAACAGACACTGCAGCAGAAAATCAATATATTGTTTGAAAATGAGAAAAAAATACAACATAGTACATGCAGGACAAATGAATGAAATGTAAGTGTATTGCTGTTCAGTACATGTGATGTAAGAATCCTTTTCTGTCCAATTTGTCCTAAAATGTATTTTTTTATTGCTCTTCACAAAAGCTTTTTAATGCATCTGAAGTTGATATTGTCTAAATGGGTGGAGGTGGAGCAGCGTGTAATAATACCGCAGATTGAAGAACTAACAATGATTAACTTTGGTCTCTCTGAGTCAAACTTTGTACCGTATTTGTCCACAACTCCTGGAGTCACAGGCCGCTCGTTGTGCTTCAAGTAGTGGGAGACACGTAGCTCGTAGGAGAGGTGTGGGATTATCGGGTGAGTAAAGCAATAAATAGCAATAAAAAAAGTGTTTCATACTGGTCAAGGAGAGCTTGAAGGAGATCAGATGTGAACTAAAAAGCAGACATGTATGTGTGTTGGTTTGTGTTGTCAGGTTTAAGGTGAATGTTTTGTTTTTTTATTGGCATGTTTGCTTTCTCTGCATAGGACATGGCAACCAGCAATTCTTCCCTAAGGATTGGAGTTGTAGGATACGGACATCTAGGTCTGCAACACCCCCTTACCCACCCCACACACACTAATGCACTGGCACACTTTCTGACATACATCCTTATGAAACTCTGTTTTCACATCTAGACTTCAAATTATATAATGTCACAAAAGTATGACACTCTATCCACAACTTAGGTACTTTTTTTACTGACTGTGTGTGTGTGTGTGTGTGTGTGTGTGTGTGCTGCAGGACAGTACCTGGTGGAGAGGATCCTTAAAGATGGAGCTGCTGTCGGTTTAACTCTCGCTTTTGTTTGGAACAGAAAATCTGAGAAGCTCAAAGGTTTAATTGCTGATGAACTCATACTTGGTGATCTGTCATCCTTTGCAGACAGGTACAAACACACACATAAGTAATAGCAATGTGCAAAACACAGTATGAGCATCTTGTTTTATCTTAGTGATATCATTGACAACATGCGTCTAATGTCCCTTGAAATCTGATGAATAATCGGTGTTTGATTTACAGGCGGTGTGATGTGATTGTAGAGGTCTGCCATCCTCAGATAGTCAAAGAATATGGGCTTCACTTCCTGTCTCAATCTCATTTCATGGTGAGATTCTTCTCTATTTGTGTGGTTACTTTTTATTTCTGTCACTGCTTTGGTTTTTTAATACAGCATTTGTAGCAGTTGTAGATATTAGTTGTAGCTATTTGATGGCGTGTTAGACTAAGAATGCAAATAGATTAGAGTGTCTGTCACAGAGATTTGCAGATTTATTTCATTTTTGTTTCAAATGTTTACATACAAAAAAGTATTTTTTCATGTTTATATAGAAAGAGATTAATTGTAACAAGACTGAACAGAGACAAGAGTAAGTCAGTAAGGACAGCTGGCTGGACACTGGTCTATTCTAAAGAGGAGGTCTGCAGTAGTTATTAGTTTTTTGGGTGCATTGTTGTCTTCCTTCTATTCAATACAAACAGTATGTATGATTACAGGTCAGAAAGGCTATTTACATGTAACATATTTCTATTTGAAACTCTTGTGTGTGCATTACTCTTACTTGATTAGTTTTCACTGTTAATCGTAGAATCCTGTTTTGTACCTTTACTTTTCCCTCCTCGCAGGTGGGCTCTCCCTCCGCCCTCTCTGATGCTGATCTGAACCAAAAACTCCGTCAGGCGGCTCAGCTGCATGGCAAGACGCTCTACGTCCCCAGTGGTGCATTATGGGGAGGCCAGGACATCCAGAGGCTGAATGATAGTGGAGCCTTGAAGGTAACACTTGGGTAGCGCAGGAGTGGCAAAGGGACAGACAGGCGTGCAGTGCTCACTCTTCACATGGTTTAGACTGAGAATGAAAGTGCATCTGCTTTGTTTTTAACTAGTCAAGTTGTGTTTGCTGCATAAATCTCCCAATAATGAATTCACTGATGCCAAATTATTTTTTTCAACACAGGTAAATGATCTCTGTGCCTTTATTAGGTTAAACATTTCGTACTCTTGTGCTCTATGTTGAATAGATGGCACATGCTCACCTTAATATTTTGTCAAAAGCATCTGTTACCCCTTACATCTTCTTGATGCACAATGGTAAGTTAATACCAGCACTTAAATCACTGCTGGATCCTCACGACACAAAATAATGTATATAAATGTCTATGTAAATAAGGAAAATAGCTTACAGTCACTGTTAACATCAATATAGAGTTTACTTGGCTTTTACTTGACTTATATAAGCATATCATTGGCTGAATATGACTCTGCTGTTTTTCTGTTTCTTCTCTCGACTTGTTTTCAGGCTTTGTTTATAAGAATGTCCAAGCATCCATCCTGCTTCCGGCTAACAGGAGACGTCCTCTCTGAGTGGACGGAGGGGGAGGGCAGGCGTGTTTTATTCAGTGGCTCTGTGGCGGAGCTGTGCCCCCTTGCTCCTAACAACGTTAACACCATGGCAGCAGCAGCGGTGGCAGCAGGAACACTCGGCTTTACCGGTGTTCAGGGAGAGATTGTGTCAGACACAGCGTGAGTCCCCTCAAGAATCAGTTTGACCTAATACAGTCTTTCATCCCTGTTTGAATCAGACAATTTCATACCTCTTCATGCCCCAGGTTAAGTGACTATCATGTGGTGGAAGTGGAGGTGACTGGGCCTGCTGGCTTCTCAGTGCACACAGTGAGGAGGAATCCAGCCAAACTCGGCGCTGTAACCGGCAGTGCAACGTACAACTCCTTCTGGAACAGTTTACTTGGTGAGCCTCTTTTTCAAAGATCCTGATGTAAAACACCATGAGGCACCTCTTTATGACTTTCCAGGGACAACTAATCCATTTTGCTAGGTATATTATCTTATGGCAGCGATGGAAGAAGTCTAGAAATATTACAAGTAAATGCCCTGAATTCAAAATCCTACTTAAGAAAAAGTGCAAAAGTATTATCAGCAAAATGTACTTAAAGTATCAAAACTTGCTCTGCAGAAAAATGGTGACTGATCTATTATCACATATTACTTGATTATATTGTTAATATGATCCATCAGTGAATAGAGCAAATATCATTTTACTGGTGTAGATGGCTGAGGTGTAGCTAGTTGGGACTATTTGATACAGAGGTAGTATATCAGGTAGTTTATCAGGTAGTTTCGTCCAGTGGCTCCCAACAGGGGTCAGGGCCCTGCTAAGTGTCACAAGATAAATCTGAGAGATCATGGCATGATTAATGGGGTTGGAAAGCTGCTTTCATTGTTGAATATTGAATAACTGGGTCTGTTTTTTTAAATGGAAAACCATCTAGGAAGTTACGATGGGAAATCTCTCTTTGGTGAAAATGCTACTCAAAACTTATTCATCTGAAAAATGATGAGGGGCCCCAGGTATACACAGCGTTTTGTGAAGTAACAAGCCAAATCTTTAGGGTTTAATCTTTAACAATGTTACAATATTTCCCTCTGAAATGTGGTAGAGTAGAATTATAAAGTAGCATAACATGAAAATACTCCAGTAAAATACCTCAGAATTATAGTTTTGTATAATATTTCAGTAAATGTAGTTATTTTCCACCACTGTCTCTTGGAGAGTCGATTGGAAACAATAATCTGCCATAAAATATCTGTTGAGGTCAGGATTAGAAAAAGATCTTAAGTATGAAAATAAGTGAACTGTGATTGAGAATCTGATTTGTACCTTTCTTATTTTTTTCCCTTACAGTTTGCAAAGGTCATGGAGGCAGAGTTTACTTGTGCTGAAGCCAACAGAAGAAGAAGATCCTCAGCAAAGTTCCAGATATAAATCAGGAGGTGGCTAAGTCGTGTGGATGTTGTAACTGAATCAGCATGTTACTGAGCATATGAAAACCCACAGATCTTTTGATATTTGTGCTTCAATAAACTGCATGCAAACAAAGAAAGAAGAGTCAGTTGTGATTTGTAAAACACTGATAGGTCTATATATTTAAACTTTATTATAAGTTCATCTGGTGCAAGATTGTAACAAATGATAAAAGTCTTACAGGGAGTGTGAGTATGTCAGGTAAAATCATTTTTTCTTCTGCCATAAGAGACAAATAGTCAAGACGCATTCTAGCTCATATTTCAGCCCTTTCTCTCATATGAAAATACGGTTGCCATCTCAGGACACAGTCCCTTTCTTCCTCTTTTTGTCTCATCTCTATTCCTTTTACAAATAAATACTTGCTGAAACAAGCAAACCCAGGAATAAGCATTCCCACACAAGCACACACACGGATGGATAAACAGGATTACAAGGCTGTTCATCGGTAATGGACACTGAAAGGCTGCGATACAATAAGGCGCACAAATCAAAAGAAAATACACACAAACTATTCTCAAAATGAGAAAACCAAGAGCTTTTTCAGAATTGTATTCTGATGCTATTAGTTGCTTGTGTGTCTTCTACATTTTATCTTCATTCTGGGAGATTTTGTAATAAAGAAAGAAAGAAAAGAAAGAAAAATGCTACAACAATGTGGAGAATTGAGTTTGAAACACGGTATCATCGTCACACCTATAAGCAAAACATGAAAGTAAAAAGGATAAGTGCTCTTTGTGGCTACTCACAGCAACTGACACTGTCATACATGGGCCTTTTTTTTCCTGCATTGAATGTGTAAAGATGACAAGCTGATAAAAAAGGAGGGTTATGTTGTTTTCCCTGCTAGCACCCACCTTTGAATCAAGTAAAAAAAAAAAAAAACATCCCCTGGGACTCACTAATAATCCTGTTATTTTTTCATTGCTCTATACCTGTGTCATCCAGTGTTAGTAAACTACAAAATCCAGCAATTGTGATTCCCCCCCCACGCTGAGCTGTCATTTAACCCTTTCTACCTGCTGCATTTAATCCACAAAGAAAACCACTTGTTGAACTGCTGGTGTAACTGAAAAAAATACCAAAACATGTCAAACTGGCAAATATTTAAGAAATTCTGAGGTACACACAGGGCAGGAAGACACTGACAGTGATGCAATTTTCACAACATGCCGATATTAAATCTATCACTCGCGTTCACGCAGCTGCATACGTTTATTAAGTGTGTGAGTACATGGATGACTGTAATGATTGCCACAGATAAAGTTTCACTAGTGAGGTTTAGTAGTACTCTATGTGTGTGTGTGTGTGTGTGTGTATATGTCTCAGTTTTTGTCGCTTGTGATGCCGTCGTACCCATTGGCCCCGTGGACAACAGAAATCTTTGAATTTTTGAACGGCATGGTGTAGGGCTGGCGGATGTTCACCCGGTCCTTTTCTGCCTCCAGATCCTCATCATAGGGTTCGTCTTCCTCATTGTCCTCAGCCTCGCTGTGGTGAGGGGAGGAATGGCGGGACAGAGATGGGGACGGCGGCACAGAGGCCGGTCGGGGGTAACGGAAACCTGTGGTCTAAGGACGAGAACGAGAGCATCAGAATGTCTATCAGAGGCTGGAGCTGGAATGATTTCACTTCTACGAATGAAATCAACATTATAAGTCAGTACATCTCTCACACCGGGACACACAAGTTAAAACTTACCGGGGTGCTGTCATGAGGTTCGTACACAAAGGTGTCAGGGTAGGCTTTAGCCAAGGCCATATGACGGGCAGCTATATAATACTAAAGCAGAACAGAAGAGAAAGAAACATTAATTCATTTCAAAGTTGTCACGTGAACAAAACGGATCCCCTGAATTTGAAATCTCACCCTGCCGAGGTATTTCCAGTCCAGGAGGTCACTTAGACGCTCAGTCCGGTTCCTCTGGATGATCCTCTGGCGTCGACTCTGCTTGCAGAACTGGAACAGGAAGGAAGTGAGCTGGTTACATGACTCGTCCACCCCTCGATACCGCCGGTCCAGGATGTAAATACCTGCAAAGGGAAAAAAGTGTGATGTGAGAGGGATCCCTCTTTATAGAGAAAACATTGGGAATGATTTAACAGATAAGTAAAAAAAGAAACGCACCGTACGCCGAAGGGTCTGCTATGTGTTCCTCCATGAAACAGCCAAAACCTGACAGGTTAGTTGAGACGGATGGAATTCCCATGACGGTGCACTCAGCTGATGGTGATAGAAGAAGTGCGATTAATATTTGGATTTAATATATTCTACCTTCTCATGTACAGATACACCTTACCAGCAAGCAAGAGTCCTACCTGGTGTGTAGCCCCAAGGCTCATAATAAGAGGGGAAGACGCCGAGATGACAGCCTCTTACAAACTCCTCATAATCCATAGGAAGCAGAGGAGAGGTGGATGAAAGGAACTCTGGATGGAAAATAATCTAAAGAAGGGAGAAACCATTCAGTATCAGAGCTGGTTACATGACTATCAGCAGCAAACTATAACTCTTGTCCACATGATGCTCTTCAGAAGTCACAAGGTGGACTGGAAATCACAGCAGAAACTCACAACCACAAACCACCACAAACTGAACTGAGTATTCATGTGATCTTGTCTATGCCCTGCCTTGTCAACTATACAGTACATAAAAAGGTGTGAAGAAATCTATTAGAGTGAAGAGGTGATCATTTTGGAGCCTGACATACCTTAACACGGTCGGCAGAACTGTTGAAGAGGCCGATACGGCGGACACAGTTTAGGATGGGGTCGCTGCTGTCCTCCAGCATGTTATGGGTACAGATCGGAGGCTGGGACTGTCTCTGAGTCGCAAAGATAGCACGCTTCATTATGGTGAAATCCTCTTTGTCCAGCATCTTCGACACATCTGGCAGCTGCCCACTGAAGAAAACAACAGGAATTAGACTTAATGATGTTGCTTGACCAGCTGTAAGATGGTTAATTGAGTTTCTTAGAACCAAAACCAACTACAACGCCATATTTAGTAGCATGAATGAAGCCAACCAGCTTGTTTTGAAAATGATGTAACACAGTCTAAGTATATCCAGAGCTGATGTGAAGAATCTGAATTTTCTTATAAGATAGGTCATTCCACATCTCACAGGTTTCTTGAAGTAAGGTGAAAATGGTGAACTTACACTAGAAGTGACTCATAAAGTTTCTTTCCGAAGCGTTCCTTCACAATGTGAGCAGTATCCCTGTCAGGGGCAGAAAGAGAAGACTATAAGACAACCGCAAACACTTTTCCAAGTTGTCTGCTGTTTAAGATGAAGCAGAATCTGTCTGTATATGGATGAATCGTTGATTGTCTGTCTAACAATGTGCACTTTTAGTTAGTTAGCCAAAAAGCCAACTCACCAGAGCTGCTTCCTAACCGCCTGGCCTTTCAGGGTCTCCACATTGAAGTTGTTTGTACGAGCTGGCATGATGAAGAATGCAATGACGGTCACGTCGCTGTGATTGACCTGTGACAGGTAGACCAGACAGCAATACGGGGTCAAACTTTACATTCAACACTTCAACACATGTGTACATCTGCTGACACCACTGGACGAACACACACACTTACTCTCAGTAGATAGTTGAGTCGGGCTAAAGCCTCCAAGAAGACATCGGCTCCTTTGTTGGAAAATTCATACCTTCCGGCAATGAAGAGGAACAAACACTTGTCCAGGTTGAAGTCAAGGTGCCTGATGGTCAAGACAAACCAAAATCTGTTACATGATCTGGTTCAGTTGAGTTACAATTAGTTTTAACTATAACGGTATTATATGAAAAATATATCACTGGCAAAACAACTTATTGATATTACTATGTTTGGTTCTTTTAGTTATTGATGGGCAAACAGGAAGTTAATGTTTCCACCTAAAGTCAACAGAACATACCTACCAATATAATATTCACATTAAACACACACCTATGTCCTTACTCTTCCTATTATCATTCATCAACACTCAATGATCATCCTCTCTTGTCGCTAAAGTTTTGACTGTGCTGTGATGTTGTGAAGTGTGCTGTGGGATCTCTGACCCGTAGAAATGTCCTCTGACAAACTCCTGAATTCGATTCTTGCTCTGAGCGTGGAGGTTTTGAAACTCATGCACAGCTGAGAACTTCTTCACATTGAGCCCATTGGGAGTGACGATGTCTGTGCGCGGTTGGAGAGATTACGGACAATAAATGGGAGACATAAAGAGAAAGAAAGAAGGAGGGAAATGAATTCAACTTTAGTAAAGTGTCTAATTCTAAATCACTTTGTTAATTACAATGAAGGAACATTGAGACATTCAGTACAAAAAAAAAAAAAACAGCGTGAAGACCTTGTATCTCTGTTCAGTGAGACCTGCTCTGTCGGCCAGTGATAAATGGGAATAGAATGAAAAATTGAAGATGTTTCTGAACACAGCGCCACACATCAATTCACCTCCACACACCTGGTTTCCTCTTGAGCAGGTACTCTGCCTCAATTGCTGTGATCTGTGACACTGTGGTGAAGACGTGGGCACAGTGTGAAGCCGCCCGCTCAATACAGTAACGGTGGTAGATCTGTCTATCGCCTGCTTCTTTATCCACGTTGAACTACACCAGAGACAAAGGGGACAGAGAAGTAATGAAGTAATGCAATACATTTTGAATTTTCCTTTATATGTCAATATATGTATGATTGAATACCTAATTCATTGTTTTTCTAATTTCTAAAAAAAAAAAATAATAATAACCTGTGTGTGCGTGTTTGTTTTTATTACATTCCTACGTAATAAAATATAAATGCACACATTTGCACACACACACCTCTGAAAGTTTGTTATAGAAGTCCACATTTCCAGCACACAGGTAGCGTCCCAGGAGTGTGGCATGAGTGGTGAAGATGGTTGCGATGGGAAGCTGTCTCTGTCTTACCAACACCAGGCCCAGACCGGCCAACCACTCATGGAAATGGGCCACGATGTGTGACGGCTGCCCGCACTGGGCTGCGAACTGCGATGTGGGAGAACACAGGGTCAATGTGGACTACAAACTCAAACACAAGGTTTTTTTTCCAGTGTCTCAGACAAAACAAGCAGCATTCAAAAGAAACAGCTAAAATATTGATTTCATTTTCATATACAGTTCAGTATATATGTTCAGTCAGTTGTCAGGTACGTAGTGTGAGCTGCTGACCTCTCCCAGAAGCCAGACTGTCAGGAAACCGAACAGCACAGCATCATTGGCTTCACGGTCAAACCACGGCACACCAATGCCACAATGTTCCCACAGCTCGCTCTTCCAGGTATCCAAGGACCAGGCGGTGAACCCAACATCAATCAGAATAACATAGGGACTGCCCTCAATAAGCCAGCGGCCAAAGTAGACCTGGAGGAAGCAGAAGATGGTGAAAGTAAGTGATATGAGTTTGATTCTATCTTATGGGTATCATGTGTGATGTGTTATCTTGCAATAAATGTATTGTGACATGTATTTGTTTAACATTTAGAGTTGTAGCAACTATTTTTTTTGTCACTTTGACCATCTTTGATACAGAATCACAAGTGAGGAATGTTTATGTTGTATGCATGACATGGTTTAACATACAGAATCTAAATATCCTTAAGTTTGCAGCCTGACTAACTCTGCTCTGACGCTTGCTGTTTCTTGGAAAGTCAGAATGACTGCGTGATTCAAGGTAAACCAGATAGGCTTATTATGAAAAAGCTGCACTATCCCTTTAAAAAAAAAAAAAAAAAAGTACCACAACCACTCTTAGCCTTGACCCATAATTTCATTGCGCTGCCATCGTGACACAGCACAAAACATTAAAGGTATCACACACACACACACACACACACACACACACACACACACACACACTGACAGCCATCTATTTCTGGAGTATGTGTGTGAGAGAGAGAGAGACAGAGAGACATTGATACAACCTCTAACCTTTGTGGGGAAATGTCACAGGGTTTAGAGACATGTTCGGGGACAGAAGGCTGGGCAGATATGAAAGAGGGGCTGAGGATTTCAAGTGTAGTGCAAATTCACCACACAAATCTCACTCTATAATCACTCCAGCTATGTGCAGTGAGAAAGACTGCCCTTTAGTGGGACATACAGATTTAACTCAGTGTGTGTTTACTGTGTATGTGTGGTAGTAGTACCTTACACCCACTGGAGTTCATCTTGTCAATGGTTCTCTTCAGCTCGGGGTTAGTGGGCTCGATCAGCTCCACCTGAGTGCGCACGTTGCTCTCCACGTAGGGACCCACCAGGAAATAGTTCTCCCCCCATTCCTCTGAGGTCAGACGGGCTTTGGTCTGGATGACGGTGTAAATGCCTCCAACTTCACACATGCAGCAAACATGCCACACGTACGCACACAATGTCGAGACAGATATATAATGTGAATCAACCTGATATACAGTATTTGAGGCAATACAGTGATAAGTTCTGCACTTCTCCCTGAAAAGAATAAACTGTGCACATTAAAAAGCTTAAACATGAAATTTTTATATAATGTTTTACGTATGCTTACTGTTTATTTTCACACACACACACACACACACACACACACCAGACACTTGCCTTTGTTAGCGACCTCCCATGCGATTTCAAAAAGAACAGCGTCTTCAATATCAAACTCTTCGTCCCAGTCCTCCATCCCCGACAGGGACGTGACGGACAGGCTGCGAGCCAGCGGCATGCTGGGTAAACACAAAACAAGCCACATTGAGCCGGAACCATAATTATAATTAATTATAATTATATTACACACAATACATGTTGTAATCAAGGATGAAAGGTTCTTACAGTGTCACTTTTAATTCATTTAGTGTCACACACCCCCCCCCCCTACACTTTAAACCACTTGCCTCCTGTAATGATGAAGAAGAATTTTAAATTTTTATTCTAATACATCCATGTAAGTTTCTCTGGATAACAGTATCAGGCAACTCCCAAGTCTAACCGACACATTTTTTTAAAAAATCCCTCAAAAAACGTTACTTTCTCTTGACCAACACTTCCTCCTCACCCACCTGCAAGTGTGTGTCATCAATGAATCACAAGACCACATTTCGAAACAATTGCATTTATACTATGTAAACCTTCCTCAATTCTTTAATAATCATCATTCTCTCTGGAGGAGATGTGACGATCAATACGGTAGTCAAACAGTCGCTAAAGAAACTTTTCATTTGTTGTCAGCTGTTGGACTATATGTTTTGAATAGTTCCATGTTGCTGCTAACTTAATAAGTGTAACCTTTGGCTGTTCTCACAGGAAGCCCTGGTCAACCGCACAACACTGAAGCATTGAGTAACATGGATCCAACATACATTCTACATACGTGTGTGTGCATGTGTGTACAGTATTTGCTCTGTGTACAATCTAAGATGGTCAAAGGGCTTTTTCCCATGCAGCTACTGTAAATAACACACACACACTCACTCACACCTACACATGTACAGTCATGCCTCTCACTTACTAAATTACTCCTGTTTTGCAACATCTACAAGTCGACTTTATGAGAGCAACATTTTAATCTCAACTGGGTTGCAGTGTGAGGGCTGTAACTCTCACATCAATTCCATCTACTGCGTTACAATTTTTTTTTAAATGATAAAATCTTTTTTTCTGTCTTATGAGTCATCTAAAGAGAGTAATTAAAGGAAGGACAATCTGAGTGTTCACTGAAAAGCAACTTCTTGTTCAGTTCCAGCTAACAGAACTGGTGCAACATCCTGAGCAAAGGGGGGGGGGGAGGGGGGCATAGAGTGGTGTGAGCAAGGATGCAGAGGTTGAGGGAGGCATAGATGAAGATATGGATCAGGCACAAACTTGATCCAGCTATTCACACTGTGACACTTGTTGATATGCTCCATTGAAATCTCCTCAGCCTGTGAAGTTGAGACATGTAAAAAGCGACAAAACAAGCATGTCCACACCTTTTTTTTTTTTTTTTTTTTTTTTTTAAACCTGAGTATATTCTACCCATGTGCTGCTCTCCAAACCCTTTGTGCCTAGCTGATAGCAGTTGACGAAAGGGTACAAACAAGATAAAGGGTTGAGAGACCAGCTAACACCTCATCACTATCCAAGGCCTAGATATGAAAGAGCACCAACATGAGAATAAAACTTTATTCAACGTTGATGTCAAACATTTTCACAAATAATTTTAATCTATTTGCATGTACTATATTTTCACTCACATCACATCCTTTTAAGCGGAAGTTAAATTAAGTCTGCATTGTGGTGCCACATGTGAGGCCACTTTCATATATAGATATAAGATAGCCTATGTAAACACTTACTAATATGGAGAGTAAATACCACAGAGCTGAAATTAAACTTCTGGCCATTTCTTGGCAACCCCCCGGGGATTCCCTCTGGATACCCTCACCTGTACTTAGGACACCACTTTATGGATGTTCTGTATTGGACTACTGGCACTCACATCAACACAATAATCCCCATCATACCTTTATCTATTTATTAACATTTTGATTGCATCGTCTAATAGGCCTATGGGTCTGAGGGGAGACAAGAACCCCCCCTCTCCAATGTCCCAGATCAGGCTATGGAGGACGCGCTTGCACGCCCACCTCGAGCAGCGGCTGCTCCGCCAACGATTTTATAGACGACATCAGCACCACTAAACCATCAGCAAACTGTCCGGTTGAACATGCATGATGACTGTCTGTGCCCTCAGTGTTTTATCATGAGTTTCAAGGCGAACGTGACAACACGCACACACCGCAAAGCAGCTGCGGAAACGCGCAGAGGACACAGCGTCCTGATGCGCGCCACCGTCCATTGAGGAAGTATTCAACTATTATCATTCTGAAAAATTATAAACAGATCTCGACTCACCCTTCGGTTTTATCCCAACTTCACGAAGATGAAATACTCATTGGCAGCTGTCGCAGTCAATCCAAAAAAAAAGGGAAAACAGCGGAGAGTGAGGGAAAAGGGGGCGGCGGCTTTAGTTAAATGCCATCGACTCACATTGGTTCTGAGAATTTACAGTCATAATGAGAGACAGGACGCCCGTGTCCTACGATGGAGGAAGAAGGTTGGGTTTGGTGAATACGGGGTGTCTGCTGTCACATTATTCATGAGCTTCACTCTCATTGGCTTCTGTCTCCTCTGTGTCTCCGCCTCTGCTCACAATGTGACGGGAACTGGGTGTCTTCCTCAGCTGAGAGACGCTATTGGCTGAGCAGAGGTTAAAACGAGCTGCAGTGGTTGGTGAATTATCATTTCATTCCTGCAAAAGAGGGGAGTCATGGGCAACTTTTTCTTTTTTTTTTTCTCCCCCAATGAGGAGGGAGAAGAGCAAGTTATTTATAATCCCTTCTCTAAGGGTCACGGAGAACATAGTTTGGAGAAAACAACGTGACCAGTGACATTAAGACACCCAATCCCTCTACATATCTTTGTGATCTAGCCCACAGTAACCTTAATAGCTATTTTCAACCTGCTGCTATCCGCCTAACCACCCCAGCCACTATACGCCCTTGATCAGCCTGACCACATGGGTCACATGGTCTGGGGCTATATTGGTAAAGCTGCTGAAAATAAATGGAGTGGCCTGTGGTCCCCCTGTTTTCAGTGAAGATTTGTGCTTCTGAGGTGTCACTGAGCATTGCGCTGACCTCCTGCCATCTTCAAAATGTGTTGTGCTGTAGCATGGTGTGACCTCTGACCTCCTTGTATGTGTGTGTGTGTGTGTGTGTGTGTCAGGAAGGGATGACAGAAAGTACAGACATTTTTAAGGGGAGAAAAATAGTCACACAGTGGTGAGTTCACTGATTTATGTGAAATCACCCACATAAAGCATCAGCATACCTGTGTTTTCATTACTGATGCCTTGATTTGCAGAAATAGTTGATAATAAGTGAGAAACCATGACACCAGATCATGTTAGGTTAGCTTCACATGCCAACTCTGAACTGGGGATCACTGGTTACCAGTGCTATGCCCCTCACTACTGGAAGGAACTTCTAAACAAAGTGAAATTGGAGATATGCATTCCTCCTTTCCTCCTCCTCTATATGACAAACCAGCCTACCAGCCAAATTTTCCTTGTTGATAATTAGTGTGTTGGTTTGTGCAATTAATGTTTTCTCTGACTGAATTGTCTTGTTATATATATATATATATATATATATATATATATATATATAGGAGGTTGATCCCCCTCTATTTTTTGAGAGGCAAGAGGGAGATAAAAATATAAAAAAGAATATTTATATTTTGATGAAATCAGAGTCTGATATCAGGTGATGATTTCAAATATCAGATTATAAAATTCAAATCGATCAAATATCAGACGACGTGTATATAATGTTGAATGAAAATGTGGCAGTCGGATAAACTTTTAAAAATTTGAGCACATTTACAGTAAAAATAGGGGAACATGTTTATCACATCGTCAACAATCATAAGGGCGTATTGAAGGCAGACCTGAATCGTATTATTTTATTTTATGTGTTAAGATATTTTCCTCCTTCTTGTTTGTGTGAAGGCTGTTGTGTTCATGCCTGTGGCACAATACAAATATAAAAAAAATGTTTCGTTTTAGCAGTTAGAATCGATTAATGTTTACAAAACTTCCGGGTAGAAAACTCCTGCATCACGTACATGCAATTCAATGGCGCGGAGCAAAAATAAATGTCAGTGTTTAAGCAAGTAAAGAAGTAAACAAAGAAGGAGGCGTATGCAAATAAGGATAAGTAAGTATAAACAGTAAGTGTAAAAGTAATTAAAATTAAGCATAAGTCAGTGTAAAGAAGTGGTATGGCTGCTTATTACAGTTTTACAAAGTTAGTCTGACCGGCGGCAAGATGTCGCTGTTGGGTAGATTTTAATTATTAATTTAACTAAGTTATATATCTTTACAGTTAAGGCTGACAATGACAACAGAAATGAACAATGTCACATATCTGCGCAACTCAAATCAACTTCCAGTTATCTATCCGGAAGTGACAGTTGTTATTAGCGCGACGTCACGGTGATTCGGTCTATTGTTATTATTAATACAGTTAATAATATGCCTGTTCTCTGTTGTTGAGCCGTATTTCCCTCCTTTGCTGCTGCGCTCTCCTGACGTCATTTTGCCGGGGACACACGGTCTATTTTATGTACAAGGTATAGCCAAGCCGCGTTAAATTTCCTATGCACCACACGCGCACTTACCACCGAGTCTCCGCCTTAGACGCGACGTCACTGTCTATTCCTTGGCTAACTGGCCTAGTAACAAAACGGAAATCTTTCCGCGGGTTCTGCGGTGAAAGTTCACGAAATTAAAGAAGAGTGGCGGGAGCTGTTGTCAACCGGGGGCTGCAGTGAAGAAGTAACTTTGATTTCTATCTTTGTTGGAAACGCATCCGCCATTCACATTTGTCCTGACAGGTTTCACACCTACGTTTAGGTAAGATGAGCTTTGGCGCGGACACTTGTTCTGTTGTTTACACTCGCGGTTGCTAGCTCGCTGCTCTAGCTTGTTACAAAAGCAAGCAGCTGCACCGGTCAAAAAACTAGAGATAACTCGGCATTAACTGTGTAGCAGGAATACAGGGGTTCATATATATATATATACACCACGTTTTAGGTCAAATGTGATTGTGAAAGCACAGCATGAAAGCGTCGATAAGTTAACGACCGTCGATCTGAAATATTATTGAGAAGACGCAACTCAGTTTCAGGACTTGGAAACTGTGATGCTAAAAGTGTGTAGTCTGTGTTGAGTAAAGTTAGGAAGGATGCAGCGACAGCCATGCTAGATTCATAAAGACCCAATGAAGCAGGATGTGCAGTATTGAAAGTCGGATTTATTACATATCCCCACTTTATGACTCTCATTATGAAACGTATTAGGTGTTTTATCTTCATGCTTTATACTTGTGTCCAGGCCAATTTTTCTCATTGCTGTTTTCTTATGATACGGTGCAGTAAAAAGATAAGGTGTATTTCCCATCCACTGGACCCAGCAAACGACCCGTACTTGTCGTTTAAAAAGTGCCATACAATACTACAATATTCATTTAAGAAGTAATGACAGCACTGTATGTATTACACCTAATATTCCACAATAGGCATACCTATCCTACACATTTCCTTAGCTTATACTGTAGCTGCCACATATGCAGACAGTGCAAGGAATATTAGCATAAATAAAGTCAAATAAGTGTTTATTAATTACTCTGTCTGACCTTTCATATGTACAATAATATCTTCATCAAAATGTTGGCTCTGTGGTAATACACTTCCTAAAGTAGCAGAGTAAATTGTTGTTGGTAGTTTAGCCTGAATCTGTATATATTTGTTAACTACTATCATCAAGGGTTAAATGCTATACTGTTATAAGTGCCTCTTTTACTGAATCAAGCAATTTCTTTCCCTGTTATCATCTTCTTTAAAGTGTCTTGTTCCACTAATTTTTCTTTTAATTGACTTGTAGGTATGGATTTTAAAAGACGCAATGGCGGCCCCTTCAATGGTGGTGCGTCTCAGGCCAAACGGGGTAAGATGGCCAGTGAATGGGAGGACAGCCCATCGCAGTTTGAAGAGGAATTGTCTATGTTTGACGAAGCAGAGATGGAGGCAGAGGAGATGGAGGGGCAGGCGGGGCATGATGTCATTCCTGTCGGTAAGTCGTTGAGAGAAAGGCGCAGCGTGGTTGCGACCATGAATTTGTGTAGTATCATAGGCTGGTTTGTCATTCTTTTATTGGTTTTTCTAAAACATTACATTTAATCTTGTCATATACATCAGGGGCCAAAAATTAAGTTTTACACCATCTTCATAACTGGAAAATCGCTTGATGAGCTGAAGATGAAGACTCTCATAGCAGCCATTCAATGTGAAGTCTCTTTATGTCACACTTATCATTTTTGGTTAAACAAAGACAGCTACACACACTATTCTGCAGAAGCTATCTACGTGTAGAATAACGGTCATGTTTGTTTTACAGCCTGATTTTTTTCTCTTTTGTTAGGTAAGTAATTTGTACGGCTGCTGGCTCTAACAAATCAGTTGGAATGGTGAAATGGGTAGTCTAGTCATGCCATGAGTGAATAAAGCATGCTTTGCTTTGTGATTTATGCAAACGCCTGCAGCTGTGGAACTAGTTAACCTTCATCCCAGGAGATTACTCTGACCATATCGGTTCAACTTCTGACAGTTCTTAGCTTTACCTATTGTCATGATAAATTATGCACTTTCATTTAATTTTTGTCTTAACTTCCTTGTTCTGTCAGGTGACCTCTTCTCAGCAGATATGAACCCTCGCTGGCGGCGACCTCATGCTCCCCCACTGGAACCATCTTCTGATAAATTGGTGTTTCAGCAGATTGATCTCGACCATTATTTAGGTAACAGCAAAAAGACAAGTTTTATTTTTTAAAATGTTTTTTTTTTTTTTTTAGATTCACCCTTAAGCTGCTTCTCTGGCTTTCTCTAAATAGTCTAATCTCACAGCTACCTCCTCACAGTCATCTTGGCTTCTTGGACTCTGCTCAGCTGCTTTTGCTGTACATGAAAAGAAATGGAATCTAAGTTAGTTTTCTCCTCTGTGTTCTGCAGGTTTGACTGTGGCTGGCATGCCTGGCCAGTCACAGGGAAAAGTCCCGATCATTCGAATGTTTGGGGTGACAGACAGTGGCAACAGTGTGTGCTGTCATGTCCACGGTTTCGCACCTTACTTCTACGTGCCTGCACCAAGTGGTGAGTCATTTTTGTGGTCACACATGATAGAATATGTGGGTACACTTTGTATTGAGATGACTCATTTCCACATTTAGCTTTTACAATTTAAACATCTCGGTAGAACACATTTCTGTCTACTGAGTGACATTTTTCTGAATTATTTAATTTTTTGGGGGTCAAAATGTCATTAATTCTTTTCCCTCTTCCTGACTTCTATAAAAAGGGTTCAAACCTGATCACTTGGGTGAATTTAAAAGAGAATTGAACAGTGTCGTGTTGAAGGACATGCGCTCCAATAAAGACAACATCTCCGTCACTGTGTTGGCTGTGGAGATCACCCGCAAAGAGAGTGAGTACCTGTGATGTGCAAATGCTGGTGAGCATTTGTTTTTCATTTAATATAAGTATGTGAAAGAATTCTCAAACACTCACCGATATGTTCTTTGATCCAATTATTGTGCATATGATATCTAGTTGGAAAAAACATTTGAGTTCAAACTTCTTATTGTCTTCTCCCTACAGATATGTATGGTTACCATGGGAAACGCGTTCTGGATTTCTTGCGGATAACCATGGCGATGCCTCGTCTCATTGCCCCTGCAAAGAGGCTGCTGGAGCAGGGCTTCAAGTTTGGACATTTCCCCCTGAATAGTTACCAATCCTTCGAGGCTAACATAGATTTTGAAATCAGGTGTGTGTGTGTTTAAAAATGTATGAAATGATTCGACATATTGACAGTCAAATGGAAGGAAATGACATGAAATTAATCTCAGAATATATTTTGAATGTTTCTTGTTTCCTCAAAAAACGAAACAGTTAGAGATCTCATTTAGTCAACCACCTTAGATGACACAGTGTTTTTAGGCTGGTGTAAACAGACAAATGATTGTCGACTTAACCCACTGATACTAATGAGCGCTTAAATTCAGCCTGTGCCGTATGTACTTCAGAGTTTTACCAAGATGGATCTATTTATTACTTAACTTGTTTGCATTGTGTTGGATCAAACAGGGTTTGGAGTAATTTTGTAGCCATATTCTTGTGTTATTATATATGAAGTTGTTTTTTTACATGTAAATGCAGGAGACCATTGAACTTGTCACTAAAATGTATGTAGAAGTCATGAAGAATTTGGGAAAACTGTCCTGTAGATTGGGTTTTTCTTTCTTAATTAATGGTTTTCTTACAAACAGAAGATGACTAATACGACACTTAAGTTGTAATTTTGTTCTGTTTTGTCAGGTTTATGGTGGACTGTGATGTGGTGGGATGCTGCTGGATTGAAGTTCCCAAAGGCAAATACAGAGTACGTGAAGAGAAGAGCGCAGGAGACACGGATTCTCAGTACCCGGGAAAAGTAGGTCTAGTTTACGTCTTACATTTTGCGTAACACAATCTGTCATTGTTGTGAGTCCACCATGGGTCATACAAGCGTTCTATTGTCAGACTATCAGCAGTGGTTTTCATGAACTTTCTCTTCTTTTCTTTGTACTTCAGGTGTCCTTGTGTCAGTATGAGGTGGATGTGGGATGGACAGATCTGATAAGTCACCCGGCAGAGGGAGACTGGCAGAGGATCGCACCTCTCAGAGTCCTCAGCTTTGACATCGAGTGTGCAGGAAGAAAAGGTGTGTCTTTTTCTTTCCATACAGCAAGCAAACTGTCTCCCTTAACAGATTTCTTGCTGTCATACTTGATGAAACACTAATGCAGGATTTAGTTTTTCCTCAGGTATTAACTATTTTCTCTCTTTCCAGGAATCTTCCCAGAAGCAGACAAAGACCCTGTGATTCAGATTGCGTCTATGGTGCAGCGACAGGGTGAGACAGAGCCTTTCATCCGCACAGTGTTCACGCTCCAGTCCTGCGCCAGCATCGTGGGCAGTCAGATATTGTGCTTCACGCAAGAGAATCGGCTATTGCAGGTAAACAAGTTGGCCTTCAGGAAGGTGCTAAAAAACATTCGATATTTTTATAATGTTTTTTTGTTCATCCGTCACATCCTTGTGTGTTTGTTTTTACGTCTCTGTGAGCAGAGCTGGGCGGAGTTTTTGAGGACAGTGGACCCAGATATCATCACTGGATACAACATCCAAAACTTTGACTTTCCCTACTTGCTCAACAGAGCTGCTGCTTTAAAGGTTAGATGGAGCCACATTTACCTACTACTTCCATGCACATAAATACTAATGCACCGCTGTGGGGTGAATGTATTTGTCTTAGAAATACTTCAGATCTCCCTTTTTTTTTTCCCTCCCACTTTACTCAATAATATATGTTCTTTTGTGTTCAGGTGAATCTGTTTCCTTACTTGGGCCGAGTGCGAACCACCAAGTCAGTCTTGCGAGACCTAAACTTCCAGAGCAAGCAGATGGGCCGCAGAGAGAACAAGGTCATCAACATGGAGGGCCGCGTTCAGTTCGATCTGCTGCAGGTCAGCACTTACTCAAATCACTAAATAATGATTCGGTACATCGCTTTCATAAGAATGTTTTCAGTAAAAGACACACTGAGTATAATCTGACTGGTGTGTGTGTATGTGTGTGTGTGTGTCTGTCAGGTTCTCCTCAGGGACTACAAACTGCGCTCGTACACACTAAATGCTGTGAGTTTCCACTTCCTGCAAGAACAGAAAGAGGATGTGCAGCACTCCATCATCACTGATCTGCAGGTAAAGTACAAACCAGTAGCTGTCTTGCATCTTGAAGAGAGAACTTTTTTTTTTTTTTTTTTTTTTAAATTAAAAAATAAAAAGATTCTCAAAAAATTCTTAACATTGTTGTTCTTTCTTTCTGTCCTTCCCCCGTTTCCACCATCTCAGAACGGCAACGAACAGACGCGCCGTCGTTTGGCGGTGTACTGCCTGAAAGACGCCTATCTGCCGCTGCGCCTGCTGCAGAAGCTGATGTGTGTGATCAACTACATGGAGATGGCCAGAGTGACCGGTGTGCCTCTCACTTACCTGCTCTCAAGAGGACAACAGATCAAAGTTGTCTCTCAGCTGCTCCGACAGGTGGGGAAGAAAACACAAACTGATGAATCAGTCACTGCATGTGTGCTTGCATATGGATGGAAACTAAGTGTGTTTATGTGTTCAGGCCATGAAACAGGACCTGGTCATGCCTGTTGTAAAGACAGAAGGAGGAGAAGATTACACTGGAGCAACTGTCATTGAGCCAGAGAAAGGGTATGTGTGTGTGTGTGACTCCTGGTGATGACGGTTTAGTAGGTGCAAGCTTCTCATAGACCTTTCCCTCACCACCTCCTTCTCTCTATAGGTATTACAGCCTTCCCATTGCCACCCTGGATTTCTCCTCCTTGTATCCATCCATCATGATGGCTCACAATCTGTGCTACACCACCCTGCTGCAGAAAGGCGCAGCGGACAAACTGGGGTGAGTAATTTTTATTTTTCATTACGTTTGTTTATCATCATATCCATAAATGATTTGCTTTTGTTTCTTGTCTGTCTGTGATTTCCCCATTTGTGCAGTGGGAGTTGAAGTTGTTCAAGTTAAAAAATGACAAAGAACTGCTTTAGTTTCTCTCAGCTTCATCTTCTTGCAGTTGAAATATGTTTCTTATAAAAGGAGCTGCTGACTTCATGCGGTTTTCTTGCATCATGTCTCATGAGCTGAATGTTGTTTGCTGTTCATGTTAAGACAGACTACAGATTTATTTAGATTAACAAATTACTTAGGAAACTGACAGGAGAAAAAAAAATGAAAATAAGGAGCAAAACTCGAACCTGAAACAGTGAAATTCATCAACACAACTTCAGCTGGTTTTAATTCACTGGTTCTTAATTGATTCATTCTTTCATAATAACCATTTAAACATGTACAATGTGCTTATATCTGGTGTTTATTAATGGAGGACTAATAATTGAAGGGATTGTGTGTCTTTAGTCTGTCATCAGAGGATTTCATCAAAACTCCGACTGGTGATCAGTTTGTGAAGAGCTCTGTGAGGAAAGGACTTCTACCTGAGATCCTGGAGAACCTGCTGTCTGCCAGAAAGAGGTTTGAATTGGTTTAAATAAACTTTAAAATTTAAACTGTGAACGCCTACTCTAGTGTTTGACCTGTTTCCTCTCGCTGTAACAATTTTCAGATTTACATTGGAGAGAAAAAAAATCTATTTAGAAGTCTGTGTAATACCGTACAGATGACATACAAGGTGCTCTTGGTGCACCCATAAATCAGCCTGATGTGGCGTCTTTGTCAGATTGTCCCACCGTCTGTCCACAGGGCCAAGACTGAGCTAAAGAAGGAAACTGACCCTTTCAAGAAGCAGGTGCTGGACGGCCGACAACTGGCCCTCAAAATCAGCGCAAACTCTGTCTATGGCTTCACGGGGGCCCAGGTGGGCAAACTGCCCTGCCTAGAGATCTCCCAGGTGAGATCTTGAGTCATCATACAGACTAAATACAAGTGACTGCAAAGTGTGTGGTGTTGCAAGTTTTCTACATGTTCTATATCATGATTTACATACTGCAATTACTGTGAAGAACAATGTTATACTGTGGCCATATTTAGAACGTCGTGGTCTTCAAATTTAGCCAAATTCAAGATATTGCAAAATAATAAATATTGTTTTTCTTTTTTTTCTTTTTTTTTAACAAAGCCTGATTACACAGCCAAAGGGCCTTAAATGTAAACCTGTATTGAATGTTTACAGTTCAGGCTCTGTATCACAGTTTTTCATTCAGCCCAGATGACGTTGTCCTCACTTGACTTAATGTCACTCTTCACGCTGCGCTGCACGGATGTCAAATCAGAGCACGAATGGTAACCAACCAAGATGTAGAACAAAGATTAGTGTTGAAACTGAACCCACAAAACAGGTGGAAGAAAAAAAAAATCACAAGTTAAACACAATGACTGAAGTGTAAAAATGAGCTGTAACCTCTTATTTGTAAAGAGCAACCTTAGATAAACAAAGCTGACAAGATGTATACTTTTACATGGAGCCTGATATTCCACTAATAGTTGGAATAAATGCCCAATCGGAATAAAAATGCTGTTGCCCTATTGAATATCCTTATCCAGCATCAAGTATGATCAGATATGACTGTTGCTGTGTCTGTACGCTTTCACCGTAGTTGTGGCTTGAATCACCAACCACATGTACATTTTCACATGGTACATGCTTGATGTTTGCATCTAACAGAATTTGGACACAGCAACTTGCGATTGCAACAACACTGGAAATAAAAAATGTACTTAAAAGTCATTTTAGTGAACATGTTTAAATCTTTTGGTTTTTTTTTCCTTCTGTAGAGCGTCACTGGTTTTGGAAGACAGATGATTGAGCAAACCAAACAGCTGGTGGAGTCAAAGTACACCATTTCCAACGGTTACCAAGCTGATGCCAAGGTGAGGCACACATGAAGCTGAGCTCTACCAATATTGACCCAAACTATTCTCTTTTTTTCCCCTTTTTGGTCATTACATCAGCTTTATTTGTTGTATACCAATAAAATACTCAGTCATTTGAGATTTGAGCTGACCAGTGGTTCACCTTTTGTGTGCAAGTTTTTGCTAAAATTAGATTTTCTTTTTCTTTTTTTTATCTTTTAAAGGTCATTTATGGGGACACAGATTCCGTCATGGTTAAGCTTGGTGTCACCACAGTGAGGGAATCCATGGATATTGGGAAGGAGGCAGCAGAGTGGGTGTCGTCCCACTTCACACCACCCATCAAACTGGAGTTTGAGAAGGTACCATTTTATTATGAGAGGTATTACACAAACTCGTCTCATGTAAGCAAACTAAACTGAGAGGGGAAAAAATGTCTTTGAGAATCAAGCGACAGTGTCAGACTGCAGTGAGGCAGGGTTTGAGATCACAGGAGAGTTGGAGCTTTGTCTCTGCTAACGAGAGCTTCTTCTTGTTAATTGGACAGGTGTACTACCCGTACCTGCTGATCAACAAGAAACGCTACGCAGGCCTGTATTTCTCCTCCAATGCAGACACACATGACAAGATGGACTGTAAAGGCATTGAGACTGTCCGAAGAGACAACTGCCCTCTGGTGGCTAACCTCATTAACACCTGTCTGCAGAAAATCCTCATAGACAGGTATACAAACACACACACACATGCACACACACACAGCCACAAACTGCAGCTCTAAATGTGGTGTTCAGATGCTGAACCCACTTTGTGGCGGTTGTTGGGTTGAATCTCAACTATGAAGGTAATCACGGCTGATGTGATGTGTCTTCAGGGATCCTCAGGGTGCTGTGGCTCACGCCAAGGAAGTGATCTCTGACCTGCTTTGTAACCGTATCGACATCAGCCAGCTGGTCATCACCAAAGAGCTGACTCGTACCGCCCAGGAGTACGCTGGCAAACAGGCGCACGTGGAGCTTGCCGAGAGGTCTGATTGAGCATTATTGATCAGTGTCTGATCATTCTGATTAAAGGGAAATGTATATCCAATATGGGTGAACTGACCTTTTTTCATATATATATTTTCCAGGATGAGGAAGAGAGATGCAGGCAGCGCCCCCAACCTGGGAGACCGAGTTCCTTATGTCATCATCAAGGCTGCGAAGGGAGCAGCAGCTTACATGAAGTCAGAGGTCTGTAGCGCTGTCTTTGACTGTCTTTTTCATGTTTACCTGAATTGTTTATTCCCTCTTTACTCATCATACATAAAAAAATTCTGATGAGATGTGGTTGGCCTCCTTTTCTGTTCGTCCAAATGTTGCTTCAGGACCCGATCTATGTGCTGGAGAACAACATTCCCATCGACACACAATACTACCTGGAACAGCAGCTGTCCAAACCCCTGCTGAGAATATTTGAACCCATCCTGGGAGAGAGCAAGGCAGAGAGCATCCTGCTCAGTGAGTCTACACGTCATAATCTTGTTATAGTATTATTTAAAAAAAAAAAAAAAAAAAAAAAAGTAATGATACCAAGCATTTGCTGCATTCTGCTTTTCTCCATGTTCTATGACTATAAAATGATTTTTTGTTTAGGGGTTTTACAACTTAAAGATGTCATTTTGTGAGCTGGGAACTTGTGATGAGCATTTGTCAGTTACACTAATAATTGAGTAATCTATAGAAGGATCATCATCTGCAGGTTCACACATTCACGTGCAGAAAATACTCGTGTGCTGGTTTAATAAATTACACAATACTGGCTTTACATATCAGCTTTAATGTTGATTTTTCTCTGGTGTGTTTCAGAGGGAGACCACACTCGCTGTAAGACCGTGTTGACGTCGAAGGTCGGGGGTCTCATGGCATTTGCTCAGAAGAGGAGCACCTGTATCGGCTGCAAAGCTGTGCTCAAGACAGATGGTTTGTGTGCTCAGTATTTAAAGACTGCCTGACTTTTTTTTTTAAAGAATCTTTTCCTTTTTGGAAATTTGACTTCAGGATCAGTCCATACTTATTTCTGTATGTGTAGTAGTACGTTTAAGAGCTTTATACAGTATGTGTAATATCTAACGTGTCATTGCAGCGGCTGTGTGCGATTTCTGTAAGAAGAAGGAGTCGGAACTGTATCAAAAGGAGGTAGGCAACAAGCCAGATGACTCAGTATTTTAACGTCTTTTCTTCTCTAACAGATGTAGTACCTCAACATGAATTGTATTGAATAAAGTCTCAGCTCTGACAGTGTAATAAGAAAAGCAAAGAGGCTGACATGAATGGTGGCTCCTCAGAGAATTCATAAATTTTGATATTAAATTTTAATTAAGTACGTTGAGTTAACACAACAGAATGTCTATTTTTAATATCAAATCAAATTCAGTATCATTTCTTAATAATTGACTTGTGGGCTTCTATAATCCAGTTAGCTGGTTAAATTGTAACTTTGTTTCAGTAAAGCACAATTAATTCATCATCAGATTGTTTGAACTTTGTTTCCAGAAGAATTTACTGGCTGATATTTGTGAAAAAATGTCACTTTTGTCCTGTTATTACCAACAAGTTGTTAACACTCAGGTTGTGAATTTCAGATCTTTCACCTAAACACTCTGGAGGAACGTTTCTCTCGCCTGTGGACTCAGTGTCAGCGTTGTCAAGGCTCCCTCCACGAGGATGTGCTCTGTACCAGGTACATAAATGGCATGTTTATCATAACTGTGTTTACTGCTGAATTATAGCTGAGCCACATGGTTACATCTGGTAACTCTGTCCCTCCTCACCCCTCTGCAGCCGAGACTGTCCCATCTTCTACATGAGGAAGAAGGTTCAGAAAGATTTGGATGATCAGAGCAAGCTGGTAGCTCGTTTTGGATGGTGAGAGAGGCGCACACACTCATTCCTTATCTGCCTCATTTCATATCACCATGGACTCTTATCCAATCACTGTGTGTTTTGGTGGTCAAAATGCATATATATTACTGTTTCTATGTTTTCTAATGTGAAAAAAATGACATTAAGTAGTGTTTTTTGTAAAATAAAATTAAAAAGAGCAATCCATTCCTTTTGGCCTCTTGAGTATGATCATTGGAAAAATCATCAGTGACGAAATTTACGTACATGCTCTTTTGCACGTATGCAAATCTTGCGTGAATATATTTTTACTACTTTCACTGTGGCGGTTGTGGCAGATGTGAGCGTGTGAATTACGCAATTTATGGTATGCTTAAGAGATCTGACGGGCGTGTCTCTGATAGAGAATTTGAGAAGGAATACTTAAACTGGGTTTGACCAAGAAAGGGATTTCTACAAAACTATTTTCTGACTTCAAATTTATTGATGTATTTGAGTGCAAATGCAATTTTATAAAAGGGATCCAACTTAATAGAAGACAGATTTCCCTTTTTGATGAAAACCCCATCGACAAGATCATAATGCTAAACCACACTACCGTCAGTGAGAGTACACGTGAGCAAACAAGTTTATAGTACATGATCCAATCTTAACTGTGATCAAATTAAGTGTGTACTTTTACAGAAAGGAAGAGGAACTTGATCACCTTCCTCTTCAGCGTTATTGTCGTAGTCAAACCCCATAAACCACATCCCTTCCCTTTCCACTGATTTGGGGGGAGGGGGTGGGGGGAATCCCCCTGATCTCTACTAAATGTTCATGGCACAAACTGAGGATAGGGAAAACTAGATGTAGTGTTTGACCTGCCTTCTTCCAAGATATAAAAAGATAAGGTCTGTTATCAGAGCTTATGAATCAGACATGGTGTTTTACTTTGTGTTTGAGATGAGCTCTAGTCATGTCCATCTTTTTAAAAATACATATATCTTGTTGTAAATCCCTTATCTGTAAAGCACATCCTTAGATGAACACAATGGACAAGACGTAAAAGACTTTTACTTGTTCATTACAGATTTTACACAGCTGTCAGTGAGAGACTTGTTCAGATCAGATCAAGTTTTCAAGCCTTTTAGAGTTGCTCCATATTTTAACAGTCCAGATAATGAGACAGACATTTCGAGGATAAGCAGCAATCCTCCATGGATCGACTCACCTCTGTTACCAACTGAGGTTAGTTACTTGAACTTACTTGAATAACTATGAGGGCAGCAGTTTATTAATGCAGATGATTTTTAAACTGGGGAAAGCTGTTTGTAATGCTACAAAAATAGAAATTTAAAAATCCATTACATTTAGGGTTACTAATTATCAAAGAAGACAAACACAGCTATATATATTAAAAAAAAAAAGTGGTTGCCCTATTGAATATCCTTATCATCCAGCATCAAGTATGATCAGATATGACTGTCGCTGTGTCTGAACTCTTCCTGCTGAACTGAAAACTGCTTTCAGCGTAGTTGTGGTTTGAATGTCCTGCCACACGTACATTTTCACATGGTACATGCTTGATCTTTGCTTTGCATCTAACAGTACTTGGACACAGCGACTTACAATTGCAACAACACTGGAACTGACGACAAAAAAAAAAAAAAAAAGTATTAAAAGTAGACTTTGGAATACAGTGTGACAGACAAACAGCAGTTCAACAATAAGCTGATGATGGTGTAAAATGATGGAGACTAAACATCCCATCTCAACAGATCATTGGACACAGCTTTCAGTCTGTTACTCCTCACTTCCTGATTAAAAACACCATATTCCTGAGTTAACTTTCTCAAATGGCACTAACTAATCCTAAAATCTACAATAAAAACACATAACAGGAGATGAATAAAGTGCACCTAGGAGTCTGGAACACTATTTTGAGGCTTTGTTACCATGGTGATCGTGTCCTTTTTTTAAAAAAAAAAAACAAAAAAACAGCATTTTCATTGACATTGTGGTCTTCATGGAAAAGCAAACATACACGTTAGATATTGCCGTTGTGTTTCAAGCCCTGAAGGACACACCAACCTGTGAAGAAACATCAGGGGGAGACAACTAATTTCTCAACTTGAACATTTTGGCCAATCATCTGTCTGGAAGCAAAATGTTTTCATAACAATTGTTGCCAGTGAGATGACTTTCATTTTTTTTTTTTGGGTGGGGTTCCATGAAGACAGATGTGTCCTTGTGCAATCACAAGTCACGTGACAAATTTCATCACACTAAATGTGTTGAGTCCTAAAATCATTGGATCAGTTGGTGCGACGACACACCAATGTGAACCTTCGAACAGGAGCTGAACTGTCTGTAAAAACACTGGCCGGACAAATCACAATTACAGAAAGAGAATTACCTTTCCAGACTCACTCATTTAGGTTCTTGGAGGGAAAAGGAAAAAAAAAAAAAAAAAAAAAAAAAGTCTACCACAGACTCAAATTAAGTTTTCACAAAGGCTGATCGTAACCAAATAGAAAAAAACTCAACTAAAAATTGCAGTTTCTTGTCATTTGGTCATCAAAACAAAAAACAATTCACAGCGTTAAATGAACACTGTACATTGGATGAATAAATGACCAATCTTGTTGCAGCACACTGTTAAAAAGGCATACTAGACAGGATTTTACTTTAAAAAAAATATACAACTGCTCTTCACTGCCAGAGACATGTTAATAACAACATCACAGAGCCCTCCTCCAACAGCAAACTGTACGATACTTTCAAATGAATTCATTCAGTAATTAATACACTTAACTTTTGGTTGTGGACCACTTATCTACTAGTCGTGTTTCATATATTCACCAGCATGCAAGGTTATTGATAAACACCGACACTGAAACCCTGTGTAGGCCTGCTCCAATCAGAAAAATAAAATTTTATATATATCAGATTCACGGCTTTGTTCTCACTACCGCTGCTCCATCTCCTAATTCACTCTCTAGCTCGTTCGATCAACACTGCTCTCTCTCTCTCTCCCCCTCCCTCCCTCCAAACCTGCTCTGGTGTTGTTGAGTCGGGGGAGGAGGAGGCCACCTTTTTAAATAGAAAAAAAAATAAATGTTTTGTTTACAAACAGCAACTGACAAATCCTGCATAGTATGCCTTTAAGTGAAAACTGACAGCAGGAGATTGGATCTGCTTCCCTGTCCAGAACTGTGCTGGACGTCTCTGAAGTGACAGAGGTTGTGTGTGTGTGTGTGTGTGTGTGTGTGTGAGTGAGAGAGAGAGAGAGAGAGAGAGAGAGGGAGCATGAAACAAGTGCTGCATCTGTGGGATGCTGGTGTGTGTGCTTTGCTATAGTATTATGCAACGTCTCTGAGTGTTCTTCTTGCTCTTCTTGTTGCTGCGGTTGGTCTCTTTATATCTTCTAATCTCCCGTACTAGCGAATAAAAAGCTTCTTCTACACCCTGCAAGACAGAAACAGAAAAATGCAAACTTCAGTTTTCCCTCTGTAATATCCAATTTATTTGCAGGCATCATGCATGCATCAAACCAAACTAAATACAGAAGTATTGAGATGCAAATACAGATTATTATCTTCCCTACGTACCTGTCTGGTTTTGGCAGAAGTCTCAACAAATGGCACGCCGTAGGTTCGTGCCAGTTCCTGCGCCTGCCGCGTCTCGACCGAGCGGGAACTCAAGTCGCTTTTGTTCCCCACCAGCACCATGGGAACGCTGTCACTGTCCTTTACCCGGTTGATCTGCTCTCTGAGGAAGACACAGAAGCAGCTGCCCCTTAGAGACCAAGGCAATATACATAGTATATACACCTGATATAAATTTCAGCTCCCTACATACAATTACCCAGAAGATAATTAAAATATATAAATACAGCCTAAAAACATAAACAGATATAACCCAAACAAAATAAAATCTACATTTATGTCAGTTAACATACTTTATATTCTTTCAGTTCATGGATAAATAGTCTGTAATCCATAAAAAGTAAAGTATGAGTAGTGTTTTTTTTCCTCCTGCTACTCAATGCTTTAGAAATATTCAGAAAACACTAAGACATTATCAAAAAGTTATTTAATTAAAGCTCCACTCTCAATTCTAATTAAATCTAAATCTGGAACCTGAACTTTTTTTGAAAGGTGTCACAAATCATGACATGAACAGCAGAGAACAAAATGAATTACGTTTTCCACCTCAGATCCTTTCAGTTTAATCCACATCTTTGTATCTTCCACTTTGAATATGTAGTAGTAATATATACACCACGTTACCTGTGCACAGTTTTTAATTTTTTTTTATAACTATTGGTCAAATTATACTGAATATCTAGTACCAGTCAAAAGTTTGGACACACTTCTGGGAATGTAAGTTTCACATTTAAACCATTTTTAAATAAATAGATGATCAATTTGGACTTTCCCAGATTTCTTCTACCCATTTTTGTATGCGTTTACCTGTGACCTCCTCCACATTCCTCTAATATATCTAATACTTGATACCACATGCAGATATTTTACGAGCAAATGGTTGATAAACCCGGCAGCAGACGATTGCACAACCTCAGCACGCTAATCTTCCATCTAACCTCACAAGAGTCCCATCCCATATCTCCATCTAACAGATGCACATTTATGAACTCACAGAAAGAATCTAATTGCCTCGTTATGGACATGTTCACGTTTTCAAAAGCTTTTAGAACTCCATCATCCTGACACATTATCTAAAAGGAAAACAGGACAGACATGCTCTAACTGGTTTTCCAAAAGCTTTTTTTCCCTCCCTCTCTCTTTGAAGTCACTTTTTACCCTATTCAGCAAAACGTCAACATGGATTGTAAATCTTGCTCGTTTCCCTAAAATAATAAAATCTGCATACAGAAGGATTTTTACAGGTATATGATAACATACAGTAATACATCTTTCTGTGACTCAAAACTGAACAAACCAGATTGTAATATACAAGCTTAACCGCACTCTGTTTATCTGTAGATGATATTACAAGTGCTTCCTGCTAATCAGGAAGTAGCCTTTTCAGGGCTGGACAAACGCGTACTGTTGAAATAGACTTTTTAGGCCATCTTGCTTTGTTTGCTTTTAATGTCTCAACTTCTTTCCCTACATACTGTTTTATTACTGGTGCCTGCAAGCCAAGACTCATCTTGTACCTGTACAGGTGAACGTCCTCAAAGGACTTGGTGTTGTTGATGGCGAACACGCAGAGGAAACCCTCTCCTGTCCTCATGTATTGGTCCCTCATAGCGCTGTACTCCTCCTGACCTGCAGTGTCCAGGATGTCCAACAGACACGTCTCTCCATCAATCACCACCTGTTTTCTGTAGGAGTCCTGTAACATTTACCACAAAAAACAAAAACAAAAAAACCCCAAAACAAACAAACAAAAAATTAGATAATGATTGCATCATACAGATTCCTGTGTTTTACCGACTACCTCACCCCCGCTGTCATGTAGCAACAAGATGTTGTTGGCTGAAATGTTATGTAATGATCTTGTTGAGTAGTTTTCAACAGCAGCAGAGATAACGGTGTTGATTTATATCTCTCGCTCTAGTTTGTGGCAGTTATTTGAAAAGAAAAAAAGAGGTTACCAGACAGCTCTTTGCTTTAATGGGATTTACCAGGTATTACCATGTTTAAGTCCACTTTTAGAGGTTCTGACAGGTTTAACAGGATTTTGTCCTGATCGATGGTGCTGTTGATCTATGATGACAGCTCGCTGTTATCTATGGTGACGTTTTACTGCACTGTGTTCATTTGACAGTGGGCCACAGTTACTTTGCAGTTTAAGATTTTTTTTTTTTTTTTTTTTTAAACTACACACAAAACATATGACCACTTTATTAAATGTGATTATTACAGATAAAACTTTCCAGCAGCAGTAAATCAAGTTGTTGAAATGATCTCCACCTCGAGGACATAGAAATTCTTTTCACATGTTTATAGATCAGCAATAATAATCCTACAGTGCAACACACAATGTGTCTCTAACAGGGGCCATTTTGATATTTTAAGTACAATACTGATAAAACTAAGACTTTGAATGCAGAACTTTCCATTATAATGACGTATTTTTACACTTTTGTTTTGCTACTTTTACTGAACTTTTGATACTTGTTGTGTCATGCACATTCACTGTGCATGACTTAAAAGATACCAAAAATAAATAAATACTGTTGCAGCAGTGAAACATTTGTCAGACAAGAACATAGCATTGCAAACAAGTAGCTTTGTCTCCTGTCTCAAGCTATAAAAATACAATCTGACACAGAAAAAAGGTCTGAAGGTAAGTTAAAGTTGCCCCCCCCCCCCACACTCAAAAATATGTTGTTGTTCAGTTGGATGTTTGACCTTCATTGTGCGGATGATGTTTGTGCAGAGTTTGACACTAGATGGCTGTTTTCACCTTTATCTACTGAAAGTGGAAAATTTCTCTGAGGTCATTGAAAATCTAAGTTAAAGAGGTGGTTATACGAGCATAATTTGTGACATGACAAATAGTTTGGAGACAATTCTGATCCAATATTCAACACGAGTGTGATGTAGAAACTGGAAACCTCCAGTGCACAAACACTGAGAATAAACTTTACAGTGAAGTAGGAGACAGCAGGAAAACTTCACAAAATCAACAATATTTGCATATTTATAGATTGTGGATTTTTCAATGTCTTGCCTTTTCTAAGTTTTTTTTGTATGGAAAAAAAAACCAACAGAAAATCATCAGTTAAGAGTATTTTATATACATATAAAACAAGTCTGGAGGAGATCTTTAAGTGAGGGGTCTGTGCATTGCTACTTTTTCACCATCACTCTTGATTTTTGGCACAAAGGACAGTAAGCCGTGTGTGTTAGTTAATCTCTACTAACAGGGCAGATGTGACTTGGCAGTGGCTGTTTACAACCACCTAATACCTTTATAAAAAAAAGGCAGATCCACTCACTGACAGGTACAATGACATAACAACAACAACAACAACTCATATAGTAAAACACATTACATTTACAATGTGTCTTTGCCACAGAACACTCTTTATACACTCAAATAACACTGCTCCTCCACCACTGAAGAGCTTTGTTCAGCTCTGCTCTGAGTGACTGAGCAGAGCTTCAAAGTCTGCTTCAAGAGGAGAATGTAGTGTTCCTAAATGAGGCTCTGCACAATCGTTTTCTCTCAAAGACAAACAATGAAATAAATAAACGCCATCAATCTGAAAACCTGCACAGATTCACATATTTTCTCCCGTGAAGTTAAAAAAAATAAATCTTGTCAGAATTCATTTCACATTTTAACAGCCTGTTTTTATAACTCTAACTATATGTATGTAATACTTTGATATTTATATTCTACTTTGTATTTATTCCTATTGAGTGTGTGTGTGTGTGTCTTCAGTCACTTTCAGGGACACACACCAGACTTAAGACTAGTTAATTAGGGATGGCTTTTACACTTGGGGACAAAAGCCATGTCCTCAATTGGTAAAACACAGTTTTTCTGGTCAGTGATTAAGGTTAGGGTAAGTCTCCAGGAAATTAATATAAGTCTATGTAAATACCCCATTGTGTGTGTGAAGATTATTCATTGTGTTTTATTGTTTCTGTTCACCTGTCCAGGCAGGAACTTAACTAGTAGTTAAATCTGATACTAGTATCTTTTTCTCCTTGTTTGAGATGAATGTTTTTTATATAATCTCTGAACTTTTTTAACAAGTTGAGTGTGTGATGGTTGGTCTCAGTCTTACCTCGATGGTTGGATCATATTCATCCACAAAGTGGTTCTGGATGAGCTGGATGGTGAGGGCGCTCTTCCCCACGCCTCCTGCCCCGACCACCACAAGTTTGTACTCGGTCATGCCTGGAAATTTGGATGAAACCAGCAGGTCAAAGTTGTTATCAAAACCCAGTAAAGTATCAGGTGAACATGATCAAGTCCTAATGAGTCGGGATTTGCCTCCTTCCTGCCTCCACCGACATGGCGAGACAGTGACCCAGATTTAAGGTGACTGTCCGTTGACGTTAGTTGTCTTAAAAGTTAAGTTTTTAAATAGAGTTACTGAATCTACGTGAACGGCGGTAAAAGTCCTTACCTTGTTGTAGGATTTATAACAGTCCGTGAAATGATAGCTGAGTTTACGAGTGCATAAATGAGATTAGCTTGCTACATAACGTTAGCCTGAGACGATTTCCTTGTTCAAAACACTTGTAGAAACACTCCAAGGATCTGTCCGCAACTTCTTCTTCTGATTACGTGTCAATGTGTGAACTGGAGGTTTATGAAACTACCGACACACACGTAACTTACTGTTTTAAATAAATAAAACGCCCGGATATTTCGTGAGAGTTCCTATTAAGTCTCCATTGTGGTTCGTTGTAGCAGACAGAGGCGCTATCTATCGCGTTAATCCCCTCGCTCAACAGCCAATGAAACGATGGCAGGCGTACAGACATCTTAATAGCCCAATCACAGTGGAGTTAGGATTTATAGCCCCACCTATATCTAGCAAAGGCGACCAATCATAAATAGGAGTAGCCCTAATTGGGCGTGGTCTTTCAGGAAACCACAGATCGATAGTCTTATCTCCACATTCTTCTCATATCAATACTGATCATTATTATCATTACTTAGAGGTGTCAATAAGGGTATTCATAGCCATGTTAGTACTATTGTACTTGTTTATCTGTATTGTCAAAATACATGAACCTCTGCAGCATATAAAGTATTCCAATAAACAACTCTGCAATAAATAATTATTTTGTGAATGTTTTTGCCCACTTAATTTACACATTGGGCAGTCAACCAACAACTATTTATATTTTTATTTTATTTTTAAGTTTTCAAAGAGTGGCACTGTGATCATAATGACACCGTGGGGTTGACAATTGACTATTGATTGAGTACATTTATAATCACAGGTCTTCACTGCCTCCTAGTGGTCACAGTGATGAACTGCAACACTACAATAGTGTTAATATCAGTGTATATCGTTAATTAATAACAATATTGTGGACTCATTATTGGTGTGATTATTATAACAAAAGTTATACAAATGTTGCATTAAATGTTTTATATTAGAGGTTTTTTAATATTGACTTGAGTATTTTAGGTGCCAAAATACAAGTTTTCAAACCGAGAATCATGTGTGTTGACCGCCTCGCTGTGGTCAAAATGAGGAACTGCAACACAATATTAATATGAAATAATTATGAAAAGCCAGGGACCACAAAAATTAAAGATTTGTTGAATCTGAAACCTAAATTGGAATAATTCTGATTTCTGCATTTTAGATTGACGCTACTGATGAAAAAAGAGCAATGATTTTGGACACACACCCACTCACCCACACACCCACCCACACACACACACACACACAGAGCATGCATCATGCCCCACCCTCTGGTTCATCCTCACATCCCTTGTCTATGACGTTCATGTTTCTGCTTCACTCTCCCACCGAGTGCATCTGCTCTCATCTAATCTTTGCCTAAAATCACACAGATAATCCTGCATCCATCTGTCCTGAGAGAAGGAAAGAGAGAGAACTGACATGGTGTTCATGATGTAAAAAAAATACTCAACACTCATTTAATGCGTCATCATACTCTTTAGGTGATAAAGTCTGCTGATTGTGCTGACATAGTGACATAGTGAATCTTAAATTGTTGATTAAATTTTATTATACACAAGGATTTTTCACATATACATCTTTTATACATAGAATATTTTCCACATATTTGCATGTTTAAATATTATCATTTTGTTTTTTGTTTTTATTTTCACACTGATTCCCACCAGGTAACCACACATTTCATCAAGAAGGAGGAAGACAACATTGGAACAGCCATAAACTGAGACAAAGAAGAAACTTGATTAAAAATACACTGATACAACACTTAAAAATGAAATTGTTCACAGGAATGATCATTCATGCCTTTAAGACATTTCTCTCAAAACAAAATGGTAATTTTCTTTAGTCACTTTTTGAAATCTTTTATTAACATACTAACACATTTAACCATAAACCCATGAATTCTTTTTTACATTCCAGCAGTGTTTTTTTTCTCTCTCTCACAAAAGTGAGATCAAATCACAAACCCTCTATGAGTTAAATAGACTTGATCTGAAAAAGAGGCATCTCCAAATGTGCTTTTAATTTCAAGATAAATTGCTGTGTGTCAGCATGACTTGTGAGTACACGCAGAATATGTGTGTGTGCATGCACATGTTGTTTCATGTCTGCTGGCTCTGTCTACTGCATGTGGAGGTGCAAAGAGTTGCACTGTGCACCTTGCACAATACAGTACGACAATTCACCTCCTGAATATTAGTGTCCTCTCAGGAGAAGTTCCTCTGGACTATTCACTCAATTACCCGCCTGTCAGTGCATCAAGATGGAGAGATAGCTGCTTTTAAAGGGCTTTAAGAGGAGTTGATGTGATTGGCTATGGCTGTTACCAAACCTTAACACACCCTCTGATAATAAATGATAATAAATTCTTGCTAATCCCACCCTGTTTCACCCTGTGCACCAGGGTTGCACTTCACAGTCATGTAAATACCAAATAGCGTGCCACCACTCCCTCTGCACACTGTGCGTGGTGTTTTTGAGTGTGCTTGCATGAAATTAGCACCCTATGTGTGTGTGTGTGTGTGTTGGTGTGTAAAAGGAAGAGAGGGATGGCGGGGTACCGCACTGCTGTGCTCATTAGAACATGCTCACTGCACAGTGTTTCAGCACCTGCACCCAACACAACAACACACTCACTATCACACACACACAAACACACAGACAATCTGAAAAGCTCAGAACTGACGTTTCGGTACTAGAGACATGGAAACATCACTGACAGACATCAAAGACTGGAGGAGAAGACAGAGAACTTCTTGTTGGATACAGGGAGGAAGACGAGGGGGAGAGGCAGCCACAGAGACACAGAGAAAGGCAAAAACAGAGGCAGCATGTTCTGTGATGCCTGGGAATATCTGAACTATAGTCCCACGCTGGTTAAAAACAGTTAATCAACTATATCACACACACTTGACTTGTCTTAACAGGCTGCCTCTCCAGCGGGCGCGTACATGCCACATGAAAAGTCAAAAGTGTGAGATGATTGCTCATGATATGTGCCTTGTGACCCATGAGCCTAGCTGTACATGACCCAGTTAGGTCAGACTCAGGTGAGACTCAGCTAGACACCACATGCAGCTTTGTGCACAAGCTCCAGCACATTCAAACACACACACACACACACACACGCACACACACACACACAAAGCACACAAAGGGGAGCCTGATGTAACAAAAGCTTTACACACAGAATGATACAATAGATAAGCACCATTTTTCTCTTTGATTGAAAAGTACCAACTACAGTAAATGATGCCATGTTGAATACCACATGTAAGCATATTTCAATTATGCATGCTTTGGAAATGTAACGTTGCTGTGATGAAGGAAAATTAAATGCATTTCCAGTGTCTTAAGATAGTCTGCAATGGCTCTCGCTTATAAAAACACATTTGCTTTTATTTTGTGTATTGATTTCTATTATATCTGAGAGCATTGAGAATAATATAGACTGGAAGAGTCAAGTGTAAGCTTTTTTAGTGACGTCACATTTTGTATTTAGTCATTTGGACAATATTGTAAGCTCAAAAATTTCACATTAAAAACCCCAGAGGTGTTTTTCCAGCAAAAAAACAAAAAACAAAAAAACATAAATGTGAGGCTTACACATAAAAATTTAAATACAACACGATGCCAGAGGCTTGGGAGAGCTGCTGTACAGGCAAAAACCCACCACATACACACACCCACACACACACACACACACACACACACACACACACACACACACACACACACACACACACACACACACACACACAGAATCTCCTAAGTGATGTCGTGGAAACCAAACTCCTGACCAATCACAACAAGCTCAGGAGCAGGAAGGAAGTCTGGGAGATGAGTTCAGTTTTTGCAAATGAATACTGTACGTGTTTATGCACATTAACAACTCTAACACTGACATGCACGTGGCGCACGCACGCACACACACACATACACACACACACACACACACACATAAACACACATAAACAAGCACACACATGCGCACAATGGAATGAATCAGATGCGTACTTTTGATATGTGCAATTGTTAATATTGTACAAAAGCACACAGCAGGTCCATTCAGTATTGCAGTGACTCTCTCTTACAATTCCTCTCCAAAAACAATCTTCCTCTTTTCTTTATCTTGTTGTTTTTTTTGTTTTTTATTTTTTTAAACGTGTATCATGTCAGCTTTTCTTCTATGTCAGCTCCTTTTCTCCTCCATACATGTAAGAGTTGTATCCAGGTGGTTGCACATACTCCTCAGTTTTATCCCAGTCCGTCACCCATCCGGCCCCGGCTCCTCCTCCTCCTCCTCCTCCGGCCCCTCCTCCATTGGAACCAACCACCTGTTGGCTCATAGCCCCATACTGCCCACCTCCACGGTAGAGCTCCTCTGTCTCATTGGCCAGTTCATCCTCATCAATGATCCCACACTTCTCCTCACTTGTGTCTTCTATATCCGCCCAATCCTGCTTTTCTCCTGATGCAAAGAGTCCTAGTGATAAAAAAAAAAAATCTTTTATGACAGACTGAAGTCTTTCGAACACACCTAATAAAACTCTTTAATCATCATCAATTCATACCATAGAAAATCACTCCTCCATAATGAACGAGGGAAGCTATCAGGAAGACATACTGCCACTCCTCACGTGTCTGAAAGGAAGTAAAAGATATAGAACATAGGTGAGTTCAAGAACAAGTTTCCCTAATCTCATTTACCATTAAAATAATAACTATTTGAAAGTAAAGTTGATAGAAATGAATGTTTTTTTTACCTTGTGCTTGGTCATGGCTCCCACTATGAGAGGACAGACCATTCCTGATAATGTTCCCACTCCATTTGAGATGCCCATCAGTATGCTGGCATATCGAGGCGCGATATCCAAGTGATTAACATTGAACCCTAAGTGAAGCATAAACAGTGCACAACATCATTATCCCCAATTTCTTATGGTTTTCCATTTTCAGTGTTACTGAAGCAGATTTCATATTTTCACTGACAATTCTCTCAGCAACACAATCTGAGGGGTGAGATTTACTGCAACAACATGTTAAATCCAAATGTTCTCACGAATTGTTGAGTGAATAATTTACACTGAACTAACAAAAACAGCAGGTCTTATGATATCGAGTTTTCAGCTCACTTGTTCATAAGCTTGTTCATACCTGAGATAGCAAATCCACTGAAACCAACAGCGAGGACCAAGAAGGAAATGGCAACACCTTTTGTGTGAGAAAATCCCACCACCAGCAGGAGGGTGGCCTCCATTCCAAAACCTGAAACATCCAAGTAAATACATCAAAAACTCAGACACATAGAGGAGGGAGGATTCTCTGTCTTAACAATGCGTCATATTTGCTTTTAGAAATGAAAACCTGTTTATTTATATGCAAAAGAAAGACCGACTCAACCTATTAGTTGTGTTAAAATATTAATATATTCCCAGTGGTGGCTGCTGTTGCTCTTCAAAGACTCAAAATGAGAGTCGGTGGCTAAAATGTGCCAGACAATGGTGTTATTAATGTTAGCAATTTAAATCTGAGGGGAGATGGAAGAAACACATACACAATTATATATGAATTAGTTTCTGATGATTTGGGTTCATTTAACTTTGGATATTTGTTACTTAGTTTGTCAAAGTCTGATTGTTCTTTATGTTGATTATACTAAAACAAATATGAAATTCCATTTTTATTCACCTGATGACCAAATGTGTTCAATGTCTAAGTGTCTGTAAAATGTTATTTCATTATCAGTCACAGCAGTCACATATGTTTACTCTGTTTAAGTTGAGTTTACTTCATGATTTGGAGGTTTCTATGAATGAGGTGATATAATGTTCTTTAGTAGTTACTCAAAGTTTGACTTAACCAAGGGTTAATTTATTAATTTTTTTTACAGTGTCTCACATCATTCAAGCATAGATGTGCAAGCACTTACATATACAAACTTAAGCAGAAGGGTGGAAGAATTTTAACTGTCCCACTATGTCAAATGAAGTCATACTGTTGTGGCGCTCACTGTCTTGAGCTTTCTTTTTCCATCCATTTTCACCCCCCCCCCCCCCCCCCCCCCCCCCCCCCCCCCCCCTCCTCCAACCACCACCCTTTAATGTTTGACACGCTCACCCCCACAGTTCATTAGCTTCCTGACATTGGTGGTAGACATCAGGTTGTGGGTTCTCAGGTAGTCTGCCAACTGGCCTCCAATGGGCACGATGATTGTCATCACCAGATGAGGCAACGCTGACACCAAACCCACCTGAGAGATTGAGTGAGAGAGACCAGAATAGTGTTTTCATTTCTAGAAAATGATAAACAATGAGAAGCTGAATGTCAGTTGAAATCAGTCTAGTATAGAAAACACGTATAAAAAATGTCATAATAAATATAAGCTCTGTGCCGCTTGACTTTAGGGAGAATTCTGTTATTTTTAAATGTGTGTCTTATTCTCATAATTGTGGCTTTTCTGACTATGAGTCATAATAACTTTACACTCGCCGCCTCCGATGTAGAGATTTGGAAAATGCAAAATCTGAGTAGCTCTATAGATTATATGATCTCACCTTGCTGATCTCAAAGCCAAACACTTCTTCAAAGTAGGCCGGCTGGCTGATGAGCAGCAGGTAGAAAGTCCAGCTCCTGCAGAAGTTTGCCACAATGATAGCGTAGACGGGCATGGAGGTGAAGAAGTGTCTCCATGGGGTTTTAAATTTCTGCCATCAAAAGGAATAAGACATTACTGGGATCCACTGACTACAGAGAACTAGAGAGTCAGCTGTGTCCGTGTATAAACATGTGCAGTGAATATATATGTGTATAGGCATCCACGCTATCTGTGTTTGTGTGTAGAGATTGTCAATGTCAGATTAAAAAAAACATGAACATCATATAACACCGTACCTGGAGAGGATTGAGAAATGATGCTGACTCTCCAATTGCATCTTCAATGTACTTCCTCTCCTCCGGTGTGATGGTGGGATGGACTGCTGGACTCTCATATGACACCAGAATCCAGAACAAATACCAGAATATCCCAAAGCTGCCTGGGAGAGTTAAAGGATACAGCAGCAAAAGAGAAAGAGAGAAAAATAAGTGAAAATTAGCTACTAAGAATTCCTCACAGGTAGCTGTTGATGCTGTGAAACTCAGCTGTAGACTGTGCTGAGTTTGTAAGGAAATCGGGGACTGCACCTTTAGGGAAGTGTAAATGAACACTCTCAGTACAGAAGCAGATGAAGAGATGCCAGTACATTTCAATACATTTTTAAAACTCCTAAATTTTAGCCAGCGCCAAAGTCTGCACACTCAGAGGTTTGGAACATCAAAGACATACAGTATTAGTTCTTGAGTTTCATATAATTGCCCTCTGAGCTGCAGAGTTGCTGCATACATTACTATGCTGCAGTAGTTCACAAACTTTTGCATGTCAAGGACCCCTAAACTGACACAAATTAGACCACAGACACCCATCTGATAAGATTTTTACTTTCAGATGTTTTACTATAGAAAATGTTTGAAACCAATCACCAAAATAGTCACACATTCTGTCATTGTGTTACATACTGATAGAATTATAGTGAATATAAATTATTCACCACTTTCTCTGGGGACCTCCTGGAACTCCTTCAAGGTCCCTGGGGGTCTCCGCACCCCACTTTGAGAACCTCTGCTATACTGTACTTGATTTCACAGTCACAGCAAGAGACTGCAGTAAGTGAAAACACAAACACATTTAACTATAAGGATACTAACCATAGACATAGAATACTGAAGGCCACCCAGTGTATTGCACCAGTATCCCAGCTAAAGGCATGGCCACCACCGCCCCTGCATAGGACCCTAAAAACACCATCAAACAAAAAGAAAAGTGACAAATTATAATTTTTCCCCTTTAGTCATACAATGTATTAAACATTATGAGTGTTGAAAATATGTACTATTATAAAGTGGCCATGGAAATCCACATCCAACATTTTTAAGCTCTTGCCAATCGCATATTCAAACCCACAGATATGTACTTTATGGGATCTGAAGCTATCAGAGAAATTAGAGAAATGTGTCAGTAGGCTGTTGAAACTTTACCACAAAAGGCTGTTGTGGCTAATCGACTTCTCTCCAGAGGAGGAGCCCACTTGGCCCAGATCCCGTGGCAGGCTGGGTATGATACACCCTGAAAGACAAAACACTTGCTGTTTCATTATGTACACACAGTCATACACAGAGTACTGCAAGCACACATGCACACAGACACATACTGTACCTCGACAAGGCCCTGACATATCCTGACCAGTATGACGCAGCTGTAATGGCAGCGAGCGGCAGACGGAATCAGCATGTTGAGGGTGGATGTGGCCACTATGGCAAAGCCAAACACTCTTAAACACACAAAGACAAACATGCTGCCTCAGATTGAATACTCAACAATAATAATAACAACAGCAGAACAAGAATGATGAGAAAACAGACACATATCATCACTGACAAAGGATGGTTGGATGCTGTTTGATATTGCTTAAAGCTTGGAAATTGATTCAAAGAATTAGCTAAATATTTTTCTTTTCATAACCAGCACAGTAATGAACTGTTGAGATTATGGAGATGCCCACATTTGAAAAGATATTGTAAATATGAAGACATTCACCTGTTGGCTGCAAATTTTTGACATATAAAACCACCCGGGATCTGCGTGACGATGTAGCCCCAGAAGAAGGAGCCGTGGATCATCCCCACTGTCTCAGGGTCCCAGGTGAACTGTGCAGCCTGGAGAGATATATATGTATTGAAAATATGTTCCCTTTAAAACAGAGGTGATACCTGTACACAGTAAGATTTTAAAGATAGTCACAATCAAAGTCTTTCTTTTCTGATTTTTTTCATATTTTGATGTACTCTCAGCTTCCTACATATATTTTATGAAATTATTTGTATAGTTTTATTAGTAGTAGTGCTAAAATGAAGGAGTGATGAATGGGAAAGAGAGCAAAAAATTAGAATATATATGCTTTAAAATATATTATAAATAGGATGCTTGTCTAACAGCACAAACATTTCTCTCAAAGACAGTCAGATGCAGTAAAGGCAGATATAAAAGGCAGATGTTGTGCCACTTACCACCAGTACTTCTTTGTTGCCTTTGTAGACAGTGTGGTCATTGACCATGCTTACAATGGCCACACCCAGGTTGCACCGGATGCCGAAAGAGATGCAGAATCCCAGGCCAGACAGGATGGCGATGATGTACCGCCTTGGCATGCCGAAGCAGGTACAGTCCACCACGGGCAGCTCCTTCTCCTCCACCAGCTCAGGACGGCCCTCCGCTGATAATTCAATGGTTTCTCCATTGGGCTGCCGCTTTTCAATCAGCCTGAGAGGAGACACAAAAACAATGCATCAAGGTGATGAAGTGCTCAATCCAACGGTGCAACATGGGCAAGAATATTTTCTGGGTATATTTATTTGTTGTTTTGCTGGTACATGCAGATAGTGAAGCACTTTTCCCTTGAAAAAGAGACAGAGGGAAATGTTCCTTATGGAAATAAGGGGAAGAGGGAGAGGTCAGAGTTAGATGACACACTGATGCACGCCTCCACATGGGGATAAAAACTTGCATAACATGGAAATAGTGGCTCAAAGGGGGATTTCCAGGGAGTATGGGCAACATTTCTGGCTCAGATGATGCTTTAAAAAGAAGTCAATACATCCAAAGTCAAATGGATGTAACAGCTTGCAATGCAGGAAACATAATGGCCTGGTGTCAGCAAATATTTTTTTTAGCAAAACACTGATCTAAATTTATACATTTCTCACTGTGAAGCAAATTCATAGTAGTTTCTCAAATGTATGGGAGATAATTTTGTGGGGTCATCATGTTTTTCTAAAGCTGTGACAAGGAGTGTATATATCTTTTCATCATCTATGTTGTTACTGCAGAGATTTTGTAGTATTTGTCTTCTCTTCAAAGGCTCACACACATACACACACACAGACACACGCCTCATGCACCATATTGGGGTCGTGTCTGAGTCAGCGTGTCGCAGTGTGTGGAAGCAGCTGCCACTAGCCGTAGAGCAGAGATAGTTCGCTAGGACAGCACATCCCCCCCAGCGTCCACTCCTTTAGGATGCCTGGGACCTGCTGCCACACCGGTGCTGTTCAAGATGGCCACTCTCTCAGGAACAAACATCCAACCACTATCGTATTAATTAACAGAAAGGTGTGTGTGTGTTTATACTGTGAAGGTATTCACATGATGTAAACGTGCGGAGAAAGTGAGTAGGTGTGAACGATGAAAATAAATTGGAGTCTTTCAGATGTCCTCCTTAACAAAACATCAGTTTGTACATTCTGTATTATTGTTATGGAGATAAAGGGGAATGTCCACAGATTTACAATTCATGCCTGAACTGCTAAACTGAGTAGAAAGTGTATCTAAATTTGACATGTTATGTCCCAAAATACATCCGTTCTGTCATACAAACTTCATTTTTTTGTCTAAAATGTCCTTTTGGCAGCCAGGGACCTTCTGAATTTCCCTTTAGATTATTTGAGTTATCAAATTTGTCTTAAAAGACACAGAAATGTGTTGTTATTTTCGGCTAATGGCGACACTTTTTGTCAAATGGCGAGCATCACCTTTTTTTCTACAGGAGTCAAACAGAGAAGTCAGAAGAGCGGCCATCTGTGTATTACAACCTCCATACACTAGACAACACCCCCTACTATTTCAACACACACACACACACAGATGCAGAAACATATATCTCCAGAAAGCACATACATGTTTCTCCAGTTAAATTAGACATAGTGCCCACCATACTTGTCACATATATGTTTTATCACGAGTGTGTGTGTATGTATAGTTCCGAGTATATCTGAGTTCACTCGTGTGTCAGCCATCCACTTTCCATCGGGCTGATCCAGTTAGTCAGTGAGCTGGAGAATTATGCAGGGAAACAGACACAATCACCACAAGGATTTGTTCCATGTGACAAGGATGATTGCATTTTTAAAGAGGTGTTTCAAATTTGTGCTGCAAATATGTTACAAAAAAAACAAATGTTTACTGTATTGAACACTGCTCTGTTTTTCAGGCAAATATCAGAGACAATCCATCTTTCTCAGGCTCTCAGCACACCGAAACTCCAAAATAACTTATTCACGCACGCTAACACAAGACAAGTCAGACTCTGACACTTGTTAATTATTGATATGTTTTTGGGTGAGATAAATAATTCACTCTAGCTTTTACACCATAATCTGTCAGTATGTATCTATCTGCTGGACTGTCTGTCTCTACATATACTGTACACTCTGTCTCATCCATGCAGTTATTATATTTCTTAGTTATGCATGTGGATTGTGCTCCCTCCCCCATTTCCACACAGCAGACTGCATAATCTCTTTATACATACATGCAACCAGTCAATAAACAAACAAAGTGATCTATACAACAAACGTGGATGCATCATGAGATATTCTACTTGTCAAGTAAAGCACAATGAACAGAAAAAGTAATATTTTGTAAAGCAACGTTTTAGAATTTGTAAGAGATTAGAGAGATCCTCCCTCTCTCCCTCTCTCTCTCTCTCGCTCTCTCTCTCTCTCGCTCTCTCTCTCTCTCTCTCTCGCTCTCTCTCTCTCTCTCTATCTTAATCTGTCACAACATTCAGATTAGGATTACAAAAATGATTTACTTCCGGAAATGAATATGGAAGGACAGACTAGCGCTGGGCGTGGTTCAGCATGCTTCTCTCTCTGTGACGACACACTGTTGGGTTCATGCTGGCCTTTCATTCACTTTTTCAATCCTTTTGTAAATCGCATTGCTTTCACTTACAGTTAACTTATTATTATTTACTGATTTCTAAAATGTTCTGTTTTAGATTTATTTATAGAGAAATGACCTGTTTGACTGCCTCTGTCCATTATTGTTTAAACTACAGCACAGAGCTGCAAATAGTCAATTAATTTATTTGTTGATAGACAGGAGATCAATTGCCAACTACTTTGATAATTGAATAATTGTCTTAGTGTTTTTTCAAGCAAAAATGCCAAAAATTCACTGGTTTCAGCTTTTCAAATGTGAAGATCTGCAGCTTTTCTTTGTCATGTATGGCAGTAAACTGAATATCTTTTGGTTTTGGACTGTTGTTCAGATAAAAAAAAAAAAAAAGTGAATAGATCTCCTTAAACTGTGGGGAATTTTAACAGACATCTTTCACAATTTTCTGACAATTCATAGACTAATGATTAACTAAGAAATTAATCTGCCGATTAGTCAATACTGAAAACAATTAGTTAGTTGCAGCCCTACTTTGTTGGAAGGTAATCTAAAGGTCATGGAGCCTTAGCAGATGCACCTCAGCGCATTGAACACAATACAAAGGAAGATTAAAGATTAAACAAAGGAAGGTGTGTACATCTTTTCTGTTGAATCATTTAGCAACACTCACTACTGTCCTCTCTGTATTAAACAATTGTGCTGACTCGCCCCATGAGTGGAGATCAGTATCCTTCTTCAGAGTCCTCATTAAACCTCAAGACAGATTGCAGCCTGACACCTACACATATGCTACCAGCTAACGAGGCTAGCCCACAGCGAAAAAAAAACAAACAAAAAAAACCTACTGCTAATTACGGATGCTTCCCACTAAAGGGCAATCTCACTAAAGTGTGTGCAAATGTCCCAGAATAGCTGATTAGCTGTGGGTCTCCCTCTTCTGATACTCTAATATGCTGTTTTAAGGCAATGCTGCCCTTTCAGTTTTCAAATAAATATAGGTATCTTGACATAAATCAGCATTTGTCACACTTCCTGCCTGGCTGGCTGGTAAAAAATGGAGGTTCCTGCTCATGTAGAGGTATGAGACAAACACATTAGAAGAGTTGTCCCTGGACATTTGCCTCCGTGTGAGGCTCACAACACTGTGAGCTTCCACTCAGCTGAAGTAGTGTCTCTCGTTAGCGTAGCGAGGACCTGATTGGTCTCAGCTGGCAACAATTAATGAGCGAGAGAGCATGAGCAGGCAGGAGTCCTGTGACCTCAGGCTCTCTGAAATATCATAATTACAATAGTAGCAGGCTCAGCGGAGACCTAGTAACTACTCACACCTCAAACTGGGCACTGACCATAGGCCGCAAAGTTCAACCTACAACATAAAACCTTGACAACTTGACAAAGTTATGTTAGAAAATAAAGACTTCAGTGCCTTTACACACTGGTTTTGAACTCCTTGATCCAATTAATGTAACTTTTGAGGATATCTTAGTAAATGTAACTCAAAAATATACAAAAAAGATTTGCATTTTCACATTGAGTATTATTAATAGTCAATCTAAATTCAATTAAATATTAATTCAGTGCACACTAATTGTCCCTTCATCCATGGATTATTTAATTCTATGTAATGTAATGGCCAGTATGAGAGAACATCATTGTTTCTTTTCATAAGGAGGTGAATATCTGTCTTGAGTCCACGCTACTCCCAAACAACTGCTCTTCTCTTGATGATGAAATAATGCTTATGATTTTAATTTCATGTCATTTTGCAGGAAGGTTATGACTCACATCACATCACAAAAATACCACTGTGACACTCACGTGCTGGTTGGTGACCTGGGACCTTTGTTACCCTGTATATTAAATTCACCAATTCACAGAGCGTTCTCTGTAATCCTCTCATAAGAGGATGATAGAGAGAGAGAGAGACAGCGAGGGAGGTTGACAGCAAAAATATTATATAACACCAGACACCCTGGTCATTATTTGTCTACAACATGCTGAATTGATCCTGCATTGTGCTGTATGTAACCTAAAATAATAACATTAAAATAATTCAGTTAGTTAAAATAATAGCTAAAATGAATTCCCTATCATTCGCCCTCTATTTGTGGGTGTTTGAAATTACATGCGGCAGCTTGAGGAATTTTTTGAATTCAAATTTCCGCAGTCATTTTGTAATTTCGATAGTGGTGTCTCCCCCTCTCCTCTGCGAGCCTCTCACTCTCCCCGAAGTGAACAGATTGGGTCTCTGTGGGACTGTGTCACCCAGGGAGACACCCTCCTCCCCATCCTGTCACACCACTTTTTCTTTTTTTTTTTCTCTCACTCTCTCTCCTGTGTGGACACAAACACACTCGTGACCTTCATAGAATCTATTATCTAAAAGCTCACATACTATAACTCAATCACTTATGCACTCGCACAAGTCAATTTCATTTGTATAGCCCAATATTGGAAATCACAAATTTGTTTAAGGAGGCTTTACAGTCTGTACAGTATCCAATACGACATCCTCTATCATTAGACACTTGATTTGGATAAAGAAAAAAAATATTTACACATACACATTGAGATGTGTCATAATATGATCAGTGTATTACATATTAAGATATATGAAGATGCCTCTTATCTTCACGTTATCTTACCTCCCAGTTCTGTTGTGTGCCACACATGGAGGCAGCTTAAATATGTGTGTTGACATCATGGATACAAACCGCATTGCTGCCAATAACCGGCCATGCTGAGCGGCTGCAGCTGACTTTCCAAACAGCTCAAATTGCTTTGATATATCCATCATCTGTGAAGAACCTTCCATAAACCTGTGTGCACATAGACACCCCCACACATATACAGTGCAGGTACCAAGAGTAACGCACTGGTAGTGACGGACAGTGCAGAAGTGCCTCAAATGTAGTTCTTGCTGTCCTTTTCACTAAACTTGAGTAAATCTGAGTGATGTTTTTCTACCTCAGCTACAATGACTGCCGGCAGAGAAGTCGTCTTTTGGCTTCAGCTTTAACATTGTCACTGCCATTGTTATAGCTGCAACGATTATAATCATCACAATCTTTGCATTGATGTGAGATAGTCATATGTTAAAACAGATTTTGCCTAAAATTTGGTCTTCATATACTATATTTGACATTTTTCACATTGTTTTTTACTTCCACTATGAAAATATTTACATCTGGCATCGGGCCACCTACAGTGCATTCTGCAAAAATGACAAAAGTAACTGCAATGTTACATTTCACATGCCTCTTGGCTTGCACATGCACGTGTCTCTGGATGTATTTAAGTATTAATGACTAGAACACGCTGCAATATATAATAGAACAATTGACAAAAATTCTTAAATGGATAAGAATGCTACGATTAAAATAATGGACTTTTTTTCTTCCTGCAGATTCAAATAATTAGTTCATTTGACCATTGTTCAAATATTTTATTTAGACCACCTTCCAGACCACTGTGTAGAGCAAATGAAGCACTCCACCATAAGTAAAATGGATTAAAAATGGATTACCTGTTTATATTCTACACTGCCTTGTGTGTAGCGAAACATAAGCTCTCCTTGTGGAGCCATGCAATCCTGCAGATGTAGACAAATAGCAGATTCATTTAAAATCTTTTAATAAACCAATTTAGGGGATTTTTCTGCCATGCAAAATGTCCATGGAGGGCTCTTAGAGACTTTGCATTTGGTGCTGAGGAGACAGTTGTAGCCTGAGTCCGTGTGATTAGAATTCATTTAGTGTTGTGGAGAACTTCCTTGATACAAAGAGATGAATAGATGATATTTGGTCTTTCGTTTTAAGATGTTAAAAGAGCCAATGCTAAGAGGAGAGATGCAGAGTGCGCTTGACCTTACATCGCTTAAGTTTATGCTTACCTAGTGGAGTTTAATATAGAAACAGGAGATGCATTCTGATGGAGAAAATGTTTAAATAATAGATGAACTCCTGGCTGCTTTCATCAGGAGGGATCACGGATTTGTGTGTGAGGTGGTGAGATTGCACACAGACACACTCATCTATCCACACAGTGCAGGGATGCCCTCTGCACATACATTTTTTACATAGACACTCATATATATATATATATATATATATATATATATATATATATATATATACACATATACAGATGCCTCAAAGCACACAAATGTATATTTTTCACATCCATCTGAAACAAAATAGTCACTTTTCTATATGAAACCATTTCTTGTACATAACACTATGACCAGATAAAACCCAAGTTCACTAGTTAAGCTGAAGACACGCCCACCAAAACCAATCTGAATCCAATCCGATACATCGCATCTCTCACAGCATCAGCCGTGGCCGTGCACATGGCTCACGACCAGTAAGAGAAAAAAAAATGCCTGAGATTTGCATGTCTGTTAATCTGGGAGACCCCAATAGGATGAAAGTTGTCTGTGCTGGTGTCTCAATGGCTCTATGGATGGATGGATGGATGAGAGGATGGAGGAGGAGGAGGAGGGAGCGGCTGGAGGAAGTGACATGGGCTGGGATGGAGTGAGTGGGAGGGGAGAGTTTAGGGATTTGCGTGGCTCGACAGCTGGACTGAAAAACAGGCTATTTCAGGACGGGATTTATACGTTTGGTTGCTACCTCAAATCCTGAGAGAGCGAAAGCTTAAAGCAATGGTTATTGCAGCAGGTTCTATCAGTGTCTTTAATCTCTCTTTTTTTACTGAAATATTGTCAGCACACCAACCGATGTTGTAACTTTTGTACTGATAGTCTATTTATTTACTTTTTTTAAAACACACTTATGAATAAGAGACTGTAGTGAAATGTATTGTTATTTTTCTTTAAACATTTCACTGGCACAGACATTAAATATAGTGAAGATCTGCTTCTTTATAAACTTCTCAAAGATGCAGTGTGAATTAAAGGCTGCAGAATTGATACAGATGTATGTTTTTTTATTTGTCTCTTTTTTGATCAGCCTCACAAAGTGGTTACATTATTGTCTTTGCTGTATAAACAGTTTCTTAAAGTTAGCGTCCTTGGTAGATTTCCTGAATAAGGCCTGACACAAACTCGAGTTTGCTACATTTTCCACAGTGTAATATTCATTCTGGAGAGTGTGAAATAAATAATCTCAAAATTAGTTTTAAGATATGTAAAAAAAAACCAAAAAAAAAAAAAACCCAAAAAACATGAGAAATATTGTTCCACGTCACATTTTACCACTGTGTTAAATTAATGTAAGGGAATCTAATTGACCTCCATGCTAGACTTGAATGGTATAATGGTAATTATTCAAACGTATAGTTGATTATATCTAATTATTATATTTGGAATAACTCTCATTTAAAGTTTACCAGATAGATAGATAGATAGATAGATAGATAGATAGATAGATAGATAGATAGATAGATTTGACGGCTAATTTAGGACTTTAGTTCCATCTGGTCAGTGCTCTCATTCAGCCAGGTCGTGCCAATAACGCACGAAAACATTATGTAACCTCACTTTCTTCTCGTCTGAAACACTAATAAACCCAACCTACTCTAAGCTCGGCCAAATCTAACAAGAGCAAAATATAAATATATATATGTGTAAAATATAAGTATGCAAGTATAAAAAAACACACACTCCAGTCCCACATGCACAAAATAAATGCACAATATTCACTGCACTTTGTGCTCTAAAAATGTCTCCCGATAAAATCTCAATTATGGACTTCTGGTTTAGTTTCTGTCAGAGGAGGTTGTTTTGTTTTTGTACCGAATAAAACCAAACTAAGCACGAAATGACAGCCAAAGATTTTCTCCATCACCAGCAGGATATTACACCCACTTTCACCAACGTACAGCATCTTTCACTGCTCTATGCGATGCGCCAAGCTGGGTTAGGGTAACCCTAACCCAACAGTCGCCAATTTTTCCCAGTTAACATCGACTAAAAACAAACTTTTCCTCCACTAGAGAGTTACTATTTAGAGGAGAGAGGATAGAAACCCGCAGCATGATGAACTGCGGCGTCCCGCAAAACAAAACTATCTTCAAGAAATGGCTAAAAAAATGGGAAAAGTCAGAGTGGAGTCAGGAATATTTGGAATAGGTATATACCTGTGAATTTTTCCCAGAGTTTTTCCCGCGACCGCCTTAAACCTGTCTGGTCGGATCTCCATCCTTGCAGCTCCTTGACCCGGCCGGTGTGCTGATGTCCCGCGCGCCCTCCTGTCCTGCCTGAACGCGCACAGTCCTCTCTCTCTCCCTCCGTGCCCGCACCAGCCTCCACTCACTGAGAGGTGTAGGCCTCTTTAGTTCACTGTAAAAATCACACGGTCTAATAAAGCAACTGTTTTTGACTAAAAAGCGTGGGCTGTGGGGTTGAATAGTCTGCACAGGTCGTTTGTGACAAATCTAAATCTATAGTGCGCGTTACTCAGGTGTTGTTTTCAGTCTGATTTTAGGGCAGAGCCGCTCATGAGAAAACATTATGCCATCATACTGAGAAAGTGCTACTATCGTCTAATGTTAGTATGAGAGTCAAGTTGGAAATTGTAAAAGACAAATTAACACTTATGTGGCGAAACCCAACAATATACATGTGTCATGCTTTTCTCTTGTGCTTCTATTCTATTTTGCTTCCTCTTGAGAGAATGTGTGGAAAAAAAACATTTTTTGGTTTGCCATTTGAAAATTCTCTTTGGGCAACAGCCTTTGTATTTTCATATAATGAATATTTATTATCTCAGGGGCCACATGTTTGTTCAGGAAGAGCTGAGCCAACTCATAAAACCTGCCTGATAGAGTCATAATGGACTAACACATGTAACATCAGTTTAGAAATAAAATTTTGTAAGAATTAAACACAAGTGATCATAAACCAGTAAGATGCAGTTCATAATATAAAATGTATTCAGAAGCACAAAACTAACTTCAGGTAACTAACTGCACAGGTACTGGCAGCAAAAATATGTTCATGTATAAAAACCTCAGACTGTCAAGAGCACGTGTAGGTGACTTAAAGTACATCTGGATCAGCATTGCTCAGTAAAAGTGGTGGTAGAGAATCAGGTATGAAACCTCTTAAATGTCCTGAGTAGGTTTATTGCCTCTAACTTTTCAAACAGATGCTTATAGAAATATTACTGGTATCTGAAGGACATTGCCAACAGAACCAGCCTCACTGAAAAATGTAATTTTTAATCGTTTTCACAAAAATGCACCAAAGCTCTAAAACATATAGAACCTAAATATGTAAATGTTGACAGCCTCCAGTTTTGACAAATTAGAAAATCCCCCTCACTTAAATTACTTTTACTCTTTCTTAACCCAAATAAACCCCCCAAAAATCATATGTGCAGACTCAACAATCTAATGAATTTATCTTTGATCCTTTGAAGGTGTTCACAGCTTTTGATTTGAGCTGAGATGTGTGAATCATTACCAGGCACAGAGTCAGGTTGCTGCCATCTAGAGGTTTATTCAAGTCCTCATCTAGTACAGTACAATACTGCTACACTGAACACTTGATGTGAACACATGTAAAAACATTGCTGTGATCGTATGAGGTAAAATCATACAAATATAATGTACAATAAAGATATTTAACTGTCAATAGTAACATCTCTCATTTCACGCACGCACACACGCACGCACACACACACATATTTAAAAACACAACCACACACACATGCAAACAAATATATCACAGTTGCTCAAGGTAGAATGTTTTCATGCAAATCCATACTTGGCATGAAGCTAAAAAATATTAATCATAAAGCATGTTTCTGTCAGTTGTTGCATTTCTTAACTTGCCAGCCGACTTAGTTCTGACCCCTATGTGATATCAGGCAGACAGAAACAAAAGATAAACCTAATATACTTGTGGCTGGTGTCAATTTCCTACTCTAAAACCTTCCATAAAGTGTTTGTTTCACCATTTATAGCAGCTTGTTGCTTTTTCGGGTTTTCATTTTCTGATCAGGTGGTTCAGGAAATGGATGGAGGGATGTACAAGGAGGAATTATAGATGTAGTTTCATGACTACAGAATCTAAAAAGCTTTTGATTAGATTGGTAATGTTCATTCAATAATACAAATTGTTAAAATAACTTTGGCTTATCAGCAACATAGAGCTTGCCAAATATGATAAAAGGGTGCTACCCAAAGTCTCTTCCTCAGATGAAGAATATTTCTGTTTTTGACTGTCCTTCCTTCACTTTGCTATCTTTCTTGCAGGGTCTTGCTCCTACACTCTCTGAGCTTCAACATTTTGTTCTTTCACCAACAACTACCCTCCCACAGCTGTGTTCACACTCCTGTATCTTGTTCTTCATCTTCCTCCTCCCGTTGGGGCAGGAGCCGGTAGTGTTCGTTGCCAATCGGAAGGAAAGTAGTCCTGGGACGAGCGTCGACTTCGTCAGGGAGACCTTGGTGAGAGTTGGTATCCAGCAGGTCAGTGGAGCTGCACTTTGAGTACAACTCACGGTGCATCTCCTGGCCGCTTCCCTCCTCTGAGCCAGTATTAAAGGACTTGTGGTTTTTCAACTTGGAATGGATGTAGCCAATAGGAACAGGCAAGGTGGCAAAGACTATGAGCATGACAATCATACCCAGAGCCCAGCCAGGGTACTCTAGAGTCGTTTCTGAACCCTGAAGAGAACAAGAGATAGAGCATGTCAGAGAGGGACGTATGGACAGCCACATTAATACTCAGTGGTTAACTGAGTTAGTCTTTTAACCCTTACATAATATTCAGGTTAAAGTTGACACATTACTACATCTGAGGGCAGTAAAAATCACCCTGGATATCTTTCTTTTTGCCTGAAATGTTCTGAAAATGTGCCAGCAAAGGCAGTGAAAAAGAAGACATGTAAGCTAGAAAACAGATGTAAACATTACAGAATATAAAATACTTGTCCAACTTTGCAAATATTTTATGAGGACGGAAAATGCATTCAGTGCATCCATTGCATCCATCCTCGAGGATACACACAATTCTTTTGGGCTACACTGAATGTAAACAAAAACAGTGTCCCCACAGATTCCCTTTAACGTTTAGATTAATGATTCCTGTGGGGAATCAGGTCTCCATAGCAGCTAATAATAGCATATCCATAGTTAAAGAGGAAAGATGGTAAAGCAATGCTGTAAATCTGAAAGTACAATTAATAAATACAAAGTTGATACTACAACATATGCATCAACAGATTTACAGGCTGAAACAAATCTACAGTTGTTCATTATAATATAGTGTAGAATAATGGTGTATATGTGATGTACACTGTAAACTAAAACAGGCTTTTTATCCTCTGTATAGGACAAAAAGCAGTTGCCCAGATTCTGTAATCTTACTGTGCTTTGATCCCAGGCGGTGTATGTTGGCCTTTTGAAGACCACACGCACGAAACTGGCAGCCAGGAGACCGATCATCGCCAGTAGACAAACGTATTTCCAAAGATATTTGTACAACACCGGAGGGCGCCATTTGAGCATGACTTCAATATCATCCAGGAAGCTGCAGTTGTGGAAAATACTTGTATGAGATGCATCTTTTTACTGTAGGAAATGAGGACAATGTACACAGATCATTTAATGGTGGAAAGGTGTCAAGAATATTGGCTTCTTACCGATCCGTTCCATAAACCCACGCCACACTGATGGTTTCAAAAACCACTACAATGACCAATGGTAGGGTTGCAGAGTAGTCGTCAAACATAGCCACAAAATAGTTGCCTGAGCGCTGGGTAAACAACAGTCCTATTAAGAACCCCAAAACACAGCTTGACACTGAAAAACAGATATTGGACAGTGTTAGAAAAGAGTAAAGATACCTGAAGAAACAAAGCATGAGGTTCATCTGATATAATTTACTATAATTTATATCTGAAACTTCTGCTAATAGTGCTGTATTCCTCCTTTCTGGTGTTTTTCAAACATTTCCAACAATTCTAGTGTTCAGCTCATGTTTTTAAACTTGTTTTTAATATATTCATAAATAATCAATATAATAATCAATATTGGCTGCCTCAGACCTGTTTTTTAGGCTTTTAATAATTTTCAGTAACTACAAATAGCCAATTGTTGTATAGACTTTAGATACAATCGATTTCTGAACTCTTAAAAAAAAAAAAAAAAAAAAGGACATCTGGTCAGATATCAAAATGTTTTGCCCTGGATGAATATTTAACATTTTAATTGTATTAATCTTAACTTCACTATTATACCAGGAAAACAAATTGTATACAAAAACTGCAATCACCTGTAACACTGTGACATTTAAACATGTGTTGACTTTCGAGTTACCAGTGAGAAGGGTCCGGCGGCGTCCCAACAATTTGAAATTGTCCATGAGAGGTGTGAGGATTCCCTGCATGGTCCCAAACATGGTGCTGAGGCCCAGGTTGAGCAGCATTAGGAAAAACAGTGTAGACCAGAAGGGGCTGGCTGGGAACAGGGCCATCACCTCAGTGAATGCTATGAATGCCAGGCCTGTCCCTTCAACACCCTGTACTCACACAAAGACAAGACAGAGAGGGTGGAATAAATAAGTCAGGACAAGAGTTTTATAAATGTTGACTAAAGACGGCAAAGTATTTGGCGTCTCCATGCACGACCAAAGAGAAAACAAAAATATGTCACTTGGGATTGGCATTTCCAGAAGCAATATTTTGTGCAACTACATTATCCAATCTTGGCTTTATGTTTTTGGACTTTAAAGATGCAGATACTGTATATACTCCAAGACTGCAAGTCTACAGCCACACTACAAGCTCTGTGAGGCTTTAATGCTCGTTGAAAAGAAAGAACTCTTAGATAAACCAAAGTAATGGACAAACTATAGCGTTGACCTGATGGTAAAAAAATATATACTATTCCTATACCTCTATCTTTAAGAGTATGGGATTTATTATTTGATAAGATAAACATTAGGTACCATTACTTTTAGTACCTCCTCCTCTGTTTCTTTAGTTTTTTCTTTCACTCCTCAATCACAGCTTGCTTCCATCTCTCCTGGACTCCTACTAGATACGGCATATCCCATATGTTTTCATCTTCTTGCCTGCTGGATGTTTTATTTGTACCTCCCAGATTTCTCAGGGGTCCTGGGAACCATAGCAGTCCACCCACTTACTATTGTTATTGAGGGATTCATCTCTGGTAGAGTTCGTGATGTTTTTTTTGTTTTTTTTAAACAAGTCAGTGTCCAGCACCTCATGAAGCAACTTGCTGTGATCCTTCTCTCCCTTAAAACTTGTTCTTGAGGACGTAGCTGGTTTATAACATTTCAAGGCACTGGATGGAAAACAACTTTATGAAATTCAAAATTTCATAAGTGACATGAAATGGGCTAGAATTACATCTTGGGGCTACATAATATGACATATTCTTGGATAGTTAGATTCTCTGCCCATTTCTTGATCTACTATGATGTTCTAATGAAGTGTCCCTCACCTCATTCATCTCCTTCTCCAGATCGCAGTCAGTGATGTTAGCACCCACCAGGGAGCCGTAGTGTCCGTACCACTCTCTGTAGTCAGATATAGACACAGAGCTTGGATCTGTCATGTTAAACCAAGGCCACCAGTGCTGGTTAGATCCATGGGATATCATGGCGCTGAGTTCACCAAGATTTCTGGAAGAGGTTGAAATGAAAAGGTAAAATATAAGAAAGGCAATGTCTGCTGTGGAAAGCTACTTTAATTGCCCTTCAAGATAGATCCATACTTAGCCACACAGCGTAGTGCGATGTTCTTGGCACGGAAACCCAGTACGACAAAAACCACTAGCGAGGCCAGCACAGATGTCATGAAGTTGATGCCGGAGACCATCAGTGCATCTCTGTGGCAGTTGTTGTGTACTGGATTGTAGGAGGAATATGCGATAACAGAGCCATAGCCTAGTCCGAGGGCAAAAAACACTTGTGTAGCAGCCTGCCGCCACACCTGCACATTACCCCAAATTTCCAGCTGAAAACAAAAACACACAAAATAAAGTCTTATTAAGTCTAAATTACCGTGAGGGCTACAAAGTTTAGAAAAGGTCCTTATAACTTAAATCTATACAAATAAAACACGGTCTTTAACAACATAAATATGACCAAACACGTGATGAAAACAGCACTTACTTTAGGGTAAAACATATAGGTGATTCCTTCCACTGCACCGTCCAACATCAACCCTCTGATGAGGAAAATAAAGAGCACCACATAGGGAAAGACTGAGGAAAAGTACATCACCTGAAATTTGGAAAAAGAAAAGGATTGCTGTGGCAGAAACTTTTAACAGTGAAACAAGCATAAATGAGTATATGGGGTGAAAAAGAGATATAGAGAGAATAACTTACCTTTGCAGAAGACTTGATGCCCTTGATCATAGCTAAGGAGACGATTGTCCATGCAGCTAATAAACAGCCTGTCATGATGGGGTTAAACTCTCCGGATTCTTCAATGGAATTTGTGATGTTAAGGGCTTTCCGAAACCAGAAATATGACGTTGCGGAGCTGCTTGCACATTCTTTGACTGTAGATTGAGAGCAAACAACACTATAGACCTCGGACTAACATGTATGTGACATCACATTTTATTTACCTTCTCAGTTACGCTGGTAAATACCTGTGACATTGGTGGTTATATCAATTGGACACTGGTTCCACGGCAGCGGATACTGAAAAGAATTACCCAAGTAGAACAGGCTCCATGCAATGATAACATTGTAGTAAAGGGCCACATAAAAGCAGACCTAGAGGAGATGAAAGCGTTTATGAATCATTTACTTCATTAATTATCAATATTTACATAGCAAGTCCTTGAGATATAGCATGCAGTGTGTGGTGACCTGTACAGTATATTGTACATTTTGTGAAAGGTTTTCTCAAGGTCAAACATCTGGTCAGCGGGTAAAGGTATACTTAAAGTGTAACCATAATGGGTTTATGATGATGTCTAACAGAGCAATGAGGCTTTTTGGAAAATAAACAAGTTTAAAAAAAAAAAAAAAAGTCTGTGCCAAACCATACAAGTACACGTCTGTGTGCTGAACATGCACAGAAAGTTCTTTTCACACTGTTTGCCTTGTCTCGTCTGTAGAGAAAACTGTTACGCAACAAACTGCCAACACCAGGGCGCACTAACTCTCTCACATTACATGGTTGGATGTCATCATCATCATCCAAGTGTAGTGTGACTAGTAATAAAAAGAAAGGCTTGTTTATAGAAAGGTGATAAATGGGGTAGTACTGTAGGTGTGATGGCTTTTTTAATGAGAATGAATGGAGGAAGACATTCATGCTTATCAATCTTTTCATTCTGGGGCTCTGCAGCAATGAACCATGTTAAAAATACTGATGAAGGTCCAAACATGAAAAAGCCAGCCAACTACCAAACCACAGCAGGCCAGGCGACATACTATGAACTATCATTTTGCTGACACATGTGCAAACATCAGCCTTTTTTAAAAAAAAAAACCCAGTGTTGACAATTGAGGTGTCTTGTAGAATACAGGACAGAGAACTGATTTTTATTGCTTCCCAATTTTAACTTTCATTTGCCCCATGTAACAAATAGTCCAAAGTATGAAATATCAGAACAATAAATCTTCACCATGCAGCTGGAGTAGCCGATCCCTGCCAGCTTTGGGGAGATGTGCTTCCATACGCCGATGCTGCCCTGTCGAATGCTCTGGCCGGCTGCCAACTCCATGAAAAAAAGTGGAACTCCCACAACCAGTAAAAGAAAAACATACAGCAGCATGAAGGCCCCTGGAAGGAAAAATCAAGGCATGTATACTTAAAGGGGAACTCCACTGATTTTACACATCCTGGCCTGTTTACTGACATTAAAGAGTAATACTGCATATGTGAAAATAGTTTTATAAAGAAGTAGAGGTGCTACAGTTTTCTGTTGATTGCTGATAAATGCTGTGTCTTTACAAAGAGAGAGTTCACTGCTTTCACATGTGCTCTAAAGGGGCTTTATGCAGAAATGCGTCAGCAGATTCGTGGGCCAATTGATAAATAATAAAAGACCAATACATGACGTGATTCTTTTTGCTGTTTTTTTTAATATGGAGTGCTGCCTTTGTTCTGGAGAATATAGCTGTATAAAGCCAAATTTTATGGCTCCAGAGGTAGCTCTGTGTGGTCTGATAAATTTCTTCAAGTGATGTCATCTCCTCATCTCTGCTTGAGGCTGGCAGCTCAAGGCTACATTAGCTGCTATAACACACCCAAATCGGAACAGTTGAGTGAATTGAGTAGAGATGCATGGTGGGTGATGTAGGTGCCAGGTTTTGACAAGAAAGAATGCATAAAGTAGAAAAGGTGATATCTCTGGTTCCACTGCATCGATTTTGATGCTTTCTCCATCATGAGTCAGGACATAGTTATAGAAGTGCAATGCTAAAATCATTGGAGTACTCTTAACTTACTTCACTTTGCTGATCCATTCATACTTTTTCATATCTATGTGTTGTGCTGATTTTTGTTTTCTGTTGTTCAAGTTACATAGGTGTCAGTTACTGGTGCCCAAAGAGCTACCATGATCAGTCAAAATCACTGAGTTGAAATGTACAATTATTTCCTCCGAGACACTCACCTCCTCCATTTTGGTGGCAGAGGTATGGAAACCTCCACACGTTCCCTAAGCCAACACTAAACCCCACCTGGGCCAACACGTACTGGATCTTAGAGTCCCATGCGGGCCGGTCATTTGCCTCAGCTTCATCTGGACTGTTCACAGTTGTAAGCTGAGTTTCAGACTGGCCCTCACCCAGCCAGGTTCCATCCTCGTTGCCATCCAGCGAAGGCTTCTCAGTCTTGTAATGAACAGAGAAGAAGAAGAACAGTAAAACTTCACTGATAATCAAGTGATATCAAGTTCAGTGTTAATATAGGACAGTGCAGATAAAATTAAACATGATGCTGTTATGTTATGCTAAGCTACTTGCGTGATGCTAATATTCCACACACATATGCAACCAAAATAATGACCAAATATGTCTGTTTCACATTCTAACAGATGCACACTGAGTTCACCGAGTACAACCTTATTTATCAAAGACCACAACAGTCCATAACAATATTCAGAGTGTATGGCGTCTGAGGGGAGTGACTTAAGACCACTGAGAAGGGAAAGTGAGTCTGCTCTTGTTGTTGCTGTGTTTTGTTGTTACAGCGTCACGTGTGCGCTAAGCTCTGGCCTCCCACCCGTCACCTGCCATGTGAAAACACCATTGTGAGACATATGTGCTGTAAGTCATCCAACTCTCCGATTTCAAATCAAGGACGATATGCTCCATGTGAGAAAACATGAGCAAACATGTCGAGTCTGAGCACAACTCAAATATTCTAGTTTAATAGCAATAAAAATCTGTTTTTTGGTAGGCAAGTAGAATATTGCACTATGTAGTACACTGTTAGCCAACATTACAAAGGAATTGATCGCTCAGTTTGTTATTTACTGTGGTCTGTTCTGTTCTGGACCGAAAAGTTGGTAGTTAAAGAACATTAGATCATCGCTCCACACTTGAACACTGAACTAGACACACTCCTTAGACTGAACACACATTTGGATCCAGCTCAGATAAGCAAGCTGGATCCAAAATGGCTTAACACGAGCCAAACTTCACTCAGGACATGACCTAGCGGGATAATTTGTATGTGCCACTGCTGGTATCAGCTGGTGAGAATGGAAAAGTACAGGAGGTGTATGACCCAGAAAAGCATTTGGCTTGTCTGAGACACATGGCCAGATAGGGAAGGCGATTTCAGAAATATGTATACACACATATGTAGAGGAGTGTGAGAGAATGACAAATATGCATGCATACGCAAATAGGGAGAAGGGAAAGTAAGAGCAGTAGCCACTAAACAAGCTCTCAGGATGAAGGGGGGATAGTTTTTGATGACGTGTGGGTGGGAGTGGGTTGGAGAATCCACAGGGAGGTGTTAGGATTACATTGGTTCACACTGTGGGTGGTGCTGAGGTGCATGGAGGGGAAGGGGGGGGCGGGGGGGGGGGGGGCCGTGTAGTGGATATAGTTGGCAACAAGGCAGGAGAAAGGCTATATTTTAAAAAAACAGAACAGCTGAGGAGACAGCAGCTTCACTAATGTCCAGGCCTCCAAATGTTTGATTTACAAACTATATCGATTTCAGTTCACAATATAAGAAAAAGTTCAATCCATCAATTCATGAAACCGTTGAAATTACAGTGATCCCACCCTGACCAACCAATTACATTACACAACATCTGAGGTACTGTAAACGCCCATAAACAACCAAATGCTTTCATACATTTCAGAAAGAAACAGGTTTTTGCTGTTATACGTAGGTTAGGCTGAAGCAATTAGTTGATTAGACGGAACATTAATATGCAGCTATTTTTATAATTGGTTTCAGCTTCTCAAATGCTTTACTGCATTTTTCTCTATATTCTGACATGAAGATTAATAGAAAAAAACATAATGAATAGATTAAGAGATGATGAAAATAACTGTTTCCTCCAGAGCGAGGTAACCTTGGATAGTGTTTCAGCAAGGTAACCTGAACCTGATTCAGTAGTAGACTGAGAACTGATAATGTCTGGCTATCAGATCTGTGAGTAACCTTGGTGGCGTATCTCTCTTCTCAAAGGAAATCACCCTTATAAACAAGTGAGCAGCCATAATTTTTCACATCTATTTGAAGTTTTTCTGAAATGTGCTTTTAACTTTTATAACATCTTGGACACAATAATTGGCAATATACTGCATGCTCATTGTTCAGCTCTGGGCCTCGCTGAAGTCTTTTGCAAAATGTTACTTAACTGCTTAGTTTTTTTCTTTCCTTCTATTTTCCTATATTTGGTTTAACCCTAAATTATCTTCTTTCCCCAACAGCCCCCTTCCCCCAGCACACTAACACACAAACAGACACAGACAGGCACAAACCACACACACACACACACACACACACACACACACACACACACAGTGGTTGTAGATTTTTGCCCATTGGTCAGTCAAGCTCTATCTCTGGGTGCAATTGGAAAACAGGCAACCGCAGTTAGTGAACAGTAATAGCCAATATTCAGAAGCACACAGCAATGGCCTCAGAACACCTTAGGCCTAAAAAGGTTGTCTAAAACCACCTTTAATTTTTCTTTTATATTTATAGAAAACGGAGATGTCTTTAGAAATGGGCTGGGGCTTTTAAAAGCACTGTGCAAATATGGTTACACTGGTTCACATCTCAAGTAGTGCTGAACTTTTCTGAATCTGACATTTTTATTGATCAATGTCAATGCATTTGCACCATAACTCAATAAAACAGAATAAACACATCCATATGTCACAATGTCATTACAATCTTAATCTTTGTATTTTATTATTTAAACTAACATCATTGTATGACTCATATGTGATGATGTCATTAAATTGCTTTATTTACACAGCAGATACAGTAACAATACAACTGCTATGCTGCTTCAGTTTATCAGTTTAATAGTAACTAACTGCTGCCAGACTGACTTTACTCAACTGACTGCAATGCAATAGTCTGGTATCACACTGCAAAAACACAGTTGTATTGTGTTGTGTATTGGACTGCTTTATGACAAAATGTGTTTCTAATATTTTGTCCACCTCATTCACTTGAAGAGGAGCAATATAATTGTTAAATTTCCATAACTATAATGTTGCACAACCTCAAAAATATCCACAGAGTTCATTTGAAACCCATCTGACACAACATTAACAATAATTAAAGAGTATTTATTATACGAATGACTGACTCACTCTATTGGATTAAATGACAGTATAGAGGGACTTATATTTTTCTGTTCACTCAGTTTATTTTATACAAATTTGTCTGCAACTGTTTCACATTTGCTCAAATCTGTTGGTGCTTTGGAAAATGCATTTTTGGACACCGTAAATTACTCACAAATTGCCACATTTGTCACCAGACTAATTTCACTCCACAGCACAGAGACGTATGGATATCAGAGATCCATAAACACACGTTCCTAATTCCTCATTCAGATTTTCAACATATTAAAAAGACCATTACCTAAAAGGTATATGAATGGTTATACATATTACTGTAAATGATTATGTGGGGGATGTGGGATATGCCATTTTTGTTTCCTTCTGTAGCAGCAGAGCAACAATAAAAGTGAAATAGAAAGAGAAAGTTTCACATATAAGCAAAGGTGGCAATAAATTACTGTCACACATATTCAGCATGTAGAACATTTTGTTTCATGTGTTTATGCATTATGTGGATGAATACAACAGCACGTATGCTTGTATGCGTCTCTCAGGTTACATCGACCCCAACCCTGCAGAACCAGACAGAATAAAGCCCCTTTCATACACGCACCCTCTGTAAACGCTGTAGCAATGTCACATGTCAATGTCATGTTTGAAACAAAGACTGAGTCAATTTATCTGTAAAAGTCTGTCTGGTAATCGGCCTACTCAGGACAAGTCTGTAACGCTTGGCTCTGTCTTAGCTCAAGAGTAAATTGAACCAAACAAAACACAGTAATCACACTCATCAGGCCATCAGCTAACCTGCCAAACAGTAGAATAATGACAGCATGTGAGCAAAGAAGGAATTAAACAAGAGCCAAAATCTAACTGTAGTGTCTTGTCAATCTTTTTAATGTTGTGTCACAGGATCTATGGCAGCGCTGATGTCGGTCTTGTGCAAAATATCATACCAGTGACTGTGTATCAACACGTGTCCCCACTAAATATAGGAAAATCTTGTGGACATTTTTAAAAACAAAGGGCATGCAGTAGCAGAATATTAACAAATAAATCACAACATCAAGAAGCTGCAGAGTGGGTGCTATACAGGATATAATCCAGCCACACTCAGACAGACATCATTCAAATTTACTTATTCACTTAATCCACCTGTTTCCCCATATTTTAGGTTCAAAAGGGCTGAAATCTATCCCAGTGTATATTTACAAAAGTAAAAGGGCCAACACCACACATAGGTATACACTTAAGAATACACATATGATACTCACTCACACACACACACACACACACACACACACACACACACCATAGTGTTACATAACCTGAGTAGCTGTCAATCATGAACACACTCACACAGACTATTTTACCCCTGCAGTGTAGTTTATTGCCTGTGAAATATCACACAAACATACATCGACATACATACAGATTGTTTTACTCAACATTTATGAACTGTTACTTCTGTTTGTAGCTTGCGGACTGTTTACACATTTACACATTATCCTCTTTGTGTTGACTCCATCACATTTGATTTTACACTGAAACAATAATTGCGGGGTTAAAGTGCCTCCTTTCAGCTTTAAGTTCAGGGTGATTACATCCACATCAGATCACCAGTAAAGGAACTGTTGAATGTTTATATACAGTGTTCCAATTATAGACTAATTGGAAAAATGGACATCTTAAAAAAAGTCCTTAAATTTTATGTTTGACTGTAATTTGGTTAGTGCTGCAGAACAGTAGACTATTTATCTTTTTTTTTTTTTTTTGCAAATGAATAAAACAGACCTCATGCAGTGACACATCTTACAGTAAATTGTGGGTATTTGTTGCTTAACATACAGAGCTGCCATGGTTACTCCTGTGGAAAAATGTATAGAAAATCAGCAGCATGGGGGAGATTATCCAAAGTCAGGCACCCTAGAGTATTAAAGCCTATTCATGACTGGTTAAGTAAGAGACAAAGACGTCTGGTTAACGGAAATTTACACAACAATACATGCAGAACTTTTGACTTTTCATGAGGAAGAAACTATGGGGAAAAAAACAAAAGCAACACGTGGTCCGGATGGATAATAAACACTAAACTCATATTAACACATTGACACAGTAGAACAACGACGTTGAATAGACATACCATGCTGACAGCACGGTCCAAGAGAGGAGTAGAATTTCCAGTAGTCCTGGTGTTGGTTTCTCTGCTCGTCCCTTCCTGACAGGGCTACTTTTAAACTCTTCCTTTTTTGGGGTTTGAGGATATTCGGGCAAACCAATACTATGGTTTGTTAAGGGAGAAAAGTCCCTGAGCCAAGTGCTTTTCACAACATGTGGCCACTTGTGTTGGAACAAGCTCTGTCGTCGTCAACCAAAAAGAAATGAAGGAGAAGTTACTGTAGTTGGAGCCAATGGGAGGTCTGAAGGGGCTGAACTACCCTTCCCCGAAACCCTCAGTAGGGCTGGACGACACTAAAATACACTGCTGGACGTTACTGCGTACCCGCTGCCTTCACAAAACCGCGCGTAGATAAGAGTTTATGCCGCTTCTGGGAGTAGCACACTAACTCTGCTTTACACTGTGTTCATGCATGCTGCAGTTTGCAGAAACAAAAAAAAAACAAACAAAAAAAACAACACCCCAACAGCTGATTGTAATTGCGCGTCTATTTGTGCAATTAGGGTACAAGAGCTGAATGTACCCAAAGTAAAGACGTCAAAGATGTTAAAGCGCAGCACAAAACTACGATCACTATCTGCGTGTTAATTATCGCCTCATTAACTCACAGCAGGCCATTAGTCAGCGCCTTAAGTGGGCTTCCTGTTGCTGCATCCTTCTGCAAAGGATCATTAAAAACATAACTGAAAAGATAAAAGAGAGAGAACAATCAAAAAGAACTTTAAAAACGAATAAAATTATACTAATAGTGAATAAAAAGGACAATAAATAATGTAGGTTAGGATCAACAGTTGTAAGAGATGTACATTCTCAACTCTAATAATAATAACAATAATTACAATAATAATGCAGTGCATTCAGAAATATGGCCTATAGTCTCAAATGTAAAAACATAATCCAGAATGATTCCTGTTATTTTATTTTAAATGATTAACTTTTTGAGGAGGAGTAACAATGGATCATATACTTTGGTCAGTTCGTGTCAATGACAGCTCTTATTTTTCTTCAAAAACGGTGAACATTCATTTAGAAGATGCGAGAAGGAAGCCTTCAAATAAAGCGTCTACTCCCTCAGATAGTCTGCAGAGCAATGTGAGCGATATGAGCCCAACAGTTCAAGACATTAATAGTGCGGTGATTTGACGAAACTTGACGTCGTTCTGTGTCCAAGATGAGCGCGAAAATAAATAACGATACAGCACAACCTAAACAAAGCAGACGTGGCCATAACTACTTCACACTTTGCAAAGTATACGAACTGTTAGAAGTACATAGTGAGCATCACGAATGCAAAACTGGGGAAATGCGAAATGTACACAAAGGTGCGGTGAGTTCTGCCAATGGTGCTTATTGTCTACGTGTAAACAGTATAAAACTCATCATCATACATCATCGCACAACAGCTAACTACTCACAACACGACATTCACATTACATAAATGTTTTAAACGGCGCATTTTGCCATCAGTGGAATGAAACTGTCTCTTTAAGTGATTTTTTTGTTTTTGTTAAATGACTTTTTTCAATGACAAGTGAACATGTTCTTGCACAATGTATGTGGTTATATAATATGTGAGCACCGGTGTGCGTACGTTTGTAATATATACTTTCTTGTGTTTAAGGACGGGTCATATGCACAAATGACTTTTTGGAGCAATAACACCCCCATGCTGTCAGGTTAGGCAAATACTTCCAAGCTCCTGACTCACCTGCTGAGGTGATGAAGTGAGAATAATGTGGCTCTCAGCACTTGCAAAAATAGACAACTAATTGTTTACTGTAGTACGGAGGCGTAAATACATTCCAATGTAAAGTAGTGATTCAGTGTTGAGAGTGTCCAGGTTTAGATTTAATGCTCCTGATCAAAGCACCTCTGGTGGAGAAGCTACTGCAGCTATGGAGAGCTATCCTGAACTGCTATTGATTCACCGTAGAAAGTATATAATGATTTACTACAGTGTGCTGTGCAAGTCACTGCAGCCACACAGTTGATGTAAACAAGTAAGTAAATTCAGTCCCTGCCACCTGTTGAGTGAATGAGAGGAAAATCACGACTGCTCCTAGTGGCAAAAATGTGCCATGATGACCCTAAATAGTACCAGCTCCGACTTACACACTTATAAATCAGCAAAACACAATTTATATGTATTAAAATGTGCCTTCTGGTTCCTGTAGTATGAGTTGCAGACCGTATTTATGATGATCACCATTCAAATGCATTTAAAGTGACTGTTAACATTCACCATATACTGAAGTTCATCCAGGTACACCAGACACTTGCAGAAGATGATAAATCTAAGGACGCCTCTTCTTTCCTCCTTCGGATGCAGATCGTAAGTGTCCTTTTACAAGTTGACGTCAGGAATGAATGGATTGCTGACACCATTACAGTGAATCCTAAAACAACTCTGGTAACTGAACGGCTCTTAAAGGCATGGGTTGACACAAGATGTCATGGTTAAATGTCATGCATGTCGATATACAAACAATGATGAATGCACAGTTTAAGCAAAAAATGTAAGTTTGACAGACTGCTTGATAATTCATTTGGTAAAGCATTAATTCAAGCCAGGTGGGAGTTTGCAGTGTAAATAAAAACTTTTATGGACATCAACACACACTGGATTCTATAAGAAGCAGAGAAGTCACCCTGAAAATGAAGATAACGGTCCCAAAGCAGGGAAGGTTCATCCAAATGTACATGCAGTACACCCACCCGTTTATTATTTCTGCCCTTGACAGAAGTGCTTGTAAAATGGCTTTGGGTTAATCTTAGGTGCTTTATAGGTTATACATTAAATTTAGACAACTTGTTAGTAAACATATATTTTAAATACTATCTGCTTTGTGTCTGGGCTCCTATTCTCAAGCTTCAGATAGCTCAACAGGGTTTCCCCATTTCACATATCTCCGTTATGTCCTTTATGACTGTACCTATATTTTAATTGATTAGTGAATAAACTGAAACCGACTGTAGTATGAGTATAGTATGATATTGAGACACAGTGAATGTCTGAAATATGCAGCACAAAATTAGAGGCTTTTCAGAACAAAGCGCTGAAAGCATGAAGCATGGAGGTGACTGTATTATGCTTTGTGTTTATGTGGCAGTGAGTGACTCAGGAATTTCTCCCCTTTCTCCTCTACACCCGCCAATTCCATCAACCATCAGATTTTCATTATGAACGGCAACTATTTAGGTAGTAGGACATGTAACGACCAGCCGGTGTCACTGTCCACCAGCATAAAAGCACTCAATTTGCCCCAAATGCCATGTCCTTAGCTGTTATAAATTCCTTTTTTCCAAGAGTATCTTACCCCCTGACTTTAGGTTGTAAGAAGTTAAAATCATGATGAAGACACTATTTTGACTTAAATGACTAGTAGACCTACTCATAGTTTAACCTCTCATGTTCTTTTAGGGCATTTCTCTGTCTTCTTTTACTGTTGATTGTCCTAATTAAAAACCATCATTAGTACTCTGAAACAGCTTCACAGTAAAGTGGCATCCATCATGGGTGTGTATGCTCAAAAGAAAGAAAATGTGAGCCTGGCTGGCTATGACAGATTAATGTCTGTAAGAACAGACACACCCAGTATCACCTCTATTATAAACTGTATGTTTGCTAATTAAGTCAATAAGTGTCTGTCAAAATGCTGAAGATTACACGAATCAGCAGCTCTGCACCTTTTCACATGTCATTTTTATTAGACTTGTCTGCTTTATTGTTGGTCAGTCAATATTTGCACAGTACTTAAAAAGTAAGCACAGCCCTTAGACATTGTTCTCTTATTTGATTTATCTTAATGAGTTTTTCCAGGGATTTACTTTTTTTTAATAACCAATACTTTTCTCTCATTCACCTACACCTTATTTGATGGATTCTTGGTTGATTAAACTATTCACACCAAACTATTTCCTTTTGTCTATTTCCTTATAAAGTGATTTTATTGTTAAATGTGTTTGGTAGGTGATTGCATGGCCACAAACAGAAGATCTCATAGGGAAGGTTGTTAAAATCAAATGAAAATCACCTTAACTCAAACTCCTCTTTGCAGGAAAATCAAAATAATTAATTGAATTTAAATCTTTAATTATTTCCTATTCAAACTTTTCATTACCTTGTTCACTAACAAACCTTATCTTGGCATATGTTTTGTTAGTGTAGCCTCAAACGAAACTTAATTTTACAGACTTTGTGGAGGCGAAGAGTTTGAGGAAGACTACATTACATTTCTGGAATAACATGTGTTGCAGATCACATTAGCCTCTTGGCACAAGCCACAGGCAGTTGTTGATAGAAGTGTCTGTCATAAGGAAGGAGAAACTCACAAAGATGCAGTCAGAAGAATGAGAGGGAGGGAGCGTATGTGTGTGTGTGTATAAGAGAGTCAGAGGAGAGTGAAAGCAACACAGATTAACTGCGAAAGGAAAGCCAGACTCGTTTTTCTTGTTTCTGCATATCTCAAGAAGGTGGGACGGACCCGTGTAAACAGCTTAGGTCAGTGCACATACAACTCTGCATGAGGATTGATTTCTGAAACTTGGATTTAAACACTCAAACCAAAAGGTACAGTGATTAATCTAGACTACATGTCTTAACATTATGTAAATAGAGTGTGTGTGTGTGTGTGTTTGTATCTGAGAGAGAGAGAGAGAGAGAGAGAGAGGGAGAGAGAGAGGGAGAGAAAGCGAGAGAGATACACCTGTCAGATGACGGGCAGCTGCCTTGTGTCAGTGATATGTTGCTAAGTGGAGACTTGGAAGCAGCTTCACTTCATCTTGATACCTTAGACTCTTTCTTAATGTGGCGTTACACGCTGTGCATTTTATGAGAAACTGAACTAGTTGATGCAGTATAAAGTGATTCATAAGTATGTTGGAAGAAGAGGAAGAATTACATGAGGGAGAAAGGCAGGAAGATGAGCAAAAATGATGAAAAACATTCAACTGTATTTGCATGGCACAGACTTGTGATGAACTGACAGTTCTTTCTATTAAGTTTTGGTGGTTGTGTCATCTGCATGCTATGCATCTGGTGACAGTGGTTTTTCCTGTAGTGTTTATCGGTCATTTACAGTGAGCATGCACTCTAAATACTCAGCATTCCTACAATCAACTTGTGGAATGTGGCAATATCAAGCACTCATTCGTCATTTTTTATGATGTCTAGACAAAGTTGAGAGGACCATATTTTAAACTGTTGGATAAAGTTTATCAAACTTTTCAAGTAAAAAAAAAAAAAGCAAAACAACAAGCAAAACTAAAATATATACTTATTTATCATTGCTAATATAAAATTTCCCAAAGAACATGAATTAAGTGTCACAGTCCTAAATGTTATTCTGCGTATATGCTCAATTTTAATTTAATTTTTTACTCTTTTGCACCCTCACACAACAGATGTCTGGACCACCTCCTCCGGTGGTCCCTAGAAAGCCTTCAGGTGTCCGAGTCATGATAACTCCAGGAGAGCAGCTTCCTCCTGCTGGTCAGCCCATTCACACACACTTTAACACAGGTAAAATTATCTGCCTAATACTAAATGATCTAAACGATCTGTGTACATGTATGTTATGCCATGTATGTTATGTGTTAAGTGTACTGTTGCCACGAAGATGTCCTTTTTTTCCTCTGCATGCTATTTACACCTGACCTGATACAGCAGACTCAGCGTTTTTGTAGATGTCTGAGTTTGTATTACTGACCTTGTTCTTGCTCTGCTCAGAGAAAGATGCCAGTGTGGAGCCAAAGCACACATCTTTATTGAATGCAGAAAGAGAAGTGGTATGTGCTTGCATACATGATTTGGATTTTCCTTTTGATATGTGTGGCCCAGTGGGTTTAAGAATACAGCTTACAAATAAACAATAAGATCTTAAAGTCAAAAGAGATTGCGACTTATGTGGTCCCATAGAGTTTATGTCAATAATCCACATACATCAAGACCCAGACCAATGTCTATTGTCTACTTATCAAAATAAAAAAGAAAGTAGCATATAGCATTTTTAATGCATATATATATAACTGAACTTTAGCTTACTGATAATATATAGTTTTGAGGCAGACTTAGTGTAGGAGGTGTAGAGCTAAAAGATTATTTAATATGTCTCTATATTTATTGAAGGAAAACACCTTCAATGACCTTTGTATTGAATTTTGAATGAATATAGGGCATTGAAATATGTACATGTAAAATATATAAGGAATACAAAATTAAGAAGATAAAAATAAATATTTACACAGAATTGAAATATCATTTTAAACATTTAGTTAACTATTCTATGATTGGTGACATTACGGTTAACCACTAGTGGCACTGCAATGGCCAAATCGAATGGTAGAAAAAGAATCAACTTCTATGGAGAGAGGTAGTTGGGATTATTTTGTTTTGTTTTTAAACTCCCCAAGCCTGTTGGAGAGGATTATCAGAGATATAAAGACGAGGATTTTCATTTTAGTTTGAATAGGTCAAGCCTACATTATACTATATACTGAAATCCAGCAATACAGCCCTGCAGTAAATACTACCTGGTGAATGTTATAATGTTCAGTTTGTTTGTTGAGACATTGTGGTGTGTTAATTCAACTGGAAATGGTTATATTTAAGGCTGTAGTTTGTAGTGTTGCTGTTGTAGTGTTCCTGTAGGTGGACAAAATAACAGAAATCAATGCCTCTTTCATAGTCTCAAATGTTGCTACTTTCCATGTTAGTGCAACTCCTTATATGTTGTTTAACTGACCAGCATTATGAGTTAATTCACTTATTGAAACACTTTCTGTAAGTCACTCTATGTATCAAATTTTCATCAGGAGATCCTGAACCACTGTTTTGATGATGTGGAGCGATTCATGGCTCGCTTGCAGCAGACAGCTGAGGCCCAGAGTGTTCTCAACCAAAGGAAGAAGAAGAGCAGCAGGAAGAGCAAGAAGAAGGAGAACCAAGATGGTGAGAACTGATATCCTTTTATACCATGCTTTTAACTAACTACTGGTGTCATAGTTCCACAAAGACATCAAGATAACAGACATACCTTTCAAAGCATCTGATCTAATGAAAGTAACTGTGGAACACACAAATAACTCGACTTGAACAAGCCTTCAGAAATGAAGCAGTCAGAGGTTTGAGGCTGTTTGGAGGTGCTTGGTGACTGCAGGGGAAGATTGAATCAGATAAATCTTAGTAGCAGAATGCTGGCTATGCTGCAGAAGAAGAGTATAGAGACAGGAAACGCGAGACAGTTGTACTATTGACACACTATTTCACAGGATGAAAGCAGATCAACAGGCAAGTCGCCAAAAATGTTTCCTGCAGTAAGCATGACAATAAAACTTTGTAGTGAAGCACTGAAGCTTTAAATTTATCTTCAGATTGAAGATAAATTAGATTTCTGAATGGCTGTCTCTGTTCCACTGTGATATCAAGATTAGTAAAGAGAAAAGTGATGCGATTTGACTCTCTGGCCTGGGTTTTCTATGTACATTGTTGTTTCTTCACCATTAGATGCTAGTTGTCAATAGTTGTGAAAGGGAGTTATACTATTTGTCCCTTATTTGTGTTCGCCTTGTGTTGGCCTGGCAACATGACTGGGTGTTTCCCCTAGGTTTCCTCGGCCAGTGCATGTTGCGATAGGTGTGACCACAGATAACAATTACAACAATTAATGTATTCATAAAGAAACAGAGGACAAATTTTATTAGTCACTACCACTGGGTTTGTCTAATAGGTGAGGACTTGCTCGAGCAAGCTAGAACAAGCACTCCTCTCCACACCTAGACACAGTGTTTCTATTTTTTCTATATTCTACAATTCCTCCCACTCATAAAGTGTTAAATACTTAGTTAACTTACACCTGGCAGATTGGCTCTATATGCTCAAAAAGCACAAAACAAATGATACTGTACATTTAAGCATGTCAAATTTGAAAAATGAATGCAAGAGCAACACTAACATGGATTCTATTGTGGTTATAATGTGTCTGTGTTTTATATGTATACTGTATCGGGTTGTTTTGGTTGTAGCTGTGATCCTGCTCTTCTCTGTGTGCAGATGATTTATTGACCATGAAAGCTTGTCCTCCATCAGAGGAAGAATTTGTGGACCTCTTTCAGAAATTCAAGTACTCCCTCAGTCTGCTGGTGAGATTGGTTCTCTGGAAACATAATGAAAACTGAGAATAGCTATTAAGTGTTTAGAGTGGCACGATCTGACTTCCTGGTTTATATAGGGCCGTCTCAAGTCATCCATCTCAGAGCCTGAGGCGCCGGAGCTGCTGCATCACGTCTTTAAGCCTCTTAGACTGGTGAGTCTCTCTAAATGTTTCAGTCTCTCTCTCTGTGTGATGCTGAAAGTAGTGACCACCTCTTTCACAGATCGTGAAAACCACTGGAGGGCCAGCATTAGGTGCCACAGTCATCAGTCCCGCTCTGACCAGTGGTGCCATTTCACTTCTCCAGGAGCATCTAACTGAAGAGGAAAAAGAGCTCTGGGCTTCATTAGGGCCTAACTGGACTTCACACTGGTCTGTGTGTTTATATATGTGTGTATAAATCTGTTTTAGAGTGTGGGTGTGTGTATGTCATGTTGCTCTAACAAACCCTCTGACCATCTCTCCCAGTTCGCAGCTTAGCGTGTCTGTTCCTCCATACTCACCTGTCTTCCTGGATGGGTGGAAGCCTCATACATTTGATTCAAATGGCCAGCCTTTGGAAGATCCCATTGAATCACAACACAAACAGGATGCCATCAGTGGAAGCAGGGCGGCGCAAACTCTACAGGACCAAGCTCGACAGACAGCAGAGGGACCTGAAGGCACTGATGAAGTGTAAGACTGTAGAGATGGAATAAAAGTTCTTTTTAGTGAGGGTGGAGCGAGGGTACAAATACCAGCAATATTTTTAATGGCTGCAATTAACAGTATTTTGCCTAATAACATGTGTCAGGAGGCTATTAAGACTGAGGGCAACTCACTTGAACACTTCTCATCAGAGATTACAATAACTGATATATGATAACTTCATCATTTCTATTTCAGGGATGAAAATGGGCTCCCGCCAGAGGGTGAGAGACTTTACTGCTGCAGTTATGACTTTGTGGCCAGAAACAGCAGTGAACTCTCAGTGCTTCAAGGAGAAACACTAGAGGTACAACTTCATAATCACAATTGCAGATGGTGACTGACGTGTAAAGATATGTTCTTGGAATATGTTGCTAAACTTGTTGCTAAATTTATCTGTGTCTTATCTTTCTTTTAGGTCATTGAGTCATCAAAGCGATGGTGGAAGTGTCGGAATCGCTTTGACCAGATAGGATTTGTTCCCTTTAACATCTTGGAACCTCTGTCTGCTCTGAATAACACTGGGAGAGAAAGCCCAGTGGAACGCAGGGAGTCAAAGGTAAAAGTATGGACCCACTGTTAAAAACTGCACACACTGAGATTTTTTTGTCTCATGTCATCTTACAGTTTTTATTCATTTCTGCTTTTCCACAACAGAAGACACCTCTTACTCCTCAGTCAAAGTACTTCTCATATGCTCCACCGAGCCCGGTGGGGACCAGTCCTACAGCTACAAGCCCAACAATGCGACCTCAGAATATGGTTTTACCGTCTACAGCAATGCATGGCGAAGACAATGACCGAGGTAACATACCATTACATGTTAAGCATCAGTTCAGCCATAATAATAAATTATGTGTACAGACACGGAGGGGCTTGTTAGTTAGAATCTCAAGTGAGATTGTAAACAAAACTGTAGCTTCTAGTACACAACTTCTTGGAGTTTGCAACCCATAAACATGAATGAATGAATGAAATAAGCAATTTGCTCAATCAACACATACTTTTTTTTTAATACGTTAAAAGCATGTTCAGAGTAGAATTTTTCAGCATGTAACAGCAGAAGAAATATGATATGATAAGAAGTATACATATAAGAAATATCAATGAAGTGTATCATATGTGGAAGCAAGGATTACAAATGCACTGGTGTAACTGAAGGCAGGTGCAGTCTTTTGATGACCATTATTGTCCGTAATCTTTAGAAATTTAGTGAAAAACCTTCATGAGCACGTATCACATTTAAATGCAAAACAACCCTGAAGACTGAGCACTGATCTTGAAATGCTCAGACTCACCGTGCTTGATACTGTACCGGTTTACATGCAAATGATGTCCTGTGTGTTTACGCAGTGCTGATGATGAATGATGAGCTTCTTCAGCGGCTGGCTGAGAAAAGAAGCTCGGTCCGTCCTCTGGTGGTCCCCCGCACAGCTGACACTTCTAGTCCACTGAACTACCACTCGCCGCCTGCTGAGGTGGAGGCCTGGCTCACCGCCAAGGGCTTCAGTGAACAGTGAGTATGCAAGGTGGCAGCTCAGACTTTTCCCCAGAAACCTAATTCAGAATAAGCTCTGTTTGCAGAAGCTATTTGTTCATTTATAGACACATCCACACTGAAGGAGTTTTAAATGAATAGTTTGAATGAAAATGACCTCTACCAGGCAATTTAAAATGAGAAGTAGATTTTTATTGGTCAAGTGGAGAAGACACTGTCTTGCCTTCAGTGTGTTGTATTTAGGTGCTTATTGGGCAATGAGGTGCTAAAGAACAATGAAGAAAAAAGTTATCTTCACACTTTGTTGCAGTTTGCAGCTTTCACAAGTACACTCCCTGATTTTGTTACAGTGCCCAATAGCGCCCTCAAATGTCAAAATCTCCTCCCTGCTAGTGTTTATATACTCAACTCTGAACTGAGTTGAGCTGGAGTTGAACATAAACAGTGAGCTGGGAGGACATTTAGGAAATGTGAGGGCACTAAACGCTACAGAAAAATTAAGAAGTGAATTTTCTAAAGAAGAGAAGCTTAGATTTGCTTTAGATTATTCCAGTTTCAACTATTTCTACTTGACAAAGATACTCCAGATTACACTGTAATTGAACATTTGACAATGAAAGCTCTATGAAAGTGAACCGACATCAACACAGATTTTGTTGCTGCTTCCTCTTCTGTCAGGACAGTCCAGAGTCTGGGCATTTTAAATGGAGCGCAGCTTTTTTCCCTGAATAAGGAGGAGCTCCGCACTGTGTCACCAGAGGAAGGTGTAAGAGTTTACAGTCAAATAATGGTGCAGAAGGCCCTTCTCGAGGTTTGTTTGTCTGTCATCCTGGATATAGGCTACTGTGTCTGTGTGCATATGTGGGTGTGTGTGGTTATGCTTGGGTTCATGTTTTCTGAGCCACTTGTTTGCTCAGCCTTGGCTTATGTACTGGCTTATGTACCACATTATTGGTGACCTACATTGACTGCAGAAATACATATTAGCTTCTAGACACCTCAGTTGTTACTGTGGGTAGATTTTTGCAGCTGTTCATTGCTAGAGAGTCTGATATTAAAGGGTGTGTCTTAATTTGACCTTCACTTCACAAACATCAGTTTGAAATATGACCAAAAAGAGCTGTTAGTTCAGTGCAAAGGTCATCTTCAGTCAAAATAATGGACTAAAATGGAAAATTTCTTAAATCACACTTCGTTCTTCCTCAGGATGTGCGCAAAGCCACAGAACTGGAGACGGTGATGGAGAAGCAAAAGCTGAAGATTGACCTGAAATCAGGGAGTGAGGTGGTGTGATGGAGCGATCTAACATCCACTGATGCAGACGTGGAATCAAAGATCAGTGGACATAAATGTAGTATTGCTTATACAACTGTTACATTGCTCATGTGCTACAGATACATCAGCCAAAGCAATCCGTGGTTTGATTTTTAAGACAGAGACTTTAACCTCCTTGCCAGAGTTGATTAAAATTATCCTTTTGTTCATCATATATTTAACAATGTGTAAGTATTTCTATTATTCACCGTTCAGACAATACCTGAAACATGACATTAACCACAAGAAAGTAAATGCTTTGATAATGGAATGAAACTACTTTTACAGCTATAAAACCCATGAAATGTAGCTTCTGATAAACATGTTTGACTCCACAGAACAGACCTGTATGAAAAGAATGTTGCTCGTTGCAGCCGGATGCTGTTATAGACCAAATTTATCAAATACATTAAATTGACACCATAAATATACAATTTGAGCCCTGACTCTTTCTTTGATCTCTGGAGGCTATCATGTTTTCTGATTTTTCATTGTGATTTAATCTGTGGTGTATATTATGACATGATGTGAAACAAGGAAACACAACATTGTCTGAAGGAATGTGTATTTCTGGATGATAGCTTTTGAGCTTGCAGCAACAATTAATTTCATATTCTGACTTGACTTGCTATATGCTTAAACTATACATTCTCAAAAAAAGATGTTCTAAATAAGTCACTTCATGGTTAATATTGAGTAAAACATAAAGACTCTGTGTAAAGAAGATATAAGAAAATATGTTTGATTTTAAAGTCATTACATAGATTAATTACAAGTAAGTGGCGCTGAAGATGTCAACATATACAATCTGAATCATTCCCCTGCATCTAACGATAGCAGGTGGAGGAAAATCATCATCATCATCATCATCAACATGGAAAACCGTGCGGGGCACAACGACATGTTACATAAATACATTTTTACAGTGGAAGGACCCCCAAATTCTACAAAGAGGTCATAAAGAGTGATGGTTTGATTTAGACTCAACAATTCACATTTGAACTCGAGTTTTGCGCTTAACTTGCCTCATATTTTGTTTTTCTGCTCCACAGTGGTTTCAAACAGAGGTAGGAGGATTACTTCATGATTTCAATTACGCAAATTTACTCAAAGTAGAATAATTACATTTGAGGACATACTGTAGTTCAAGTGAACGATTAACTTAAATTGCTTTTCAATATTCACAAAAACAACACTACTGCATAAAAATAGGATTGCAATCTCTTGAAAAATGTGTGTTTTTTTTCTCTGTGTGAATATTGTTGACAAGAAACTTTATGCAACACTTCATCAGTTTGCTGGATCATGGTTGGTCAGCTGAGTGCAGGTTGTGTGTGCAGTTTGTATGTACAGTAGAAGCTGTTCATGATCGTCATACAGCAGAGCAGTTACAGAGAGCCTTACCTTTTTACAGTATGGGCAACAAAGATTTGTTAAATAAAATTAGATTACACTGTGTCTATGTTGTTTAGCAGTACCTTGATCTAACATTAAGTCAATTTTAACATGAAATCTGTTTAGACCCCTTTTAGCTATTTAGACTACTGTGCATCAAAATTTTGGGATAGAAGCCAGAATGTCAAGCACACCAGATTTTAGCCATTGTCAGAGGGACTTTGACATATTAAATGATTGTGAAATACATTCTGATGTCATATCTGTTTTGATCCACGAGCAATTCAAATATTTTAGTTGGAAATCAGGTACTGACATTTTCAACATCTGTCACGCATATTTCCACACTGCAGGTCCATGTTTTGTACACATCGTATTCACTGCAGGGGACAGAAGGATGAATGATTACTATACACACTTCATCCTGAGACCAAAAACCTGTGACAACATATACTTGTTAATGTAGCGAGAATTATAAAATCTCAGTGACATTTGTTTTAACAAAAGAATTTCATTGTAAGTGCACTTGCTGAGGTAAATGATTTGGCAGGAACTCTAAATCTTTTTCAGTCGCTGTGGTCACGCTATCAGAGGAGACAGAGCTTTTGAGCAGCAGCAGGAGAAGAGGTAGTATCACTGATTCTCACTGCGTTCGACTCTTGGCGTCTTCACACCTCACAGGTGATGTTCTGGTCACAGCAATCCCACTTCAGGAGCTCTTTTCCCTGAAACCACAGCTGGATTTCCCTCTGAGCGCCCTCCAGTGAATCACTGGCATGGACCACATTCCTTTAAATGACCAACGCACATCAATATTTTACCTCCAAGACAGAAAGTCACATGCAAAAGATGCCTATCAAAAAAGTTATTGCTCAAAGCTAAAACCTACTGTGGACACAATGACATCAAATGACATCAGGTTTACCTGCTGACATGAAAGCTGAAATCTCCTCTGACTGTGCCTGCCTGGGCCTCAGCTGGGTTAGTATGTCCCACCATCACACGTGATGTCTGGATTACATTGTGCCCTTCCCACACCTAAACAAGAATAAAATGACACACATATGAAAACAAGCTATTCAAAATTTGAATTTGTAGCAGTTTTACACCCCAAACACTGCGTATTAGGATTAAATCAGTAGCAGTCATATTCTAAAACACAAATGTCAATAAGGCGAAGGGTGATGAAAATCAAATAGAAACCATTACATGTCATTATATGCACATGATGACTAGTATTTGTTATATTTTCAAAGACAATAATTACACAGGGGTGATTATTGCTATTCACTCATATTCGATAAATTCAGCTTGTGTGTGTGTGTGTGTGTAGGAAACAGCAGACATTGCTAATGCACGTGCCTGTTCAATGTAAAATAATGCAAAAATAGAAATCCTATAAGAGAAGAGCCCTCACCATGACAACCACGGGACCTGAGGTCATGTAATGCAGCAGACTGGGATAGAAAGGCTTCTTCCTCAGTTGACAGTAGTGCTGAGACAGGAGATCCTCAGACACCTCAGCAGCAGAAACAGACACAGTTCAAATGAAACAAACAGAAAACTTGCACATTACAAACATCACCAAACACACGATTTCTGACTTCTGTACCTGCAACATTTTCAGGCCGACCAGTTTGAACCCACGCTGCTCAAAACGTCGAATGATTTGTCCCACAAGACGGCGTTGAACTCCATCTGGCTTTACAGCTATAAGAGTCTGCTCCCTAACATCTGGAACACCTGGTGGGGCAGAAAGAAAAAGATGCTGATGTTAACCATCATCCTTGCGTGCTGCTATATTTATATATTTGTGACATACAGGGAAGAGGAGAAATATTGATCCAAATTCAGCCACAGTTCTGCAGGGAAACACGCCTCCACCACACACACACACACACACAGAGCTTTACTGTTGTCAAATACAAACTATCTCTGTGAGCAGAATGAAACTAAACACATGGGATATTATATGTATTTGGTGTGTTAGTTGTAGTTTGGCAGCTGTGAACACAGCTGGCCGCTGTGAACACTCCAGGCACGAGCTAATGAATGACTGCATGCGATCAATTAAATACACACGTGACCCAACACGAGAGAACTTCACTCTCCTGGCATTTCACTTTAAGACTGTCTGTGCCAGTAAAATCCAGCGGATCGTTAACAGGCTGGATGGAAGTTCAGTTTGAAGAAAAAGGTTCTGGTGTCGTACTGGACGGTTTCTGTGCCTTGGCCATTACGCACGAGTGCGCACACATTTTGACAGATTACGCACGCCGCAGGTCACCTTTTTCTCCATCATCGCTGATACCCACATTCATAATCATCATCATTATCACTATCTTCTGTGCCTCTAACCTAGTTCCAGTTCATGACCCCCTGAGTTTGGCGAGCAAATTTGTTTTGGAAATGTCCTCAACACAAATACGGAACAAATACGGTGCGCATCGGAGGTGAAGTCCCTTAGATTTTGTGCCAACTATGTTTAACACGTTAAATAGAAAGGTATATATTGTATTTCATCGCCACATATTAAGTTTGTGGCGATGACAGTTTTCTTGAGTCCTGGAAGAGTGCCATGTAGTTCTTCCGCTCGAGTTTTCTTAAGTGAGGACAAGTTGTTTGAAAGTGCTTGAAACACTGAATGAAAAGTACGAAAGCAAAACATCGATGAAATAAATGATGTGTAAGTCACTTACTTGATTTGCTCCTGTGCGCAGCAGCTCTGTGCCCATTCAGCAGCGCAGTGGGGAACCCAAACAACAAAGTTTTGGTGGTTTCTTGATTCCCTGAAGAAATCTGCTGGAGGATTCTCTTAAAAACGCACCGCTGCAACATGACCGTGTTTTGACGTGTGTTCAGTTCTTCTGTCAGACACCACAGACAGAAGTCAAGCCTTCTCAATCAAAACTCACGAGTCATCCCCCTCTCCGTCCCCCCTCACTAACTGCCTGAAACATGTTTAACTCCAGTGATGCCAGAGGTGTGTCCTCTACTATTTACTCCAACATTCACACTGAATTCAGAAAGGTTTCATTTGCAAGGCTTTCTGGTTTATTTGTTGGATTCCTGTGAAGAAACTTTTCCCAGAATCTCGTGAAGCATATTTTTATCTTCACTTTTCATTTCACTGCAGCCAGTAACAGTGGACTGGTGACTGTGAGTTTAAGAGTCAAACATGGATCCTGTAAATCAGATCCTACAACTAGAGCTGAGAACATGATTTGAGTTTTACAGCATTTAAAGTGAATGTTAACTACATTAAAATGACTAATAATGGCATAAGAACATTAGAAATAAAAGGAAAAAGAGGAGAAGAGGAAAAAGTCAAATAATTCAGATGCAAAGACATCCAGACTTTGTCCCTTTTGGAGCTTTTTTTCACTTCTCATTATGTAACTCAACAGCGTTTTGTTCATTTTTTTTCCAGAGTTAAACTCTATAGTGGCAGTTTGTAAAACAGACTGAGATTTAGGTTTCAGACTTGTCAGCCACAGAAGACATTGTACAGCTGAAGAAGGCTGAGTGAGTAGTATTCCTTGTGATGAATAAATTGATTTGGAGGAGTAAAATTAGTGGAATTCCCTTTAAAAGCACATAAATCTCTTGAAATGTTAGCGATTTCAATACCATTTAGGTTAATTTTCAATGCAAACCAAAGTTCAATGAGCACTAAATGGAAACAACATCTTACAATTATAATTATATACATGCTTCTTCTACATATTTAGCAGCAAGAGGATATTTTGAGACAAAATAAGGTGTAATGAAATTAAGTCCAGCAATAAAACCCATTTAGTTCTGTTCCCCTTGCAGCCCTATAAGATGGAGTGAGTGACATGACCTTCCAGCCTGTTTTCTAATATCCAGCAATGACACAAACCTGAATGTGAAGCTAACAGCATAACTGAATAAACATTTGTCTTCAGTATTTAGACAAAAACCATCTCCAGTCAGTGTCTTGGTGATGCTTAAACGTCTTAATATCTGAAACCCTGGAAAGATGAACAGCATCATTCATGAATATCAAAGCTGGAACTCTGTACAAGTTCATCCTACAGAAAAGATGAAGGAATGTCTGGTGTTGAAGTTGTGAAGTTTCACCTTGTTAATGCTGTGAAGTTCTTCCTGTCTTCTGTATGCAGTGTCCTCACACAGCATCTGTCACATGTGATATGTCACACGTCACCTTCATCAAGACTTCCAGCTGTTGGTGCTTCATAGATTTTAAAGGGCATTATCCATTCTTAAAATTAAAATTAGCTCCAGTGTAACCATCAACTTTTTTTAAAAGACTCCAAACCAACTATTTGCTTGTTTGTGTGTGTTCTAAAAGATACAAGGCTGAAAAAAAAATCAGCAATAAAAAAAAAAAGGATTCGAAAAGGATGCCTTTGATAGAGAGGTTAAAACATTGTAAACATTCTTGTCACATACAACACTGTAAAAAAATTCCAAGAGAAGAACACAGAATCTGATGAAATTAACCAATACCTGAGTTTTACTAAAAAAAGCACTTTATTAATCAAGCAGGTTTTCTCTTTTTCAGAATGGAATGATATGAAAGATCTTAAGTTGAGAGTCCGTCTCCTTTGGAGATGAAAAAAACTTGAAGGCAAAAATGAATAAAAGCAGACATTTTAAAAACTCAAAATGAGTTGAAAGTGCTCAGTCCCAGCCCAGCTTTTGTTGCAGAGGCGTGGGAAAGAAGGCCTGGCTCAGACTGCTCCAGGTCTGGGCGAAAGCCAACTGCAGACCAGGTTTACATTTCTTGCCAAAATATCATTGGCAACACATAAGGAGGGCGCTGCTTTCAAAAAAAAAAAAAAAAAAAAATTATGCGCCAACCTTCTACAGTAGAAATCAAAGAGAAATATCAGCAGCATCCTCAGCTTCCAATCACTCAACCGTTTTGTTTTGATCCTTCCTATTTCTTTGAATACATGGACCAAAGCTGAATTTGGAGAAGGAGTGTTGGGAAAAGTGGTCAGCACAGGCAGTCCTTGAAGATCAGAGTTGATGTGTAGAGTGGTTCAAGCAGTCATTGTGCTATAGCTTGATGGTGCCAGTGGGCAGGCTACTATTACACAGTCTGTAGTAGCGAAGGTCATTCACCAGCCGCTGCACGCTTTGAGTGAACGAAGGCAGGTCCTTGAGAAAGAAAAGTTAGAGAGTAAAATTATAGACATCCACATTGTTCAGAGTGCAGAGGAGCAGAAAACATTTAAATGAGAAATCAAAGCTGTCTTCTCAAATCATGTATGAAACAGTTGGTAAACTAATGAAAATATGCTAAGTATCTGCCTAGAGACTACAACATACATTGCCACGGTTACCCATTAGAGAACAGTTCACATGCTTATGTCAGTTTTGAAGCTGTGATTGTGCGTTTCAAGATTTGTAGATTCAAGATTCTGTGTTCAATTTCACTGTCACCTGTTCAAGCTTGAAGTTGCGTGCGAGTACAGCTCGTTGGTTGGTGTCCACACCCTGGCAGCCATTGAGGAACTCTGGCATGAAAGCCGAGTAGAAGGCATCAAAGTCAACAGAGGCCATGTTGTAAATAGCGAGGGTGATTTCCTCCTGAAGGAGGTCGTGACTTTTGTGGAGAAGGACCTGCAGCAGCACGTTGATGAAGTGGAAGAGCATCGAGGTCCGGAAAAGCTTCTAAAAAACACAATAAAAACAACAAAAAAACCAAACAATTACAATGGAGTCCATACATGAGTAGTAAGCACTCAGTGTGGCTCTCATCCAGTCACTATGTGTGGATCATGGGACACATTAAACTAAATTAAAGGTGAATCCTTTTATCAAGGACATCTAAGAATTTGGTTTAATACTGACAGTGATGTCTGAGATCTTAAAAGCTGAATTTACTGGTGCTTCAGTTACAGGGGACAGGTCACACTTGTGTCACGTGTGTTTTCCCTCCTCCTGATTACTAGAAAGAAAAGGATGCAATGGCCAGAAGGAAAAATGAAATGAAAACTTCTACTGCTAACAAGCTTTCAAGTTTACCACTAATAGTGAGAAATGTTACAATCTCATACAAATTATAGATTATAAATTATATATATAAAAAACAAAAACAAAAACCCCACTGCATTTACAGCCATCGCCTACAGGTGGCTCATGTGTTAAAACTGCAGAATAGCACTGGGGATGGTAATGCTGGTATGTCAGAAGTTAGTCAGTCCACTATTCTGGTCCAAACCTTGACAACTTTTAGATGGTTTTATGGTCTTTAGAGAATGAATCATGGAGACTTTGGTGATTCCCTGACTTATTATCTATTGCCACGAGGAGGTCAGTTTTCACTTATCCCTTGAAATATCTCAACATCTACTTGATAAAAAGGCACAATGTCTGCACACACATTCATGGCTTGCAAATGTTGAATTCTAATGACTTTGGTAACACACTTTTCTTCTAGTGCCACTGTGAGGTTGACATTTCTTTTTTTTTTTTGAGAGTAAAACTATCAGTTGGATTTCCACAGAAGTTGGTACACACTTTCACCTCCGTCTCAGGATGAATTTTAATGACTTCGGCAATCCACCCACTTTGAATCTAATGCCATTCATCAAGTCAGAATTTCAATACTCAGTTTACAGCCTGTAACTGCAAAAATAATGACATTCCCATCAGCCTTAGTTTACTTATGAGTTTACAGTTAATTGTCAAATGTTAGCATGCAAACATGCTAAACTAAGATAATGAATATGGTAAACATTATACCTGCTTTAACATCATGTTAACAACTCTGTGACTTAATGTCTAAAAACAAAGACCTTAATATAAATGTTCAACTTACTCTGTGATACAACTTGTGCTTGCTGTTGAGTGACTCCAAATAGGAGAGATTCTGCTTGAAGATGTGGATGTCTGGCTGCAGGAAGGACTGGCCAAAAGCCTGCCAAAGACATTTAAGCAGTGAGTCAGTAAATTGAGAAGAATTAGATTTAACAATGACTTTATTTAATAGCTTTGTTTCAGTTAGCCAATTTTACAATTTGATGTCTGCTGATTTTGAGAACACTTCAGTTCTTTATGCTCCACATTAAAAGCTATACTGTCACACCAACTGTATAAGTAACTCAAACTAAGACCTAAAGTCTAGATTTTTATGTGCTATCTTAAAGAATTTGATGAAGTGTAGGTGCAAGCAAACACACACCTGCATGGCAGCTGTGAACTGGGCCTCGTTTTCCATGGTATCTTCAGTGGCTCCTCTTTGGACACTTGTTAAGACTGAAGTTTTGAAGAAGTACCTCCAGTTTTGGTGAAGTATTTGGTATAGCAACTCAAACATCTCTGCCTTCACATCTGGGGAAGGCCGCTATCAAAGAAAAAAGGCAAAAGGGTTTCAGATTTATACAGGGAGAGGTGACACTATGTCTATTTTAGGTTTTGGCAGGCTAATCAATACCGATGAAAACCAAATCAAGCTCCAGGATGAATATGCTTATTCGAGACAGGTAACCATGAACTGACCTCTGCCACCACTGGGTAAACCTGCTCCATGCACAGAGAGAGGATGCTGGGTAAGAAGGGCTTGAAAGCTTGACCGGGCTCTTGCACCACCACCTGCAGGATTTTCAGGAACTTCTGTACCACTCTACAACCTGCACTGCCCTCTTGCAAAATACTGGCTGCCAGCTGTTCCCTGAAACACACACAAGTGACATTACATAATTAGCTTTAAGAAAAATACCATATATTTTCAGTGTTTGTGCCTTTTAAACCTTTAAGATTCACCTAGATGGGATGTAATATTACTACTAATAATAACTATTGTTAAATAATATATACACATATTTTTTTAACCTGGTGAACATGCTGAGGAAAGTGTGGATGATTTGTCCTGTGAAGGCAACACCCATCTGGACCCGCAACGCCTGAAACAGCGTCAAGAAGAAGGCCAACATCTCATCTGTCACATCTGGAAGGAGAAGTAACAATTAACAGCTGGTCAAACAACCTCGTGTCCCAATTTTTTAAAATAATTGTAATGATGAATATTAAGTATGGTTTTGTACAGAACTTGGAACAGAGTATATGTGACCATTTGACAGTAAAAGCCAATTCATGCTTTCCGCCTACACGGATAGCTGTGGAATGGTATGAATGGAACGCACACGCGGTTCCATTCATACTACATTTGGGGGTCCGTGGACACAGACACGTTCCACATATGCACACTAGTAAACAGGGTCACAGCCTGATGACTTTCATGAGTTGTAAAATCCAGTCTGTGAGTATTACAAACAGCTGTGGTGTGTTTTTCTTACAAGCCTTAAATGCAATATTCTTTTACTCCAACTGGACTTGCTAGATTGGGTTTCATTGTCTCAATGCCACTTTAAACAACACACCAACACAGCCCTTTGTATTGTTTTACTCGAGGCTGTTTTCATTCTGAATCCAGCTGCGGAGTTCCTGTATGTCGCTGAACAATAAGAAAAAGCCAAAAAAAAAAAAAAAGAAAAAAAAAGAAGGAAAAGCGACAGCTTCATAAGAACAGGAATACAGTCCATGCATACAGTAAATGAAATCGTTTGCTTTTCTAGCACAGTCACAAATCTTTAGCTGCACGTGGACCTCTGCAGAGGGGTGCGTTGAGACCCTCGTGGCCTAGTGGACACGGAAAGCATGAATTGGCCTTAAGAGAACCAAGTTAACACCAGATGTTTGCACACTACCAATAATCAGATCATCTTTGTACTGTGATCACATTCTTAATTCAAACTAACAAACCTGTAGATGAGACACTGACCTGGCTGCTGAATAAACACTGGGAAGAGGCTGAGGGAGACTTGGACAGACTCCTGAAGACTCTGGTAGCAGATCTGACGTGATTTGGTAGATTCCCCAGAAATGCTGTCCACTATGTCTCTGAGCACGGGCAGGGTTTGCTGTATCACTGTTTTCACTAGTAAAAAAAAAGGCAGAACAGGACAAAGTGTGAAAAAGCCAATAAATCTGTTATCAACGTCAGTATAATTAAAAAAAAATATGCCAAAACTAACAAAACCAAAAACAAAAGAAAGAGAAAGAAATACTGACAGTCACCCAGATCAGGTCGCCGTGGAGTTATGTTCACTGTCCCTCTTAAAATACGATATTCCCGAGTGAGTGCTGCCAGAAGACTGGCATGGTTGCTGGAGCGTGTTTGCCACTGCTGCTCACTCTCTGGTAAATTCGGCCACGGGAGCAGCAGCATGTTGGATAAAGCCCTACAGACCAACATGTGAGCCTGTATGAGCAGGCGCACGCACACACAAAGACACAGAGAGGGTGATTAAGTCATGTATTTAGGACATTTTAAGAATTTCAAACCTAGAGATTAAATGTATGTGGAGTTTTTAAAATAGTTTGTGTGGTGTTTTATTTAAAAGATAATTTCATGCACAATAAAAGCAACAAACATTTACCTCTTGAGGGAGTCTGCGGGTCTGATTCTCTGTGATGAGGTTGAAGATGTTCTGAACAGCTGGCAAAGTGACCAAGAACACAGGTCGCACAGTAGAGGTGATGGAAACCATCAGATGACACGCTGAGAGCAACAACTTCTCAGGTACCTGGAAATAAGGAGAGAATTTAAGTGCTAGAAACAGGAAAGAAAGTCTACTTTCCTTACAAATGCTTGTTTGCTCAGGACACATCAACACATTTTGGTCAGATAATGTTGTCTTGTTTTGAATAAAGTAATAAATGAGTGGCTCATCTGCAGTAAAACAATATTAGTTATCAAATAAAACATGCAGTCTGGTCAATTTTACATCAAATAAACCCTAAACATCCAGAGGTTGTTATGAGAAGTGAGAGTTTTGGTAGAGATACAGCTACACACTCCATCCTGTTACTCTTCACACAGACTCAACCCTAAATACCTCTCTCCTAACCACAGTCTTCACACTTATTTTCATTTTTTTTTTTTTTTTTAAAATCAAGTAATAGATGGAAACAAGCTAAAACCAGCAGCAAATCAAGTCTTTAGCTAAGGAATAATGAATAATGAACAATAGCTGGACTGTAACTTTGTTCTTCCATCTATCTTTCCATGAACAAAACAAAGACATCTTCTATCTGGTGTCTAAAAATATTCTACATATTTCTAAGTATATTTGGGGCATTTTCTATCTAATAGAATAGAGTTGACAGGAAACAAGGGAAGAGACAGATGGAGAAAAACGACAGGCAGTAAAACTCTCTGGCTGGACTCAAACTTAGCTGTTCATGGTCAGCGTATTAACCCCTAGTCCACCAGCTTGATGCTTGTGTTAGCACAATGTGAATAAGATCTGCTTTGTGTCTTACCATGTAAAAGACAATACTGTCAATAATGCAGAATAATCAAAGCTAATTAATGTGTTATATACAAGATATGAATGATACAGCTACAAATGCCAATTTAAGAATAAATGAAATTGTACCATTTTACCATATTAACACTCAGGCAAGAGAAACAACAAACAAAAAGCACCAGATAAATAAGTGAAGAATTCTGTAAACACCATCTAAAGGTTTGTGTGTTAGAACTAGTTCATATTTTCCACATCATACTTCCTCCCTGATGAGCCACTGTTTCAACATGAAAGCAGCACTTTTTTTCTTTTTTTAACAAAGTATCCATGAACTGCAGTTACTTATATTTGACCCATAAATAGTAGAATTTCTTTATTCACCCAAATAAGAAATTCTGCATAGGTCATATTTAAGGCTTTTTTAAATTATGAAGTTTAGATGTAATAACATTTACATGACATCAATTCATGCCAGACTCATTACTGATTTATAACACCAGAAAGGACAACAGTATGAGTATGAGGGAAGCTACCTTAGCCGTGATGAGTGGGCTACTGGCATCTATTGCAGATGTGATGAGGTTGATGAACTGGCTCTGGTTTTGACCGTGGACCTCACTGTAGAACTGGGCGAGCCAATGAGAGTAGGCTTGCAAAGCAGCGAGGGCCTGTGCGTGTCTGTAACAAACAAACAACACATACATTCACACAGCTAAAACATACTTGCTTCTTCTAAACACAAGACTGTGTTCCTTTTGATGCGTTTAGTAAATTTATGATAGTATTCATTGAAGTTGTCATCAGTTTCCCAACCAATACTACAACATGACTAAAGACGTAATGAAGATTGGTCTTTATTTCTACCAAGTCTTTCCCAGAAATAAAATTATTAAGCAACTTCATTATGTAAAACATCAAACTGCTCCAATAACAATGAACGGGGGACTCCACATAAACTTCCCCAACACTTTGCCAACAGCAAAAACAGCTTTTCGGGAGCTTTTGTTCATACTGTGAAATACAGCAAAGTGTCTAAATTCACACAAACCACTGTAATTATCCACAAAAGCTCCCCTTTTCTCCTGTCAGTGAGCTGTTTAGTCTTGTTATTTGTAACTGCAACTTTCATAAACAGTGGTTCACATATATAAACAGTGTGTTACTCATGTTAGGGCTGAGTTTTGCTTTAAAACATGTGATACTCACACATCAATGAGGTCTGGCTTGAGCACAGAAGGCACAGCAGTTTCCAGGTCGTAAAGGCTGGTCTGAGAGCCGTAGCAAGTCACTTCAACCAACCTTGAAAAAGAAACACATGGTCCATTATAATATCTCGCTCCTTAAACTGAGTAGAATTCACCAGTGAAGATCAAGATTTACCAGACACACCACTTATTACGCTAAATACAATGAACCATATAAACAGAACACTAAAAATAGAAATCAGTGTCACTATAAGAGTTGAAATTCAGTAATATTGACCAAAGAATGCGCAACAATGTGGTTACTCTTATTCAAATACATATATAGCCTCATTATGTTGGCGCAAAAATCACTTTATAATGTTTTAGTGGCAGAGCACTGACCTCTCCACCACCGCCAGGGCATCAGTGAAACGTGCAGCAAAGACTTCTCCGATGAAATGCTCAGCCAAGCGTCCGACCGCTTGAAGTAGGGAGCTGAGGTCCCTGAGAGAACAGTGAAGTCGGCGGCAATCATTCTCTGCAGTGATATTAAGCCTCCGACCTGAAAGAAAGACACATCATGACAGGTCATCTTTACATTTTCCTCTATGGAATTACAATCACTCAGTTTGACTGTACCTCAAAACGAAAGACAGAAGGTGAAGCTGAAAAAACTACAAAACAAACAAACAAAAAATTGGAATAGTTTCTTACTTGTGCCAGTGGTAACGATAAACTGCTGCAAACCCAGGTACACGTCCAAATTTTCTTGAAGGACTGGAAACTTGAGAGAAAAGAGGGAAAGAAAGATACTCTATATAACTGTACTGTACATAACTGTATATCATTTATAACAAATAGTGATTTACATGTAATTATAAAATCAATAGTCATGTGAAAAGAACTGTTTCTTTGGGATATTTACTTTTTTTAAACTATAGACACGTTACTGAAAACAGCAAGACATGTACAAACACCTAACGTGCACATTAAGAAACTGAAAGTGATAAGAAAAGAAAAAAAAAGAAAAGACAAAAGATAACCATGGTTCCTTAAAACATGTTTACAAGTGATTACTGAGAAGACATTTGGAGGAACTGATTCCTAACAGGAAACAATTTATAACTGAACAGAATTCAAATTCAGTTTTATGAGTTGAAAAATACCTTCAAGTACAATAAAGCATTTTACTAAACCTTGCAACTCATCTCCTGATATGAAAACTGAAACTTACACCCATAACTAAACACAAGAACAAGCTGTAAGTTAAACAAACAAAGAATGTTTGATTATGTTACCTTCTAATAAAATGATGTCATTTATAGCGCCGTGTAGGGCAGGTCAATTGTCTATCTCTTGTTTTATGTTACCAAAATGGACAGTATCTTGTAAAAGAAAAGTGAAACTCATAATTCTACATTTCACACTTGTTACGTGCAAATGTTCACATAACTTGTTAGATTTGAAAAGCTAATTTACATATTGGTGTATCAATCTACTTCTGCTTCAACAGTCTTAAGTTAAAGTTCACTGTGACATTCAGAAAGCCATTGGTATGAAAACCTTGTACCATACTTTCTAATATTAATATATACATTAACTAAAGCATCAAATATCTTTGCTGTGGGTACCTGCGATTTAATGCAACATACATTACATAATGATAATTTTGAAATGTAATTAAATGTCAGACAAATTACTATTGAGCAATTTTGACACACACTTGGCAGCCAATCAATGCCAAGTGGTGTAGTATAATATTCAGGGGTCAGTATTGCTCCTTTAATGTTGACAAGTTACACTGTGAACAATCTGGAGGCTCTCTTGCAGCTACCAAATACATTTACATCTCTTACCAAAGTGGTGAATGCATGGGATGGGAGCAGCTCCATCACCTTGGCAACCACCTCCAGACTCTGACGCAGGTACCTTTGCCACTCGGTCTGTTGCTATAGTTACCAAATAAAAGACAACATTAGGATTTGAAGTGAAAAATACTGCTTTTGCTTTTGTAACGTGGGCATGTCCATATGGAGTTTATATGCTAATAATATAATGAAAAATACAGACCATATTAAGTCAAAAGGTGCAAATGACAAACTGATACATATGTTAACTGTTCTTACATCATCATCCAGAGTCTCATCATCCAGCTCTTCCAACTGAGCCTGATTGTATCTGAACTGTATGCGATTCAGAACTTCCCTTAACAGAAGAACTAAGGCATCTTTGTACCTGTCAAACAATACATTCATTAATTCATTTAACAACATTTTAAACAAAAGCAAAGAGATTAATAACAATCATCAGGCACTTTTTACACTTTATTCTCTATATTTCATTTGGTTGCATTAATTTAAGATCATTCATTTGTTTAAGTTTAAAAAGTTAAATGGGTATTTGAGCGACTTACCTATTTAGAACACTATCTCTGTCAGCCAGTCTGCTTTTGATTTTAGTTGTTAGAAAATCCAAAAACACACTCCATATATCCAAACAGGCAAAGTAGCCCTCATGGGTAGGCTGAAAAAACAGACAAGAGAGAAGTTATGTAATCTGTCATAACTAGGGATGTCAACAGTTAACTGCTGAGAATATTTTTGACTGGTTATGCATGTTGGTCTATAGGTTAATGTGCATACACTCCGCTAACGACTAGACAATTACGACAATTACATCATCAGATATTCTTTTTGAATGGAGAAATTACCAGTGAAAAAACGACTTCTACACGAAGTATTGTATTATGGGTTGTTTGTAGCATTAATGTTGCTAGGCTAGCGAGCGTCTTAAATTCTGTTTATAATGGGTGTGTTAGAGTCAGTTAAAGTGTTTCAAGTGTTTAAGTGTTTAGTTCAGTTTCTGAAGGCTTGTGTAATGTGTTTTTGCAGAAATGGAATATGCCAGGCTGCCAAATACCACTGTCAGATGATAAGGAGCTCAAAAAGTCATTAATTAATGTATCATTAATGTATTAATGCCAACTGCCGGAGGAAATAATTTTTTACCGCTTCCAAGAGCCTAGCAGTGTGAGTGTATGTGACTATACTTTGACGTAAGTTATATTAAAAAAGTAATGTTATTTTCCCCAAAACAGCTGTTGGAAAGGAGAGAGTTCTGATAATCAGAGTTACCTTATATTCGTAGTATCATTTATATTTGTAGCCTGAGTACGTTATGCACTTTGAAGGGAAGAGGAATGAGCTAAAGTCAAGCTAACATTACATCTGACCACCAACTGCAGGACAGTTCTCACAAACGAAAGCTATGTCACAACTTTTCTTAAAAATGAACTGGTTAGATATCTGTTAATGGGTGTTGGCCTGTCGAAAGCAAAATTAACCGAAACTGACATCCCTAGTCAGAACTCACGTTGTAGGAGATCAATACTTGTTGATCTCCTACAACGATGTGTTGTATGTTATGAATAAATGACTTTTTGACAAAATGATCATTACCTGGTTGAAGGTGTACTTGAAAAGCAGGCCAAGAAACTCTACAATTGGAAACTGAGGACTGGACTCAATCCGTCTCAAGTGTACACTGACAAACAGGCGCAGAAAATCTGTGAACTTTTCCAAGTAACTGCAAGATAAAAGAGAAAACATTAACAAAACATTTAAGTCTCGCAGTCAGGACATACTTCATATTGTTCATAACAATACTATTTCTTAAACCAAGTCGAGCACACATTGTCAGAGGAAGTCACATTACCCAACTGTAATTTTCATCTCGACAATGGACAGTGACAGCTGTTGTGCAGCTGCGCAAACTACAAGATCACTCATGAAAATATCAAGACTGTTTGATGTATGATTGGGATGTAAAGGATGAAGTAAGAGGGAATAAAAGAAGCTTGATGTCTGGAAAGATCAAACTGGTCACATCCAGTCTGCAAATCACCATCTTGCCTTTTTCTTTTTAAGTCATCAGTCTGTGGTTAGGTCAGAAAAGAAACCAAGTTTGCAAAAGAAAAAGGCCACATTCAAACTTGAAACTGATACAATATACAGTCACGTTAACTCAACAGCCAATAAAGAATAACTTAAAACTAAATTGAGTGTTTATTTAAAGAAATAAAATCTAGTAGGACCAAAGAGACGTAGCTTTTTCTCAGCCACTCTCGTCAACTGAAAAAACAAATGTAAAAAAGTGTCATTAAAAGGTTTTAAAAATGTGTTATAACAGCACAGTTTTATACATAGGCAGAAAGAATAGGTCAGAATGACACGCATGTGACAGAGCTGAGGTACATGGCTGTATAGAGCCAGTGTACAGAGCAGTAGTGATGAAAACAAAGACTGTTTTGAGAGGACTGCTAAGAAATACCTCATAGCAATCTCTGACTGCAAATTAGGCTTGTCTGTAACCACAGTAAACATGACCCGTAGACTACATGCTGGAATTATCGTGGTAGAAAACACTGTATTGTCTAAGAACAGTGAAAGCAATACCAGTGTCAGCTTACAGACTGAGACATACCTCTCATCAAGCTCCTGTAGGCGACTCTTGACTGTGTGGGCGTTATTCTCTCGTGTCAGCCTCTGCAGGAGAAAGAAGGTCTGCTGGAACATGCGCAGCAGGTACTCCTCAAAATCCAATGGCACACAGTTCTTAGACACCAGTTCATTGACGCAGGTCATGGCGAGTACACCAAGCCGGGCGCGATCCACCTTGTTGCCCTCGCTCTGCTGTCCGTTTCGCCCTCCTCCATTTGATGTTGGTGGCATTGTCCCTGGATTAAGCTGTCCATTAGATGAGGAGGAGTTGGAGGAGATGAAAGGTCCTGTTTTGGCCTTTGTCCGAAGGTCACAACCGAAACGTGCGAAATGGAAAATGGATGCCAGCAGGGTGGGTGTGATGCTCGTGGACAGAGGGATCCAGCTGAACAGGTGAGCCAAACACTCCAAAACAAGACAACAGACCTGTTGACTCTCATTGTCCAGTGCCGCCATGGGCTGGCAAAGCAGCTTGGAGTACTGGCTGCCCTGAAACAAATTGCCCAGCAATTCCACTGACAGATTGAAGAGACACAAAATAGCCTGGTTAAAACACAACAAACCACTCCATAAAATACTGGCTTTTCTATCATCAAACACGCAACGACTGCTCTATGATTATAACCACATTACTAGCAAGACTGCGCAGTTTTACTTAACTAAAGGGCGATTCACTCACCACTTTCCCCTGAGGTGGGTGAGGGAGGTGGGGTGGAAGCAATGACACTGTGCTTGTCCCAATAGGTCTCCAGGATACCTGCAACAACAAGACGTTTTAAGACTCCAATTCTCCACATCTACTAAAAATTAGCAACCAAATTATTGTTTTAACTGGCAGCCTGACTTGAATATTTGGTAGATTTTTATCTTAATTAAGTCTGGGAATAAAAACAACAAAAAAAACTGAATTTTACAAGTCCTTATTACCTACTCAAATAGCATTACTTTTAATGTGCATTAGTTTGAAAATTAGAATTGATTTCAGATTGTAATGTGGCATTTAACACTGATGTCACACGCAGAGAGCACTATTAGCTCACACCAGTATCAATCATCAGTTCTACACCATAACCAAAACAACAATAAATGTAAGTGCTTGAATTGTTTTTGTACATCGTGTCTGTAACCTGCTGTTGTGTTCCTACACTGAAAAAAAATACACTACCGTTAACCTACCAGCAATGCCCACTGGGATTTTGTTGCCTTTATAAATCCTATCTCGGAAATCATGTTGCACTAAATATAAAAGGTCGCTCTCACCTGTCAGCAGTCCAAGCACTGTCGGTACCTGCTCCAGCAGCAGTTTTCGCAGCTCATCTTTCCTGGCAACACAGAGGTCTTCTCGCGGACACGCAAGTTCCTCTGATGTGGTTTTCAGCATCACCAACCCCAGTGGAGCCAGCGCTGGTGACTGGATCAACTGCAATTCACAAGAGATTGACAGACAACCACTTTTATCAATAAAGATATTGAACTTTGCTACTAACAGAAGCTTTATTGGGTTTGGTCAATAATATTTTATAGTGTTTAATAGCGGAGGTGGGAAAACTCATCTAAAAGAAAGACAATCTCCGCTATCATCTTATATGATTAATACTCTTGCATGAAATAAGCTCCACACAGAAAATCCCATTTACATAATTAGTGTGTCTGTTTAGGCAGTCATCTACCAACTAAATCGAGAACAAGATACATCAGAGTCTACCGTTTGTGGTTTAACACCTTAACTGAACAACTTCCCTGCAGTTTATTTAATCTATTACTTTTCTGTTCATAATCTGGTGCTACACAGTAAAAGGACATATGTTTTATATACAAAGTGTGGAAACAACACAGCAAACCAGAAAAATACCAACATTTGTTTAATTTGTTCTAAAGAAGGAGCATGTAGTGGAACTAGAGAAGCAGGGATGAAGGCTGGACTACTAGTATTCAGATGAAACTGTCCATTTATCTGTGGGACCAGTCAATGTAAGTTATCCTAAGCAGATACAGTACAGATGCAAGGCCGAGTCATGCTGTCAAGTATCTGTTCTTTGCTTTGGTGACAGTAGGTGTTCAAAGGCAACTTAAAAGTATGTGAGGTCAGGGTTTGAGAATGGTGTCACCTGCCAGAGGATTCAGTAGATTTATCACCTATGGGCCTGGTATCCACTGCAGGGCCTGATGATAGGTCAAACATCATTTAACACGAATACTGGGCAAGTTCAATCAGCTGTAATTTTACTCTTATGCCTTCCCAAAACTCTGAAGGAAGACAGGCTTTGCAAATAGAGGCAGACGCTATTTTATGACCTCCAATCTAGACTTTTTTCTTTGAACCTAATCAACAAAATCCTATTCGCCGAACAGCAGTACAATGTTGTAAGATCAATTAGGAAGAGATACTTTTCAGAGAAACTTCACTTCAGCGAAACTATGGTTTTGTAACCTTGTAGTTTTGACACAATTTCTGTTTCTTAGGCAAATAAGTATTGTTAAGTATTGAGTAACACATCAATCAGCACCCAGCTACTGATGATTGAAATGCCACCACACATCAGGGACCACATCAGCAGGACTTACCTGAAGGGTGTTTGTGAAGAAATCGTGGTAGAACATTGGCCAGTCCTGGCGACCAATGTCCACAATGACTTTACAGAGTTTATTACGGATGAAATAGGGCACAGATTTGTGCTGTGCAAGCAGGAGTTTCGGCAAACAGTTGCGAATCTCCATCTTGTCTTGTGAAGCAACACCAATCCACATCTTGTTCACCAGGTTCTGGAGATAAAGGGGAACAATCAGCTGTCAGAGGTGTGACTAGGCAACACAGACAGCGATTTAGCAACACTTCTCGATAATCTGTCTTCTGATTATTTACAATCTTCTGATATAGTAAAAATATTTTTTACTGGCATTGTGTACTGCAAACGTAAAACTGCAAATAAAACACCTAAACTGAAGCATAAATGTCTGAGATATGCATGAAAGAAGATGAAAGTATGTCACAGGATGTTCAGCCTTTTATCCTATGCAACATGTAAGTTGCATAACGTCTTAAAAAGACAAAGAGGAAACAGGAAAACAGCATCTTCACCACTTCATGTATTCAGACCTCAAAAACAATACTTTTCCTCTGTGTATTGTCTTATTTTTGAATCATAAAAAAGGCACAATTCTCTGAAATGAAAATACTCATCTCACACCTACAGGACTTACTTCAAATACTGTGAGGCTGTACATCATTACATACTCGTTCCGAGTATTAGAGAGGAAGAACAAGCAGTGGCGCCACGCTCCAGTCTGCTGTGCAAAATTATTCAGCAGCTCCTCTGCAGAAAAAAGGAAGTAGACATGATCACTGACAGAGGTACATGACAATGTAATACTCAGTTCGCAGACATACTGAAAGTAATGCGTCACAACACAGGAAGTGTATAAAAAAGAAATTCAAAAAAGTTTCAATAGTAAGCAAATAATTTCAGGTCACAGTAAACCACTTTACAGCGACTGCAGGACAACAATATATTACAGTACACAACACGGTTTATTTTTGGATCCAGATACTATTAAAGACCTTGGTAGAAAATATCAAGAAAACTAAAAACTTAAGCATTTGACAAATTATATTTAAAGATAGGAGAAGGCTTCATGCATATTACCATTTCACCAAATAATGAGATGAGATCTAAAAAGTGATTTGATTTCATTTTGAATAATAATAATAATAATAATAAAAAAAGACACATTCAAATTTGATGTATTTGCAATTTAAGCAGACCCTGGTGAAAAAGGTTGTAAAACAACATTTAGTCCCCTTTTCACTGTTTTAGAGACAAGCTCTATTTTGTTTCCATTAAAACTCAGCTTGGTGGAAAACACACAGAACCTGGTAACAATACTGGTAGGTTTCACAAGACTTAAACCTACCGATTTCTCTTTTTCTCTCATTGGTCGTACAGCTATGAAAGAACTCCGTCATCAGGCTCTCCAGAGCACGTAGCGATGCCTCCTCTGAAGACTGGTGGATAAAAAAAGGCAGAGTTAAATTCAAAACGCACATTTAGCCTATTTTAAAATATGCTTGATCCAAACCACAGACAGGTGTATTTTTGTCATCACCAAATACCTATTAATATAACACCAATCACGCTCAGAACAGCAAGTGCAATCTGTCTAATGGTTATATATAATAACCACTAGACATAAAATTTAGTGGTGTGCATGTCATGCAGTATACATGCACAGCAGATGCTCAACTGCAGACCAATCATAAGCCTCTCCAAACAGCTGCTCGTGAACAAGAAACCCACCTTCACAGTGAAGAGGACAATGGATTGCCAATCAAATATATTGATTACATATCTGAGCATTTATTTTGCCATGTTCTTTTCTATTTATTTGGTAGAAAATGATTTGTATTGTATGTGCAAAGTGCTTCACCAAGCCTGATTTAAGGACATTTTGTAAGAGCGCTTGCAGGCGTGTATGTACCATCTTGCTTAGTGAGCTGGAAATTTATTTCCCCATGCTCATACCTGCACATATATGGTTGGTTAATATGATACAAGTTTTTTTTTCTGATGGAAATTTCGTTTACAACTGCAATCAGACTTGCTCATATGGTTCAGCATGATCAGGATTGCATGAGAATCTTTTTTTCATACAAACCAAAGCAAGTTGTACATTAAAAAATCAACTGTAATACCACACTTACACAGGTAGAGGAAGTTGGGCCCTGCCTGGCTAAAAACCAGATAGCAAATTGAGATTTTAAAGAGCAGCTCCTGTGGCAGGCGGGTCTGAATTCCTCAAATAAGCCACAACTTGCCGAGGCTGAACACTTCTCAGGGCAAATATTCAGTTTTGCAAGATGGGCGTCTTGTATCGTGAAATGGCTTTAAGGAGCTGTCACATCCCGTGAAATACCTGTCCTCTCACAAACCGTTATACGACTTCACCGACGAACAGAGCCGTCAGTTAGCTATACAGTAAATAATTAAAATACATTATTAACATAACTTTAGGTCTTCCTGTTCAACTGTGCGAATCAAAAGCTTGTGCACCATGTTAAGTTAGCACATATTAGCACATGAGACAGAAAGACCTGAATACCTTGTTGAATAATAAACGTTAAACTGTACTTACCATGTTTAACTGGCTCAGATGCTTTCTTCAGTTCAGTCTCGGATTAATTACAGCAATAAGACAAACGTTAAGTGACCTAGCGAGCCAATTCTGTAGCTAACGTTAGCTAAGGTGTTGCTGGCTAACGTAACCGCAGAGGGGCTTCATCATGGTCTGCTCGCTTAGTTTAAGGTCGATACTTCATCGACAAATATCTAGCAAAGACAAGCGGCGTTTACTTTGCATACAACAACCTTTAAACATTGATTTAATTTCACCTTGCTCGAGTAGCTTGGACGCGTTTTTTTCCGATTACCAAGCAGCTAGTTGCACTGCATTGTCGTCGTATAATTCCGTTTACAGCTAAACAAGTTAAATATAGAGATCTTGTTTTTTTTATGGAAACTAGCTAACATTGGCTCCAGAAGCGGAGAAATGTGCAGCGTTAATTAGCTTTCTCTGTCTGTGTGGTCAAAGTGTTTTGAAGCTGGCTTAAGTTACCTAAATGCTAGCGCTGCAGCGGGTGGCTAGCTCGCTAGCTTTTCTAGAAAGATGAAGGCAACATTTTCGTTAGCTCGGTTAGCTGTCAAACGTAGACATGCTTAACTACAGGGCTGTCGCTTACAACTTGCCTTTTACCGGTTGCAATTTCAAAGCGGGTAAATATGCACACCTAAGTTATGTAGCAGACAAATTTATAATAATACATAATACTATACGCGCTTGTGCCTGTTATTCCCCGTTTCAGTGCTTAGGGCGGCTCAGGAATATAGCTCGCTTGCTGGTTACAGGGTTTCTTCGCAACTTCCTCTTCTGCTGCAGGAATGAACCAACCCAAAGCAGCTTGAGTCAAGTCAGTCACAGTAATCTCCGGTTATACCTTTCAAACTACAGCTACTTTTGTGGACAAATAATGCAGACAACGTTCCTAATACTATGCCTCAGTGTGCAAATGAGTTATAGATTAAAGAAAACGAGCCAATTACCCAATAATCAATCTACATGCTATATATCCTGAGCTCTAAAAGCATGTGCAAAATGGTCACATAATATTGTCCTCCTGCTAGAATAGAGAGTACACAGACAATTTAATTTGTGTATATAAGGTATATGGTGTGAATTTGTGTATATGAGGTAGCATATATCTTATATTATTAGAAGTAGAGCTGTGCAAATATGGCATTGGAAACATATGGCAGTAGTGCAAAAATAAAGTCATTAGATTGGGGGAGGGTGGGGGCATATAGGGACGTACATAGCATAAAAATAGACAGTATATACACATAGTATGGCACATATAGTATAGTGAAGACATTACAAATGTAAACATATGCACAATCTTGCATTAAATATGAGATAGTATATATATATATGAAAGTATTTGTTGAAGAACTGTGCAAATGGCATTGTAAAGATGGCAGTAGTGCAAAAAGAAAGTTATTAAAGGAGGGGGAGATGTGAATGTTGGTAGGTGAGAGAACAAGAAAGTGTATGTGTGAAACAGACAAATAGAGAAAAGAATACATACACAGACAAATAAATAATAAAAAACCTCTTGTACTATATGTATATTATGTCTAAAGTTATGTTTTTTTGTATGCCATGAACAAAAAAAAGCTTACTGATGGGGATATCATTTTTGATGTTTTGCGGCTAAAGTGTTAAAAGGTACCTCTTCAAAATTAAGATAAATATTTAGTAATTCACATAATACAACACTGCCGTACAATTAGTAGGTGAGTGCAAGATGAATATCTAAATGTTTGAAAAATAATTGTATTGCAAGCAATTTGTTACATGACTCACTGCATATTATTGTCACTCTTGATTTGAAGACGTTATTCTTTGCAGCTGAGTGCATCTTTTTGTATTTATAACTTGTGTATCAAATGAGCAATTATTTAAATAGATTAATTATCATTTTTAATTTAGCTCAAAAACTCTTAGTGAACCAGTCTTGTGGATAAGTTGTTTGAGGAAAAAAGGTCACATTTTTTTAAAAACAATAGTCAGGTGTTCAGATGTACTGTACATTGAAAGTTTTTGTTTGCTGGAACATTAGGACAGAATGAGAACTGTGGATTTTGTCCCCCATTACTTACATTGGAAGTGTATGAGGATTTCAACGGTAAAAAAGAACAAAGAATTATTAAGAGCAAGCAACTGTTTCAATGTACATTTGAAGACCTGACAATTGTTTTGAGACAGAATTGAAAAATTGTGTACTTATCTTTTCCACAGAATGTTTTTATTTAAGTTATCTGAAACTTCTGAAGCCTCAGATAAACTCTGGAAAACATATTTGCATAATATGAGGATTATAGATTTTGTCCCCGATGACTTTAGAAAGGGATTTTTTAATAGCCAGTGTGAACAGGAGGGAAAATCCCAGTAAGCAAAACCTGTTTGAATGTTGATATGGGCACGTGACTGTTGTTTTAAGGTTGCTTCCAATAGTCACCTTTTAGTCTCTGTAAACCAATATTGCTTGTTTTGTATAGGCCATTAGAAGAGAATCCGGAAAAACCACTACTACCAAAACAAACCTTTTGGATTATCACTCACAACACAGGGAAGGTAAATGCATGACATTTAAATAACATGTATATAGAGTTAACTATGTCAAACTGGCAAAGGATACACTGTACACAGGGATACTGGTACATCTGAACCCTTTATTCACAGCATTTCACAGTAGCCACCTCTGACATAAAGAGCCTGAATAGCCACATTCCACACTTGCTGACACAAAGACTCCCCAGCGCTGAGTGCCTTTGACCATCAACCACAGGGCATTTAAACTATTTCCTCTTTCTCACAGAAAGATTTATTTAAGAGTTATTACTGACTAAGTAATAACAATAAAGGATAAAATTAACAGAACACTAAAAACACTCAAAAAGGAAATGACATTAAGTTGCACCAACTGCTGCTGATACAGTATTAAAAGTATTACAGATGACACATGAAAATCCATCAAAACAATGTAAAAGAGCATTTTATGTAGAAATTCAACACATCTGCTGATCCCTGCACTGACTCGGCACAATTTGTCAGAAAGAATCCTGTCAGTGTCATTATTTATGTGTTGAGTCAGTAAAATGTTCTCGATATTCCAAGAGAATTAAGTTAATGATATATAATTACATTTCTCTGAGGGAAAAATGACGAGGAACATCACTGTAGCTTCAAAGTGGATTCTTTCTCCTTGTCATTTTCCTTGCAGGTGTGCTGTCTCTGTGCCTGCATGCTATATGCCCAGGCTCTGTCCACACCATGTCCCTCAATCCTGCAGGGTGTCCAGTCAGGGAGGGGAAAACGACCAGCTACCACTAGAGCATCATCAGGAAGCTCAGCCTGCAGCTTCTCCTGTAGTAATGAGAGCTAGGAACACAAGAGCACAAAAAAAATTACTGCGATACATGAACAGAGTTTAATTTCTTATATTTACTGGGTTTTACCTATAATAATACATCTGAATACTACTGCACCTCAACCATGTGCTGTTGTTAAACTGAAAAGTTGCAACCCCCTGGCTGAAACACTATAGTAAACAATTGAGAGACAATTCAGACAAAAAAAGTATTTCTTAAAACATTGTGTTCACCTTCGAGGTGATACTCAAACATGATTTAAACCAAGGCAACAAATAGATTTGGCCCAACCAAGTGAAATTGCTACTCTTGTCCTGAGATATCTTACTAGAGATGGGGACGCTACAAGATCTGACATTAAATCACCCAAAATAATGCATCACACCTCACATAAGGGCTTCCTGTTTCAAGACAGAACAAGAGTTTCTGTAATGCCTGCAGGTGACCCACAGCACCTCATCTCATCTGGTTTTTAAAGAGCTTGTCCTCAATTTTCTTTATTGTTGCATCATTTGACTTTAAACTATATCAAGATGGCCTATTATCTATCCAGTTTTCTTTTTACTCACCACACTAGGTGCCAAAAACACTGTGATATTCTTGCATTCTGTCAAGTCGACCTGTGATGAGATACAAGGCAGTAAATATAAAGTGGCAATAATAAACAATTCAGATTCAAATATGGATGTTCTTTAGTATTCACATAAAACACTGACAAGATTTACTCTTTGACACTGTTAAATTAAGAAAAGGTTCTCGCTGAAGGAAGGAAAACCAAGCTGTGATATCGTCTTGTATGCGGACTATGTACAAAGACCTCCAGTGATTAAGTAGGACGAAGGGCAATCTAAACCACTAGCATAAAGGTTCATGCATGGTTTTATAAATATTTTTTCTTTTGTTAGCAGCTTAAATGGTTAGATTCTTGTAATCTTTACCTTCCATTGACATTTATTTCCTGCACATTAGGAGTGAGGATATTTCCACTCAAACTACAACTTTGTTGTAATAATATCCTGTTGCAAGACGAAATGCAGTAATACTTTCAAAATGAGTGTTTTCATTTCATGGTAGTGCAGCTTGTATTAAAGACTCCTAACTGATAATTCAGCTGTCAAATTTAAACAGGAGTGTTACTAATGCCATAACACAAGTGACAAATGTCAAACCTTCCAGAGATCTTCTCGTCTGTACGACACTTTTCCATGGTGGCCTGCTCTCCATGCATGAAAGTGGGCCAATCGAACGAGCCAGGGGTTGAGCTCATATCCAACAGCAGGAGTGAAACCCTGCCGATGGGCTTCCAAGACCTTAAAGGTTAAAAATGATCACAATCAAAATGCATTTCTCACTAGTGCAAGAAAAAGTCAGGCCAAATGTCTTTCCTATACTTACAATACGGCCGTCACCAGATCCCAAATCCACCAGGTTTCCCTTTCGACCTCTCAGCAAAGTCATTACATTATTTACTTGGGCTTTGCTGGCAGGGATGTATGGGACCTGGAAGACATATTACAGCCCTGATTCTCAAGCTTTTCAGGAGGTATGAGTTGCCCAAGCAGCTGCATCAATAGTTACTCAAAGTGTTATAAATGTGTAGATCATACCTGTAGCCTCAAGGGGACTTTTCGGAAACCAGGCTGCAGGATTCCCACCCACATAGCATATACAGCAAGCCCCGTGCCAGCTGCTATCTGAGCCACATCCCAACCTCCAAGTTGCCTGGTCTTGAGCTCAGCAAAGGCCTCATTTGGTGTGTCGTCATCCATTTCTGCATGAAATGGATGTAGAATAGGATCCAAGTAAATGTAAATTCTAGAGAAAATACTAAAACTTGCAATGAAAGGGTTATAAAAGACAACAGTGGCTTAGCTATTGCTGTAAAAAAAAAACAACTTTTTCTTTATATTTAATGAGAAATATCTATAATAATGTATATACTCAAAAAATGTGGTGGCCCAGTACAGTGGTTGCAGAACAGACCATCATTGATTATAACCACCTGTATGTCCCTTGTTATTTCAGCTGAGTGTCTGGCTGGAGTTAGTAGTGCAAGTCAGTCTTGCAACATGGTGATTTTTCTTTTACAATCTTCTTTTCCTTCTACACATAGCCAGTCAGGTTTACAGACACTCAAGATGTACTAATCAGTGAATGAGCTGATGGACAAATGTCTTTAGAAAGATGACAACAAATAGCTGACAGCTGGAGTCTCTACTGCTTTGGTGTTTGCTAATGTGTGTCAGACGCAGCTCTGAAGAACATTTCGTCCCGTATTTACAATATAGTGTAAATACTGTATCGTTTACAGTATACATCTGGTGGTCAAAATGTATTAAGCTTTCAAGAATGAATTAACCTTTAAGCAAAACACTTCACGCTATTGAAATGATATGAGGAGGAAGTTTATTACGTTGTAGTTACACTATCTGGCTAAGTAGCGACACGTTTCGACATTAGCAAAAACCTTTTAGGCCTATACTGCCATACACAAACAACACAGCAGGAGTGTGGATATTAAAGTAATAAATAATCTCATTGACCTGCAGGAGAGCGGGCGGACACATTACCCCGTCGGACCAGTCCGTCTTTGGAAATATTCCGTCCATCCGGGAACTTACGTACGTTAGTTCCGGGAATGTCACGCATAGGGTGAAATTCCCTAAATTCCACTTGACATTTTCAGCAATGATTGTCAACATGTTGGTGACACTTGTAGAGAGATACTGCTGGAAGTTTTGTGTTTTCTCCTCATTAAATCTTCAGCAGGATGGATAGAGATACAAAAGGCCCGAACTTTGACTTTCTAGCTACAAGGGGTCATGACTATTTGCTTCCTGTTACTTTTATGGGCTCAGTTGGCAAAATTTTCTTAATCCATCCTAGTTAGAAAAATAAAAGCTAAATCAACCCTTTTCAGTTTTTGTCCCTCTGGTAAAATAAAATAGTTGTTTCATATGAGCACAATATTTTTTTATTTGAAACTGAACATAAATGTACATTAAATTCTATTTATTATCACTTTCCAAAGTGAAAAAAATTTCCCAATATTTTGTTTTTTATAAAATATTGAGTATCAAAAATAGCATATACAAGACAAAGCCCCACTTGAGGAGTGGAAAAGGAATGTCCATATCCGAGAGGCTTCTGAACACCTGGAAGAAGAACTGTCCCCTTCAGTCGCTGTCAGCATCATCACTGATGATTCCCTGCAGGTTAGACCAGTCTGTTGCTCTTCTGCGCCCTCTGTTTGTATTTTCCTGATCACTATCAGAGCCGGAGTTCAAAGAGCGCTGATATGCGGAGGAAGGAGGGTCTTCTTGTTTCTGCCATGCTCCTCGCCGTTTAGGTCGACCTGAGAGAGATATCCACTTTTGTTATCATTTGTTAATATTTTGCAATAATACAAACAATACCAGTGACACTTTGTACTCCCTCACCCAACCAAGTTATAAGCCACACCTTGGCTATTATTACTCATGTGCACACAACGTTAAGACTTTGGACAGTTTCCCACTTGGAATACCAGTGAACTGGGACCAGGAACTAAAATTCTTAATCTGACCAAAAGAAAATGTCACAAATGCTTAATTGAAAAGCAGACCCAGAATTCATATCAGCTGATAATGTTTTCAGTGGTGTTGTAAAAGAGATTAGAAGGGCAGAGAAAGACAAAACAACACACCACCCCCTGATTTCTCATGCAGAACAGTGCATCTTAAAATATTCTGCAATCCAAAATGTTTACTGAAAAAGGTCTGGTAATGATAATCAGTTGCACTTTGGACACAGGAGCAAAGAGGGGAATTGGGATCTCAAACCTGACTCATTCATTCTTAAACATGATGAGAATGGAGCAAAGTGTTTCACCATGACATTCAACAAAGAAACAAAACAAACAAAAAAAAAAATCACCAAGACTCACTGGAGAGAGACAGAGAAAATGGGAGGGGCGCTATGTTTGAGGAAATTGGAAATCCCCTCTGCCCGGTAGCATCTCTCGAAAACTTCCTGAGCAAAATTCCGCCTACTGCAAAACCCCTCTATCTGCAGCCCAGGAGGGTAAACAGCTGTGACAGACAGCCTCCGCTATACTGGTGTTCCCCTGGAGCTGTCATAGATGTTACCCAGGATGTGCAAAGAGGCAGGGACACACACATCTTACACCAACCACAGCCTGAGAGCCACTGCCATACAGAAACTGTCTGATACGGGACTCGAGGCGAGGGAGATCATGGCCAGTGAGTGCGCGTGGGTGAGACGTTTTATATGAACATAGAGACAACGATATGAATTGTGACTTATGAATCGTGGAACATAAAAAAATATACTGGCAAACAAAAAACTTGGAGACCGTCCATGGAGAGCAGGAAACGTTGGAGCAACGTACTGTCAGAATCACACATGCCAACAGAGCGACTGTCAACACACTCTCACTGGTTGCACAATAAATGGAAACATGCAGATAAATGTACATGATACGGCTGTGATTATCCTCGACACTCGGCCTGCAGCCTCGTACCTACAACTGAATCACAACTGTATTGATATTCAGTACAACAGCGCTCTGTCTCATGTGATCTCATCTTTCTTGGCAACCTTTAGTTGCCAAGAAACCCCAACGCATTTCAAAGATGTAAGCAACATGAGAAAACACATGTGTCACCCTAATAACGGTAACAAAAGGATACTGCTTGTGTTCGGGATGATTCTTGTATGAATTTTTCTGGTGTGTATCATGTACTTTTATAGAGCATGTTAAATTATATCCACTGGTATCTTGTGTTGTTACAGGTTTTTGGATGCATGTGGATTTGAACCACAGAAATATTTTTCAAAACAAGCGTGTGTTTCCAATCAGTAACTGCATGCGGCTACACAATTTTACATTGATTTTTGCTTGAAGGAAACCAACAGCAAATCTGTGCTTGTTTTTTCCATCTATGGGCCGTAGAACTATGAGAAAGTCTGCTTTGCATATACATTAATACTTAAATGACTGCCATCCTCCATAAAACTGGAAAACATAGTTATGGGTGTAAAAAAAACGGTCAGGTAGTTACCTTGTGTGGTGATGATGTTGCTGACATCAAGCTCAGCCACTTCCTGAGCTTCTTCTCTCTTCATTCTGACTTTTTTGCATTTCTGGATGGATGGATTGCCTGTGTGAAGAGACAATTATGTATATTATTATTACTTTAACAGGTGATTCTTTGAGTTTGTTTCAGTTATTTAGAAACTGTTTTTACACTGTTCACCAAGGACAAATGTCACACTGCTGTTTTACCAATTTAATAGTCCACTGAAGGCTTTTGTTTTGTGCTCATCTAGCATTCTTTTATATGCAAAACCTAAAACTTTGTGTACAGTATTTAAACAATTATATAAAAAGGGGGAAAGCAAGAAAAAAGATACAGATATAGATGCCTGGTAAATTTATGGCAGCTTGCCAGTTAGATTTTTATATTCTTTGTGCATCAAATTGGCCGTCTGGTGACACTAGACAATAGGCCAATAGACATCAGGATTCATTCTCGGGGTCAGGTCACAAAGATCTCTTTTGACAAATGACAATACATTTTCAAGATACCTTCTTAGGAGCCAAGGTGAAGCTTGAATTTGGGATTGTGTATTATGTTAAAAGGTGAACGTCCACTGACCTTCGACACCAAGATCCTCAAGCTCCTTCTTCAGAAGAGCCACCATGGAACGAACGGAGCGACAGTTTTGAAGGAGCTTCTTGTAATTATGCCTCACGCCACAGAGAGAAATGTAGCGTTTGAGCCTCACAACTGCTTTGTTATCTTCCTGTAGGATGAAATCAGAGGTCAGACAGGTTGTGAAGAAAAAAAAAATGCAGACTTCATTCTTCAAAATTCTGATTTATAACATCACTCATGGCGAGTCACCTTTTGACTTTTCGAGCTCTCCTTTGTTTTCACGCTTTTCTTCTTTTCAGTATCTTTCTTATTTTCTGTCCCACTGTCCTGTTCATCCAAAGAGGGGAGTGATGATGAATCCGAATCTGACTCGTTCATTTTCTTTTCCACCAAGACTCTTTCTTCTGCATACCACAACAGGAAGTCATGTCAAGTCATATAAAAACTATGTTCACTTTTTCAGATTACATTATGAATGAATGAACTTCTATTGATGGGATATGCGAGCATAAAGTTTTCATAGTCACCTTTTTCACCGTCATCGGAGGACTTCTCATTCTTGTCACTCTTTTCCGACTTGTTATCCGAGTCATCTTCATCCTCTTCATCACTCTGTGGTGTTTTCTTTCCTTGACTCGTGTTACTGCTCGTTATTGCTCCGTTCTTTGTAGTATTTGGTTTCTTTTTCACCTTTTTTTCTTTTGGACTGTCAGCACAGCTACTCTCACTCCCACTTGTTTCTGACTCATTCTTTTCCTCGTCTGCTGAATCTTCACTGTTTATCTGTCGTTGGCTGTCCCCATTTGATTTCTTCACCTCTTGCTCTTCATCCCCAGATCCAGTTTTAACTTGCTCTTCCTCTTCACTCTCCTCACTTCCTGTTTTGCGGTCCTCTTTGTCCTCGGACTCTGTCGTTAACCACACAACGAGAAAAGAACACGTGAGACATGGACAAAAAGGAGAAACACAACTCACTGTGGGAAATTTCACTGTAAAGTAGAAAAACTGCATCTAAATGCATTTCAAGTGAAGAAGAGTTATAACTCACCTGATGATGAGCTTAACTGATGACGGGATTTCTTTGCGTGGGATTCATCTTCACTCTCTCTGTCACTTATCACCTCGTCATTTTCCTTTTCTCTCTTCCTTTTGTTTCGGGGCATCTTTGTCTCCAGCTCACTTCCATTTTGGTCATTTTCCTAACAGGAAAAGAAAAAAAAAAAAAAAAAAAATCAGGATTCGCAAAAGAGTAATGTCTACAGCAGTAAAATGATCTCCCTTCAACAACCTAATGCACTGAAAGAATGAAGCATATGAGCCACACAGGAAGGATTCACATACCTGCATTTTTATCAGTTCCTCTTTAACCACCTGTTTCATGAAATGTTTGGCCTCCGGACTTAATGCTTCACATCCCTCATGTGCCAGATATCGTTTTTTTAAAATTCCTAAGGTCAGTGTGCTGAAACAAAACATTAGAAAGCTTTCATCAAGATTTGTGAAGGAGGAGGTTATTTACAGTAACAGATACTAAATAATTAACCTTCTGAATACAGAATGAGAAACACATCTGAAAATGGTATCAATGAACATAAATAATCCACATTATACTGAATGACTGCTTTTAAAAGAGATGAAGACTATAAATCCTGAAGACCGAGAGATTGTTGTTGAAGAAAATCAATTCAAGTCCAGAAGTTCAGAAATTTGCTGTGAGTTTAATGAAGCATGCTGGCACACTGGTGAACCCACCCACACAGAGAGGAACTGAGCTGGAGCAATGATAGGGAAGCACCTTTATGCAGACAGTGTGTAGCTACATAGTAGTGATCAATGGGTATTGTAAGGCAGTATGTAAGGGGCATTCTGACCGTTGCCATCTTGAGTTTTTTTGGAACTAAAAGTGATGAGAAGTGACCATATTTGGAGGAGAGCGTGGAGCTGGGGAGGAGTCCAACTACAGCACCTCATGGATCGTCATGGTAGCGACTCTTTAACAAGGTAGCCACGCCCTAAATCATACCCTGCTTTATCATCAATTTTACTCTAAATGGGTCCATAATTTACAAAATGAACACCATGCTGTATTAAAGACCTGAAACTAGTGATTAGGACAATAAACTCATTGGGAAAGTGTTTACTGAGAGAGAAGTAGGGTAATTTTCTCAAAGACCTCCATACAATAAGACTTCTTTTTGGAGTCAGTGCAGTCGCCCCCTGCTGGCCATTACAAAGAATGCAGGTTTAAGGCACTACCTCATTGCCTTCACTTTTCAGACCCATATCTACCCACTGGGTTGTGACACACAGTTAGCAAATGACAGGATCAAAAGGGCCAATGCAGGAGAGGGTGGATGTCCCAGACTTTACTAGCACTTTATACCAATATTGCAGCAAATACTGTGCTTCCTGGCAGCTGTCATTTACATGGATAACTTAACCTAACTTATCAAAGCTAGCCGGGCAACTGAAAAGTTCAATTTTAGCCCCATACAGCTTTCATATCCAATGTTGGCTGACAGTATTGTGTTGGGATGATAAACCAACAAATTGCCAAACTGTATCTCGTGCGGAGTTAATAGTAACTGTGGTGTTGGCAAGTGTTTGAATAAATTACCGTAAAATAACTGTTCAAAATGGTGTGTATTACTCAAGCCTCTTTCACACATCCAGTCTATACCTGAAATGTTCAGGAACATTCCCTTGCGTCTATGTCCCTCCCACATATCAATATTGTAATATGAGACTAGATATTGTCTTAGATTTTGGATATTGTAATATTGTGATATGGCGTAAGTGTTGTCTTTTCCTGGTTTTAAAGGCTGCATTACATTAGAGTGATGAAATTTTCTGAACTTTCCAGTCTCGTCTATTATTTGTCTTTACCCACTTAGTTATTATGTCCACATTCCTGATGATTATTTATCAAAAATGTCATTGTGTTAATGTTTTGTGAAACCACCAATAGTCATTTGATTGGCATTTCACTTCTTAAAAAAAAAAAAAAAAAAAAAGAAGAAGAAGAATTTAGTTTTGAGCCTCAGCACTCTCCATAGTACCTCAGTGGTACAAGAGCACAACACCTCGGGGGCGAGCTTCAGTGAACGCGCAGCGGGGCTAAAGTGAAACATCAATAGAGCAACGGCGTCGCTACGACATAAATTAAAAGACGTAGGATGGAAATGTTCCTGAATACAGCTGCATGTATGAATCGTGAAAGTGGCCAGTGGCGTCTGAAAGGTAATCCCAGTGGCATTTATGTTCATACTGTTAACTGATCGCTGTTATCGGTCATTGTAGACCAAAGTTAGCAACAGTTAGCTTAAACACTCACAATAATTGCACTAACTCGTGCTCTTGATCTCAGTTACAAACACAGCACGTGCTCAAATAACTCTTAACTGTACCTTAAGTCTGGCTCATTATCGAGCTGCCGACACACAAATCTGCGGATCCTTGCTGTCTCTTTCTCTGACACCATTATTACTAACTGCGACGATTTCTATTTGGCGCCCAGGCACCCGGTCGTGACAGGAAGTGACGACAGGGCCACGCCCTTTCATGATATGAATTTCAGAATAAAACTTTGGACAGTGATGAACAGTGGTTCCCAAACTTGAGGTTGACACATAATTCTCCTTTTTTTCCATCAAGCTTTCCTCAAAACTATGTTTAGGTCCACTGTGTTTTATCTCCTCAAGTCTCCAAAGGTTATTACATTTTTCAAATAGCATGTGTCACAATGAAAATGTACATTTTGGTAATAAAATATGAATATGGGTAACTTCCATTTGTTTTCTGTAACAGGCATGTGTTTCCTGTGAGAAAAAAAAAAAAAACAGAGAAGTAAAACTGAATTTCATAAGTAATTTATTCAGAACATTCATGACCACAATTGGACGGAAGTTTTATTAGTGCATATCTTAAGGTGTTCCAAGGTGATTTTGTTAAGTGTGTGAGATACATATTGCTCTCATTCATTTTTTGTATCAGTATTCAGAGTGATTAGGTTTGCACAAGCCACCGGTGATTATTAGAAAGAGAATACTTATCTTCTCCCTGAGGGCAATAAAAACACAACCCAGGATTAACAGCCTTTATCATCGCTGTATAGCCAATTATTTTCAACAAATTTCAGTGGTTTGGTGTAAGACATAAAGCGAAAGATCATGGCTCAGAATAAAATACAAATACAATCAAAGAAATGGTGGACAGGTCATGGTTCCTCTTGAAACATGAAATTGAAACACAAGTTCACGATTTAGTCATTTACACAAGTAAATTCAAAATCTGAAATGTGCCATGGAGTGCATCATATTCAAAAAATTAAAATTCACTTGAGCACTACTTAACACAAAGATTGCATACAATACAAAAGTTAAATAGCAAACAATAAATTAGGTTCATAAATTAATTAATAAAAAACATCTGGAAGCAACAGCAGTAATAATTTAAATAAAGAAAATGGAGCTGCTCATCAATCTCATTCGTAGAGAACCTCACTAAAATGGCTACTCAGTTCTATTCCAGTGTTAATGTATCTAAGCTATACACGAAATCCATCCTCTGTTCATTACTGTTAACTTATGAAAAGGCAACAGATGTTCCACAACCTGAAAAAAAAAAAACAGTGCAGTGCATATCACGAAACACCCATGTTAACAGTAGGTGGCCTGTGCTAGGCATAAAATCCACCTGTGTGGTCAGTGTTGGGCTTTAAAGCCCATTTAGTAACATGCAGGAGGTTCCTTAACATTTGCAAAGTAATATTTATGCCAGTTTCGTGTCCCAGGTAAATTTACACATTTCCTATTTTTAAGAATGTACACAATTGCTTTTCATGTAAACAAAAGCATTTTCATCTCCAAATGACTCTCACCTCAGTTACAAATCAGTCGTCAACCCCTACATGTACTGCAGTGATGTCTAAAGACATTAAATGAAATAACTAACACTCAAGCTATTGCTATGATCAAGGACATCTCTTTCATTCTGCTTCCAACAAAAAAGAAACAAAACAAACATACATAAAGTCACTCTTCCATGCCCTATGTCTTCACATTACTAGTCCTTGTACACAGTTTGCTGACCGTGCCCTCTTTCGTCATGCATTATATGCCTCCTTACGTGGATCCGTCTTACTCGCCTGTCCCCTCCCGCTGCACCCTCTTCCTCTGATTGGCCAGCTCCCAGTGATGTACCTGACCCCCTTGAATCTAAAAGGTGAAGACCTCCTGGACCAGATCCTCTACCGTTCTCATAAATGAGGATATTGAGGGTTTCTTCAAAGATTCGAGCCTCAGGAAACTCAACCTAAAAAGAAAAAACACAGATGTTAAAAGTTTGCTGGTGAGTGGCTCAACATGTATTTTCCATTGACAATATAGTTGAAAGCTTTTACCTGTTAAAGCAAAAATGTTGGTTTAAAATTAACACTAACATTTAACTAAAAGGATATTCACCTCCTCTACTTCAAAGAATCTACTGCAATGTACACATTATGTCATGCTTACTTTGGTCTGCTTCTTCTCTGTGGCATAAACAATTGAAGTACAGCACACTTCTGCAATCTTGCGGCCTTCTCCATAAAAAGACCAGCAGCAGATCTCGTCCCCCAGCACGTCTTTGACAAACAGGACGCGGCCATTAAACCGTAGCACAAGTTTGTCAAACAGTTCAATGTTCTTCAGCAGGTTATCATCCGAGTTGCTGGTCACAAGGAGAAATAAAGAGTAAGTTATTATCAAATGAGCAGATTAATACTATTAATAAGAAAATACTTCACACTCTATATATAGGTCTTTTCGTGCTCCATGTAGGGCAGTCAGCCCTGATTTTTACCTGGTGTAAGAGTATTTGTTGTTTCCTCTGTTGTTCTGCAACTTTACTACTGGCTGTAAAAACAAGAAACAGGAACAAATCTGAGGAACTTGTTAAATGACGAGCATTTCTGTAGTCCATAAATGAAAAATAGACTTTACAAATTTTGTGTACATACAATGTGAAACAACTTAGAAATCTTACAATTTATATTTTGGGAGTTAAGTTAATTCTTTCAAAGTTAATCATATTAAAAAAAAACCCATAAAACAATTGTCATGGTGCACAATTCTACATCAAGTGTCTCTTCAAACCATGGGGCCATTTACAAAAAAAACCCTTCCTGTTTGGGGAAACTTCTCAGTATCCACACCAACTGTGCAGCCATCCTGCCAAAACTTGTCAGCATGAAGTTCATACAGTACCGCTCATAGATCTTGTACTGCTCTGTATGTTTCTCTATACAGTAAAACCTACAGAGGATACTACTAGATTGGACAACTAGAGTTTGACAGCTGCTATCCTAATAAATACTTTTGTCACTGCTCCATTTGATTTAGATGAAAGATAAATTACCTTTCTGCAGGTAGCGATCATTCTCTGTTCTTCTTTGACTGAGGTGATCATGGGGATGCGGCACACACTTTCAAAGACATCCTTTTGTTTCTGATGGTAAACGAAGAAAGTATGTCAACATACATCTGCAAACAATATTTATTTTTAAGGTATCAATTTACCAATTCACTATATGGTCAATGAAACATCAATAATACCAAAGTCTAAGGTGAAGAGTTATGATGGTGAAATACAGACATGCAACTTTGGGCACACTTTGGTCTTTTGGTGCATAGTAACTCACTGGGATACTTAGGAGATAGCTGATAAGCTGGGAGGTGGATTTAATGTGGAGGGGATGAGGAAATTATAAAATACCTCAAATACCTCAATATTTTATTGTACTAATGTTATATGAGATTTTCTCTGTTTTACATCTGCATCTACATCTTTATCCGTTTACCTGCATGGCACTAAGACAGTGCTGGACGAGGCCCTGGACCCGGTAGTACTGGGCCTCCTTCAGAACCTCATCCAGTTCTTTCTGGTCCTCTGGAAGTGGTACTGAGCCGTCTCGCAGGAAGTTCAAAACCAAGGAAAAATGTCGGCCACATCTGTCTAAAACTACCCAACCTGGGGCAGCAGGGAAAATGATTTTCAGTAATTAGCATTCTTCTGTATTTTTTATTTATTTAAGTGGTAGGCCAGTGTGTGTTATGGAGAATATATTCAGGACTCATATTCAGGACTCGCATTCAGTTTAAGCCCTTACCAACATTTTGGTATTAAAACTTAAAACAGCAGATCCACAGAAATCAGTTTAGTGTTCACTCATTGTTGGGTCACTAAAGTGGATAGAATCACTCTCGAATCAGGTTTTACATCTGTATAAAATAAATTGTATTATGTAAGAGCAAAACTTAGTGTAGTGGTGTGACAATAATGTAAAACTGAAGTTATGTACTAGTTATTTATTTTGTAAAGATTTCCTAATTTATATAAATTCAAAACAGAACACCTGAACTAAGAATGATAGCAAGATCTCATAAGAAATCCAGAGGGATGTCATTCTCAAAATGACATGTACAATTCTTGCACAGCCATTAATACGATAAACAATAACGAAGTGGATACAATAAAAAGGTGAGAACAGTCAGACAGGTCCACTCACCCTCTGAGTCTATGGTAACCTCCGTGCCTCCATTGCATATACTCTGCAGCAGACTGTCTTCCTTGCTTAATGTCTGGACAGTTGTATAATGCAGCGAGCCACCCACATTTAACTTGACATACTTGCTCCCCAGCAGACCCCGATTTCTGAGATCATCTGTGTTGTGACAGGTGGGCTGGGAAACAGCAGACTGGGCCGAGTCGGCAGCATGACTGCCAACTGAAGCCTCAGCAGACATGGGGCTGAAGAGTCACTTCCTGACTGTAATACAAAAGAATACAATGGTATGTTTGTAATACAGGTTTGGACTAGAACAAGGAACAGTTTTTTTTTTTTAATTTATTAATGTCAATACCGACTGTCACCATTTCAGTTGTCTCTTAACTTGACCAATTAACTGTGTGAGTAAAATATATCTATTGGCCTTTATCATTAAAATTAGGCTATTTCTGACTCAGTGTTTTCTTGTTTTAAAGATGAGAATAAAGAATTATTGTGAATTGTATCGACAGAAACACCACAGTGGCACTAATTTCAGTATGAAATACTTAAATCCAAGAAAGCAGAGCTATGTATCCTTGACAATGGAGAAAGTATATACTAATACTTCTACCACCACTGCTACTTCTTTATACCGCGTATGTGTGAAGTGCATCAGTTTGTGACCAGGCTTTCTCCACACTTTCTTGGTCTTTAAAATTTTGCAGTTAGTCATCATACATTAGAGACAAGCATGTAGACTGTCCTGCCAACCCACGGGTGCTTCTGTTGTTCCACAAATGTTAGGTGTTAGCTTGATCAACATAATGTTAACAAAAGCCAGAAGCACTGTTAGCTCACAAATGATAGCACCGACTGACGTCTGGTTGTTAAGATAATAATTACTTTATTTATCAGGCTTATAAGATACCACATTGATAAGTTAGTATATAACAAACCTAACGTATATAACTTATTATAATACAACTGTACAATTCATTAACAAAATGTAACTTTACTTACCACGCTGAACATCCAAGGGAGCTGCAGGAGTGAACGTAAATACGCTGAGATAGCTGGCGTTAAATGTGTTAATATAACTATAAAACTAATTAATTTAAGTATAACGCAGCTGACGTTTCACAACTCATTTTAACAGCAAGCTAAATCAAAATGGCTAACATCGGCTAGTCTGTTTTTGTTACGCTTAAAGCCCGTCTCTGTTTTCGTACCGCTTCTTGGAGGCTAAATCAGATATTAGCCATCAGAAGAACTAAAAAACAAACGTCAGATCCCAAACTAAGATCGGCTACTTCCATTATTAATCATAAAAATGATGAGCTGATGCTAATATGAGGAGCTAAGTAGGTCAGTCGGAAACGAAACTAGAGCATCTTCTTCTTCCGCTGCTTTCTTCTTCTACGTTTCTAAAACTGTTCAACAGCAACCTGTGACGTGAATCACTGCCACCTTTTGAACTGGAAACTCCTGTTTCCAACCATTGACAGTATAAAAAGATATATAATTTAATATATATTAAATATAATATACAGTCAATGTTTCCAATAGTAAAACAAAACAACAACAATAATAACAATGCATTTAATTTGTACTGCACTTTTCATTTGCAGTGAATCTCAAAGTGCTACAGTGTTTAACATATACAAAAACCATACAACATAAAGACAATACCAAGAGTTATGGTGAAAAAGTCTAGTCTAGTCAAGTCTACTACTACTGTACATATTATGAATCAACATGAGATACATTCTTAGAAAGAAAAGAAAATACCAGGGGGAATTCACAACACATAAGCAACAGAAAGTAAATTAAATACCATAATACAATTAAATAAAAAATGAAATGAAAATAATGAAATAAAACATTCATGTATGTAAAAACATTTATGTAAACAAAAGACATTAAAACAATACACTCATTAACTCATTAAGATTTTACAGCCTTCTTATCAGTTCAAGAGTTAATGGTGTAAATACTGCTCACATTCTTTATGACAGTGGTTCTCTAATTTTTTTAAACCACGGTTGCCTATTTGATCAGATTTTGTCCCAGGGTTGTCATCTGATCTGATCTGATGAAAATAAAAGATTTCCCTAGAACCCACTTTGAGAACCACTGCTTTATAAAAAACTGAGTAGAGACTAAAGGTGCAGAACTATAACACTATAATTAAATTTGCGGCTAATGTACACCCTAATAATTCAATATGTACAACTCATATTAGTGTGAGTCTTGCAAATAACAAAGAGAACACTTTAATAACTTGTATAGACCTAGTCTATCCTTCTTGACATGTCAGACTCAAATTTTGACATTGTAGATGGTTGATGAAGTATATTTAAAACTAAGAGTTTTACTGCCCTCTAGTGGCCACACTGAACTGCAATGAATAATGCACTAATATAACAGTATTTAATATTAATATACACAATTCATATTCATGTGATTGTAACAAATACCAACAGTAGCATATTATTACAATTTTCTGGTGTGTGTTTATCTCTAGATAAGTTCATGCATTAAACAGGATGACGGTTGTCTTGAGTGTATTTAAAATCATACCAGAAATGGTCTTTATGTAGAATAATGATAAATACAAATGATCAGCACTGCTTAAAGGTGAATTTTAGTTTACAAACAAGTCCTTAATGAGTGAAACCTAAAATATTTGTATAATACACCCGCTCTCTATTTTGCCTTGATCTGTCGGCTGTGAAGGGAAAAATGTCTACCAAGTACAAAATAATCTCATCTATATTTCATGACTTTTCAATGGGTGAATTATATAATCACTAACACAGTTTTGTATATGTGCAAATGTAGGTATGACAGCCTTGTTATTCGGAAAAATAAAAAGTAATTTCAACAAGTTTTACACCATTCAACAGAGACTTTATTTCCAGTTCAGCAAATAATTGACTGCCTTCAAAAGAATGTATTGTATCATATATGAAGCAAAGAAATGCTACTGATGATAAGAATTAAGTCTACAAAGCAACAGTCTCCAAGATCCTCCATGTGGCACAGTGAATGAGACTACATTCACCGTTCAAACAATCAGTCGTAAATAAATACATAATGCATCACAGCAAGCAGCCAAGTTTGTAATTTTTCATCAACATAGTGCATACAACATCAAATCTGATAACAATGATAACTGTCAATAACTATAATGATAATGGTAAGATTGAGCAGAAGCAATATAATTTACAATCAGTGCATGCTATAAGCATAATGACATTCATGTCCTCACCTTTTCTTCTATGTCATGTGACACTGGGTGACGAAGCACTCCAGAAACAGCAAAGAATAAAATAAACACTGCCTTTTGTAAACACTATTGCAACAACAGATGAAACACTTAAGGACATTAAATTATTTAACATATTTTGGCACTGAATTTTCATTATACATATAATGAAAATATATAACCTCCCGCCACCATGTATAAGTGTATATATGAGGCTTATATATATATATATATATATAATTTAGTGTATATATATCAACCTCAGTCAATATTAAGTCAGATATTTACATTCAATCTGTGTGTGCGTGTGTATGTTACACAGAGAAAGACAAAGTGAGGAAGAGAGAAAATGACTGCTTATCTCAAAAGTTCTCTCATGGTTGAAATTAAAATATTCTTCCTGTAATACTTTTCAAAATGTGACATGAGCCACGCTAAAAATGAAAGAAAAACATTCAGCGTGTACTGTATGCTTGTGACTTTAACTTTTGATTTTTAAAAATAAGATATTGCCAAGTTTTTTAATATTTGGCCTCATAATAATTTAACTTAATGAATAAAATCCATTTCCCATCAGCCTTTTTCCCCCTCTCTGCTGTTCTTATGCCTCCCACACTGTTATTTCTTCTCTTTTGTCAAATTCTTACCCTTCATAAGGCACCAGTCCTATTGATACAGGAAGTTGGACTGTGAAGTAGGACCCACAATTGGCAGACAACCAAAACAGTGCAAAAAAAATCAAAATAAAGCACTTCAGAAGAATACAGTGCTATAAACAAGAGCTATAACCAGAGGTACAGAGATGGTAAAACAGAAAGATAAGTAAAAGTTAATGATAAAAGGGGAGTGAGGCCTTATAATACTAAGCATTTTTTCCTCCAAAAGAATTTTATCTTTCTGTGGTTTTTAATTCTCACCAAGATATTTTTCCTTTAAATGGATACTTCATACTCCCGTGTATCCTGTGGTCAAAATGAGAAAGCAATTATTAAAAAACAAAACAAAACAGTTTTACCAAAGCTCTGAAATCACAAAATATTTCTAAGAAAAACATAAAGGACCCATTTTAATGTTCACGTTTGAAATTGTGAAATCGTCCATGTTTAAAATAAATACATTTAAAACAGTCTAAGGTCTCGATTAAACAAATATGAAGTACAGAAAACAAAGGTTTAAACTTTCAGTCTTGTACTCACCCCTGCCTCATAAAGAGGGTTGTTGAAATCGGACTCCACTGTAATGGGACTGTAGGAGTGTGTGTGCGAAAGAGACTTCCAGAAGAGCGGCTTCCATTCTAGTTTGCATATGCTGTGAGTGATAAAAAGAAATGACATGTAACCACAAAAACAGAAACTTAAAGCAGTGTTGGAACCACAGAGATGGATGAGTGTGGATATTTGTAGAAATGAATCAAGTTTTAGATGTCACATTGGTACTCACTTTGTATAGTACATGTAAATTCCTCCAATCAGGAGGATGACCAGGATGATTGGCAGAATTATTGCCAAAGCGATATTCTCACTCAGGATCTGATGGGATGGCTCGAATGCCTGGGACACTGTGAAGAAGTCAAGAAAAAGATGCTTTTTCTATCAACTGTAAAACTGTCAAATGTAAGTCAAACACATGAAAAAATAGGTTGCTAAATCTGCGGACCCTTAAAGCTGGAGTGCAGGACTTTTGTCTCCCCCCTCTGGCAGTGAAAGTAATTACAAAAACATTGTTGACACAACCTTATGTCATAGGCTATACTGTAGCCTATTCTGCCACTACTATTGCAGCTGTAAAATGGTGGATAAATTATTTTGAGCATCACACGGCCCCTGTGAAATGACTCGTTTCACTATCGGAATTGAATCCATTTGGTCCAATTTGGAAAGTCTAGAAAAGCTGCACGATCAAATTATTTTATCCCCATTCAAGTTAGCAGAGAGGTAACCAGAAGTTAGTTGGCTTGGCCAGCATAAGTCTCTAGTGCACATGCTCTGCCCATGGAGCATGTGCAATATGCATTCCTCAAGACAACGCAAGAATGTTAAACCCAACACCAGAAATATAATCTCTGGTATACTGTGAAATATCTGGCAGTGATGGGCTTAATCAGCAATGTGTGAACTTGTTTAACAAGGGCTTGAATGTAACGCACATTCATTTATATGTAAAAGTTCTGCACAGCAACTTTAACTTTAATTTGAAAGAGTACCTTTTCATTACACCGATTACCACTTATATTACATTTTCTAAATGTAAGTAATCCAACATTGCCCAATGTTAAGTTATTTTAGTTTGCCTATTATTATTGCACTACATATTTTGTACACTGTTGACTATAGTGGACTAGTAGACAACAAAACTGTTGTATCCTAGTGTCCCAGTGTAAAAAGACTACAAAAATTTATTTTTGTAACAGCATCTATCAGCATCCTTCTTAATATCACCACTGGTTGGTGCCAAACTAAGAAAACAAAATCCTACATATAGTGGCTTTAAATACCATGTCTGAAGGACTTATTTGACTTCATATGCATCACAGATAGTGGAAAGAAGAAAAGAAATCACCTTCTAATTTATGATCATCCAAAAGCTCCTCATATGCCACTGTGAAGATACAAGAAAGATGACATATTCATGTTGCAGAAGAAATAAAATATTATAGATTACACAAGTTCTCATCTTACCATCTTATTTCTGTGCTGATGTTTATTCTATTACTTAAATAATGAGAGGTAAGAGCACCTTGGTAATGAAACTCAAAAATGTAACCTCATTAATTCAAACACAGACGCAGTGAATTGGTTTTCATTGTCATTTTCCTCTTCTGTTTTTTTAAATGAAATCAAAGAGGGTCCAGAGCATTAAATAAACATGTGGAGACAACAACAATAAGCTTTACCTTTGCAAAAGGGTGGTGGGCTGTTCCACTGAGACGGGTGACCAGGAACACAGCTGATAATGACCTCACCAATAAGTTCGTAGCCCTCATAACAGAAGAAACGCAGAGTTTCTCCTGCCTGGTAGCTGTGTTTGTACAAGGTCTGGTAACCATTGTCAGGGACACCAGGGTTTGGGCATGGGTCATATTTTACTGTTCAGAGCACAAAGAAACACACAGAGGACAGTTATGTAGTTGAATGATCCTTCATAAAGAGACAGTCAAAACGAGCAGAGAGCAAGAGAGGCACTTACAAACACACTTTGGGCTACGGTCACTCCATTTGGGGGTACCAGTGTCTCGTCCATGGCAGGAGATTTGACTCGGACCTTCCAGTTGATAGCCCTGGTTACAAGAAAAACGGACGACTGTTCCAACTGCGAAACCTGCTTCAGGGCGCACTGAGCGTGCTCCGTTTACCACCTCTCCTGGATCAGGACACTGCTGGACTGCAAGGGATAAAAAGGGACACATATGACAGCATTTAACTAGCAATTGGGGAAAAAAACCCCATGACAAAGAAGAACAGCAATAGCAGCATGGATGATGACTACATAAACTGTTTGATTAAACATTGATACTACTTAGAGAGATAACAGGAAACGAGAGAGAAATGGATGAGTAATATAATGCATGGAAATGTTGTGGTTTATGTTGGTAACTTAACCTCTAAGACATGGGGGTGCCTAGCTTAGCATAAAGGTTGCATAAATCTGCTTACAAAGACCTCTAAAGCTCACGAATTAACACGTTACACTTAGTTCTGTTTAAGCTGTAAGAAAACCAAAGTGTAAAAACATTACATCTCTTTTCATTTCTTGTACATAATCAAATCACTTGTTGTTTTTCCACTTTGTTTTTGTACAGATTGAGCAAACAAGATATAACATTTTAATTAGTGAGGTTCGGGTAGGCGGATTTTGGGTAACACTTACTAAAAGTCCCCCTATTTAGCATTTATAAGCATTACAGTGTGCTATTTATTAAATTTTTATGTGGTGCTTACTATGCCTAATAGGGGGACTTAAAGTGAAGTGCATTTTCTTACCTTTGGACAGATCCAGGCTAGCTGTTTTCCCTCATTTCCAGTCTTGTTGCTAAACTATGCTAAACTATGCTAACCAGCTGCTGGCTGTGGTTTCATATTTAATATGGTATGAATCTTCTCATCTTATTCTCAGCCAGAAAGTGAATAAGCATATGTGTTTTGATTGGACTAACTAAAAACATGAATCTTTTATATATCATCCAATTTGACTTGAAGAAAAAGTAAAATTAAGATATTTAAAGTGCTTGTCTCACCTTTAACACAAGTGGGTGGACTGCTGCTCCAGGAGAGGTCCCACTGACAGGTAATGATGTCAGAGCCACTGATGTCATACCCTGGTTGGCACTGATAGGTCAGCACACTGCCTCTCACAGGGGAAGAGTGGGACGAACTGATCCATCCAAACTCAATTTGGGGCAGGGTAGGGCAGGTGTCATTTGGCTCAACCTCTGCATGACACAGAAAGCAATTTAGTGAAAGAAATTAAAACAAGTTTGTCTTGTCCAATTATGAGACAGACTATTTTAAAAGATGTGTAGGTTTATAATGTTTGCACTTAATCAAAAAATGTGTTAATTTTGGAGTCACTTACCACGATAATGTATAAGGAATCCCTGACTTAGGATGAAACTGGAATCATCCGGATCACTTTGAAACTGAATTGTGACCTCTGACCCCCCAGACACAACCTGGAAGCGCTCTCTGGACCCCAGGTATTGGCCGATCACATGGGACATGAGATCACGTCCATCAAAAACAGTCAGCACATCAGTGTGGCGGATATTTAAACTTTAAGGGGGAAAGACAAGAATAAAGAAGAGAAATGAGATTTTACTTCAGAGCGATTCTGTTTTTTAAGACGAGCAGCCCACCTACCTGATACATTTTATTAGTTAATAACAGGACAAATAAAAATACATTCAGTATAACACATGTGAAACCTGTAAATACACATATACAGTATATCACAATGTAAACTACTAAAAATGTTATGGAAATGGCAACATGAGCTCAAATTGAATTATATATGCAGTGTAGACACAAGCTGAACTGCTGGTTAAATAGATTTTTATCTATTAAAGATTTCTGCAATTCATTGGAACATTTACTGAACAATATATCTGTGATTCTGTGTCATCAAAAGCCTTTGTACCATCTCTTATCAATGCTTTTCTTGACCTCAAGGCTTCATGCAGTGTTTCATCCTCCAAATATATTGCACACCCTTGTCATGCAAGATGTTTGACACATAATTCTACACAATAAACAATAACCACATAATTTGGACATTTAACTATTTACAAAATGTTGTATAATGTAGTCTTGAAACATGTACTGCTACATATAAGTATCAGTCAGATTGCCAATTTAGATTTCCAGGTCAGTATTTGATATATGTGATAACCATCCTCCTGCAGCTGAGGCACCTCTTGGGCCCAGTGAGAATTTGAGCTGCGGAAATTAGAAAAATTAGAGGCAACATCTGTGAAGTAAAGGGATTATATAACTAAATTTGCAGGGGTACTGTAGTTTTCAATTTCAGTACGTTATAAATATGACAATACACAAGTATTTCATTTGATTTAGTCACCAGTTAAATTAACAATACTCACATGTGGACATCCAGTTCTATGCGTTTCTCTTCGTTACCATGGATCTGCCATACGCAGTCGAGCCCCTTGGAGTAGCTCTGGGGCCAATCAGGAGACAGGATGGTACCTGAGGGCTCGGTCAACTCCCCGCCACACAGAGCTTACAGAGGAGGAGAGAGGAGAGAAACTGAGGTGAGAACATAGACTGGAAGACAAAGGGAATGATGAAATAACAACTGAAATCGGGGGAAAAAAGTCAGAGAGCAGGAGAAAAATCAATTCTTAATGGAAGGTGAAAAAACAAATAAAAACAGTTTGAAAAGGAGAAATGAAGAAGAGGTGATAAAAATTTCAGAGAGCATTTAAAAAGGAAAAACAGTGTATGGATACTATTAAACTTTCATAGTTACACTTGGACTAATTAAAACATCTGCCCGTTGTCTACTAATTGTTCTGCTACAATTAATGAATATGATCACTTTGACACTACTAACACATTACATTACATCAACCATCAACCATTAGATTAACATTAACCATAGCAGCTTGTGGCCTAATATGAACAGCTAGGAAAGTGTGCCAGTAGGGAGATGAAAACTCTTGGGTGCAAACTGCAGTGATAGGAGCCAAATGCAGGCATTTGTATTTGGTTGCAAACCAACAATTTTGCCTGTGAGAATGCATAAAATTTTATTTGGATTGAAGGATAATGCTGACCTCATATACAACTCCAGAACTTGCTCTCATACAAAGCACCTCCTGTCAAAGCATGAAACTAGGAAGCTACACACACATGGCCAGCCTTGTCTGTGGAGTGAATCCAGGTATTGTTCACAGAAACACGTGACAGAATAGAAAGACATCCTACACACACTTCTCTGGGAACATTTTAACCACAACAGTTGTCAAATATCTTTCAGTGAGAGGATAACAGGCAGATATAAACAGGATAAGACTAAACACTGGAAACCAAGAACACAAAAACGCTGAAGTTACTGACATCTTACCATCCACCTGCTGTTACATCACTGTGCGTGAGCTTCTTGTGCTTTACTGAAAGTGAAAACACCACACAGCATATGGCTTTCAAAATGTCTTTCTGTCACTTTAACGCTTGGTTGAAAGTATAACACCTGTGTTTTCAACCAGTCCCTGACCCGGTGGAACGTCTCTGCCAGTTTTATATCTGCCACAGTCTCTCTGTTGCTCTCAGTTTTCACAGCATGCCGACAGATCAGCAGATGACACAGTCAGCGAGGCTGTAGTCTTCATGCTGTAACATCTTGACGCCTCTCAACACTATTCTATTTGAATATTAATCAAACGACTTTCTCACTTCATATAAAAACACACAGGGGTGAACAGGGAACAAGAAAGTCTGCAATTCTGATTAGAGAAATAAAAACTATTCCATTTCATAAGGGTAATTATATTAATGGGTTCACTCATTCAAAATGCAACTGATGCTCAGTCCCAAGTCTTACCTTTGCACACAGGTTCACTGTCGTTCCAGTGGGGATTGCTGGGGTCGACGCACTCAATCGTCCCTGAGCCTTGTTCCATAACAAACCCTGGTGAGCAGGTGAAGGTAACAGTGGTGCCCAGCTGATATGTGATGTCACTGCTGCTGAAATTTCCATGGGGCATGTAGGGCTCCCAGCAGTGTTCATCATCAAAAGCTAAAAGACAAACAAACAAAGGGATAAGGAGAAGAGAAGATAACATAATATTGTTATACATGTGAGTGCACTGATTTTTTCTCTATTCCATGCATTTTTACAGATTCTACACAATCTTTGTTGGGAAGCAGATACATTAGTTGTTCTCATGGTGGACAAAATTAAGCAACCATACCTGTTTAATTGGGGAGGGAGAAGTGTATCTTTTCACTTGGGATGACCAAAAACCTCAAAACCTCTTTCCTAGAAAAAGCCCAGCTGTGACACTAACAGCTTCAACGGTAAGCATCTCCAAAGCCTAAAATACATCCCACTGAGGCGTAGGCAGACTGTGAGCACTTATGTGGCTTATTATAGCCCTCTTAAACACAACAGCAAATGAGAAGAAAGCACTGGTTTTCTTGAGTGCTGCCTATTAAACTCCATTCCCACTTTAGATATAATATACATCAATAACCTGTAACAAGTGACATATCACCTGTGAGGATTTTGAATTTTTATATTTGGTGGGTTCCTGTTATTCAATAATATATCATATCTATTCTTATATCATATTTTCAGGCAGGATGTTTACACAGGTATTGAGTATCATACAGTAATGAGACTAACAGGATGTGCAGCTGTGCTACTGCCTTTGTGTTTTGCTGAATGTGGAAAAGGATGCAGGCTGAGTATCCGGAGTCTCTAAGCTCACCCTCATAACGCAGCGCCAGAAGCAGAGGGATGGAGGAAGAATCAGCTGTGAGCTCCAGGTACAGTGTGGAGCTCTCACTAAGCAACCCACGTTCTGGGACATCATCCAGGTCTGAATCGAAGAGCGGTGGAGACAGGGAACTGTTTCCACTGCGCACAATTAACCTAAAAGGAATAAACCACAAAGACAATTGGTAGTAAGCTTGAGAAAAGAGGAAGATGTTATGATCAGTGTCTAACTAAAGAATGCATGAATGTGCATGGATAGTAAGTTGAAGGTGCATAAACATGACTGTGAATAAAGCCATATTGCTTTGGTTTGGATATAAAGCTAAAAAAATTTCAGTACATTTTTCCAAATATTGTTTTGTACTGCTTAAATGGAAGGTTAAGCTACAAGCTACGAAAAATGACAAAAGGTTTATTTTTCAATAGTATTAATTTGATAAACAAGTAATTACTTATAATGTGCAGCTATTATTAAATGATGATGGTTGGTAGTAGAGTAGTGAGAAAACTGAGCAACAGTCTAACTAGTCAAATGAGGACAGTCTGGGCAAAAGACAATGTCCATTTGCATCATGGGTAGTATAGTAGCCAGGATTTCAGAGAAAGAAGCATATTTTAGTATTGTTTTAGCATATTTTATTTATTGTCTATCATAAATCAGATAGTTTTAGGGATGTGCAATTTTGAAATTGTTTCATATGCTTTAAATAATTAAGAACTTTGTGTGTCTCAGATCAGCTGAACATTAAGAGAAGGTAGTGAAAAATAAAGGGAGCGCTGCTGACTGTCCCTGACTTGCCAAAATTCTGAAAAAGGAACATAAGTTTGCGGAAAGATGCCAAAACTAAAAATACAAACTTTCATTTGCCAAAACAAAAGACACTGGTGATTCTGAATTTGATATGAGCATTCAAATTTTCAACTGACTGGAAATTTTAGACAAACTAGTGGAAACACAAACTTACTTATCATCATCTTCATCCAGTGCAATCCTCTCAAAGTGTAGGTGGAGTCTGTGCCCCTCTTTGGCTTCTATTAACCAGTGGCAGCTCAAGTTGTTTCCATTACTGTGGTTGCTGACAGATGGAGGGGGTGGAGACAGTATCCGGCCTACTGTTGCATTACGAATCCATCCTCCGCAAGACACAGCTAAGGAAAAATAGTAATCCACATATTACTTTCCACAATCACAATCACACTGCTATGAAACACTAGCCAGACTTTTTACATCTATTTCTATATGACTCTACTGACCAACACACTGTGGCTCAGGAGTGCTCCAGTGTGGTTGTGTTGTGTTGACGCAGGTAGCCACCTCATGGCCGCGAACCTGGAAACCCGGATCACAGTGGAAGTGTGCCTGACCTCCAGGATGGATGTCTGTCACCGTCACTCCGCCGCCCTCAGGAGATAGGGGGAATGGGCAGGACAGCAGGAAGGCTAAAAGGATGTTTTAAAGAGACAGGAAGGAGGTGTAAAATTAATAGTTAGACCTGCAACACGTGTGCTTCATTCTCCTGACATCATATTGTATATGAAGCTTTTAGGAAGTTCAAAAAGGATATATTCTCATGGTTTTAATTTATTCTTCTAATGGTGAATTTCTACTCTCTGTGATCATCATTCATAAATCTCTACAATTTATGTCAAGTCCATTATCCCATTCTGTCAAGACTCCTCTTATTCACATTTTTCATACGTCATCATTGTGACCTGAAGGTCATCAGTTCAATCCCCCGGACCAGCAGGATAAATCTGGGTGGGGAAAGTGAAAAGCAGCACTTGCCCCTCCCACATTACCACCACAGAAGTGACCCTAAACCTCTGCTGCTCCAGTGGAGCTGCCCAGTGGCCAGCAGGTTAGAGTGTGGTTGTACTGGGCAGCTGCCAGGTGTGAATGTGTAACTGTGTGAATGTGATCAGGGTGTTCCTGAAAAAGAGAACATTGCTGTAATAAATCAAGGTGAAAAAAATGTAACAGGAAGGGTTAATTTACCTTGATAGTGGAGGCTGAACATGCCATGGTTGGTCTGTCGGAGACTGCGATAGTGAATGTACACCTGATTGGTTGTGCTGCGAATCACCTGACCCTCTCTCATCAGGGTCTCGTTGGCCAACAGCTCTGGTCCAACACCTCCATACCCCATGATTGTCAGAGACTCTTCCTTAGACAGATTAACCTTCCTCACCTAGAGGGAAAAAGAGGAATTAACAACATGGAATCAGCTTTAATTATTAAACTTGCCAAGCAATTTAGCAGCAAGTGAACTATAAGTCTGTCTGTGCACATATGGCACTTTTAAGATTAACAAATGAAAAACATAAATACATGGTGTGGTGTGTGAAATGGTCTTAATTTATTGTTCAAATAATGAGAGACATTATGATGGCGGTTTTTGAATTGTGTGTGTTCAATTAGCTAGTAGTTAACTTGAGCCTCATTCAATCAATCAATACAGCGCAGCTCGCTAACCGTACTGCTACACTTTTGTCTTAATATACAGCTAATTGTAAATGATTTAGCCACTCAACATACAGCATCAACACTGCAATTATTTCTAAGTATATGTATATTTATATGTACATCTGAAAATGTAACACATAGGCTAACATATGTCTCAAATTTTGATGATGATTGATTTATGCTTGTGGATTCTTAAGAAATAATGCACATCACCTGAATTTCCACACCATAACCTGCATACACAGTAATGCTGTAGGTGCATTCCAGTGGGGAAAAAGATGATGATGATGATGCAGGATCTGGTGACTCGACAACATCTTCCATCGCTGACAAAGTTGCATTGCATTGGACTGTGAAAAGAAGGAAAAGGCAGGGGAAGAAAAAGTAAAAATGTGTGTTGGGAAATAGATCTAAAGTTTTTAAAACTCGCAACAGGAAAGCTTTAGAGAACATATAGTATTTTTTAGCATCATCACTCACATTCAAACAGTTTTAGTGCCATGCTGAAGGGCTTCTAGGCAGTTTCTGAGTGATATGAGAACATAGATTGCTTTTTTCCTAGCTGATATTTTCACAGTCAAATGGTTTTTGAGAATCAAGGTGCACTGTGCAAAGGCAAGCTAACATGTATGGATCCCAGTGTATGTGAGGATTGTGACATATTTACAGTTTTAAAGAGACACACCCTGCACCCTTGGTATAGTGAAGAATGAGATGGTATTTGGAGGCCTACATGCCTACATTTAGTAGTATATTTATTGTCACAATTACTAATGCAGAGGAAATGTCTCCCATCAACCTGAGGTAGTGGCAACAGCTGAATACCACATGCTGCTATTGCGTGACAAGCTTCTAGCAAGCGAGCATCGATGTCAGAATAGCTTAAAGTAAAGAATGAATAGTTGAAAAGGTCCAGCTTCTGCCACTCTAAGTGGTGAGTACAAACACAAAGTTTAGCAAATGTACCAGAAAAAAGAGAGAAAGAGATCAGGCCTAAACATTGACAATGCCAGGATCACTATGTCGTGTGTCAAAAAAAGTATTTAATAATAACTAGATTCAAATAGAAATTTTGGATTATTATGAGTGGTGTCAATGAAGAGATATTTGAGATCACCTAGGGCTGTGGGCATATGTCAGACAACATTTCTGCCTCGTGGGGCAGAAAAGTTAAATCTGAGCTTGGCTTCACAATGATTAGTCATCACTATGTGGCAGTATGCAATTGAATGGACTCCCTACCACTGAGCACTGGCAGAACTGTACTTTTAGATGAAGCTGTGATCTGTTGGATTGTCCTGGATTCAATTATTTTATTGACCGCATGACTGACTGAAACTGCTGCTATGCTTGGGTAGATTCAAATTATTGACCAGCCCAATAAACAGAAATCAACAGGTGTTAGCTCGAAGCATCAATCAGGGGAAAGCAACCACTTTTCACTTATATGGCATTTTAAAAACGGAATTGCGCTGACAGTGTTAACTGAGCATCCAGATAGGTGGGACAAAATGTAAATTCTGGCCACTTCAATGGGACACCTTTATGCTATTTTTAAAGATGGACTGTATTTAAGTGGACAAACTTGTATGCTGTCAAATAACTCTTTAATGGTATAGAAATTATAATTTGTGACCACAACGCATAATGTACATTTCAGAGTTGAAGTTAATTGTTAAGAAATATGCTTATTTGTTCTCTTGCCAAGAGTTAGATGAAAAGATTGATACCACTCTCATTTTTACACAGTAAATATGAAGCCACTGCCAGCAGCTGGTTAGCTTAGCTTAGCATAAAGACTGTAAGCAGGGAGAAACAGCTAGCCCTGGCCTACCAACACCTCTAAAGCTCACTAATTAACAGGTCATATCTTATTTGTTTAATCATGACAACAACTTAAGCTTAAGAACTTGGCTTGTTGTTTCCACAGACATTTTATCACCTAACTCTGGGCAAGAAAGCATATATCAAGCGTTGAATTATTCCTTTAGCTACAGTTGTGTTGCCATATAGGCTGATGAAAATGTCCTCCCTACTTGGAAGATATTTCACAGATGGTTTAATTTATAATCTCTAGTAAAAACACAATAAAAAAACCCATGGTACCACAGAGAAAGTAGGTGACAAAACACACATCTCACTGAGTGCTCATCTCACGTGACATTTTTCTCCCCACATCTGGTGTCAGCTGACCCACCTCCTACCTCCCCAGTCACATTTCCTCAAATCTCATCTGTAGCTGTCACAATAACATTGTCTTTAAAGGCTGCTGAGGGCCAACCACCATCATCTCCACCTCCATCCCACTCCACACACTCTCCAGATCCTCCAGATCCAATCCTCCAGAGCTCTGGACTCGACTATTGCACACATACAGACTTTTTCACGTGGACTAAAATATGTAGAAATATAGCTGACCTGTGTAGATAACACTGTTGCATAGCTTATTTATATTTTGTCGTCACTGCTTCACCTATATAATATACATACATAACTATAGCTACACCAGAACCATCTGCACGTGCAATGTGCAGATGTAATGCAACTTTTTAATGTAATGCACTTTTTTATATTTAAAAAAAAATACAATCCCTAAGTCAGGTCATGTATGTAGCTTAAGTATTGTAATGTTTATTATGTATATAGATTGAATTCCATTTACTTGACTTCTTATTTTGTTTGCATGCTACTTTTAGTTCTTATCTCTTTCCTTGTTTCCTGCACTACTATAACATGCACATTTCCCCTCTGGGGATCAATAAAATCTTATCTTATTTCATGACCAGAATGAGTAAACACTCTCATTGAAGGTGGACGAGAGCTGTTACTCATTGTGGTACCTGAGTCAAAGGAAATTCTCACTTAAGAGCATTTCTGACAATCATTTGAATGCTATTCTGTTCTTCACCAACCCTCATTAGTATTCTCGTCATGATGGCATTGTTGACTGACTCATACTGATTTGTCAAATTAATACAGCTCTTCTTCGATTATGACAGTGATGATATCAGTGTTCATGTTCACCTGGTTGCTCTTTATTCAGTTAATAAGTTGTTTTCATGTCCACTGATTAGTATTTATTTGTTTGTTGTAATGATAACTAAAACACAGAGAGAGTGCATTCAGACTTTATTGTCAAGATTCTTCCGGGCACAGAGATTTTCATGTGACAATGTGAACGAGGAGGACTGTAACGGCGAATGTGTCGCATGAAAATGGACACATTTCATTTACAAAATTCTTGCAGATATTGAGCCCAAACCCCTACTGTATGATTCATATCTCACTTGTCTCAGAGCTTCAAAATCTTCAAAGTCGTCAGCTTCTCTTTATCTCTGTACATCTTGTCCTTTGTGGCTCATACAGATTTTATTGAGGGAAATAAATCAGTATTTTTTTTTTTTTACTTGTATTCAACTCATCAGCATACTGCAAAATTTTGTACATTTAAATCTCATGTGGTCGTGGTGCAGTTTCCCACGCAGGAACAGACTATAGACTACTGCCCTGTGTACTTTTTTCAATGCCAGCAATCCTAACCATAATCTGGGTCAAAGGTGCATACATCCATCTAAGTTCCTTACTGATACAACTGGCTATACGATCGTATCTCTGTAGTTCAAGCTGCTAAACCAATGTGTGTTTTCTTGTTTTGGGTTATGGAGGAAAGACAGCGGAAACACTTCATCATCTCTTCATCACCATTCATGGCTCCTTGCATTATTTATATCCCTCCACAATTTTAAAGAATCCTGAAATACAGAAGAATAAGAAACATGTTATTTTGCTGAAATAAGACCAAAAGCATGGATAAAGATGTCTGTCTGTACTGTAGATTGTTCTCAACTAATACTACCAAACAGCTAAAAATCTAAAACCAATACTGGATACTGAATATATTGCAGAATATCACTTCACATTATTACCAGGTAGCATGTCGACTGAATAGAATAACTAAATAATGAGCATTAAGTCACTAGTTATGTAATAGTGTTGCAGTTTTCTAAAAAGAAAACATAAAGTGCATGCATGTTTTTCTTTACAGCTAACTCACATTGTACAATAACCTGTTGAGTAACCTATTAATATTTTATGACTGTTTCATGTTACCTTGTCTGTCAAGATCTTCTTGTCACCCTTTCTTCAAAGAGTCAGAGGCAGAGAGGAGAATTGGATGAAGTTGTGATGGAAACCAAAGTGATTCAGTGGAGGAGTTTGTTGCTGCTGCCGGCACCAACGAAATCCAAACAACTCCAAAGTCACAGGCGAGATCCTGAATTATTTGTTCACGCTTCTCTTTTTCACAATGGTCTATCAGAACCATATCAACTAGCATCAACAAAAAAAACAAGACTCATGGGAAGCCAGGTGTTGGCATGTAGTTACCTGGCATGTGCATTGTAGTTATAGTGGTCGTAGTGATCAGAGTGGTAGTTGTCTCCTCCTCTATGGGGAGCGAGGACATGGTATTCCTTGATCCTGTCTGGCTGGCTGCAGAGGAGGAGCTTAAAGCTGTGGTGAGCAGGCCTGGTGATATGACTGTTGCTGTAGACTCGGTTTGCCCAAGCCCAGGCACAGCCTGTGTCGGGTTGGTGGTAGTACCTGCAGAATTTAAATGTTCAATTTAAGGTGTGTCATTTCCAATGAGCAATCACCCACATCGTACTGTTGCTGCATTTCCTAAGCCATAAAGGCCTGTGTTAATGTACCTGTGCCCGCAGAAGCCTGTCCTAAGTATTCCTTACTCTGCAGGGCAGCATGGATCAGGTCACCCAGAGGGTAAGAGTCTGGGGTTGATGTTGGTGGTGTATCAGGCTCAGGAGTCATAAAGCTCATACCTGAAATAGCCAGGACTAATTACTGTATATGTTATTTGCCAGAATATAATGAAATTAGCAAGATGTGGCAAACAAACTGAATAGAAAATACATTTCTTTCTAGGTTTAAAATAAACAACACTCTGCATTGTTGTGGTGGGACACATTAGAGAACACACACATACACACATGCACACACATACATGCAATTACCTGAAACATGGTGGATCATGGTGACAGACAGTATCACAGCAAGGTGTGCGAACCCCATGGCTTTGGATGAAACTGAATGACCTGAGAAGGTTAAAGTGAGCAGGTTAGCAAACTGTGATCATGTAAACAGAATAATTACTGTATCTTGTATACTGTCATGTAACTGCTTATTAGTAGACAGCTGACAATAACAGCAAGAGGCACAGGAATAATCCATGTTGACTCGAGAGGCATTAGTTAGCAAATTATTAGTCATATCATTTCTTTCATGACAACTTTAGGGAAATTCTCTCGCAATTTCAGCATATGTTTACATCACACAGGCCACAATGACTCGGATTAGAGGATAAATGCGATGTGGATACTGCAAAAGCTCAGCTCCATCAATCTGGAAAATATCCATTCATATTATACGATGTAGATTCTTACATGACAATCAAATAAAAGTTATTTTTTTTACAAGTCTAAGAAAAGGGAACAGACACACATCGCATCCGAGAGGTTAAATATTCAGGCTTTCCCCTTGCATTTTCTCATCCAAATCTGCAATAGCATGTCCGAAAATGCGCTATACCAAAACTGCCTTCCCTCGCCGCAGGTACACTGTAAACCTTTATTCTATCATTAAACTGTAAATGGTAATGTGTCAAAAAACACCTCCGCTGTTATTCGAGGCGTTTCCTCGGTGAAAATACCAGCCTGGTGTGTGTCAAAATGATGGGGGCTCTAAGAGGCAGCATCACTCGCACCTCTCCCGGCCCTCTTTGTGCGGAGGACGAATTTTGGCATCAGTCATCACTACTGTGACACCGACAACCATCTCAGCTACGTTGAAAGGTGTCTGCCGCTTACCTTTGTCTTCAAGGCTGCGTCCTGTTATCTTTTTGCTGGACTGTATCCTGTTGCTCTAGGCCCCGGGAACACGGCGGGGTTTGTGCTGGTGAGATGCCCCAAGCTGGTTACTGTGTGGTTGACGCATTCGGCTATGATGTGAGGGCATTTGTGTTGAAGCTTCAGGTGCGCCCTAGCGGCCGGACGCGGCAACTGCAGCAGCGTGCGGTAAATATGCACATTTTGTCTGTGAGCGCTGGAGAAGCTGTCCACCAGCAAGGTGCTGAAGTCTGCCCGACACAGCGCTGCACGGTATATCAAGGTAATAAGACAGATGTGAGATACAGCACGAAGTGGGTAAAGGGTGGTGTTTGCTCATTTAAAGGCCTGCATGTGCCATACGGTATGCATGGCGAACCTTTTTGTGCTGTGCTTTTCATGTAATGGGTGGATGTTGGCGCTAACATGGATTGCGGACATTATAACATGAGCCATCTGAGCTGTGGGGGCTAGCGCAGAGCAAAAACAAAATGAAAGCTGAAGCGAGTGTAAGAAAAAAAACAACAAAAAACAAAACGACTCAAGTCCGCAATTTATGGGATACCTTTGCGGTGCGTTGTTATGCTGTAGCCTATAGGTGTTTCCACTGCTCATCACTTAGCATGTAATTGATGCGACTACGAAACGAATCCGTTGGAATAAGCCTATTAGGAAAGAGCCCTCCCACCTAAACACACACATACACACGCGCGCGCCTATAGACATGCACGCACTCATGTTTTCTGCTTGCAGGTAACAGCAAGCCAGTCTGTCTGTCTGACTCTGTGTCTGTCTCCCAAACACACACACACACACACACACACACACACACACACACACACACACACACGAACACACTGATATCGTCTATGTTCTCTTTTTCATTCATAAAATACCAGAAATCGGATTTATATACAGCGGAAATGTAACATCTGGCCGACTTCTGCACTAAGTTCCCAGCTTAGCAGAAGTGTGGCTCTGCAGCATTTGAGTACGCTTCCCACTGGTTCAAAGAGATACCCAATAGCAATGTTTCCTTACTCATACAAGGTTAATTAATTATAATAATTAATTTGTCACTATCATCATATTAAATTATATTGATTCCATCCAAAGTCCAATACTCTTAACAAATATTATTAGCAAGTAATTGACCCGAGAAATGTTTTATAATTAATAGGAAAGAGAGCATTATTACAATGACTTTGATCATCCAGACAAGAATGGTAAATAAATAAAAGTTAGGGCTGCTTGGATATTAGGGGGCAACAAAGATCAACTGTTCAGAAGTGGTTAAACTTTCAGCAGCAAAAAAAGAGAAAGAAAACAAAAACAAACAAACAATAAATGTAGCACATTAAAAGGAAATAACACAAACTGTCTCCAATAGCAGCCAAGGTTGACTACTGAAGATGGAAAAACCCTTGGCATGACTTTAAAATATTTCCTGCTGAGAATTCTTTAGCTACATCCGCAGCTAGCTTGCTCAGGGAGTGAGGGGTCTGAGATCACTTACATAACACCATGAAGTCAGTCACAGAGGCTACTAAAGCAAGAGCTCAGTGGCTCTGTGACGGACTGGAAACCTATCCTGAATGTTTCATTAATTTCTTCCAAGTGCATGCTGGGATATAGCTCCATATGACCCTGGAGGGGATTAAAGTAAAGAAAATAAATGAATGTGTAGTCTGTTTGAAACCAGGGCTGTCCATCATTTCCTTTAGGCTGTGCTTGTTGGCAAACACAGCCTCTCTTATCCCTATTATTATCTGAAAGACTGTGACAAGCAAAAAAAAAACAAAACTGTAGGAAAGAAAATACATACCACTGTTGTTTTCATTATGTAAATTAAATAAATATAATTTAAAAAAATGACTGTAAAGTCTTTGTCACTTGGAGAATTACTTTTCCACCAGTAAAAAAAAATAAATTACTGTCATACTGACTGATACCATATTACACGTATTCATGCATAACCATGATCTTTCAATCTGTTTCTTTTTCAGTATTTTAGTGTCTCACAAACTCAAAGGATGCACTGGTCAATGAACACACTGCCCTTGCCTCCATATGTTGAGCTGGGTGTCCATTCACTGAGCGGCCTTCTGTGGACCCTACTGCTCTTGTTTCTGTGGCACTGTTATCGGATGGGCTCCGACCTGCCAATCCCAGGTCATGCACATGCTGGAAAGCTCAAGTCAGGCTTAAGGCGGTCCATGATGTCCCGTAGTGGTAGCTGTGCCGGAACAAAGTGTAGTGCAAGGTCCAAGCTATTGAGGAGTGATCAAATTACTCCCTTTATTTCCATGGAAACAGAGGAAGATGAGGAGCAGGGACAGGGCTACCTCACCCCAGTGCTGAGTCATGCCTTGTTCCCAGCCCAGGCATCTGCAGAAGCCAAGAAACTGTACACAGCACTGCAAGAGTACGCCAAGCGCTATAGTTGGGTGGGCATGGGCCGTATTCACAAGGGCCTCCGAGAGCAGGTATGAGTTTACTCCATGCAGGCCATAGGCTGGTGCTTGCCATTGGCAGTAAATATGTGTATATGCATATTCAATGGATTACACTGAATTTCATCATGGTCAAAGATTTGTTTTCCAAGCATGAATAATTCTATGTAAAACTTTCACAATTTTATTTGGACAACAACATTGAATTTTGAAATTTAATTTAATCACTGCTTTCTCATTGTTCTAACTTTAGGTCAGACTGAATGATCACTCTGCTATACAGAAGCCTCATCTTTTCTTCCTGCCAGATGTCCCAAGTGTTCCTTTCTTCCCACGTGATGCTCATCGGCATGACATTGAGGTCTTGGAAGCCAACTATCCTGTGATTTTGGCTGAGTTCCAGGCCGTTTACCAGAGGGGCATTGATTCAAAATTAGGCTGGACGTGTCTGGGACCAAAGGTACATAATAATATCTCTCGGGCTCACTATGGGAAAGACACAATGCAAGAAACACTTCCAGCCTTTGTATAAAAATCGTCATTACCTGTGTATAGTCCTGTAGAAAAAAAAAGCACAATCTGGGAGCTTAAATATCACCTGCTGAAAAATAGCATTATGTGGAAAGAGAGAGTGACTTTTTCTTAGAGATGAAATTTAGCCTTTATCCAAATGTTTGTGACTTGTGGAATGGACTTTGCAAACAAATATATTTATCTTTATTTAATTAATTAAATCAATAAATCAAATAAAATCAAATAAAATGATAGCTTTCATTATGGCTACAAATGGTTTAGTCATGTCCATATGCCGAAGATGAGAAAGTTTAAATTCAATTATCAAAATTATTATCAAAATTATTGGTCAAAAAAAAAATGTGCATGAGTAAATGTGCAAAGTCTAAAATGTTATTCATGTCTCTAAATCACAGTAAATCACACCTCAAAATACGATGCTCATTAAACTCAGTCCTAAATGGTGAAGTACCCATAATAATAAACCACTGTTATGTATTGGATTTTCATAGTGTTCTTGTTTTGCAAGGCATGGTCCAAATCAATTTCAAAGAAGCCATACATATGAATAAGTCTTTGGTTGGTTCTTTAAAAATACATCTATTAATTCTGATATTGATGTATGTGTCTATTCTAAATTGGAGGCCTCATCTGATTCATATGTAAATCACATTCCATTGTTTTTTTTAGGGCCAGGCAGTGTTTTCTTTGTACAGTGCAGGTGTCTGCGTGGCGGGAAATTGTCGCTCCTGTCCTTGCACCTACCGGACACTGCTTTCTCTCCGTACATTTATAAACAGCAACTCATTGGGATCTGCTGGATTTTGGCTGATGGGGCCTGGTGCTACACTGGGGAGCTCCTATGGACCCACCAATACACGCCTACGTTGCCATCTGGGTCAGTAAATGAATTAGTACTAGGAAGTTTTTTGAAAATGAACATTTGAAGTAGATTTTATGCATGTGACAAAGCATTGTCATCTCAGACATATCTGAAAAATCTGTCACTAACTTTTCCAATCCAAAGTAAATCAACCACACTTTTGTTTCACACATTATGCTGTAATTTGAAATTTTATTTAAAACTGCCCCAACTCTATATTCAAAAGACGTCAGATAACATACATAAAAGTCAACAATACAGCATAGCATAGTATAGTCACATAGACAAAAATTTAAAAATATACTCTAACTCTGAAATAAATGGAATTAAATACATAACAACTTTACCATCTAAACTCACTTGAACATCAGTGACTTCAAAAGTGATGATTCTTTAGGAAATAGATTGACATGATTTATTCGTATCCTGTTGCATCACTCATTACCAACCAAATCGTCTCACATTCAACTGAGATACATTGGAACTTGACAGGGTTGCCCTCTCTCCCCATTTTTGTTTTCAATTATGGAGGAGCCATTAGCAATCAGTATTAGACAGAAACCTGTAATAACTCCTATACATCTACATCTACCACATCTTGCTCTTTATGCTGATGATATCCTTTTGTATCTATCAAGCCCAATGACATCAATACCTCCACTGCTCTCACATTTACAGTTTCAACTCATTCTCAGGATTTGCAATTAAATGGGAAAATATCACTCCTTTCAAAAATGCCTAGAGCCGCTTTACATATCTTGGAATTACAATAAGGCTTTCATCGCCCTTTCTCATTTTAAACAGCTAGACTCAATTCAATTCTAGACTCATTGTGCCCTTCATATGGAGCTACAAAACTGTATGAATCACCAAAATACACCTATTCAAGCCAAAAGACAAGGGTGATTTCAGTCACCCTGCCACATTTTAAAGCGTACTACCTGGCAGCTCCCTTAAATATTATATCGTGGTAGGAAAGTCAGCCCAGTCAATGACACAAGTGATTGTCCAGTCTAACTATCATTAAAGTGCACTCTTTGTAATAAGACCTCTCTTCTTGCCCCTCTTAATAGCCCTACCAAAACAGGCAAATTGCATTGAAATAATATTTGTGTTAAGAATACACTGAAAATCTTAAGCAAATTAAATTACACGTAAAAGCACCAAGAACCTGCAATGATTGTCCAATATTTGAAAATCATGCATTTGTGCCTGACTTAAATGACAGTTTCTTAAGGGTATTTCTTTAGGTACTTGAAAATTCGAGACTATGTTAGGAAAAATATGTCAAATTTTGAGAAAGTATGTTCCCATAATTCCTTTGAGAGTATAAAAAAAACATTGATCTGTGTATTAAGGTGGCAGTATGGGAGACCAAGTTGGGTGAAGAGATAGATGGTAAGCCTTGGGAGGAAAGCCTTGAAAGTGTGCATAAATGTGCAGTTAACTATATAACTTCAAAGACAGATTACATAAGACTTTCCCTGATGTGGTGTCCCCCCTCTGTAACAGGTGTAAAGAGGCAGACGGGTCAGTGACACATTCACTTTGGACATGTCGGAAATTGTTTTATTTGGTATGGTGGTAGCAAGAAAACTTATTCTACCTTTGTCAGATTACCCAAATCACACTACACACCAACGTATGATATATAGAAAAGATAGTTGATGAATGTGTTATACTTAAAAAGGTTAAGGTTCTCTAATAAGAACAAGACTCAAATATTTGTCAGAATTTGGAGCCCTGTACTAGAGTACCTCAACGGTAGTTCTACTTTCTTATGTTCAAGTTATATTATGTTCTTATGTTCAAATGCAGGGCAGTGCAGAGAGCTTTAGAGGGGCATGTGCTCAAAGTTAAAGGGGCACAGGAACAAGATTTTAAAATACCATACACCAACATGTTGAATTATAGCAACTCACGATTTGAACCCTGTAAGACTTCAATGCCTAATTATTTAGTGGGTATGACTGTATTATCACAGAAGGGAATAGTCTATGTACATTGTAAGAGATGCATTAGCAACAAACATCAAGTTGATGGAGAGAGAATAAAGAGATATTACAGCTCAGTATATTGTAGTATATTGTGAAATGCATTTTGGAGCTGTTCTGTGGTTCACCACACCAAAAAAACAAAACAAAAAACAAACAAACTGCACCACTGCATAATGCAGTACTTTGTGGTTTAGGGTTAAAGTTCATTTCCCCTTTGTCCATTTTGTGCTGTGATCCATCTGGCTGTAATCCTCTCTGTTTTCCTTTAAACAGTGCATGCCCCTCTTAGCTGATGAAAAATAATATTTTGTAACCAAAGTTTAAAAGCAGACATCACTTTTGTAGGTCTGCAAACTCCACCCCTGTGCGAGCTGGTGGTGGGAGGGGAGCCTCAGTGCTGGTCAGAGGGACACTGCCTTCTGGTTGATGATTCGTTCCTCCACACTGTCTCCCACAAGGGTTAGTGAACCACATAAACATTTGAAAAACTAATTTTAATTTGTGTCCATTTATAGTATTTAGAAAGCTGAGTTACAATGAAGACAACTAGTAACAAGTAAATTGTGGTTATATAATGCTTATAATGCTTATATCATTAATTTTATTCTTATCTATATTTGTATCCTCACTCTAAGTTTTACAAAAGCATTTAAGTATTTTAATAAACTCTTTCATGAAATATCACAAAATTAATTATTACCCAACAACTGAACACATATTCCTCTACAATTGTGTCTGTGTCTCTTTTTAAAGGTCCCCCAGATGCCGGACCCCGAGTCATTCTGAGTGTGGATCTCTGGCATCCGAATGTGGCTGCAGCAGAGAGACAAGCTTTGGACTTCATGTTCAGCCCTGACCTCTGAATCTGCTCCTGAACTAACAAAATACAACATGCAGGGGTGCCTTACCTTAGCCCTGCTTGTTGTTGGTCATATAGTTCATTCCAGTCAATTAAACACTGTGTAAATCTACCCTAAGAATTACACAAGCCATTAACCATGCTTTAAAGTGGTGTTGGGTTTATGGTCTATGCAAATTTCCCACCAGGAAGTGCCAAATAAAGACATTTGACATGGCATGACATGGGGAAATCTGGCTGCAAACTATGAACCTACATCACTTGAAAGCACAATAAGACCTAACCTAAGAAGAGCACATCTGGTGTATATTATACTCGTGAACGCTATTTGCACGTGAAACCTATTTGTCATGATTTTGGATTTTGTTTTGAGATGCTGGTGCATGTGCTATGCCTTCAGGATGGAAAGGCCACTAGACTAGGGCTGAGATGCTTTATTTAAAGTTTACTTATGGTTCAACCAACAAACTGTGAGAACATGAAACTGAAAAATATGAAAAATTATATACATGTAAATTTTGATTTATTTTTGTTTCTCAGTTTGATGCCAAACATATATTAACTTTTGCATACTGTGATTACTTTTCCTCTTCTTATTACTATCTTGTATGTAAGCTTGTGTGTATCTATCTATGAAGTATAACATGCATACATCAGGGTTTTTGTTAATTCTATTCAACAAATAAATAACATATCAATATTGAGTCAGTACCTCAGTGTAAATTAATTTATGAATAAAGAAAATATATAGAAATATATTTTGAAATAGCATAACAACAATTATAGAAAATTTCACAAGATATAAGTAAATTGAAGATGGATTAATCAAAGGTGCTATACATATGTACCTATATGTACTATATTGAACTTCTGTGGGGAAACACTCATCTCAATGTAATAATTAATATTTAATTGTATTACTTTTATTAGAAAATACCTGTTGTCTACTTGGCTTGTCAGAACATTGTGATAAAATCAAATCTAAATGTGTTAAATCCAAAACTGCCAATATTATTGTTTGGGAAAATATAATATATATGACTATGTCTTTGAAAAACAAAGCATCATTTTAAAATCACATTCTGGTTCATTAAGCTGCCATAGCTCTTTTTTGGTTACTTTTTTTTCCAGACATTAGATGAGAATTAGTGTGGTGATTTTATCTTATCTGCCATCTGCTCATCTGAGGGTCCCATGATGAGGATTACAGAGACTGAACTAATCCACCCGAGAGAGACAGATTATTCCTGAGATTGTTTATATGTAGTTGTATGTATATGTTGTTTCATGATGTATGAATTTGTTCAACACTGGACATTTATTCTATCAGCTGTTAGGGATATGATGGGAGGTAAAGCATCTGATTGTCAAATTCATCTGCAAATAATAAATAAATCAAATCCACTATCATGGGTCAGCATTAAAGCTCTCAAATTTGCTGTCCACCTTATCATCACAAGTCTGATTTATACACCTCTGACATGTCCTTGTTTTCAGAGGTTGTATTTTAGTATTTTAGTATAATATTTTACCAAGATATCTTGCATCATTATTGGTCACTGGATAGATTAATTAAGTAATATTTTTTAGTTTCTCAGCAATTGTATATCATTACATTGATTCTACAACTTATTATTTTTGATAACTATCTCAACATAGGCTGTAGCCTTCAAAAAATAGGACCAGCACATTAATTTGAAAGGTGAAATAGCAGTCGCCATGATTTTCTTTGTTGTCCTTTTGTTATGTAACAGACATAGTCAACCTTATAGGGATTATTATTTATTCTCAGCCAAAGATGCTAAATGAACAAGGTGGTTGAAAAATAAATTTGTTACTGTTATCAGAAATAATAGGCAAAGTCAAGTGACACTTGTTGAAATACTGCATGAGAAATGATGATTAATCTGCTTGGTATATGTTTATTTTTTATTTAGGTTTAGTTAAATTTTCTATGTTACACTGCCATCTACAATATCCTATGTTCCCTCAATGTTTTATTCCCTGTTGTTGCAATTTTCTTTGCAGAAATAAACATAAATATACCCATGCATAAAAAATGCATACGCTCAGATACACTCAACAAGTATATTTGTGCCACTGAGGCAAAAAAAGATGAAGATTCACACACTGTAGCTCCCTTAGATGCAGTTTATTGAGACATCCACCAGTGATGTTTTTAGCTACACGCTCTTCTTCAGACTAAACAAAATACATACAATCGCCTTATTAGATAGATCATAGGCTCCAGTCATATGACAGTCACATGATATATGTGCAAAACCCATTCTATCACTGATCAACATATTATATATACAGACTCAAGTGTCACTGAGGCCCACATCACAGGCTTGGTCAGCGGTGACAGTGCTGCCAGAAATAATCATTAGCAATCATCCACTGGGGAATTTATAATATTCATTCACCAAATTGGAAAGCTGTCCAGTATGTTGCTCTGGAACAAAGTGTTGGATAGACAGACTGATTGACAGATGAATGGACTGACCCCACATGCTGCTCATAAGAGCTTGTTTTGTTCTTATTTTCGAGAATTTAATTTATGCATATGGTGATATTTGATGGTAAATCATTGCATCTGCATTAAAATGATACTTTTCAATCAAAATGTTAAATGAATGAATTTACATACTGTTATATTGACAACTGTCAGTGTCTGTTCTGTTACTGTTCAGCATTACTTCACAACCTCCGAGCGTTAGACCTCACTGCAGGATACTTGATGACTGTGGAACATTTTCTTATCAGACTTGTGTGTCACCCCCACTGCACACAAGTAGAGGTGATCAGGCAGCATATGTTAGATTCAAGAGAAAGAACAAAACATCTGAGAAATACCTTGTGTTTTTTTTTTTTTTGGAAATTTGCAGTCGAATGTCTGACACTGTGTTGTAAGTTCTAGTGTTTCATTTGATGGGTTTTTGAGATCAATGCATGTTCAGAAGAACATTTGTGACAAATATTGATGAATAAACTTTAAGTAGATGAGCGATCTTTTCACCCTGGTGAGACAAAAGTGGAGACATAGCAGAAGGCATACGACCCTGTTAAGATTATGATGGCATCACTGGAAGAACAGATGGGTTTTGGGTCAGAGCTGCAGTCACACTGAAGGACCTGTGGCAGCGTCAACCATTACTTTTGAGAGGTCAGTGCAGGTGAAGAGCAGATACATCATCAAGGAAAGGTTGTTGTCATCGTCTACATCTAATATAGCCTTGGAGAAATATCGTCTCAGTGAGCTCAACTCAGGCGCTAGTCCTTATTTTTAAACAAATTAAACTCTCTCCTTTCTGGGTCAAACAATAATGTGTTAATAATAATGATGACCAGTTGGCCTAATAGTACTTGTGAAGGAAAAAAAGAGGGTAACATCCAGAAAGGGGTACTTTTACCATACACTCTTCCATTATGTAACTCTATAGCACATTTAGTATTACAGTGCATCATTCCAAATATGACCTAGATCTTCATCCATCTAAAGAACATGTCAACTAATCTACCCAGTTCCCTCAGCATAAAAGACATTTTGACATTATTAAGTTTTACTTAAGTTTTACTTTACTACAAGGCCAGCCCACAGTGCAGCACACTCACAACATCTTCACAACACACATTTGTTGATGGAGACTTGTTCTTTGTACTGCTTTAACTTCTGGCAACATTATTACTAGCTAGACTTTGTAATTTCATCCCTACCAGATATTCAGCTGCTGTGCAACCATATTCATTAGTTCCTCACCAAGCATTGCCATCCTTTTTGACCAGCTGACCATGACGTCTACACTCACTGCTCTATGGGACAGGTTTGGGAGATTCAGGGCAAATTAGACGGCATTAAATTTGCCAAGTTGCTGAACTGATATATCATAAAAAAGTGTGTCACTGTCTAGAGCTATCATTCAAACATTAATTATTTTATATTCACCAAGTAGAACAAAGAGAACAAGCTCCTGGTGATCTTGTATGAGTCAGATGCCACTAAAATAAAAAGGAAAGTAAAGTAGGCTATCATCAGCATAAAATTAAATAAAAACTGCATCCTCTCCGTTCTCAGTCACCCATTTGTTCAGTTGTCCTCATTTCGATGACATCATTTTCACAAACTCTGTAAAGACAATGTCGAAGATATTGATTAGCCACATTTTTAGATTTATAGCAATATGAGAACAATTATCACAGCTGTAAGGGCAACTCCACACTGCATACTACTTTCCGCTTTGTTTGATATAAACTAATGACCACTGCTGTGGTTTTCCTATACAAGACTGTTAAAGTGAGTTCATGCTGTCTGTGAAAAGTGTAAGTAACTAAAAGGAAAGAAAAAGTTATAGTATGTGTGAGGACAATCAAATGAAATTACCATGTGACTAGATAGACCTTTTTATGGCAGAAATTGTGACTTGTCATAACAGGAAAAGCACAATTCAAGCTAATACCATTGATTATGGCTCAGATGCATCTACAGTAGGTGTGCCAATCAGCAGTAGGTCAATTAATGTTATTAGTAGTACTTGTGTTTGAGAAGTTAAAATGTCAGCTGTGAGGAAAGTCTATTTGGCGTCAGACTTGATTGATTGATTGAGTGACTGATTGATATTACTTTATTAATAACTCATATTTAATATAGATAGTATACATAGTATATAATGTATATACAATAAATGCTTCATATGTTAAATCACTTTAGCATTTTTTAAATCAAAAATACTTAATTTAACAACACTTTTAAAATACTTTATTTTAACCAAAGTTGATAGTTGATTAAAAAAAATCCTGTTACTTCAACCTTTGTGTCTCACATAGTAATCCTCTTCAACATTTAGTCAACATTTAGACAACAGCAGTCAATATAAGGTTTGTTTGTGTGTTTTTGTTTACTTGTATCTCACCCTCAAAATCAACTGTTCCATCTCCATTATTATCAGCTTCTCTGACCACAGCATCAATTTCATTTTTGCTGGTTTGTTCACCCAATAACTTCACCATGGCATTTCTCAGCTCTTCAGATGTAATTGAGCCATCACCATCTATATCAAACTGTAGAGAGAGAAGAAGAGAACAAACAATTCCAAAGCTTTAGGGCATTTTGGACATATCACAATCACAACATAATGTTTTGTCAGATTTAAAGTCAGATTTCAAGAGATGTTCATTTTCATTTGGTGTCCACCATGGGGTGCCAAAGACCAAAGAGAGAGAATAGGGATGATGAGCTCACCTCTCTAAAAGCATCTTTAAGTTCCTTCAGCCCAATCATCCCTGCAGTTTCAGCCAGAAGTTTGGGGGACATTAGTTCCACAAAGTCCTCAAAGTCCACCCGTCCTCCCACTGTGATAAGAGAAATTATATAAATGATACAAATGATAAAAAAATATAGTAACTTTAAGCAGTAAACACATCTTAAGCAAGGTTGTAGTGTAATAACACCATTGTGATTTAAATGACAAAACGCCACACCATCACGTCAGACTTTTAGCTATTAGAGATACAATATTTTATCTTTAGCAATTAGTGATTTTCATACATTACATTTCCCTCCACTGCAATAGTCACTGTGGGAAAACAAGATCATGTACAGTATGCAAGCACAATTGTGCAACTTTCTCTTTTTTCTCTTTCTTTTTTTTCTTTTTCTGTTGTTTTTTTATTTATTACGATGTTAGTGGTGTGAAATACTGCAATACACAGTCTGGTTTTATAGGATGTTTCACTTTTAACTGTTAGATGTAATGTACAAATATACTACAACTAAGATAATATATATGCTTTTCTGCACAATTATGGTAACTAGTGACATAAAGTAAGCCAGCAGACAACATATTCGTATTATTATTTCTACCAACACTTGACAAGCATCTTTCGAGATAGAAATATGTAAATAAGAGCTCAGGACACATGAAGCCTGAAAGACACATATCCTGAAAACACTCAAAATGATACCCTGGTTACTTATGCAGCAGTTTCTCATTTGAATTTTAAAGCACAATTTAATGTCAGATTTCAATAATTTAATTATCAGGAGAAGTTGTGATTTTTTGGCACCAAAGAGGTAACAATTGACATTTTTCTTTGTCTATATGTCATATAATGTGCTGAAGAAAAAGGGAAATACTGGATTATTGAAAATCAATGGATTATTGGAGTACAGATGTGTTTTTGCTTTCACCTCATAAATTAGAGGACATTACTCACAATTCATGTTGATGTTCTGGCCCAGTTCTATCAGCTCCATTTCAGTTGGCATGTAACCCATGGTCCTCATCAGGTTCCCCAAGTCTTTACAGCTTATGAGACCGTCCTTGTCTTTATCAAACTCTACAAAAGCTTCACGTAACTCTATAGAGCACGCAGACACAAGCAAAGTGAGAGGTGAAAAATATATACTGCACTCTGCAACAAGTACATAGGAAAACATACAAAAATAATTACCTTCTATCTCCTCGTTTGTAAGAGCTCTTGTCTGCAAAACAATAACAATATGGACACAAATATTAGTTGATTTTAATATGCTTTATACACAGTAATTTACCACAAAATATACAACTCTTGTTATGTGTGCAGTCATCTACATAGTGTCTTTCTGCAAGGTACTGACCTGTTGATACAGTTAAAGTGTTCAAGGTCAATGTCTGTGACTTTTTAACATATATGGTATGTGTGTATATAGATTTGAATTGCTCATTTCATTGATTGAAAACAGTAGTACACTGAACTGTTTTTAAGATAGGAAATTAGAGGAAAAGGCATTAAAACACAAAACCTGTCAGGAAATGTAAAGTGTCATAACACTTCCTGTGTCATTTTGAACTATTACATGTTGGGACTGTTGCATTTTCTGCAATATTATGTAAAATGTATTTATCAGTTTCATTAAATTGAATTACAGAATCAAAGAACAATCCAGAATATCTGAATGGGTTTATATTTTGTGTTTGTTTTTAGCTACACTGCCCATATGAAGGCTCCTGGACTATTATGCTATTTATTATATTATATATAAATCAGCTTGTTCTTTCTGATGAACACATATTAATATCTGTTTCTGTACATTCTGAGAATGGACTGACGGTAATCTCCAGATGCACTCCGTGTGATCGCACCGTCAGCACACATTTCATGTACATTTGAAACTATGTACACGTTTCAAAATATACTGTAAGTGATCAGTATAAAAAATGCACCTCATAGATGAAAATATGTTTTAATTTTTATATAGAATATTCAGGTTTTGTGTCAATGTAATCTTTGAAATTAGGGATCAAGCACAGAAGCACAGAGCACACAGGTACAAAGTCTACCTGATGCACCAGCTAAAAAGTTTTCCCTCCCATCTCAACTCTACGATAGGACTAGTGCTTTAATCTTCTTTCCCCTTAGCCCACAGTTAACAGCACATTAAAAACAAAACAAAACAGAACAAAAAATGGCAAGATATTGGTTTCATACATAATCAACAGATGAAAATAAGATTTACCTTCCTGGTAAAATAAAGAAAAATAATGATATGTACACATATTTAATCAGTTTTCTCTAGAAAACTCCTAAAGTAGAGAGACACGTAAATGGTGAAAAATGAAACTCATAAAATGACTTACTTGTCTCCTTGTTCCTCCTCTGAGAAAGATGCAGGCTTGTTTGACACTCATGATGACAGCCTTGGTTGAGATCCTGGGATTCTTGTTTCTCTGAATTTCTGATCAAAGTATAATTTATAAATTAAAATCACTGTTATATGTCGCTATATCATTCAGTTTATTTTTTCCATGCAAGCATGTGTCTGTGAGTGTAAACCGTAATGAGTAGTGATCTGCGTATGCCAGAGAGGAGGGATGAGGTCTCTCATGGATTATCTCTGCAGCTTTGGTCTAGAAAAGAAAGATGAGCTTAATGCTGTGCATATACACAATTTCATATGCACAGTCAAACATTAATGTTGTTTTCCATGAGGGATAATAAAGAGATCTGAATTTCATTAATAGTAATTGTGCTGAAAGAATTGTTTGCTATTGATAAAGATAGGTTTCAAACTTCCTCTTTGGATTTCAATCTTTATTTATTTGGAAAATGGGAAGGAAAAGGGGAACTTATGTAGGATACATATCAGTGTTTGTGCATTGTTTCCAGTTTGTTGGCTGCTTGCATCCCTTCATGTGATGCTGGTTGAGTAAATGGCTGTCTGAATAGAGCTTTCTGTCTGTTAGCTCTACATGAAACAAGATAGAGTACAACAGATGGGAAAGTGGGGAGGGAAAGTCTGTTGGAGGGATTGTGCTTCATATGCCACTGCATAATGTGCATTAGTAATTTCTTTATGAATATAGAAAAAATAAGAAGACTGTTTAATAGCAAAAGTTTTGATGAAAATTCTGTATTAATCTACATGGATGCAATAGATTTTTCAGTATGTTTTTTTTTTTATCCTGGCATAAAAACTGACTGGATTTGTTCACTTTATTTATTTTCATATGAGAACATACATCACCACTACGCCCTCTGAATGCTGTTATTAGCACTGTAGTTGATGAATGACTTTCTTCTCTATGCCTTTCAAAAATGAATAAAAACTTAATTCTGAAAAAATAACAACTTTCACCACAAGCCTATTACATAACCATGAAGGCATTGGGAACATTAAATCTGAACATAATCTAGATCTGTGCAATTTAAGAAGATTCTCAAATTGACACGCAACAATCACATTTGAAGTAGAATACTTGCACAAAAACACTAGATGAGCACATGATCAATTTGATCATTATAAAAACATATACATATATAGTGGCTTTAAGCTATCTGTATGTAGTTGGATCTGCACTATCTTACATCACAAACATGATGTCAGATAATGTCCTGAAATCACTTTTCATATCTTTTTACATAACAGAATTGATCCTGTACATATAGTATGTACACTACCATAAAGACGGATCAAATTCTGTTTGAGTTCATTAATGTTGTAATTTAGAAAACACTTTTGTAAAAATGCTTTGAGAGTGGCATTTCATTCTTTATATAATCCATATGCTTAGTCAAGTCAAGTCAAATTTGTTTATAGAGCACATTTAAAAACAACAGAAGCTGACTACAGTACTTCAGAGAAAAATCTAAAATAAAACTAAACTGTAATAGACAAAATAATTTTGTTATGCCATAAGAAAGTGATAGTGGTAGATGAGGAAGATGTGACGATGAGGGGCAAACTGTTCCACTGGAAGCAGCGATGAAAAAAGCTTGGTCACCTTTTGATTTTGATTGGGAATTGGTAGGGCGTAATTAAGTTACGCCAAGACAGTTTAATCTCAAAAAAGATTTTGTTTGACTGTTTAGGGAATGGTTACTGTGAGGAAAAACCTTCAGTATACATATGCATAGTTGGATTTATGTATCTGCTTATATCCTTTCTATACATATAAAGAAAATCAGATTTAACAAGCTTCTCCGACATGAAACCAAGAAATACCAGATCAAAGTGGAATAAAAATGATGAAATAAGATGACCATACACAGCATATTTGCACTAAAACAGAATAAAAAGATTCAGTCTCCTCTGGTTTTTACCTCAACCTACAGGAACTACTAACATACCACTACTGTAGGTCTGTAAGACCACATGTCCTCTTCATGATGTCCTAAATTCTTTTTCAGACATTATGGACTTACTGAAACAGGAAAAAGTGTTTCAGAAAATAACATGCAAAGAAAGATATGATGTTAATTTCATAGACAGCCAGACAGATTCAGTCAGAACTCCGTTTTGGTAATTAAATTATTTTAGCAGTGAAGAATCATGAGTTAACCTAACGCCTACCACCTAACTGCTGTAGTAATTGAGGCCATTATTTGTTTGTGAAACCATTGTTGGGAAAGAACATAAATATCAATGAAACATATTTTTGCCTTTGAGATGTATTTGAATGACATATGAGCCAAATATGTTAGCCCCTCCCATGTATAATGCAAATCCAGACTTTTTTTAAAGAATATACTTTTGTCCTCCCACTTACCATCTATCTCTTAGTGTGAAGCATCTGAATTCACATCACTAGTCTCAGGATGATGGACAAACTGTCAATTCTGCTGACAGCGCTTTGTCTGCCCAGTGAGTTGTTTCATGCTGCAATACTGGTCAGAAATGGAAAAATGCATATATTTCATGTTCTGATATTCATTCCTCTCTTGTTCTCACCCCTCTATTACTTCTGTTTCTTGGCAGGTTTGAATGGCCAGGCTTTGGAGTCCATTCCCACAACTTCAGTGCTGAAAAAGCCTCAGGAAGCCCTCAGTCAGCACTGGATTAGACAACCTGCTGGAAAAGCACTGGAATGGATGGGTCTTATTTACTATGATGCAAGTAAAACATATTATGCAAGCAGTGTGCAAGGACGTATAGAAATTACCAGAGATAACAGCAACAGCATGGTGTATCTGAGACTGTCCAACTTAAAGCCAGAGGACTCTGCTATGTATTACTGTGCCAGAGACACACGGGTTAAAGTAAGCAGAGAAGCTTTACAAAAACTCCACACATGATATTTTTACAAAGACCTACAGATGGCAGTAGAAGACATGGTTTGGAATAAAACTAACTAAGCAGAGAACAACACCTCTAAACATGTAAACATATGCACATTAATGCACACTATGAAAGCAACAGCTGATGTTGTGGTTTGTGACTTCCTCTTTCTTATGTTTTTATTTTATTTATTTATCTATTTTTACCAACATATGCTTCTCTACAGCGATGCATTGTTGCCATTGGTTAACAATATTCCCATCAGTGATTTTTTTAAGCAGGTGTGATTGAAATAAGAAATTACAATTGCTAAATAATGATTGAAGGGGGACAAATAAACACGAAAGGTTGGTTACCGTGAGGACAAAGTTGAATTTATATATCTGCTTATATCTTTACTATACATGTAAAGAAAATCAGATTTAACAAGTTTCTCTGACAGTCTATTAAGGTCTGACCCCATCAATCACCTGCCAGGTCTCTTATTCTGTTTATGGCTTTAAAAACGTACAGAGTGCAGAAACGACAGAGGACGGAGACAAATAAAACTGCGTTATAAATTGCACTGGTTCTGAAATCAGCACACTGACTGTTGTTACACTGATTCAATACTCAACATGTTTTCCTCCACAGGTGTTGAGGATTCACTGAAGAACGAGTTCAGTATCGAATTAGAATGTCAGTAGACCTGAACACTGAACAGAAGAGGACCCCTTAGACCACTAATGATTTCCAGACCAGTATGAATTTGCCATCTATGGTTTGTCTGTCCAACAGCATGTTTTCTTAATTCTAAACTCTTCACTTTTAATTAATTTAGATTAAATATAGCTGAACAGTTATCAAAAATATGCATGTTTACCTCATTATGGGTTTCCTCATAAGGAAGTGAAATGGTTGTGCAGCCTGGACAGTCTTTCACCTGATCACCTTATCACCTGTCAGGTCTCTGGTTATTCTCTGACTGATAGCAGCTATGCAACAGGTTGGATCAGACAGCGTGAAGGGAAATCAATGGATTGGATTTGCCCTAAAAATTCCTGAAGCACACATACACTTCTAGAGAGCTCTAGAGGACTCTAGCAGAGTGACATTAACACAAATCACCAACAGACTGATACAAATACCCCAGCAACCCATTTGACTAACCCTCACACACACAAACAAGCATGCACACACATGCATGCAGGTTAAATTACAACATCTCAGATCTTCATATTCCAGTACAGTATATAAACACTACAGATACCATCTTAACCAGTCACAAGTAAGTAGTGTGTCCCAGTGTATGATGATAAGCATATTATAAATCCGGCTAGAACTAGATTAAAAATACCACAGTATGTCTGCCAGCCAGATCTATCTACTGAAGACACAGAGATCATTTGGATGAAAATACCTTTTTCAAACTAACACTAAACCTCAACACTACTGTAGTACCTGCAGGGCAATCACTTGAGAAAATCAAGAATTTTGTTAATCACTTATGCCCGAATACACTGAAAAAAGTGTTACTTTGGATCAAACTAAAAAAATTGCGCTAATTTGTTACATCTAAATATATTAGTTTTTGTAAAATTATATTTTTAATTTGGTTGAAACCTTAAATTTTAATTTAGTATCACTCAAAATGCAAAAATGTACATTCACACAAAGTAAAAATATTACTTTTCATAAGACCATAAACCTTTTATTTTTACTTTGTTACAACCTAAGTTTTTACTTTGTTACAACCTAAGTTTTTTACTTTGGAAAACCTAATATTTACAATTTCATCTAAGTGTAATTTTTACTTAAGAATAAACTAATTAAAATACGCTAATTTGTTACACGCAATTTTATTAACTTACCTCAACTTAAATGTCTGATTTATCCAGTCAAAAGCAAAAACATTTACTTGATGCAAGTCATTTTTTAGCCTTTTTATAACTTAAAATGTATCATAAACAAAAGCTAAATTTGCTAAAAAGTAGATTAAAATTAGATTTTTTACTTTGGATAAAACTAAAAACATTATCATAGTACAGTACATTGCTTAACTTACTAAAAATAAGGACAGGAATATTCTCTTCAAAAGACCTGAATGTTTAATGTGATGTCTTTTTAAAATATGCATCAGCCTTTATGAACTAAAAGCAAAAAAAAAAAACCTAAACAATTAATTAAACCCAAATGTATTCTGCGGCCAGTAAAGTTAGGCAGTATGTGTTTACACATCAACACTTGAGGAAAAAAAAACGCTTTTTAAACCTAATGGAACGTTTCAGTAATCTTAACCACACAAGTCTTAACATGTAAAAATGGTTTGTACATATCTCCTTTAACACTTGAGATATGTAATCTAACAGCCTTTAAGTATAAAAACAGTGGTTCTACAGTGTTAAAACTTGGCTATCCTTTGATAAAATTTCAACTACTCCCAATGCAGACCAAGAAAACAATTACAGACATTAGAATTACTAACACAACTGAATTGAAGTGAAGTGCATTCAGCATTATTTACATTTTCAGTGATAATATCAGTGCTATAATATTTATGCCACAGACAGAACTAAAAGACAAAAACAGAGGGCCAGTTTTGAATTAAGTCTGTTTCACTCATTTACATTTAATAATGTCCCCTTCCATTATTCTGGAATGTATTTGAATACAGGTTATAAAACAGAACAAGCTGTATCCAAATGTCTTTCTTTGGTCAATCCAGTATTTAGAGCTTGACACTCTTTGTTTCCATCTCCATGAATATTTTTCTGCAGTGCTTCAAAAGTTTATTTGAGCTTACTTGGATAGCTCAAATTTAGAGCATAGATGAGGCCATATAACATGGCACATGCATGTGCAACTGATGGCAGCTCATTAAGGACTTCCACACCATCAATTACAATCCTGATGTCATGTGGTGGTGGGAGATGATCCTCTTCCTCCCTGATGACAAACACTGCCATTGTACACTGCCTAAGTTCTGTTTCAGCTTCTTCTTGCTGAACAACCTGATAAAAGACAAGACATTATAAGAAAGTGTCATTTTCATTTTGAAAAATTAGCACAAAATGAACTTGCTTCTATTTACAATGTTACTACTTATGTGATATAGAGCAAATTTTGATGTACTGAGCAAGTACATACCTGATCAAGAACTTTCAGTGTATTCTGGGTCTTCTCTCTGACAGCTCCTCCTTTCTTTCTGATTATTTCAATCAGCTTGGCATGATGCTTGTCCAAAGAAGCCAGGAATCGTGGTTGAAGTGGAACTGTTGTTATTCTCAAGAATTCAGCATTGATCTTTAAAAATAAAATAGTACATGGATATGCATTTTGAATTGGTTTAGCTCGTTTTTTTAAGCAGTTTTCTTATGATAGGGTATAATATTTACTAGGCCACCACTGACCTATGCCATTGATTAAAAAAAGTTACCTCATCCACTGTGAACAGTGCAGGCCACCTCTGTTTCAACTCCTCCAAATGTGGTCACTTCAATTTGTGAGGATGGCTGATGACATCTTGACAAGTGGCTCAAAAGTGCATTCCAAGTCTTGCAGGTACATGGACAGTTGAAATAGATGCATGGATAGGAATGGCGACGTCCATAATGTCTGTGTTCAAGCTTATAATGCTTAAGAAGCTCTGATCTTCGTGACACAGAAGTACAGCAGTCTTTGCATTTCCACATTCATCAGAAGACTAGGAAAGAAAAACAAGGCCCACCTTACCCATTTGCCACTTAATACAATTTACCAAATTTAGCACATTTACATTTAAATTATAGAAACAGTTGTTTATTTTCAGTCACTTCTTCAGCAAGTAAGCAACACCTTTAAAAGCAGGGAGATATTCATTTCATTTTACTAGTTCATAAAATACTTAAACTTGTAACTTACTAGAAGTATAACAATTTGTCTCCATTAATCTTGAATTGATCATACCATCATGAAAATCTGCACACACTTTACAGTTATTCAAAAGCTGGAATAGGTGAATAGGTCTATATTGTAGTAGACACATAAAACAGTAATTTCGTTATTTGTGCAATAACTGCAATCATTCTCTTTCAACTTTAATATTTTAGATCCATTTTTTTAGGATATAAAACTACATCATTAACCATTTTAAGTATTTATTGTTATTGTCTGGTTAAATTAGCTTACATTAGGTGGGTAACTTCTTGAAATTTCTTTTGATTTGAGGTTATTTGTGTTTCTTATAATACAATTTAAAAAATGTAAAAACTACTAATGTGAAGTGAATCTAACATTAAATATTTATACTGTAACAATTTCCACTACATTACAAATTCAACTGAAATTATTGAAATTACATTTACATACAACATATGACAAAGCCATTCTCTAAAGTGCTGCATTTAACATACATGAAAATAATGTTAACAGTTATTGATTTTGGGACTTACCAAATTCAGCAATATGGCTAAAACTGGGACCTTTTTCAGGAAACAGCAAACCTGTAAACAAAAAAGAAAAGGTGCAATTTCACATGTGGTTTTTGTTGACACTTAGCATTATCCATAATTGTCACTACAAAATAATTTACTAATTTGGCCTTAGTTGTATTGTGGTATTGTGGTTAGTATTGTGGTATACTGCAGTGTACTGACAGATAAAGAAAGGAATATGAATTATTTCTCTTTAATCAGTACTCATTGCCTGATATTTAATGTAATCTCATCATTTTTATGTTTGAAAGGATAAAAGTAGTGTTAATGAGTTTTTATGTTTTTACTCCGAAGGATTACACTTACAGTTGCGTGCATTTTGCCATAAATTCGATAAAATGCGTCCAAGAGTGTCACTTTCTTCATCTCACTTAACTCCACAGCCAGCTCTCTTAGTCCGTGTGTGTGTGTGTGGTGGGAGAGCCCAGCCCGCGCACGGTATAAACGTGTCCGGACACAGACCGCTACAGTTCCTCTCCTAGTTTGTTCAATACTAAAAAAAAACGCACCTCACCATACTATCATTATTTTTCCTTACGTCATAACAAAATAACATTAGACATAATAATAACTCTGTACGAGTCAAACGAGGGCAATTGAAGCAACAAGCATGGAAGAGAAATCGCTGCAAATTACCTGGTTTAGCTAACGTTAGCGTTAGTTAACGTGGGCGCAAAATACAAAGAAACCACCAGTCTGTAAAGTAGTTGTCCACCCTGCCACTAACCATAAATGTGCATGGAAATAGACCTTTGCCCTTAAAACAACACATTTTTGAATTCTTACCTTGTTTAAGACAGTTTTCCTCCACGACAGACAGCCTTGAACTTCGAAGCGAGGTAATGGCGGACAGCGAGACTGGACAGGGATTGAACTGATGTGACGTCACATGGTCACGTGACATGAAAATCTCTGGTTTGACGTAGATATACTATTTCAGTAGAATTATTAATTTTAATTTGATCTGAAGGAAGCATACTTTGCTTTTAACCAAAGTGAATAAAACCGGTTTTAACCAAAAATCACGATTTTGCATTGGACCAATGTAAAAATGCACTTTATATAAATGACACAGACGTTTCACTTTTTTCAGTGTATCCTTTCTGAGTAATTAATGAATCTTTATTTATACTAGTGCAAATACAGTGTTTTGTTTAATTGTTCTCTTTTTCAGATGAAGCAACAAGATAAGAGGGATACAGTATGTAGCAGATATAGGTGACAACAGGTTCATTTCCCTCATGTCTTTTAGTCTGTTTTTGTATCATCAGAATATTCCACTTTATCTGTGATGCTGAAAGTATGTACATAAACAGCCAAGGACTTGTAATCATCTTCTGTATATTTGTCTTCATACATACCTCTACATCACCATACATTCCTCTTACAGAAATGCAAACATATTACAAAAACAGATATCTTATGTTTAATTTTCAAGTTTTGAGTTACACAGTTATGATTGTAAATCTTTTGAAATGTGTAATTCAATCATCATTATGCTTTTCTATCAGGGTTTGATATAGTTCAGTAGTTCTGATACATTTGGACAATTATTAAATGGACTGTGAGTATGAACAATGGTGTGCTTGTGAAATACACTGAAGACTTTTGAGGATTTTGTTGTCATTTCAGACACAACACAGACCTATAAACTTCTAAAATAACATTTTTAAATCAACAGAGCATAAACTTCTGTTATCAGTTAATTTCAGAAGGTTTCTCTGTTTTCTGACATTTCTAAACATATTGTCTTCAGAGAGTCACTTCCCCTCTCTCTCTCTGCACCTCTGGGAGCACACCTGCAGCTGTGAAACTTTGTTGAAACTCTCAGTACTGTAAATAAACTTTGCTAAAATGAAAGACATGTCTTTTACTTTACATATGTTTGCATATCAATAAGTATCCAGGCGTGAAGAGGCTTACATGTACGTAGACTGACACACAACTTCAGAAAGACAAAAATAGATTATATCATAAGTGCAAAAAATTTCATGGACGTATCAAACAATTTCATAAACATTACTTTAAATAAAGGACATACAGATTAAAGGCTAAAATCAACACCAACAGTAGCTCAGTTGATTTATCTGTAATGTTTGAGTGAACAGTCCAAATCACTTGCTATACAGTATTTATTCACTCTCAATATATGTATAATGGACCAAAAAAATAATGTCCATAGCAAGTAGACTATATTAAGGTAAAATAACAAAGTGTCCAAATCCTCAATTTAGAACTCACCAAAGACTAAGATATTGTTAATTATGCAGACATTACTGAACAAGTGAACAATAGAATGATTTGGGACACAGCTATGGGTTTTATATTTGGCAGAAAACTCTCCTTGGTGTGTTAGATCATGTATGATGAGTATAGGCCTTTTGATAAGTTTAATTAGTTTAATGACTATAATGAGTTCTTCTTAGTTATATATAGGGAGTATTAGTCATCATAGCTGCTTGACCAATGATGCTTGACAGAAGTGTTTTGCATTTGACTGTGAGATGGTTAAACTGGAGCAGGTTGTGCTACTGAGAGGACATGAGAGACAACCAGGTGTTTAGTTGGTGGTTTTGAATTGTGATGTTAAAACTCACTGTCATTCTTTCCATATGAATCCACTGCAGATTGGCAAAGGGTGATAAAAAAATAGTTTGAATTTGATCAAAAGTGGTCAAAAAAGGAAATACTGATAAACGCCTGTAGTGGGTGCTGTTGATCGGATTTTTCAGTATCACAAATCTGTTGTAAATCATCTTTAAACCACAATTGATCATGATGATGTGATGTCCCACTTTCTTCTATGATTTCTCTATCCTTTCATCTCATCAGATTGTACAGATCAGAGTATCAAGTCAGTTTAGTCATGAAACCTGCAGAGACTATCAGTCTCTCCTGCATATTTTGCAGTGGTATGAAGTGGATCAGACAACCTGCAGGAAAAGGACTTGGGTGGAAGGGATTAGCTTCTCTGATGCCAGTAGTAACACTTATGCTAGCAGTTTGAGGACTCTGCTGTGTATTACTGCTCTAGACCACATATGCACACACACACACACACACACACACACTGTTTATTACTTTAAGGAGTAGTAGTAATGCGCCTCACCTCAAAGATGTGTCTGAAGCAAAGACCTACAGGGGGCAGTAGGAGACTGCATAAATGAAGGCAGTAAGAAGACATTGCACATTGCCCCTAAAAGTATATATATATATATATATATATATATATATATATATATATATATATATATATATATATATATATATATATATATATATATATATATATATACAGCAACAACATTGAAATGTCATTTGGACTAGGGTTAGCATGTAGCATTACAGATGTTCAGGACAGCTACAAATATCTTGGGATCCTGCAGGCAAATGGGAAACTATGAGAAGGCCGCAAGAAAGTCAGCCACAGCCAAATACCAACATAGAGTAAGGCAGGTCCTGAAAAGTCAGCTAAATGGAAAGAACAAAGTAGGAGCCATCTAGTCCAGCACCCTGAGACTGTACACTAAGCAGAATGAGGAAAGCTGAGGACTGGTGAGTGTCAAAGCTACTGTCCAGGATGAAACAACCAAGGTCCAGGAATGCATCAGGAAGATGTACCTCAGGCAGCAGAAACCAGATGATGCAGAGGAGGAGGAGGAACCATCATGGAGGGATATGCCCCTATATGGCATTCACCACTGATAGATAGAAGAAATGGCTGATATCAAGAAATCCTACCTGTGCCTGGAAAAGGCTGGACTGAAGGACAGCACAGAAGCACTGATAATGGTAGTACAAGAACAAGCACTTAGTACAAGATCAATAGAGGCAGCGATCTACCACACCAGAAAGGACCCCAGGTGCAAGCTGTGCAAAGAGGCTCGTGAGACAATTTAGCATTTAATAGCAGGGTGTAAGATACAGGCAGGAACAACGTACATGGAACGCCATAACCAAGTGGCTGGCATAGTGCACAGGAACATCTGCACTGAGTAATGGCTGGATGTCCCAAGGTCAGAATGGAAGACATCTCATAAGGTGGTTGAGAATGACCAAGCCAAGATCCTGTAGGACTTCAAAATCCAGACTGACAAACTGGTGATGGCTAACCAAACGGACATTGTGTTGATCGACAAACAAAAGAGGAAGGCAGTGGTGATAGATGCAGCAATTACCAGGAAGAAGGAACATGGGAAGATTGAAAAATACCAAGGGCTGAAAGAGGAGCTAGAAAAGATGTGGTGAGTAAAGGCAAAAGTGATACCAGTAGTAATTGGAGCACTGGGGCCTGTGACCCACAAACTGGGAGAGTGGCTCCAGCAGATTTCAGGCACATCATTTGCTTGTAGCTTTCTTTGTTGTAGAAGCACAGTTGCATCCTACCTGTGAGGAGGAGCCAATGCAAAACTCAGTCTAACTCTTCCACCTCTACTTATCTGACTGCAGAGAGGATGACAGAGAACAGTGGACACACAGTTGAACATGATGGACTATAGGACAGGACTGCTGCTTTTAATTATCTACTGGGCGGGTGAAGATATTCACAGATCTTGAGTTGAATATGCCTTAAAATTGTTGCCAACATGTGTAGCAAGTGACTCTTCTCTTTTGGTTTGACAGGTGTTGATGGTCAGACTCTGACAGAATCTGAACCAGCCGTTAAAAAGCCTGGAGAATCCCACAAACTGACCTGTACAGCCTCTGGATTCAGATTCAGCAGCTACTACATGCACTGGATTAGACAAGCTCCTGGAAAAGGAATGGAGTGGGTTGCAACTATTCAAGTTACTAGCACTTACTACTTGGAATCAGTCAAAGGCTGGTTCACCATCTCCAGAGATGACAGCAGAGAGCAGCTGTATCTGCAGATGAACAGTCTGAAGACTAAAGATTCTGCTGTTTATTATTGTACTCGAGACTCACAGTGACTGGAGTTGGTTGAGCAGCTGTACAAATTCTACAGTACTCAGTACTAATCCTTACTGGCTTGTTAGACCCCAACTATCTGACTTGTTTTGTGTATTCAGTTGTATCGAAATAATAGAGTACAGTAAAACAGTACAGTATGTAAAGATTTAATACTGGACCATACAGTCACATGCAATACACACACACACATACAGAGTAAAAAATGAACAGAAGTTCATCAACACTCATCTTAGTTCATTGTTTATGTGGAACTTAAAACCTGCAGTATCTGAACACATCACTGACACATCATCACCTTTATGTTTATATGTTGAAATTAACAAAGACTTGATTATTTACACATCCAACAGTTATGGAGCAACATTATCATTCATTTGGAGTTGTGTGTGGCTTTTTAGCTTCTAAATACTTGACTATGTTCTGCAGCTAGTTGCTAAAGCTGAAAACAGATGCCTGCTGTGGATGAAATCGATGCTGTAAGAATGAACCAAAACAGTTAAGTTGCAGGCCGGACAGTTAAACTATTTATTAATTTGTAGCCAGAAAATTCTTTTTCCCCTGAAAGTCAGATACTAACTGAACCTGTACAATTGGCTACAGATTTGGACAATCCAGTGGCTCATTACTGATATGAGAAATGATGGTTAAACAATCTGATAAAACATCCTTGTTGCTCTAATGTTCTCTGCAGCTGAGACAGAATAGAAAAATTAAATTTATTTGAGTTTAAATGCATTTGTCTGACTTGTGTTAGAAGTTGTATGAAGAATGAAAGAACATGAACTTTAAGTTACTGTTATAAATAATTAATTTGTATTTGTCAAAATAAATGCTAATAACACAATTTTAAGTTGACTATGTGTTACACAATAGTGAATTTGTCTTTTATAGCCTGTCAGTGTCCTTCTATATGCAAAGTGAACTTCCTCACAGTCTGCTATAAACACTTGATATCATGCTGTCAGTTGCAGCAGAAGAAGAGAAGCTCCCATCAGATCACCTTCAATATCAACCATGTTCTCTGTAGCTCTGCTGCTGCTGCTGGCTGCTGGATCCTGTGAGTCTCACTGAGGCAGAGACACTGACAGTATGAACACAGCACACTGACTGTTCACTGTTGTTACACTGATTCAATACTCAACATGTTTTCCTCCACAGGTGTGAAGTGTGAAACCTTAACACAGCCAGCCTCAGTGACTGTGCAGCCAGGTCAACGTCTGACCATCACCTGTCAGGTCTCTTATTCTATGAGCAGCTATCAGACGGCTTGGATCAGACAGCCTGCAGGGAAAGAACTGGAGTGGATTGGAAGTGCACTTGTTGGATCCACCACAGCCTACAAAGATTCACTAAAGAACAAGTTCAGTATTGACTTAGACTCTTCCAGCAACACAGTGACTCTAAATGGACAGAATCTACAGCCTGAAGACACTGCTGTGTATTACTGTGCCAGAGACGCACAATAACACAAACCATCAGCAGACCTGAACAAAAACCCCTCAGTGCCTGAACACTTGTAACATGAAGCCATCAGAGGAGGAGCCCTTAGACCACTAATGATTTCAACACCACTTCACTGCTACAGAAAGGAAAGAATAAAAAATAACACTTAATATATGTATTGTAAGCACCTATAGTATGATAGTATAAAATATGTTGTTAATTTACTTTTAACAAGAATTGATTCCATGGTGCTATAGACACTTTACTTTCATGTTTTAATTAGTGTTATATCACAGTTATGTTCTTTGTCTCTAAACCTTTATATTTATGAAAAAGACATGAGGTAACATTACCTCATACATTTTGTCAAGTTATCTCTCGTGGTTAAGATTAAAACTGGTAAAAACAAAATATAATGTTATCTCTCTTAATGTTTTAGTGAAATTATTGTGTGTCTTGATAATTCAGTTGCAAGTGTGTTAAGAATATTTGTTGGAGGAAACTCTGATAGTCAACAGCATGAGTTGGTTGTAACTCAAACTTGTTACACAAAATTAAAATTTTGAAGAGAATTCTGATGAAGTACAATTTTCAAATTTAGATTAAATAAATCAAAATTCATTTAACTGGTGTTGCAGTTTTTCTATTATTGTTTTGTCTGTGAGGACGAGTGAATTCAAAACTCGGTTGTCTTCCACCTTTACTGATCTGTCTGCAGAGTTTATATTCAACACTGGACATTTTATTTTTATTGAAGAAAGAATATAGGGACATGAATTCAATATACTCAGGTGTTACATATTTTTCATGTATTCTCATCAGTTTTCTTCATTTTTATGGCCACTGTTGTTTTCTGTTCTCTGACATCCTGAATATCTGACTTTTTGTGAGAAAACATCAGGAGATCAATCAAGTTCTCTGCTTCCTGTAAGGAGGAGTCAATGCAAAACCTCGATGTCTTCCACCTCTACTTATCTGACTGCAGAGAGGATGACAGAGAACAGTGGACACACAGTTTAACATGATGGACTATAGGACAGGACTGCTGTTTTTAACTATCTGCTGGGCAGGTGAAAATATTAATAGATTTTGAGTTAAATCTGTCTTAAAATTGTTGCCAACATGTGTAGCAAGTGACTCTTCTGTTTTGTCTTGACAGGTGTTGATGGTCAGACGCTGACAGAATCTGCACCAGCAGTTAAAAAGCCTGGAGAATCCCACAAACTGACCTGTACAACCTCTGGATTGTCATTCAGTAGCTACACTATGAGCTGGATCAGACAGGCTCCTGGAAAAGGACTGGAGTGGGTTGCATCTATCAGAAGTGGTGGTAGTGACAAATACTACTCTCAGTCAGTTCAAGGCCGGTTCACCATTTCCAGAGACAACAGCAGAGAGCAGCTGTATCTGCAGATGAACAGTCTGAAGACTGAAGATTCTGCTGTTTATTATTGTGCTCGAGACTCACAGTGACTTGAGTTGGTTGAGCAGCTGTACAAAATCCTACAATACTCATCATACACTCATTACCTCACATGATTAATATCCTTTCTCAGCTCAGGTATTTCAAGAAAATGATGTTATTCCTTCACACTAAAATATTTTTTTAGAACCATGAATATTTTAATTGTATTTTTAAAGTATATTTCCCAAGAGAGGATGATTTTTAAGGATAACTCTTAATGAAGATTTTAATTCTCTTGTCAAGTAAAACAACACTTGTTAAATATGAATTTCAGCTCTCTAGACACTCAAGTTTATCTTTTTGTCTGTGACTTCAAACATCTGAAACAGTGAAACTATTAAAAGTATTTCATGTGAAACTCCAAACCTCCACACATTACTTTACTGTCACTTCACCTTTTGTTGACAAGTAATTAATTTAAGATTACATTATTTTAATAGCAAAAGTAGACATAAATATCCTTTTCAACATGTCAGACACACTGACAGTATGATCACAGCACACTGACTGTTCACTGTTGTTACACTGATTCAATACTCAACATGTTTTCCTCCACAGGTGTGAAGTGTGAAACGTTGACACAGCCAGCCTCAGTGACTGTGCAGCCAGGTCAACGTCTGACCATCACCTGTCAGGTCTCTTATTCTGTTAGTGACTATTACACAGCTTGGATCAGACAGCCTGCAGGGAAAGGACTGGAGTGGATTGGAAGTGCACGTGTTGGATACACCACATACTACAAAGATTCACTAAAGAACAAATTCAGTATCAATTCAGACTCTTCCAGCAACACAGTGACTCTAAATGGACAGAATGTGCAGCCTGAAGACACTGCTGTGTATTACTGTGCTAGAGACCCACAATAACACAAACCATCAGCAGACCTGATCAGCAGCCAGAGATCATCATCGAGATGATGATCTTTAGAAGAAGTTCTTCACCACACAAACCTTTCTACTAGAACAGTGACATTAACTGAATCTGCAGCCTGATGAAACAACTGTTTATTTCTGTGTACATATAAACTGTACAGTGATACGAACCACCAGCAGGCCTGAACAAATACCTTGATTTGATACATACAGGCAGTCTTCATCACTATTTTTGGGTTTAAAACAATAAATAAATGATGAAATGAAAATAAATGAGTGCTCAAGTCTCTGGATGTGATATTGCATTCCACATGGTAGGACAAGTTATTTAAAAAAACAAAGTCAAACTATTACAGACTGCCAGTAAACGAGCCACTCCCTCCCCATGGTACTCTGGTGCAAATATAGAAATATATTCTAAATGTCCCAGTTTTTGATTTTTTATCTAGAGATGTGTGTGATGTGGTGTGTTTCTCGTTGAGGAGGAGGAGTCAATGCAAATCTCTGATCTCGTTCATCGTATGTGTTGCAGAATGAATGACAGAGACTAAATCAACCTGATTGTTTGGTTGTTTTTCTCACCCTGTCAGTTAACTAGACTGGTAAGAACCATTGCTGCTTTTCTGACAAACCTGGTATAAAGACATTATGGCTGCATGACAGTAGCTAATGAACAGTTTAACTTTCTGTAGGTGCTGAGGGTCAAGCACTGATTGAGTTTTGTTATAAAAATAAGGTTTCTACTGAGTGTGTGCCCCTGTTCTTTTGGTATGTCATGATAAAGGTTTCAGTTGTATTCTGTAACTTGCACAGATAGTAACACCAGTTAAGATTAATGATGGGAGGCCAGGAAAAACCAAATAGAAGTTCATCAACACTTAAAACATCTATTTCTCTCCTCTGTGTAGCACTCAAAACAGTTATTTTAATTCAACTTAATAGATATATTACTGTAATAATGATGCTATATTTTATACTACTACATATATATATATATATATATATATATATATATATATATATATATATATATATAGTATTACTTTAGCCAAGGATTAACTAATATCTATTGAAACTCTTAAAGCAGAGAAAGGCTGCATACACTTTCATTTATTGTTTAATTTGTGGCCAGAAAATTATCACTTTTACCATGAAGGTCAATCTAACTGTACCTGTACAATTAATCACAAATTTGGACAATCCAGCGTACATTGCTCAACCACCTGGCAGAGATAAGATCCTGGTTAAGGACAGGAAAAGATTTGAAGAAATTATATGATATGATTCAAGAAATGATGAGATGAAACAATGAGTTAAACAATCTAATAAGACATCTTTATTATCTCAGACATGCTCTTGTGTTGCTCTGATGTTCTCTGCAGCTGAGGCAGAATAGAAAAATTAAATTGTCTGTTTATTTGAGTTTAAATGCATTTGTCTGACTTGTGTTAAAAGTTTTGAAGAATGAAAAACATGAACTTTAAGTTACTGTTATAATAATACTTATACTTACTTATATTTTATTTGACTATGTGTGACACAACAGTCAATCCTTCTTTTATAGCCTGTCAGTGTCCTTCTTTATGCAAAGTGAACTTCCTCACAGTCTGCTATAAACACTTGATATCATGCTGTCAGTTGCAGCAGAAGAAGAGAAGCTCTCATCAGATCACCTTCAATATCAACCATGTTCTCTGTAGCTCTGCTGCTGCTGCTGGCTGCTGGATCCTGTGAGTCTCACTGAGGCAGAGACACTGACAGTATGATCACAGCACACTGACTGTTCACTGTTGTTACAGTGATTCAACTCAACATGTTTTCCTCCACAGGTGTGAAGTGTGAAACGTTGACACAGCCAGCCTCAGTGACTGTGCAGCCAGGTCAACGTCTGACCATCACCTGCCAGGTCTCTTATTCTCTTAGCAGCTATCACACAGCTTGGACTGTGACAGGCTGCAGGGAAACAATTGGAGTGGATTGGAATTAGAAGTACTGGATACACATACTACAAAGATTCACTGAAGAACAAGTTCAGTATCGACTTAGACTCTTCCAGCAACACAGTGACTCTAAATGGACAGAATGTACAGCCTGAAGACACTGCTGTGTATTACTGTGCCAGAGACGCACAATAACACAAACCATCAGCAGACCTGAACAAAAACCCCTCAGTGCCTGAACACTTGTAACATGAAGCCACCAGGAGGAGCCCTCATACCACTAATGAGTTCAAGTCTAAATCAAACAGTTTATGAATACTGTTTATTGTACATTAGTACTGAAAATGTGGAAAAAACAATTAAATGCATAATGCAATATTATAGAAACTATAACATTTTTATCGCTGATAAATGATATGATGGGATAAATGGATTATGCCAATAAGCAATATTGAACTTTAAATCATATATTCAAAGAGACTGATGTGAACTACAATTTCACAAGTTGATGCATTTTTCACATAGTGTCTTACTAATTTAAATCTTACAACAAAAATCTATTTCCAGACAAAAAGAAGTCTGACTGAAAAATGTAACTTCTGATTCAAATTCAGGACAAAATATAAATTCATATTGTATAAAAGTTTTAATTAATTTGGCAAGAGTCAGAACTCTGACCATACATTGTAATAATCTGAGTTCAACAAACAACAAGAGTAAATGATGGATAAATCCAATCCAGTTGTTTCCTCTTTTCCTGCATCGCAAATATCAGATGTCTTCCAACTCTACTTATCTGACTGCAGAGAGGATGACAGAGAACAGTGGACACACAGTTTAACATGATGGACTATAGGACAGGACTGCTGCTTTTAACTATCTGCTGGGCAGGTGAAAATATTTATAGATCTTGAGTTGAATCTGTTGTCAAATTGTTGCCAACATGTGTAGTAAATGACTCTTCTTTTTTCTCTTGACAGGTGTTGATGGTCAGACTCTGACAGAATCTGAACCAGCAGTTAAAAAGCCTGGAGAATCCCACAAACTGACCTGTACAGCCTCTGGATTCACATTTAGTGACTACAGCATGAACTGGATCAGACAGGCTCCTGGAAAAGGACTGGAGTGGGTTGCAGCTATCAGTTATGGTGGTGGTAGTGACAAATACTACTCGCAGTCAGTTCAAGGCCGGTTCACCATCTCCAGAGACAACAGCAGAGAGCAGCTGTATCTGCAGATGAACAGTCTGAAGACTGAAGATTCTGCTGTTTATTATTGTGCTCGAGACTCACAGTGACTGGAGTTGGTTGAACAGCTGTACAAAATCCTACAGTACTCACCATCTGGTCTGGTAGCATTTAGTAAAAAAATATGTTTAATAATAAAATTCTAGAATCATTTCTCTCTGCATTACTTAAAGTTGTGTGTTCCACAAAACTATTTTTACTAAACATGAGAAACATCAAACTTCATGATACATTTGTCCATGTATGAAATAAAGCAAACACAAACCACTAAAAATAATATTACACATGTAATTTCCTTTACAGAATCACTAAAGGTCAGTGTGAAGTTTCTCTCTCCTCTTTTACAATAAGGAAACACTCAGATCTGATTTCCTCATTGATCTTAACTGACTGACATTTGAACCCTGCACTGACCTAAAGCCTGATACTCCTGCTTGACATGTACATGGTGTTAAAATGTACTTGAAACTAAATTGTGTGTGAGCTTGATTCTGCTTATTTTGAATAATACAGTTTGACTCTATATAATATTTAGCATCAGCAGTGACAGCAGTTCAGTCTGTCAGTGTCAATTCATCATCTCAACAGACAGGAAGTAAATCTCAAGATGAACAGCAGGAAGCCTGAAGAAGATGTTGTGTATTTTTGTGTTTGTAAGACTGTGATTAAAACTGGATGAACAAAAACTATGTCCTCCTTCTCTCATCCTCACTGATAGACTCTGCACAGTCTCACATTATTAATGTCCTCAGGTCAACTAATTCACAATTACACAACACACAGTCATCTGACTATCACTGATTTATGACTGAGCATTAAAGGTACATTTCATTATAAAAATATAATATAAATATAGTTTAAAATCTGTCTGTTCCATCACATACTGTAACTTCATTGAAACCATTGCTGAGAGAAGACAGCAGTAATCTATAAAGTCCAAGTTTCTCTGTGTGTCTGTGTCTTCAAACATTTGAAAACACCGAAACCATTCAACATCTTTTATGCAAACACCAGCAGCAAACTCAACTTTTCATGATATTTACATGATCCTGCTGCTGTTGCTGTTTGAAACAAATAAGTGAAGTCAACAAATAATTAAATAAATGTAATGAAATTAGAATATCACATGTAAAGCAGAGGTGATTTCCATCATAACAGTTATCAGATCAGATTAATCTCCAGCTAGACCAACATTAATGCTTCATGTGTTTGATTCTATGCAAACTCAGTGATCCTCCTTGTTTCTCAGCTATAAAAACTTCACATCAGTGGAGATCACAGCACATCAGCTTCACCATAAACCATGTTCTCTGTAGCTCTGCTGCTGCTGTTGGCAGCTGGATCCTGTGAGTCTCTCTGGATTTGTCATAGTCAGCAGTTCTTCCTTTGTTTGATCATTTGTGACAAAACATTTTCTTCTTTTAACAGGTGTGAAGTGTGAAACGTTGACACAGCCAGCCTCAGTGACTGTGCAGCAAGGTCAACCTCTGACCATCACCTGTCAGGTCTCTTATTCTGTTGGCAGCGATTACACAGCTTGGGTCAGACAGCCTGCAGGGAAAGAAATGGAGTGGATTGGATTGAGAAGTACTGGAGGTTCAGCTTACAAAGATTCACTAAAGAACAAGTTCAGTATCGACTTAGACTCTTCAGAAAAACAGTGACTCTAAACGGACAGAATGTGCAGTCTGAAGACACTGCTGTGTATTACTGTGCTAGACGACCACAATAACACAAACCATCAGCAGACTTGAACAAAAACCCCTCAGTGCCTGAACACTTGTAACATGAAGCCACCAGAAGAGGAGCCCTCAGACCACTAATGATTTCAACATTACTTCACTGTTACAATAAAGAGACAAATTAGTCTTTTTAAAAATTGTTGTCTTATTTGAATTTACCAGCAAATATTGTCATGTAAAGACTTTGACATTATAATTACTAATACATGACACTTAGTGACACTCAGTGAATTACACTGATATGCATTATTACACATTAAACCATTCAATTAATGAAATAAATTCAGCTGACAACTTGTCTTAAAAAGCTCATCATGTGACAAGAAATGAGCAAAAAAAAAAAAAAAAATCAGTTTCTCTTCCATAACATCATTATTTGAAAACAAACGACATTCAATATGAATCATAAACCACCAACTTGATGGTAATGTTACAGTATGTTTGCTGTCATTATCAATCTAAACTGTGTTTGTCAGCTATTCAAATTCTTCTTCCAAGTTGTTTAATAATGTGTGTACAGTATTGATCTCACCCAGCCAGCTTCAATGGTTGTGCAGCCTGGTCTTTTTATAACCTGTCAGTGTCCTTCTTTATGCAAAGTGAACTTCCTCACAGTCTGCTATAAACACTTGATATGCTGTCAGTTGCAGCAGAAGAAGAGAAGCTCTCATCAGATCACCTTCAATAGCAACCATGTTCTCTGTAGCTCTGCTGCTGCTGCTGGCTGCTGGATCCTGTGAGTCTCTCTGGATTTGTCATAGTCAGCAGTTCTTCTTTTGTTTTGATCATTTGTAACAAAACATTTTCTTCTTTTAACAGGTGTGAAGTGTGAAACGTTGACACAGCCAGACTCAATGACTGTGCAGCCAGGTCAACGTCTGTCCATCACCTGTCAGGTCTCTTATTCTGTTAGCAGCTATTACACAGCTTGGATCAGACAGCCTGCAGGGAAAGGACTGGAGTGGATTGGAATGAGAGATGGATCCACATCATACTACAAAGATTCACTAAAGAACAAGTTCAGTATCGATTCAGACTCTTCCCGCAAAACAGTGACTCTAAACGGACAGAATGTTCAGCCTGAAGACACTGCTGTGTATTACTGTGCCAGATACCCACAATAACACAAACCATCAGCAGACCTGAACAAAAACCCCTCAGTGCCTGAACACTTGTAACATGAAGCCACCAGAGGAGGAGCCCTCAGACCACTAATGATTACATTTCACTGTTACAATAGTAGGAAACAGTCTTTGAATACCTTAAACCATAAAAAAGAAAAAAGAAATATAACGTGATTTTTTAAATAATATATAATTATAATAATATTAAACAATGCAGTGGAGGTATTTACCAGAAAGTCTTCTCTCTTCCTGCCTCACAATATTCATATTGCAAGTGGTGAATTTGCTGCAGCATTATTTCAGTGGACAACTACACTATAAAAGCTCTTCATCTAACAAGAAATGAAGCATAAATAATTTTTTCTTTATGTCACTTTTAGTTTTAGCTTTTGTCAGTCTGGACTAACAATGAGAGGAAGGACTGCACAGGACAAGAAACGTAACGTTTTCTCCTTTTACTGGTGAGAATACACAAGCTTTACAGAACGTTTTCACAGCCTTTGGCACGATCTGTCTCCAGTAGAGATGCAAACATTACAGGTGACCTTAAAATAAACCAAAATATTAGCAAACTGCAAATAAGTAAAATAGTCTTTGGTATTAAAATAATATCACAAATAATAATGATTGACATAGCAATATTATTTGCTTGTTCTGTACTATATATGATTATAAATTTAAACAGGTTGTTTGATGTCTTAGGTCTCTGCATATTGTAGATTAATGTTGACAGTTTTTAAAAAATGAGCCATCAGATTTTAGATGTCTTTTCTTGCAGGCAGCATTTGTTTTCTGTTCATGCATATGAAAATCATTTTAGTTACCTGAGTTTAGACCAACATGGATAAAAACAAAACATAATATCTGCTAATATTTTAGCAAAGTTAAAATTTTGTGTCATGATAATTCACCTGTGAGTGTGTTTATATACGTTTATTTGGAAATAGTCTGATATCCAACAACAACACTATTTGTATGAAATTCAAATTAGGACAACAAAATTCAGCTTTTGAAGACAATTCCAATTAAGTATACATTTCAAATTTAGATGAACTAAATCAAATTTAATTTTGCTGGTGTTGCATTTCCTACATTTCTTTTGTTTGTTTGTGAGGATGAGTCAATTCAAAAAATTTTTATATTCTATTTTTACTGATCCAACTGTAGTTAGAATGAAAAAGCATTCACTACAAATTTTGTTTTGCACAGGGGTTTTATTATTTGACATTGAATGTTTTATTCTTATTGACTGAAGGAGATGGAGATAAATGACATACATGTGCTGAGGGATTATATCTTTTTCATGTATTCTCATCAGTTTTCTTCACTTTTATGCCTACTGGGGATTTCTTTTTTCCGACATCCTGAATGTTATGAACACTTTGTGAGAAAAAAGGAAAGAAAGTAAAACACTATGTCAACACTATGTAAACACTTTTTCAGGACTTACTTTAATGTATTAAAACTTCATTATCATATTAAAATTACTGGTATTGCACATTTTAAAAAGTTCAATGCAGTTCTCTCCTTCCTGTGAGGAGGAGTCAAGGCAAAACCTTGACGTCTTCCACCTCTATTAATCTGACTGCAGAGAGGATGACAGAGAACAGTGGACACACAGTTTAACATGATGGAGTATAGGACAGGACTGCTGCTGTTAACTATCTGCTGGGCAGGTGAAGATTTCCACAGATCAACAGTTGAATTTATTGTTAAAAAGTTACCAGCTTAAAGCAATTGATTGTTTTCCTTCTTCATCTTGACAGGTGTTGATGGTCAGACTCTGACAGAATCTGAACCAGCAGTTAAAAAAACCTGGAGAATCCCACAAACTGACCTGTACAACCTCTGGATTGTCATTCAGTAGCAACTGGATGGCCTGGATCAGACAGGCTCCTGGAAAAGGACTGGAGTGGGTTGCTACTGATACTGGTGGCAGCACCAACTACTACTCGCAGTCAGTTCAAGGCCGGTTCATCATCTCCAGAGACAACAGCAGAGAGCAGCTGTATCTGCAGATGAACAGTCTGAAAACTGAAGATTCTGCTGTTTATTATTGTGCTCGAGACTCACAGTGACTGGAGTTGGTTGAGCAGCTGTACAAAATCCTACAGTACTTAGCAGACCTGCACTACTTCACATGAATAATGTTGTCAGTTCAGTTAGTTCAGGAAAATGATGTAATTCCTTTACACCCGAACACCTTGTTAATCTAATTTTGCTTTTAAAGAGAGAACCTAACTACAGTTGAGCAGCTGTCTAGAGGCTCTGAATGTGGCTTCAAACATGTGCAACACTGGTCCAACAAAAGAATATTTCATGTAAAACAAATCTCCAAGCAGCTGCAGAAAATTCATACTGTTACATGATTTTGTTGTCACTTCACTTTCTGTTTGCGAATGATGAATTAACTTGCAGTAATAAATGTTAATAATTAAAATTACATATCATTTTTACCATGTGAAACTATTTATAACTTTCAATTCATTCACAGTAGACTCACCAAAGAAAAATTTTGATAACTATATTTATTCATAATTTTTGTGGATGATAATGTCTTTTATCCATTATTATATAAATTCAACTATTGTAAAATCTGTTCCATGCAACACTCAGTATTAGACTAAAATAAATTAAACTACAATCATAGATGAACAAATGGTAAATCATTTTAAATTTAATCTTAAATAAAATTATAGCATCATTTTAAGTTCACTAAATCAACCAAATATCATCTTTAAGTACATATTCATTGAGGTGCTTTCAGTGGATTCACACTAATAAACACATCAGAAACACTGAATAGTCAGATGAATGATGGAGATAATGTTGATTTCTCTTTCCACAGGTGTGTACAGTATTGATCTCATCCAGCCAGACTCAGTGGTTGTGCAGCCTGGACAGTCTTTGACCATCACCTGTCAGGTCTCTGGTTATTCTCTGACTGATAACAGCTATGCAACAGGTTGGATCAGACAGCGTGGAGGAAAACCAATGGACTGGATTTTCCATATGTGGGGAGGAGGCACCTTCGCACAAAATGATGCTCTGAAGAACAAGTTCAGCCACAGCAGAGACACTTCTGCAAGAACAGTGACAGTAAAAGGACAGAATCTGCAGTCTGAAGACACAGCTATGTATTACTGTGTACGTCGCCCCACAGTGATACAAAACCACCAACAGACCTGCACGAATACCCAGCAACTATGTGACTCAACCACTGATATATTTTTCAAAGGTGGATTTATCTGCAAATTCAACTTCACCCTTAACATACAATCCATTTTTCATCATTTTACTTTATCACATAATTTAGTTTTATTCATTTTATGTCATGTTGTAGGATGAAAATCACCTTATAAGTTTAGTTTGAGTTAAACAACATATAACATTTACTGAAGTTATTTGAAATTTTGTGTTACAATGATAAGAAATTATATGAATTTGTTTTTAGGGGAATCTCTGACATCCAACAATTTGGCAGCAAAACTTAATTTTTTAATATATATGGTAGAGTTTTTAGTTGTGTGTTATGTTTCTGCTTGTAGTATTTGGTGATTTTCTAATATCTAATATATGTAGGAACAAATCTAACAAAATCAAAATTCAGAGCAGAAAATGTAACTTCTGAAGTTAATTCAATTTCAGGACAAATGTTATTTTCATACTGCACAAATAAAATTCATTTTTGTCTAGTCACAACTCTCACTGTACAAAAAATTTAATTTTTCTGTGTTAAATAAACAAGGTATTTGATATCCAAATCCAACTCGGTTCTTTCCACCCTGTGAGGAGGAGTCAATGCAAAACTCAGATGTCTTCAACCTCTACTTAACTGACTGCAGAGAGGATGACAGAGAACAGTGAACACACAGTTGAACATGATGGACTATAGGACAGGACTGCTGCTGTTAACTATCTGCTGGGCAGGTGAAGATCTTCACTGATCGTTATTTGACATATTTATATTTTTATTACCAACTTGATGCATGTTAGGCTCTTATTTATATCTAACAGGTGTTGATGGTCAGACTCTGACAGAATCTGAACCAGCAGTTAAAAAGCCTGGAGAATCCCACAAACTGACCTGTACAACATCTGGATTCACATTCAGCAGCCACTACATGGCCTGGATCAGACAGGCTCCTGGAAAAGGACTGGAGTGGATTGCACTTATCAGTAATGGTGGTGGTGGTAGCAAATTCTACTCTCAGTCAGTTCAAGGCCGGTTCACCATCTCTAGAGACGACAGCAGACAGCAGCTGTATCTGCAGATGAACAGTCTGAAGACTGAAGATTCTGCTGTTTATTATTGTGCTCGAGATGCACAGTGACTGGAGTTGGTAGAACAGCTGTACAAAATCCCACTGTACTGATCATGTGGTCTGATAGCATTTAGTAAAACAGTATGTTCAATAATAAATTACAGCAACAGTTGTCTCTGCATTACTTAAAGTTGTGTGTTCCTCATAAATATTTTCACTAAACATGAGAAAGATAAAACAATCATGATACATTTGTCTAGGTATGAAATAAAGAAAATGAAAACAACTACAAAGACAACATAAGGTCTATTAAGCAGTTTCTTTTACAGAATCACTAGAGGTCAGTGTCAAGTTTCTCTCTCTTCTTTTACAATAAGGAAACACTCAGATCTGCGTTTCTCATTGATCTTAACTGATTGACACTTGAACCCTGCACTGACCTAAAGCCTGATACTCCTGCTTGACATGTACACTGTACATAACTAAAGTTATGTGTGTGTTTGATTCAGCTAATTTTGAATAATACAGTTTGACTCTATATAATATTTAGCATCAGCAGTGACTGCAGTTCAGTCTGTCAGTGTTAATTCATCATCTAAACAGACAGAAAGTAAGCCTGAAGAAGATATTGTGTATTTTTGTGTTTGTAAGACTGTGATTAAAACTGGATGAACAAAAACTATGTCCTCCTTCTCTCATCCTCACTGATAGACTCTGCACAGTCTCACATTATCAATGTCCTCAGGTCAACTAATTCACAATTACACAACACACAGTCATCTGACTATCACTGATGTATGACTGAGCTTTAAAAAATATTAAAAATATAAAATGTAAAAAATAAAAAAATATAATGTAAATATAATTTAAAAACCTGACTCTTCCATCACATACTGTTCTCTGTGTGTCTGTGTCTTCAAACATTTGAAAACATTGAAACCATTCAACATCTTTTATGCAAACACCAGCATCAAACTCAACTTTTCATGATATTTACATGATCCTGCTGCTGTTGCTCTATTTCTGTTTGAAAGGAATAAATACGTTAAGTTAACAAATAATGTATTAATTTGTATTAATAATGTATTAAGATGTAATTAAATTAGAATATCACATGTAAAGCAGAGGTGATTCAGAGGTGTGTTTTCATTTTGCAGATATACAGTAATAACAGTCATCAGATTCTTCTGTTAAGCTCCAATTAGAACAACATTAATGCATCATGTGCTTGATTCTATGCAAACTCAGTGATCCTCCTTGTTTCTCAGCTATAAAAACTTCACATCAGACTGTCAGTGGAGATCACAGCACATCAGCTTCACCATAAACCATGTTCTCTGTAGCTCTGCTGCTGCTGTTGGCAGCTGGATCCTGTGAGTCTCTCTGGATTTGTCATAGTTAGCAGTTCTTCCTTTTTTTGATAATTTGAAATAAAATGTTTTCTTCTTTTAACAGATGTGAAGTGTCAAACGCTGACACAGCCAGCCTCAGTGACTGTGCAGCCAGGTCAACGTCTGACCATCACCTGTCAGGTCTCTTATTCTGTTGGCAGCTATTTCACAGCCTGGATCAGACAGCCTGCAGGGAAAGAATTGGAGTGGATTGGAAGTGCAGCAGCTGGATCCACCACATTCTACAAAGATTCACTAAAGAACAAGTTCAGTATCGACTCAAATTAATGAGGTGAAGTCTAAGTCAAACAGTCTATGAATACTGTTGGTAATGTGGAAAAAGTGTAATAAAAGCAACTGAGTGCATGATGCAATAATATAGAATCTATGACATTTTAATCACAGATCAACGATATGATGGGCCAAATGGATTACACTAATAGACAATATTAAATTTTAAATCATCATATATTGAAAGAGACTTGTGTGAGGCGAAAATGTCAGAAGTCAATGCATTTCCCACATTGTGTCTTATTTCTCTGACTCATAATGTCTATATGTAAAATATTGAGAAAGGAATAACAGCAAGATTTCAACATGCACCTTGCTTTTCAAAGGAAGCAATAAAAGCCCCAAAAGTTACGTCTTTTCCATAACATCATTTTAAAAGGGAAAAAAATATATTATAATCTGAAAAACTACAGTGTTAATAAGTTCACTGAATCACTTCAGTCTTCAGTCTTCATGGTGTCATGTGTTATGTATCATGTATAACTATATAAATTCATGTTTTATTTATAATCACATTCACTTCCATTTTCTCTTTTTGTGAGCTGGAGAAAAGGCACAATTGAACCCCCATCTTCAGCCTATTAAATAAATGTATATATTTATTATCAACAATATAAAAATTGATGACAAACATCAGAATGTGCGTTGGCACATAATGAAGAACGGTGTGTATATACTGAAGAGCTCACAGTTTGAACATGTTCTCTGTAGCTCTGATACTGCTGCTGGCAGCTCCATCTTATGTGGATTCACAACCAGATACACATTTTTGATAGAGGTATTAGTCAACAAATTAGACTTCAAAGTGTTTATGTACAATCCACATAACATTCAGTAATATGTACATATTCAATCAACCATTGATTTTAGATCAGTACAGAATGAAAATCACCTTGTAGACCTTGTTTGAGATAGCAAAGCAGCACATCATATATCCTACTGAGTAATTTTTTGTCAAAGTTAAGATTTTGTGTCATGATAAGAACAGAAACCATCTCATACATGTGTTCTGGGGAGACTCTGACATCTAGAAATTTAGAGTTATTTTTACTTGTAGGTGTTATGGATATTTCCATAACTAAAGGGTCAAGTTGTACCTCCTGTTTTCTCAAACAGAAGATAATGCATGCATTGTTTTGATAAACAGGAGCCTTACTGGCAGGCCATTGCTTGACGAAACAAGACAAAGACTTGAGATACACTGTAACTGGAGGTCACAAAGCTATGATTTGAAACTGATGAACCAATTAGATTAATATCTCTGCTTGGGTTAAGGGCTAAGCTCGGGCTTTCAGAGACAGCACCGGAGCAGAACACTCTGGTGTTTGCTGTTTTTGTTCTCCACTTGGCCAAGTGCTGTCAATAAACACTTTCAGCTTTAAGACATCAAAGTCTCGCATGCGCTTTTCTCCACTGAAGATGCTGACCATCACTCAAAATATCCACAATAGTAGGTTCCACTGTTTTGGGATTTTTCTTTTGAATAATCCTTATAAATATCATTACAAATTTAAATCTTACAGCACAAATTTATCTCCAGACAAGAATTCTCACCGAAAAATGTAACTTCTAAATCAAATTCATTACAATTTTTTTAATTCACATGGCATAAAGTCATTAATTAATTTAGTGAGAGTCACAACTCTGATTATACATTGTCATAGTCTGATTTTATGTTTTGTCCATCTAAATGATGGACAAATCCAATCCAGTTGTTTCCTCCCTGTGAGGAGGAGTCAATGCAAAGCTCAGAAGTCTTCCTCCTCTACTTATCTGACTGCAGAGAGGATGACAGAGAACAGTGGACACACAGTTTAACATGATGGACTATAGGACAGGACTGCTGCTTCTAACTATCTGCTGGGCAGGTGAAGATATTTACAGATCTTGAGTTGAATCTTTCTTCAAATTGTTGACAACATATGTAGTAAATGACTCTTCTTTTTGGTTTGACAGGTGTTGATGGTCAGACTCTGACAGAATCTGAACCAGCAGTTAAAAAGCCTGGAGAATCCCACAAACTGACCTGCACAACATCTGGACTGTCGTTCAGTAGCGCCTGGATGGCCTGGATCAGACAGGCTCCTGGAAAAGGACTGGAGTGGATTGCAACTGATGGTGGTGGTAGCTACATCTACTACTCTCAGTCAGTTCAAGGCCGGTTCACCATCTCCAGAGACAACAGCAGAGAGCAGCTGTATCTGCAGATGAACAGTCTGAAAACTGAAGATTCTGCTGTTTATTATTGTGCTCGACACTCACAGTGACTGAGTTGGTTGAGCAGCTGTACAAAATCCTACAGTACAGTACAGATAGGGGTTGGCTGGTCCACGGCTAGCAGTGTGAGAGGATGTGTAGAAATAAGCAGAGATGACAGCAACAGCATGGTTCATCTGAGATTGTCCAACTTAAAGCCAGAGGACTCTGCTGTGTATTACTGTGCCAGAGACACACAGCGGTTAAATTAGGCAGACAGGCTTTACAAAAACCTAAAACACCTACAGGGGGCAGCAGGAGACCTGAAATATGATGGCAGTGACATCAGAATGACAATGACACCAAACATAAGAGCAACACTTCTTGTTTGTTCTGGTGTTCTCACCAATATAATGGTGAATCATTTACAGAGTCTCTGTTCATGTCTAAATGTGTTTGTCTTTCTCTGTTTATTAGATATGTGAAGAAAAAATGTGAATTTTTAGATTGAAATAATAACATGTTCTTACAGTCTGTGAAAGTGTGTAATAAGTTGTGTTATTCAGCAATTACACATTTAAATTATCAAATTAATAACTGGAGTTCAACATTTTCTGAATGCTCCCACTAGCTCAGTTTATGTAAAGCAACAAAATATCCTAAAATAGTTATTTGGATGAGAAAAGATTTCATCAAGTGACTGTGGTGAATACAGTCACTAAGTGCATTGAACAAATTCATATTTGAATGTGCCAAAATGTATTTCCGTGAAATAAAGATAAAACTAAGATTGTGTTTTTGGTGCAAAAGAATTAAAAGTTAGCACGCACTTTGAATTTCTAATATAATAAATATAAATTAATCCTGAATTGATGGGAGTCAATTTCAAAACTCACATTAAAACAATTAGAAAATCAGCCAACTGTCACTTTAAAGGAATAATTAGACATTTTGGGAAATTCACGTATTTGCTGTCTTGCTGAGAGTTCAATGTGAAGATCAATTTCACTCTTATACATATTCATATCCAAATACATTTCCTTGCTTTTAATAATATAAGTGGTCATGACACAAACACTCAGGAATTTGATTACAAAATAGTCCATCCTTCTTTTATAACCCGTCAATGTCCTTCTTTATGCAAAGTGAACTTCCTCACAGTCTGCTATAAACACTTGATATTGTGCTGTCAGTTGCAGCAGAAGAAGAGAAAATCTCATCAGATCAACTTCAATAGCAACCATGTTCTCTGTAGCTCTGCTGCTGCTGCTGGCTGCTGGATCCTGTGAGTCTCACTGAGGCAGACACACTGACAGTATGATCACAGCACACTGACTGTTCACTGTTGTTACACTGATTCAATACTCAACCTGTTTTCCTCCACAGGTGTGAAGTGTGAAACCTTGACACAGCCAGCCTCAGTGACTGTGCAGCCAGGTCAACGTCTGACCATCACCTGTCAGGTCTCTTATTCTATGAGCAGCTATCGGACGGCTTGGATCAGACAGCCTGCAGGGAAAGAACTGGAGTGGATTGGAAGTGCACGTGTTGGATACACCACATACTACAAAGATTCACTAAAGAACAAATTCAGTATCGATTCAGACTCTTCCAGCAACACAGTGACTCTAAATGGACAGAATGTGCAGCCTGAAGACACTGCTGTGTATTACTGTGCTAGAGACCCACAATAACACAAACCATCAGCAGACCTGAACAAAAACCCCTCAGTGCCTGAACACTTGTAACATGAAGCCACCAGAGTAGGAGCCCTCAGACCACTAATGAGTTCAAGTCTAAGTCAAACAGTTTATGAATACTGTTTACTGTACATTAATACTGAATGTAGTGGAAAAAGTGTAATAAAAGCAATTGATTGCATAATGCAATGATATTGACAATATAATCACTGATATTTGACATGATGAGAATATTTAGACCATCATATATTCAAAGAGACTGGTGCTAAAATGTCAGAAGTCAGTGCATTTCCCAAATAGTGTCTAATTTCTCAGACTCATAATGTCTATAAGAATCAAATTTTAAATTCAAATTGCAAATTAATTAATCAAGTATTAATTAATTTGGCAAGAGTCACAACTCTGACTATACATTGTAACAGTTTGAGTTCAACAAACAACAGATCTAAATGATGGATAAATCCAATCCAGTTGTTTCCTCCCTGTGAGGAGGAGTCAATGCAAAACCTTAATGTCTTCCTTCTCTACTTATCTGTCTGCAGAGAGGATGACAGAGAACAGTGGACACACAGTTTAACATGATGGACTATAGGACAGGACTGCTGCTTCTAACTATCTGCTGGGCAGGTGAATATTTCCACAGATCAACAGTTGAAGTTGTTTAAAGCAACTGCTCACTTTCCTTTTTCATCTTGACAGGTGTTGATGGTCAGACTCTGACAGAATCTGGACCAGCAGTTAAAAAGCCTGGAGAAATCCACAAACTGACCTGTACAGCCTCTGGATTCACATTTAGTGACTATGGCATGAACTGGATCAGACAGGCTCCTGGAAAAGGACTGGAGTGGATCGCATATATCAGCAGTGGTGGTGGTGGTACCAAATACTACTCTCAGTCAGTTCAAGGTCGGTTCATCATCTCCAGAGACGACAGCAGAGAGCAGCTGTATCTGCAGATGAACAGTCTGAAGACTGAAGATTCTGCTGTTTATTATTGTGCTCGAAACTCACAGTGACTGGAGTTGGTTGAACAGCTGTACAAAATCCTACAGTACTCACCTTACTGGTCTGGTAGCATTTAGTAAAAAAATATGTTTAATAATAAATTACAACATGTTGTGTGTTCCACAAAACTATTTTTACTAAACATGAGAAAGATAAAAAATCATGATACATTTGTCCGGGTATAAAATAAAGAAAATGAAAACAACTACAAATTACAATACACATGTTTAAACATAATTCATGTTTTTGTAAATTAAGATGTAACTTAATATAATGTAATTAAGACATAATGTCTATAAATGATAAGGAATCATAATATGAGGGGTTAAAAAGGTGTAGTTTCTTCTACAGAATCACTAGAGGTCAATGTCAAGTTTCTCTCTCCTCTTTTACAATAAGGAAACACTCAGATCTGCTTTCCTCATTGATCTTAACTGATTGACACTTGAACCCTGCACTGACCTAAAGTCTGATACTCCTGCTTGACATGTACACTGTAGTTAAAATGTTTTACTCAAAACTAAAGTTATGTGTGTGTTTGATTCAGCTAATTTTGAATAATACAGTTTGACTCTATATAATATTTAGCATCAGCAGTGACTGCAGTTCAGTCTGTCAGTGTTAATTTATCATCTAAACAGACAGGAAGTAAATCTCAAGATGAACAGCAGGAAGCCTGAAGAAGATGTTGTGTATTGTTTGTGTTTGTAAGACTGTGATTAAAACTGGATGAACAAAAACTATGTCTCTCTTCTCTCATCCTCACTGATAGACTCTGCACAGTCTCACATTATCAGTGTCCTCAGGTCAACTAATTCACAATTACACAACACACAGTCACCTGAGTACCACTGATGTATGACTGAACTTCAAAAGTTACATTTCATTATAAAAAATATAATATAAATATAGTTAAAATATGTCTGTTCCATCACATACTGTAACTAAATTGAAACCATTGCTGAGAGAAGACAGCAGTAATCTATAAAGTCCAAGTTTCTCTGTGTGTTTGTGTCTTCAAACATTTGAAAACACTGAAACCATTCAACATCTTTAATTTAAACACCAGCAGCAAACTCATCTTTTCATGATATTTACATGATCCTGATGTTGTTGCTGTATTTCTGTTTGAAAGAAATAAGTAAGTAAAGTCAACAAATAATTAAATACATGTAATGAAATTAGAATATCATATGTAAAGCACAGGTGATTTCCATCATAACAGTTATCAGATCAGATTCTCCTTTTCATCTCCAGTTAGATCAACATTAATGCTTCATGTGTTTGATTCTATGCAAACTCAGTGATCCTCCTTGTTTCTCAGCTATAAAAACTTCACATCAGACTGTCAGTGGAGATCACAACACATCAGTTTCACCATAAACCATGTTCTCTGTAGCTCTGCTGCTGCTGTTGGCAGCTGAATCCTGTGAGTCTACCTGTTTTTTCATAGTCAGCAGTTCTTTTTAATGCAACTTGATAATTTGAAACAAAATATTTTCTTCTTTTAACAGGTGTGAAGTGTGAAACATTGACACAGCCAGCATCAGTGACTGTGCAGCCAGGTCAACGTCTGACCATCACCTGTCCGGTCTCTTATTCTGTTAGCACCTATTACACAGCTTGGACTGTGACAGGCTGCAGGGAAACAATTGGAGTGGATTGGAACTGCACGTGTTGGATCCACATCATACTCCAAGATTCACTAAAGAACAAGTTCAGTATCGACTTAGACTCTTCCAGCAACACAGTGACTCTAAACGGACAGAATGCGCAGCCTGAAGACACTGCTGTGTATTACTGTGCTAGACGACCACAATAACACAAACCATCAGCAGACCTGAACAAAAACCCCTCAGTGCCTGAACACTTGTAACATGAAGCCACCAGAAGAGGAGCCCTCAGACCACTAATGATTTCAACACCACTTCACTGTTAGAAAAAAGAAAGAATAAACAGAAAAACAATGTATACATTGTAAAAACCTATAGTATGAGAATATAAAATATGTTGTTCATTTACTTTTAACAAGAATTGATTTCATGGATCTATATATACTTAATCAGTGTTGTATCACAGTTATGTTATTTGTCTCTAAGCTTTTATATTTATCAAAAAGACATGTATTATCTCATACATTTTCCAAAGTTATCTCTCGTGGTTGAGATTAGAATTGGTAAAAACAAAACATAATGTCATCTCATGTTTTAGTGAAGTTATTGTGTGTCTTGATAATTCAGTTGCAAGTGTGTTAAGAATATTTGTTTGTTGGAGGAAACTCTGATATTCAACAACATGAGTTGGTTGTAACTCAAACTTGTTACACAAAATTCAAATTTTTAAGAGAATTCTGATTAAGTACAATTTTCAAATTTAGATTAAATGAATCTACATTAATTTAATTGGTGTTGCAGTTTTTATATTATTTTTTTGTTTGTGAAGACAAGTGAATTCAAAACTTGGTTATCTTCCACCTTGATTGATCTGCCTACAGAACTTATATTCAACACTGGAAATTATATTGATGAAAAAATATTGGAACATGAAATCAATTTCCTGAGGCGTTATTTATTTTCCATGTTTTCTCATCAGTTTGCTTCATTTTTATGGCCACTGTTGTTTTTTGATCTCTGACATCCTGAATATCTGACTTTTTGTGTGAAAAAATAAAACAAAGAATAACATGAACATGTATTCAGGAGTTACTTTAATACTTAAGTTTTTATTGAAAATTGATTAATTTTATTGAAAAATGTATGAATCCAGTATTGAGAAACATCAGAAGATCAATCAAGTTCTCTGCTTCCTGTGAGGAGGAGTCAATGCAAAACCTTGATGTCTTCCACCTCTACTTATCTGAGTGCAGAGAGGATGACAGAGAACAGTGGACACACAGTTTAACATGATGAACTATAGGACAGGACTGCTGCTGTTAACTATCTGCTGGGCAGGTGAAGACTTTTAAGTTTTCATTGTAACTTTTCAAATCAAGTTATAAGCTTAATGTGTAAGTAATTTATTTATTTTTATCTTGACAGGTGTTGATGGTCAGACTCTGACAGAATCTGAACCAGTGGTTAAAAAACCTGGAGAATCCCACAAACTGATCTGCACAACCTCTGGATTCACATTCAGCGGCTACCATATGGTCTGGGTCAGACAGGCTCCTGGAAAAGGACTGGAGTGGATTGCTTTTATACACACAGGCAGTGCTTCTATCTCTTACTCCCAGTCAGTCCAGGGTAGATTCACTATCTCCAGAGATGACTCCAGCAGTAAACTCTATCTACAGATGAACAGTCTGAAGACTGAGGACACAGCAGTGTATTACTGCGCCCAGCATTACACAGTGAGAGACAGTAATAGGATAGTCATACAAAAACTACTTCTTCCTCTATTTACCACCACTGATAACATTCATTCCTTCAGTATCACTGTTTTACAAAACTGATTGTGATGAATTGTCAGTGATGAAAAGTAGTGATTGGTGGAAAATTAAAACTTAAACTACAACTCAGAAACTACATAAATATAAATTATTAAAATAGAAAAAAAGTTTTTATAATGTTTCTATTTGATGAAGATGTGTTTCTTGTGTCTATTTCAGGTTTCTTACAATGCTGATGGGTAAATTCTCTTTTTTAGTATAATGAAACCAAAATGAAAATTTTGCTCTGTAATACAATGCTTCAAAAGTTTCTAATTTGCAGACTGTAAATGAAAGTTGTTTATGAAAGATAAGTTTTGATTTTCCAATACATAACCAAATCCACATGCAATCCTGAAACTGTTTATTTGTTCTTAAGCAGTAATTAAATGTCATTAAATTACCTTTTCATTCCTAAAGAAGAACTCAAAGGCAGCAGTCTGTTTTATTTTCATATATTTCTATATATATAAACAGTTATAAAAAGTTTATTATCTCAAATAAAACTTGAAAATAATGTTTTCCTCAAAAAGATCAGGATTCTGATGGACGTCGAAGGTTTGAGCTTAATATTTTAATCACTCAGAATGTACTCAACAGATCATTTTTGTCATGCAGGTGTCCTAAATCACTAGTTGATGGTTAATAAAATGTATGAAGGCCATTTTATTCAGTATTATGCTATGCTCATACTTTTGAAGTTAATTATGAATGTGATGTAGGAGAAGCTGAGAGTGAATCAATTCTCTCAGGAAACCAGTTCACATCATATTTATTTTAAAAACATACTAATCACACTGTAAACATGGCTTAGAGAAAGCTAACAGTGTTGGTGGTTACTCCTGTGTCCATGTTGCTCATCATCACTTTTTGCAGCATTAATTTTAATGAATATGAATTCAATTATCCATGATGAAAATTTCCTTAACAGTCCTTAATGTTATTATTAATATTGTTATGTGTTCACAACAATACATGATAGTTCACAGAAAAAGCAGAGATGTATTATTTTAAATAGTTAACAGTTGTCTCACTTATTTTTTAAATTAACATTTTTAAAATATTACATTTAAATCAGAAATGGATATATAATATAATTATATATAACGCAGACATGATTTCCATAATAACAGTCATCAGACTCTTCTATTAGTCTCCAGTTAGACCAACATTAATGCTTCATATGTTTGATTCTATACAAACTCAGTGATCCTCCTTGTTTCAGTGGAGATCACAACACATCAGCTTCACCATAAACCATGTTCTCTGTAGATCTGTTGCTGCTGTTGGTAGCTGGATTCTGTGAGTCTCTCTGGATTCATCATAGTCAGCTGTTCTTCCTTCTTTTGATAATTTGTAACAAAACAATTTCTTCTTTTAACAGGTGTGAAGTGTTGACAGTTGACACAGCCAGCCTCAGTGACTGTGCAACCAGGTCAACGTCTGACCATCACCTGTCAGGTCTCTAATTCTCTTAGCAGCTATTGGACAGCTTGGATCAGACAGTCTGCGGGGAAAGGATTGGAGTGGATTGGAATGAGAAGTACTGGATACACATACTACAAAGATACACTGAAGAACATGTTCAGTATCGATTCAGACTCGTCCAGCAACAGAGTGACTAAACGGACAGAATGTGCAGCCTGAAGACACTGCTGTGTATTACTGTGCCAGAGACCCACAATAACACAAACCATCAGCAGACCTGAACAAAAACCCCTCAGTGCCTGAACACTTGTAACATGAAGCCACCAGAAGAGGAGCCCTCAGACCACTAATGATTTCAACACCACATAAATTACTTTTGTCAGTCTGAACTAACAATGAGACGAAGGACTGCACAGGACAAGAAATGTAACATTTTCTCATTTTAATGGTGAGAATACAAGAGCTTTACTAAGGTCACCTGTAATGTTTGCATCTTTACTGGAGACAGAGCACACCAAAGGCTGTATTCTGTATTTTTTGTATTGAAGATTCATTTTGACCTTTTTTTAAAAAATATTTAAATATTTCTTTTTACATATTTTTCACATATTCTCATCAGTTTTTTTTAAATATTTTTTTGTTTTCTTCGCTTATATTCCTACTGGGGTTTTTCCTCTTGATGTTCTGATGTTCACACTTTGTGAGAAAAACAAAACAAAGAAACATTTGTTAAGGAGGTACTCTTTCTTTTAAAACTTCATGATAATAAATTAATAAATTAACATTAAATTAAAATTATTATTGCAAATTTTAAAAGGTTCAATCAGGTTCTCTGCTTGCTGTGAGGAGGAGTCAATGCAAAACCTTGATGTCTTCCACCTCTACTTATCTGACTGCAGAGAGGATGACAGAGAACAGTGGACACACAGTTTAACATGATGGACTACAGGACAGGACTGCTGCTTTTAACTATCTGCTGGGCAGGTGAAAATTTCCACAGATCTTGAGTTGATATTTTTGTAATAAAGTTACCAGCTTAAAGCAACTGATTATTTTCCTTTTTCATCTTGACAGGTGTTGATGGTCAGACTCTGACAGAATCTGAACCAGCTATTAAAAAGCCTGGAGAATCCCACAAACTGACCTGTACAACATCTGGATTCACATTCAGCAGCTACTGGATGTACTGGATCAGACAGGCTCCTGGAAAAAGACTGGAGTGGATTGCAGCCATCAGTAATGGTGGTGGTAGTAGCAAATACTACTCTCAGTCAGTTCAAAGCCGGTTCACCATCTCCAGAGACGACAGCAGAGAGCAGCTGTATCTGCAGATGAACAGTTTGAAAACTGAAGATTCTGCTGTTTATTATTGTGCTCGACACTCACAGTCACTGGAGTTGGTTGAACAGCTGTACAAAATCCTACAGTACTCATCCTTACTGATACACTTCAGTAAGGAAGACTTTCTCTCTTGATTAGTGCATTCAGCTGTATGAGAATAAAACTGTGCAGTCATACAGTAGAGTAAAGAAAGGACCACATACACCTTTGTACACAGACACACACATACACACACATACACACACGGAAACAATAAGTAAAACTGAACAAGTAAATTACAGTGACATTGTTACATTGTTGGTTGATATATTTTGTATGATTGCACACTTAAATGTCTTTAGAGAGAAAATTTATGAGCAAACTAAACTAGATAATATCAGCTTTTCATATATCAGCACCCACTATCCCTACATATTAAATGTAATTACAGTTATGATATATTGTATTGAAGAAGACAATATATTGCAGGTCCACTTTAAATCATTAGAGGGCAGTTAAGTATAAACTTAAGTTAAGTATATCACAGTATTACTTTCCTCTGTCTCATAGATCTATACATGTATTTACATGTATCATTGCAGTATTGTCATGAATAAATGAAATATGAGATATTAAAACAAATACATCTGGTTACAAGAGCTGTGATACAAGTTTGTAAACTGCCTGTCCAAGCCTTCACTATATATCTCTTTGTTTATTTATTGAGAGCAAAACATAAATCACAATGGAAAATGAAAAATGTTGCAGTTCCTCTTACAAAATCACAAAAGGGCAATCAGTGTCAAGTTTGTCTTTCCTCTGTTTAGACTGAACTAAATGCTCCTTCTTGTCTTGTACACTGGATATTGTGATTGTGATTATTCCATAAGAAAAGCCATTTGTGAGCTTGATTCAGCACATATTGAATAATAAAGTGTGACTAAGGTGTAAGGTAGGTATTGATCGTCAGTACAGAGTGTAGCTTCATAGGTAGGTTTTTATATATATATATATATATATATATATATATATATATATATATATATATATATATATATATATATATATATATATATATATATATATATATGTAGCTACATCCCTCAGATCAGATCCACATACATTGTGCCTTCATTTATTTGTTGGTGTGTTTTTTTTTTTTTTTTTTCTTTTACAGTTTTTAAACAGTTTCTGTCACAGTGTTGGTCATATAACCTTGTCAACCAATTGCTTTATACTTGATTTATTTTCTTATTTATAACACATCTGTAACCACCAGATGAAGGCAAAATGTGACAGTTATTGCTAAAGAAAATATTTCATCAGTGCATGAACTAAAGTAGTTTTCTTCTAAGCATAAGATTTATTTTTTTTGCATATCTTCACACAGGTTTCAGTTCCTGAGCAGCTGTTTATCTCGAGGCTCCATGTCTGTGGCTTCAAACACCTGCAAACATTGAAACCATTAAATTCTTTATGCAAGATTAGGTTTTCACACTATTTGCATGACCCTGACTGGTATGACTCTATTTCTTTTTGCAGCAAATATAATAAATACATACTTACAGTGAGTAAGCAAAAGTATTTGCATGTATATTTTCTCCTATTGAAGATTGTCTTTAACCCCCAATGGATTTATTAGAAGGTGAAGACTACAGTACAACTGAGGCTGTTACATTTTAGAAACACCAACACTCACTTTAAAACATATGTGATAATAATTTACTCATCTTGTTGTTCTAGTCATGTAGCTGGAGATGTCTTATTGCAGGCTCAGACTACAGGAGTTCTGGGCTGATTTATCCCTGATTCACCCCTCCAGACAATCAGAGGAAAAATCTGGTCTGGGACCTTGGTCAGTACTGATGTTCAGATTATCTGCTAATGTGAGGAGTTTATAGATCCAATCGTAAACCTCCAGAACTGCTTACAGACTCATCAGTGCCAACCTGACCACAACAGTCAATGAGAGACACAAGTCCACAAGGAGACAGAAATGTTACAAGCTAATGTTGGTGCAAGACTGCAGATAGAACCTCCTCATGCTGCAGGCAATTCTTTTCTCCTGGAAGGACTTCTTTCCTTCATGGGTTAGGTTTCTTAGATTTAGGCATGAAGCTACCCAGTCTCACATCAAAATTGTGACGTTGTAGTGAAATTTAGTTGGGTTTTTGTCCTGTCTCCATGTTTTGTCTTGTCACTTCCTGTTTTATTTTGAAAATGATTCCTCCTAATTTCTGGTCACTTCCCTGTCCTCATGTGTCTGTCCGATTACCCCAGTGTTACCGCCTGTCCCCTCACCTGTTCCCCATTCCCTTGTCAGTTCTGTCTGTGTATTTAAGCCCTGGTTTTCAATTCTGACTTGTCGGTTCATTTTAGTTCGGTCATAGTCTTGCCTGTTTTGCTTCTTGTCCAGTCATGATCTTGTTTCATAGTCACAGCCTTGCCTTGCCTGTTTTTTCCTGCAAATAAAGGACTTTTTACATCACACGACGCCTCTGCACCTGGTTTCTGCCTTTTTCCATGCTGTTATGACAAAAATGTATAATAGCTATTTTGGTCCACAGAGTGAATCATTGAGTATCTGACAGACTGCATCAGTATGGTGGGCAGACCGGAGGAGCTGCTGCTTCTGTAGCTCATTTTCCTCACTGTCCTTGATAACTCAACAATATGGAACCTCATAGCTCCAAGTTGAAGATTGATTTTTGATATAGAACCTTTTCTTTTCTCCAATTTTAGAGTCAATAATGCAAAGAGAGTAGTGATAGAGATGTGTCATGAGAGGGTAAGAAGCCACAAGCGTATACAATGAACCTCCCCTCAATTTAAGGAGAAAAACAAATAACTAAAAAGGAAAAACCAAACAAACAAACAAAGCAAACATAATTTAGGAAGGTACAGCAAAAAATACATGACAACAAGAAGCACACAAAATGAGCAGAAAAATTAACGAATAAAACAAACAAGATTTTTGATAGCACACATGTAGAAAATGAGGTGTCACTGAAGGAATAAAATTACAGTTATTCCTTCAACCCTCTAGAGGGCGGTCTAGAACTGACTTGGTTTGATCCTCATACGGATCTTAATGAATCATGTGTATTTGATGTAACATCAAGAAAGAACACAAGTGATTGGATTGGTCTTATCTGACATCAGACTATTTTCACATTGATTAAGGGGAAAATTTGATCATCTGCATTTACATGTTCTACTATACTCATTCACATTTTCTTCACTGTGGGGTGTTAGTTACCTGATGTGGTGTCTTTCAAAAAGGTGACACTTGCAGAGCAATATGTTTATTAAAAGGTAAAGTGTTTTTCTGTTCCAATATAATTAAGCATGTAACTTAGAGGCACTGAAAACTTGGAATCTTTTTATTTTTTTGAAAATTGAATCACAAACCTTATGAGTCAGTGAACAAGCACTTACAGTACCGCAGTGTTCAAAATTACATAAGGAGATTAGAGGTATAAGAGTTTGGAGGATTCATTCCTGCACAGTGAACTGAACTGAGATCCAAGTCCAATCAAGTTCCTCCATTTGAGGAGGAGTCAATGCAAAATGTCTTCCTCTATTTATGTGACTGCAGATGGATGACAGAGAACAGTGGACACACAGTTGAACATGATGGACTATAGGACAGGACTGCTGCTTTTAACTATCTGCTGGGCAGGTGAAGATCTTCATAGATCTTAATTGAGCAGAGCTTTTATTTGAGTCAGCATTTTATTTCCCTTTTCTGTTGACAGGTGTTGATGGTCAGACTCTGACAGAATCTGATCCAGTGGTTAAAAATCCTGGAGAATCCCACAGACTGACCTGTACAACCTCTGGATTCACACTCAGCAGCTACTGGATAGGTTGGATCAGACAGGCCCCTGGAAAAGGACTGGAGTGGGTTGCTACTGATGGTGATAGTAGCAAATACTACTCTCAGTCAGTTCAAGGCCGGTTCACTGTCTCCAGAGACAACAGCAGACAGCAGCTGTATCTGCAGATGAACAGTCTGAAGACTGAAGATTCTGCTGTTTATTATTGTGCTCGAGACTCACAGTGACACAGGAGGAAGCAACGCTGTACAAAAACTCACCACATTCACAAAATAAACTTCAGATCAACAAATATTGACTGATTGATGCAATAAACAAGAAATAAAGTTTTCTAAATCAGAGTATGAAGACAATTTAGTTGCATCTCTCTACAGGCAGAATCAGATCCACATAAAACTGTGTCTTTATTTATTTTTACTTTTAGGTTAATATTAAGTATAAAGTGAACAGTTTTTTCATTAAATGCAGGGATATTGTATCAAGATTGAGTGTGTCAATAAATAACCTTTAATAATGAACTATTGAACAATAAATGTCAAGTATGTTGTGTTTGAAAAATATTTGTCTGGAACCACAGTGTTAACAAGCTCATGTGTAACATCAAATAACACTGAAAATGACTCGCAGTTTTAAACTTGCAGTTTAAAATGTTTCATCAAGGCTCATCAGACTCTTTTATTAGTCTCCAGTTAGACCAACATAAATGCTTCATGTGTTTGATTCTATGCAAACTCAGTGATCCTCCTTGTTTCTCAGCTATAAAAACTTCACATCAGACTGTCAGTGGAGATCACAACATCACATCAGCTTCACCATAAACCATGTTCTCTGTAGCTCTGCTGCTGCTGTTGGCAGCTGGATCCTGTGAGTCTCTCTGTTTTTCATAGGCAGTTCTTTTTAATGCAACTTGATAATTTGAAACAAAATATTTTCTTCTTTCGACAGATGTGAAGTGTGAAACATTGACACAGCCAGCCTCAGTGACTGTGCAGCCAGGTCAACGTATGACCATCACCTGTCAGGTCTCTTATTCTCTGGGCTATGCCACACATTGGATCAGACAGCCTGCAGGGAAAGGACTGGAGTGGATTGGAAGGAAATATACTGGAGGCTCTGACTACAAAGATTCACTAAAGAACAAGTTCAGTATCGACTTAGACTCTTCCAGCAACACAGTGACTCTAAACGGACAGAATGTGCAGCCTGAAGACACTGCTGTGTATTACTGTGCCAGAGACCCACAATAACACAAACCATCAGCAGACCTGAACAAAAACCCCTCAGTGCCTGAACACTTGTAACATGAAGCCACCAGAGGAGGAGCCCTCAGACCACTAATGAGTTCAACACCACTTCACTGTTACAACAACAACAACAACAACAACAACAACAATAATAATAATAATAATAATAATAATAATAATAATAATAATAATAATAATAATAGAGGTTTTGATCATATTTAACCATAAAAAGTCAATGACATGATTTTTAAAAAATATATATTTATAATAATATTAAACAATGCAGTGGAGGCATTTACAGAAAGTAAAGCAGAAAGTGTTCTCACTGCCTGACTCACAGTATTTATATTTCAAGTGGTGAGTCTGTTGCAGCATTATTTCAGTGGACAACTACACTTTTCATCTAATAAGAAATAAAAGATAATTATTTTTTCTTTAAGTCACTTTTAGTTTTAGTTTGGAGCTCCACATAAATTACTTTTGTCAGTCTGGACTAACAATGAGAGGAACATTTTCTTTTACTGGTGAGAATACAAGAGCTTTACAGAACACTTTCACAGCCTTTGGTTTGCTCTGTCTCCAGTATAGATGCAAACATTACAGGTGAACTTAGTAGATCAAAATATTAGCAAAGTACAAATAAGTAAAATATGCTTTGTTAAAACAAAATATTGGCATTGATAATTGACAATAATATTATGATATTAAGCCTGGTCTAAATTATTAATAAATTAAAATAGGTTTTATGTATTAGTCCTCTTTGTATAGTAGAATAATGATGACTTTTTTAAATATATATATTTAAATATTTCTTTTTACATATTTCTCACATATTCACATATTTCTTCACTCATATTCCTACTGGGGTTTTCTTCCCCCCTGACATCCTTAATGTTCTTAGCACTTTGTGAGAAAAACAAAACAAAGAAACATTTGTTCAGGAGGTACTTTTTGATATTTAATGATAATAAGTATGAACTTTATATTAAAATTATTATTGCAAATTTTAAAAAAAAATCAATCCAGTTCTCTGTCCCTGTGAGGAGGAGTCAATGCAAAACCTGGATTTCTTCCTCCTCTACTTATCTGACTGCAGAGAGGATGACAGAGAACAGTGGACACACAGTTTAACATGATGGACTATAGGACAGGACTGCTGCTTCTAACTATCTGCTGGGCAGGTGAAGATCTTCACTGATCTTTTCTTGACATATTTACATTTGTTTTACCAACTTGATGTATGTTTGACTCTTATTTTCTGTATTGACAGGTGTTGATGGTCAGACTCTGACAGAATCTGAACCAGCAGTTAAAAAGCCTGGAGAATCCCACAAACTGACCTGTACAACATCTGGATTGTCATTCAGTAGTAACTGGATGGCCTGGATCAGACAGGCTCCTGGAAAAGGACTGGAGTGGATTGCAATGATCACTACTGGTGGTAGTAGCACATACTACTCTCAGTCAGTTCAAGGACGGTTCACCATCTCCAGAGATGACAGCAGAGAGCAGCTGTATCTGCAGATGAACAGTCTGAAGACTGAAGATTCTGCTGTTTATTATTGTGCTCGAGACTCACAGTGACTGAGTTGGTTGAGCAGCTGTACAAAATCCTACAGTACTCATCAGATCCCCATTACTTACATGATTTTGTTGTCATTTCACTTTCTGTTGGCAAATGAATTAACATATGTAGTAAGAAATGTTAATAATTAAAATTACATATCATTTTTACCATGTGAGACTATTTGTAACATTCAGTTCATTCACAGTAGACTCATCAAAGACAGATTTTGATACCTATTTATTCATAATATTTGCATATGATAATGTGTCTTATCCATTACTATACAAATTCAACTATTGTAAAATTAGATCCATGCAACACTCAGTATTAGACTAAAATAATTTAATCTACAACCATACATGAACAAATGCTAATTAATTTTAAATGTAATCTTGAATAAAATCATAACACCATTTTAAGTTCACTAAATTAACCATCTTATATTAAATTAACCACCGCCAATCATCTTTAAGTACATATTCAGTCTGGAAACAGACTGATCTACCTTAAAGTGATGAATAGAAGCGCTAAGAAATAGATGATCAATTATTCAACAATATGCAAATAAATGTTACTGATAAGGAAGTGAAGTGTGTGTCTGTGTGTCAGTGAGAGGACAGAAGAGCTCACATCAGTTCAGCTTCAACATCAACTATGTTCTCTGCAGCTCTGATGCTGCTGCTGGCAGCTGGATCCTGTGAGGAGCTTTAAGTGGATTCACACTAATAAACACATTAGAAACACTGAATAGTCAGATGAATGGTGGAGATAATGTTGATTTCTCTCTCCACAGGTGTGTACAGTATTGATCTCATCCAATCAGACTCAATGGTTGTGCAGCCTGGACAGTCTTTGACCATCACCTGTCAGGTCTCTGGTTATTCTGTGACTGATAGCAGTTATGCAACAGGTTGGATCAGACAGCGTGAAGGAAAACCAGTGGACTGGATTTTCAGTGGGGAGGAGGTGGCTTTTATCAAAATTATGCTCTGAAGAACAAGTTCAGCTACAGCAGAGACACTTCTGCCAGAACAGTGACAATAAAAGGACAGAATCTGCAGCCTGAAGATACAGCTGTGTATTACTATGTACATCGTCCCACAGTGATACAAACCACCAACAGACCTGCACAAATACCCAGCAACCACATGACTCAACCACAGCGTCATACCCACCCACCCACTGAATTTATCAGTCTTAAAAAGCTGATTATCTCAAATATAACTTTAAAAATAATGCTTTCCTTAAAAACAGCAGGATTCTGATGGACGTCAAAGGTTTGAGCTTAATATTTTAATTATTCAGAACGTACTCAGCTCATCCATGTTTTTTGTCATACAGGTGTCTTAAATCACTCGTTGATGGTTAATAAATTGTATAAAGGCCATTTTATTAAGTATTATGCTGTCCTCATACTTTTGAAGTTAATTATGAATCTGATGTAGGAGAAGCTGACAGTGAATCAATTCTCATAATTGATTTAAATTTAAAACTGATCACACTGTAAGCATGGCTTATAGAAAGCTAAATGTGTTGTTGGTTACTCCTGTGTCCATGGTGCTCATCATCATTTTTTGACGCATTAATTTTAACTAATATGTATTCCATTATCCATGATGAAAAAATTCCCAAATTACAAGACTTAATGATGCCATTAATATTATTATGTGGTCACAACAATACATAGTTACAATATACAATAGTTTACAGAAAAAGCAGATATGTATTATGTTAAATAGTAACAGTTGTTTCATTGAAGTCAGAAATGGAATAAAAAATATTGCATCTAAAGCAGGTGTGATTTCCATAATAATAGTCATCAGACTTTTCTATTATATTGTAATAGAAAATATAATAGAAATATATTAAATCTCCAGTTAGACCAACATTAATGCTTCATGTGTTTGATTCTATGCAAACTCAGTGATCCTCCTTGTTTCTCAGCTATAAAAACTTCACATCAGACTGTCAGCGGAGATCACAGCACATCAGCTTCACCATAAACCATGTTCTCTGTAGCTCTGCTGCTGCTGTTGGCAGCTGGATCCTGTGAGTCTCTCTGGATTTGTCATAGTCAGCAGTTCTTCCTGTTTTTGATCATTTGTCACCAAATATTTTCTTCTTTTAACAGGTGTGAAGTGTGAAACATTGACACAGCCAGCCTCAGTGACTGTGCAGCCAGGTCAACGTCTGACCATCACCTGTCAGGTCTCTTATTCTGTTGGCAGCTATTGGACAGCTTGGATCAGACAGCCTGCAGGGAAAGAAATGGAGTGGATTGGAATGGAACGTGTTGGACAAACATCATACTATAAAGATTCACTAAAGAACAAGTTCAGTATCGACTTAGACTCTTCCAGCAACACAGTGACTCTAAACGGAAAGAATGTGCAGCCTGAAGACACTGCTGTGTATTACTGTGCCAGAAGACCACAATAACACAAACCATCAGCAGACCTGAACAAAAACCCCTCAGTGCCTGAACACTTGTAACATGAAGCCACCAGAGGAGGAGCCCTCAGACCACTAATGAGTTCAACACCAGATCACTGTTACAATAAAGAGACAAATTAGTTGTTTTTTTTTTTTTTAAATGGTTGTCTTATTTGAATTAACCAGCAACTGTTTTCACGTAAAGACTTTGACATTATAATCACTGGTACATGACACTCAGTGACACTCACTGAATTACACTATTATACATTATTAAATCATTCAATTAATGAAATAAATTCAGTAGACAACTTGTCTTCAAAAGCTCATCATGTGACAAAAAAATCAGCCTAAAACTGTTTCTCTTCCATTATATTACTATTTGAAAACAAACAACAGTCAATATGAATAATAAACCACCAACTTGTTGGTAATGTTACAGTAATTAGTCAAACTACAGAAAAGTTTGCTTTCATTATCAATCTAAAGTGTGTTTGTCAAAAATTGAAGTTCTTCTTCTGAGTTGTTTAATAATGTGTGTACAGTATTGATCTCATCCACACAGACTCAGTGGTTGTGCAGCCTGGACAGTCTTTGACCATCACTTGTCAGGTTTCTGGTTATTCTCTGACTGATAGCAGTTATGCAACAGATTGGATCAGACAGCATGAAGGAAACCAATGGATTTGAGACAGAACTGATCAAAATAATGTTCTGAAGAAGAAGTTCTTCACTGACATACTCCACTCAAACCTTTCTACCAGAAAAGTGACTAAGTGATTAACTGAACCTGCAGCCTGATGAAACAACTGTTTATTTCAGTGCACATGTGAACTCTACAGTGATACAAACCACCAGCAGGCCTGGACAAATACTCTAATTCCCATCATATTATTGATACATGAGTTCAACTTAACATGTACCATATAGCCTGTCTTTCTGATTATTTTTGGGTCTATAACAAAACTTCAAAAATTGTAAATAAATAAATCTTAGTGGAGAGAGACAACATCAATTGATGGTCAGTCAGTGATACCAGAAAACTTTCCAGATGACTGTTTGTTTCACTTTCTTCTGTGGTTCATCTCTCCTTTCATCTCATCAGGTTGTACAGGTCAGAGTATGGAGTCCATTCCTTCCAGTTCAGTAGTGAAAAAGCCTGATGAGACTCTCAGTCTGTCCTGCAGGGGATCTGGCTTCACATTTACCTGCTATACTATGTCCTGGATCAGACAACCTGCAGGAAAACCACTGGAATGGATAGGGGTTGGCTGGTCCACTGCTAGTTGTAATTCTTATGCCAGCAGTGTGACAGGACGTGTAGAAATCAGCAGAGATGACAGCAACAGCATGGTTCATCTGAGACTTTCTAATTTAAAGCCAGAGGACTCTGCTGTGTATTACTGTGCCAAACACACACACTGGTTAAAGTAAGCAGAGAGGCTTTACAAAAACCTAAAACACCTACAGGGGGCAGCAGGAGACCTGAAATATGATGGCAGAGACATCAGAATGACAATGACACCAAACATACAGTACACACAAAAACAGAGCAACACTTGTTCTGTTCTGTTCTGTTTTTTTTTTTTTTGCTCGTTTTTTTTTTTTTAACCAATATAATGGTGAATAATTTACAGAGTCTTTGTTGAATGAAGACTGTTGATGTATAAATGTGTTTTTCTTTCTCTGTTTCATTAGATATATGAAGAATTTTTTTAGATATTCTTTGAAATAATAACATTTTCTTATAGTTTATAAATGTATGTAATAAATTGTGTCATTCAGCAATTACACATTTGAGTTTTCAAGTTAATAAGTGGAGTTCAACATTCTCTGAATGGACTACCACTAGCACAGTTTTCATCAAGTGACTGTGACTGCGACAGTCACTAAATAAGTGCATTGAACAAATTAATATTTGGATGTGCCAAAATGTGTTTCAGTTAAACAAAGATAAATCTGAGAACATGTTTTCCTCTTTCAACAGGTGTGAAGTGTGAAACATTGACACAGCCAGCCTCAGTGACTGTGCAGCCAGGTCAACGTCTGACCATCACCTGTCAGGTCTCTCATTCTCTCAGCACTTATGCTACAGCTTGGATCAGACAGCCTGCAGGGAAAGGATTGGAGTGGATTGGATGGAAATATACTGGAGGTTCAGCTTACAAAGATTCACTAAAGAACAAGTTCAGTATCGATTTAGACTCTTATACTAACAGAGTGATTCTAAACGGACAGAATGTGCAGCCTGAAGACACTGCTGTGTATTACTGTGCCAGACAACCACAAGAACACAAACCATCAGCAGACCTGAACAAAAACCCCTCAGTGCCTGAACAATTGTAACATGAATCCACCACGAGACCACTAATGATTTCAACATCACTTCACTGTTACAATAACAGGAAACAGTCTTTAAATCATGCTTTCTGCTAAATTCTAAATTCACAACTTAGAGATATAGAAACAAAATAAATGACAAGAAGAAGCACACAAAATGAGAAGAAAAATGAAACAATAAAACAAAGAAGATTTTTGGTAACAGACATGTAGAAAATGAGGTGTCACTGAGGGAAAAAAATTATAGTTATTCTTTCAACCCTCTAGGTCTAGAACTGACTTGGTTTGATCCTCATACAGATATTAATGAATCATGTGTATTTGAGGGAACATCAAGAAAGAACACAAGTGATTGGATTGGTCTTATCTGACATCAAACTATTTTCACATTGATTAAAGGTAAAAGTTGATCATCTGCATTTCCATGTTCCCCTATACTTATTCACATTTTCTTCGCTATGGTTACCTAATGTGGTGTCTTTTACAAAGGTAACACTTGCAGAGCAAAATGTTTATTAAAGTTTTTATTTTATAACTTTTATTCTGTTCCAATATAATTAAACAATTACATAAGAGGATTAGAGGTATAAGAGTTTGGAGGATTTATTCCTGCACAGTGAACATACATTCTCAACCAAACATGAACTGAGATCTAAGTCCAGTCAAGTTCTTCCATTTGAGGAGGAGTCAATGCAAAATGTCTTCCTCTATTTATGTGACTGCAGATGGATGACAGAGAACAGTGGACATACAGTTTAACATGATGGACTATAGGACAGGACTGCTGCTTTTAACTATCTGCTGGGCAGGTGAAAATATTTACACATTTTAGGTTGAATCCATCTTCGAATTGTTGCCAACATATGTAGCAAGTGACTGTTTTTTTTTTTTTTTTGTCTTGACAGGTGTTGATGGTCAGACTCTGACAGAATCTGAACCAGTGGTTAAAAAACCTGGAGAATCCCACAAAGTGACCTGTACAACCTCTGGATTCACACTCAGCAGCTACGCCATGGGCTGGGTCAGACAGGCTCCTGGAAAAGGACTGGAGTGGATTGCTTATATAGGCACAAGCAGTTCTCCCATCTATTACTCCCAGTCAGTCCAGGGTAGATTCACCATCTCCAGAGATGACTCCAGCAGTAAACTCTATCTACAGATGAACAGGCTGAAGACTGAGGACACTGCAGTGTATTACTGTGCCAGAGACACAGTGACAGGCAGTAATAGGATAGTCATACAAAAACTACTTCTTCCTCTATTTACCACCACTGATAACATTCATTCCTTCAGTATCATCTTTGTTATAAAACTGACTGTGATGAATATTTGTCATTATTGTCAGACAAATAAATTCTGTTGTTATTGTTATATTGTCTAATTTATTTATTTATTAAACTAATGAAGTCATACATTAACATTTTACAGGAGAATTTTCATGATACATACACCGTAAATCCAGTGATTCAACCTGCAAGTTGCTCTTTAAATTCAGTAAAAACTTACATGAATACAGAAAATTAAGGAGAGACATATTTTTTCCTTCATAGGAAAAGATGTTTTATGTTTTGATTATTGAAAGCAATGTTTAGAGAAGATGTAAAAAGACTGTGGATTGTTGACAATGATGATAGATAAATGCTTTGTATATAGTGAAACTGTACTTTTATGTCCTAATAAATACATACATAAAGATCATGCATGTGATACAAAAATGTGTAACTAAGTCATTTGTACAATTCAACACAATTTCAAGATTGTAGAGCAATGATCTAAAAAACCACATTTACAAACAATCCTAAAACTGGGACATTTTACAGTTAAGAAAGCCGTGTAGCATTAATATATTTGAAAAATCAAACCATTTTGGCCTTTTATTGAAATATCTACTTGTCTAACCTGTGATTAACAGTCAACATGATCACAAATATTGTGATGGATCAATGAAATTGCTGCTTTATTATTTTCAGTATAGTGAGTTTTTTGGCTGAAAAAAAGGTGAAGGTCCAGTTTACTTCTCCCTGTGAGGTGGAGCCAATGCAAAACCTTCATGTCTTTGTCCTCTACTTATCAGTCTGCAGAGAGGATGACAGAGAACAGTGGACACACAGTTTAACATGATGGACTATAGGACAGGACTGCTGCTTCTAACTATCTGCTGGGCAGGTGAAGATTTTCATAGATCTTAATTGAGCAGAGCTTTTATTTGAGTCAGCATTTTATTTCCCTTTTCTGTTGACAGGTGTTGATGGTCAGACTCTGACAGAATCTGATCCAGTGGTTAAAAATCCTGGAGAATCCCACAAACTGACCTGTACAGCCTCTGGATTCACACTCAGCAGCTACTGGATGAACTGGATCAGACAGGCTCCTGGAAAAGGACTGGAGTGGATTTCCACTGTAAGAAATGATGGTGGCAGCAGTTACTACTCTCAGTCAGTTCAAGGCCGGTTCACTGTCTCCAGAGATGACAGCAGACAGCAGGTGTATCTGCAGATGAACAGTCTGAAGACTGAAGATTCTGCTGTTTATTATTGTGCTCGAGACTCACAGTGACACAGGAGGAAGCAATGCTGTACAAAAACTCACCACAATCACAAAATAAACTTCAGATCAACAAATATGTCAGTGGAGATCACAGCACATCAGCTTCAACATAAACCATGTTCTCTGTAGCTCTGCTGCTGCTGTTGGCAGCTGGATCCTGTGAGTCTCTCTGGATTTGTCATAGTCAGCAGTTCTTCCTTCTTTTGATAATTTGTGACCAAACATTTTCTTCTTTCAACAGGTGTGAAGTGTCAAACGTTGACACAGCCAGCCTCAGTGACTGTGCAGCCAGGTCAACGTCTGACCATCACCTGTCAGGTCTCTTATTCTGTTAGTGACTATTTCACAGCTTGGATCAGACAGCCTGCAGGGAAAGGACTGGAATGGATTGGAAGTAAATATACTGGAGCTTCATACTACAGAGATTCACTGAAGAACAAGTTCAATATTGACTTAGACTCTTCCAACAACACAGTGACTCTAAATGGACAGAATCTACAGCCTGAAGACACTGCTGTGTATTACTGTGCCAGAGACCTATAATAACACAAACCATCAGCAGACCTGAACAAAAACCCCTCAGTGCCTGAACACTTGTAACATGAAGCCACCAGAGGAGGAGCCCTCAGACCACTAATGAGTTCAAGTCTAAGTCAAACAGTCTATGAATACTTTTGTAAAATGTGTAAAAAGTGTAATAAAAGCATTTGGTTGCATAATGCAATTGTATAGATACTAGGACATTATAAACACTGATATATGAAATGATGGGACACATGAGTCCAAACAAGCAAGACAAAGAAGCCAATGCAGTGTTTTATTTCTTTGACTCATAATGTCTTGATGTAGAATATTGAGGAATGAGTAACAGCAATATTTCAACATGCACCTTGATTTTAATGAGAAGTAATGAAACCCCAAAAAGTCATGTCTTTTCCATAACTTCATCATTTAAAAAGAGAAACAATATATGATAATCTGATTAACTACAGTGTTAATAAGTTCACTGAATCACTTCTCTTCAGCCTTCATGGCGTCATGTCTCATGTATGATGTAATTGTATCGAAAATTAAGTTTTTTAAATGATCCAACCCGCTTCCATTTTCACTTTTTGTGAATGAGAGTAAAAACCACTTGAACTCGTCATCTTCATTCTTCATCTTAAATACATCCATCAATGTTGAGATGTTCAATCAAGCATTGTTTTCCGTTCATGTGTAGTATTAGAATCACCTTGTAGACAATGAAAACGGCCTATCATATATCCTATTAAGTCATTTTTGTCAAAGCTATGATTTTGTGTCATGATAAATTATTTTATACATTTATTCTGGGGAGACTCTGACATCCAGTAATTTGCATTTGGCTACAAAACATTTTTTCATGTGATTATGTGATTAACTTTCCAGTTGTGTGCAGTGTTTTTGCTTGTAGGTTGCACTGTTTGGGGAATTTTCTTTTGAATGATAATTATAAATGTTATTACTTAAAAAATAATTGAGACAATTGAGAGCAAAAAACGTAACTTCTGAATCAAATCCAGGAGAAATTTTAACACACGTTGCATGAAAGTTTTAAGTAATTAATTTGGCAAAGTCACAACTCTGACTATACATTGTAATAGTCTGAGTTAAACAAACAACAGGTGTAAATGATGGACAAATCCAATGCAGTTGTTTCCTCTTTTCCTGCAAGGAGGAGTCAATGCAAAACTCAGAAGTCTTCCTCCTCTACTTATCTGACTGCAGAGAGGATGACAGAGAACAGTGGACACACAGTTGAACATGATGGACTATAGGACAGGACTGCTGCTGTTAACTATTTGCTGGGCAGGTAAAGATCTTCATTGATCTTTATTTGACATATTTACATTTGTATTACCAACTTGATCCATGTTGGACTCTTATTTTCTGCCTTGACAGGTGTTGATGGTTGATGGTCAGCCTGGAGAATCCCACAAACTGACCTGTACAGCCTCTGGATTGTCATTCAGTGGCTACTGGATGGGTTGGATCAGACAGGCTCCTGGAAAAGGACTGGAGTGGATTGCTTATATCAACAGTGGTGGTAGTAGCAAAACCTACTCTCAGTCAGTTCAAGGCCGGTTCACCATTTCCAGAGACAACAGCAGAGAGCAGCTGTATCTGCAGATGAACAGTCTGAAGACTGAAGATTCTGCTGTTTATTATTGTGCTCGAGACACACAGTGACTGGAGTTGGTTGAGCAGCTGCACAAAATCCTACAATACTCATCAGATTAATATCCTTTCTCAGCTCAGGTATTTCAAGAAAATGATGTTATTCCTTCACTCTAAAATATGGAACCATGAATATTTTAATTGGATTTTTAAAGTACATTTCCCGAGAGAGGATCATTTTTAACTATGACTCTTAATGAAGATTTTAATTCTCTTGTCAAGTAAAACAACAATTTATTATGAATTTCAGTATGTGAGCAGATCTCTAGACACTCAAGTTTATCTTTTTGTCTGTGATGTCGAACATCTGAAACACTGAAACTAAGAAAAGTATTTCATGTAAAACTCCAAACCTCCACACATTATTTTGTTGTCTTCACTTCACTTTTTGTTGGCAATTGAGTATTTTAATATTAAAAGTAGACATAAATTGGAGTTGGTTGAGCAGCTGTACAAAATCCTAAAATACTCATTAGACCCCTTTTAACTCACATGATAAATGTGTTTTCTCAGCTCAGGTGGCTCAAGGTAATGATGTAATTCCTTCAGACCCAAACATTTTTTTTGGAAACAGTGATGAAACTGTAATATTATAAATTAGTTTTTGAAGCACATTTTCTGAAAGAGGATCACTTTTAACAATAACTGTTAATAAGGATTTTTTTTACATGAATTTCAGTATGTGAACAGCTCTCTAGAGGCTCAGTTTTATCTTTATGTCTGTGGCTTCAAACATCTCCAACACTGAAATCATTAAAAGTATTTTATGTAAAACTCTTAACCTCCACACATCTGCAGAAAACTCATACTGTTACAGGATTTTGTTGTCACTTCACTTTTTGTTGGCAAATGATAAATGTAATTGTTCAGGTAAAGTCTGTAAATATAGTATTTTTAAAATGAAAAGTAGACATAAATATAATATCCACCATGTCAGACTATTTTAAACTTATATAGATTTACAGAGACTCACAAAAAAAATATTTGAAAACAATTCATCAATGTTTTTTTGTGGATGATAATGCGTTTCAATCCATTATTACACAAATCCAACTATTCTAATATCTCATCCTTGAAACATTTAATATTAGACTAAAAACCAATATATGGTAAATAATATTAAATGTCATTTTGAGGAAAATCATAGCATCATCATATTTTCACTAAATTAACCATATCATGCTTAAGGACATGTGCAGTCTGGAAATTTAGAATAAAGACTGAACCTTTCACCTCAAACTGATAAATATATGTAACAAGAAGAAATAGATCATTGTTTATTCAACTATATGGAAATACATGTTACTCATAAGGAAGTGAAGTGTGTGTCTGTGTGTCAGTGAGAGGACAGAAGAGCTCACATCAGTTCAGCTTCAACATCAACCATGTTCTCTGCAGCTCTGATGCTGCTGCTGGTAGCTGGATCCTGTGAGGAGCTTTCAGTGGATTCACACTAATAAACACATTAGAAACACTGAATAGTCAGATGAATGGTGGAGATAATGTTGATTTCTCTTTCCACAGGTGTGTACAGTATTGATCTAATCCAGCCAGATTCAATGGTTGTGCAGCCTGGACAGTCTTTGACCATCACCTGTCAGGTCTCTGGTTATTCTCTGACTGATAACAGCTATGCAACAGGTTGGATCAGACAGCGTGAAGGAAAACCAATGGACTGGATTTTCAATATGTGGGGAGGAGGTGGCTTTTATCAAAATGATGCTCTGAAGAACAAGTTCAGCTACAGCAGAGACACGTCTGCTAGAACAGTGACAATAAAAGGACAAAATCTGCAGCCTGAAGACACAGCTGTGTATTATTGTGTACGTCACCCCACAGTGATACAAACCACCAACAGGCCTGCATAAATACCCAGCAACCATGTGACTCAACCACTAATATACTTTACAAAGGTGGATTTATCTGCAAATTCAGCTTCATACTTAACATACAATCCATTTTTTCATCATTTTACTTTATCACACAATTTAGATTTTGTTATTTTTTTAACCTTAGGTTATTATTGTACTTGTTTTACTATAAGACACTTTGTAACATAAAAAATGAACACAAAAACATTAATTCACTTGGCAACCATAGCATGCAATATACAAATAACTGAAATAGCTAATTCATCATCATTATTTTTTAAAACTGCATCAACCATTTTTTAGATGTCCAAACAAGCACTGGTTTCAGTTCTTGTAGTATGAAAATCACCTTATAGACTTAGATTGTGATAATCCTATAAGCCACCACCACCACCACCATCATCATCATCATCATCATCATCATCATCATCATCATCATCATCATCATCATCATCATCATCAATATCAGCAACAATGTATTTTTACCTGCTTGCGTGTTTGTTTTGAAATATTGTTTTATTAAACAACCGCAACACATGAATGCAGATAATGAATTTATCAGTTTTAAAAAGCTGATTATCTCAAATAAAACTTAAAAATAATATTTTCCTCAAAAACAGCAGGATTCTGATGGACGTCAAAGGTTTGAGCTTAATATTTTAATTACTCAAAATGTACTCAGCTCATCCTTTTTGTCATGCAGGTGTCTTCAATCACTATTTGATGGTTAATAAATTGTATAAAGACCATTTTATTCAGTATTATGCTGTGCTCATCCTTTTGAACTTAGTTATGAATATGATGTAGAAGAAGCTGACAGTGAATCAATTCTCTCAGGAAACCAGTTCACATCATATTTAATGTGAAAACATACTAATCACACTGTAAACATGGCTTAGAGAAAGCTAACAGTGCTGGTGGTTACTCTTGTGTCCATGTTGCTCATCATCACCATCTCCTTAACAGTCCTAAAGTTATTATTAATATTATTATGCGGTGACAACAATACATAATAGTTTACAGAAAAAGCAGAGATGTATTATTTAAAATAGTAATAGTTGCTTCATTGAAGTCAGAAATGAAATAAAAATATTGTTTCTAAAGCAGAGGTGATTTCCATAATAACAGACTCTTCTGTTAGGCCAACATTAGTGCTTCATGTGTTTGATTCTATGCAAACTCAGTGATCCTCCTTGTTTCTCAGATATAAAAACTTCACATCAGACTGTCAGTGGAGATCACAGCACATCAGCTTCACCATAAACCATGTTCTCTGTAGCTCTGCTGCTGCTGTTGGCAGCTGGATCCTGTGAGTCTCTCTGGATTTGTCATAGTCAGCAGTTCTTCCTGTTTTTTGATAATTTGTCACCAAATATTTTCTTCTTTTAACAGGTGTGAAGTGTGAAACGTTGACACAGCCAGCCTCAGTGACTGTGCAGCCAGGTCAACGACTGACCATCACCTGTCAGGTCTCTTATTCCCTTAGCAGCTATTGGACAGGTTGGATCAGACAGCCTGCAGGGAAAGGACTGGAGTGGATCGGACTTGCACGTGTTGGACAAACATCATACTACAAAGATTCACTGAAGAACAAGTTCAGTATCGACTTAGACTCTTCCAGCAAAACACTGACTCTAAACGGACAGAATGTGCAGCCTGAAGACACTGCTGTGTATTACTGTGCCAGAGACCCACAATAACACAAACCATCAGCAGACTTGAACAAAAACCCCTCAGTGCCTGAACGCTTGTAAGATGAAGCCACCAGAGGAGGAGCCCTCAGACCACTGATGATTTCTACACCAGTTCATCACTTTAGAGGAAAAAGCAGTACATTTATAGCAGGAATTATAGTAAGGGCCTTTAAAACATATTCTTAATCTAACTTTAACAAAAAAATGTTTTACCATATGCTATTAAACACTAAAACTACATTTTACAATTTATGAAAAAGACATGTATGAGGTAACATTACAACTAATTTCCCCTAAATAATCTCCCATCAGTGTCTGTTCTTACAATAGTGAGGAGTAAAGCAATTATTTATTTAACAGCTTCTCATGTGACTAGAAATTACGGTATTTTCCAAAAGGTTGTATTCATTTATGTCTTCATCATTTTAACAAATCCATTTTTTTCCTGAATCTTAACACTATTTGTAAGTCAACAATTTCTCTTCAGACAACCTCATGGTGATGTTAAAAAGTCAAACTACATGTTTTCATCACAACCCAGTTCAGTCTCATCACAGCAAAGATTTTACACCAATCCCTGCTGTTCTGCAATGATTGCCTGTCCCAATACAAACCTGATCACTGCTTGAGATCTTCAGATTGGATGTGACTCCAAAATCTCACTTCGTTATAACAGTGACTGAGCCTTTGCTCTACTCACCCCTCAGCTGCCTGATCTCAACCAATGATTTTCACATCACCTCCTGACAGTCATTTATTGTATTTGTTTTCAATATCATCTCATTTCATATGTAACATATATTTGTTTATTTAATTATTTAAAATTATGTTACTGTACTTTTTAATACTGTTTATGGTTAGTGTTATACAGTATAAGCAAGGGTAGTCCGATAGACTTCTGGTGATCTCCCACAACATCTGAAATAGACGCCATGAGACCCATGATGTCTATATAAGCTGGCAAATTTCAGCCTGATGGCCAGAGTAAAATGTTTGCATTGTAGGTTTCTGCAAAACTCAGATACGTTGAATATCTACATTTCAACACATGTAATCTGTAGTATATTAACATAATATCAATAATATGTATCATATCAACATTTCTGAAGTGATGTACTTCACATGACATCTATATAAGCTGACTTACTTTCTTATTAGGAGGTGGAGGGGTTGATGGATGGCTTGCAACTTTGTTGGCAGAAAACTGGAAATCAGCACAGAGTCAGCAGAGAGCATGGTTTGAGACCACCTTGCTGTTTTTATTTTATTTTTTTATTTTAATCCTAACCAGACCTTAACCACCACATTGTCACACGATAAAACATCATTATTTTTAATAGTGACTGGTGTGATATTGCGCATTGAAAAATGATGCTAAAGGGGTTGTCATAAGAATTTCTTCTTAATGACCTTCAAATAAATGGAGACCGGATCCGAAGTATCAAAGTTTAAGTTGAATTTATTTTCTTGTACAAGAAGGAAGGTTTCACAATGCAACACACAAATGGGGTTACAGAGAAAAGGCTCCCTGATGAGCATTCACAAGTAGCTTATATACCTGTGCTTTCTTTTGATGCTTTCAAACACATTTCACAGGTAAGATATTATCTCAATTTATGGCCACCCTTAAAATACCTCAATCTAACTAACCTTCTCCTGACCTGTCCCTTGGCCCTTTATGACCTCCTCGTACATATCTATCCTGCCCCCCCACTGAATACTGAATAAAAGAGAAACCTTCATCATAACACACTAAAAACAAAAGGAACACACACAAAGGATAATCCTAATTTTTATAACAGGGGTCCTGACCAAGCTTCAGTATGTGATGATTTGGGACTGAGAACATTTTGTATATATATATCTATATCTATATATCTATCTATATCTATCTATATCTATATATCTATCTATCTATATCTATATCTATATCTATATCTATATCTATATCTATATCTATATCTATATATATATATATATATATATAAGTGTGTGTGTGTGTGTGTATATATGTATTTATATATCAAAGATGAGATTTTGTGTTATGATAATAGAAGCATAAACTATTTCAGTTGGTTGCTTTTTGAAAACTCTGAGATCCAACAACTGAGAGTTGGCTGTGATAATGTTTTAATGTTCTGTATGTGGTCATTTTTCACTTGTGTGCTGAATTTTTGTTTGTATCTTTTTTGCTTTGAGAATTTCTTGTGAATAATTTATATGTATGATATTGTCATTATTGTATTAAGAACAAAATCTAAATTCATGCAACTAAAATTCAGAGCACAAAATGTATCTTCTGAAGACATTTCCGTCTCATTTGAATTCAGAATACATTAATCAAATTAATTTGACTCGAGTCACGACTCTAACGATACATTATAATTGTACCAGTTCATCAAAACTCAGACAACTATGATTCAATCCGGTTCTCTCCTTCCTGTGAGGAGGAGTAAATGCAAAACTTTGATGTCTTCTATCTATACATATCCATCTTCAGAGAGGATGACAGAGAACAGTGGCCAGGACAGGACTTCTGCTTTTAACTATCTGCTGGGCAGGTGGAAATATTAATGGATTTTGAGTTGAATCTGTCTTCAAATTGTTGATAACATATGTAGCAAGTGACTCTTCTGTTTTGTCTTCACAGGTGTTGATGGTCAGACTCATATGTAGAAAGTGACTGTTATATTTTTTTGTCTTCACAGGTGTTGATGGTCAGACTCTGACAGAATCTGAACCAGCAGTTAAAAAGCCTGGAGAATCCCACAGATTGACCTGCACTGCCTCTGGATTGACAATCAGCAGCAACTACATGGCCTGGGTCAGACAGGCTCTTGGAAAAGGACTGTGGATTGCCTGGCATGATAGTGGTAGTGGTAGCAGAAGATTCTACTCTCAGTCAGTTCAAGGCCGGTTCACCATTTCCAGAGACGACAGCAGCTGTATCTGCAGATGAACAGTCTGAAGACTGAAGATTCTGCTGTTTATTATTGTGCTCGAGACTCACAGTGATTGAGTTGGTTGAGCAGCTGTACACAATCCAATCTGGGCCATTTAGTAAAACAGTATGTTTAATAATAAATTATAGAAACATCTGTTTCTGCATTACTTAAAGTTGTTTGTTCCTCAAAAGTAGTTTTTTACTAAACATGACAATTATAAAACTTCATGATACATTTTTCCAGATTTGAAATAAAGAAAATAAACACTACTACAAATAATAATACACATTTTTAAAAAAAATGATTAAAATTTCTGTAAATTCAGACAACATAGTATCTATAAATTATACGGAATTATAATATGAAGGAGTAAAAAAAAGGTACAGGATCCTCTACAAAATCACTAGAGGTCAGTGTCAAGTTTCTCTCTCCTCTTTTACAAAAAATAATCACTCAGATCTGCTTTTGTCATTAACCTGCACTGACTGACACTTGAACCCTTCACTGATCTAAAGCCTGACTCTTCCATCACATACTGTTCTCTGTGTGTCTGTGTCTTCAAATATTTGAAAACACTGAAACCATTCAACATCTTTTATGCAAACACCAGCATCAAACTTTTCATGATATTTACATGATCCTGCTGCTGTTTCTGTTTGAAAGGAATAAATAAGTTAACAAAAAGTAAATAAATGTAATTAAATTAGAATATCGCATGTAAAGCAGAGGTGATTTCCAGGTGTGTTTTCACTTTGTAGATATACAGTAATAACAGTCATCAGATTCTTCTGTTAAGCTCCAGTTAAACCAACGCCAATACTTCATGTGTTTGATTCAATATTATAAATATAGTTTAAAATGTGTTTGATTCTATGATATAATTATAGTTTAAAATCTGTCTGTTCCATCACTGTAACTTCATTGAAACCATTGCTGAGAGAAGACAGCAGTAATCTATAAAGTCCAAGTTTCTATGTGTGTCTGTGTCTTCAAACATTTGAAAACACTGAAATCATTCAACGTCTTTCACGCAAACACCAGCAGCAAACTCAACTTTTCATGATATTTACATGATCCTGGTGTTGTTGCTATATTTCTGTTTGAAAGGAATAAATAAGTTAACAAATAATTAAATAAATGTAATTGAATAACAATATCATATGTAAAGCAGAGATGATTTCCATAATAACAGTCATCAGATTCTATCAGTCTCCAGTTAGACCGACATTAATGCTTCATGTGTTTGATTCTATGCAAACTCAGTGATCCTCCTTGTTTCTCAGCTATAAAAACTTCACATCAAACTCTCAGTGGAGATCACAGCACTTCAGCTTCACCATAAACCATGTTCCCTGTACCTCTGCTGCTGCTGTTGGCAGCTGGATCCTGTGAGTCTCTCTGAATTTGTCATGCAGTTCAGCAGTTTTTCTTTTTTTGATAATTTGTTACAAAATATTTTCTTCTTTTAACAGATGTGAAGTGTGAAACCTTGACACAGCCAGCCTCAGTGACTGTGCAGCCAGGTCAACCTCTGACCATCACCTGTCAGGTCTCTTATTCTGTCAGTAGCCACTACACAGCTTGGATCAGACAGCCTGCAGGGAAAGGACTGGAATGGATTGGAAGTAAATATACTGGAGCTTCATTCTACAAAGATTCACTAAAGAGCAAGTTCAGTATCGACTTAGACACTCCCACCAAAACAGTGACTCTAAATGGACAGAATGTGCAGCCTGAAGACACTGCTGTGTATTACTGTGCCAGAGACCCACAATAACACAAACCATCAGCAGACCTGAACAAAAACCCCTCAGTGCCTGAACACTTGTAACATGAAGCCACCAGAGGAGGAGCCCTCAGACCACTAATACTCTGATACTCTGCTATCCAACAACGAGAGATGAATGCAACTCACACTACGAACACAAAATTCAACTTTTGAAGACAATTTTGATTAAATAGAAAATTCAAATGCAGATTCCCTAATTCAAAATTCATTTAGCCTGTGTTGAAATTATTACCTTGTTACAACAAACAAAAGGCCAAACTCTATCCTCCCTTTGAGATTTCAAAACTTGATTAACTTCACTGATCCAACTGCAAAGAAAATGACAAATTTTTCACTTTCCACTGCGATTTTTGTTTTAAGCAAGATAAAAGAGCTCATATTTCTGATTGGAAATTATTTAATTCTTATCAATGAAAGAATATTGAATGTACCATGTTCCATGTACTGAGGGATAATATATTTCTTCACTTTTATGCCTATTGGGGTTTTCTTTTGTCTGTAGTTCTCAGTATGACTTATGAAAATAACACTATAAAAACATTTTTCAGGAGTTGATTTTTTGTATTAAACTTAATTATCATGTTAAAACTTTTCGGTATTGCACATTTTTAAAATGTCAATGCAGTTCTCCCCTTCCTGTAAGGAGGAGTCAATGCAAAACCTTGATGTCTTCCTCCTCTACTTATCTGACTGCAGAGAGGATGACAGAGAACAGTGAACACACAGTTGAACATGATGGACTATAGGACAGGACTGCTGCTGTTAACTGTCTGCTGGGCAGGTGAAGATCTTCACTGATCTTTATTTGACATATTTACATTTGTATAACCAACTAGATGCATGTTGGGCTCTTCTGTTTCTCTTGACAGGTGTTGATGGTCAGACCCTGACAGAATCTGAACCAGCTGTTAAAAATCCTGGAGAATCTCACAGATTGACCTGTACAACATCTGGATTCACATTCAGCAGCTACCCCATGGACTGGGTCAGACAGGCTCCTGGAAAAGGACTGGAGTGGATTGCTTTTATACACACATCTAGTTCTTCTGTCTATTACTCCCAGTCAGTTCAGGGTAGATTCACCATCTCCAGAGATGACTCCAGCAGTAAGCTTTATCTACAGATGAACAGTCTGAAGACTGAGGACACAGCAGTGTATTACTGCGCCCGACATTACACAGTGACAGACAGTAATAAGAGAGTCATACAAAAACTACTTCCTCTATTTACAGACAACTAGGACATAAATTTCTTTAGTAGCAGTTTTTTTGTAACAATAATTGTAATAAACATTGTCCATGGTGCTCATCATCATTTTTTGCAATGCTAATTTTAATGAATATGGATTCCATTATCCTGTCACTTTAAAAGAATAATTAGACATTTTGGGAAAGACATTTATTCGCTGTCTTGCTGAGAGTTAAATGTGAAGATCAATTCCACTCTGATACATATTCATATCCAAATACATTTACTTGCTTTTAACAATATAAGTTTTCATGACACACATCAGGATTTTGATTACTTGTGACATTATGGTCCATCCTTATTTTATAGCCCGTCAGTGTCTTTCTTTATGTAAAGTGACTGTTCACTGTTGTTACACTGATTCAATACTCAACATGTTTTCCTCCACAGGTGTGAAGTGTGAAACCTTGACACAGCCAGCCTCAGTGACTGTGCAGCCAGGTCAACGTCTGACCATCACCTGTCAGGTCTCTTATTCTGTTAGCAGCTCTTACACAGCCTGGATCAGACAGCCTGCAGGGAAAGGACTGGAGTGGATTGGAATGAGACATACTGGAGCTTCATACTACAAAGATTCACTAAAGAACAAGTTCAATATCAACTTAGACACTTCCAGCAACACAGTGACTCTAAATGGACAGAATATGCAGCCTGAAGACACTGCTGTGTATTACTGTGCCAGAGACCCACAATAACACAAAGCATCAACAGACCTGAACAAAACCCCCTCAGTGCCTGAACACTTGTAACATGAAGCCACCAGAGGAGGACCACTAATGATTTCAAGCCTAAGTCAAACAGTCTATGAATACTGTTTACTTTACATTAGTGCTGAAAATGTGGAAAAAGTGTAATAAAAGCAATTGAATACATGGTTCAATAATATAGAAACTAGAACATTTTAATCACTGATATAAGACATGATGGGATAAATAGATTACACTAATAGACAATATTAAACTCATCATATATTCAAAGAGACTGGTGTGAGCTAAAATTTCACAAGTCAATGCATTTCCCACATATTGTCTGCTGTATTGTGTATTGTATTTCTCTGACTCATAATGTCTATTTGTAGAATATTGAGGAATGAATAACAGCAACATTTCAACATGCACCTTGATTTTAAAAGGTAACAATGAAACCATAAAAAGTCATGTCTTTTCCACAACATCATCATTTAAAAAGAGACACAATATATTATGATCTGTTGATCATCTTAAAGAAAACTTAAAAGTAATGTTTTCCTCAAATTAATAATTAATATTTTAATAATTCAGAATGTACTCAATTGATCATTTTTGTCATGCAGGTGTCTTAAATCACCAGTTGATGGTTAATAAACTGAATAATGGTCATTTCATTTAGTATTATGCCTTGATCATACTTTTGAAGTTAATTATGAATCTGATGCAGGAGAAGCTGACAGTGAATCAAATCTCTCAGGAAACCAGTTCACATCATATTTATTTTAAAAACATACTAATCACACTGTAAACATGGCTTAGAGAAAGCTAACAGTGTTGGTGGTTACTCCTGTGTCCATGGTGCTCATTAACACTTTTGCAGTATTAATTTTAATGAATATGAATTCCATTATCCATGATAAAAAAAAATTCCCAAACAACAATACATAATGATGTTATTAATATTATTATATGGTCAAAAAACTGTGATGTATTATTTTAATAGTTAACAGTTGTTTCATTGAAGTCAGCGACATTATGAAATGTTACATTTAAGTGAGTAATGAAATAAAAATATTGTATGTAAAGCAGAGGTGATTTCCATAATAACAGTCATCAGACTCTTTTATTAGTCTCCAGTTAGACCAGCATAAATGCTTCATGTGTTTGATTCTATGCAAACTCAGTGATCCTCCTTCTTTCTCTGCTTTAAAAACTTCACATCAGACTGTCAGTGGAGATCACAACCCATCAGCTTCACCATAAACCATGTTCTCTGTTGCTCTGCTGCTGCTGTTGGCAGCTGGATCCTGTGAGTCTCTCTGGATTTGTCATAGTCAATAGATCTTGTTAATGATGATATTTTGTCACAAAACATTTTCTTCTTCTTTCTCCTAACAGGTGTGAAGTGTGAAACGTTGACACAGCCAGACTCAGTGACTGTGCAGCCAGGTCAACGTCTGACCATCACCTGTCAGGTCTCTTATTCTGTTAGTGGCTATTACACAGCTTGGATCAGACAGCCTGCAGGGAAAGGATTGGAGTGGATTGGAATGAGAGTTGGATCCACCACACACTACAAAGATTCACTAAAGAACAAGTTCAGTATCGACTTAGACTCTTCCAGCAAAACACTGACTCTAAATGGACAGAATGTGCAGCCTGAAGACACTGCTGTGTATTACTGTGCCAGAGACCCACAATAACACAAACCATCAGCAGACCTGAACAAAAACCCCTCAGTGCCTGAACACTTGTAACATGAAGCCACCAGAGGAGGAGCCCTCACACCACTAATGAGTTCAACACCAGATCACTGTTACAGTAGAAATAGAAAAACAAGTATAAATATTTTATAATATTAAATAATGCAATGAAGGGATTTACCAGAAAGTCTTCTCTCTTCCTGACTCACAATATTTATATTCCAAGTGGTGAATTTGTTGCAGCATTATTTCAGTGTACTTTAAAAGCTGTTTATCATACAAGAAATGAAACATAAATCATCTTTCTTTATGTCACTTTTAATTTTAGTTTGGGGCTCCACATAAATTACTTTTGTCTGTCTGGACTAACAATGAGAGGAAAATTGCGAGTTATATGTTTATGTATGTGTGACGAATCTGCTGATAGAGGCAGAAAACCGCTGCTACTTTTAGCTTTGGAAACCAGTTAGCTTGAAAACCAGTTGAAACATAACACCATGGATGTATGATAAGAGCTCTTATCATACATCTATGTATAACACTGGTACCAAATGAAGGTGTATAGCACATCTCCCGGTTAAAAAGACCGACAGTGCACCTAACCAATAAGCTACGAGCCATAGGTACCTACCTTTTCCGGTAGAATTTAATGTTGTTGTGTTTTCCGATTTGTCGTTGTGTTTTGTTATTTGTTGTTGTGTTTTATGATTTGTTGTTGTGTTTTTGATTTGGTGTTGTATTTTCCTATTTGTTGTTGTACACATTATTATTGTGTTCACTACACCACAGTGATACAAACCACCAACAGACCTGCACAAATACCAGCAACCATGGGACTCAACCACTAATATATTTTTTCAAAGTTGGATTTATCTGCAAAATCATCTTCACACTTAACATACAATTCATTTTTTCATAATTTAACTTTATCTCTTACAATTTAGATTTTGTTATTTTTTAACCTCACATTATTATTATCCTTGTTTTATTATAAGTCACTTTATAACATCAACAAAACAAAACAAAAAACATATATTTACTTGGCAGATGCTTTTCGTCTGATCCAACCATAGCATGCTAAATACAAATAATTGGAAAGTGCTTTTGTATGTAAATGACTAATTATTATTATTTTAAAAACTGCATCATCAGTTTTTTAGATGTCCAAACATTCGTTGGTTTCAGTTCTTGCAGTATGAAAATCACATTATAGGCTGAGTTTAAGCTAAACAACATATAATGTACTTAAGTTATTTGAGATTTTGCATCACAATAATAAAAAAAATCATATGAATTTGTTTTAAGGGAATCTCTGACATCCAAATATTTGGAAGCAAAAATTAATTATTTAATGTATGTGGTTGATTTTTCAGTTGTGCGTTATGTTTCTGCTTGTAGCTTGTAGTGTTTGGGGATTTTCATGTTAATAATTCGCATACATGATATTGTTATTATGAGAACAAAATCTAACAAAATCAATTCAAATTCAGGACAAATTTCAAACTCATAATGTGTGAATAAAATTAATTTGTCTCTAGTCACAACTCTCACTGTACAAAAATTCTAAATTGTCTGTGTTCAACAAACAAGGTCTTTGACAGCCAAATCCAACCTGGTTTTCTCCTTCCTGTGAGGAGGAGTTAATGCAAAACTTTGATGTATTCCACCTCTACTTATCTGACTGCAGATGGATGACAGAGAACAATGGACACACAGTTGAACATGATGGACTATAGGACAGGACTGCTGCTTCTAACTATCTGCTGGGCAGGTGAAGATTTCCACAGATCTTGAGTTGAAATTTTTTATAATAAAGTTAACAGCTTAAAGCAACTGATCACTTTCCTTTTTCATCTTGACAGGTGTTGATGGTCAGACTCTGACAGAATCGGAACCAGCAGTTAAAAAGCCTGGAGAATCCCACAAACTGACATGCACAACATCTGGATTGTCATTCAGCAGCTACTACATGGGCTGGATCAGACAGGCTCCTGGAAAAGGACTGGAGTGGATTGCTACCATCAGTAATGGTGGTGGTAGCAAATACTACTCTCAGTCAGTTCAAGGCCGGTTCACCATCTCCAGAGACGACAGCAGAGAGCAGCTGTATCTGCAGATGAACAGTCTGAAAACTGAAGATTCTGCTGTTTATTATTGTGCTCGACACTCACAGTGACTGGAGTTGGTTGAGCAGCTGCACAAAATCCTACAGTACTCATCAGACCCCTATTACCTCACATGATTTTGTTGTCACTTACTGTGCTAGAGACCCACAATAATACAAACCATCAGCAGACCTGAACAAAATCCCCTCAGTGCCTGAACACTGGTAACATGAAACCACCAGAGGAGGAGCCCTCAGACCACTAATGATTACAACACCACTTCACTGTTACAATAACAGGAAACAGTCTTTAAATTGTGCTTTCTGATAAATTCCAAATTCACATGTTACTGAATTTAAGAAAAAATATCACAAAATTCAGATAATTCAGTTTGCATAAAGTCCACAAAAAAAAAAAAAAAAATTAAAAAAATCTTACATTAATTTTCAGAACATAATCCACTGGTATTCCTTTATCAATCTGTTCAGTAAGACTTCTCAAGCTAAACAAAACTAAACAAACAAACAAACAAACAAACAAACAAACAAACAAAAACTGCAACACAAACAACTCACATGCATGGTTTTTCAAGGTGAGAATCTTTCTGGGCCTCACATACCTGGACTTGAACTAAATGCTAGAGATGAGTTAAGAACAAAACATTCTTCAATGAGACAACTTTAAATGTTTTCCACTAAAGGGTTTAGAAAACTATTAAAAACTTATATTAACAGTAACTGTTTTCAAAAAGTTAGATCAGACTTTAAAATCACTGATATTCTATGAAACATATTTTCACAGTGAAAATTAAACACTGCTGTACTTAATTAAACTATTAAAGTGATTAAATTGCTTTATCTGACAATTTGGCTTAAAAAGCTATTCATGTGTGTTTTGCCACTGTGTGCACAGTATCTTCCTGGATCCATGTTCTTCATCCACAGTATGTTTACACTCTATCTAACATTGTTGTTCTGTTTCTCCATAGTGTGTTTTTAGTGTCATAAATAATAAAAATGAATAAAATCTGAATTCCATTTTGCTGCTTCAGTTTTAAAGAATCCATCCCAAAGCTCAAGAAAAATGAGCTTTGGGATGGATTAGGGTGATGGTGGGGGCCTCCTGTGCTGTAAAATTACTCAATTCTATCTCTTGGATCTCTCTATTTGAAATTTTGAAATTTGTGGCTCGAGCTCGTGGTAAGTCAAATCAGATGTCCTCAGAAGCTTTAGCACGACACCTGCTATAACTTCTGTAGTTGTACTTGCATTTCAGCTGGATGTTCAGCAGCTAAAAAGTCTTTACATCCTTCCAGAGGAAATTAATTTTTAGAGACTTGATAATTACAGTTATGTTATATTGTATTGAAGGGTTAGGGTATTTTGATCTAAAACAATGTCCTCCTTTCTTATATAGAGAGAGTTCAGTAGGTGAATGGCTTAATATAGTAAGGTTTCCTTACTCCTGTTTTTTCTACAAATGTGTCAGAACAGTGATCAATCTGGTTCTCTCCTTCCTGTGAAGAGGAGTAAATGCAAACTGTCTGTCTGCCTGACTTATATCCACATTATCACCAATAAAACAGGCAATAGGGAAGATTTTTACATCAGAATATGAAGAAAAGGTAGCTACATCCCTCTACAGGCAGGATTTGATCCACATACATTGTGGCTTTATTTATTTGTTTGTGTGTTTTTTTCTTACCGTTTTTGTCACATTGTTTTTTCATTTGGTCATATAACCTTGTCAAACAACTGCTTTATAGTTGATATATTTTCTTATTTATAACACAGATGAAGGCAAAACGTGACAGTTATTGCTAAAGAAAATATTTCATCAGTGCATGAACTGAAATAGTTTTCTTCTAAGCTACAGTTTTATTTTTTTGCATATCTTCACACAGGTTTCAGTTCCTGAGCAGCTGTTTATCTCGAGGCTCCATGTCTGTGGCTTCAAACTCCTGCAAACACTGAAACCATTAAATCTTTTATGCAAGATTAGGTTCTCACACTATTTGCATGATCCTGACTGATGCCACTGTTTTTGCAGCAAATATAATGCATACCTACTTACAGTGAGTAAGCAAAAGTATTTGTACATATATTTTCTCTCAGTGAAAATTGTCTTTAACCTCAAATAGATTTATTAGAAGGTGAAGAGGCTGTTAAATTTTAGAAACACCAATCCTCACTCTAAAACATATCTGATAATACTTTAATTTCTCAAAGTTTACTCATCTTATTGTTCTAGTCATGTAGCTGGAGATGTCTTATTGCAGGCTCAGACTACAGGAGTTCTGGGCTGATTTATCCCTGATTCACCCTTTCAGACAATCAGAGGAAAAATCCGGTTTGGGACTTTGGTCAGTACTGATGTTCAGATTATCTGCTAATGTGAGGAGTTTACAGATCCAATCTTAAACCTCCAGAACTGTTTGCAGACTCATCAGTGCCACCCTGACCACAATAGCCAATGAGAGACACAAGTTCACAAGGAGACAGAAGTGTTACAAGCTAACGTTAGTGCAAGACTTCAGATAGAACCTCCTCATGCTGCAGGCAATTTTTTTTTCTCCTGGATGGCGATGGAATAACTCGCCCTACACTGCCTCTCTCTGCTTCACTATGCCTCTGATTGGCTAGGACTTCTTTCCTTCATTGGTTAGGTTACCTAGGTTTAGGAATGAGGCAACCCAGTCTCACATCAAAATGTATAATAGCTACGATGGTCCACAGAGTAAATTGTTGGGTTTCTGATCAGTCTGGTGGGCAGACTGGAGGAACTACTGCCAGGAAGTGGCTCATTTTCCTTACTGTCTTGAATGACTCAACAATATAATTATGGTTAATGTTATGGCCGTACATTTTAATTATTTCACCTTCGATTGTAAGAAATCAAGTTTCTTTTTTTTGTTTGTTTTTGTTTTTTTACAAAAAAATGTCTATATATTTGGTTTGTTTTGTTGTTTTTGTTTGCTGCTGTCTGTCTGTTGCTCTTCTTTTCAGGCCTCTCGTCTTTTTTTATGTCCAAATTTACTTTTTATTTGTTACTTCTTTTTCAACAAACTGGGGTCTCTGTCAGTGTCTAGACTGTGAATTAAATCACTGTAAACATTGTGTCTAATGCAGGACTCAAGTAATAACATTAAACAGACACAAACCCAGTTAGCAACATGCAGGTAGCGTTAGCATCATCAGCTACTGTAGCAGCCTGAATGTATCTCATATTCTTACATATTAACAATTTGGCTTTCATTGCTGTCATTTTTTAAGTAGTCAAAGCAATGTAAATCGCTAATAATAACATATTAATAAAGTAGTTAAACTTAGAAAGTTTGCTGACTAGCATGGTAGATGAAATCGGTATAATCGAGAGGTATTATTCTTGCACAGAGAACATACATTCTCCACCAAACATGAACTGAGATCTAATCCAATCAAGTTCCTCCATTTGAGGAGGAGTCAATGCAAAATGTCTTCCTCTATTTATGTGACTGTAGATGGATGACAGAGAACAGTGGACACACAATTTAACATGATGGACTATAGGACAGGACTGCTGCTTTTAACTATCTGCTGTGCAGGTGAAAATATTTACAGATCTTGAGTTGAATCCGTCTTCAAATTGTTGATAACATATGTAGCAAGTGACTGTTTTCTTTTCTTGTGTTGACAGGTGTTGATGGTCAGACAGAATCTGAACCAGCAGTTAAAAAGCCTGGATTCACATTCAGCAGCTACTACATGGCCTGGGTCAGACAGGCCCCTGGAAAGGGATTGGAGTGGGTTGCAGCTATCACTACTGATAGTAGTGGCAAGTACTACTCTCAGTCAGTTCAAGGCCGGTTCACCATCTCCAGAGACGACAGCAGACAGCAGCTGTATCTGCAGATGAACAGTCTGAAGACTGAAGATTCTGCTGTTTATTATTGTACTCGAGACTCACAGTGACTGGAGTTGGTTGAGCAGCTGTACAAAATCCTGCAATACTCATCAGACCCCTGTTAACTCATATGATAAATGTCTTTTCTCAGTTCAGGTGGTTCAAGAAAATGATGTAATTCCTTCAGACCCAAACTTATTTTTGGAAACAGTGATCAAACTATAACAGTATAATCTGGTTTTTAAAGTAAATTAAAATAAATAAAATAAAATAAAAACTCTAAACCTCCACACATCTGCAGAAAACTCATACTGTTACATGATTTTGTTGTCATTTCACTTTTTGTTGGCAATTGATGAATTCAACTGTTCAGGTAAAGTCCGTAAATCTAGTATTTTTAACCCTTTCATGCATGAATTATGATGCTACCATAGAAGGATTGGCAAGATATTCCTGAGTGACTGAGTGTGTCCGGCCAGCTGGCGGCCATCTTGGTATTGAGAAATTTTTATTGCACTTACAAAGGCTGGCCAATGGATGGCAGTGTAGGGGATGACACACTAAAGTCCATTAGGGTGGTTGATGTGTAACTATACCAACCCCCCCCCCCCCCATGCATATATAAGAAAACAGCTTTTGAATAGCTGTCCACTGTAGTGACCACTATGCATGAAAGAGTTCAAATGAAAAGTATAATTTCCACCATGTTAGACTATTTTAAACTATATAGATATACAGAGAGTCACCAAAGACAGATTTTGAAAACAATTCATCAATGTTTTTTGTGGATGATAGTTTGTTTTAATCCATTATTACACAAATCCAACTATTATAATATTTTATCCTTGAAACATTTAATATTAGACTAAAAACTAATATATAGTTAATTTTATTAAATGCCATTTGGAAGAAAATCATAGTACCATCATATTTTCACTAAATTAACCATATATCACGCTTAAGGACATGTACAGTCTGGAAACTTAGAATAAAGACTGAACCTTTCACCTCAAACTGATAAATATATGTAACAAGAAGAAAAAGATCATTGTTTATTCAACAATATGCAAATACATGTGACTCATAAGGAAGTGAAGTGTGTGTCTGTGTGTCAGTGAGAGGACAGAAGAGCTCACATCAGTTCAGCTTCAACATCAACCATGTTCTCTGCAGCTCTGATGCTGCTGCTGGCAGCTGGATCCTGTGAGGAGCTTTCAGTGGATTCACACTAATAAACACATTAGAAACACTGAATAGTCAGATGACTGATGGAGATAATGTTGATTTCTCTTTCCACAGGTGTGTACAGTATTGATCTTAGATCTTAGAATTAGAATAAGAGCAAAATTAAGATAAAGTAAAAATTCAAAAGTAAAAAATATGAATATATTGATTGTGAATTAAAATGCTAAGGTGAATATTTGCCAATTTGCTGTTTTCATCATATATAAAAGTGACAATGGAGAAACAATGTACAAAAACTCATCATGTCAAAGCCAAAAATTTACTTTCAGTATTTCCAGAAAAATGTCAGTTTAACATCATTAAAACACTCAGAATACACAATCTCTCTTTATTAACTCAACATCTTCTGTAGCTTTGTGTTTTCTCCCAAATGCAACTCTGGTCTCTAAAGCCCTCTTAGACATGAACCTCTTTACATTAACCTTGTTGATTTTTTTTATCATGTTAGTCACATATCTGAATAAGTAGCTGGGTAATTTTTATGCAAATCTGAGTACCTGTCAATCCATGTCTGAAAAGAGTTTAAATGACCAGTTAATGTAAATATGTTTGTCTGTGTTTTGACAAATAAAAAAAATATTCTAAATAATCATAAATTTATCTTAAATATGCATCAAAATGTATGTGTCCTTTCAAAAGTGTAACAATTTATGCAGGATGCTTCTTTTATAGCCTGTCAGCTTCCTTCTTTATGCAAAGTGAACTTCATCATAATCTGCTATAAACTCTTGATATCATGCTGTCAGCAGAAGAAGAGAAGCTCCCATCAGATCACCTTCAATACCAACCATGTTCTCTGTAGCTCTGCTGACACTAAATGGACAGAATCTACAGCCTGAAGACACTGCTGTGTATTACTGTGCCAGAGACCCACAATAACACAAAGCATCAGCAGACCTGAACGAAAACCCCTCAGTGCCTGAACACTTGTAACATGAAGCCATCAGAGGAGGAGCCCTCAGACCACTAATGATTTTAACACCACGTCACTGTTACAAAAAGGAAATAATAAACAGAAAAAAACCCTTAATATATGTAATGTAAGCACCTATAGTATGATAGTATAAAACATATTGTTAATTTACTTTTAACAAGAATTGATTCCCATGGTGCTATAAACACTTTAATGTTTTAACTAGTGTTATATCACAGTTATTTTATTTGTCTCTAAACTTTTATATTTATGAAAAAGTTATCTCTCAGTGGTTGAGATTAAAATTGGTTAAAACAAAACATAATGTTATCTCATGTTTTAGTGAAATTATGTGTAATTTCAGTTGCAAAAATTATTAAAAGTTAAGTTATTATTAAAAAAGTAAAAAAATATATGTGTTTCTTGGGGGAAACTGATATTCAGCAACATGAGTTGTTTGTAACTCAAAGTTGCGACACAAAATTAAAGTTTTGAAGAAAATTCTGATTGAGTACAATTTTCAAATTTAGATTAAATAAATCAAAATTCATTTAGCTGGTGTTGAAGTTCTTCCGTTATTGTTTTGTCTGTGCAGATGAGTGAATTCAAAACTCGGTTGTCTTCCACCTTTACTGATCTGACTGCAGAGAGAGAGTTACTGTAGGTTTCACTGACATTTTAATTACACACAGACAAACAGAGTTTATATTTCAACACTGGACATTTTATTTTTATTGAAGAAAGAATATTGGAACATCCATGTACTGAGATGTTACATATTTTTCATATAATCTCATCAGTTTGCTTCATTTTTATGGCCACTGTTGTTTTTTGATCTCTGACATCCTGAATATCTGACTTTTTGTGAGAAAAAATAAAACAAAGAATAACACAAACATGTATTCAGGAGTTACTTTGATACTTAAGTTTCTATTGAAAATGCGTTAATATATTCATCCAGTATTGCGAAACATCAGGAGATCAATCAAGTTCTCTGCTTCTTGTAAGGAGGAGTCAATGCAAAATGTTGATGTCTTCCTCCTCTACTTATCTGACTGCAGAGAGGATGACAGAGAACAGTCGACACACAGTTTAACATGATGGACTATAGGACAGGACTGCTGCTTTTAACTATCTGCTGGGCAGGTGAAAATATTAATTAATTTTGAGTTAAATCTGTCTTAAAATTGTTGCCAACATATGTAGCAGGTGACTCTTCGGTTTGGTCTTGACAGGTGTCGATGGTCAGACACTGACAGAATCTGAACCAGCAGTTAAAAAACCTGGAGAATCCCACAAACTGACTTGTACAGTATCTGGATTCACAATCAGCAGCTACTTCATGGCCTGGATCAGACAGGCTCCTGGAAAAGGACTGGAGTGGATTGCCTGGCATGATAGTGGTAGTGGTAGCAGAAGATACTACTCTCAGTCAGTTCAAGGCCGGTTCTGAAGATTGAAGATTCTGCTGTTTATTATTGTGCTCGAGACTCACAGTGACTGGAGTTGGTTGAGCAGCTGTACAAAATCCTACAGTACTCACGTTCTGGGCTTGTAGCATTACTTAAAGTTATGTGTTCCTCAAAATTATTTACTTTACTAAACATGAGAAAGATAAACATCATGATACATTTGTCCAGGTATGAAATAAAGAAAATGAAAACTACTACAAATTACCAAACACATGTTAAAATAATGTTTCTGTAAATTAAGACAACATAATGTTTATAAATTATGCAGAATCATAATATGAAGGGTTACAAAAAGGTGCAGTTTCCTTTACAGAATCACTAGAGGTCAATGTCAAGTTTCTTCCTCTTTTACAATAAGGAAACACTCAGATCTGATATTCTCATTGATCTTAACTGATTGACACTTGAACCCTGCACTGACCTAAAGCCTGATACTCCTGCTTGACATGTACACTGTAGTTAAAATGTTTTACCCAAAACTAAAGTTATGTGTGTATTTGATTCAGCTTATTTTAAATAATACAGTTTCACTCTATTTGATATTTAGCATCAGCAGTGACTGCAGTTCAGTTTGTCAGTATCAATTCATCATCTAAACAGACAGGAAGTAAATCTCAAGATGAACAGCAGGAAGCCTGAAGAAGATCTTGTGTATTTTTGTGAGTATATATATATATATATATATATATATATATATATATATAAAATGTAATAAAAAAAATAAATATAAAAAAAAAATAATTTAAAAATCTGTCTCTTCCATCACATACTGTCGCTTCATTGAAACCATTGCTGAGTGAAGACAGCAGTAATCTATAAAGTCCAAGTTTCTCTGTGTGTGAAACCATTCAATGTCTTTTATGCAAACACCAGCAGCAAACACAACTTTGGTGTTGTTGCTGTATTTCTGTTTGAAAGGAATAAGTTAAGTTAACAAATTAAATAAATTAAATGAAATTAGAATATTGCATTTAAGGCAGAGGTTATTTCCAGGTGTGTTATGAACAGCTGGATTCTCTTATTTATCTCCAGTTAGAGCAACATTAATGCTTCATGTGTTTGATTCTATGCAAACTCAGTGATCCTCCTTGTTTCTCAGCTATAAAAACTTCACATCAGACTGTCAGTGGAGATCACAGCACATCAGCTTCACCATAAACCATGTTCTCTGTAGCTCTGCTGCTGCTGTTGGCAGCTGGATCCTGTGAGTCTCTCTGGATTTGTCATAGTTAGCAGTTCTTCCTGTTTTTGATAATTTGAAATAAAATGTTTTCTTCTTTTAACAGATGTGAAGTGTCAAACGCTGACACAGCCAGCCTCAGTGACTGCGCAGCCAGGTCAACGTCTGATCATCACCTGTCAGGTCTCTTATTCTGTTAGCAGCTATTGGACAGCTTGGATCAGACAGCCTGCAGGGAAAGGACTGGAGTGGATTGGAAGTAGAGTTGGATCCACCACAGCTTACAAAGATTCACTAAAGAACAAGTTCAGTATCGAGTTAGACTCTTCCAGCAACACAGTGACTCTAAACGGACAGAATGTGCAGCCTGAAGACACTGCTGTGTATTACTGTGCCAGAGACCCACAATAACACAAACCATCAGCAGACCTGAACAAAAACCCCTCAGTGCCTGAACACTTGAAACATGAAGCCACCAGAGGAGGAGCCCTCAGACCACTAATGAGTTCAACTCAGTCTATGAATACTGTTTACTGTACATTAGTACTGAAAATGTGTAAAAAGTGTAATGAAAGCATGGTGTTAGCATGGTGATTGCATGGTGCAATAATATTGATATTAGAAGAATATAATCACTGATATATGACATCATAAGAAAAAAATAAAGCATCATATATACAAAGAGACTGGTGTGAGCTAAAATGTCAGAAGTCAATGCATTTCCCAATAGTGTCTAATTTCTCAGACTCATAATGTCTATAAGAATCAAATTTTAAATTCAAATTGCATAAAAGTATTAATTAATTTGGCAAGATTCACAACTCTGAGTTCAACAAACAACAGGTCTAAATGATGGACAAATCCAATCCAATTGTTTCCTCCCTGTGAGGAGGAGTTAATGCAAAACTCAGAAGTCTTCCACCTCTATTTATCTGACTGCAGAGAGGATGACAGAACAGTGGACATACAGTTTAACATGATGGACTATAGGACAGGACTGCTGCTTCTAACTATCTGCTGGACAGGTGAATATTTCCACAGATCAACAGTTGAAGTTGTTTAAAGCACCTGCTCACTTTCCTTTTTCATCTTGACAGGTGTTGATGGTCAGACTCTGACAGAATCTGAACCAGCAGTTAAAAAACCTGGAGAATCCCACAAACTGACCTGTACAACCTCTGGATTGTCATTCAGTAGCAACTGGATGGCCTGGATCAGACAGGCTCCTGGAAAAGGACTGGAGTGGGTTGCAAATATCGACAGTGGTAGTAGTAGCAAGTACTACTCTCAGTCAGTTCAAGGCCGGTTCACCATCTCCAGAGACAACAGCAGAGAGCAGCTGTATCTGCAGATGAACAGTCTGAAGACTGAAGATTCTGCTGTTTATTATTGTGCTCGAAACTCACAGTGACTGGAGTTGGTTGAACAGCTGTACAAAATCCTACAGTACTCATCAGACCCCCTTTAATTCACATGATGTGTTTTCTTAGCTCAGGTGGTTCAAGAAAATGATGTAATTCCTTCAGACCCTAACATCTTTTTTGGAAACAAATATTATTATTTGGTTTTTAAAACACATTTCCTGAGAGAGGATCACTTTTAACAATAACTCTATCTAATAAGATTTGAATTCTTCCTCATGTTACAAAACTTTTTTTGTTTGTCTTTTTACATGAACTTCAGTATTTGAGCAGCTCTCTATGTCTGTGACTTCAAACATCTGCAACACTGAAACTAATAAAAGTATTTAATGTAAAACTCCAAACATTATTTTGTTGTCTTCACTTCACTTTTTGTTATCAAATGATGAATTCAACTGTTCAGGTAAAGTCCATAAATCTAGTATTTTTAAAATGAAAAGTAGACATAAATATAATTTCCACCATGTCAGACTATTTTAAACTTATATAGATTTAAAGAGAGTCAACAAAGACGGATTTTGAAAACAATTTATCAGTGTTTTTTGTGGATGATAGTGTGTTTTAATCCATTATTACACAAATTAAACTATCCTTGAAACACTTAATATTGGACAAAAAATGAATGGTTAATTATATTAAATGTCATTTTAAATAATCCGGGGAACATGTACAGTCTGGAAACTTGAGAATAATTAACAAGAAGATATTTGTTTATTCAACAATATGCAAATACATGTTACTCATAAGGAAGTGAAGTGTGTGTCTGTGTGTCAGTGAGAGGACAGAAGAGCTCACATCAGTTCAGCTTCAACATCAACCATGTTCTCTGCAGCTCTGATGCTGCTGCTGGCAGCTGGATCCTGTGAGGAGCTTTCAGTGGATTCACACTAATAAACACATTAGAAACACTGAATAGTCAGATGACTGATGGAGATAATGTTGATTTCTCTTTCCACAGGTGTGTACAGTATTGATCTCATCCAGCCAGACTCAATGGTTGTGCAGCCTGGACAGTCTTTGACCATCACTTGTCAGGTCTCTGGTTATTCTCTGACTGATAGCAGCTATGCAACAGGTTGGATCAGACAGCATGGAGGAAAACCAATGGACTGGATTTTCCATCAGTGGGGTGGAAGCACTGGCAGCCTTTATCAAAATGATGCTCTAAAGAACAAGTTCAGCTACAGCAGAGACATGTCAGCAGGAACAGTGACAATAAAAAGACAGAATCTGCAGCCTGAAGACACAGCTGTTTATTACTGTGTCCGCTACACCACAGTGATACAAACCACCAACAGACCTGCACAAATACCCAGCAACCACATGACTCAACCACGAATATATTTTCAAAGGTGGATTTATCTGCAAATTCAGCTTCACACTTAACATACAATCCATTTTTTCATCATTTTACTTCATCTCTCACAATTTAGATTTTTTTTTAACCTCAGATTATTATTGTCCTTGTTTAACTGTAAGACACTTTGTAACATAAAAAAATGAAACACAAAAACATTAATTCACTTAGCAGGTACTTTTTGTCTGACGCAACCATAGCATGCAACATGCAAATAATTGAAAAGTGCTTTTGTGTATAAATAACTAATTATTATCATTTTAAAAACTGCATCATCATTTTTTTGGATATCCAAACAAGCACTGGTTTCAGTTCTTCTAATATGAAAATCACCCTATAGGCTTAGTTTGAGCTAAAGAACATTTACTGCATATATTTACTAATTAACAAATCAAATATCTAAAAGCCACTTTTTCGCTATTATTATTGAATTACCTTCTTATTTGTCTTTACTTTTACAATCCAAATGATATTACAAATATAGAAACAGTCAAAGGAATAGATTATTTTTCTTCATTTGTTCATACGTTAATGATGCATATCATTCAATTACCTTTTCATTACTAAAGAAGAGACCAAAGGCAGCAGTGCATTTTATATCATATATTTCTATGCATTCAGCTGTCTTTTTTTATCAGGTATTATCATCCATTAATGTCACTGTTCTTTGTCCCATTACTCATATACATGATAACTTCCAACACATTTATAACACAGTGTGCATCATCATCATCATCATCATCATCAGCAGCAGCAGCAGCTCTCAATTTTTCAGCTCTCATTGATAAGTGTTATATTAAAAGTAATAGTAAACCTCCCACAGTGAATTTTTAACTGTTTGCATGTTTGTTTTGTTTTATCAAATAACCACAACACATAAATGCAGATCATGCATTTTACAGTTTTTAAAAAGCTGATTATCTCTTAAGAAAACTTAAGAATAATGTTTTCCTCAAAAAAAGCAGGATTGTCATGGATGTCAAAGTTTAGGCTAAAAAAAATAATTAAATATTATTTTTATTATTACTAATTATTAATTATTATAATTATAACTATTATTATAATTACTGAGAATGTACTCAGCTCATCATTTTTGTCATGCAGGTGTCTTAAATCACTAGTTGATGGTTAATAAATTGTATAAAAGCCATTTTATTCAGTATTATGCTGTGCTCATACTTTTGAACTTAGTTATGAATGTGATGTAGAAGAAGCTGACAGTGAATCAATTCTCTCAGGAAACCAGTTCACATCATATTTAATGTGAAAACATACTAATCACACTGTAAACATGGCTTAGAGAAAGCTAACAGTGTTGGTGGTTACTCCTGTGTCCATGGTGCTCTTCATCACTTTTTGCAGCATTAATTTTAATGAATATGTATTCCATTACCCATGAAGAAAATTTCCTTCCCAGTCCTTAATGTTATTATTAATATTATTATGTGGTCAGAACAATACATGATAGTTTTCAGTAAAAGCAAAGATGCATTATTCTAAATAGTTACAGTTGGTTCACCAAATTCAGCAACATTTTTAAAATATTACATTTAAGTGAGGAATGGAATAAAATTATTATATCTAAAGCAGTGGTAATTTCCATAATAACAGTCATCAGACTCTTCTATTAAGCTCCAGTTAGATCAACATTAATGCTTCATGTGTTTGATTCCATCCTCCTTGTTTCTCTGCTATAAAACCTTCACATTAGACTGTCAGTGGAGATCACACCACATCAGCTTCACCATAAACCATGTTCTCTGTAGCTCTGCTGCTGCTGTTGGCAGCTGGATCCTGTGAGTCTCTCTGGATTCATCATAGTCAGCAGTTCTTCTTTTTTGTGATGATTTGTAACAAAACATGTTCTTCTTTTAACATGTGTGAAGTGTGAAATGTTGACACAGCCAGCCTCAGTGACTGTGCAGCCAGGTCAACGTCTGTCCATCACCTGTCAGGTCTCTTATTCTGTTAGCGACTATTACACAGCTTGGGTCAGAAAACCTGCAGGGAAAGAACTGGAGTGGATTGGAAGTAGAATTATTGGAGCTTCATTCTACAAAGATTCACTAAAGAACAAGTTCAGTATCGACTTAGACTCTTCCAGCAACACAGTGACTCTAAAAAAAATAAAACATACAGTATATAACATGATTTATTACAATACATATTTATAATAATATTTAATAATACAGTGGCGGCATTTACCAAAAAGTGTTCTCTCTTCCTTACTTGCAGTATTTAAATTTGAAGTGGTGAATGTGTTGCAGCATTATTTAAGCAGACAACTACACTTTAAAAGCTCTTCAACTAACAAGAAATTAAACATAAATAATATGAGTTTATTTTAGTTTAGTTAAGTTTGTTTTATTCAGCTTACTTCATTCTGCAAATAATTCTAATATTAATAATAACAACAATAATAGGTAGGCTTTAGATGTCCTTTCTCATAGTCATTGGTTTTTGTTCAATTGTATGAAAGTGACTTTAGTTATGTGAAGTGAGATTCATCTCATGTTTTAGCAAAATTAAGAGTTTGTGTTGTGATAATTCAGTTGCCAGTTTGTTATAAATATGTCTTTGTTGGGGCAAACTCTGATATCAAACATCGAACACAAAATGTTAAAATGAAAATTGTGATTAAGTACGATTTTCAAATTAAGCTTATTTGAATTGAAATACATTTGACTGGTGTTTACTGTTTTGTCCTCTCTGGTTTGGAGATCAGTTTGGTCCTGAATGGTGAGGACAGGAGTTGGAGGAGGAACTAATTATGTCTTTAATGTAATAAACTATTTTCCTGATGAGTAAGACTTTGAAACAATGTAAAAAGAACATTTTCAGTTTCATGCATATGTACCTATATAACATATGTACATGTGATTTACATAATACAATGATATTTTTACATCTTAAAATATGTTGTATGTTTACCATACAACACAATGTTTCCAGGGATTCAGTATTTTTTCCTGTTCTTAAATGCTCTACTTACAGTACAAGTGACAGGTAAAGTACATCTATCCTCCTTGTTTCCTTTTTAAACCTGAAGAGGGAGGTCTATGCAAACTCTTCCTTCTTTATAAAATACACCATCAGCAACTGTGGTTTCATCTGCAGCAAAACAACTGACAAAGTTGTGTAAATCTCTGGAAGACTTGCAGATCAAATATCACTAATTTACAGAGTTCACTATAAGGTGGAAAACATGATTGCTTGGAGTTTACTATTTGTCGTTACTATTCATGGTGAGAAAATCAATTCTTCAATTAGAAAGTTAAAATAACTTTTCTAAATGACTAATATTTATCCAAATGCATGCAATTTGATGCATAATAATCTCTATTTCTTTGCTTACAGGAGTTTGGAGTGAGATCAAACTGGACCAGTCTCCCTCTGAGGTGAAAAGACCCGGAGAGAGAGTGAAGATGTCATGTATCACATCTGGTTATACCATGACAAGCTACAGCATTAGCTGGATACGACAAAAGCCAGGCTCTGGAGTGGATTGGGTGGATAAACACAGAAACAAATACTCCGAGCTATGCCAGCTCCTTTCAAAGCCGTTTCAGTTTTACTCAAGATGTGTCCAGCAGCACTCAGTACCTCGAAATCAAAAGCCTGACAGCAGAAGATTCTGCTGTTTACTTCTGTGCTCGACAAAGCACTGTGACTGAAGACAGTGAAGCAGCTGCACAAAAACTGTGTTCATAATCTGTCAGAGAAAAAAATGTACTCTCAACAGTGAAAAACACCACAAACCTGCCATTCGATATTTACTTGGCAAATTGACATTCAGAAGTAAGTCAGGTTGTGGCTTAAAATCAGTTACCCCATTTTTGATGTGGCTTTTATCTTTTGTTAATTTTGTTTTGAACAAAGTTAAAAGAGAAAAAAACTGCAGAGTCTTTGGGTGAGATGATGGAGTGAATGTATCCAACATATAATTAAGCACAAAATTGCAACCAATTTTTAGGATTCAAGAACACACTAATTTGATGTTGTTTGTCATTCAGCATAATCCATTTAAGGCTATGCAAAGGAAATAAATGTAGAAATTTCATCGTTTAACTGCAACAAATATTTCAGTCAAGAAATATCTTGTTTTACCAATTTATTAGGTACATTTGTTTGTCTAATGCAATCTTGATGGGCCCTGATAGAGATACAATCGTTGTTATGTTTATAATATTTTGGGATACAAAGATTGACCTTGAATAATGGTACCATAATGTACTTGAATAGGTCTGCTGGAAAAGGACTGGAGTGGGTTGCTACTATCAGTGATACCAGTAGCTACATCTACTACTCTGAGTCAGTTAAAGTTCACCATCCCCAGAGACAATAACAGAAAGCAGCTGTATCTGCAGATGAACAGTCTGAAGACTGAAGATTCTGCTGTTTATTATTGTGCTTGAGTGTCACAGTGACGCAGGAAGGAGCATCACTGTACAAAAACTCATCATGTCAAGCCAAGTCAAATATTAATTTTCTGTATTCCCAGAATAACTCAGTTTAACATCTTCAAAAAAGTCAAAGTAACAAAGTCTCTCTTTAACAACTCACACACATTCTTTTCTTGATTTGGTGTTCTCCGACACATCTCTAAAACCCTTTTCAGACATGTACCCCTTAATGTTGATCTTGTTGATTTTTTAACATGTCAGTCACATGTCTGAATAAGAACAGAGTCATGTTTATGTAAATCTGAGTTTCTGTCAATCCATGACTGGAAGGGTCTTAAATTGTTAATTGATGTAAATGTGTTATTCGTTCTTGTGAAGAATAAAAACAAAACTGTAAGAAAAGGTTCTAAATAATAATATATTTTATTTTAATATATATCAAAATATGTGTTCCTATCCAAAGGGTCAGAATTTCTGCAGGATGCTTTTATAGCCTGTCAGTGTCTTTCTTTATGCAAAGTGAACTTCCTCACAGTCTGCTATAAACACTTGATATCATGCTGTCAGTTGCAGCAGAAGAAGAGAAGCTCCCATCAGATCACCTTCAATAGCAACCATGTTCTCTGTAGCTCTGCTGCTGCTGCTGGCTGCTGGATCTCGTGAGTCTCACTGAGGCAGAGACACTGACAGTATGATCACAGCACACTGACTGTTCATTGTTGTTACACTGATTCAACTCAACATGTTTTCCTCTTTCAACAGGTGTGAAGTGTGAAACATTGACACAACCAGCCTCAGTGACTGTGCAGCCAGGTCAACGTCTGACCATCACCTGTCAGGTCTCTTATTCTCTTGGCTATTACACAGCTTGGATCAGACAGCCTGCTGGGAAAGGACTGGAATGGATTGGAATGAGAAATACTGGAGCTTCATACTACAAAGATTCACTAAAGAACAAGTTCAGTATCGACTTAGACTCTTCCAGCAACACAGTGACTCTAAATGGACAGAATGTGCAGCCTGAAGACACTGCTGTGTATTACTGTGCCAGAGACCCACAATAACACAAACCATCAGCAGACCTGAACAAAAACCCCTCAGTGCCTGAACACTTGTAACATGAAGCCACCAGAGGAGGAGCCCTCAGACCACTAATGATTTCAACACCACTTCACTGTTACAATAACAGGAGAGAATCTTTGAACACATTAAACCATGAAAAAGTAAAACATATATAACATGATTTATTATAATACATAACCATAATAATATTAAATAATATAGTTGAGGTTTTTAAAAATGTTCTCTCTGCCTGAATCACAATATTCATATTTCAAGTGATGAATTTGTTGCAGCATTATTTCAGCTGACAACTACACTTTAAAAGCTCCTCATCTAACAAAGACTGTTGTTACTGTAAATGATGAATTATACAGTAATAAATATTAATAATTAAAATTACACATACATATCCATTTTACCATGTGAAACTATTTATAACATTTAATTAATTCACAGTACACTCACCAAAGACATAATTTGTCTATTTGACTATTTATTCATAGTTTTTGTGGATGATAATGTGTTTTATTCATTATTATACAAATTTAACTATTGTAAAATCTGATCCATGCAACACTCAGTAATAGACTAAAATAAGTTAATCTACAATCATACATGAGCAAATGCTAATTCATTTTAGCTTAATCTTTAAAAAACATAGTGTGTTAAAAACCACCTACAGTGAATATTTACCTGTTTGCGTGTTTGTTTTGAAATATTGTGTTATTCAATAACCACAACACATGAATGCAGATCATGCATTTCACAGTTTTAAAAAGCTGATTATCTCAAAAAAAAATATTTTCCTCAAAAACAGTGGGATTCTGATGGACATCAAATGTTTGAGCATGATATTTTAATTACACAGAATGTACTCAGCTCATCCATGTTTGTTTGTCATGCAGGTGTCTTAAAATCACTACTGATGATGTATAAAGGTCATTTTATTTATTTAGAGGAATCTGATGTAGGAGAAGCTGTCCGTGAATCAAATCTCTCAGCAAACCAGTTCACATCATATTTATTTTAAAAACATACTAATCACACTGTAAACATGGCTTAGAGAAAGCTAACAGTGTTGTTGGTTACTCCTGTGTCCATGGTGCTCCCCATCATTTTTTGCAGCATTCATTTTAATGAATGAATTCCATTATCCATGATGAAAAATTTCCAAAAAACAATACAAAATGATGTTATCAATATTATTATGTGGTCACAACAACATATAATAGTTTACAGTAAAAACAGAGATGTATTATTTTAAATAGTTAACAGCTGTTTCATTGAAGTCAGCAGCATTATAAAAATGTTACATTTAAGTGAGTAATGAAATAAAAATATCATATGTAAAGCAGAGTTGATTTCCATAATAACAGTCATCAGACTCTTTTATTAGTCTCCAGTTAGACCAACATAAATGCTTCATGTGTTTGATTCTATGCAAACTCAGTGATCCTCCTTGTTTCTCAGCTATAAAAACTTCACATCAGACTGTCAGTGGAGATCACAGCACATCAGCTTCACCATAAACCATGTTCTCTGTAGCTCTGCTGCTGCTGTTGGCAGCTGGATCCTGTGAGTCTCTCAGTTTTTATTTGTCAGCAGTTCTTCCTGTTTTTGATCATTTTTCACCAGATATTTTCTTATTTCAACAGATGTGAAGTGTGAAACATTGACACAGCCAGCCTCAGTGACTGTGCAGCCAGATCAACGACTGACCATCACCTGTCAGGTCTCTTATTCTGTTGGCAGCTATTACACAGCTTGGATCAGACAGCCTGCAGGGAAAGGACTGGAGTGGATTGGAATGAGATATACTGGAGGTTCATACTATAAAGATTCACTGAAGAACAAGTTCAGCATCGACTTAGACTCTTCCAGCAACACAGTGACTCTAAACGGACAGAATGTGCAGCCTGAAGACACTGCTGTGTATTACTGTGCCAGATACCCACAATAACACAAACCATCAGCAGACCTGAACAAAAACCCCTCAGTGCCTGAACACTTGTAACATGAATCCACCAGAGGAGGAGCCCTCAGACCACTAATGATTTCAACACCACTTTACTGTTACAATAATGGGAGTCTTTGATCACACTTAACCATGAAAAAAGTAAAAAAAAAATATATATATATATGACATGGATTTATTATTATATATATTCATACCAATATTACATAATACAGTTGAGGCATTTAAAAGTCTTCTCTCTTCCTGACTCACAATATTTATATTTCAAGTGGTGAATTTGTTGCAGCATTATTTCATTTTAAAAGCTCTTCATCTAACAAGACAGCAATGAAACATAAATAATCTTTCTTCATGTCACTTTTAGTTTTAGTTTGGAGCTCCACATAAACTAATTTTGTCAGTCTGGACTAACAATGAGAGGAAGGACTGCACAAGACAAGAAATGTAATATTTTCTCCTTTTACTGGTGAGAATACAAAAGCTTTACAGAACACTTTCACAGCCTTTGGTTCACTCTGTCTCCAGTATAGATGCAAACATTACAGGTGACCTTAGTAGATCAAAATATTAGCAAACAGCAAATAAGTTAATTGGCTGTGGTATTCAAATAGAATAATGTAATTAATCATTGACAATAACATTATTATTAGCTTGGTCTAAACATTTGATGCATTAAAAAAGGTTTTATGTCTTTGTCCTCTGTGTATTGTACATTAATGTTGACTTTTTTTCATGTTCACATTTTTTTTAAACTTATTTTTCACATATTCTCATCAGTTTTCGTCAGTTATATTCCTACTGGGGTTTTTCATCTTTTCACACACACACACACACACATACACACACATCCTGAATGTTATGAGCACTTTGTGAGAAAAACAAAACAAAGAAACATTTGTTCAAGAGGTACTTTTTCTATTAAAACTTAATGATAATAACTATGAACTTTATATTAAAAATATTATTGCGCATGTTTAAAAAACAGTCCAGTTCTCTGTCCCTGTGAGGAGGAGTCAATGCAAAATGTTGATGTCTTCCACCTCTATTTATCTGACTGCAGAGAGGATGACAGAGAACAGTGGACACACAGTTTAACATGATGGACTATAGGACAGGACTGCTGCTTTTAACTATCTGCTGGGCAGGTGAAGATTTCCACAGATCTTGAGTTGAAGGTTTTGTTATAAAGTTAACAGCTTAAAGCAACTGATTATTTTCCTTTTTCTTCTTGATAGGTGTTGATGGTCAGACTCTGACAGAATCTGAACCAGCAGTTAAAAAGCCTGGAGAATCCCACAAACTGACCTGCACAACCTCTGGATTCACATTCAGCAGCTACTGGATGCACTGGATCAGACAGGCTCCTGGAAAAGGGCCGGAGTGGATTGCAGCTATCAGTTATGGTGGTGGTAGTGACAAATACTACTCTCAGTCAGTTCAAGGCCGGTTCACAATCTCCAGAGACAACAGCAGAGAGCAGCTGTATCTGCAGATGAACAGTCTTAAAACTGAAGATTCTGCTGTTTATTATTGTGCTCGAGACTCACTGTGACTAAGTTGGTTGAGCAGCTGTACAAAATCTTAAAATACTCATCAGACCCCCTTTAACTCACATGATAAACGTCTTTTCTCAGCTCAGGTGGTTCAAGAAAATGATGTAATTCCTTCAGACCCAAACTTTTTTTGGAAATAGTGATCAAACTGTAATACTATAATTTGTCTTTTAAAGAACATTTCCTGTGAGAGGATCACTTTTAACAATAACTGTTAATAAGGATTTTTTTTACATGAACTTCAGTATGTGAGCAGCTCTCTGGAGGCTCAGTTTTATCTTTATGTCGGTGGCTTCAAACATCTGCAACACTGAAATCATTAAAAGTATTTTATGTAAAACTCTAAACCTCCACACATCTGCAGAAAACTCATACTGTTACATGGTTTTGTTGTCACTTCACTTTTTGTTGGCAAATGATGAATTTAATTGTTCAGGTAAAGTCTCTAAATATAGTATTTTTAAAATGAAAAGTAGACATAAATATAATCTCCACTATGTCAGACTATTTTAAACTTATATAGATTTTCAGAGTCACCAAAGACAGATTTTGAAAACAATTCATCAATGTTTTTTTTGTGGATGATACTGTGTTTTAATCCATTATTAAAAAATCCAACTATTGTAATATCTTATCCTTGATACATTTAATATTAGACTAAAAACTAATATATGGTTAATTATATTAAATGTAATTTTGAAGAAAATCATAGTACCATCATATTTTCACTAAATTAACCATATATCACGCTTAAGGACATGTACAGTCTGGAAACTTGAGAATAAAGACTGAACCTTTCACCTCAAACTGATCAATATAAGTAACAAGAAGAAAAGTCTGTCTTTATTAACTCAACATGTTCTTCTGTAGCTTTGTGTTTTCTCCTACATGCAGCTCTGATCTCTAATGCCCCTTTTAGACATGAACCTCTTTACATTAACCTTGTGGATTTTTTATCATCATGTATGAATAAGCAGCAGGGTCATTTTTATGTAAATCTGAGCGTCTGTCAATCCATGACTGAAAAGAGTTGAAATTATCAGTTAATGTAAGTATGTTTGTATTTGTTGTGAAGAACAAACTATTCTAAATAATCATAGATTTATCTTAAATATGCATCAAAATATATGTGTTCCCTTTAAAAGTGTCAGAATTTCTGCAGGTTGCTTTTTTATAGCCTGCCAGCATCCTTCTTTATGCAAAGTGAACTTCCTCACAGTCTGCTATAAACACTTGATATCATGCTGTCAGTTGCAGCAGAAGAAGAGAAGCTCCCATCAGATCACCTTCAATAGCAACCATGTTCTCTGTAGCTCTGCTGCTGCTGTTGGCAGCTGGATCCTGTGAGTCTCACTGGATTTATCATAGTCAGCAGTTCTTCCTTAATTTTGATAATTTGTAACAATATATTTTCTTCTTTCAACAGGTGTGAAGTGTGAAACGTTGACACAGCCAGCCTCAGTGACTGTGCAGCCAGGTCAACGTCTGACCATCACCTGTCAGGTCTCTTATTCTGTCAGCACTTATGCTACAGCTTGGATCAGACAGCCTTCAGGGAAGGGATTGGAGTGGATTGGATGGAAATATACTGGAGGTTCAGCTTACAAAGATTCACTAAAGAACAAGTTCAGTATCGACTTAGACTCTTCCAGCAAAACACTGACTCTAAACGGACAGAATGTGCAGCCTGAAGACACTGCTGTGTATTACTGTGCCAGAGACCCACAATGACACAAACCATCAGCAGACCTGAACAAAAACCTCTCAGTGTCTGAACACTTGTAACATGAAACCACCAGAGGAGGAGCCCTCAGACCACTAATGAGTTCAACATCACTTCACTGTTACAATAACAGGAAACAGCCTTTAAATTGTGCTTTCTGATGAATTCCAAATTCACAACTCCCTAAGTTTAAGAGAAAATATCACAAAATTCTGATAATTCAGTTTGCATGAAGTCCAAAAAAAAAATAATTTCAGAACACATGTCCACTGATATTCATTTATCATTTTGACTTCAGTTCATCATTATAGAGGTAAAATGCAGTACATTTATAGCAGGGATCATAGTAAGGGCCTTTAAAACATTCTTAATTTAATTTTAACAACAATTTTTTGCTATACGCTACTAAACACTAAACCTTTTATTTACCATTTATGAAAAAGACATGTATGAGGTAACATTACGACTCATTTCCCCCAAATAGTGTCCAATCAGTGTCCACTCTTACAATTGTGAGGAGTAAAGGATTTATTATTTATTTAATGGCTCTTCATATGACTAGAAATTATTCTCCAAAATGTCACTTCTTCGTTTATATCTTCATCTTCATCATCATCATTTTAACAAATCAATTTTTTTCTGAATCTCAACACCATTTGTAAATCATTTAATAATTTCTCTTCAGACAACCTCATGGTGATGTTAAAATGTCAAACTACATGTTTTCATCACAACTGAGTCCAGTTACATCACAGCAAAGATTTTACACCAATCCCTGCTGCCCTGCAATGATTGCCTGTCCCAATACAAACCTGATCACTGCTTGAGATCTTCAGATTGGATCCTACTAGTGACTCCAAAATCTCACTTTGTCATAAGAGTGACTGAGCCTTTCCTCTACTCACCCCTCAGCTGCCTGATCTCACCCAACGAGTTTCACATCTTCTCCTGACTGTCATTTGTTGTATTTGTTTTCAGTATCATCTCATTTTATATGTTAAATATATTTGATGCTATTTAATTTTTTAAAATTATGTTACTATACTTTGTAATATTGTTTGTGAGTAGTGCTATACAGTATAAGCAAAAGTAATGAATACAATCATCAGAGTTTGAAAAATCAACCACTGATTTCATGTTATGTGCATGTACAGTATAAAAATTACAATGTAGACTGTCTTTCTGATGGGGAAACAGTTAAACAGTTTTATATATACATATATATTCCCACTCCCAACTCATCATATATCAAAGCTTGGTCAGGACCCCGTGGCGTCACTTGTTAACACATTGGATACCCCTTTAGTGTAATTTTTCAATGTGCAGGGTAGTCTAATAGACTTCTGTTGAACTCTCACAATGTCTGAAATAGGCACCATGAGACTGATGAAGTCTATATAAGGTGGCAAATTTCAGCTTGGTCACCAGTGATACTGCACGTTGAAAAATGAAGCTAAAGGGGTCCTGACCGAGCTTCGATATGTGATGAGTTGGGAGTGAGAATATATATGCTTCAGTATGTGATGAGCTGGGAGTGAGAATGTTTTGTATATATATACTGAATATGTATGTGTATATATATATGTGTGTGTGTGTGTGTGTGTGTGTGTGTGTGTGTGTGTGTGTGTGTGTGTGTATATAGTGAGAGAGAGAGAGAGAGAGAGAGAGAGAGAGAGAGAGAGAGAGAGAGAGAGAGAGATTTTGTGTTATGATAATAGAAGCAGAAACTATTTCAGTTGGTTGCTTTTTGAAAACTCCTGAGATCCTACAATTCAGAGTTGGCTGTGATAATGGTTTTATGTTCTGTATGTGGTGACTTTTCACTTGTGTGCTGTGTTTTTGGTCGTAGCTTGTTTGCTTTAAGAATTTCTTGTGAATAATTTATATGTATGATATTGTTATTATTATATAAAGAACAAAATCCAAATTCATACAACTAAAATTCAGAGCAAAATGCATCTTCTGAAGACATTTCAATCTCATTTGAATCCAGATTAAATTAATCAAATTAATTTGGCTCAAGTCACGACTCTAACAATACATTATAATTGAACCAGTTCATCAAACTGTCTTCCTGTGAGGAGGAGTAAATGCAAAACTTTGATGTCTTCCACCTCTACATATCTGACTGCAGAGAGGATGACAGAGAACAGTGGACACACAGTTTAACATGATGGACTATAGGGCAGGACTGCTGCTTTTAACTATCTGCTGGGCAGGGCAAAATATTAATAGATTTTGAGTTGAATCCACCTTCAAATTGTTGTTAACTTATGTAGCAAGTGACTCTTTTGTTTTGTCTTGACAGGTATTGATGGTCAGACTCTGACAGAATCTGAACCAGCAGTTAAAAAGCCTGGAGAATCCCACAAACTGACCTGTACAACATCTGGATTGTCATTCAGTAGCTACTGGATGGCCTGGATCAGACAGGCTCCTGGAAAAGGACTGGAGTGGATTGCAAGTGATGGTGGTGGCAGTAGCAAATACTACTCTCAGTCAGTTCAAGGCCGGTTCACCATCTCCAGAGACGACAGCAGAGAGCAGCTGTATCTGCAGATGAACAGTTTGAAAACTGAAGATTCTGCTGTTTATTATTGTGCTCGAGACTCACAGTGACTGGAGTTGGTTGAACAGCTGTACAAAATCCTACAGTACTCATCCTTACTGACACACTCAGACTTTCTCACTTGATTGGTGCATTCAACTGTATGAGAATTAAACTATGCAGTCATACAGTAAAGTAAAGAAAGTACCACATACACCTTTGTACACACAGAGACACACACTCTCTCTCACACACACACACATACACACACACATACAAGTAAATAACAGTGACACTGTAATATTGTTGGTTGATATATTTTGTATGATTGCAGAGAGAAAATTTATGAGCAAAAATCATTAGAGGGCAGTTATTATATGTATTTATATTTGATTATTATATTTATTTATTGAGAGCAAAACATAAATCACAATAGAAAATGAAAAATGTTGCAGTTCCTCTTAAAAACCACAAAAGGGCAATCAGTGTCAAGTTTGTCTTTCCTCTGTTTGGACTGAACTAAATGCTCCTTCTTGTCTTGTACATTGGATATTGTGATTGTAATTATTCCATAAGAAAAGCCATTTGTGAGCTTGATCCAGCACATGTTGAACAGTAAAGTGTGACCAAGGTGGAAGGCAGGTGTTGATCATCAGCACTGAGTGTAGTTTCATAGGTAGAGTAGATCAGTTAGATGTCAAGATGAACAGTTGAAAGCCTGTAATTAAAGTCACATGAACAACTAATCCTGCAGCAAGAAACACTTTCTGAGATTTATGTCCTCCTTATTGTCCTCCTTTCTTATATCATTCTTCTCTGGGCAGTAATGTGTGACAGAGTGAATGGCTTAATAGAATAAGGTTTCCTTACTCCTCTTTGTTCTATAAATGTGTCAGTACAGTGATCAGTCTGTTTCTGTCCTTCCTGTGAAGAGGAGTTAATGCAAACCTTTATACGTCTTCCTCTTCTACTTATCTGTCTGACTTATCTCCACATTCACAGAATAAAACAGGCAAAATGCAAGTTTTTTTTAAATCAGAATATGAAAAAGGGTAGCTACATCCCTCTACAGGCAGGCTCAGATCCATGTAAATTGTGCCTGTATTTATTTATTACATTTTTTACAGTTTTTGTCACATTGTTTGTTTTTTTTCATTTGGTCATTTAACCTTGTCAGCCAACTGCTTTATACTTGATTTATTTTCTTATTTATAACACATCTGTAACCACCACAGATGAAGGGAAAATGTGACAGTAATTGCTAAAGAAAAGATTTCATCAGTACGTGAACTAAAATAGTTTTCTTCTAAGCTACAGCATTTATTTTTTTGCATATCTTCACACAGGTTTCGGTTCCTGAGCAGCTGTTTATCTCGAGGCTCCATGTCTGTGGCTTCGAACACCTGCAAACACTGAAACCGTTAAATATTTTATGCAAGATTAGGTTTTCACACTATTTGCATGATCCTGATTGATGTTACTGTATTTCTTGTTGCAGCAAATATAATAAATACATACTTACAGTGAGTAAGCAAAAGTATTGGTACATATATTTTCTCTTATTGAAGAATGTCAATTTTATAAAACCTATATAAAAACTATAAAACAAATCCTCACTTTAAAACATATCTGATAATAATAATTTAACATCTCAAAGTTTACTCAGCTTGTCATTCTAGTCATGTAGCTGGAGATGTCTTATTGCAGGCTCAGATTAAAGGAGTTCTGGACTGATTTATCCCTGATTCACCCCTCTAGACAATCAGAGGAAAAATCTAGTCTGGGACCTTGGTCAGTACTGATGTTCTACCCAGATTATCTGCTAATGTGAGGAGTTTACAGATCAAATCATAAACCTAAAAAAGACTCATCAGTGCCACCCTGACTAAAATAGCCAATGAAAGACACAAGTTCACAAGGAGACAGAAGTGTTACAAGCTAATGTTAGTGCAAGACTGCAGATAAAATCCTCTCATGCTGGAGGCAAAAAATGTTTTTCCTGGAGGGACGCCTTTCCTTCATTGGTTAGGTTACTTAGGTTTAGGCATGAGGTAACCCAGTCTCACATCAAAATGCACAATAGCTATGTTGGTCCACAGAGTAAATTGTTGGGTATCTGACAGACCGCATCAGTCTGGTGGGCAGACTTCAGGAGCTGCTGCTGCTGGGAAATAGCTCGTTTTCCTCACTATCCTTGATAACTCAACAATATGATTAATGTTATGGCCATACATTTTAATTATTTCACCTTCAATTGTAAGAGATCAAGTTTGTTTGTTTTTTTACAAAAGTTTTAATATTTATTTTGTTTGTTTTGTTGTTTTTTTGCTGCTGTTTGTCTTGTCTTTTTTCTGCTTCAAAATGTACTATTTTTTTTTAAACTGTGGTCTCTGTCAGTGTGTTGACTATGAATTAAATCACTGTCATCACTGTGTCTAATGCAGGACTCAAGTAATAACATTAAACAGACACAAACCCAGTTAGCAGCATGCAGGTAGCGTTAGCATCAGGAGCTACTGTAGCGGCCTGAATGTATCTCATATTCTTACATATTAACAATTTGGCTTTCATTGCTGACTAGCATGGTAGATGAAAGTAAAAATCTGCTTCTTACTGAATTCAAACAAGATAAAAAACTGAATTTCAACTCAGTTGGTATTTGTATCAGTGTCATAAATAATTATTCTGATAAAATAATCAGTTTGGAGATCTCAAAACGTAAGATTTAGCAACAACTCATAATATTTTCAGCTCCTTTAACCACAGTCACAGAGCAGTGAGGTCAATGAGGCAGACCCGACTGGTCCTCCTGTCTACATGGTGAATGGTAAATGGCTTCTTATATAACGCCTTTAACTAAAGGTCTATATATTCTGCTGCTCACTCAGCCTTTCACACACACACTCACACATTGATGGCAGCAAGCCTCCAGGCAGAGTGTTGGTGCAACCATCAGTAGCAATTTGAGATGACATGCTCATCTTATTGTTCCACAGTCCATACATTCCCATACATTTCCATATAGTCCCATACACAATTTTGGAAAATACACCAAAAAATAAATAACAACAAGAAGCACACAAAATGAGTAGTAAAATGAACAAATAAAAGAAAGAAGATTTTTGATAACACACATGTAGAAAATTAGGAAAAAATTACAGTTATTCTTTTAAACCTCTAGAGGGCGGTCCAGAACTGACTGGGTGTGATCCTCATACTGATCTTAATGAATCATGTGCATTTGAGGTAACATCAAGAAAGAACACAAGTGATTGGATTGGTCTTATATACTCATTCATATTTTCTTCACTATGGGGTGTTAGTTACTTGATGTGGTGTCTTTCACAAAGATGACACTTGCAGACTAATATGTTTATTAAAATGTGAAGTGTTCATGTTCTAACTTTTATTCTGTTCCAATATAATTAAGCATGTACCTTAGAGGCATTGGAAATTTTGAATCTTTTTTTTTTTTGAAAATTTAATCAGAAACCTTATGAGTCAGTGAACAAGCACTTACAGTGCTGCAGTGTTCAAAATTACATAAGGAGATTAGACGTATAGGAGTTTGGAGGATTCATTCCTGCACAGTCAACATACATTCTCTACCAAACATGAACTGAGATCCAAGTCCAATCAAGTTTCTTCATTTGAGGAGGAGTCAATGCAAAATGTCTTCCTCTATTTATGTGACTGCAGATGGATGACAGAGAACAGTGGACACACAGTTTAACATGATGGACTATAGGACAGGACTGCTGCTTTTAACTATCTGCTGGGCAGGTGAAAATATTTTCCACATCTTGGGTTGAATCCGTCTTCAAATTGTTGACAACATATGTAGCAAGTGCCTGTTTTCTTTTTTTCTCTTGACAGGTATTGATGGTCAGACTCTGACAGAATCTGAACCAGCAGTTAAAAAGCCTGGAGAATCCCACAAACTGACCTGTACAACCTCTGGGTTCACATTCAGCAGCTACCGTATGAATTGGGTCAGACAGGCTCCTGGAAAAGGACTGGAGTGGATTGCTTTTATACACACATCTAGTTCTTCTGTCTATTACTCCCAGTCAGTCCAGGGTAGATTCACCATCTCCAGAGATGACTCCAGTAGTAAGCTTTATCTACAGATGAACAGTCTGAAGACTGAGGACACAGCAGTGTATTACTGCGCCAGAGACACAGTGAGAGACATTAATAGGAGATTCATACAAAAACTACTTCCTCTATTTACCACCACTGATTACATTCATTCTTTCAGTATCAACTTCCTTATAAAACTGATTGTGATGAACGTTTGTTTTTATTGTAAGACATAGGAATTCTGTTGTTATTTTCTGAATATTTAGGAATTATATTGTCTAATTTATTTTTTTATTAAACTAATGAAGTCATATATTAACATTGTTCAGGATAATTTTGATATGAATGATACATAAAGTGATCATAAACTTATACATAAACTATCTATGCTGATATTTAAATGCTCTGTATAAAGTGAAACTGTACTTGATCATACATATGATGAAAAAATTGTGTAATTAAGTCATTTGTACAATTCAACACAAATTTGTGATTTCACTGATAACATTCATTCATTCAGTATCAACTTCCTTATAAAACTGACTGTCATTAACATTTTATTTTATTGTCAGACATAGAAATTCTGTTGTCATTATCTGAATATTTAGGATACAAAAAATGCATGCATGTGATACAAAAATGTGTAATGAAGTCATTTGTACAATTCAAGACAATTTCAAGTTTGTAGAACAATGAGCAAAGAAAAATATTTGCTACTGAACAGTAAACATGATCACAAATATAATGACAGATTAATATAAATGTTGTCTGTTGTCAGTGAGTTTGTTAGTTGTCTGGCCATAAAATGATTTTCTCTATTCTTATTAAAAATAGGGTTAGTTAGTTTATTGTCACTTGTTCCTGTAGCAATTTTCTGACAATCTTCTGTAGAGGAGTGACTCCAGTTCAGTGAGTATTCATTCCAGTTTTACCGGATAATAAGTGAGAGTCAAATCCACTAATTTATTTATTCCTGTGAGGAGGAGTCAATGCAAAACCTTCATGTCTTCTTCCTCTACTTATCTGGTTGCAACTCAAACTTCAAACACAAAATTCAACCTTTGAATAATATTCTGATTAAGTAGAAGTTTCAAATATAGATTTCCTAATTCAAAATTAATTTAGCTTGTGTTGAAATTATTATGTTATTGTTTTGCACAACAAACAAAAGGCCAAACTCTATCCTCCCGAGAGGACAAGTCATTTCAAAACTTGGCCGACTTCCAACTTCATTGATCCAACTGCAAAGAAAATGACAAATTGTTTAGGTTCCACTGCGACTTTTGTATTATGCAAAGTAAAAAACTATTGCACGTTTAAAAACTTTGATGCAGTTCTCTGCTTGCTGTGAAGAGGAGTCAATGCAAAACGTTCATGTCTTCCACTTCTGTTATTTGCTTGGTCTAAATGAAAATAGGTTTTACGTCTTTGTCCTTTGTGTATTGTAGATTAATACTGACCTTTTTTTATTTATTTATTTTTTTCATACATATTTACATATTTCTTTTTACATATTTTTCACATATTCACATCAGTTTTCTTCACTCATATTACTACTGGGGTTTTCTTCCCCCCTGACATCCTGAATGTTCTGAGCACTTTGTGAGAAAAACAAAACAAAGAAACATTTGTTCAGAAGGTACTTTTTCTATTAAAACTTCATGATAATAAGTATTAACATTATATTAAAATTATTATTGCAAATTTTCAAAAGTTTAATCGGGTTCTCTGCTTTGATGTGAGGAGGAGTCAATGCAAAACGTTGATGTCTTCCACCTCTATTTATCTGACTGCAGAGAGGATGACAGAGAACAGTGGACACACAGTTTAACATGATGGACTATAGGACAGGACTGCTGCTTCTAACTATCTGCTGGGCAGGTGAAGATCTTCACTGATGTTTATCTGACATATTTACATTTATTTTACCAACTTGACGCATGTTGGACTCTTATTTTCTTTTTTCTTCTTCTTGACAGGTGTTGATGGTCAGACTTTGACAGAGTCTGAACCAGCAGTTAAAAAGCCTGGAGAATCCCACAAACTAACCTGTACAACATCTGGATTGTCATTCAGCAGCCGCTGGATGGCCTGGATCAGACAGGCTCCTGGAAAAGGACTGGAGTGGGTTGCAACTATCACTACTGATAGTAGTGGCAAGTACTACTCTCAGTCAGTTCAAGGCCAGTTCACCATCTCCAGAGACAACAGCAGAGAGCAGCTGTATCTGCAGATGAACAGTCTGAAGACTGAAGATTCTGCTGTTTATTATTGTGCTCGAGACTCACAGTGACTGGAGTTGGTTGAGCAGCTGTACAAAATCCAAAAATATTCATCAGACCCCCTTTAACTCACATGATAAACATCTTTTCTCAGCTCAAGTGGTTCAAGAAAATGATGTAATTCCTTCAGACTTACTTTTTGGAAACTGTAATATTATAATTTGGTTTTTAAAGCACATTTCCTGAGAGAGGAACGTTTTTAACAATAACTGTTACAGGATATTTTTACATGAATTTCAGTATGTGATAAAATTATTATATATAAAACACTAAACCTCCACACATCTGCAGTAAACTCATACTGTTACATGATTTTGTTGTCACTTCATTTTTTGTTGGCAAATGAATTTAACTAATAAAAGTAAAGTGAATACATGAAGTCTTTTAATATTAAAAGTAGACATTATTATATTTTTCACCATGTAAGACTATTTTATTTTAAACATGGATTTACAGTAGAGTAATCAAATCCAGTTTTTGGTGTGAGACAATGTTTTGTGGATGATGTGTTTTCATCCATTATCCAACTATTGTATATTATCCTTATCTATATTATTCTTCAAACAATTAATATTAGACTAAAATCAGTTTATCTACATTAACATATGAATAGATGGTAAATTATTTTAAATGTCATTTAAAACAAAATCATAGCACCATTATAAGTTCATAAATTAAATATATATCATGTTTAAGTACATATTCAGTACAGAGGAAACAGAGGAAAGACTGAACCTTTCAATTCAAAGTGATAAATAGAAGTAACAAGAAATAGATCCATTGTTCATTCAACAATATGCAAATACATGTGACTCATAAGGAAGTGAAGTGTGTGTCTGTGTGTCAGTGAGAGGACAGAAGAGCTCACATCAGTTCAGCTTCAACATCAACCATGTTCTCTGCAGCTCTGATGCTGCTGCTGGCAGGTGGATCCTGTGAGGAGCTTTCAGTGGATTCACACTAATAAACATATTAGAAACACTGAATAGTCAGATGAATGACAGAGATAATGTTGTTTTCTCTTTCCACAGGTGTGTACAGTATTGATCTCATCCAGCCAGACTCAATGGTTGTGCAGCCTGGACAGTCTTTGATCATCACCTGTCAGGTTTCTGGTTATTCTCTGACTGATGACAGCTATGCAACAGGTTGGATCAGACAGCATGAAGGAAAACCATTGGACTGGATTTTCCATATGTGGGGAGGAGGCAGCTTGGATTAAAATAATGCTCTGAAGAACAAGTTCAGCTACAGCAGAGATACTTCTGCTAGAACAGTGACAATAAAAGGACAGAATCTGCAGTCTGAAGACACAGCTGTGTAAAAAAAAAAAAACAGACCAGCAACCACAAAGACTCAACCAGGCACATGTTGTAAATGCAAATTTAAATGAATAATATTCAGTAGAGTATATGTTGCCACTCTCTGACAGAAGTAGTTGGGTATTTAAATGTTTTTGACCTAAAGTATATATCAGTATAAAGGAGCTTTTGAAATGCTCGACTTTTCCAGACAGCAATGATGCGATTCATTTAAATATTTTTATATCAGTGTTTTATGATGCTAATTGACTTATTGATTACATTTATAGACCATTTTCCTTTCCATGCAAAGAAAAAGTAATAATGAAATATTTTTTCCAAAAACAAAACAAAACAAAAAAAACCCTCCAACTTTTCTATCAAGACACACTTCTCTGTTTAAGATTATCATCCCAGAAGATGAAAACTTTGATGCTCCACTCAAACAATAATGAAATTAGTACATTTTTAGAAATTTCAAATGTTTTATTCATCACATGCTCATTCACTATGTGTATTGAAATGCAGGGTGACATACTCCTGATGCTGTGCTAAAACACATAGTTACAATTAAGAATGCTAATTAGAATAAGCGCAACATTAAGATAAAGCACAAAATTCAAAGGAAAAAAACATAAATATATTGATTGTGAATTAAAATGCCAAAGTGAATATTTGCTAATTTGCAGTTTTCAGCCAAAAATTTACTTTCAGTATTTCCAGAAAAATGTCAGTTTAAAATCATTAAAACACTGAGAACACACAGTCTCTCTTTATTAACTCAACATGTTCTTCTGTAGCTTTGTGTTTTCTCCCACATGCAGCTCTGATCTCTAAAGCCCCCTTAGACATGAACCTCTTTACATTAACCTTGTTGATTTTTTATCATCATGTCTGAATAAGCATCAGGGTTATTTTTATGTAAATCTGAGCATCTGTCAATCCATGTCGGAAAAGAGTTTAATTATCAGTTAATGATAATAAATGTGTCTGTGTTCTGAAGAACAAAAAACAAAACTATTCTAAATAATAATAGATTTATCTTAAATATGCATCAAAATATATGTGTTCCTTTTAAAAGTGCAGAATTTCTGCAGGATGCTTTTTTATAGCTTGACAGCATCCTTCTTTATGCGAAGTGAACTTCCTCACAGTCTGCTATAAACACTTTATATCATGCTGTCAGTTGCAGCAGAAGAAGAGAAGCTCCCATCAGATCACCTTCAATAGCAACCATGCTCTCTGTAGCTCTGCTGCTGCTGCTGGCTGCTGGATCCTGTGAGTCTCTCTGGATTTGTAAAAGTGAGCAGTTCTTCATTTGTTTCATTTGTTTCAAAATAGTTTCTTGTTTCAACAGGTGTGAAGTGTCAAACGTTGACACAGTCAGCCTCAGTGACTGTGCAGTCAAGTCAACAACTGACCATCAACTGTCAGGTCTCTTATTCTGTTAGCACCTATTGGACAGCTTGGATCAGACAGCCTACAGGGAAAGGACTGGAGTTGATTAGATATGGAGCAGCTGGATACACATCAGCCTACAAAGATTCACTAAAGAACAAGTTCAGTATTGATTCAGACTATTCCAGCAACACAGTGAGTCTAAATGGACAGAATGTGCAGCCTGAAGACACTGCTGTGTATTATTGTGCCAGAGACCCACAATAACACAAAGCATCAGCAGACCTGAACAAAAACCCCTCAGTGCCTGAACACTTGTAACATGAAGCCACCAGGGGAGGAGCCCTCAGACCACTAATGAGTTCAACACCACTTCACTGTAACAATAAAGAGACAAACAGTCTTTAAGTTTTTTTCTTTAATGGTTGTCTTATTTGAATTTACCAGCAATTGTGAAGTCTCTGACATTATATTCACTGATATATGCTGGTGATTCATCTGAGACTGTCCAATTTAAAACCAGAGGACTCTGCTGTGTATTATTGTGCCAAATACACACACTGGTTAAATTAAGCTGAGAGGCTTTACAAAAACCTAAAACACCTACAGGGGGCATCAGAATGACAATGACACCAAACATAAGAGCAACACATCTTGTTTGTTCTGGTTTCACCAATATAATGGTGAATAATTTACAGTGTTTGTTTTATTAAGACTGTTTGATGTCTAAATGTGTTTTTCATTCATATTAATGTGTATGAACAAAACATGTAAATTTTTAGACATTGATTGAAATAATAATCACATTTATGTATAGTATGTAAAAGTATGTAATATGTTGTGTTATTCAGTAATTACACATTTAAGTGATCAAATTAATAATTGGAGTTCAACATTCTCTGAATGCTCCCACAAGCTCAGTTTATGTAAAGCAACAAAATATCCTAATATAGGCATTTCGATGAGAAAAGATTTTATAAAGTGACTGTGGTGAATACAGTCACTAAATAATTGCATTGAAAAAAATAATATTTGAATGTGCCAAAATGTGTTTCCGTTAAACAAAGATAAAACTGAGATTGTGTAATTGGTGCCAAAGAACAATTAAAAGTCAGCGCTTGATTTAGACACTCCTGACATTGATGTCCTGGGATTTTGGTGCGAGACAGTGACTGTGTGTTCTCAGTGGCATTGCAAGCCACATGCTATTGTATTGTGTGAGAAATTGTAAACTGTATGGGTGTTACATTGATATTAACTCTGTTAAAGTATAAACGACAGTGTTGAGTTGTGCAGTCTCCAGGGAGTTCCACGTGGGGTTGGTGAAATAAGTATCAAATGTAAGTGTATTTTGTAAATATACGCTGTATATTTCCAGGCCAATATTGTGGGTTTATGGCTGCTAACCACGTAATTGTCTGGTTCTGTTTTTGTTGATAGTCATCGCCCACTGCTGTATTTCTTATTTCTTATTTCAGATTTCTTATTTTGTATTTCATATCTCATATTTTTTTTGTTACTTTTCTTTTAAATAATTTTTTTTTGGTACTCACTCCGCCTCAAGCTGTGAAAGCACATGAGCTGCTCTCTAAAAGAACTCAGTAGCTTACACGCTGTTAAAATGACCTGTTGCAAACGTGGTCAACAATAAAATTCAAGCTACAAGAACCCCAAAATAATTGTGTAATATAAATTAAGCCTGAATTGATGGAAATCAATTCTAAACCTTACATTAAAACAATTACAAAATCAGCCAACTGTCAATTTAAAGGATTAATTAGACATTTTGGGAAAGACACTTATTCGCTGTCTTGCTGAGAGTTAAATGTGAAGATCAATTCTACTCTGATATGTACTCATATCCAAATACACTGACTTGCTTTTAAGAATATACATGACACAAATCAGGATTTTGGTTACTTGTGACATAATAGTCCATCCTTCTTCTATAACCTGTCAGTGTCTTTCTTTATGCAAAGTGAACTTCCTCACAGTCTGCTATAAACACTTGATATCATGCTGTCAGTTGCAGAAGAAGAGAAGCTCCCATCAGATCACTTTCAATAGCAACCATGCTCTCTGTAGCTCTGCTGCTGCTGCTGGCTGCTGGATCCTGTGAGTCTCACTGAGCCAGAGACACTGACAGTATGATCACAGCACACTGACTGTTCACTGTTGTTACACTGATTCAATACTCAACATGTTTTCCTCCACAGGTGTGAAGTGTGAAACGTTGACACAGCCAGCCTCAGTGACTGTGCAGCCAGGTCAACGTCTGACCATCACCTGTCAGGTCTCTTATTCCCTTAGCAGCTATTGGACAGGTTGGATCAGACAGCCTGCGGGGAAAGGACTGGAGTGGATTGGAAGTAGATATACTGGAGGTACAGCCTACAAAGATTCACTAAAAAACAAGTTCAGTATCAACTTAGACTCTTCCAGCAAAATAGTGACTCTAAACGGACAGAATCTACAGCCTGAAGACACTGCTGTGTATTATTGTGCCAGAGACCCACAATAACACAAACCATCAGCAGACCTGAACAAAAACCCCTCAGTGCCTGAACGCTTGTAACATGAAGCCAACAGAGGAGGAGCCCTCAGACCACTAATGATTTCAACACCACTTCATTGCTACAATAACAGTGGGAATCTTTCTGGGCCTCTCTAGGCAACAATGATTCCAAAGCAACTGGACTTAGATTTGTCTTATGAAGACGTTTCGCCTCTTATCCAAGCGGCTTCATCAGTTCGTAACGCATCGGCCTGACTAGTCCTCACTAGTGAGGACTAGTCAGGCCGATGCGTTACGAACTGACTAGTCTGACTAGTGAGGACTAGTCAGGCCGATGCGTTACGAACTGATGAAGCCGATGCGTTACGAACTGATGAAGCCGCTTGGATAAGTCCAGTTGCTTTGGAATCATTGTTGCCTAGAGATAAATATGACCTGGACAAATGAGAATATACACAGGCTTTCTGGGCCTCACATACCTGAACTTGAACTAAATGCTAGAGATGAGTTAAGAACAACTCATTCTTCAGTGAAACAACTTTAAATGTTTTCCACTAAAAGGTTTATAAAACTATTAAAAACTTATATTAACAGCAACTTTTTTCAAAGTAATTTTAATTAAAATTTAAATTAGATTAAATGACTTTATCTGACAGCTTGTCTTAAAAAGCTATTCATGTGTGTTTTGCCACTGTGTGCACAGTATCTTCCTGGATCCATGTTCTTCATCCACAGTATGTTTACACTCTATCTAACATTGTTGTTCTGTTTCTCCATAGTGTGTTTTTAGTGTCATAAATAATAAAAATGAATAAAAGCTGAATTCCATTTTGCTGCAGTTTTAAAGGGTTGGTGTTGTGGAAAACAAGAAAAATTAGCTTTGGGATGGATTAGGGTGAATTAGGTGAATGGCTTAATATAGTAAAGTTTCCTTACTCCTGTTTGTTCTACAAATGTACAGTGATCAATCTGATTCTCTCCTTCCTGTGAAGAGGAATTAATGCAAACATTTATATGTCTTCCATTTCTACTTATCTGTCTAACTTATCTCCACATTCACAGAGTAAAACAGGCAATAGGCAAGTTTTGTTTTTTTTTGTTTTTTTTTACAGTTTTTAAACAGTTTCTATCACATTGTTTGTTTTTTCATTTGGTTATATAACTTTGTCAAACAACTGCTTTATACTTGATTTATTTTCTTATTTATAACACATCTATAACCAACACAGATGGGGGCAAAATGTGACAGTTATTGCTAAAGAAAGTATTTCATCAATGCATGAACGAACATAGTTTTCTTCTAAGCTACAGATTTAATTTTTTTGCATATCTTCACACAGGTTTCAGTTCCTGAGCAGCTGTTTATCTCAAGGCTCCAAGTCTGTGGCTTCAAACACCTGCAAACACTGAAACCATTAAATCTTTTATGCAAGATTAGGTTCTCACACTATTTGCATGATTCTGACTGAAGTCACTGTATTTCTTTTTGCAGCAAATATAATAAATACATACTTACAGTGAGTAAGCAAAAGTATTTGTACGTATATTTTCTCTTATTGAAGAATGTCTTTAACTCCCAGTGGATTTATTAGAAGGTGAAGACTACAGTACAACTGAGGCTGTTCAATTTTAGAAACACCAAACCCCACTGTAAAACATATCTGATAATAATAGTTTACCTTCTCAAAGTTCACTCAGCTTGTCATTCTAGTCATGTAGCTGGAGATGTCTTATTGCAGGCTCAGATTAAAGGAGTTCTGGGCTGATTTATCCCTGATTCACCCCTCCAGACAATCAGAGGAAAAATCTGGTCTGGACCTTGGTCAGTACTGATGTTCAGATTATCTGCTAATGTGAGGAGTTTATAGATCCAATCTTAAACCTCCAGAACGGCTTGCAGACTCATCAGTGCCAACCTGACCACAATAGCCAATGAGAGACACAAGTCCACAAGGAGACAGAAGTGTTACAAGCTAATGTTGGTGCAAGACTGCAGATAAAACCCTCTCATGCTTTTTTTTTTCTCCTGGATGGCGATGGAATAACTCGCCCTACACTGCCTCTCTCTGCCTCACTGTGCCTCTGATTGGCTAGGACTTCTTTCCTTCATTGGTTAGGTTACTTAGGTTTAGGCATGAGGTAACCCAGTCTCACATCAAAATGCACAATAGCTATGCTGGTCCACAAAGTAAATTGTTGGGTATCTGACAGACCGCATCAGTCTGGTGGGCAGATCAGAGGAGCAGATGCCAAGGAAGTGGCATTTTCCTTACTGTCCCTAATAACTCAATAGTATGATTATGGTTACTTTTATGGCCATACATTTTAATTACTTCAAATTTGATTGTAAAAAATCAAGTTGTTTTTTTTCTATTTATTTGGTTTGTTTTGTTGTTGTTTTTTTTGCTGCTGTCTGTCTGTTGTTCTTCTTTTCAGAGCCTCTCTTGTCTTTTTTCTACATCAAAATTAAAAAAACAAAACATCAGGAGCAATTTGGGATAACACACTCATCTTCCGGATCCACAGCCCATACATTCCCATACATTCCCATACATTCCCATACATTACAAGTGCTGATTGGTGCTTTGCAGCTGGAACCTCATAGCACCAAGTTGAAGACTGATTTTTGAAAGAGAACCTTTTCTTTTCTCCAATTTTAGAGTCAATAATGCAAGAATAGTAGTGATAGAGATGTGTCATGAGAGGTTAAGAAGCCACAAGCTTATACAACAGACCTCCCTTCAATTTAAGGAAAAAAACAAACAACTAAAAAGGGAAAAAAACACCAAGCAAACATAATTTAGGAAGATATAGCAAAAAATAAATGACAAGAAGAAGCACACAAAAGAAGGGAAAAATGAAACAATAAAACAATGAAGATTTTTAATAATACCTCTAGAGGGTGGTCTAGAACTGACTTGGTTTGATCCTCATGCTGATCTTAATGAATCATGTACATTTAAGGTAACATCAAGAAAGAACATAAGTGATTGGATTGGTCTTATTTGACATCAGACTATTTTCACATTGATTAAAGGTAAAATTCACATTCACATTTTCTTCACTATGATGTTGTCATTGAACTGAGATCCAAGTCCAATCAAGTTCTTCCATTTGAGGAGGAGTCAATGCAAAATGTCTTCCTCTATTTATGTGACTGCAGATGGATGACAGAGAACAGTGGACACACGGTTTAACATGATGGACTATAGGACAGGACTGCTGCTTCTAACTATCTGCTGGGCAGGTGAAAATATTTACACTTCTTGGATTGAATCCGTCTTCAAATTGTTGACAACATATGTAGCAAGTGACTATATGTAGCAAGTGACTATTTTCTATTTTGTTGATGGTCAGACTCTGACAGAATCTGAACCAGCAGTTAAAAATCCTGGAGAATCCCACAAACTAACCTGTACAACCTCTGGATTCACATTCAGCAGCTACTACATGGCCTGGGTCAGACAGGCTCCTGGAAAAGGACTGGAGTGGATTGCTTATATAGGCACAAGCAGTTATCCTATCTATTACTCCCAGTCAGTCCAGGGTAGATTCACCATTTCCAGAGATGACTCCAGCAGTAAGCTCTATCTACAGATGAACAGTCTGAAGACTGAGGACACAGCAGTGTATTACTGTGCCAGAGACACAGTGAGAGACAGTAATAGGAGACTCATACAAAAACTACTTCCTCTATTTACCACCACTGATTACATTCATTCTTTCAGTATCATCTTTCTTATAGAACTGTGTAGGAACATCAGTTATTATTATAAGATCCTCGTTTATGAAGGGGGCACCACTTCCCATTAAAGCTTGTTTTAACTGTGTCGGGAATAAACACAGAAGCAACTTCTATCAATCTCAAATCTGAGGTGCTCGCTCCGATTCAGTGATCTTAATTCTCTGCTAAAATTGAATTCACAGACAACGACTTACTACAAAAATATATTTATTAACTAAATAATAATAAACAAATAATAAAATGTGACATTAATACAAATGGATGAGTGAACATGTAACCAAGATGAAATTAAAATGAGTATAAATTATAGAATAGGTAATGGTGAAATGTTTATTGTAAAAATTAAATTTGGGTTGGAATTTGGGTAGCTTCTCTAATGAAATTTTACTAGAGGGTTCAGTTAAACGACACCGACTCTTAACCACTAGGTGTAGCAGCAGTGATGTGGTTTCAGCTTACTTCGTGCAGCGTTGTTTGTATGACTCAGCGATGATTCAGCTGGGGTCCGGGATGACTCAGCGGTGATTCCGGCAGCTGTTTTGCGTCACTGGGCGTCAGCTGGGCAGACTGTCCTGCAGCGGGTACCGAGGATGGGTTACCCTGCGAGTCGGGAGCCTTTTGGGCCAACTGGCCTGCAGCGGGTACCGAGGAAGGGTCACCCGGCGAGTCAGGAACAAAGTCTTTTGTTACGGTTTCTTCAGATGGTTGCTATAACAATCACAGAGTTTGCCGTAACAGATGATGAAGTTGAATTTGGTGATGATGTCTTGATCCGTCGAGAGAGCGGTAATCGTTTAATTGAAGTCTCTGGCTTACTGACTTTCTTGCCAAATAAATATTCAATAATTCAATAATGTTCAATAATAATTTCACCGGTCGGACGGAACTAGATTTCGAAGTAAATTAAATTGCAAGTGTCCAGGATGGCGTTTCCTGGCAGGATATCTAATTTAAATGTAAGTTTACGTAGATTCACTCAAAGTTAGACTGCTAACAAGAGTTGCAGCAAAGAACTGGAAAAAAAACTAAGTTAGAAGAACAAAAGAAAAAGAGCGCACGCGAAAGGCCTAATAGGAGCCTAGTACAAAAAATCAAAAAGATGGAAAAGTAAGAGAGAGAGTAAAGGCAAGAGCATGTGAAGCGCAGCCGGTATGCTTGTTTTATACGAGGCTAGCGTGAGGGCGTTCCTAGGAGGTTGAAACTATTTCTCGCACGCAAACAAGACATATGATCTCCGGCTTTTAGATAAGCATTTCACCATGACCATCAGTTTCAATATTAATTACACATATATGAGACATTAGATGCATGTTAAGAGTGCATGAATCTTCTATAACCACATATACAGCAACTGACGTTGAAGCACTTGATAAATTGACCAGATAGAGTATCTTACATATTACTTGATGTTATTTTTGCAATCACTAAATGAGACTTATTCACACACATTGTAGTTACAAACTTTATCTTACTATTAGCTGGGATGCATAATATAACTACTAAGACTATTCTTTTATCTACCATGGTAATACTTCATACGTGTCAAATCTAATTTCTAGTCTATATAGAGTATGATGGAAATGTAATATTTGATTGTGATTCGCAGAACATTTAACCCGAATAAAGTTGTCCATTGGGTGGCACCGTGGTTACCTCAATATGAATTCAATTAAATCTGGATATTTCAGCTTTACTGTGTCGCAGGAAAACCTGAGTTGGATGGTTTTAATCAGCATTCAATATTAAGCAGTAATATACAGATTGCAAGATGAATAAACATTCAGAAAACTGTGAATCAAAAACTCTTGAATTTGTGGGAGCACAGAAATTCAACCAAGCTCAGCTGAATTTACGATGGGTCTGGTTATGTTATCTTGGGGTAACATCAGGGCGAGAAACAAGGGAATCTTGTTAAAGAATGTGAAAAGAAAAACATTGAGGTAAAAGAAGAGAAACAGGCTGAGGGGGTTCACCATGATAAACAGTCTTTCTACAGGTCTCCAGAGAAGGGTCCTTTTGATCCGGTATTCATGAAATGTGGTTTGACAATTAGTGTCAATGTGTAAATTGTTGGGGAGAGTGCACCGGTTATCCTCCCCCGTGCAGTTCAGGAAGAGGACAGTTTCTGCTGAGAGTCAAACTGACACTTTAAGGTGATTAAAAGGGGTCTTCAGTTCATCTGAGAGCCTTCTCAGATGGCATAGAATACACATCCATACCTTTGAGGTCAGAGGTTACTGTTGGTTTGGCCACAAACCTCTCAAAATGATGTTAGGGGAAAACGTAGTCAACTGGTTCTCCTACAACTGACTGTGATAAATATTTGTTTTTATTGTCAGACATAGAAATTCTATTATTATCTGAATATTTAGGAGTATATTTTTATATATATATTTATTTATTTATAAGTCATACATTAACATTTTACAGGATAATTTTCATGATACATGAACTGTAAAGCCAGTGATTCAAACTGCAAGTTGCTCTTTAAATACAGTAAAAACTTACATGAATATAGAAAATTAAAGTAGAGATGTATTTCTTTCTTCATGGGAAAAAGATATTTCATGTTTTGATTCTTGGAAGCAATGTTTAGAGAATGATGATAAATAAATGCTTTGTATATAGTGAAACTGTAATTTTAATACGTAATAATAAATACATACATAAAGATCATGCATGTGATACAAAAATGTGTAATTAAGTCATTTGTACAATTCACCACAAACAAAAATAAAATTTGCTACACATAACTACATTTACAAACAATCCTAAAACTGGGATTTTTTTACAGTTAAAAAAAATCTGTGTAGCATTAAGATATTTGACAAATCATTTTGGCCTTTTATTGAAATATCTACTTGTCTAACCTGTGATTAACAGTCAACATGATCACAAATATTGTGACGGATCAATGAAATTGCTGCTTTATTATTTTCAGTATAGTGAGTTTTTCGGCTGAAAAAAAGATGAAGATTTCCAGCATTCTTATTACAAATAGTGTTAGTTAGTTTATTGTCACTTTGGAAAGTCATTGTGTTCCTGTCCACAGCTGAGAAATGCAACAACACATTCATAGAGTAAAAAAACCAATAGCAAAGAGCTCTGTAGAGGAGTGACGCCTGTTCAGTGAGTATTCATTCTCCAATTTCATCAGATAATAACTGAAAGCCAAATCGAGCTTTTCGTTGTGTCAGCATTTTATTTCACTTTAATTTCCCTTTTCTGTTGAAAGGTGTTGATGGTCAGAATCTGATCCAGTGGTTAAAAATCCTGGAGAATCCCATAGACTCACCTGTTCAGCCTCTGTATTCACACTCAACAGCTGCTGGATGGCCTGGATCAGACAGGCTCCTGGAAAAGGACTGGAGTGGATTGCAACTGATGGTGGTGGTAGCTACATCTACTACTCTCAGTCAGTTCAAGGCCGGTTCACTGTCTCCAGAGACAACAGCAGAGAGCAGCTGTATCTGCAGATGAACAGTCTGAAGACTGAAGATTCTGCTGTTTATTATTGTGCTCGACACTCACAGTGACTGAGTTGGTTGAACAGCTTTACAGAATACTACAATACTCATCAGACCCTCACTACTTCACATGATTAATGTTGTCAGTTCAGTTCAGGAAAATGATGTAATTCCTTCAGACTCAAACACCTTCTTGGAGCCAACAATAATCTATGTTTTTAAAGAGAGAATCCAATGACAGTTCTTGAGAAAGATTTGAATTCTCTTACCAAAAGCAACTTTTTTATATGAATATCAGTATCTGAGCAGCTCACAGTGACACAGGAGGAAGCAACACTGTACAAAAACTCGCCAAATTCATTGAGGCAATAAAACAGACGATAATGTTTTCTAAATCCGAATATGAAGAAAACATAGCTGCATCCCTCTACAGGCAGGATCAGATCCACATAAACGGTGTCTTTATTCATTAATTTATTTATTTATTTTTATTTTTAAATTAATATTACTTTAGTGTCAACAATACTAATCCACCACCACCATGCCATTTTGCACAGTTAAAATAACATTATTTGATAAAGTGAACAGTTGTTTCATTAAACGCAGGGATATTGTGTCAAGATTGAGTACTTATAACGTTGACACAGCCAGCCTCAGTGACTGTGCAGCCAGGTCAACATCTGACCATCAACTGTCAGGTCTCTTATTCTGTCAGCAGTTATGCTACAGCTTGGATCAGACAGCCTGCAGGGAAAGGACTGGAGTGGATTGGAAGGGGATATACTGGAGGTTCATTCTACAAAGATTCACTAAAGAACAAGTTCAGTATGAACTTTGACTCTTCCAGCAACACAGTGACTCTAAACGGGCAGAATGTGCAGAATGAAGACACTGCTGTGTATTACTGTGCCAGAGACCCACAATAACGCAAACCATCAGCAGACCTGAACAAAAACCCCTCAGTGCCTGAACACTTGTAACATGAAGCCACCAGAGGAGGAGCCCTCAGACCACTAATGATTTCAAGTCTAAGTCAAACAGTCTATGAATACTGTTTACTGTACATTAATATTGAACATGTGTAAATAAGTGTAATAGAAGCAATTAAATGCATGATCCAATAATATAGATAGTAGAACATTTTCATCAATGATATAACTGAATAACTATATTTTTAATAAGTTCTGAATCACTTCTCTTCAGCCTTCATGGTGTCATTTATCATGTATAACTATAGAAATTTGAGTTTATTTATGATCACATCCACTTCCACTTTCTCTTTTTGTTGGCTGGAGAAAAGGCACAATTGAACCCCTCACCTTCAGTCTATTAAAGAAATGTATATATTTATTATCAACAATATAAAAATTGATAACAAACATCAGAATGTGCATTGGCACATAATGAAGGTGTGTATATACCGAAGAGCTCACAGTTTGAACATGTTCTCTGTAGCTCTGATACTGCTGCTGGCAGCTCCATCTTGTGTGGATTCACAACCAGATACACATTTTTCAGTGCAGAATGATCTTCTTGTAGACCTTGTTTGAGATGGCGAAGCAGCATATTGTAAATCCTATTGAGTGATATTTTTGTCAAAGCTAAGGTTTTGTGTCAGGATAAGAACAGAAACCATTCACATGTGTTCTGGGGAAACTCTGGCATCTAGAAATTTAGAATTATTTTTACTTGTAGGTCATACCATTTTGGGATTTTTCTTTTGAATAATACTTTATAAAACGTTATTACTAATTTAAATCTTACAGCAAAACCCGATCTCAAGAAGAATTCTGACCGACAAATTTCTAAATTAAATTCAGGACACATTTTAAATTCACATGGCATAAAGTCATTAATTAATTTGGTAAGATTCCCAACTCTGATTATACATTATAATAGTGTGAGTTTATGTTTTGTCTGTCTAAATGATGGACAAATCCAATCCAAACGTTTCCTCCCTGAGAGGAGGAGTCAATGCAAAACTCAGAAGTCTTCCTCCTCTACTTATCTGACTGCAGAGAGGATGACAGAAAACAGTTGACACACAGGTTAACATGATGGACTATAGGACAGGACTGCTGCTTTTAACTATCTGCTGGGCAGGTGAAGATTTTCACAGATCTTGAGTTGAAGCTGTCTTCAAATTTTTGACAACATATGTAGTAAATGACTCTTCTTTTTGGTTTGACAGGTGTTGATGGTCAGACTCTGACAGAATCTGAACCAGCAGTTAAAAAGCCTGGAGAATCCCACAAACTGACCTGTACAACATCTGGATTCACATTCAGCAACTACTGGATGGCCTGGATCAGACAGGCTCCTGGAAAAGGACTGGAATGGATTGCTTATATCAGCAGTGGTGGTGGTAGTAGCAAATCCTACTCTCAGTCAGTTCAAGGCCGGTTCACCATCTCCAGAGACAACAGCAGAGAGCAGCTGTATCTGCAGATGAACAGTCTGAAGGCTGAAGATTCTGCTGTTTATTATTGTGCTCGAGACTCACAGTGACTGAGTTGCCTGAACAGCTGTACAAAATCCTACAATACTCATCGGACCCCCTTTAACTCACATGATAAATGTGTTTTCTCAGCTCAGATGGTTCAGGAAAATCATGTAATTCCTTCAGACCCAAACTTCTTTTTTGGAAACAGAAGTATTATAATTTGGTTTTTAAAGCACATTTCCCAAGAGAGAGAAACATTTTTAACAATAACTGTTAGTAAGGACTTTTTTATATGAATTTCAGTATGTGAGCAGCTCTCTAAAAGCTCAACTTTATCTTAATGTCTGTGGCTTCAAAAATCTGCAACACTGAAACTATTATTATATGTAATATTCTAAACCTTCACACAGCTGCAAAAAACTCATACTGTTACATGATTTCATTGTCATTTCTTTTTTTATTGGCAAATGTATTAAAAGTAGATATTATCATGTTTTTCACCATGTAATTTAAACAGATTTACAGTCGAGTCATCAAAGACAGATTTTGTTGTGAGACAATATTTTGTGGATGATAATGTGTTTTCATCCATTATCCAACTATTGTATATTATCCTTATCTATATTATTCTTCGAACAATTAATATTAGACTAAAATCAGTTTATCTACATTAATACATGCATAGATGGGAAGTTATTTTAAATGTTATTTTAAACAAAATCATAGCACTATTATAAGTTCACTAAACTAAATATATATCATATTTAAGTACATATTCAGTCTGGAAACTGCAGATGAAAGACTGAAACTTTCACCTCAAAGTGATAAATAGAAGTACTAAGAAATAGATAATTGCTTATTCAACAATATGCAAATAAATGATATTCATAAGGAAGTGAAGTGTGTGTCTGTGTGTCAGTGAGAGGACAGAAGAGCTCACATCAGTTCAGCTTCAACATCAACCATGTTCTCTGCAGCTCTGATGCTGCTGCTGGCAGCTGGATCCTGTGAGGAGCTTTCAGTGGATTCACACTAATAAACACATCAGAAACACAGAATAGTCAGATGAATGATGGAGATAATGTTGATTTCTCTTTCCACTGGTGTGTGCAGTATTGATCTAATCCAGCCAGACTCAATTGTTGTGCAGCCTGGACAGTCTTTGACCATCACCTGTCAGGTCTCTGGTTATTCTCTGACTGATGACAGCTATGCAACAGGTTGGATCAGACACAGTGAAGGAAAACCAATGGACTGGATTTTCCATCAGTGGGGTGGAGAGACCTTCAAACAAAATAATGCTCTGAAGAACAAGTTCAGCTACAGCAGAGACACTTCTGCTAGAACAGTGATAATAAAAGGACAGAATTTGCAGCCTGACGACACAGCTGTGTATTACTGTGTCCGCTACACCACAGTGATACAAACCACCAACAGACCTGCACAAATACCCAGCAACCACATGACTCAACCACTAATATATTTTTCAAAGGTGGATTATCTGTAAATTCAGCTTCATACTTAACATACAATCCATTTTTTCATCATTTCACTTAATCAATTTCAATTTAGATTTCTTTTAACCTCACATTATTATTATTATCCTTGTTTTATTATAAGTCACTTTATAACATTAAGAAAAAAAAACAAAGAAACATTAATTTACTTGGCAGATGCTTTTTGTCCGATCCAACCATACCACTACACAAGTGCTTTTGTGTATAAATGACTAATTATTATTCTGAAAATTGCATCATCAGTTTTTTAGATGTCCAAACATTTGTTGGTTTCAGTTCTTGCAGTATGAAAATCACGTTATAGGCTGAGTTTAAGCTAAACAACATATAATGTTCTCAAGTTATTTGAAATTTTGCATCACAATAATAAAAAAATATATGCGTTTGTTTTAGGGGAATCTCTGACATCCACATATTTGGAAGAAAAATGTAATTATTTAATGTATGTGGTTGATTTTTCAGTTGTGCGTTATGTTTCTGCTTGTAGCTTGTAGTGTTTGGGGATTTTCATGTTAATAATTCTCATGCATGATATTGTTATTATGAGAACAAAATCTAACAAAATCAATTCAAATTTGGGACAAATTTCAAACTCATAATGTGTGAATGAAATTCATTTGTCTCTAGTCACAACTCTCACTGTACAAAAATTTAAAATTGTCTGTGTTCAACAAACAAGGAGGAGTCAATGCAAAACCTTCATGTCTTACACCTCTACTTATCTGACTGCAGAGAGGATGACAGAGAACAGTGGACACACAGGTTAACATGATGGACTATAGGACAGGACTGCTGCTGTTAACTATCTGCTGGGCAGGTGAAGATCTTCTTTGATCTTTATCTGACATATTTACATTTGTATTACCAACTTGATGCATGTTGGACTCTTTTTCTTTCTATTGACAGGTGTTGATGGTCAGACTCTGACAGAATCTGAACCAGCAGTTAAAAAACCTGGAGAATCCCACAAACTGACCTGTACAACATCTGGATTCACATTCAGCAACTACTATATGTACTGGATCAGACAGGCTCCTGGAAAAGGACTGGAGTGGATTGCAGCTATCAGTTATGGTGGTGGTAGTAGCAAATACTACTCTCAGTCAGTTCAAGGCCGGTTCACAATCTCCAGAGACGACAGCAGACAGCAGCTGTATCTGCAGATGAACAGTCTGAAGACTGAAGATTCTGCTGTTTATTATTGTGCTCGAGACTCACAGTGACTGAGTTGGTTGAACAGCTGTACAAAATCCTACAATACTCATCATCTGTTTTGGTAGCATTTAATAAAACAGTATGTTTAATAATCAATTACAGAAACATTTGTCTCTGCATTCCTTAAAGTTGTTTGTTCCTCAAAATTAGTTTTTTACTAAACATGAGAATTATAAAACTTCATGAAACATTTGTCTGGGTATGAAATAAAGAAAATACGACTACTTCTACAAATTACAATACACATGTTTAATAAGAAATTACAGCAACATTTGTCTCTGCATTACTTAAAGTTGTGTGTTCCTCACAAATATTTTTAATAAACATAAGAAAGTCATGATACATTTACCCAGGTAAGAAATAAAGAAAATACAATCTACTACAAATAACAATTAAGATGTTTAAAAATAATAAGGGTTTCTATAAATGAAGACAACATAATGTCTATAAATTATGTGGAATATTAATATGAATTTGTGGAAAAAAGGTGCAGTTTCTTTTACAGAATCACTAGAGGTCAGTGTCAAGTTTCTCTCTCCTCTTTTACAATAAGGAAACACTCAGATCTGCTTTTCTCATTGATCTTAACTGACTGACACTTGAACCCTGCACTGACCTAAAGCCTGATACTCCTGCTTGACATGCAGACTGTAGTTAAAATGTTTTACCCAAAACTAAAGTTATGTTTGTTTGATTCAGCTAATTTTGAATCATAAAGTTTGACTCTATTTGATATTTACCATCAGCAGTGATTGCAGTTCAGTCTGTCTGATAGACTCTGCACAGTCTCACATTATTAATGTCCTCAGGTCAACTAATTCACAATTACACAACACACAGTCATCTGAGTATCACTGATGTATGACTGAGCTTTAAAAAATATTAAAAATATAAAATGTAAAAAATAAAAAAATATAATGTAAATATAATTTAAAAATCTGACTCTTCCATCACATACTGTTCTCTGTGTGTCTGTGTCTTCAAACATTTGAAAACATTGAAACCATTCAACATCTTTTATGCAAACACCACCATCAAACTCAACTTTTCATGATATTTACATGATCCTGCTGCTGTTGCTCTATTTCTGTTTGAAAGGAATAAATACGTTAAGTTAACAAATAATGTATTAATTTGTATTAATAATGTATTAAGATGTAATTAAATTAGAATATCACATGTAAAGCAGAGGTGATTTAGAGGTGTGTTTTCATTTTGCAGATATACAGTAATAACAGTCATCAGATTCTTCTGTTAAGCTCCAATTAGAACAACATTAATGCATCATGTGTTTGATTCTATGCAAACTCAGTGATCCTCCTTGTTTCTCAGCTATAAAAACTTCACATCAGACTGTCAGTGGAGATCACAGCACATCAGCTTCACCATAAACCATGTTCTCTGTAGGTCTGCTGCTGCTGTTGGCAGCTGGATCCTGTGAGTCTCTCTGGATTTGTTATAGTCAGCAGTTCCTCCTGTTCTTTGATAATTTGTCATTTGAAATGTTCTTCTTTTAACAGGTGTGAAGTGTGAGACATTGACACAGCCAGCCTCTGTGACTGTGCAGCCAGGTCAACGTCTGGCCATCACCTGTCAGGTATCTTATTCTGTTAACAGCTATTGGACAGCTTGGATCAGACAGCCTGCAGGGAAAGGACTGGAGTGGATTGGAATGAGAAACAAAATGGAGGGAGACTCATACAAAAACTAGGAGACTCATACAAAAACTACTTCCTCTATTTACCTCAAAGACCTGGAACATTCAGTAGTCTAAATAATGATAATAATAATTGTCCTGAATTGCTGGATTTGATGGTTTCTTTTCATTCATAATTAAATTTCCTCTCACAAGGGTCTATTAAAAGAACATTCATTTTAACATATTAATGTCTAATCTCCACTAACACTGTGTTTGAATATATCACAAAATATAAAAATGAATAAAATGTTGAGAACTAATATCTTGAAAATATTAGTGCATGGACAAGAACATATAGTTAAATGCTGATATAAATAAGTCCACTTAGCAGATTTTCTTCTTTTGTCTTTTTCTCATTATGAATGACCTCAAATTCCCAATATGCAGGCTGTTACTCATTTTACATTTAAGTCTGATGTTCTAATTTGATTGTATAATGAATTCATTCATAAAATACATGATTATGTGACATTTTGTATGAAATAAAAAGTAGGGAATAAAGACATATACATTCATCAATTTAAAAAAGACCACTTTTCAAGATACTTAATGACAATTTAAAGAACCTAGAAAACAAAAACACCAAAAAGGAGCAAAGTGGCACCAATATTGGAGCAGCTTGGTCCTGGATGGTGGAGAGAGGAGGTTTGCATCAAAGGTACTGAAGCTGCAGGAAGGTGTGTGGTGTTGGATAAATTTGGTGAGGAATGAAGGTTCCTGGTTGTGGAGGGCTTTGACGAAAGTCACAAAGCAATCAATATTCAAACCTACATAACATACATCAACACACGTGCACAATTGAATTCACAAAATGGCAGCAGCGCTTAGCGTAATTACGGGTTGAACTTGGCTAACAAGCTGGAGCTAGCTTAAACACATACTTTATCATACTCAGGAAACTTTACTTTAACTCACTCAAAACGTTATACATACACTCACTTAACACTCAAAACATCTTACAAAATTATTACAACCACCTTAATAGGGTAAAATACTGACAACATGCCAGAAACGGGGAGGAATAATCACGAGAGTGATAAAGTATTGTTTCTTCAGTGAGAGCGTTTACTCGAATGAAGAAAACACCGCGAGTTCCCCTGGGTATGTGGGTGGAGCCAAAAGCAATCTCAAGTTAAGACATTGCAGATCGCTGATACTCTGTAATCTTAACACACAATGAAATAAACAATAAATGAATTAACACTTTTTAGCATTTTAACATTTTTTAACAAAATGAATTTCTATTTTTCCTTTTAACCATTTTAAACACATTTTATAACTCATTTCTCATGCCTGTATGATTTTTAACCTTATCAAAGCATTTTAAATGTACTGTCTTTTTAAGCATATATGAACCATTAGTGTATCTTTTAACTTGTCACAAGTACATCTTCAAAAAGTTAAAAACTTACAGCAAATGACCTTTTTTGTCTTGACAGGTGTTGATGGTCAGACTCTGACAGAATCTGACCCAGCAGTTAAAAAACCTGGAGAATCCCACAAACTGACCTGTACAGCCTCTGGATTCAGATTCAGCAACTACTATATGTACTGGATCAGACAGGCTCCTGGAAAAGGACTGAAGTGGATTGCAGCTATCAGTGATGGTGGTGGTAGTAGCAAACACTACTCTCAGTCAGTTCAAGGCCGGTTCACCATCTCCAGAGACAACAGTAGACAGCAGCTGTATCTGCAGATGAACAGTCTGAAGACTGAAGATTCTGCTGTTTATTATTGTGCTCGAGACTCACAGTGACTGAGTTGCCTGAACAGCTGTACAAAATCCTACAATAGTTATCCTTACTGGGCTCATAGACAACAACAACTATTTCATACGATTAATGTCTTCAGTTTAAGTAGTTCAAGAAAATTTTGTAAATCCTCTGCTCCTACTCATCTTTGGAGCACAATGTGATATTTTGTTGGGCCTTAAAGATATTTTCCAAGACAAAAATATTTCTATTAAAAAAGTATATTGTTTAGATATGTAAATCATATTAACAGACAGAACTGTCATCCTTATTACGAAAGAGCTCAAATGAAGACTTCTGACACCTAAGAGATAACAATCCTTTACAGGTTTTTGGACTCACTATTTGGACAAGAAGGAAAAGTGCTTCAAAAGCTTCAAAAACTCCATCTAACCAGAACTAGCTCAAGTCTTCATGCTATTTGAGTATTTACCCTGTTACTTCACTGCAGTAATTAAATAGATACTGTACATACAGCCACTCAGTAAAATATTTGATGAAAACTGATCATTGATCTATTTTTATTTAAAATCTTTCTTTCTCTTTCTTATCTTCACTCCTTTCTCACAGAGATTTAATACAAAATAAAATACACAAAAATTACTATAACAATAATAAAGTGTTGGCTGTGAAAAAAAATCAGAAAACATTCACATTAACCTGAGGTATCTTCATAAACTTTATATGATTTTTTAAAAATCATGAATTAAAATGATGAATGAACTCACTCTCTATATAAATCTTCTTTTATACAATATAATTCAACAATAACTTAATTTGATTAAATAATTTATTTCTACTTCAGTCTAGATTTGAGAAGAAATGCTGACTTCCACTGTCAATAGAACCTATTTAAATGAAATGTAATCAATTATTCAACAATATGCAAATGCAAGTTACTGATAAGGAAGTGAAGTGTGTGTCTGTGTGTCAGTGAGAGGACAGAAGAGCTCACATCAGTTCAGCTTCAACATCAACCATGTTCTCTGCAGCTCTGATGCTGCTGCTGGCAGCTGGATCCTGTGAGGAGCTTTCAGTGGATTCACACTAATAAACACATCAGAAACACTGAATATTTAGATGAATGATGGAGATAATGTTGATTTCTCTTTCCACAGGTGTGTACAGTATTGATCTCATCCAGCCAGACTCAATGGTTGTGCAGCCTGGACAGTCTTTCACCATCACCTGTCAGGTCTCTGGTTATTCTCTGACTGATAACAGCTATGCAACAGGTTGGATCAGACAGTGTGAAGGAAAACCAATGGATTGGATTTGGCATCGGTGGGGAGGAGGTTACTTTAATCAAAATGATGCTCTGAAGACCAAGTTCCGTTATAGCACACACATTTCTACTAGTTCAGTAACAATAACAGGGCTGAATCAGCAGCCTGAGGACACAGCTGTGTATTACTGTGTCCGCAGTCCCACAGTGATACAAACCACCAACAGACCTGCACAAATTCCCAAAGTATCATTTGACTGAAACACACACAAACATTTTCTAAATATGAACAATAATAAAGATAGAGCTCTCTGCTTAGTTGATATTTTTTATTTATTTATGGAAATCACAGGATAATAGAGACATTTTTTCCTCATAGACAAAAGAAGAGTTGAATATTCAATGTAGATCTCATTTGACTTCAACTACATTAAACATCATTACAAGTAGGATATGATGCATTTTTATTATTTATTCATTTTTTGTGCCTGTATTCTGATGCCAAGAGAAGAAGTCGGAACTACATTAATGTGTGACAAACCTAATAGCTCAATCTCTTTAAAGGAAACAACAAATACACCTACAGGGTGCAGATTTCTTTTTTTTTTGTTTGGCCAAACTGAAATATAGCTGTAACTTGATTAATTAATATTGTCATTGTTGAACACAGTTTCTGTTCACCTTCTCCACCAGGTCAGAAATTAGCTAACCTGGTGACAGGATTAGCTGACAGGATTTTGATATTTTACATTTTCCTCTGCTGCTGTAGATAATCTCCTTATGAAAATGCATCTGTGTTACATATTTCGTTTTTAAACCTGTAGAGGGAGGTCTATGGAAACTCTTCCTTCCTTATCAACACACCATCATTAACTGTCATAGTTTGCAGCAAATCAACTGAGGCAATTTCATACATCTGAAACACTCTGAAAAGAGAGAACTAAACCAAAATGTTTATTACAGAATTAAAATGACAATTGCCTGGAGTTTAATGTTTGTAGATTGTATTCATGGGAATAAAACCAATTCTTTTGCTTCTTTTGTAAATGTCCAACCTGTGATTTTCAAGTTTGATGGATGATGATCTTCATTTCTTTGCTTACAGGAGTTCAGAGTGAGATCAAACTGGAACAGTCTCCCTCTGAGGTGAAAAGACCTGAAGAGACAGTGAAGATGTCATGTGTCATATCTGGTTACAGCCTGACAAGCTACAATATTCACTGGATAAGACAGAGACCAGGCAAAACTCTGGAGTGGATTGGGAGGATGGAAACAGGTTCAAACTCTGCTATCTATGCCAGCTCCTTTCAAAGGTGTTTCATCATGACTGAAACTGCATCCAGCAGCAATCAGTACCTGGAGATCATGAAGTATAAACTTTATATTTCATGAAATTAGCTCAAAAAGGGAAACAAGTTTGATCAGAGAATGAACTTCATGGATCAGAGGTGACCTCAGTTCAAAATATATTCAGAGCAGTTTTTTAATGGCAGTATGTTGATGATTAAAACAATAGAATATTCATATTATTTTCATCTCACAAGGAGTAAACCTCAATGACAAAAAATATATATTTTGAATAATTTGAACAAAGTTTCTGAGATTTGAATGAAGATTAACATTTTTAATTTTATTCAAAGAAATGTTGTAGTGGCAACACTCGTAGACTCTCTACACATATTATACTAAAACATGTTAGACAAAAGTTCAATTGACTGAAGCCTGTACATTAATTCCCCAGTTTAACCAAATAACTGAGATCCAAATCCAGTCCAGTCATTTCCTCCCTGTGAGGAGGAGTCAATGCAAAACCTTGATGTCTTCCACCTCTACTTATCTGACTGCAGAGAGGATGACAGAGAACAGTGGACACACAGTTTAACATGATGGACTATAGGACAGGACTGCTGCTTCTAACTATCTGCTGGGCAGGTGAAGATTATTACCAATCTTGAGTTGAAGCTGACTTTAATAAGTTTCCAGCTTGAAGTAAATGATTCTTTTCTTTCTTGCCTTTACAGGTGTTGATGGTCAGACTCTGACAGAATCTGATCCAGTGGTTAAAAAACCTGGAGAATCCCACAAACTGACCTGTACAGCCTCTGGATTTAACTTTGGTTCATCTTGGATGGCTTGGATCAGACAGGCTCCTGGAAAAAGACTGGAGTGGGTTGCAACTATTAAATATGACAATGGTGAGATCTACTACTCACAGTCAGTTCAAGGCCGGTTCACCATCTCCAGAGACAACAGCAGAAAGCAGCTGTATGTGCAGATGAACAGTCTGAAGACTGAAGATTCTGCTGTTTATTATTGTGCTCGAGATGCACAGTGACTGGAGTTGGTTGAACAGCTGTACAAAATCCTACAGTACTCATCAGACCCCCATATCTCACATGATTAATGTCCTCAATTCAGTTAGTTTGTGAAATATCTGAGCAGCTCTCTAGAGCTTTCTTTCAGTTGCTAATGAAAATTGTATTATTATATATTCCAAAGTTCCAAATTAGTCCAAATTAAATTAAGTCTTTTGAATTTTTAATTTTAACAATAGTTAAAAACAATCCACTGAATTAAACCATTATGTAACTCATTTGTGTCAATAAAGTTTTGACAGACCAAATCTGACAGAACCTTCAATAAAAGCATATGAAAAAATAAATTCACTCACTCACTCAACAGATCTTTGCTGTCATGGAGGTATAGATGTCTTGAATCACTATTTGTCAAACGGTTTAAATGTTTCATTTTGTGTTGTGTTCTCAACCTTCAGGATCACAGAGACAGTGATATCTGTTAATCCATCTTTTCTTATTCCTTCAATTGTATTTTCTATCAGTTAATATCGCTCATTGACATATTTGCTCACTCACAGCTGCCTTTGCTGACCTTTGCCTTTCATAATTGCTCTTAATGTAACTGTGTATGTCCACATTTCAGTTTGTATAGTATGTGCAGCATATGCATGTTCACTGATTTAATATATAAATCATAGTATTAAGGAAAAACTGTCTTCCTTATTACAACAAAACTCAAATTAAACTTTCTTACTCCCAAGAGATGAATCAATGACAGATTTCTGGACTCAGTATTTGGATGAGAAAGACCTTAAATGAAAATCATTCCTCAGGAAATGATCACTGAACTGCAAACAATAATTCTGCAGTTAAATGTTTTGTCTGGTTGTCTAACTTGAGACTTGATAACAGTCTGATTATCTCACCTTTTCTCAGTTTGCAGGATTAATATGAAATTAAAGTTACACTACTCACTGGATATAGAAGAGACTGTTTAGTGAATAATAATGAATAAAGTTTCAAACTATTGTCTTTTAAAGAAAAGCAAATAGATTTGTGCAGATCATCACACAGGTTTCACTTCCTGAGCATCTGTTTAGAGGCTCCAGGTTTCTTAAGGCGAAATGCCTTTGACTTCAGACATTTGCAAAAACTGAAAACATTAAAATGTTTTTATCCAAAACTACAAACTTCCATCCAACCAGAACAAACTCAACAAAATTTCAATAGTTATACTCTAGTCACTGCAATAATTAAACTAATGCATACAGCCAAACAGTAAAATATTTTTCAAAAAACTACATACATCAACAGTAAATAAACAGTAATATTGACTTCAGAATGTTTTTTAATTCTTTCTCTTTCTTGTCTTTGTCTTGTGTTCTCCTCACAGATTTACAAAATTACGAAATAAATGGCAACAAAATTCAAGAATATTAAAATCTTGGCTTCAAAAAACATTCAGATGCACTAAATTAACCTGAAGTATTTTCATGAGTCTTAGTTTTATTTTATTCAGTAATTTATTTCTACTTCATTCTGGATTGAGAAGAAATGCCAATCTTTTCACCTCCAATAGAACCTATTTAAATAAAGTGTAATCAATTATTCAACAATATGTAAATAAATGTGACTCATAAGGAAGTGAAGTGTGTGTCTGTGTGTCAGTGAGAGGACAGAAGAGCTCACATCAGTTCAGCTTCACCATAAACCATGTTCTCTGTGGCTCTGATGCTGCTGTTGGCAGCTGGATCCTGTGAGTCTCTCTGGATTTGTCTAGTCAGCAGTTCTTCTTTTGTAGTGTAACTTGATGGTTTGTAACAAAACATTTTTCTTTTAACAGGTGTGAAGTGTGAAACGTTGACACAGCCAGCCTCAGTGACTGTGCAGCCAGGTCAACGTCTGACCATCACCTGTCAGGTCTCTTATTCTGTTAGCAGCGATTACACAGCTTGGATCAGACAGCCTGCAGGGAAAGGACTGGAGTGGATGAGTGATGACTCAACTGTGAAAGATTCACTAAAGAGCAAGTTCAGTGTCAAATTAGACTCTTCCAGCAACACAGTGACTCTAAATGGACAGAATCTACAGCCTGAAGACACTGCTGTGTATTACTGTGCCAGAAGACCACAATAACACAAACCATCAGCAGACCTGAACAAAAACCTCTCAGGCAGAGACACATCCTACAGACACTTACAGTAGAGGACACATGCAGCTGTGTTTCTCTCTTCTGGGGACACAAACAAGCAACACGTGTACAATAGAAAAACCACCTTTGGCAACATGATATTTCGGACTGTGAGATTATGAAACAAGAAATATATTTAGAAGATCAGAAATAAGAAATAAGAAATGAAGAGACTTGGGATGTACCATGGATGTATAATAAGAGCTATATAGTGTATTATAAGACTCTTATACTACATCCATGGGAACTACCCGAAGTCACATTAAGTGCTCCTGTCGACTTCTGTCGAAAGTGCTGGCTTGAAACTCTATGTCAGTATTTGTTTGGTGTTGAAAAACAAAATAAAAGTGGAGATACGTTGATATAAAAATCATGTTTACTCATGCAGAAAAGCATGCGAGATGGGGCGGTGGCAGACATCGCATTTATATTATATCTTCATCGTTTTTTTTCTCATATGACGAAACGGGAAAAAAATGCTTGAATCTGCTGATTGAATTGATTGAACAATTGACCAGATTGCTAACTATGAAGAGCATCTACGGAGGAGAAATGCGAGCAAGAGAAGGAAGCGAGAGAGACAGAGAACAACAGACACGTGAGGAGATATTGAGATAATTTTCTGAAGATTTGGAGTTTTTGAGTCAGAAAACTAAAGTGAACACTTAATATAAGCCTAGCCATGAAGTTATTTTCATATTTAAGTTTTTTTTTAAAGAGGAAGGACGCTGTTGACAGATCATAGTCGGAATTAACGACCAGTTGGGTTCAGCTTTTTCTCTCAACCCAACCGTTTGGGGGGGGGGGGGGGGGGGGGGGGGACTGCACTGGAAATGATAGGAATAGGTTTTCCCAATGCCAGTAGTTACACTTATACTAGCTGTTTGAGTGGACGAGTGGAAATCAGTTGATATGACAACAGTTCATCTGAGACTCTCCAACTTAAAGCCAGAGGACTCTGCTGTGTATTACTGTGCTAAAGAAAGCACACACTGGTTAGAGTAAGCAGGGGCGCTTCACAAAAACATCCAATCTGTTGTTTTTACAGATACTTACAGGGGGCAGCAGAAGATCAGATATACTACAAACACCAGTATGACAGTGCACCTTAGCACAAACACACTCGCACACAAACAGATGAACACAGTGAATGTCCCAGCCAATGTATATTATTTTTTTAAATCAGCACCTGCTTTTCTACAATGTGATGGTTAATAAGATCATTGTAATAACCAATGATCTTTTTACAATTCTGTAGGTGCTGAGGGTCAAACACTGGCTGAGTCTGAATCAGTGGTTAAAAGACCTGGAGAATCTCACAGACTGACCTGCACATATTCAGGGTTCAGTGGTGATTACTGGAATGCTTGGATCAGACAGGCTGCTGGAAAAGGATTGGAGTGGGTTGCAACTATCAGTGATGACAGTAGCAGCATCTACTACTCTGAGTCAGTCAAAGGCCGGTTCACCATCTCCAGAGACAATAACAGAAAGCAGGTGTATCTGCAGATGAACAGTCTGAGGACTGAAGATTCTGCTGTTTATTATTGTGCTCGAGAGCCACAGTGAGTGAGGTTGGTTAAGCAGCTATACAAAATCCTACAATACTCATCCTTACTGGGCTGACAGACTTTGTGAAAGAAAAATATTTTTATTTAATCTTTTGTTGTTGATTTTGTTTTTAATGAACTCATAAAACAGCTAAGGATAGAAATATGTTGCTAAAATCATTGTTCAGGTACAGGTGCATTAATATCTACATCATAGTTAAAATCTAATATAGGTCACAACACTGTGTTTGAATATATTGCAAAAAAAATCCTTAAAATGCATAAAATGTTGATTCCACAATCCAATATGAAGAAGAACTAATGTCCTGAAAATATTAGTGCAGGGACAAGAGCATATAGTTAAATGCTGATATAGATTAGTCCACTGAGCAGATGTTCTTATTTTGTCTTTTTCTCATTATGAATGGCCTCAAACTCCCAATACACAGGTTGTAACTCATTTTATATGCATGTCTGATGTTCTATTATGACTTTATAGTGATATTTAGACATATACATTCATTAATAAAAAAAAAACATATAAATACTTAAAATACTTAATGACACTTTATATGACAATTTAAAGAATCTAGAAAACAAAAACACAATAAAGGAGCAAAGTGGCACTAAGATTGTAGCAGCTTGGTCCTGGATGGTGGAGGGGGAAGTTTGTGTCAGAGGCTGCAGGAATGAGTCTGGTGTTGAATAAAGTTGATGAGGAATGAAGGTTCCTGGTTGTGGAGGGCTTTGTGGGTGAAGATTAGGAATTTGAATATCTGATGGACAAGAGTGATGTGGTAATGTAAGTGTGAGTGAGTGAGTTCTGGATGAACTGGAGTTCATGAAAGACTTGTCAGATAAAGAATATTTTTGCAGTAGTCCAGTCTGGATGTGAGGACCCTAACCCTTATCCAACCTATAATTAAACATTAAATTCCATTAATTTTTTAGAATGCAAATAAGCATTTCACTCATTTAATGATGATTGTCATGCATGATAACCCATTTAATGCAAAGCAAGCATCAAGTCCTATTAGGTACACCTGTTTAATCTAATGCACTCTTGATAGACCCTGATAGAGATCCAATTCGTGTAATGTTCTGGTGTACAAAAATGTACTTTGGACAATAATGGTACCATACTGTACCTGAATAGGTGTTTTGCATAAAAATGTATAATATGGTGTATAATAAAATGTGCTCTTCTGCTCTACTTTTTCTATATTGGATAATATAAGGCACAGTTATAGCATAAAAAAATGATCTGCTTTTGCAGCACTTTGCAACACTTACTGATGTACTGACAGGGAGTGATGTGTGTAATTTCTGCATTCCTAATAGAAATATGGTGGTACCTTAATATCAAGCATTGACAAATTTAATTAAAATATGTCAGACAAGCCTTCGAAATAACATAACATGGATGTAAAATGAACATTCACCTTCCATTTACTAAACTGAAAAACTAAATGCCAAAACTAATCTATTCATATACTCATGTTGAGGAGGAGTCAATGCAAAACTTTGATGTCCTCCACCTCTACTTATCTGACTGCAGAGAGGATGACAGAGAACAGTGGACACACAGTTTAACATGATGGACTATAGGACAGGACTGCTGCTTCTAACTATCTGCTGGGCAGGTGAGAACACACACATTTGATCTGACACACATTTAATTTCAGTTTTAAGGTTGTCTCCAAAAATTTATCAACTTAATGCATGTGATTGTTTTCATTTTTGTCTTGACAGGTGTTGATGGTCAGAGTCTGACAGAATCTGATCCAGTGGTTAAAAATCCTGGAGAATCCCACAAACTGACCTGTACAGCATCTGGATTTGACTTTGGTGGCTCTTGGATGGCTTGGATCAGACAGGCTCCAGGAAAAGGACTGGAGTGGATTGCAACTATCAGTAGTGGTGGTGGTAGTAGCAAATACTACTCTCAGTCAGTTCAAGGCCGGTTCGCCATCTCCAGAGACAACAGCAGACAGCAGCTGTATCTGCAGATGAACAGTCTGAAGACTGAAGATTCTGCTGTTTATTATTGTGCTCGACACTCACAGTGACTGGAGTTGGTTGAACAGCTGTACAAAATCCTACAGAATTCATCGTCTCTGTGCTGATAGACTCTGAGAAAGAACTATATTTTTATTTAATATTTTGTTGTTGGTTTTGTTTTTAATGAACTCATAAAACAAAACAGCTAAGGACAGAAATATTTTGCTAAAATCATTATTCAAGTACAGGTACATTAATATCTGCATCATAGTTGAAATCTAATATAGGTAACAATATGAGAGTCAAAAATAATTTTGCAGTTATTGTAAAAAAAGAACACTAGAGGGCAGTCACTATGAACTTTCTCTCTGTCTATAAACTGAGACACTCAGGTCCACTTTTCTTGCTGATCTAAACTAAATGATGAACTGAATTAAAGGTTTTCACATTTGTGCTTTTGCTTCAACACATCACAGATACAATATTTTAACTACTGTGTCAGTAGTGACTGCTGCTTCATCTATTTAACTTTGTGCTTGTGAGACATTTTGATGAAATCTGGATGAACTCATCATACTGCAATAAAAAAAATGACAAATACTTGGCGGTAAAAATAATCTACTTTTGTAGCATCATTTCTCTCTCCGCTATAATCCACTTCACAAAGGTGGCTGATCATATTTATATGTTTTGGTCTGACAGTGCAGTTTGTACTGTGTGTGGCATCTAGACATTTAAATTCATGTTATACTAATAAACACATCACACATGCTTACTCAAAAAGAAAAATTTAACATCTGTTGGTGTTTTAGTCGTTTTTTAACTCACTTTCTCTCTCTGAGTCCAGCACTCTCCTTTTCACTGAACTTTACTCTTGATGCCTCTTACCTTTTAGCATTGTGTCTCCAAAATTCTGCCTGCACAATATATCCTTCACAAAATCCTTTGCAGTTGCAGGCTCAGCTGAGTTCCCATCATGACAACTGTACAAAGCTTCTTCCTCTTGGCTCTCATTTCAGATGAGTGAAGACTCTGCTGTTTATCACTGCACACGAGAGCCACAGTGGCACAAAGAACAACAAAGCAATTTAAACTGAAAACTGATTTCTTAATAATAAACAAAGAAGCATGTCAGAGCTTTGAAACAAATCTATTGAATGATGGCCAATAATAAACGATGAAAGGCATTTCATCAATAAAAATAATATATCATTAAACATTTAGACATCTGATGGAGCACATCTTTAAATGACTTTAAATAGGTCAATATCTAAAAATAACACTAATAATAATATTCATATTTGTCTTATATCAGAACAACAACCGAAAAAAGCAAATACAAAGAGCAGAAAAGAATCTTATTTATTTTATTTATGTAGCCCAACAGAATGACAAATTATATAATTTCTTTAAAGTCCTTTTCATTCTGTACAGCATACAACACCATTCATCCATAAACCCTAATTTTCAAGAAGGAATTTCTTCAAACCAAAATATGTTGCAGTCCTCTGATATTTCTGTTACTGACAGCAATTGTAGTAGGACATTCCTTAATATTCATTCAACATTTTCTTCTGTATTAATTTGGAATGCAACAAATGTGAATTGGTAGAAGTTTGCTGGGAGTTCAATAGTTGAACAGCCTCTGCAGATGAACTTGGAATACTGTATGTGTTGGTTTGCACATCTCACACATTATAATGTCCTTTATTAAAACATTGATATTACACAAATAAGATCAATAATTTCCCAGTTTTAATAACTGAGAGTAAAGTGCAATCAAGTTGTTTCCTCCCTCCTGTGAGGAGGAGTCAATGCAAAACCTTGATGTCTTCCACTTCTACTTATCTGACTGCAGAGAGGATGACAGAGAACAGTGGACACACAGTTTAACATGATGGACTATAGGACAGGACTGCTGCTTCTAACTATCTGCTGGGCAGGTGAAGTTTTGTCCAAATCCTGAGTTTAAGCTGCCTTTAAAAAGTTACCAGCTTAAAGTAACTGATTCTTTCTGTTTTGCCTTTACAGGTGTTGATGGTCAGACTCTGACACAATCTGAGCCAGCAGTTAAAAAACCTGGAGAATCCCACAAACTGACCTGCACAGCCTCTGAGCTTGACTTTGACGGCTACTGGATGGCCTGGGTCAGACAGGCTCCTGGAAAAGGACTGGAGTGGATTGCACTTATCAGTAATGGTGGTGGTAGTAGCAAATACTACTCTCAGTCAGTTCAAGGCCGGTTCACCATCTCCAGAGACAACAGTAGAAAGCAGCTGTATCTGCAGATGAACAGTCTGAAGACTGAAGATTCTGCTGTTTATTATTGTGCTCGAGAGCCACAGTAACTGGAGTTGGTTTAGCAGCTGTACAAAATCCTACAATAGTTACCCTTACTGGGCTGATAGACCACGACTATCTCCTATAACCAATATCTTCAGTTTAAATAGTTCAAGAAAATTATATAAATCCTCACCTCCTATTTGTCTTTTGAGAATCATGTGATATTTTGTTGGGTCTTAAAGAAGCATTTTGGAAGTATATCGCTTGGATATGTAAATCATATTCATAGACAGAACTGTCATCCTTATTACCAAAGAACTTAAAATAAGACTTCTGACTTGAGTGATAAGATAGATAAGAAGATAAGACAATCGCAGAATTACAAACATTAATTGTGCAGTTGAATGTTTTGTCTAAATGTTTAACCTGAGAGTTAATTGTTAACAGTTCACCTTTTCTCAGTTTGCAGGATTAAAATTAAATGAAAATTCCAATACTCACTGAATATAGAAGAAACTGTTTAGTATGGCATCAATGAAGTTTCAAACTACTTCAGCAGCAACATTAAACTGTCAACATTGTCAGCTTAACTCACAGACACCCCAATAAAGATTGTTTTAAGCTAATATTTTTTTTTAAAGGAAAACAAACACTTTCATACACAATATCACAGGTTTCAGTTCCAGAGCATCTGTTTAGAGGCTGCAAGTTTCTCTGGGCTACATGTCTGTGGCTTCAAACATCTGAAAAAATTTAAAAAAATTCCCACACATTTGTATTACGTATTTGTATAAGCTCCAAACTTCACTCTAACCAGAACAATATAGAACAAATAAAGTAATATATAGATATATGATTATATATATATACTGTACAGCCACTCAGTAAAATATTAAAATCTGATCATTGACATATTTCTACTTCATAATATGTTTTTATCTTTCATTCTCTTTATTGTCTTCACTTCTTTTCTCACAGTGCTTTAGAAAATATGAAATAAAATACACAAAAATTACAACAACAATAATAAGATTTTGGCTGTAAAAAAACTGTCAGAAAATAATCAAGTTAACATTAAGTATCTTGATCAACTTTATATGATTTTTTAAAAACATGAATTAATGCAATGAATGAACTCAGGTATATTTAAATGTTCTTTAAAACAATGTAATTCAACAATAACTTTATTTGATTCAATAATTTCTTTCTACTTCAGCCTGTATTTGAGAAGAAATGCTGATCTTTTCACTGTCAATAGAACCTATTTAAATAAAATGTATTCAATTATTCAACAATATGCAAATAAATGTGACTCATAAGGAAGTGAAGTGTGTGTCTGTGTGTCAGTGAGAGGACAGAAGAGCTCACATCAGTTCAGCTTCAACATCAACCATGTTCTCTGCAGCTCTGATGCTGCTGCTGGCAGCTGGATCCTGTGAGGAGCTTTCAGTGGATTCACACTAATAAACACATCAGAAACACTGAATATTCAGATGAATGATGGAGATAATGTTGATTTCTCTTTCCACAGGTGTGTACAGTATTGATCTCATCCAGCCAGACTCAATGGTTGTGCAGCCTGGACAGTCTTTCACCATCACCTGTCAGGTCTCTGGTTATTCTCTGACTGATAACAGCTATGCAACAGGTTGGATCAGACAGCGTGAAGGAAAACAAATGGACTGGATTTTGCATCGATGGGGAGGAGGTGACATTTACCAAAATAATGCTCTGAAGAACAAGTTCTTTTGTTACACAGACACTTCTACTAGTTCAGTGAGATTAACAGGACATAATCTGCAGCCTGAGGACACAGCTGTGTATTACTGTGCCTGCAGCCCCACAGTGATACAAACCACTAACAGCCCTCCACAAATATCCAGAGACTCATGTGACTGAAACACACACAAACATTTTCTAAATATGAACATTAATAAAGATAGAGCTCTCTGCTTAGTTGATAAAAAAATGTAGTTTTTGGAATTCAGGACAGTACAGAGACAATTTTTCTTCATAGACAGAAGAAGAGATGAGTATTAAAATGTAGAGCTCATTTGACTTCAACTGCATTAGACATCATTATATAAAAGATGTGACAGATTTTTATATATTATTTATTTATTATGATGCCCAGAGAAGATGTGAAAACTACATTAATATGTGACAAAAGCTCATTAAAAGCAGGAACAAATACACAAATGTGGAGCAGATTTTTTTTGGCTAAATTGAAATATAGCTGTAACTTGCTACACCATGAATTAAATATTGTCGTTGCTGAACAAAGTTTCTGTTCACCTTCTCCACCAGGTCAGAAATTAAAAAACAGGATTTTGATATTTTACATTTTCCTCTGTTGCTGTAGATAATCTCCTTATGAAAATGTATCTGTGTTACATATTTCCTTTGTAAACCTGTAGAGGGAGGTCTGTGCAAACTCTTCCTTCCTTATAAACACACCATCAGTAACCGTCATAGTTTGCAGCAGAACAACTGAGGCAATTTTACACATCTAAACAAAGAACTGAACCACAGTGTTTGTTACAGAATGAAAATTACAATTGTCTGCAGTTTATTATTTGTAGTTACTATTCATGGTAAGAATGCTTTGCTTCTTTTGTAAATGTCCAACCTGTGATGTTCAAGTTTGATGGATGATGATCTTCATTTCTTTGCTTACAGGAGTTCAGAGTGAGATCAAACTGGAACAGTCTCCCTCTGAGGTGAAAAGACCTGCAGAGACAGTGAAGATGTCATGTGTCATATCTGGATTTGATATGACAGACTACTTTATTCACTGGATAAGACAGAGACCAGGCAAAGCTCAGGAGTGGATTGGGAGGATGAATACAGGTTCAAACTCTGCTAGCTATGCCAGCTCCTTTCAAAGTTCCATAATGACTGAAAATGTGCCCAGCAGCAATCAGTACCTGGAGATCAAGAGCCTGACAGCAGAAGATTCTGCTGTTTACTTCTGTGCTCGAGAAAACACAGTGATGACAGCGATATCCTGGTTTTCTGATTAGTTACATGTTACAAAAGCACTTTGAAATTATCCACATTAGATTTCTATATAGTTTTTATGCTCTTTCTGATCTTACATCATTCTTTCAGTCCTTTCAACTGTCCAATTATAATTTAAATAGCAAATGTCACATTCACAAGTACAAACTTTACATTTTATGAAATGAGTTCAAAAAGGGAAACAAGTTGAAAAACATTTGATCACAGGATGAACTTCATGGATCAGAGGTGATCTCAGTCCAAAATATATTCAGAGCACTGGTGGATGGTATTATCTAGTCAGATGACAATAAAGCAGTTTCAAATGTTCAAATGGCAATATGTTGATGATTAAAACAATAGAATATTTATATTATTTTAGGCTCTCATCTGCTGCTCATTATGCTCACAGGAAGTAATGTGAGCATATATATATATACACACACACACACACACACACACACACACACACACACACACACACATTTGTCTTTCAAGAATCATGTGATATTTTGTTGGGTCTTGAAGATGCATTTTCCAAGAGAGATTTTTTTCTAAAAAGAGAAGTATATTGCTTGGATATGTACATCATATTAAAAGAAAGAACTCATTCTTATTACCAAAGAACTAAAATTAAGAATTCTGACTTTCAAAGGTTTTTTGGACTTGAGTGACTTGAGTGTGTTTTACACCCTCAATGAGAATCATTCTTCAGATTAAGATGATCACTGAACTACAAACATTAATTGTGCAGTTAAATGTTTTGTCTAACCGTTTAACCTGAGAGTTAATTGTTCAGAGTCTGACTATCTCACCTTTTCTCAGTTTGCAGGATTAAAATTAAATTAAAATTCCAATACTCACTGAATATAGAAGAAACTGTTTAGTATGGCATCAATGAAGTTTCACACTACTTCAGCAGCAACATTAAACTGTCAACATTGTCAGCTTACCTTACAGACACCCCAATAAAGATTGTTTAAACTACATTTTTAGAGGAAAAGAAACACTTTCATACATAACATCACAGGTTTCAGATCTTGAGCATCTGTTTAGAGGCTGCAAGTTTTTTTGGGCTACATGTCTGTGGCTTCAAACATCTGCAAAAACTGAAAACATTCAAACTTTTGCATTCAAAGTTCCAAACTTCCATCTAACCAAAACAATATAGTAGTAGATATATAATGTACATACAGCCAATCAGTAAAATACTTGTTAAAAAAAAAAAATCATTGACATATTTTTCCTTTGAAATCTTTATTTCTCTTTCATGTCTTCACTTCTTTTCTCATAGAGGTTTAGAATAAAATACAACAAAAATTACAACAACAAACTCATATAATTTTCTTTTTAAGGAAAACAAATAGTTTTATGCAGATCATCACACAGCTTTCAGTTCCTGAGCATCTGTTCATAGGAAAACATTTGTATTCAAAGCTCCAAACTTCCATCTAACCGGAACAAGCTCAAATCTTCATGTTATTTGAATATTTCCCCTGTTACTTCACTGCTGTAATTAAATAGATATATACTGTATATACAGCCACTCAGTAAAATATTTAATGAAAACGGATTTCTAACTTTTTTTTTTACTGCAAAATATTTGTTTTCTTTCTTTCTCTTTCTTGTTCACTCCCTTTTCACAGATGTTTTGAAAATATGAAATAAAATACAGCAAAAGATACAACATCAATAATAAAATCTTGGCTGTAAAAATACTCTATCAGAAAAAACATTCACATTAACATTATGTATTTTCATAAACTTTATATGATTTTTAAAAATCATGAATTAAAATGATGACTGAAATCAGGTCTATATAAATGTTCTTTAAAACAATGTAATTCAACAATGAATGTATTTGATTCAATTATTTATTTATGCTTCAGTCTGGATTTGAGAAGAAATGCTGACTGCCACTGTCAATAGAACCTATTTAAATAAAATGTAATCAAATATTCAACTATATGCAAATACATGTGACTCATAAGGAAGTGAAGTGTGTGTCTGTGTGTCACATCAGTTCAGCTTCAACATCAACCATGTTCTCTGCAGCTCTGATGCTGCTGCTAGCAGCTGGATCCTGTGAGGAGCTTTCAGTGGATTCACACTAATAAACATATTAGAAACATTGAATAGTCAGATGAATGATGGAGATAATGTTGATTTCTCTTTCCACAGGTGTGTACAGTATTGATCTCATCCAGCCAGACTCAATGGTTGTGCAGCCTGGACAGTCTTTGACCATCACCTGTCAGGTCTCTGGTTATTCTCTGACTGATGGCAGTTATTCAACAGGTTGGATCAGACAGTGTGAAGGAAAACCAATGGATTGGATTATACATCGGAGCGGAGGAGGCGACGTTTGGCAAAATAATGCTCTGAAAAACAAGTTCCTTTATTATACGCACACGTCTACTAGTTCAGTGAGATTAACAGGACAGAATCTACAGCCTGAGGACACAGCTGTGTATTACTGTGTCCGCAGCCCCACAGTGATACAAACCACCAACAGACCTGCACAAATACCCAGAGACTCATGTGACTGAAACAAACACAAACATGTTCTAAATATGAACATTAATAAAGATAATGCTCTCTCCTTAGTTGATAAAAATATGTATTTATGGAATTCACAGGACAGTTCCTAGACAGAAGAAGAACTGAGAATAAAATGTAGATTTTATTTGACCTTAACTACATTAGACATCATTACATAAAGGATGTGACAGATTTTTTATTTATTAATTATTTATTATAATGCCCAGAGAAGATGTGAAAACTACATTAATATGTGAGAAAAACTAATAGTTCTATCTCTTTAAAGGCTACACCATGAATTAAATATTGTCATTGTTGAACATAAACATTTTCTTCTGTTGTTGTAGATACTCTCCTTATGAAAATGTATCTGTGTTACATATTTCCTCTGTAAATCTGTAGAGGGAGGTCTATGCAAACTCTTCCTTCCTTATAAACACACCATCAGTAACCGTCATAGTTTGCAGCAGAACAACTGAGGCAGTTTTACACATCTAAACAAAGAGAACTGAACCACAGTGTTTGTTACAGAATGAAAATTACAATTGTCTGCAGTTTATTATTTGTAGTTACTATTCAATTTTAAGAATGCTTTGCTTCTTTTGTAAATGTCCAACCTGTGATTTTCAAGTTTGATGGATGATGATCTTCATTTCTTTGCTTACAGGAGTTCAGAGTGAGATCAAACTGGAACAGTCTCCCTCTGAGGTGAAAAGACCTGCAGAGACAGTGAAGATGTCATGTGTCATATCTGGTTACACCCTGACAGACTACTATATTCACTGGATAAGACAGAGATCAGGCAAAGCTCTGGAGTGGATTGGGAGGATGGACACAGGCAAAAACTCTGCTATCTATGCCAGCTCCTTTCAAAGTCGTTTCATCATAACTGAAACTGCATCCAGCAGCAATCAGTACCTGGAGATCAAGAGCCTGACAGCAGAAGATTCTGCTGTTTACTTCTGTGCTCGAGGAAACACAGTGACTGAAGACAGTGAAGCAGCTGCACAAAAACCCTCACAGATACAACATTTTATCAGAGATTAAACAGTTTTCAAGTAGCAGTATGTTGGTGACTAAAACAAAGTTGATGAACATTTCTTAGTTTGAAGTTGGATTAAAACTACAGTACAATGTGCACAGAGGCTGTGAACTGAGAAGATTAATTGATGTCTAAAGCGTTTTTCAGTTGTAAATCTACTTAACTGTCCTTATTTTCCAAACTCATAAAAAGTTTGTATAAATCCTCAAACAGCTGCAGCAAACTTAAGCATTGATACTATTTAGATTATTTCACTTTCACATCTCTGTTGTTTGCGGTTACAAAATAAAATTAAATAAATCTCATGAGAAAAATATGAAACATTAGCAAAACAAATATTTGGAATCTTCAATGAACATATTATTAAAAAAATAATGAACTTTATTCACAAGTTCTTTATAGAGGAACAGATGTTTTAAATGAGTATTTCATAGTTGTCAGACTGTATAGATGCTGTTTTCTTTAATGTTGTGTTCTCAACCTTAAACTTGTCTTTTAAAGCAGTGATGTAGGAGGAGCTCCTGTAAACAAATTCTCAGGGGTCCAGTTAACATTATACATAAAGGAATTTGAAATACTAAGCACACTGTTAACATGGCTGACACTCTTGGTAGTTCAATTTGTTTTGACTGTTGCTGAAGGTCAGACCATAACAGAGTCTGAACCAGCAGTTAAACAGACTCATACAAACTCACCTGCACAACATCTGGGTTTAACTTTGGAAACTCAGTGTGGGTCAGACAGGCTCCTGGTAAAGGACTGGAGGGGATCACTTTTATACACACAGCTAGTTCTTCTATCTATTACTCCCAGTCAGTCCAGGGTAGATTCACCATCTCCAGAGATGACTCCAGCAGTAAGCTCTATCTACAGATGAACAGTCTGAAGACTGAAGACACAGCAGTGTATTACTGTGCCAGAGACACAATGACAAATGACTAAACAAATATCACTTCCTCTTTTTACCATCACCACTTATTACAATGCTGACTTTAGTGAATATGATTTTATTTTCCATTTAAAAGATATGGCATTAAATATACATTTTAAGGATATAAAAAGCAACATTATCCTCCTTAAAAAATATATTAAGAGTAATTTGTATAAAATTATATTCGAATTTACAAAATGTTTTCAATTTCTCAAAAATGTAGGCATCAATACCATATGATTCGTACAAAAGTAGAAATACATTATTTGAAACACTTGACATGACTCATTAAGAACACTACTACACTACACTACATCCACTGAAATTATTATTTCAAGACAGTGCGAAGACACTTCACAACTTCCTCTTTTTATCTCCAGGATGTCACACATTTTTATGCTCTATATTTGATTCTATGCAAACTCAGTGATCCTCCTTGTTACATAGTTATAAAGACTTCTCATGAGACTGTCAGTGGAGGTGAAAGAGGATCAGAAGCTCACATTTTCTTCAGTTTCAACATAAACCATGTTCTCTGTAGCTCTGATGCTGCTGTTGGCAGCTGGATCCTGTGAGTCCTGTCAGTTCTTCTTTTGCAGTGTAACTTGATGAATTGTAACAAAACATTTTCTTGTTTTAACAGATGTGAAGTGTCAACAGTTGACGCAGCCAGCCTCAGTGATTGTGCAGCCAGGTCAACGTATGACCATCACCTGTCAGGTCTCTTATTCTGTTGGCAGCTATTACACACATGGATTGGAAGGAGATATACTGGAGGCTCCAACTACAAAGATTCGCTGAAGAACAAGTTCAGTATAGACTTAGACTCTTCCAGCAACAAAGTGACTCTAAACGGACAGAATATGCAGCCTGAAGACACTGCTTTGTATTACTGTGCCTGACGACCACAATAACACAAACCATCAGCAGACCTGAACAAAAATCTCTCAGGCAGAGACACATCCAACAGACGCTTACAGTAGAAGAGAGATGCAGCTGTTTCTGTCTTCTGGAGACACAAACAAGCAACACATGTACAATAGAAAAATCACCTGTTAAATGTAAGCAGCATCATATTTAAGACTGTGAGATAATGAAACAAAAAATACATTTAGGAGATCACAAATTAGTTACCCAGTACTTTAATCTATCTCCTCACCATGAATGGCTCACAATAAATTCTGCATTTTCAAAAATGAAAAATTAACCACAAAACAAATTCAACCACAGTAACATGTGATCTTTCATAATGCCTGCATCTGACAAAAGTTAATTTCTCTAAAGTAATTTCAAGAGTTTTAATCAAGAGTTTAAAATCCAATCACACCAGCATTACTGTAACACCCTCTCACTGAATTAATCATTTATATGGTGATACTGATGACCATATAATGCTCTCAGTATGCCAGTCAGATTCAAAGGCCCATATTGCAGTTTTAACCCCTGCATATACTTTACATTAGTACCTATTATTACATTAATTGAATTATCTGCTCATGCCAGTAAAATATGCTTCTAATTATTATTACTTTTATTTTCATATCAAAAGTCTAATTTCAAAAGACAATGCATGAATCATAATGCATTTGGCTGAAAGCACAACTCTAAACTTTAACACAGTTTATATTGTAATTTTGACAGTAGACCAAAATGCGGGCCAAGTCCAGTCTAGTTGTTTCCTCCCTGTGAGGAGGAGTCAATGCAAAACCTTGATGTCTTCCTCCTCTACTTATCTGACTGCAGAGAGGATGACAGAGAACAGTGGACACACAGTTGAACATGATGGACTATAGGACAGGACTGCTGCTTTTAACTATCTGCTGGGCAGGTGAAGATTTTCACCAATCTTGAGTTGAATACGTCTTCAAAAAGTTAAAAACAGCAAATAACTGTTTCCTTTTTTGTCTTGACAGGTGTTGATGGTCAGACTCTGACAGAATCTGATCCAGTTATTAAAAAGCCTGGAGAATCCCACAGATTGACCTGTACAACATCTGGATTCACATTTAGTGACTACAGGATGAATTGGATCAGACAGGCTCCTGGAAAAGGACTGGAGTGGGTTGCATTCATCAGTCAGCCAAGTGGTAGCACCCAACACTACTCTCAGTCAGTTCAAGGCCGGTTCACCATCTCCAGAGACAACAGCAGACAGCAGGTGTATCTGCAGATGAACAGTCTGAAGACTGAAGATTCTGCAGTTTATTATTGTGCTCGAGAGCCACAGTGACTGGAGTTATTTGAACAGCTGTACAAAATCCTACAATAGTTATTCTTACTGGGCTCATATATCACAACAACTATTTCATACGATTAATGTCTTCAGTTCAAGTAGTTCAAGAAAAACTCTTTGGAGCACAATGTGATATTTTGTTGGGCCTTAAATATATTTTCCAAGAGATATTTTTTACCCTTTATTTGGTGCAAGAAATGTGAATGACACAAATTGAGTGCAGGACAAGTGTGTAAGGATGTAGAGGAAAGAGAAGAAAGAAAGAGAGTAGAATTAAAAAGAGAAAAGAAAAGGAGGGAAGAGAGCAGAGGGGAGGAAAGAGAAGAAGGAAAGAGGATAAAAAAAGAAAAAAAAGAAAAGGAATCTGCAGTGTTGTTGTGGAGGATCTCTGGTTGGGAGTCAGGCTGAGAGAGTTTTATTTTATTTTAAATATACATATATTGTCAACATTGTCAGCTTACCTCACAGACACTCCACTCAAGATTGTTTTAAACTAATATTTTTTTAAAGGAAAACAAACACATTTATACAAAACATCACAGGTTTCAGTTCCTGAACATCAGTTCAGAGGCTCCAAGTTTCTCTGGGCTGCATGTCTGTGGCTTCAAACATCTGCAAAAACTGAAAACATTCAAACTTTTGTATTCAAAGCTCCAAACCTCCATCTAACCAGAACAATATAGAACAAATAGATATATACTGTGCATACAGCCACTCAGTAAATATTTGTTGAAAACTGATCATTGACATATTTTTTTCTTCATAATTGTTTTTATTTTTTATTCTCTTTCTTATCTTCACTTCCTCTCTCACAGAGGTTTAGAAAATATGAAGAAAAATACAACAAAATATACAACAACAATAATGAAATTTTGGCTGAAAAAACTCTAATCAGAGAAAGTAGTAGAGAAGTAGTTTTTAAAACTCAAATGGTGAATGAAGTCAGGTCTAAACAAATGTTCTTTATAAAAATGTAGTTCATCCAATCCGATTTCTTTCTACTTCAGTCTGGATTTGAGAAGAAATGCTGATCTTTTCACCTTCAATCAAACCTACTGAAATAAAATGTTATCAATTATTGGCAGCTGGATCCTGTGAGGAGCTTTCAATGGATTCACACAAATAAACACATTAGAAACACTGCAGTCAGATGAATGATGGAGATAATGTTGATTTCTCTTTCCACAGGTGTGTGTAGTATTGATCTCATCCAGCCAGACTCAATGGTTGTGCAGACGAATGGATTGGATTTTGCATTGGTGGGGATGAGGTGACTTTTACCAAATTAATGCTCTGAAGAACAAGTTCCGTTATTACATACACACTTACACACTAGTTCAGTGAGATTAACTGTACAGAATCAGCAGCCTGAGGACACAGCTGTTTATTACTGCGTCCGCAGCACCACAGTGATACAAACCACCATAACTGAAACACAAATAAACATGTTTTAAATATGAACATTAATAAAAATAATGCTCTCTACTTAGCTGATAACAATTTGTATTTGTGGAATTCACAGAACTTCTATATCATTGAAGGCAGAAACAAATAGGGTGCAGATTCCCTTTTTTATTGGGCTACATCATGAAGTAAAGATTGAGAGGATTTTGATATTTTACATTTTCCTCTGTTGCTGTAGATACTCTACTTATGAAAATGTATCTGTGTTACATATTTCCTGTATAAACCTGTAGAGGGAGGTCCATGCAAACTCTTCCTTCTTTATAAACAAACCATCAGCAACTGTCCACAACTATAATTTGTAGCAGAACAACTGGGAGAGTTTCACATATTGTTGAAACACTCTGAACAGAAAGCACTGAACCATTGTTTATTACAGAATGAAAAACCTAATTGCCTGGAGTTTATTGTTTGTAGTTACTATTCATGGTAAGAAAACCAGGGAACAGTCTTCCTCTGAGGTGAAAAGACCTTCAGAGACAGTGAAGACGTCATGTGTCATATCTGGTTACACCCTGACAAGCTACAATATTCACTGGATAAGACAAAGACCAGGCAAAACTCAGGAGTGGATTGGGTGGATGAACACAGGCAGAAACTCTGCTAGCTATGCCAGCTCCTTTCAAAGTCGTTTCATCATAACTGAAACTGCATCCAGCAGCAATCAGTACCTGGAGATCAAGAGCCTGACAGCAGAAGATTCTGCTGTTTACTTCTGTGCTCGAAGAGACACAGTGACTGAAGACAGTGAAGCACAAAAACCTCCACAGACAACAAGTAGCTACATATGATGACACTGACATCTTGGTTTTCAGACGAGCTGCATGTTACAAAAGCACTTTCAAAATATCTCATTAGATTTCTTTATATTATAAACTTGTTGGTAGTTTTTATGCTCTTTCTGAGCTTACATCATTCAAATAAGAGTTCTTTCAACTGTCAAATCATAATTTAAATAGCAAATGTAGTAAAAACTATACATTTCATGAAATTATATCACAAAGCGAAACAAGTGGGAAAACATTTTTTTCAGAGAGTGAAATATCAGAATATTGATGATTAAAACATAAATCATAACATAAACAAATATTTATATTATTTTAAGCTCTCATCTGCTGCCCATTATGCAAAAATAATAAATATAATTTATAATGAATGAAACAAATTAATTTTACTACAATCACAACTCTCAGATTTTAATTTACATTCTTTGTTATAGTTTCGACATACAGTAGGCAGAAATGAGAGCCAAATACAACCCAGTTGTTTCCTCCCTGTGAGGAGGAGTCAATGCAAAATTCAGAAGTCTTCCTCCTCTACTTATCTGACTGCAGAGAAGATGACAGAGAACAGTTGACACACAGGTTAACATGATGGACTATAGGACAGGACTGCTGTTGTTAACTATCTGCTGGGCAGGTGAAGATTTTTACTTATCTTGAGTTGAAGTTTTTGTTAAAAAGTCACCAGTTTAAAGCAACTGATTATTTTCTTTTTTTTATCTTGACAGGTGTTGATGGTCAGACTCTGACAGAATCTGAACCAGCAGTTAAAAAGCCTGGAGAATCCCACAAACTGACCTGCACAACATCTGGATTCACATTTAGTGACTACAGCATGCACTGGGTCAGACAGGCTCCTGGAAAAGGACTGGAGTGGGTTGCAGCTATCAGTAGTAGTGGAAGCAGCATCTTTTACTCTCAGTCAGTTCAAGGCCAGTTCACCATCTCCAGAGACAACAGCAGACAGCAGCTGTATCTGCAGATGAACAGTCTGAAAACTGAAGATTCTGCTGTTTATTATTGTGCTCGAGACTCAGATTGACTGAGTTGGTTGAACAGCTGTACAAAATCCTACAATAGTTATTGTTGTATCTAATTACTGGTCTTTAGTTTGAAAAAAGTTTCTGCAGGAGTTTCAAATCAGCTCAAAAATCTATTCTATCTATTATTCCCAGTCAGTCCTTTTTGGTGTCAAAAAACAGGAGACAATGTTCTGAGCAGCAAAATTTTCCTTTCAATGCCGGCATAAAAAAGGGAGAGAGGTTTGTGTACAAATTGTCCCCAAACACATTCTATCTTAACAAAGATTTTTTTTTTTTATATTGTTTAGCTGGCACAGGTCATGCTCCCTGTCATACCCCCTTACACTATTCCTACCCCCTCATGCTAGTCCTAGCCTTTCATGATGACAAATTACACTATGAGAAAATCCTATATGTCATTGTTGCTGGCCTAAAATCCCAAAAATAGGTTGTAGGTGGGCTTGGATATGTTTCAGCCATTCAGACATGTCCAGGAACATCTCCTTTTATTTTTTCAAACTGTTCAGGTTTCAAGTTTCTTACACAATTACATCATTGTTTCATATCTTCCTTATTGGCCTTGATTTTTTTTCTCACCCTTATTTCTTGATCTGCTCTTGAGTTTTTTGGGGGGGTTTTGTTATTGTTTTTTTTAATGCTGAAAAATAATGAAGTTTAATACTTTCATCAAGTTGTGTTTCATCAAGTGCTCTGGGTTTTTACACCTTCCCCTTCTCGTGTAGAAACACTCCATTTATGCGTAACTCAGGGGCGTAGTAAGAATAAATTGTATGTATTTTGTGCTCATGATACTAAAACATTCCATTTTAAACCAGTAGAGGGAGGTCTATGCAAACTGTTCATCCCTTATAAAAACACCATCAAGAATTCTCATTTTGTATGTGACAGAATTATTGGGACAGCTTTTAAACCTTACAAACTTTCAGATAAGACTGAACTACATTTTTTATAGAATATAAAATATGATTTTTCTGGAGTTTATTCTCAATCATTTGTATTAATGTTAGGTGAATAATGTAGAAGTGAAGTAGCTGCACAAAAACCTCCACAAACAACAAGATGACATCTGAGTTTTCTTATCAGCTAGATGAAGCAAAAAATCTTACATCACTCAGAGTGATGGAGTTCCTTCAACTGTAAAAGAGTAATTTAAATTACTAATGTCATATTCACAAGTTCTTTGCTTTCATGGAGGTATAGATGTCTTTTATTTTGTGTTGTGTTCTCACCCTTGAATTTGACTATTTAAGCAGTGATGTAGGAGGAGTTATTGTAAACAAATTCTCACGGGGTCCAGTTTACATTATATTTAAAGAGATTTCATGGATTTGAAAACATACTAAGCACACTGTTAACATGGCTTACAGAAAGCTGACCCTATTGGTATTTGCTCTATTTGTTTCAACTGGTGCTGAAGGTTGGACCATAACCGAGTCTGAACCAGCAGTTAAAAAACCTGGAGAATCCCACAGACTCACCTGCACAACATCTGGGTTTGATTTTAGAGGCTCAGTGTGGAACTGGATCCGACAGGCTCCTGGTAAAGGACTGGAGTGGATTGCTTATATAAGCACAGCTAGTACTCCTATCTCTTACTCCCAGTCAGTCGAGGGTAGATTCACCATCTCCAGAGATGACACCACTAGTAAGGTCTATCTACAGATGAACAGTCTGAAGACTGAAGACACAGCAGTGTATTACTGTGCCAGAGACACAATGACAGACAGTAATAGGAGAGTCATACAAAAACTACTTCCTCCATTCACCACCATGACACTCAGTTGTGGCTGCATCAGATTTATTTTCTGATTTTATTTTCTGCTGATTCATTTTCATTATCAAGAACAAGGATCCCAAAATGTTATGATATAACATAACATATACTACAACTATAGCTATAGCTGTATATGTTATAGCTATAGTTAGAACTATAGCTATAACATTTTACAAAATCCTCCTGTATATGGCCATATATTCCACCAGCACTTTAAAAAAGTTTCAATATCAAATGCATCTCAAAAACACATTTGAGTGTAAAACAATTTATTTGTAAAAAAAAAAAAAAAAAAAAAAAAAAATTGAAACTCTTGAGATTTTTCATTAAATACAGGAAATTGTTTTCATGAATGAACCATTACATAAATGAGTTAGTGATGAATATTTAAATATTGGATATGGAATCCGGGCCTTGACAAGCTGCTGTGAAACAATAATTTAAAAAAAGAAATAGAAAAAGGCCAATAAACAAGTTGGATCACAGACAGGTCCCAACAAATAAACAATACTATGTCTTCTTACATGCTGGTATTTTTTTTCTGAGATTTATGATAAAATGCATGTAGAAAATGATGCACACAGATCACACAGCGAATGAAAAATTATAGTTTGTCTTTAAAAACTCTAGAGGGCGGTCTATGACTGACTTGGGTTTGATCCTCATACTGATCGAAATTGATCTACATATACGACATGTTCTGCATGAATTGTATCTTTATTTATTTATTTATTTCACTTATTCATCTTCTTTCAAACAGATTTTCTCACTTTTCTATTTGGTCATACAAACTTGTATACTAACTGCCTCGTGCTTGATTTAGTTTTTTATTAATTTTTTTATTCATATTAACACATCTGTTAATAGAGATAGAGGCAAAATATGACAATTATTGTTAAAGAAAATATCAAATCAATATATGAACTTACATGTGTAGTTTTCCTCTGAGCTATAGGATTTAGTTTTTGTACAAATTGTTGCATTTACTGAGACCAGAAGCTCCATGTCTGTGACTTCAAACATCTATAGCAAAACACTGAAGTCTTTTATGCAAAATTACGTTTTCATACTATTCACATCACATACTACTATAGAAAGTACCATGTTAACATATTATTGCCTATTTTAGAATGGCTTTAATCAATGTGAAGACTAAAGTACAACTTAAGCTATAACATTTTATAACACCAAACAGGCTTATTGCTGGATTGCTTATATCAGTACTAGCAGTGCTGAGATCTACTACTCTCAGTCAGTTCAAGGCTGGTCTCCAGAGATGACAGGTGTATCTGAAGATGAACAGTCTGAGGACTGAAGATTCTGCTGTTTATTTTGCAGTACTTATTCTGATTGGGCTGATAGATCACCTTTTCATGATTAATCATTAAGTATATGTCCACACTTTTTCATGTACAAAATAAATTTCATTGAACAATTCTCACTTTAATATGGTGCAGAATCATGAAAATTAGGTATTAGGTATTTGGGTGCAACATTATGATATATTGGATTCTGCTGTTTATTACTATGCTTCAGATCCACAGTGACTGGAATTGGGCAACTGTACAAAATCCTGCAGCATTCTTCCTTACTGAGCTGATAGACAGCAACTATCTCATATGTTTTGTGTATCAGCGACTGGAGTTTTTGAGTAACTGAACAAAATCTATTCATTTCTACTGAGCTAATAGATCCAAATAATGAAGTACATGTCTGTACATGAGTCAATGAACCAATCCCTGCATTACATTCATAAAAGCTGATCCAGAGGATAAACGATGGTTTAGCAATAAATATTACAAAAACAGCAATAAAGCAGCATTTCAAATGTCACAGTGACCAAGTCTTCATAAAATGCCACAGACAATGATCGACTTGTTAAAATTGTTGTCCAAGTATGAATAAACATAATAGGACATCTGCAGTACAACATATCTACATTTATGTTAATGTGTCAAGATTGATCTCTCAGTAGTAATGTGTGGTAGAATTCAGTGGATGAAAGGCTCCTACTATGAAGTTTGTTTTCTTTATTTTATAAATGTGTCAGTGCTGCATTTGTCTTAAAGAAGGCACTCAAAGGGCTGAAATAGTATGTCTGTTACTTCTTAAAATTGATTGTGTTATCTACATTTTAATCAAATCCTCCTGTACATTCACCAACGATAAGTGAGATGTCCTCCCTGTGTGAGGAGGAGTCAATGCAAAACTTAAATGTCTTCCACCTCTACTTATCTGACTGCAGAGAGGGTGACAGACAACAGTGGACACACAGTTGAACATGATGGACTATAGGACAGGACTGCTGCTTCTAACTATCTGCTGGGCAGGTGAAGATTTGCACAATTCCCGAGTTGAAGTTGCCTTTAAAACATTACCAGTTTAAAAAAAATGATTCTTTTCTTTTTTGCCTTGACAGGTGTTGATGGTCAGACTCTGACACAATCTGAGCCAGCAGTTAAAAAACCTGGACAATCCCATAAACTGACCTGTACAGCCTCTGAGCTTGACTTTGATAGCTACAGTATGGCCTGGAACAGACAGGCTCCTGGAAAAGGACTGGAGTGGATTGCAATTATCAGCTATGATGGTGGCAGCAAATACTACTCTCAGTCAGTTCAAGGCCGGTTCACCATCTCCAGAGACAATAACAGAAAACAGGTGTATCTGCAGATGAACAGCCTGAAGACTGAAGATTCTGCTGTTTATTATTGTGCTCGACAGCCACAGTGACTGGAGTTGGTTTAGCAGCTGTACAAAATTCTACAGTACTCAACCTGACTGGATTAATAGATCACCTTTGCATAATTAATCATCATTAAGTATACATCCACACTTTTTCATGGACAAAATACATTTCATTTCACAACACTTTTACAATCACACTTTAATAAGGTGCAGAGTTACGAAAATTAGATATTAGGTATCTGTGAGGAACAGTCTAATATGTTGGAGGTATGATTGAGAGAAATAGCCTGAATAAAGAATGATAAATATGAAATATGATATCTTTTTCTTTTTTCAAATATCCAAAGCCAATAAAAGATTGAATTAAAGAATGAAGTAGATCAAATAAAGGAAATTGACCTTCAGAGGAAAACACCACTGACAACAGTTAATCTTCTACTTTTCTGTGTTCACTGTCATGTTGGCGTTTAAGTGAATCCCATGTGTATACTTTGGGTAACTTGGAAGTAAAAACATAGTTACCATCCTAGTTTCCAAACTTGAGAGAACAGACAAGGACTGACTGGCTTTAAGTTTAACTTTAGTAGGGAAGGAAAGAAGTGATTTATTTTTAGCTAATACCTAAATATTAATACTCTGAACCTAAAAATAATGTTATCAACTTTTCTGCCAAGAAACAATATATTACAATGCCTCATCATATTGCATACAACTGCTACACTGAGTTCTGCTTATTATTTAAATATAATCAGATCAGTCAGACGACATAAATTATGATTTATTGCTGCAATGTTGATAACCAAGTTACTAAATTCAAAACACATGGGAAATATTTTACATGAACAGACTTAGGTGGACACTTTCTGCACAGAAAACATGAATTGTACTTTCACCAAGTAAGAGGTGAGATCCAAATACACTTCAGATGTTTTTTCTCTGTAAGGAGGAGTCAATGCAAAACTGAGATATCTTCTACCTCTACTTATACTGCATGACTGAAGAGAGGATGACAGAGAACAGGACACACAGTTCAACATGATGAACTATAGGACAGGACTGCTGCTTTTAACTATCTGCTGGGCAGGTGAAGATTGTCTCATATGTTCACTTGAAGTTGTCTTTAAAATGTTACCAGTTTACAGCAACAATTATTTTCCTTTTTTACATCTTGACAGGTGTTGATGGTCAGACTCTGACGGAATCTGAACCAGCAGTTAAAAAGCCTGGAGAATCCCACAAACTGACCTGTACAACATCCGGGTTGTCATTCAGCAGCTACTACATGGCCTGGATCAGACAGGCTCCTGGAAAAGGACTGGAGTGGGTTGCATCTATCAGTAGTAGTGGTAGCACCTACTACTCTCAGTCAGTTCGAGGCCGGTTCACCATCTCCAGAGACAACAGCAGAGAGCAGCTGTATCTGCAGATGGACACTCTGAAGACTGAAGATTCTGCTGTTTATTATTGTGCTCGAGATGCACAGTGACTGGAGTTGGTTGAGCAGCTGTACAAAATCCTACTGTACTCATCAGATCCCCATTATCTCACATGATTAATGTCCTCAGTTCATTTAGTTTGTGAAATATCTGAGCAGCTCTCTCAAGCTTTCTTTCAGTTGCTAATGAAAAGTGTAGTGTTATATATTCCAAAATTCCAAATTAGTCCAAATTAAATGAAGTCTTTTGAATTTTTAATTTCATCAATAGTTAAAAATCTATTGAATTAAACCATTATGTAACTCATTTGTGTCAATAAAATTTTGACAGAACAAATCTGACGGAACCTTCAATAAAAACTTCACTTACTCACTCACTCAACAGATCTTTGCTGTCATAGAGGTATAGATGTTTTGAATCACTATTTGTCATATTGTTTAAATGCCGTTTTATTTTGTGTTGTGTTCTCACCCTTGAATTTGACTTTAAAAGCAGTGATGTAGGAGGAGTTACTGTAAACAAATTCTCACAGGGGTCCAGTTCACATTATATTTAAAGAGATTGCATGGATTTGAAAACATACTAAGCACACTGTTAACCTGGCTTACAGAAAGCTGACCCTCTCAGTCATTGCTCTGTTTGTCTCAACTGGTGTTGAAGAATGGACAATAACAGAGTCTGAACCAGCAGTTAAAAAACCTGGAGAATCCCACAGACTCACCAGCGCATCTGACTTTGACTTGTTTTTGAAACTCAGTGTGGGTTAGACAGGCTCCTGGTAAAGGACTGGAGAGGATCACTTTTATACACACAGCTAGTTCTTCTATCAATTTTCCCAGTCAGTCCAGGGTAGATTCACCATCTCCAGAGATGACTCCAGCAGTAAACACTATCTACGCATGAACAGTCTGAAGACTGAAGACACAGCAGTGTATTACTGTGCCAGAGACACAGTGACAAACATATAAATATCACTTCTTCTATTTACCATCACCATTTTTTGCAATGCTGACTTTAGTGAATATGGTTCATATGATATTAATTATACATTTTAAGGATATAAAAAGCAACATAATCCTCCTTAAAAATTATATTAAAATTAACTTTCAATTATATTTGAATTTACAAAATGTTTCTATTTCTCAAAAATACATTTGGCTATCAATAAAATATTTTTTTGTACACAAGTAGAAACACATTATTTGAAACACTTGACATGTTTCATTAAATACAGGGACTTGAGTTAATAAACTGTTTAGATACAAGTGGGTTGGTAATGAATATTTAAATATTTAATCTGGAATCAAGGCCTTGAAAAACCTCTTTGAAATAAAAATTAAAAAGGACACTGAAATTATTATTTCAAGATAGTGTGAAGGCACTTCACAACTTCCTCTATTTATCTCCAGAATGTCACACATTCTTATGCTCTATATTTGATTCTATGCAAACTCAGTGATCCTCCTTGTTACATAGTTATAAAGACTTCTCATGAGACTGTCAGTGGAGGTGAAAGAGGATCAGAAGCTTACATCTCTTCAGCTTCAACATAAACCATGTTCTCTGTAGCTCTGCTGCTGCTGTTGGCAGCTGGATCCTGTAAGTCTCTCTGGATTTGTCATAGACAACAGTTCTTCTTTTGCAGTGTATCTTGATGGATTTTAACAAAACATTTTCTTCTTTCAACAGGTGTGAAGTGTGAAACGTTGACACAGCCAGCCTCAGTGACTGTGCAGCCAGGTCAACGACTGACCATCACCTGTCAGGTCTCTTATTCTGTTAGCAGCTATTACACAGCTTGGATCAGACAACCTGCAGGGAAAGGACTGGAGTGGATAAGTTCTGACTCAACTGTCAAAGATTCACTAAAGAACAAGTTCAGTGTCATCTTAGACTCTTCCAGCAACACAGTGACTCTAAACGGACAGAATCTACAGCCTGAAGACACTGCTGTGTATTACTGTGCCAGAGACCCACAATAACACAAACCATCAGCAAACCTGAACAAAAACTCCTCAGGCAGAGACACATCCAACAGACACTTACAGTAGAGGACACATGCAGCTGTGTTTCTCTCTTCTGAGGTCACAAACAAGCAACACATGTACAATAGAAAAATCACCTGTTAAATGTAAGCAACATCATATGAATACATACATTTAGAAGTTCAGAAATTAGTTACTCAGTACTTTAATCTATCTACATAAAACAAATTAAGCTACACTAACTTGTGGTCTCTCAAAATGCCTGCATCTTCTCTACAGTAACCTCAAGAGTTTAAAATTTAATCAGAGCAACATTACTGTAACACCCTCTCACTGAATTAATCATTCATATGATGATACTGATGACCATATAATGCTCTCAGTATGCCAGTCAGATGGATGAATTTCAGAATATTCAAAGGCCCATATTGCAGTTTTAACCCCTGCATATACTTTACATTAGTACCTATTATTTCAGTATTTCAATTATCTGCTTGTGTAAGTTTAGTATGAAAATATACTTTGTTTTTAATACAGTTGTGAGCACTTTGCAGTGTGTTTTAGGAATCACTGCCATCTGTTAATTCAGAGTTGGCAACAAAATCTTGAAACATTGTTTCTGTTATGTATGATCCTGGTTCATTTTTCTGTTGCGTTTGTGCTGCGAATTATTATTACTTTTAATTTCAGATCAAAGGTCTGATCAGACATCATGCATGAATCATAATGCATTTGGCTGAATGCACAGCTCTTAACTTTAACACAATTTATATTGTCATTTTAACAGTAGACCAAAATGCTAGCCAAGTCCAGTTTAGTTGTTTCCTCCCTGTGAGGAGGAGTCAATGCAAAAGCTTGATGTCTTCCTCCTCTACTTATCTGACTGCAGACAGGATGACAGAGAACAGTGGACACACAGTTTAACATGATGGACTATAGGACAGGACTGCTGCTTTTAGCTATCTGCTGAGCAGGTGAAGATATTTACAGATCTTAAGTAGAAGTCATCTTCAAAAAGTTAAAAAAAAAATTCTGCTGTTTATTATTGTGCTCGACACTCACAGTGACTGGAGTTGGTTTTGCAGCTGTACAAAACCCTACAATACTCATCATCTCTGGGCTGATAGAATCTAAGAAAGAACTATATTTTTATTTAATATTTGTTGTTGATTTTGTTTTTAATGAACTCATAACAGAACAGCTAAGGACAGAACAATTATGTTGCTAAAATCATTGTTCAGGTACTGGTACATTAATATCTATACCGTATTTGAAATCTAATGTAGATTCCAATATGAGAGTGAAAAATAATGTTGCAGTTCTTTGAAAAACACTAGAGGGCAGTCACTATCAACTTTCACTCTGTCAGCAAACTGAGACACTCAGGTCCACTTTTCTTGCTGATCTAAACTGAATGAACTGAATAAAAGGTTTTCACATTTGTGAGTTTGCTTCAACACATCACAGGTAAAACATTTTAACTATTAGGTCAGCAGTGATTGCTTCTTCATCTGTTTCAATTTGTGCTCGAGACATCGATGAAATCTGGATGAACTTGTTATACTTCAATAAAACGAGAAGATAAAAATAAAAATTCTTGGCTTTTGGAGGAAAAAGTAATCTTTACTAGCATCATTTCTCTCTCCGCTATAATCCACCTTACTGGATTGACTGATCATCAAAAAAATTCAGACACTGTCACACAATCTCCACCCATTCTACAATATATATCCTTCACATTAGCCTTTACTGTTGCAGACTCAGCCGAGTTCCCATCATGACAGTTGTACAAGGCTTCTTCCTCTTGGCTCTCATTTCAGGGGAGTGTTGTCGGTGTCCAACAGGAAAAGAAAAAGGAAGCTTTGGATGACGGCTGACTTCCTGTCATCTAAACTCTGTGTCTGTTTCAGCTGCTCAGGGCCAGTCCCTCACCTCCTCAGAACCAGTGGTCAACAGACCTGGAGAGTCAGTCACTCTGTCCTGTAAAGTGGAAGGACTTTCTCTAGCTTGGCTGCACTGGATGAAATCAGGGAAAGGACTGGAATGTATCAGAAGCATTGATGATGTAACTGGCACAGTATTTGCTCAATGTCTCCAAAGCCAGTTTTCCATTTTTTTAATTATTCAGCCAGCAATATAACTTCAGAATTGGCACAATAACACTAACAACTAGTTTCTCTTGGTGATCATTCAAGAGAATCTTTGACACACAAATCAGCCTCTGAAAGGGATCAGGTACATAAAGTGACTGAAAGTAAAGTACAGAAAATCAAGGGACAATGACCTTATACACAAAACATTTATTACTAACAGACTAACCAAACACACAAAACAAAACTCACTAGACAAACAATGACGTTACAATGAATGAATAAATGAATACAGAACCGGAGCTTGTTAGAAAAGAATGTGCAACAGATGAACAAACACAGACCGGCTAGTGACCATCACTGGAAGCAGAATTCACCCGGTTACCAGAACAGAAGCATGCTACTTGCATGTCCTTGGGCTGGTAGCTGCTGAGTGAGATGGTGCCGTCAGGACGGATGAGAGGATGCTGCTGCCGCATGGAGTGGAGATGAAGAATTGTCTGCTGAAGTTGGTCTCAACAATGAGTAAGAATGGGACTTTGTGCTGGTAACAAAAGAATCCAACTCTATGCTTCCAGTGATGGTCTTTTATAGGTACAGTAAGGTGAAGGACTTCAAAGAAGTTGCTGGTGGTGTCTTTGTTTGACCCCTGCTCTGAGGACATGACATTCACTGGAGGTCAGATAATATGTCTTATTTTAAAACAACTTCTCAAAACTGTACCTTTCACCTTTCAACAACTACCTAAAGATCTGATAATTTTATGCTTAGGAGATTACAATGATACCAAACAGCACATGTTTATCTCTAGGGGTTATTGAGCTATTAATTACCAGAATTTAGTGCACATACAACTTGGAGAACTATGTTAACAATTATGGTAAATTTCTAATAGTTATAGTTACACAGTCAAAAAGCAAGGAAAGAAATAAGAAAAATGGCATGGCAGCATTTTAAAAATATCAAGGCACATCTGCTAATAGTCTGTTAATTAGGGCTCAAAAGGCAAGGAGAGACAATCAGAAAGAGGGGGGTTGTGATTGTCTGCGGGCAGTTACCCAGGATGAGAGGGGGAGTCATTGTGCAACAGTGTGTTCAGGCATGCACATTTCAATACGGCGACAAAGACACAGGAACACCAACCAGGACCGTAAGCAAATGCAGACCAAAAGCTGGGTAAAACATAATCAAAATCAGAAGGCACAACAAGTGACTTAACAAGGACTGAACTGAAAAACTGGAAAACTGAGAGCTTTTAATACACAGAGAGTGACTGTAAATGAAACACTGGTGTGGGGAACAAGACACAGGTGAGACACATGAACTAATTAAACACAGGAAGTAAAGTGACCAGACACAAGGAAGAGTATTACAAAATAAAACAGGAACTAAAGGAAATCAGGTTACACAAAAACACAGGAGGAACACACAGGGGAAACAGAAAACCAAAACCAGGCACACATAGGACAGGGCAGGTTATCACACAGGAGACACGAGGGCAGGAACAGAAACTAAGGAGGTCAACAGAGCAAAATCACAAGGCTATCAAACACAGTCCCAATAAGGCATGACACTACACACTGTATAAGAAGGTTAGTTATATAAAGTCTCTTGACACTTCTTTTGAGTTTGTCAAGCTATTTTGTGCAGTGACTGAAGACAGTGAAACAGCTGCACAACAACCTCCACAGACAACGAGTAACTACATATGATAACAGTGACTTGTTGATAGTTTTTATGCTCTTTCTAATCTTACATCATTCAAATAAATAGACTGAGTTTTTTTCAACTGTCAATTTAAAAATTGAAATAGCAAATGTCACATTCACAGGTGCAAACTTTTCATTTCATGGAATCAATTTGAAAAGGGAAACAAGTTGGAAAACATTTTATCAAAGAGTGATCAAATGTGACCTCAGTCCAAAGTATATTCAGAGCAATCGTGGGTGGTATTACCAAGTCAGATGACAGTAAAGCAATTTTCAAATGGCAGTATGTCGATGATTAATAGAATATTTATATTATTTTATGCTCTCATCTGCTGGTCATGCATGAATCAAGTTAATGTTAGTGTAATCACAACCTTGATATTATAAATCTACATCATTTGTTGTAGTTTCAACACACAGTAGGCAGAAATGGGACACAAATACAACCCAAATCTGTCCTTCCTGTGAGGAGGAGTCAATGCAAAACTTTGATGTCTTCCTCCTCTACTTATCTGACTGCAGAGAGGATGACGGGGACAGTGGACACACAGTTTAACATGATGGACTATAGGACAGGACTGCTGCTTTTAACTATCTGCTGGGCAGGTGAAGATATTTACAGATCTTTAGTATAAGTCATCTTCAAAAAGTTAAAAACATATGTAACAGTTTTCCTCTTTTCTTGACAGGTGTTGATGGTCAGACTCTGACAGAATCTGAACCAGCAGTTAAAAAGCCTGGAGAATCCCACAAACTGACCTGTACAGCCTCTGGATTCACATTTAGTGACTACAGCATGCACTGGATCAGACAGGCTCCTGGAAAAGGACTGGAGTGGATTGCTTATATCAGTGGTAGTGGTGGTAGCAAATACTACTCTCAGTCAGTTCAAGGCCGGTTCACCATCTCCAGAGACAACAGCAGACAGCAGCTGTATCTGCAGATGAATGGTCTGAAGACTGAAGATTCTGCTGTTTATTATTGTGCTCGACACTCACAGTGACTGGAGTTGGTTGAGCAGCTGTACAAAATCCTACAGTACTCATCCTTACTTGACTAATGAATTACCTTGCATGATTATTCTTCATTAAGTATACATCAATGCTTTTCCATATACAAAATACATTTCATTTCACAGTTCACACTTAAATAAGGCGTTGAATCATGAAAATTAGATATTAGGTATTTGTGTGGAACATTCTGATATGTTGGAGATTTAATTTAGACAAGTAAATAAACAAGGATAGATAACATGATGGGTTTTCAAAATATCGAAAGACAATAAAACATAAATAAACAATAAAGTAGATCAAACAAAGCAATTTAGTCCCTCAAACATATCTTACAACATTCATTCATTCGTTTGTCATGTTGGCACTTAAGTGAATATTTTGGAAAAACAAATAAAAAAAAACTTGAGTGGGCACATATGGGCTTACTAGTTATAACAATTCTTCCAGTGATGTCCATATACAGGAGGACCCATTAGACCCCCATTACCTCACATGGTTAATGTCCTCAGTTCAGGTAGTTCAAGAAAATGCTAATGATGAAAGAAATTTCAAACATCTCTTTGGAACCTGTGATATTTTAATTGGGTTTTAAAAGGGATCACTATTATGGATATTTTAATTCTCTTCTCACCTAAAGCAACATTTTTTACTGAATGTCTGTGGCTTCAAACAGCTGCAACACTGAAACCAAAAACAGTATTTTATGTAAAACTCTAAACCTCCCAAATTTAATTTCACAACGTGTCGTACCATTATAAGTTTACTAAATTAGACTGAACCTTTCACCTCAAAGAGATAGAAAAAGTAACAAGAAATAGATTATTATTTGTTCAACTATATGGAAATAAATGGGACTCATAAGGAAGTGAAGTGTGTGTCTGTGTGTCAGTGAGAGGACAGAAGAGCTCACATCAGTTCAGCTTCAACATCAACCATGTTCTCTGCAGCTCTGATGCTGCTGCTGGCAGCTGGATCCTGTGAGGAGCTTTCAGTGGATTCACACTAATAAACACATTAGAAACACTGAATAGTCAGATGAATGATGGAGATAATGTTGATTTCTCTTTCCACAGATGTGTACAGTATTGATCTCATCCAGCCAGACTCAATGGTTGTGCAGCCTGGACAGTATTTCACCATCACAGCTATGCAACAGGTTGGATCAGACAGTGTGAAGGAAAACCAATTGATTGGATTTTCCATCAGTGGGGAGGAGGCAACCTTTACCAAAATAATGCTCTGAAGAACAAGTTCAGCTACAGCAGACACACTTCTGCTAGAACAGTGACAATTAAAGGACATAATCTGCAGCCTGAAGACACAGCTGTTTATTACTATGTGCGTAGCACCGCAGTGATACAAACCACCAAACAGACCTGCACAAATACCCAGCAACCAGCAAGACTCAACCAGGCACATGTTGTAAATGCAAATTTAAATGAAGTATTCAGTAGAGTATGTGTGACCAGTGACTCTCTGATAGAGAAGTTGTTGGGTGTTTAAATGTGTTTGACATTTTTATCTCCCACTAAAATTATATCAGTAATGTAGTAATAATGAAATTTTTAAAAAAAAAAATGAATAATAGTATCTTAAAAGAATGTTTTATTTATTGCAAATTTCATACAATATGTGCAGTGAAATGTTGGGTGGCATATTCCTCATTCTGTGCTAAAGCTGTGCAATAAAGGATTCCAATTAGAATAAGAGTAAAAATAGGACTGAAAAAATATAAAGCATAAAAACCCAAACATAAATAGAATTAAAATGTTCTAATGTGCAAAAGATCATCAGAGGACAATGTGCGAGATTAGGCAAAGTAAAAATAGGGGTCAGAGCCAAGAAAGAAGATTTTCCGCTTGAATACTCTGTTCAACCTTCTTTGTTTTTACATCCTCTGTAGAAATACTCTATTTATGTTTAATTCAGTAGAGCAGTCAGGATAAATAGTTTATATCTTTATTATATGCTTTCATATGCTGTCCATATGAGGGGAGTGAAATAAAAACAGAGCCATGATGCCAAAGCCCTCCCTTTTGAAACCTGTAGAGGGAGGTCTGTGCAAACTTTTCATCTGTTATAAAAACACCAAGAACTCTCACACAAAAACTTCCACAGACAACAAGTAGCTATGATGACAGTGACTTTAAACTCATTCGTATTTTTTATGCTCTTTCTGATCTTACATCATTCAGTTAAATAGACTGAGTTCTTTCAACTGTCAAATCATAATTTAAATAGCAAGTGTTACATTAACAAGAACTATACATTTCATGAAATTATATCACAAAGGGAAACAAGTTGGAAAACATTCAGAGAATGAACTTCATGGATCAGAGGTGACCTCAGTCCAAAATATATTCAGAGCACTGGTGGATGGTATTACCTAGTCAAATGACAATAAAGCAGTTTTCAAAATGGCAGTTGATGATTAAAATATAGACATAGACATAGAATATTAATATTATTTCATGCTCCCATCTGCTGCCCATTATGCTCACAGGAAGTAATGTGAGAGCTCGATGACAATGTTTTTTTTTAATACTTTAAATAAAGAGTCTCATGTTTGAATGAAGATTAACATTTTTAATTTTATTTAAAGAAATGTCAATATCCATAGACATTCTTCATATATTAAACTAAAACATGTCAAACAAACATCAACTTGACTGAAGCCTGTACATTAATTCCCCAGTTTAACCAAATAACTGAGATCCAAATCCAGTCCATTTGTTTCCCCCCTGTGAGGAGGAGTCAATGCAAAACTTTGATGTCTTCCTCCTCTACTTATCTGACTGCAGAGAGGATGACAGAGAACAGTGGACACACAGTTTAACATGATGGACTATAGGACAGGACTGCTGCTTTTAACTATCTGCTGGGCAGGTGAAGATTTGTACAGATCCTGAGTTGAAGCTGCCTTTAGAAAGTTACCAGCTTAAAGTAACTGCTTCTTTCTTTTCTGTCTTGACAGGTGTAGATGGTCAGACTCTGACACAATCTGACCCAGCAATTAAAAAACCTGGAGAATCCCACAAACTGACCTGTACAGTATCTGGCTTGTCATTCAGCAGCAATTGGATGGCCTGGATCAGACAGGCTCCTGGAAAAGGACTGGAGTGGATTTCAATTATTGAATATGACAGTGACCGAATCTACTACTCTCAGTCAGTTCAAGGCAGGTTCACCATCTCCAGAGACAACAGCAGAGAGCAGCTGTATCTGCAGATGAACAGTCTGAAGACTGAAGATTCTGCTGTTTATTATTGTGCTCGAGATGCACAGTGACTGGAGTTGGTTGAGCAGCTGTACAAAATCCTACAATAGTTATCCTTACTGGGCTGATAGAACACAACTATCTCATATGATTAATGTCTTCGGTTTAAGTAGTTCAAGAAAATTATATAAATCCTCTACTCCTATTTGTCTTTTGAGAATATAATGTTTATATTTTGTTGGGTCTTAAAGATGCATTTTCTAAGAGACAAAATTTTCTAAAAAGAGAAGTATATCACTTGATATGTAAATCATATTAATAGATAGAACTGTTGTACTTATTATCAAAGAACTTAAATCAAGGCTTCTGACTCTCAAGTGACTTGAGTGTGTTTTTTACCCTTGAAAATCATTCTTCAGATAAGATGATCACTGAACTACAAACATTAATTGTGTAGTTAAATATTTTGTCTAAATGTTTAACCTGAGAGTTAATTGTTAACAGTCTGATTATTTCACCTTTTCTCAGTTTGTAGGATTAATATGAAATTAATATGAAATCCAATACTCACTGAATATAGAAAAGACTGTTTAGTATGGCATCAATGAAGTTTCAAACTACTGAAGTAGCAACATGTAACTGTTTAAGGAAAACAATTAGTTTTATGCAGATCATCACACAGGTTTCAGTTCCTGAGCATCTGTTTAGAGGCTCCAAGTTTCTCTTGGCTACATGTCTGTGGCTTCAAACATCTGCAAAAACTGAAAATATTCCAACTTTTGTATTCAAAGCTCCAAACCGACGCAGTAAAGTATTTGTTGATTGTTGATATTTAATTTTCTTTATTCCAATATATATATATATATATATATATATATATATATATATATTATCTTTCTTTCTCTTTTTGTCTCACATTACTTTCTCACAGAGATCTAGAAAATATGAAATAAAGCAAAATTACAACAACAATTATAAAATTTTGGCTGTAAAAAAACTGTCAGAAAAAATATCTGAAGTACCTTCATAAACTTTATATGATTTTTAAAAAATAAAATTATGAATAATCTCGGGTCTATATAAATGTTCTTAGAACACTGTAATTCAACAATAACTTTATTTGATTCAATAATTTTGATTCTACTTCTGGAGAAATGCTGATTTTTTCATCATCAGTGAAACATATTTAAATCAAATGTAATCAATTATTCAACAATATGTAAATGAATGTTACTCATAAGGAAGTGAAGTGTGTGTCTGTGTGTCAGTGAGAGGACAGAAGAGCTCACATCAGTTCAGCTTCAACATCAACCATGTTCTCTGCAGCTCTGATGCTGCTGCTGGCAGCTGGATCCTGTGAGGAGCTTTCAGTGGATTCACACTAATAAACACATCAGAAACACTGAATAGTCAGATGAATGATGGAGATAATGTTGATTTCTCTTTCCACAGGTGTGTACAGTATTGATCTCATCCAGCCAGACTCAATGGTTGTGCAACCTGAACAGTCTTTGACCATCACCTGTCAGGTCTCTGGTTATTCTCTGACTGATGGCAGCTATTACACAGCTTGGATCAGACAGCCTGCAGGGAGAGGACTGGAGTGGATGAGTTATGACTCAACTGTCAAAGATTCACTAAAGACCAAGTTCAGTGTCAATTTAGACTCTTACAGCAACACCTTGACTCTAAACGGATAGAATCTACAGCCCGAAGACACTGCTGTGTATTACTGTGCCAGACAACCACAGTAATACAAACCATCACTGGACCTGAACAAAAACCCCTCAGCCAGAGACACACCCAGCAGACACTTACAGTAGAGGACACATGCAGCTGTGTTTCTCTCTTCTAGAGACACAAACAAGCAACACATGTACAGCAGAAAAATCATCTACTAAATGTAAACAACATCATATTTAGGACTGTGAGATTATGAAGTAAAAAATACATTTAGAAGTTCAGAAATTAGTTATGCAGTACTTTAAATCTATCTCCCAACCATTAATGGCTCACAATAGATTCTGCATTTTCAAAAATGAAAATTTAACCATGATTATTGTTCAAGAAAATATCTCATCAGTGTGTGAATTAACATATATAGTTTTTCTTCTAAGCTACAGTATTTAGTTTTTCTGCATATCGTCACACAGGTTCAAGAGGCTCCATGTCTGTGACTCAAAACATCTGCAGCACTGAAACCATTAAAAGTTTTTTATGCGAAAAATAGGTTTCCATACTATTTACATTACATATTATTAGAGAAAGTAAGTAAAACTATATTTAAATATATTATCTTTTATTTTAGACTGGCTTTAACTTCCAATACATTAAATTTAAGACTACAGTACAACAAGGCTATCGAATTTTAGAACAACAATCTAGTGAATTCTTAATTTAAAAATTTTCGAATAATACAAATACAAAACTTACTAAACTTGCCTTTCTAGCCATGTGCCTGGAGATGTCTTAAATTACCATTTGCTTTTTTTATCAAATTGCATATGTGCGTCATTTCATTTTGTATTACACTGTGCTCACACGTTTGAAGTTACTCATGAATCTGATAATAGGAGGAATTATCTCAGGGGAAAAAAATCCTACTTAACTTACATAGTTTAGAGAAAGCTAACACACTATGCCTATGATCACTTTTATTGCAATGCTGATGAACATGTTTTTCATTATACATGATGGATGACATCCCTTTAAATTAATATTAACTTACAATAACTTAACTTTGTTACAACAATCTTAATCCACCATATTGTTTGTAATTATACTAGAATTTGCTGAGTTGGCATAATTTGGTGTCATAACAATACATCTGCATATAAGTAATTTACAATTAAAGAAGAAAAAACATTACTTGTGAGTGTAGACTTTTTTAAATTATTAAATCCAGGGATATTGTGTCAAGACTGAGTTTGTCATGAAATATTGAACAATAAATTCCAAGTATGTTGGATTTGAAATTAATATATGTCTGGAACTACAGTGTTAACAAGTTTGTGTATAACAACAAATAACGCTCAAGAGGACTCAATATAGATTATAGTGAAAAAACATGCAGATTAAAAAGTTTTAAGGCTCACGAGTTTGATTCTATGCAAACTCAGTGATCCGCCTTGTTTCTCTGCTATAAAAACTTCACATCAGACTGTCAGTGGAGATCACAGCACATCAGTTTCACCATAAACCATGTTCTCTGTAGCTCTGCTGCTGCTGTTGGCAGCTGGATCATGTGAGTCTCTCTGGATTTGTCATAGTGAGCATTTCTTCCTGTTTTTTGATAATTTGTAACAAAATGTGTTCCTCTTTTAACAGGTGTGAAGTGTGAACAGTTGACACAGCCAGCCTCAGTGACTGTGCAGCCAGGTCAACGACTGACCATCACATGTCAGGTCTCTTATTCTGTTGGTAGCCACCACACACATTGGATGAGACAAACACATGAGCCTGCAGGGAAAGGACTGGAGTGGATTGGAGGTGCACGTGTTGGATACGCCACAATCTACAAAGATTCACTTGAGAACAAATTTAGTATCAAATTAGACTCTTCCAGCAACACAGTGACTTTAAACGGACAGAATGTGCAGCCTGAAGACACTGCTGTGTATTACTGTGCCAGAGACCCACAATAACACAAACCATCAGCACACATGAACAAAAAACCCTCAAGCAGACACTTACAGTAGATGCAGCTGTGTTTCTGTACATATAGCTGCATGTACAAATATATCAGTCACAAACATCATATTTAGGCCAAAAAGAAGATAAAAATCACAATTAAAATGTTCATTATCGAGTTATTCATCATTTTTAACATCTTCAGAGTATTGTTACACATCACATTGTTACACATTACACATCATCTATCATCTTCTTTTGTAACAGAAGTGGCTCACAGTAATTTCTGCTCACAAAATAATTCCAACACAAATTCCACTAGTAACCTCTGGCCTCTCAAAATGCTGTATGTTTGCTTTTAACTTGAAGTTTAGGGAATTTAAAGTCATGGGAGTGATAAATAATGTTGTAGTTCTTAAAAAAGACCACAGGAGGGCAGTCACTATCAAGTTTCTCTGTCACTATAATGATACACTCAGGTCCACTTTTCTTAATGATCTGGAATGAATCATCAGCTGAACTCAAGGTTTTCACAGTTGTGAGCTTGCTTCAGCCCATCACAAATAAAACCCTTTAACTGTTGCGTCAGCAGTGACTGCAGCTTCATCTGTTTAACTTTGTGCTTGTGAGACATTGTGATGAAGCTGCAATAGGGAAAACGTTCCTTTCACTTCTTTGACTCTTGGAGGAAACATTTTTTTATCACATTATTCCTCTCTCAGCAATAATCTGCCTCACTAGGGTGACCAAACATTTTGGGCTGACAGTACAGTTATTATTCCCTCTTTTAGTGTCTCCGTCTGTCTTTAACACACTTTCTCTCTCTCTCAGTCCAACACTACTCTCCTCCTCACTGAACTTTAGTCTTTGTGTCTCTTACCTATTAACACTGTCTCCAAAACCTCAGACCAGTAAAAATGCAAATTCAGACACTGTCACACAATCTCCACCCATTCTTCCAGCACAATATATATCCTTCATATTAGCCTTTACAGTTGCGGACTCAGCTACATGACCATGACCATGACAGTTGTACAAGGTTTCTTCCTCTTGGCTCTCATTTCAGGTGAGTGAAGTCAGTATCCAGCAGAGGAAGAAAAAGGGATGACTGCTGACTTCCTGTCATCTAAACTCTGTGTCTGTTTCAGCTGCTCAGGGCCAGTCCCTCACATCCTCAGAACCAGTGGTCAACAGACCTGGAGAGTCAGTCACTCTGTCCTGTAAAGTGGAAGGACTTTCTCTAGCTTGGCTGCACTGGATTCGTCAGAAATCAGGGAAAGGACTGGAATGGATCGGACGCATTGATAGCGGAACTGGCACAATATTTGCCCAAAGTCTTGAAGGCCAGTTTTCCATCACTAAAGATACTTCTAGAAATGTTGTGTACTTGGAGGTGAAGAGCCTGAAACCAGAAGACTCTGCTGTTTATTACTGCGCACAAGAGCCACAGTGACACAGGAGATTACAAAGCTGTACAAAAACTGAAAAACACTAAACATTGTATAAGAAGCATCGAAGCATGTCAGGGCTTTAAAACTAATTTCCTTTTGAATGATGGCCAATAATTAACACTGAAACACATTTCATCAATACAAACTAAGTTGTCATTGTGTTGAGACACTTTATCTCGAAACATTTAATCATCTGATGCAAACAGATCTTTAAATGTCTTTAAACATATCAATATCTCAAAAAACACTACTAATACTAATATTAATTTTTCTACTTGTGGCTTACTCACAACCAAGAAAAGCAAACACACACAGACCAGAAAAACCTAAAACTTGATTTATTTTACTTTGTTTTATTTTATGGCCAAAAGAGAAAAATAGAAATCACACATTTTCCTCAAAGTCCCTTAAAGTCTGTATAACATACAGCACCATTTATCCCTAAACCCTCAAATTCAATAACAAATTTCCTCAGTCAAAAATATTATAAAAACAGTGTTGAATGAAGTGATTTGACACTTCATTATCATCATCATTATGGCTTAGAATAAAGCAGGAGGAGGCAGCTTGCAGGATTAATATGAAATTAAAGCTACAGTACTCACTGGATATATATGTATAGCCTGTTTAGTGCGACATGAATAAAATTTCAAACTATTTTCTTTTAAAGAAAAGCAAATAGATTTGTGCAGATCATCACACAGGTTTCACTTCCTGAGCATCTGTTTAGAGGCTCCAGGTTTGTCAAAGCTAAATGTCTTTGACTTCAGACATTTGCAAAAACTGAAAACATTAAAATGTTTTTATTCAAAACTACAAACTCCCATCCAACCAGAACAAACTCAACAATATTTCAATATTTATACCCTAGTCACTGCAATAATTAAACTAATACATACACCCACACAGTAAAATATCTGTCAAAAAACTACATACATCAACAGTAAATAAACAGTAATTTTGACCTCAGAATGTTTTTTTTTATCCTTTCTTCTCTTTGTCTTTACATTCTCCTCACAGATTTACAAAATTATGAGTAACTGAGCACAAAATTCAAGAATAATAAAATCTTGGCTTCAAAAAAATTAACGGTAGTTAATAGTGATATTGAAGGCCATATAAAAATATGACAATAACAATACAATTTAGCAATACATTTTAATTCAATAATTTCTTTCTACTTCATTCTGGATTTGAGAGGAAATGCTGATCTTTTCACTGTCAATAGAACCTATTTAAATAAAATGTAATCAATTATTCAACAATATGCAAATACATGTTACTCATAAGGAAGTGAAGTGTGTGTCTGTGTGTCAGTGAGAGGACAGAAGAGCTCACATCAGTTCAGCTTCAACATCAACCATGTTCTCTGCAGCTCTGATGCTGCTGCTGGCAGCTGGATCCTGTGAGGAGCTTTCAGTGGATTCATACTAATAAACACATTAGAAACACTGAATAGTCAGATGAATGATGGAGATGATGTTGATTTCTCTTTCCACAGGTGTGTACAGTATTGATCTCATTCAGCCAGACTCAGTGACTGTGCAGCCTGGACAGTCTTTGACCATCACCTGTCAGGTCTCTGGTTATTCTCTGACTGATGGCAGCTATGCAACAGGTTGGATCACACAGCGTGAAGGAAAACCAATGGATTGGATTTTCCATATGTGGGGAGGAGGTACTCTTCGTCAAAATGATGCTCTGAAGAACAAGTTCAGCTACAGCAGAGACACTTCTGCTAGAACAGTGACAATAAAAGGACAGAATCTGCAGCCTGAGGACACAGCTGTGTATTACTGTGTCCGCAGTCCCACAGTGATACAAACCACCAACAGACCTGCACAAATACCCAGAAACTCACAAATATGTTTTAAATATGAACATTTATAAAAAAAAAAATAGTGCTCTCTCCAAAATGTATTTATGGAATTCACAGGACATATTTCCTCATAGACAGAAGAAGAGATGAGTATTAAAATGTAAATCTCATTTGACTTCAACTACATTAGACATCATTACATAAAAAATGTTACAAATTTTTATTTATTCATATGTATTATGTTGCCTAGAGGAGATGTGAAAACTACATTAATATGCGACAAAAACTCTTTAAAAGTAGGAACAAATACACAAATGTGGTGCAGATTTTTTGGGGGGGCTAAATTGAAATATAGCTGTAACTTGCTACACCATGAATTAAATTGTCATTATTGAGCAAAGTTTCTGTTCACCTTCTCCACCAGGTCAGAAATTAACCGACAGGATTTTGATATTTTACATTTTCCTCTGTTGTTGTAGATAATCTCCTTATGAAAATGTATCTGTGTTACATATTTCCTTTGTAAACCTGTAGAGGGAGGTCTATGCAAACTCATCCTTCTTTATAAACACACCATCAGCAACTGTCATATAATTTGTAGCAGAACAACTGGAAGAGTTTTATACATTGAGTTTTATACACTCTGATCAGAAAGCATTGGACCATTGTTTATTACAGAATGAAAAACCCAATTGCCTGGAGTTTATTTTTTGTAGTTACTATTCATGGTAAGAAAACCAATTCTTTTGCTTCTTTTGTAAATGTCCAGCCTGTGATGTTCAAGTTTGATGGATGAAAATCTTCATTTCTTTGCTTCCAGGAGTTCAGAGTGAGATCAAACTGGAACAGTCTCCCTCTGAGGTGAAAAGATCTGAAGAGACAGTGAAGATGTCATGTGTCATATCTGGTTACACCCTGACAAGCTACTATATTCACTGGATAAGACAAAGACCAGGCAAAGCTCTGGAGTGGATTGGGAGGATGAACACAGGATCAAACTCTGCCAGCTATGCCAGCTCCTTTCACAGTCGTTTCATCATAACTGAAACTGCATCCAGCAGCAATCAGTACCTGGAGATCAAGAGCCTGACAGCAGAAGATTCTGCTGTTTACTTCTGTGCTCGAGGAAACACAGTGACTGAAGACAGTGAAGCAGCTGCACAAAAACCTCCACAGACACAACATCAGAGATCAGAGATGAAGCAGTTTTCAAGTAGCAGTATGTTAGTGACTAAAACAATAAAATATTTATAATAATATAATAATAAAGATAATATTTATATTATATTCTTATCTGCTGCCAGTTATACTCACTTGAGAACCACTAATGGGGTTATCAATGGGGATTAAAAGTGAATTTTCAAATCAACAGTGATTTGAATGTACATATAATAATACTTAAATAAAATAAAATAAGCATTATTAGTATCAGTAAGAGAAGATTATGGCTAAACAGTCATTTTTGTAGTTAAATTTCTAAATTTCTACCTATCTAAACTAAGATTGAAGAGTCTGAAGGCAGTTGATGAACATTTCTTAGTTTGAAGAGATCATTTTCGTGTACATTATTTGACAGACAAGCCAGCAGACATTTTCTCCCTATATGTATATATATATATATATATATATATATATGCAAACTTTTCATCTCTTATAAAAACACCATCAAGAATTCTCATTTTACAAACTTTCCGATAAGAAAGCACTGAACCACACTTTTTTATATAATGGAAAATATGATTTTCTGGAGTTTATTCTCAATCATTTGTATTTATGTTAGGTGAATAATGTAGAAGTGAAGTAGCTGCACAAAAACCTCCACAAACAATAAGATGACATCTGATTTTTCTTATTACCTGGATGAAGCAAAAGATCTTACATCACTCAGAGTGATAGAGTTCCTTCAACTGTAAATGTGTAATTTAAATTACTAATGTCACATCCACAAGTAAGAACTATAAATTATATGAAATTAGTTTAAAAGGGAACCAAGCTGAAAAATATTTGATCAGAGAGCTTCATGGATCAGAGGATAATTAGAAAGGTGAAATGTCTTCAGCCCAAAATATACATTGGTCGTACATTGGTCGATGGTATGATGTGATGAGATGGCAATACATCAATTTCCAAGTAGCAGTTCAATCAGGAGAGACAAGTGAATGAAGCAAAAAGTGTTGTTTATTATACAGATGATATAGATGATTAGGTATTGTCAAAAGTGTTTGGCTCTTAGACTCTGAGCAGCAGTAAGATAGATCTCCCATGGAGTCCAGACACTGGTGGTGGTGGTGGCTGATGACTTCTGCTGAGACTAATAAGATGATGATGTGCACTGATCAATCTGCGAAGACTGGGCAGTGACTGCAAAGTTGTGGGGCACAAAAAACAGCTCCATGAAAGCACTAAAGCAGAGAGGAAGATTTAAAAAGAAGTTGGTCACCTTGCTATAGGTAACATGTGCCCAGCTGATGTCTTACTTAAAATGACAGCAAGAAATTTATAAGTGAGCATGTATGAGGTATGGGAATAGCAGATAGTTTGAGAAATAATACTACAGACCTGTGCATGCAAAAGATAGTCTTCTTGGCTGAACTTTATCTAAGCTACATTATGTTGGTGATTAAAATAGTTGAATATTAATATAACTGTATGTTCTCATCTGCTGCACATTATGCTCACATGGAGTAATGCATTATTTTAACTCATTTGAATAAACCATGTATGTTAGTGTGTCAAGTGTCTTATGTCTAAACTAAGATCAACACGTTTACAGAGACAACAGCAGAGAGTGGGTGTATCTGCAGATGAACAGTCTGAAGACAGAAGATTTTACTGTTTATTATTGTGCATGACACTCACAGTGACTGGAGTTGGTTGAGCAGTTGTACATGATCCAACAGTACTCATCTTTACCTCAATTATCTCAAATGAATAATGTCCTAACTTCAAGTTGTCCATGAAAAAATACGGAATCTACACATAACACATTTTGGGAACCACTAATGAGTTAAAAAATGTATTTCCTGACGGAAAAAATGCCTCTTAATTATTCCATAGCAGATCATCATTAAGACCATTTCACAGAGAAGAGAGTTGTTAGACAGTAAAGATAGATAGATAGATAGATAGATAGATAGATAGATAGATAGATAGATAGATAGATAGATTGATAGATAGAATCACTATTTGTCATATTATTTAAATGCTGTTTTATTTTGTGTTGTGTTCTCACCCTTGAATTTGACTTTAAAAGCAGTGATGTAGGAGGAGTTACTGTAAACAAATTTTCACAGGGGTCCAGTTTACATTATATTTAAAGAGATTTCATGGATTTGAAAACATACTAAGCACACTGTTAACATGGCTTACAGAAAGCTGACCTTCTTGGTATTTGCTCTGTTTATTTCAACAGCTGCTAAAGGTCAGACTATAACCGAGTCTGAACCAGCAGTTAAAAAACCTGGAGAATCCCACAGACTCACCTGCACAACATCTGGGTTTAACTTTGGAAGCTCAGTGTGGAACTGGATCAGACAGGCTCCTGGTAAAGGACTGGAGTGGATCGCTTTGGTACACACAGCTAGTACTCCTATCTATTACTCCCAGTCAGTCCAGGATAGATTCACCATCTCCAGAGATGACTCCAGCAGTAAGGTCTATCTACAGATGAACAGTCTGAAGACTGAGGACACTGCAGTGTATTACTGTGCCAAAAGAGACACAGTGACAGACAGTAAACCAAGAGTCATACAAAAAGTACTTCCTCTATTTACTACCATGACTAGAAGAACTCAGTTTTGGCATCATATTTGTTACAATGTTGATTTTTTTTCATTATCAAGACAAAGAATCGCATTAAATATACTAGCTGTATATGTTTTAGCTGAAGTTCTAACAAACACTTTTTAAAACTCTTGACATATTCCATTAAATACAGGGACTTGGGTTGATCGAATAAATAATATTGCCAACATTAATAAACTGTTTAATAAATAGGTTAGTGATGAATATTTAAATATTTGGTCTGGAATCCAGGCCTTGACAAGCTGCTGTGAAACAATAATTTAAAAAAAGAAATTGAAAAAGGCTCAAGCCATATATTACACATGCAGCAGCAATTTTTACAAAATAAATCGTAACAAGTTGATTCACGCTATAATAATGATAACAGCTTCCTCCATCTAGCTCCAGTTTATCACACATTCTTATGCTCTATATTTGATTCTATGCAAACTCAGTGATCCTCTTTGTTACATAGTTATAAAGACTTCTCATGAGACTGTCAGTGGAGGTGAAAGAGGATCAGAAACTCATAGCTGCTGGCAGCTGGATCCTGTGAGGAGCTTTCAGTGGATTCACACTAATAAACACATCAGAAATACTGACTAGTCAGATGAATGATGGAGATAATGTTGATTTCTCTTTCCACAAGTGTGTACAGTATTGATCTCATCCAGCCAGACTCAATGGTTGTGCAGCCTGGGCAGTCTTTGACCATCACCTGTCAGGTCTCTGGTTATTCTCATGTTTTTCAGTCACTCATGTGACTGAAAAACACACAAACATCTTTTAAATATGAACATTAATAAAAATAGTTTTCACTGCTTAGATGATAACAATTTGTTTTTATGGAATTCACAGAACCTCTATATCATTGAAAGCAGAAACAAATAGGGTGCAGATTCCCTTTTTTATTTGGCTAAACTGAAATATAGCTGTAATTTGCTAGAAGATTGTCAATGTTGAACATAAAAGTTTTGTTCTTCTCCACCAGGTCAGAAATTATTTCCCTCTGTTGTTGTAGATTATTACTCATCAGCCAAGTTAATATTGATGTATCCAGTCACATCACCTCAATCTGCAAACTGTGTATAAAAACATGAAGCTTTCACCTTCAGTCTGCTTTATTACAATACAATTACAACGGCCAGAATTAGGAAAGAAGTTAAGCTTCAGTATCAACCAAGTTCTTTGTAGTTCTGGCAGCTGTTTGTTTTTCCTCCGATACAAACCTGATTACTGCTTGAGATCTTCATGCTGGTTCCTGAGAGTGACTGAGCCTTTGCTCTACTCATCCCTCAGCTGCCTGATCTCAACCAGCAAGTTTCACATCTTCTCCTGACTGTCATTTGTTTTATGTTTTTAATATCATCTCATTTAATATCTTCGTTATTTCTAATTTTATCCAATTATGTAATCTTATGTAACTCTATTATTAAGATTTTTTTGATTTCCAATTAGATGTTGATTTCAGGTAATGTGCATGTATGGTATGAAAATCACATTGTAGACATTCTGTCAGATGGGAAACAGCATATCATATCTGCTGATGTTTTTTGTTAAAGTTGAGATTTTGAGAAAGTAGGCTACTCCCTCCCCATGATACTCTGATGCAAATCTTCAGTATGTGCAGTGTTCCTCTGTCCTGCTGACTGGTCTTGTTGTTTGTGTGGAGCATCAGAGGTCACATCTCCAGCCTCAGGATGATGAACATTCTCACTCTTCTGCTGGTTGCTCTCTCTGTGTCCTGTGAGTTCTCCTGCTTCTTGATGTTTTATCTTTTATCAGACAACATCAACTGATGGTCAGTCAGTGATACCTTGGTTTCCGACCTCGGGTTCCCACGACCAACTGCAACCTATTTTCTGTGGAGTGAAACCTCTCACATCTGTCGCTCCCCATCTCATCAGTTCTATGTTTTCTCCCCTTCCTTGTCCACGCCCGGTTCACCTCTCACACTCTGCTAGAAATCAGGGAACTCAGGCCAGTGAATCCTGAGTGAAGGGGGGGAGGGGTCGTCCAATCACTCACAGATGTTCATACTTAGTCCATCATCAAAAGTTCAGTTCACTCAGTCCAAGTTAAAAACACAATATCAGAAAATATAAACCATATTTAAAAAAAGTATGCAGGGCAACTCATTAAAACACACAGATGCATATTAGAAAAAGACATGTAAAATATATGATCAGTTACAGTACAGTGGCTACAATTGTCTCACTTTGACATGTGTATTACTGTGCTAAAGAAAACACATACTTTAGTATAGTTTTTTTTTACAAAAACATCCAATTTTTTGTTTTTTATAAAGACCTACAGGGGGCAGCAGAAGATCAGATATACAATAACACAAACACCAGTATGACAGTGCACCTTAGCACAAACACACTCACACACAAACAGATGAACACGGTGAAAGTCCCAGCCAATGTATATATGCTTTTCTACAATAATGTGATGGTTAATAATATCATTAACCATTTTAGAAATCAGCTGTGAATTGATTATTCTAAAAATGATATAAATGCAGGACACTTTTTATTATAGTGATCAAAAGACTGCTGAATGACTGAATGAAACCAAACAGGGTATAAAGAAAAGTTAGCAGAATAAGCTGGAAAACATCTTCAATAAAATAATGTTTTTTTAAGAGATGTGTATGATGTGGTGTGTTTCTCTTGGAGGAGGAGGAGTCAATGCAAATCTTTGATCTCTTTCATCTCTACAAATATGTTGCAGAATGAATGACAGAGGCTAAATCACTGACATACACACTGAAGACTGGACAGAGACAATTTGATTTTACAATGATCAGACCTGATTGTTTGGTTGTTTTTCTCATCCTGTCAATTAACTGGACAGGTAAAAACAATATAATCCTTATTAACAAATCACTGATATAAAGACAATGTGATTGTAATAACCAATAATCTTTTTACATTTCTGTAGGTGCTGAGGGTCAAACATTGACTGAGTCTGAATCAGTGATTAAAAGACCTGGAGAATCTCACAGACTGACCTGCACATATTCAGGGTTCAGTAGCAATTACTGGAATGCTTGGATCAGACAGGCTGCTGGAAAAGGACTGGAGTGGGTTGCAACTATCAGTGATAGCAGTAGCAGCATCTACTACTCTGAGTCAGTCAAAGGCCGGTTCACCATCTCCAGAGACAATAACAGAAAACAGGTGTATCTGCAGATGAACAATCTGAAGACTGAAGATTCTGCTGTTTATTATTGTGCTCGAGAGCCACAGTGACTGAAGTTGGTTGAGCAGCTGTACAAAATCCTACTGTACTAAACCTGACTGGATAAATAGATCACCTTTGCATAATTAATCTTCATTAAGTATACATCCACACTTTTTCACATACAATATACATTTCAGTTCACAACAATTTTACAATCACACTTTAAAGGTCGCAGAGTCATGAAAATTAGATATTAAGTGATCTGTGTTAATGAAAAATGATGAATATCATCTTTTCTTTTTTCAAAGTATCCAAAGCCAATAAAACATAATTAAAGAATGAAGTACATTAAATAAAGGAAATTGTCCATCATAGGAAAACACCACTGACAACAGTTAATCCTCTACTTGTCTGTGTTCACTGTCATGTTGGTGTTTAAGTGAATCCCATGTGTATACTTTGGGTAACTTGGAAGTAAAACATAGTTACCATCCCAGTCTCCAAACTTGAGAGGAATGACTGGCTTTTAGTTTAACTTTAGTAGGGAAGGAAAGAAGTGATTTATTTTTACCTAATACCTAAATATGAATACTCTGTTCATAAAAATATTGTTATCAACTTTTGCCTCATTGCATTGTTTTATGCACAACTGCTACACTTATTTATGCTTATTATTTAAATATAATCAGATCAGTCAGATGACATAAATTATGATTTGTTGCTGTAATGTTGATAACCAAGTTACTAAATTCAAAACACATGGGAAATATTTTTTATGAACAGACAGTGGACACTTTCTGCACAGAAAACATGAATTGTACTTTCACCAAACAAGAGGTGAGATCCAAATACACTTCAGTCGTTTCTTCTCTGTGAGGAGGAGTCAATGCAAAACCTTGATATCTTCCTCCTCTATTTATCTGCCTGCAGAGAGGATGACAGAGAACAGTGGACACACAGTTTAACATGATGGACTATAGGACAGGACTGCTGCTTTTAACTATCTGCTGGGCAGGTGAAGATTGTCACATGTTTTCAGTTTAAGTTGTTTTTAAAATGTTACCAGTTTACAGCAACAATTATTTTCCTTTTTTTATCTTGACAGGTGTTGATGGTCAGACTCTGACAGAATCTGAATCAGCAGTTAAAAATCCTGGAGAATCCCACAAACTGACCTGCACAACCTCTGGATTGTCATTCAGCAGCTACTACATGGCCTGGATCAGACAGGCTCCTGGAAAAGGACTGGAGTGGGTTGCATATATTAGTGCTGGCAGTAGTGACATCGCCTACTCTCAGTCAGTTCAAGGCCGGTTCACCATTTCCAGAGACAACAGCAGAGAGCAGCTGTATCTGCAAATGAACAGTCTGAAGACTGAAGATTCTGCTGTTTATTATTGTGCTCGACACTCACAGTGACTTAAGTTGGTTGAATAGCTGTACAAAAACATACAGTATTCTTCCTGATAGGGCTCTTCTACCTTATACAATGATTTAACTTCAATTAAGTTGGAAGTTGTAATGTAGTTGTTGTAGTTTAAAACCTTCTAAGGCTGTGCAAGCAAAACATTGAAACAAAAGCTGAAATAAAAAACATCACAAAACCGGACTTGATAATGAAAAAAAGACAACAAACATGTGGACAATCACTCACACTTATTAACATAAAGAAAAGGTCACCAATCAGATATCTGTGTTACCAGCTATCATCACAATATCAACAGCCATCATCTATAAATCCATCCTATTTCTGCTCCTTCTTTTCCCTGTTTATGTCACATCAGTACTGTGTGTGCAGAGTGTATCCCAGCATGCACAAGTTGAAAGGCAGAAACTGCTAGGGATAGGCAGCTTGGCAGAGATTCACATAAGTACTATATTTCTATATTCTTGGGATTCACAAGTGAGTTACTGTATATGTTGAAAAAATAGTGAGTTACAGTCTCTCATTTTAAACTCTAGAGGGCAGACAAGGACTGATTGTGTTACTGATCACAGTAACGGCCTTGCATTGAAATGGTAGTGATGAAAAGAGATTATTTCATTTGTCTTAATTGAGCACAGTTAGTATTAATATTGTCATCCTGATACATGTGATAGCCAGTGGTTCAATGTTTAGCACTCTCACATGTGCAAATTTGGTGAAATAGATATTCTACTTGTATTCTACTTGTTCAATTGCTGACAGAGTGAATATGTTTTGACGTGTCTTGTTCAGTGTCCACTGAGAAGCTTCCCCCAATGACCATGAACAAGAGATGCAGTTTGGAAGATGGATGTAATCCTGATACCAAATTTGTTCCTCAATTCTCACCATAAAATGACCAATGTACTTGTATCAAAAATGTGTTAAATGCCATTAATGATTGGAGTTAATATGTTGTTGTATTATCTGATTATGTTTGTTTGTTTGTTACAGGTAGTATGTTTGGAATCACACCAAATGTTGTTAGATGTCCGACAACCCCTATAATCTCATTCAAACACATATAATAAGCAAATATTAGGCAGAATACTTTTTTATTTTTCAGCAGTGTGAGGAGGAGTCAATGCAAATCTTGATCTCCTCCATCTCTTTTATGTCACTGCAAACTGAAGACAAATCAAATCTTCAACCAGACATACAACACATTTTGACAATGACTGTAGCTACATGTTTAACTTTTCTGATGCTATCAGTGATTTCTGGTGAATATGACATTTCTGCACACATCTTTTTCTGTTTCAATAGATTTTGTTTGGCTCTGTTTTGATCAAACTGTTTTCCTCTCCAGGTGTTTACAGTCAGACTCTGACTGAGTCTGGACCTGTGGTAAAGCAGCATGGAGAATCCCACAAACTGACCTGTACATATGCAGGAATATCAGATAGTTCTGCTGATATTGGCTGGATCAGACAAGCTGAAGGAAAAGCATTGGAGTGGGTTGCCTACATTTCTGCTCCAAGTGGAGGCACTAAAGCTTATTCCACATCAGTCAAGAATCGCTTCACCATTTCCAGAGACAACAATGTGGACCAGGTGTATCTGCAGATGAACGGTCTGAAGACCGAAGACTCTGCTGTTTATTATTGTGCCCGAGAGCCACAGTGATACAGGAAGCCACAGAGCTGCACACAAACCACTGCACACTATCACTGTGACACTCACTCATAGAATGGGCTGAAACCACTTTATACAAATGCATGAATGCCAAATTTAAAAAAAATTAATTTATCCCATGTTGTTGTCACAACTTGATCTAAACTGCAGCAAAAAGTGAAGTCTACACACCATCAGGCTGATTATCTCATGTTATGACGCTGAGCAGCACTTTATCCGTAAAAACAATCACAAAAATGTATTTGATCACAAATTCTGTCCTGACCCCTGAAATCTACTGATGGCTTTCTGAAAGGATAAAATCAGCCTGATTCTGATCAAATTTATCATCATAATTGTTTTGATATTCCACTTTTTATGCAATAATCTCATAATTAATCTCATAATAATTAATTATATTATCTGTTGTTTATTTCCATTTGAATGTGTTCAGGTTTTTTCAAGTCTCTTGACAAGCTGAAATTCTAAAATCTATTATTTATAAAATGATTATAAAGTATGTTTTAAAATATTTAGAATTTTAAAAATATTTTTTAAAATGTATGTAGATTTTCATATTATGATGTTATCTGATATGTTGTTTCTGAATAAAGATGGTAACTGTCATTTAGTGGTTTGGTATTGTAACAGTAACATGAAATAAAATTAAATAAAAAAATAAAATAGATCAAAATTTAAAAAAAAAATTCCTGCTTTTAAATTACCTATGATTTCTAATTTCATTGCACATCAAAAAATATAAAAGATATGATATGATGTGTTATTAAATTTTAATGATTGAATGATGGTAGTACTTTAAAAAAAGATATATATTGTATATTTTATGTATTTTTTAAATATACTGAGACAATGAAGCTTCAGTTTTAAATAAAGGATGATAACTAACATTCAGTGGTTTGGTGTTGGATCAGTGAAAATTAAAGGGGTTTTTTTTGTTCGTATGATTTGTTGTTGTTGTTTAATTACCTAAAATCAATATCTAATTTCTTTTCAGAATTCCAAAATATACAAGATATAATATTTTATAAATGGATAATGATAGTGAATTTTAAAAAATGATGTATTTTTCTAAAATATATTGCAAAATGTAAAATCATAAACGTATAACCTTAAATATAGTTTAGTTGATTGTTGAAGCTTTGTATTGTTTTGGTTTTTTTCCTTACACACAGCTGATAGTATATAGTAAGTCCCCTTCCTCTTCAGTGCAGCAAACAGTGTTTGGTTTTTGTATGAGGATTTATCATTGTGATGGGCTGGGGTATACACACTGTGATATACATCCATACAAAAACCTCAAAGCAACAATCCCATATTCATCCATTTTGGGCATGAAGAAGAAGGGCAGGATAAAATAATTCTCATTGGAATATGAGGTAACTACTGTGTTTCTCATTTTTAATGAGAAAATTATTGGTTAAAAGTTAATTGATTAGCAATTGAAAGTCACAGTACATGAGTGTAATGTTGCTGATGAAATTGACGAAACATCAACATAAAACAGAGGCTCAGAGGATGATGATCAGTGTATCATACAGTAGTTGAGTGAAGAAAAGACAAGACATGTGTGTTTTATACATTTATCAAGGTTTGAAGTCTCTATCTTGTGCTTCAGGCTTTGTTCCGCAAGTGAATGGAGATGCAGCACTGTGATTATTTTGACTACTAGGGTAAAGGGACTGAAGTCACAGTATCTTAAGGTAAGTCACTTAACATAATATTTTTAGTCACAAGTTTATTTTTCTTTTTTAACAAGATTGTTAAGTTTAACTCGTAGTCTTATTTATATTGATGTTGGAAAAAGTTGAAAATAGAGCAGACAAGATGTTTTTAATGCAGCTGGTAATTTGAAAACATTTTTCTTTGTCATTATCACTTATTTATTGCTGCCTGATTGAAAATGAAAATTTACATGTACAATATTATTTTATATTAAACCTCTTTTTATTAATTTATCAACTTTAAAATTAACAAATAATGCATTTTATATTATGACCGAATGAATGTGATTTTTTTGTTTGAGTAGCACAAAATGTTCACACATAAGATGACAATATAGCACATTACAACTGTCGTAATTTGACAAAATAATGCAGTTTTGGGAGGTTTTATATGATCGAGGAAGAAAGAATTTGTCAACACGCTATCTTTTTAACTTCTATTAACTCCAGTCTTTAATTAATCACGTGCAAACTAGATAGTTGAGAAGACATGAGGTTGGAGAATTTTAACATTAACATTATTATCTATAGTCTTTTAGAAGAGCAGTTGATGGTCTGTTTGTTTTCAAAGTTATTCATTTATGTATTTATATATCTGAACTTGTGAGACTTTTCTTTCATAGGAACACCTGTATCACCAACTCTGTTGGTGGTTCAAGTATCGAGATCTGACTGGGGTTCGTTGTCTTATGTTTGTTTCATCACTCATCTTGGAGGCACCAAGATTGTGCTAGTGAAAAATAGGTGATTTTTATTTTGATATGCATGAAATTTCTCTCTATGTCCAGATGTGTCTTCATTTTTACTACATGCAGGTTAAAATGGTCAGCATAAAATTATGTCAAATATGAAATATATTATGTCTGCTCTTTCCTCCACCTGCTCAGAGTACTTCCCATGTCCCCTGAAGACCTCAAAGGGTACATTACTGTTATGCTTATCACTAAATAATATTTTAGTAATAAGATATTATTAAACATGACAATATCCTTCTACTTTCTTTCTGATTCTTCAAATATTAGAAAATGGCACTGATCCTTTCCTCTGTTGCTCTCCCTCATGTAGATCCTATCACAGTGATACTTAACCCTCCAAATCCCAAAAAGTTTTTCAACAACCATCAAGCAGAGTTGGAGTGTATTTTGACTGGACAAGAGACAGACAATACTATTATGTCTGAGACTGAAATTACTTGGCAGATTAATGAACAAAAGGTGAACAGCAACATTGAAGAGACTCCAGTCAGTCAGAACAGCAGGAAAACCAGCACGCTGACTCGCACTCTCACTGAGTGGCAGCAAGTCAACACAGTGCGCTGTTCTGCAAATAGAAAAGACTTGACACCAGTTACTCAAGATCTGACTGTCCACAAAGGAGGTATGTCACTAAATGATGGAGTCTGATTGGTAGAACAGTAATCTGTGAGTCCACTCACACACACATATCATAATGTAGAATCGCAAACATAAGCTCAAATATAATCCTCCCTGTTTAACTAAATGTCTCTTTCAGATGGGAGCAAGCCAACAGTGACCATCCACATTCTCCCAGATGAGAACATCAGAAAAAACTCAGCTGTCACTCTGGTGTGTCTGGTCTCCAGTTCTGTGCGGAAGGATTATTACATAGCTTGGACAGAAGATGCTGAATGAAAAACTGGGAACTATGCTGATGGCATCACCCCCCTCCCTCAGAAGACCCAACATGGCTACTCAGTTACAAGTGTTTACACCACCTATGCTGCCCTCAGTATATGTGCTGTGATACACCTTGGCAGTTAGACAAACTCCTTCCTGACATCACGACTCTGGAGAGAGTTGTCCACTGTCCACAGGTTTAATCACTGATAAGAAAGAGTAAAACTAAAACACACAAAAGGTATAATGAATACAAATGAAACGCTTTCTTTTTATGCTTACACATAGATGTAAATATACTAACTTTTAAATTAAATAAATTGCTTTGTTTTTTAACCGCTACTTTTTATGTATTTATGGCTTATTTCTCAATTATGTTCCTGTAAACCACTGTATTTGAATCCATTTTAACATATCATCGACTATTTATTCTCTCATATGAACTTTAACAGCAGTCTTAGCTGAGTAGACACAGTAACTATAATGACTCGACAGACTTTCTTCATAAAACTTCCCAAACTAAAAATTGTCACAAAAACATCATCTGCAATCATCAGTAACAATGAAACAAATCAATACATACCAACGATGACATCAAAAGGCATAAGATGCAAGCAGATTCGAGAGGATTGGAAAACAAACAAAAACTCTGCTCTTCTTTTACTTCCTGGTTTTATGTCACCTGACATGTTACAGGTAATTTCATGTTTCAAAATAAAACATACAAAATGCTGATTTAACAATTGTAACAACACACCACTACTAAGCAAAGAGCAAAATGGAACCAGCAGCACCCTGTTTTCACCTGCGACATCTGGCCTGCTGGCAGCAATGAGTCCTCACTAGCGAGGACCACACCATCAACAAGATGTGTTTGAATGATTTATTGAAGAAAAAAATTGATATGCTTCGTTCTTCCGGTTGCTGACGGCGTTGTGGGGAAGCTTACAGGGAATCTGATGCAGCACCTGGGCCAATCAATGATCAATGGCAAATTGGCAGTAAGAGGAAGGCAGCAGGGATTTTTAGCTCACTATTGCTGTAAAAGTTATGCGAGGAGTGAAATTAAAGGAAAAGTGTTAGGGACCAGCCTGGCTGCTGGTTAGCAGATTAGAGAAGAAGTTCATGGAAGAGGCATAGGTAATGGAAACAACAGGGTGACAAGATTGAACGATGGGTAGGTTATGCTGTATATGTTGTAAAGCAAACGTTTTATTTCTCATTAACGACTGAGACATTTTAAAGGATTTCTTGTGACTGCACAATCTCGGTTGGCTACTGGAAGGGAATCATCATTTACCATAGAACCCCCCCAAAAACTGGCAGAAAGGACCTTTATAGAGCTGGTGTTGTCTGGGTGTGTCTGCTGTGGTTGCCGGGAGTGGGTGGCGGGGGGCGCTGGCATCCTGGTGCCAGGTGTCCTGACTAAAGTTGACTGTTGAGATTGCCGGTTCCCCTGATAAGGCTGGCTGTTGAAGTTGGTGCTGCTGGATGGCAGTGCACTGACATCGAAATGTTGCTCGCCCTGGATGATGTTGCTGCTGGTGTTGGTGTTGATAAGCTTACGATCCGATGCATGCAATGGCAGACGTTACTAAAGTGACATCAATATGACTAATACTGAAGTCAGTATTAGTAATTTGCAACCTGGTGCCCATGACCATGGATGCTACTGATATGATGTTAGAGTAGTTACGAAAGCATTTGGCAACCTGATGCACGTAACAGCAGACATTACTAAATAACATTTGATATTTGATGTATTATAACTTGCAACCCGGTGCAAGTAACGATAGATGTCGCTGATATGACGGAGTACTTACAATAGTATTTGGCAACCTGGTGTTCATAACATCGATGTTACTGAAGTGAAGTTAGCTTAGTTGTATTTGTTGCTTGCAACTTGATGCATTACTGAAATGGCATTAGATGAGTTGTATTAATAACTTGCAATGATGGACATTACCAAGTGACATTTGATTTTGTATTAGTAATTTGCAACCCGGTGCACGTAGCGATAGACGTCGCTTATATGACATTAAGAGTAGTTACAATAGCATTTGGTAACCTGGTGCTTGTAAATAAAGACGTTAGATTAGTTGTAATTGTAGCTTGCGACCTTATGCATGGAACACAGACGTTACTGAAATGGCATACATGAGTTGTATTAATGACTTGCAATGACAGAAATTGCTGAAGTGACATCTGATTTTGTATTAGTAACTTGCAACCCAGTGCACGTGACAATGTTACTGATATATTAGAGTGCACGTAACAACGGACGTTGCTGTAGTGATGTTTGATTTAGTTTAGTTAGATTTTTTTTATTTATTTAATAACTCACCCGTTTAAATTTTATTAGCTGTAAAGTTCTGCATAAGGCTGCTTTGAGTGACAGGTCCACCAGCTGCTAGATGGCTTGTTTCAGCCATTCAGCCCGCCTCTTTGCCTGTTTTTGATTAGCTGGGATTAGGTAGCGTCACGCACTCCTAAGATGTCAACGGCTGGAGCAGCTAATTTTGAGCTTCAAAACCAAGCCCCCAGGAACAGTGCCATGCTGTGAACCCAATTTGACATAGCGGCCTAACCGCGTAATGACAATGTCACGTGACGCTATTGGGCCTAGAAAGACTTTTTCCCATAGACTTACATAGTGAAACAGACACACAACCCCTGCAAAATGACTTGTCTCACTTTCAGAATTTGATCCGTTCGGTCCGATCACATTTCGAAAGACTAAAAGAGCCGCACGATTGAATTGTTTTATCCCCATTCAAGTTAGCCGGATGGCTAAACTGGAAATAGCCCACTCAGTCAGTGGAAATCACCAGTGCGCATGCTCCATGGGCCCAGTGATCCCGGAAGATCCAGGTAATTTTATGCGCGGAAGTCAAACTTTTTTGGTTTCATGCACCACTGAGCAAATTTCATAGGAATGAACGAGACCCCGCCTCCGACGCTGTTTCCAGTTCTCTTTATATATCCATGTTCAAAACCGCTCTTCAGAAACGAACGGGTGACATCACGGTAACCATGTCCATATTTTTATATAGTCTATGGCTGTGGCTGTGGAGGCAACGACGGGTCTGTGACGTCATGCTTGCCGACTCTGGCGGTGATTGGCTCAGGTGTTGAATCTGGAAGTGCCGGAGGTTCGGTGATTGTTGTTGATGCTGAAGAGAGATTAAACAGTCTGACTTTATTGTCGCTGTGGTTGAAAGGAATGCCTACCGTTACGAGAAGTGTTGGAGGCCAGCGTCAGTTCAGACTCTGATGTCGGGCTCCGTTTGTCGATGTAAAGACGGCCATATCGAGAGGAGGGAGCACCGTGGGTTCACCAATGTGTTGGACCTGGACTGTAGGCAGCTGATGAGAAGTTGAAACCGCCTGCTCCCACGGCTGTGACCGTCGCACCTGCGGTCTTTTGGCCCTCACTGGCAGAGGAGAGGAGGCCTGAGATCTGCCGGGAAGCAGAGGATCACGTTAGTGGAGGTGCTACGAGGCTGGTATTTGTGCCGTTGAGCATGGCGACTACTTGGACGCTCTGCTTTGGTCTGGCTGCTGTGCAGTTTCATCTGTCAGGAAGTCTGAGACATAATAGCCAGTGTCTTGGTGGTAGTTTGACCTTGTTTCTGAGAATCGGAGACTGCATGTACATGAGGTGTAGAATACGAGGGCAGAAGCAGCGTAGAGCAGGGGTCGGGAACCTATGGCCAGATATGGCTCTTTTGGTGACTGCATCTGGCTCACAGATAAATTCTCGCTGACATTTCTTAACACGATAAGTAATGAATAATTCCGCTGAAATTTCAAAGTAAAACATTACAGAAATCACTGTTAAAAATAACATTCAAAATATAAAACATTCTCACGCATTTTAATAAATCCATCCAGCCAAAAAAAGTCAGCTAGCTATTTCATGCAGAGCAAACCTTTTTGACGAAGATGGCGAAAAGAAAAAAAGATGAAGAGTACCGTACATTTCAGCATGAATGGACAGAAGAATTCGCCTTTGTGGAGAGAGCAGGTTCTGCAGTGTGTCTAATATGCAATGATAAAATTCCATTGATGAAACGGTCAGATATATAAAGCGGCACTTCGACACACGCCATGCTACATTTGCATCGAAATATCCCGCGGGGGACAGCAGGAAGAAGGCATGCCAAGAGCTACTGAGCAGAGTGAAAGCTAGTCAGCAGCAACTCCATGTATGGACCAGGCAAGGTGACTGGAATTCGGCTAGCTTTGCTGGTTCTTTAGCAATAGTGCGGAACGGAAAGCCATTCACAGATGGCGAGTATGCCAAAACATTCATGCTTGATGTGGCTAATGAACTTTTTGACGACTTTTCGGATAAAGACAAGATAATCAAACGAATAAAAGACACGCCTCTGTCAGCAAAAACTGTTCACGATTGTACTATAATGATGGAAAATCAAGTGGAGGACACACAAGTGAAGGACATAAATGCAGAGCCATACTTTTCCCTCGCTTTGGATGAGTCAACCTACATAAGCCATTTATCCCAGTTCAGCGTGATTTCAAGGTATGTTGCCGGTGACACACTGCGTGAGGAAAGTCTTGCTGTTTTGTCAATGAAAGGGTCAACAAGAGGGGAGGATTTATTCGAGGCTTTCATTGAGTTCGCTCAAGAAAAAAATCTACCGATGGATAAACTTATTTCGGTGTGTACTGATGGTGCTCCGTGTATGGTTGGGAAAAACAGAGGATTTGTAGTGCTTCTTCGTCAACATGAAAATAGACCCATCCTAAGTATTTATTGCATTCTACATAAGGAAGCGCTTTGTGCTCAAATGTGTGATGAGCAGCTTGGTGAGGTGATGTCACTGGTCATTCGGTTGGTCAACTTTATTGTTGCCCGAGCTTTAAATGATTGCCAGTTTAAAACACTGCTGGATGAAGTTGGGAATAATTATCCCAGTCTGCTTTTGCACAGCAATGTGCATTGGTTGTCAAGAGGGAAGGTGCTCAGCTGTTTTGCGGCTTTCCTGAGCGAAATCCGGACTTTTCTTGAAATGAATGGTGTCGAGCATCCTGAGCTAGCTAACACTTAGTGGCTCCTGAAGTTTTACTATTTTGTGGACATGACTGAACATCTAAACAAGCTCAATGTGAAAATGCAAGGCATTGGAAATACAGTCTTATCCTTTCAACAAGCAGTGTTTGCATTTGAAAACAAACTGGAACATTTTATTGTGGATATTGAAACAGGCCGTTTACTACACTTTGAAAAACTGAGAGAATTTAAAGATGCCTGCACAGCAAGTGACCCCGTTCAACATTTTGATCTCCAGCAGCTAGCTGGCATCACATCTAACCTCCTGCAGTCATTCAAAGCACGCTGTGGAGAATTTCGTGAGCACACTCATCTTTTTAAGTTCATCACTCATCCACATGAGTGTGCAGTGGGCAAAGCGGACCTGAGTTACATCCCTGGTGTCTCCATCAGAGATTTTGAGCTAGAAGTTGCTGACCTGAAGGCCACGGACATGTGGGTGAATAAATTCAAGTCATTGAACGAAGATTTGGAAAGACTTGCACGACAGCAAGCAGAGCTGGCAAGCAAACACAAGTGGACAGAAATTAAAAACTTCAACCCGCAGACCAGCTGACTGTCAAAACTTGGAACATGCTTCCTGTCACATACCACACACTGCAGCGTGTGAGTATTGCTGTATTGACCATGTTTGGCTCTACGTATATATGTGAGCATCAAGACATCAAGACCAACCTACTGTCATGAGCCCTCCCTCTCTGCCTCTGTCATCTGCTGCTCCAGTCTCTGCTGTCTGATTAACCACACCTGTGTCTACTCTGCACTCGTCACCTGCCAGCTGCACTGCATTATCTGCTGATCACCTGTGTATATTAAGCCCTGTCTTTCAGTGCTTCCCTGTCAGATCGTCTGCAAACCAGCACCAGTTACCTGCCAGTCTTCTTATGCCTCTGACTCCGACCTGTGAACCCGTACCTGCTTGACTTCGCCCCTGATCTCCTGCCCCGGTAAATTAGACCTGCCTTACGACTAAGAATACTGCCTAGCCCTTGCCTGTACCTTTGCCACGATTCCCTCTGCCCTGTCCTCCCCTCTCTCCGCTGCGAGTGTGTATTCCCCCAGGAACTCCGGACCTTCACTGAGTGGGCCCTGGATCCAACCCCGCCATCCCACGCCCCTCAGCTCTGGACACACATCCACACACTCCCTTTCCCCTAAACCCTTCAATAAACTTCTGTTTGGTTTCTCACACCTACGATCACGTTTAACGGATGAAAGCCTCAACGCCTGCATGAAGCTTAACCTCACCACGTATCAACCAGACTATAAAGCCATCAGCAAAACCATGCAGCACCAGAAGTCGCATTAATGGTGAGTATTTTTATTTTTTATTGGTTAGCTTCAATATAATAACGTTATTAAAAAGAATACATTCAGAGACTTATTATACTCTAAAATTGTTGGTCTTACTTAAAAATACATGCATTTAGTTGTATTAAGTGTTAAAAAAATATTATGGCTCTCACAGAAATTTATTTTAAAATATGTGGCTTTCATGGCTCTCTAAGCCAAAAAGTTTCCCGACCCCTGGCATAGAGGGTCAGGTGGTATTTATAGGAATGCCAGACGTGGCGTAATTGAGGTGTGGTCCTACTCCTGAAACTTTGCTCGTAGCTCCAAATGAAATCACGAGGAGTGTTGAATGCCATGGGAAATTCATGTGACAAATAGTAGATTCAGCTTTAAATGTTAGGGTTAGGGTTAGTGCTAATGTGTCTGTTTCTGTATGTATTTTGACATTAAACAAGCATATTCACTCACTTCTATAACATGATATTTAGTCTGGTCAAGGTAAACATGCAGGCTTTTCAGTTTTACTCAAGTCTAATGATTATATGACATATAATAAATATAAGGTTATAAAATAAACACCAGTCATGTTAACTATTTTCTGCTACAAAGATCCTGAAAGACTGGAAAAGACCAGAAGAAATGAATCCATTTGGCTTGATAAAAGAAATAAAAACAAAACAAACAGGAAATATCATTGAATAATCAGTCTGTAAAAAGCGGTTTAAAAGTTAACGCTGATGTTGCAAGTTTTAGGTCCTCAAACAGTATAAAATCTCATCTGATCCATTATAAAGTAACCTTGTCAAGTCTTAATGGACTAAACTACATTCAAGGAGTTTGGCAAATAGACAAATGAATTCCAAAAATTAAAAAAGTATGAGAATACATTAAATTAATTTGCAAATAAATGAAAAGCATTTGTGAATAGCTTCCTAACATTTACAACTTTCCAACAGACATTTGTGAACTGAATTCATTTGTGTACTAGCACATCCCTTTTTATATTTGCAAAATATTTTTGAGTTTACAAACCTTTTTGTATTTGTGGAAGGTGTTTATATTTACAGATTGCACATTTACACACAGATTGTAGATCTGTTGAGACAAATAATTATGAAACAAATCTATCTCTATAAGTTTGGCTCATTTGCTTCCTTCAATATCTGAAGAGTTAACTGGCACCAAATCAATCTCTGAATCTGACTTAAATTGCTCTATCTGGCTAAAACATATTATGTTTGAGTTAAAAACCAGAATTATTGTGTTGGTTTTTACGGACTAAATTACACAGTAAAGTGATGTGAAATGTATCACTATCAGTATGGCAAATCAGCACAGGTGTGACTGGTGTATGAAGATAATACTTTTTATGCAGATTCTTAAAAAAAACATTTAAATTAATGTATTAGTTATAAAACATTAGCTGCAGCAGAGCTGTCTGCTGATGACACACATCATTTGCTTGTCAATCTTCCACCTAGATGAATTTCCAGATTGAGTTTTTTTTAAACTGTTTAATGTTTTGTTTTTTTCAGATGAAGAGTCAATAGATGAGATGGATGTGTAGTATACACAGCTACACGTCTTTGTTTGTCTTTATTTAAATCTATTTTTAAAAATGTGTACATAAATCAGCTACTGTATATTTCCAAAACATAATGATTAACTGAAAATGGATTTCTCTCTAACCTGTAAAAACAAAAGAGACAAAAAATAAGAGTAAGACTGTTGCAAATTATATGAAGGTCTTTTTTTCCTGCATTGGGTACTGTTGTGGCATAAGGACTATAGCTCATGGAAGTGTGATTCATTTTCATTAATAATTAAATTTAATATTGTAGGAAAATAGGTATTTTCTGCACTGTTGTGTTTTGTAGTTTTGACTATAAATCTTGTTTGGTCACTTTTCTTTCATCATTGATTCAATAAATATGATACTAAATCTCAAACTTGCAATTGATATCATTTGGACAGCTTAATAAAATGTAATGGTATGTGTGAGTGTTTCTAAGAACATCTAAAATAACTGTTCAAATCAACAGACCATAAACTTTTGGTATCAGTTAAACTAAGGTCTTTCTGTTTCCTGGTGTTTCTAATCATATTTAGAGTCACTCCCCCCCCCCCCCCCCCCCCCCCCCCTCTCTCTTTGCACCTCAGGGACCACACCTGCAGCTGTGAAACTTTGTGGATACTGTCAGTACTCAAAATAAACTTCCTTGAAGCAAGACACATTTTCACTGAATATATTTGCATATCAACATGTATCCAGGCATGAAGTGGCTCCTACATACAGCAGACACACATCCTCACAGACCAATTCATAAAAGCCTCTTTGTACAGTTTGTTTGGTATAAAATGTGCTGATTATCGCTGATCTCTCTTTGTTCAGACTTTTTCTCTTTAAATTTATAATTAAAACCTTTTTTCATTAGAAAGTTCCTTGTTTATCCATCAAGTCAGGGAAAGGTCTGCTCTCTTGCAAGTGTGATAAGATTTGTGTGAGTACTTCTGTCACTGTGGTTACTATAGTAACTGGGTACATGGCACTTAAGTACACACCATAACAAAACCATGTTGTGAGACTTGTGTGCTATGTGACACTGCTGATTAAACTCTGTGGTGATTCATGAGGCAGTTAGTGGGTATTGTATATGTCATTATACTGAGAAGTGCTTGACAATATTTGGTCTCACACATGTATGTTTTTAGTTATTTACTACATATTCTCATCTCTTCATGAAAATGTCTTAAATATTAAGACATTCACATTCTGAGGTCAAATCATGTATATTTTGCAAGTGATTTGCACTTAAAGAACTTAAAGTTGTGTTCATAATTTTATATCAGCATGTAGGCATGAAGTGGCTTGCACACATCCTCAGATTTCTAGGTCCTCTGACCAGGGTTTTCTAAGTGTCACTCAAACACCTTTTTAAGACTCGGGGAGATTGTGCATTCCAGTCACCTGCACCTGAGCTTTGGAAGCTTGGACTCATAAAAAGCAGTTTTGCCTGTCCAGTTTTAGAAAGCGTGTGATATTTCATATTTTAACTTGTGTTTTATACCTGTTTCCCTCTGTGTTTTATCTGTTTATCTTTAGACTGTGAAGCACTTTGTGACTGGTGTCTGTGAAAGTTGATATATAAATAAACTTTACTTTAAATCTTTTCTCATAATTATGAGATAGCAAGTCACATTCATGAGATATGAAAGTCTTATGAGATAAGGCCTCTGATTTTCAATGGTGAATGAAATGCACAGTGCCTTATTTGAAACCCTTGACATGTTTCATTAAATAGAAATACTGGTTGGTTGGTGATATTTTAATATTTTATAATACTTATTTTTTTGTCCTGGCAGGTATTGATTGAGTGAATTTGAGCCAGCAGTTAAAAAGCCTGGAGAGTCCCACAAACTCACCTGTACAGTCTCTGGATTCACATTCAGTATCTATGCTATGAACCCGGTCAGACAGGCTCCTGGAAAAGGACTGGAGTGGGTTGCTTTTATAAGATATGACAGTAGTAAAATCTACTATTCTTAGTCTGTTCAAGGCCAGTTAACCATCTCCAGACACAACAGCAGACAGCAGCTGTATCTGCAGATGAACAGACTGAAAAATGAAGATTCTGCTGTCTATTATTGTGCTCGAGAGCCACAGTGACTGCACTGCAAAAGCAGCTGTACAAAATCCTACAATACTCAGTCTGATAGGCCACAACCACTTCATAATGATGAAACTTCAGTTAAGTTGAAAGTAGTAATACAATTGTTGTAGTTTTTATATTGGATTCAGAATATGGATGCACAAGCAGAACTTGAGTGCAGACTCATTGAAACGGGAAAGCTGGAATATAAAAATCATTGAGCTTGTGTGGACACACCAATACTTGAAGAAGAAAACAGACCATGAACATGTGAACATACACTCACACTTACTCACCACTCAGATATCTGTGTTACCAATGTGATGACCCCTGAGTCATCTTGTATTGCTGTGCAGTTCACCCTGCAGGTAGATCATTAGAGTAACCTGGAACACTTGGGGGGCCTTGGTTTTCCAGGGTATTTAAGTCTGGCTGCAGTGCAGGTGTCTCTCTCTGCCACTCTGCCCCATGGCTGCTGCAGCTCTCACTCCCTTCCCTTCATGCCCCTCTTTGCTTAGTTTAGTATGTTGATTGAAATTATTCTTGCCTTTGTCTTGCACGTTACAACACACACACATACATATTGCATTCATGCACACCATACACCACTGGCACTACTGATATCCACATCACATGCTTTATCTTTATTTTTTGAATTTGGTTTATTGTGGATTTATTAAAATATCTTTTGTTTAAATGTTATCATGGCCTGTCTCCGATATTTTCATCCTGACACAAAGACTGCTGTTTATTATTGCGCTCGAAAACCACAGTGATACAGGAAGTCACAGAGCTGCACACATCACTGTGACACTCACTCATAGAAAGTGCTGAAACCACTTTATACAAATGTATAAAATATGCCAAATTCTCTCCCCCCCCCCCCCCCCCAAGTTTCTGTCACAACTTGATCTAAACTGCAGCAAAAAGTGAAGTCTAAACACCATCAGGCTGATTGTCTCTTGTTATGAGGCTGAGCAGCACTTTATCTGTAAAAACAATCACAAAAATGTAATTGATCACAAATTCTGTCCTGACCCCTCAAATCAACTGATGGCTTTCTGAAAGGATAAAATCAGCCTGATTCTGATCAAATTTATCATCATAATTGTTTTGATGTTCCACTTTTTATGCATTAATCTAATAATAATTAGTTATATTATCTGTTTATTTCCATTTGAATATGTTCAGGTTTTTTCAAGTCTCTTGACAAGCTGAAAATTTAAAATCTAATATTTATTGAATATCATAAAAATGCTTATAAAATGTTTTAAAATATTCTTTTTTAAACTAATGTAGCTTTTCAGATTACGATGCTACAATTCTGAATAAAGGTGGTAACTGCCATTTAGTGGTTTGGCATTATAACAGTAAAATTAAATTAAATTAAAATAAGTAAAAAGCTTTCTTTTTTAGATTACCTATAATTTCTAATTTCTTTTAACATTAAATTAAATATACAAGATTTGATATGTGTTATATGTTATTGATGGATGATGGTAGTGAATTTTAAAAAAAAATGATATATACTGTTTACTGCATGTATTTTTTAAATATACTGCTACAATGAAGCTACAGTTTCAAATAAAGGTTGATACATTTGGTGGTTTGGTGTTGGATCAGTGAAATTAAAGGTTTTTGTTTGTTTCTAATTTCTTTTCAGAATTCAAAAATATACAAGATGTGATATAATAGGTTATCAATGGATAATGATAGTATATCATTTTTTTTAAATGATGTATTTTTCTAAAGTATATTGCAAAATGTAAAACCACAAACTTATAACCTTAAATATAATTTAGTTGATTGTTGAAGCTTTTTGTTTTTTGTTTTCTTACACACAGCTGATAATAATAGTAAGTCCCCTTAATCTTCAGTGCAGCAAACAGTGTTTGGTATTTGTATGAGGGTTTATCATTGTGATGGGTGGTACACACTGTGATATACATCAATACAAAAACCTCAAAGCAACAATCTTACACTCATCCATTCTTGGCATGAAGAAGGGCAGGATAAAATATTTCTCATTGAAATATGAGGTACTGAACTCCTGATTTTATCATTTTTTATTGAGAAATTTAATTGATTAGCAGCTGAAAGTCACAGTACATGGGTGTTAATATTGTCTTCAATTAAATCTTGACTTAAAAACAGATGAAAAATCAACATAAAACAGAAGCTCACAGGATGATTGGTGTACCATACAGTAGTTGAGGGAAGAAAAGACAAGACGTGTGTTGAAGTGTTTATATGGTGCTTCAGGTTTTTGTTCAGGCAGTGAATGGAGATGCAGCACTGTGATTATTTCGACTACTGGGGTAAAGGGACTCAAGTCACAGTTAATTCAGGTAAGTCACTTTTAACATACTATTTGCTGTAATCAGTTTATTTTTTTATTTTTTAGATGTGATTATTGATGTAAGAGAAGTTTAACTCTGTTTTATTTGGGGTTGTTTTTAGAAACTAGAAAAACTAGAAAAGAGAGCAGACAAGATGTTTTAATGCAGCTGTTTCTTAGAAACGATTTTTAAAAAGTTACTCATTATTTGCGCTTAATGCAGAAGGTGGTTTGATACAATTCATTTAATTCATCTGGATTGTAATTACTAATGAATATCTGCATTTCTTTCTCCACCTTAACCATTCACCACATAGTAACTGCATCATTTTTATCATGAGGGTCTGTATATGTGAACATAACAATACATATTTTCTATACTTATTTTACAGGAAGATAAATACAGCAATTAGAATGTTTCAATTAAACAACTTAACAAAGAGAAAATATAGTATATAGTTTCTTTTTAAATACCACAGGGATCAACTGACTTTTTCAAAGATCATATGATTGATAGATATACTTGATCCAAATATTTGATCTTCGAAATATTGATCGCTAAAGGAGAAACTACAATATATCACCACATGCCAACACATACAGTGTATTTGCACTGCAGTTTAAATTGTTTAATTTTAGTGAAAAGAAAAACAAAAAAAGCAGCACACAATATTTGTCAAAAACAAAATAGCATGTGAGGAAATAAATAAAACAGTGGTGTTGGTTTTAAATTATTGGTCAACATAATCAGTCTTTCTATCTGTGTGCTGAACAGACAAAAGAAGTTATACAGAAGAATATTTTCTTTTACTAATAATAAAAATCATTTTCATCTTTGTTGTGCAAATTTGCAGTAGTCATGCCTACTAGTGTGCTACCCTGTTGATGATTTTGTAAATCCATTATATGAACATTATTGTTTAATAATAACTTATTTTTTGTTAAAATTATTTTAAAGATTTTAAAGCGAATCTTGCCATTTCTTCCTGTGAATTCCAATTAATGTTTCAGTCGCAAGATGCTCAAATCCTCCAATAATATTTTTGACTTTTTGATTTTTACAGTGATTCTGCCATACAGTAGTTATGAGTTTACATTGTTATACAAGATAACAAAAAATATATATTATACCCAATGATTTGGATGATAAATAAATGAATAACATCACAAAATATAAGTTACAACTAAATAATGAAATATGACAAATATCTCTTGTAATAGTTTCCAATTCTGCAGTTATATCACATTTATTGCTGTTATTTTTTATACATATGTATTTCATATTGACTTATTTATGTATTTAGTATTGAACGCACAGCAACTGATTATCTGTGTTTGTTAAATCGCATGAATTTGTATTGACATGATATTAAACTTTTTTTTAAAAGGAATCGCACCAACTCTGTTCCCTTTGGTTCAGTGTATCTCTGGGACTGGAAATAAAGTCACTATTGGCTGTCTCGCACGTGACTTCTACCTTAACACTAAATTCAAGTGGACTGATGGCAGCGGGACAGCACTGAGTGGTGTACAGTATCCTCCAGTCGAGAATAAGAACATATACACAAGCCTCAGTTTGGTCGAAGTATTAAAATCTGACTGGAATTCATGGAAGTCTTTCACTTGTTCTCTGGATCCTCCACAAGGCTCCACAAGTGTGAAAGTGGAAAGTATGTTATTTTTTACTTGCTATCATGGTGCTAAAATCACCTTGTCCATCTTGTTTTGATTTTAAAACATTCAACATTTCTGTTTCTCGTTTTTACTCTCACCTGTCTTTTATTTTCCGTACTTTTCTAAAGTGAATAATCAATTAATTTACTGAACTATTAATGAACTATTAGTGAACTATTAATTGACTGATTTCAATTAATAGTTTTAAAAAACTGATATCTCTTGACTGATATCACTGCTCTTTCTTCCACACACTCAGAGTCTCCACTTCCTCCAAAGCTGAATTTGTTATCAATGCCAAGTGGTGACACTCAGACCCTGGTGTGTACGATTGGGGATTTTCTTCCAAAAGAACTGTCGGTCAAATGGAAGAAGAATGGCGCTGAAGTGAGAGACCACAGTGACAGCACCCCGAAACAGACTGGAGACTCATATTCATCTATTAGTGTACTGACAGTCAAGAACACAGACTGGGAGAGTAAAGCTGTTTATACCTGTGAGGTAACTCACAATCAAAAAACATATACAAAGAAGGTCTCCAAAGGTACAATGATGTTTATTATTACCAAATACTATTGTAGCTAATAGTATATGCTTAAACCTGACATGTTGCTCTCTCTCATGTAGGTCTTGTCGAAGTGACACTGAAACCTCCAAGTCCCAAAACAATTTTCAGCAACAATCGGGCAGAGTTGGAGTGTATTGTCAAAGGAGAAGACAACAACGTTGTATCTGAGACTGAAATTACTTGGCAGATTAATGGAAACAATGTGGAAAACATTACAGCGGTATCAAACACTCAGACAGGAAAAACCAGCACGCTGACTCGTTCGTTCGCTGAGTGGCAGAAAGTCAACACAGTGCGCTGTTCTGCAAGTAGAAAAGACATGACACCAGTTACTCAAGAACTGACTGTCTACAGAGGAGGTATGTCACTAAATGATGGAGACTGATTGGTAGAAGAGTAATCTGTGAGTTAACTCACACACATACATCATAATGTAATATAGCAAACATAAGCTTAAATATAATCTTCCCTGTTTAACTTCAGATGGGAGCAAACCAACAGTGACGGTCCACATTCTCCCAGAAGAGGACATCGGAAAAAACAGGAATGTCACTCTTGTGTGTCTGGTCTCCAGTTCTGTGCAGCAGGATTATTACATAGCCTGGCATGATGATGTGGGACAACAAACTGGGAACTACGCTGATGGCATCACCTTCCCTGCTCAGAAGACCGAAAATGGCTACTGGCTAGTGACAAATGTTTACACCACCACTAAGGCAAAGTGGAACCAGCAGGGCTCTGTTTTCACCTGCAACGTCTGGCCTGTTGGCAGCAATGAGTCCATGATATCACGAGGAGTGTCGAATGCCATGGGTAATTCATTGGAATGTGACAAATAGTAGATTCAGCTTTAAATGTGGTTTTTTGTGCTAGTGTGTTGCTCTGTCTCTGTACGTATTTTGACATTAAACATGTCAGTTTAGTTTATTTGTTTATTTGTCATCATGTTGTGCTTCAGTATGTCTTTGTCATATTGTCTAACAGCTTGAGAAGTGTGCTGACTGTTTCAAATAAATGTTGCATGGAGATACTTCTGTCTTATGTTCATGAATGACTTCAGTATTTTAAAATGAAAGGAAATCAACAGTAAGGAATCACTTTGTATGAGTAGTTTTCATTGAGGCATCATAGTAAAATACTGTACTGTTCCAATGTTCAAACATCCACACTGACATATGAGAAAATAATACATAGTATTTGATTCCAATTTCGTATCATTATTTAAGAGACAATAGTGTCTTTGTGATATTTTAATAAAAACCTTCATTAACACACACACACAAACACACACACACACACATCTCTCTCTCTCATCTAACAATTTATACATCCTTCTTCTTAGATTCAAAAGAATTTTTTCCTGTGAGTTGCACAGATGATTCCGCTGAAGAGGACGAGTTCCGCAGCCTGTGGTCCACAACCTCCTCCTTCATATTCCTCTTCATATTCACTCTCTTCTATAACATGATATTCAGTCTGGTCAAGGTAAACATGCAGGCTTTTCAGTTTTACCCAAGTCTAATGACTGTATAGGATATAATAAAGGATATAATCAGGTTATAAAATAAACACCAGCCATGTTAACAGTAAGTAGCAAGTTTTTCTGCTACAAAGATCCTGAAAGGAAGGCTGGAAGAAATGAATCCATTTGGTTTGATAAAATAAATAAAAGACAGCAAAACAAACAGGGAATATCACATTATTGGATAATCATAGTCTATCAGCTGTAAAGAGCGGTTCAAAAGTGAATGCTAATTTTGCCAGTTTGAGGTCTTCAAACAGTCTAAAGTCTCAGAAGATTTCTGATCCATTATGAAGACAGTGACATGTTTGAGTTAAAAATGTGATATAGCAGGCTTATTGTGTTGATTTTTACGGACAAAATTACACAGTAAAGAGACGTGAAATGTATCACTATCAGTAAGGCAAATCAGCACAGGTGTGACTGATCAACATTCAGCAGTAGCAGAGTGCAGAACGTCTCCAACCACAGAAACACGCTGGGTTGTGAGTGACATTTTATTAGATTAGCAACATCATAGATATGAACCATTTTAACTGTTTAATGTTTGTTTGTTTTTTCAGATGAAGACTCAATAAAGGATGAGATGGATGCACAGCATATACAGCTACAGGTCTTCATTTGTTTCTTGTCTTTTTTTAAATCTAGTTTTAAAAATGTGTGCATAATCAACCTACTGTATATTTCCAAAATAAATGGTCTCCAAAGATAATGATTAACTGAGTTACTGAGAATGGATTTCTCTGTAGCCTGTAAAAAAACAAAAACAAATAAGAGTAAGACTGTTTCAAATTATATGAAGTTTTTTTTCCTGCACTGGGTACTGTTGTGACATAAAGACTATAGCTAATGGTTTGATATTCATTTTTCATAAATAATTAAATGATCATTTTTATTGTAGGAAAAATAGATATTTTCTGGACATTGTTTTGTGTTTTGTAGTTCTGACTATAAATCTTTGCTTTTTATATTTGTGATTCCATGTTTGGTCATTTTGCTGAATGTATTTTCTTTCATCATTGATTCAATAAATATGATACTCAATCTCAAACTTGCAATTGATATCATTTGGACAGACACAAAAATGTAATGGAATATGTGTATGAGTGTTTCTAAGAACATCTAAAATAACATCTGTTCAAGTCAACAGACCATAAACTTTTGTTATCAGTTAAACTAAGAAGTTTTTTTCTGTTTCCTGGTGTCTCTAATCATATTATATTTAGAGAGTCACTTCCCCCCTCTCTTTGCACCTCAGGGACCACACCTGCAGCTCTGAAACTTTGTGGAAACTGTCAGTACTCAAAATAAACTTCCTTGAAGCAAAAGACCCATTTTCACTGAATAAATTTGCATATCAGCATGTATCCAGGCATGAAGTGGCTCCTACATACAGCAAACACACATCCTCACAGACAAAATGGTAAAACAGCATATATTATAATTTATAGAGATATTTAATACACAGAATTCTATGAGCTACTTTGTCATAAACTTAAAACACATACAGAGACTATCTCTCTTTAAATTTATAATTAAAACCTTTTCATTAGAAAGTTCCATTGTTTATCCATCAAGTCGGGGAAAGGTCTGCTCTCTTGCAAGTGTGATACAGTTTGTGAGTGCTTCTGTCACTGTGGTTACTATAGTAACTGGGTACATGGCACTTAAGTACACACCATAACAAAACCATGTTGTGAGACTTGTGTGCTATGTGACACTGCTGATTAAACTCTGTGGTGATTCATGAGGCAGTTAGTGGTGTTGTTATATTTCATTACTAAGAAGTGTTTGATAATATTTTGTCTCACACACGTATGTTTATAATCGTTTTTAGTTATTTACTACATATTTACTCATCTCTTCATGAAAACTTAAATAGTCTTAACATATTCACATTCTGAGCGCAAATCATATATATTTTGCAAGTGATTTGCACTTGGAGAACTTAAAGTTGTGTTTACAACATATTTATATATCAGCATGTAGGCATGAAGTAGGCGTGAAGTGGCTCGTACACACATCCTCAGATTTCTAGGTCCTCTGACCAGGGTTTTTTAGTGTCACTTGGACACCTTTTAAGACTCGGGGAGATGTGCATTCCAGTCAACAGCTCCTGAGCTTTGGAAGCTGTGGACTTTGGAAAGTTGTGGAAAGTTGATATAAACTTTACTTACTTACATAAATATTTTCTCATAATTATGAGATAGCAAGTCACATTCATGAGATATGGAAGTCATAATTATGAGATAAGGCCTCTGACTGATATTTCAATGGTGAATGAAATACACAGAAGTTCATTATTTTAAACACTTGACATGTTTCATTAAATACAGGGACTGGAGTTGATTGCATGAGTGATAATATCACCATCATTAGTAAACTACGTAAATATAGGTCGGTTGTTGCTGAATATTTTAATATTTAATCTTGAATCAAGGCAATACTGAAGCACTGTGAAACAATAATAAATAAATATCAAAGCACTCTCTGATCTCCATTAATTGCACATTTACTACATTGTGCCTGGTTTATTTTTCCGTTGCATGCTGTGTTTTTACAGCTTGTGCTATTGAGAGTTGAGAAAAAAAATGTAATCAGTATTGCATGAATCTATATAATTTGGCACAAATCATAACTTTTATATTCTAAATATACACCACATACTATAGTTTCAACACACAGTGGGCCAAAATAAGAGTCAAATTTATACCAGTTCTCTCTCCCTGTGAGGGGGAGTCAATGCAAACCCTTCAAAGTCTTTCTACTCTACTTATATAACTGCAGAGAGGATGACAGAGAACAGTAGACACACAGTTTAACATGATGGACTATAGGACTCGATATGGAGCTTTTTCCCTTCCTTTTCTCTCTTTATTCAAGAGCGTAGTATATAAATTTGAGAGCATACTTTATTGATTTTACGTTCAAATTTTGTAATTTCTCCCTCAAAACTCTTCCCTCACACTCAAATAGAAGGTAGGCCTCGACCACTTCATAATGATGTTACGTCAGTTAAGATGAAAGTAGTAGTACAATTGTTATAGTTTTTATATTGGATACAAAATATGGATGCACAAGCAGAACTTGAATTCAGACTCATTGAAACGGGGAAAGCTGGAATATAAAAATCATTGAGGTTGTGTGGACACACCAGTATTTAAGAAGAAAAAAACAGACCATAAACATGTGAACATACACTCACACTTCAACCCTGTCTCCTCAAAATTACGTTCACACACAACTAAACTGCATTCTCAATTACGTTTCTACAAAAACGTTTTACAAACTTTTGTTTGTAACTTATCACAAATAAGGGGCGTTGTTTATCTGGTGCTTCAGGTTTTTGTTCAGGCAGTGAATGGAGATGCAGCACTGTGATTATTTCGACTACTGGGGAAAAGGGACTCAAATCACAGTTAATTCAGGTAAGTCACTTTTAACATAATATTTTTTTTCTTTTTTAGATGTGATTATTGATGTAAGAGAAGTTTAACTCTTTTTCTTATTTGGGGTTGTATTTAGAAACTAGACAAACTAGAAAAGAGAGCAGACAAGATGTTTTAATGCAGCTGTTTCTTAGAAACGATTTTTAAAAAGTTACTCATTATTTGCGCTTTATGCAGAATGTGGTTTGATACAATTCATTTAATTCAGCTGGATTGTAATTACTAATGAATATCTGCATTTCTTTCTCCACATTAACCATTCACCACATAGTAACTGCATCATTTTTATCATGAGGGTCTGTATATGTGAACATAACAATACATATTTTCTATACTTATTTTACAGGAAGATAAATACAGCAATTAGAATGTTTCAATTAAACAACTTAACAAAGAGAAAATATAGTATATAGTTTCTTTTTAAATACCACAGGGATCAACTGACTTTTTCAAAGATCATATGATTGATAGATATACTTGATCCAAATATTTGATCTTCGAAATATTGATCGCTAAAGGAGAAACTACAATATATCACCACATGCCAACACATACAGTGTATTTGCACTGCAGTTTAAATTGTTTAATTTTAGTGAAAAGAAAAACAAAAAAAGCAGCACACAATATTTGTCAAAAACAAAATAGCATGTGAGGAAATAAATAAAACAGTGGTGTTGGTTTTAAATTATTGGTCAACATAATCAGTCTTTCTATCTGTGTGCTGAACAGACAAAAGAAGTTATACAGAAGAATATTTTCTTTTACTAATAATAAAAATCATTTTCATCTTTGTTGTGCAAATTTGCAGTAGTCATGCCTACTAGTGTGCTACCCTGTTGATGATTTTGTAAATCCATTATATGAACATTATTGTTTAATAATAACTTATTTTTTGTTAAAATTATTTTAAAGATTTTAAAGCGAATCTTGCCATTTCTTCCTGTGAATTCCAATTAATGTTTCAGTCGCAAGATGCTCAAATCCTCCAATAATATTTTTGACTTTTTGATTTTTACAGTGATTCTGCCATACAGTAGTTATGAGTTTACATTGTTATACAAGATAACAAAAAATATATATTATACCCAATGATTTGGATGATAAATAAATGAATAACATCACAAAATATAAGTTACAACTAAATAATGAAATATGACAAATATCTCTTGTAATAGTTTCCAATTCTGCAGTTATATCACATTTATTGCTGTTATTTTTTATACATATGTATTTCATATTGACTTATTTATGTATTTAGTATTGAACGCACAGCAACTGATTATCTGTGTTTGTTAAATCGCATGAATTTGTATTGACATGATATTAAACTTTTTTTTAAAAGGAATCGCACCAACTCTGTTCCCTTTGGTTCAGTGTATCTCTGGGACTGGAAATAAAGTCACTATTGGCTGTCTCGCACATGACTTCTACCTTAACACTAAATTCAAGTGGACTGATGGCAGCGGGACAGCACTGAGTGGTGTACAGTATCCTCCAGTCGAGAATAAGAACACATACACAAGCCTCAGTTTGGTCGAAGTATTAAAATCTGACTGGAATTCACAGAAGTCTTTCACTTGTTCTCTGGATCCTCCACAAGGCTCCACAAGTGTGAAAGTGGAAAGTATGTTATTTTTTTACTTGCTATCATGGTGCTAAAATCACCTTGTCCATCTTGTTTTGATTTTAAAACATTCAACATTTCTGTTTCTCGTTTTTACTCTCACCTGTCTTTTATTTTCCGTACTTTTCTAAAGTAAATAATTAATTAATTGACTGAACTATTAATGAACTATTAGTGAACTATTAATTGACTGATTTCAATTAATAGTTTTAAAAAACTGATATCTCTTGACTGATATCACTGCTCTTTCTTCCACACACTCAGAGCCTTCATTTCCTCCAAAGCTGAATTTGTTATCAATGCCAAGTGGTGACACTCAGACCCTGATGTGTACAATTGAGGATTTTCTTCCAAAAGAACTGTCGGTCAAATGGAAGAAGAATGGCGCTGAAGTGAGCGGCCACAGTGACAGCACCCCGAAAAAGACTGGAGACTCATATTCATCTACTAGTGTCCTGACAGTCAAGAGCATAGACTGGGAGAGTAAAGCTGTTTATACCTGTGAGGTAACTCACAATCAAAAAACATATACAAAGAAGGTCTCCAAAGGTACAATGATGTTTATTATTACCAAATACTATTGTAGCTAATAGTATATGCTTAAACCTGACATGTTGCTCTCTCTCATGTAGGTCTTGTCGAAGTGACACTGAAACCTCCAAGTCCCAAAACAATTTTCAGCAACAATCGGGCAGAGTTGGAGTGTATTGTCAAAGGAGAAGACAACAACGTTGTATCTGAGACTGAAATTACTTGGCAGATTAATGGAAACAATGTGGAAAACATTACAGCGGTATCAAACACTCAGACAGGAAAAACCAGCACGCTGACTCGTTCGTTCGCTGAGTGGCAGAAAGTCAACACAGTGCGCTGTTCTGCAAGTAGAAAAGACATGACACCAGTTACTCAAGAACTGACTGTCTACAGAGGAGGTATGTCACTAAATGTGGAGACTGATTGGTAGAACAGGAAGCTATGAGTTAACTCACACACATACATCATAATGTTGTATAGCAAATATAAAGTTTAAATATAATCCTCCCTGTTTAACTAAATGTCTCTTTCAGTTGGGAGCAATATAAGAGTGACGGTCCACATTCTCCCAAATGAGGACATCGGAGAAAACTCAGATGTCACTCTGGTGTGTCTGGTCTCCAGTTCTAAGAAGCAGGATTATTACATAGCCTGGACAGAAGCTGTTGGACAACAAACTGGGAACTACGCTGATGGCATCACCTTCCCTGCTCAGCAGACCACACATGGCTACTCAGTTATAAATGTTTACACCACCACTAAGGCAAAGTGGAACCAGCGGAGCTCTGTTTTCACCTGCAACGTCTGGCCTGCTGGCAGCAATGAGTCCATGAAATCACGAGGAGTATCGAATACCATGGGTAATTCATTTGAATGTGACAAATAGTAGATTCAGCTTTAAATGTGGTATTTTGTGCTAGTGTGTTGCTCTGTATGCATTTTGACAGCAAACATGTTAGTTTAGTTTTTTTTAGTTTTCCAATATTTTAGTAATAAGCTGAAAGTATATTATTAAACATGGCATAAATATCTTTCTACTTTCTTTCTGATTCTTCAAATATTAGAAAATGGCACTGACCCTTTCCTCTGTTGCTCTCCTTCATGTAGATCCTATCACATTGATACTTAACCCTCCAAATCCCAAAACGTTTTTCCACAACAAAAAGGCAGAGTTGGAGTGTATCGTCAGTGGACAAGAAAACATCATCACGTCTCAGATTGAAATTACTTGGCAGATTGATGGAACAAATGTGAACAACAACATTAAAGAGACTAAAGTCAGTCAGAACAGCAAAACCAGCACACTGACTCGTACTCTCACTGAGTGGCAGAACATCCAAAAAGTGAGCTGTTCTGCAAATATAAGAGGCATGACACCTCTTGTCACTCAAGATCTGACTGTCCAAAAAGGAGGTATGTCACTAAATGATGGAGACTGATTGGTAGAACAGTTATCTGTGAGTTAACTCACACACATACAGCAAACATGAGTTTAAAAATGATCTTCCCTGTTTAACTTCAGGGAGCAAGCCAAGAGTGACAGTCCACATGCTCCCAAATAGGGACATCAGCGAAAACTCAGAAATCACTCTGGTGTGTCTGGTCTCCAGTCCTGTGCAGCAGGATTATTACATAGCCTGGACAGAAGATGCTGAACGAAAAATTGGGAACTACTCTGATGGCCTCTACTTCACCGCTCAGAACACCAATGGTGGCTACTCAGTTATAAATGTTTATACCACCACTAAGGCAAAGTGGGACCTGCAAAGTTCTGTTTTCACCTGCAACGTCTGGCCTGTTGGCAGCATTGAGTCCATGATACCACAAGGGGTGTCAAATACCATGGGTAATTCATTTGAATGTGACAAATAGTAGATTCAGCTTTAAATGTGGTATTTGTGCTAATGTGTTGCTCTGTCTCTGTATGTATTTTGACATTAAACATGTCAGTTTAGTTTATTTGTTTATTTGTCATCATGTTGCGTTTCAGTATGTCTTTGTCATATTGTCTAACAGCTTGACAAGTGTGCTGACTGTTTCAAATAAGTGTTGCATGGAGATACTTCTGTCTTATGTTCATGAATGACTTTAATATTTTAAAATGAAAGGAAATCAACAGTAAAGGGTCACTTTGTATTAGTTTTCATTGAAGCATCATAGTAAAATACTGTACTGTTCCAATGTTAAAACATCCACACTGACAAGTGAGAAAATAATACATAATATTTGATTCCAATTTATTAGCATTATTTAAATATGAAATATAAAATGAAATGAATTATGTCTCTGCTCTTTTCTCCACCTGCTCAGAGGCCACCCCATCTACCCCGACGACCTCAAAAGGTATTTTACTGTTATGCTTATCACTATATGATATTTTAGTAATAAGATGAAAGTATATTATTAAACATGACATAAATATCTTCCTGCTTTCTTTCTGATTCTTCAAATATTAGAAAATGGCACTGACCCTTTCCTCTGTTGCTCTCCTTCATGTAGATCCTATCACATTGATACTTAACCCTCCAAATCCCAAAACGTTTTTCCACAACAAAAAGGCAGAGTTGGAGTGTATCGTCAGTGGACAAGAAAACAACATCACGTCTCAGATTGAAATTACTTGGCAGATTGATGGAACAAATGTGAACAACAACATTAAAGAGACTAAAGTCAGTCAGAACAGCAAAAGCAGCACGTTGACTCGTACTCTCACTGAGTGGCAGAACATCCAAAAAGTGAGCTGTTCTGCAAATATAAGAGGCATGACACCTCTTGTCACTCAAGATCTGACTGTCCAAAAAGGAGGTATGTCACTAAATGATGGAGACTGATTGGTAGAACAGTTATCTGTGAGTTAACTCACACACATACAGCAAACATGAGTTTAAAAATAATCTTCCCTGTTTAACTTCAGGGAGCAAGCCAAGAGTGACGGTCCACATGCTCCCAAATGAGGACATCAGAGAAAACTCAGAAATCACTCTGGTGTGTCTGGTCTCCAGTCCTGTGCAGCAGGATTATTACATAGCCTGGACAGAAGATGCTGAACGAAAAATTGGGAACTACTCTGATGGCCTCTACTTCACCGCTCAGAGTACCAATGGTGGCTACTCAGTTATAAATGTTTACACCACCACTAAGGCAAAGTGGGACCTGCAAAGTTCTGTTTTCACCTGCAACGTCTGGCCTGTTGGCAGCATTGAGTCCATGATACCACGAGGAGTGTCGAATACCATGGGTAATTCATTTGAATGTGACAAATAGTAGATTCAGCTTTAAATGTGGTATTTGTGCTAATGTGTTGCTCTGTCTCTGTATGTATTTTGACATTAAACATGTCAGTTTAGTTTATTTGTTTATTTGTCATCATGTTGCGTTTCAGTATGTCTTTGTCATATTGTCTAACAGCTTGAGAAGTGTACTGACTGTTTCGAATAAATGTTGCATGGAGATACTTCTGTCTTATGTTCATGAATGACTTTAATATTTTAAAATGAAAGGAAATCAACAGTAAAGGGTCACTTTGTATTAGTTTTCATTGAAGCATCATAGTAAAATACTGTACTGTTCCAATGTTCAAACATCCACACTGACAAGTGAGAAAATAATACATAATATTTGATTCCAATTTATTAGCATTATTTAAAAGAGATGACATTGTCTATGTGGGATTTTAATAAAAACCTTCATTAACACAAACAAACACACACATCTCTCTCATCTAACAATTTATACATCCTTCTTCTTAGATTCAAAAGATTGTTTTGCTGTGAGTTGCACAGATGATTCCGCTGAAGAGGACGAGTTCAGCAGCCTGTGGTCCACAACTTCCTCCTTCATATTCCTCTTCATATTCACTCTCTTCTATAACATGATATTCAGTCTGGTCAAGGTAAACACGCAGGTTTTTCAGTTTTACTCAAGTCTAATGATTATATGGCATATAATAAATATATAAATATAATCAGGTTATAAAATAAACACCAGTCATGTTAACAGTAAGTAGCAAGTTTTTCTGCCACAAAGATCCCGAAAGGAAGGCTGGAAGAAATGAATCCTGATAAAAGAAATAAGACACAGCAAAATAGAAGGAAGGAAATATCACATCATTCAATAATTATTGTCTGTCAGTTGTGAAGAGTGGTTTAAAAGTTAATGCTAATTTTGCAAGTTTGAGGTCCTCAAACAGTCTAAAGTCTCAGAAGATATCTGATTATGGAGACAGTGAAGAAACCTTGTCAAGTCTTAATGGACTAAACTGGCATTCAAGTAGTTTGGCTCATTAGCTTCCTTCAATATCTGAAGAGTTAACTGGCACCAAATCAGTCTATGAAGCTGGCTAGTAAATTGCTCTATCTGTCTATAACATATTTTATGTTTGAGTTAAAAATTCAACATTATAGGATAATTGTGTTGGTTTTCAAAATTACACAGTAAAGTGAAGTGAAATGCATCGCTATCAGTATGGCAAATCAGCACAGGTGAGACTGATCAACATTTAGCAGTAGCAGAGTGCAGAACGGGGAGTTACCATGTCTTAGTGTATGAAGATAATACTTTTTATGCAGGTTCTTAAAAACATTATTGCAGCTCACACACTGTTATCCTCACTCTTTATTATTATTATATATTTCGCCATTTTTCGGCATCTAACAGCAGCCAGCAATGGCAGCGGCTGCATCTGGCAGTTTGTGGTGGATGCTTCTGGCAGTTTGCAGCTCCCACACACAATTTCTTATGTGTTATGAAACATTAGCTGCAGCAGAGCTGTCTGCTGATGACACACAGATCATTTGCTTGTCAATCTTCCAACTAGATGAATCTCCAGATTGAGTGTTTTTTTAACTGTTCAGTTCTTGTTTTTTCAGATGAAGAGTCAATAAAGGATGAGATGGATGTGCAGTATACACAGCTACAGGTCTTCATTTGTCTGTCTTTATTAAAATCCACTTTTAAAAATGTGTGCATAATCAATCAGCTACTGTATATTTCAAAAACTGAAAACTAACTGAAAATGGATTTCTCTCTAACCTGTAAAAAACAAAAAAATAAATAAATAAGAATAAGACTGTTACAAATTATATGATGTTTTTTTTTTCCTGCATTGGGTACTGTTGTGACATAAGGACTATAGCTCATGGAAATGTGATATTTTTTCATTGATATGTAAATAAATTGTATTGTAGGAAAAATAGATATTTTCTGCACATTGTTTTGTGTTTTGTGGTTTTGACTATAAATCTTTGCTTTTTATATTTCTGATTCCATGTTTGGTAATTTTGTTGATTGTATTTTCTTTCATCATTGATTCAATAAATATGATACTAAATATCAAACTTGCAATTGATATCATTTGGACGGCTTAATAAAAGGTAATGGAATATGTGTATGAGTGTTTCTAAGAACATCTAAAATAACATCAACTTTTGGTATCAGTTAAACTAAGAAGGTCTTTCTGTTTCCTGGTGTTTCTAATCATATTATATTTAGAGAGTCACTTCCCCTCTCTCTCTGCACCTCAGGGACCACACCTGCAGCTGTGAAACTTTGTGGAAACTGTCAGTACTTAAAATAAACGTCCTTAGAGCAGAAGACACATTTTTCACTGAATATATTTGCATATCAGCATGTATCCAGGCATGAAGTGTCAGCAGACACACATCCTCACAGACACAGACAAATTCATAAAAGCCTCATTGTTAGCATTTTTCACAAATGTGTTGAGTGTTCGAATAATAATAATATATATACAGTGGCAAAGCAACATAAATTATAATTTATAGAGATATTTAATACACAGAATTCTATGAGCGACTTAGTCATAAACTTAAAACACATACAGAGACGCTCTCTCTTCAAATTTGTATCTAGACCTTTTCATTCCATCAAGCCAGGGAAAGGTGTGCTCCCTTGCAAGCGTGATTCAGGTTCGTGTGAGTTGTGTGAGTGCTTCTGTCACTGTGGTACTATAGTATCTGGGTACATGACACTGAAATACACACCATAACAAAACCATGCTAGGAAACTCATCTGTATTTCTTTCTCCTGTTAACCTTAAAGCTAAAGTGGAATGAGCAATGAGAATATCAGATTTGTGTCAAATGTGCAATAAGAAAAGTTACAGACTGTATAGTTTTTTGACCCTGTGACACTGCTGAATCAACCCTGTGGTTAGTGATGGTGTTTTATTTAATTAAACTGAGAAGCGTTTCCAATAGTCAACATTTTCGGTCTTTCAACTGTTTGTTTGTTAATGAAAACATTTTAAAATATTCTTAGCACATTCACATTCTGAGGTCAAATCAGGGATATTTTGCAAGTGATTTGCACTAGGAGAACTTGTGGTTGTGTTTACAATGTATTTGCATATCAGCATGTGTCCAGGCATGAAGTTGCTCCTACATACAGCAGACACACATCCTCACAGACACAGGCAAATTCATAAAAGTCTCATTGTAAGCATTTTTCACAAATATGTTGAGTGTTTGGGTGTTTTGAGTATATTGTCAGATACAGCATCAATTCTTTTCAATCAATTCTATAAGCTCATCAAACAATATAACAGTAAAACTATAACTTGGACATGCAGGATAAGCACAAACACCAGATACAATGCAAGTATGTGTCATGATTCTGTCACAGTCTGGCTCTATGTATCTCCACCAGTCCACCAGAGGCCCTTTGAGCTTTTCTCCCTGTTTGTTTAGACTGGACTGAATGGGCGAAGTCTTATTTGAGTTGTGTCTTTTCTGGCATTATAATTATTTTTAGTTGCCGTTACTAGTTAGTCTATTCTCTATGTCTTCCTGTTTCTTTCTCCCAGTTTGTCTCTATGTATGGTGTGTGAGCGTGTCAGTTCTTTGTCTCTCAGTTTCCCTTCTTTACTTATCTACACGCCTGCCCTGTATCAGCCTCATCAGCCCTTCCCTGCTCCCAGTGTTTTCCCTCAGCCTACCAATTCCTTTCCTGTCCTTAATGTTCCCCATTCACTATTAGTTCAGTTTGTGTTTAAGTCTTGGTTTTCAGTTCACTTTGACCTGGCAACTCTGAATAAAGAAGTTGTTCTTCAGTCTTACTCAGCCTTCAGTCTTCTGCATATGGGTTTATCTACTCCGTTCCAACTAACAGTATGTTTGTGTATAATGTTGTTTTTGTTGCAGTGTGGTGCAAGATTACTCAAAATCATGGGCACACTTTAGCAAACAGAATAACAATATAGCTTTGCAATTATATGCAACCAAAGCAAAAAGAAAATGTGTTTGAATGAAAATTTTTAATTTTAATATGAACTTTTTGTGTAACTCATGGAAGGTTATTTAATGAAATGAGTTTTCACAGCTTGGAAGTAGACTGCTGATAGTTACAGTAGATGAGTTGTTGTTTCTAAATTCAATAAATGTAATCTATCCATTTCTTTATATTTGTTTATTTGTCATTTTGTAAAATTCAACAGATGGTGCAATTGATTCATTCAGAAGAATCAGTCACCATGTGTTGTGCCTTTAAACTCAACACAGAAAAGTCAAATCTTTTCTCTTCGAGTGTAATATCAAGCTTTTACACTCATCAGAAGTCAGCATAGTGTGTACAGACTGCCATCTAGTGGTGAAGGCATAATGAAAATTAAGTGAACCCTTTTGATGAAGCACAAAGTAAATGAAAAGAACATGTAATGGAGAACACAACACAGGGGTATGAGATGATGACAAGATATAATTTTATTTTGCTGACACATTTATTTAACACCTGAGATAAGAAATAAAATGCTTTCCATAAGTAAAAGAATTATATCTGACTGTATAGAATATCATCTTGATTTTAAATGTATTTGTAAGTTACATGTTATTACAAGATTTCATTTTTGTACAGTTTGTGACTTAATAGCTATCTTTTCTGTTGTATCTTTCATTATTATAAACATAAAACACAAGTACTGAAAAGTTTCTTCTTTGTTTGCAACCTCTTCACTCAGCAATCCCATCATGAGCAGTATCTTAGACATCTAGCAAGGTCAGTGGTGAACTGTTCATGTGGACGCCCCAGGTGAACAAGAATATTCTGTAAACTGGTTATCAAATAAGGCCTTATGACCATTAGTTGTGTATTCAAATGTGGCTATGAGCAGTGGAAATGTCAGAAATTTAAACAAGACATTTAGAGGTAATATGACACATTGTCCTATTATGTTAATAAAGTTGTTAGTTTTGATTTTTTTTTCTAGATTAAGCACCTAGAACCTGTGTGAACCTAATGTCTGCTATAAGGCAGAATCTAATAATGAGGAGCATTTGGTTGTCTTTAGATGCATTCTGCCAGTGACGGAGAGTTCAAAGTAACATTTAACAACCTGAAAGTCTTGCTTGTGCTGACATCTAGTGGCTTCTACCTGTACTGCACCTAATCTGCAAAGCACAGCTCCTATATGCACACATATCACAGTACAATGCTGTATCACAGTTTGGTGTTGTCACAAGTGCAACAGACTTACAACTTTCAGCCCATAGAGTTCAGTGCAACATCACTTTTCTTCCACACAAGCTTAAGCATGGAGTTGATCTTTAAAAGGATTCATTTCAGTAGTGGGATTTGTCTGAGGTTGCAGAAGTACAAATACTCATAATACATTTCAAAACATGGTAGTAATTAAACTAGAACTGAGAAACATCTAGTAATGATATTAAAAAGCACACACTCAACACCAACACCAGAATATGTGAAAGCAGATTTCATTGATGTGGCCCATGTTTCCCTTTTCAAAGGTTAAGTGCATCATTTTACATGTTATTTTACATGTGCACTTGCCATATTGCAGTTCAGTGAATACCATGTTCTGGTTTAAACAGCCACCACACGCTGTTGGTTTCTTGTTTGTCATTATAAAACTTTTAAATACTGTGTTCACTACTGCTGTTTTCTCTTTCATTACAAGTGGCTTCGTCATAAACTTAAAGCACATACAGAGACTTTCTCTCTTCAAATTTGTATCTAAATCTATTCAGTAGAAAGTTCCATTCAGTTTCTATACCAAGTTTCTATACCACGCAAGTTTGCATTGCACTTTATTACACACCATAACAAAACCTTGTTGTTAGACTCGTCTGCATCGCTCTCCTTAACCTAAAAGCTGAACGAGCAATGAGAATATCAGATCAAGGTTGAATGTGCTATAAGAAACATACAATATAAATACAATACAATATTATATGTTTGCTTACTCTGCAGAAAAGCATACAGAGACTTTCATCATTAATAGATGTATTCAATATTCAATTAATAATTATCTGAAAATTCACCAAAACAAAAAAGGGTTTGGCAGCTGTAGCATACGTTTTTTGCATCACGGTGTATCACTGTGAATTGGAATGGCCAAAGGTCGTCATACTATAAATGAAAGATGTACAGTATGTGAATACTCTCCTTTAGGAAACTGTGCCATGTTAGTATAGTATAGTTATTTTAATCAGTGGTGTCAGGGTGCATGGGTAGTAAATAAGTGTGTGACATGCATAGTGAAAATATGAACAATAATAATGATAATAAAAAAATATTAATCAGGGAACTCTTCACTGTTGATTCTTTTCACATGATTTGATATTAACATCACTTGTTAAACTAAAATGAAGGTAAAAGTATTTGTGCTGTGTGATAGCCAGTGTACAGGGTGGAGTTTTTGTACGGGGATGTACCACAGTGCAATATAACGCCCACAGTGATACGCTGTATGTCAAAAACCTCCTTCCACTGAAAAAGAAACAGTGCTGATTCAGGAAACAACTGAAACTGCTCGCTGCTGCCGTGTCAAACAAAACTCTTTTTTTAGTGAAAGCAGAGATGTTTAAAGATTGACAATTATGTGTTGTTACACAAGGACTCTGGATCTGGACATCACAAGCTTAAATGTAACAGTTTCTTTAACACACAGAGGATCAATTAAATTTTCATAAGACAAGAGTCTATAGCTAGCAGCTGTGTGAAGCTGTAGTGCTTCAAGTTAAATGGTAATGTTGGTATGCTAACATGCTGCAACTAACATGCTGATGTTACGTATGTATAACATTTACCATGTTCATCATCTGAGTTTAATGTGTTAGAATGCTAACATTTGGTAATTAGCATTACACACAAAGTACATGAGGCTGATGGGAATGTTATGATTTTTGCAGGCATTTGATCAGAAACCAAAGTATTGGTCTTTCTTTTTTAAACTTGCAGGTGGCACAGAAGGAAACGTCAGGATATTAACAAAGTCAGTAGCATTTATCAACTGGGGACCATAAATATCTGTATAAAATTTCAGGGCCATCCATTCAGTAGTTGTTAACATATCTCAGTCAGGACCAAAGTAGTAGATGGACTGACAGAGCAATAAACTAACATTGCCACCCTTAGAGCCATGCTGCATGGCTAAAAAAAAAAAAAAAAAGCAAATGTGATTTCCAAAAATACAACAATAATCAGGTTTCAAAAGGTATAATCAAAAATAAAATGGAGCAAAAGTAGAATGGTGTTTCATGATTGGGCCTGCTGAATATGTACAGCATAAAAACTGATGATGCACTAAATCAGGTAAAGGTTTTTGTATGAGTGTGTGCCACTGTGTGTATACAGTGGCTGGGGTGGCCACAGTGATCTGTGGTAATACAAAAACCTGTCCTGAACTGAACTGAAGTACTGAGTCATCACACCTCAAGAAAAAGAGCAGATATTCACAAAATCAGACCATTTCACAAAATCATTAAACACTATTTTTCTCTTGCTTTTTATCAGCAAATATAATTTATTTCACATACTGAAAAACAAACAAATTGTATTTTTTGTCAGTTTACAGTTCATTTGATGTCAAGTTATTGACACTATGTTTTAAAAGTGGGATGATGGTCATAGATCAAATATTTAATTATCACAATAACGACTACTACTATCAATAACTTTAAGTGTACTTCTATACTAAGACACATGCAGTGTTGAACTAAAGATGACATACACTTTGTGTTAACTCACCAAACCTTTGGATGACTTCTCTGAAAAAATATATTGAGTATGAAATGTGTATCATCATGTCACAGATTATTGATCTTGTTTCATGCTACAGTAGTTTTGTTAATGAAACAAATTCCAAAATTGCATGTCATTTGCCCATAATTTTACTGCATAAATATATACCAATAACTATGTTTATATGTGTTTTTATTCTCTGAATTGTAGACCTGTTTTCAGGAATATGTACAACATGGCCAAATGAAAACTTTACTTACATTACTTGTTAAACTAACAATAATAATAATAATAATAATAATAATAATAATAATAATAATAATAATAATAATAATAATAATACAAAACACTCATTTTACAATAATCAGGGACCTTTTGCATGGCTGATTTCTTTCACATGAATTGACATTGACAATTAACATTGCATGTTAATAATGAAAAATATTGTAGTTAAAGGTAAAAGCCCTTGGTGGTGTGATAGACAGTGTACAGGGTTGAGTTTTTGTAAAGGGTTGTAACACTGTGCAATATGGCAGCCACAGTGATACAGCCTATGACAAAAACCTCCTGAAAAGGAAATGCTGTGTATTGTGCTGATACAGAAACATACGTGTCCAACAAAATTATTTTTTTAGTAAAAGCAGAGATGTTTAAAGACAATAACACATTGTATCAGAACATCATGAACTTTAAAAGTGATACAGCTTCTTTAACACACAAAGGATCAATTAAATATTCATAAGACAAGACTCTACAGCTGGCAGCTGTGTGAAGCTGTGGTGTTTTGAGCTAATTGGTAATAACATAATCACAATGACAATACTAACATGTTGATGTTGAAGCTGGAGTGCAGGACTTTTACATATAAATGAACATCTGTTACATTCAAGCCCTTGCCAAACAAGTTCATACAATGCTGATTAAGCTTGTCCCTGCCAGGTAAATGTTTCTATATTTCGCAGTAGACCATGGGTTTTAATTATAGACCGTATGAAAATATGGACGTAGTTACCATGACGTCACCCGTTCGTTTCTGAGGAGCGGTTTTGAAGCTCAAAATTAGCTGCTCCAGCCATTGCCATCTTGGCAGCGCATGATGCTACCTAACTCCCAGCCAATCAAAAACGGGCAAAGAGACCGGCCGAATGGGTGAAACAAGCCACCTAGCGGCTGGCGGACCTGTCACTCAAAGCAGCGTTATGCAGAATTTTACAGCGTAATAAAATTCAAAGGGGTGAGTTATACAAAAAATCATCCCCCATACAGTTGTCATGAAAGGGTAAATTAGCTTTAGAGACCAAAAACACTTTTTGTACCACGCTGTAAACATGTTTATTTCTGCTGTAAAGTTGGGCATTTTAACATGGGGGTCTATGGGAGATTACTCACTTTTGTAATCAGCCTCAAGTGGCCATTTGAGGAACTGCAGTTTTTGGCACTTGCGCATTGGCTTCATTGTACAGCCCCCGAGGTTGCCGTTTGGTTTTATGCTGGTGTCTGTGGCAACATTCCTGCACTGGCACACCAGTAGTGATGCATTTTACGTCAATGAGCAATGATTGATTTGCCAGAGCTGAAGGCTGCCCATATACCATGTGCACCAGAGACTTCTGCCAGCCAAGTTGGCTAACATCCAGTTTAGCCCTCTGCTAACTTGTGGGATTAAATAATTTAATCGTGCAATTTACTAGACTTTCTGAATGTTACCAGACCAGATTGATTGCATTCTTATAGTGAAACAAATCATTTCATGGGAGTTGTGACACTCAAAACAATTTATCCACATTTTACAGCCCCAAAAGTAGCGAAGGGGGCCGACTCACACATGCTCATAAAATTGGAGTTATAATCAGGAACCTACTATTTACTCTCATTGCCAGAAGGGGGACATAAAAGTTCCACACTGCCGGTTTAAGGCTGTATAACCTTTACTATGTTCACCATCTCAGTTTAGTGTGTTAGAATTCTAACATTTGCTAATTAGCACTAAACATAAAAAAATACACAAGGCTGATGGGAATGTCATTAGTTTTGCAGGTATTTGATCTGGTACAAACAAAGTATTGGTGTTTTTGTTTTAATTGCTGATGGCACCACAGGAAATGTCAGGACATTAACAAAGTCAGTAGCATTTATCAACTGGGGACCATAAATATTTGTATAAAATTCCCCAACTATCCATCCAGTAGTTGTTAACATATCTCAGTCAGGACCAGAGTAGTAGATGGACTGACGGAGCAACAGACTGTCATTGCCACCCCTAGAGCCATGCTGCATGACTAAAAGAATGCAAATGTGATTTCCAAAAATACAACAATTATTAGGTTTCAAAGTGTCTAATTAAAAATAAAATGGAGCAAAAGCAGAATGGTGTTTCATGATTGGGCCTGCTGAATATGTACAGTATAAAGAAACTGAGTATGCACAACATCAGACAAAGGTTTTTGTATGAGTATGTGCCACTGTGTGTATACAGTGGGGGTGGCCACAGTGATATGTGATAATACAAAAACCTGTCCTGAACTGAACTGAATCACTGAGTCACTGCACCTAAAATAAAAGAGTAGATATTCACAAAATGATGAGACACTGAAGAAAGATAATTTTGAATTCAATAGTGTAAGGATACATTTTAAATTCAGTTTTTCTGCATTCTTAACCCCAAAATGTTTCTATATTTCACAGTAGACAATGGGTTTTATGCTGGTGTGTGTGGCAACATTGCCATGCTGGTGCACCAGTAGTGATGCATTTTACGTCAATGAGCAATGATTAATTTGCCAGAGCTGAAGGCTGTCCATAGAGCATGTGCACCAGAGATTTCTGCCAGCCAAGCTGGCTAACTTCCAGTTTAGCTCTCTGCTAACTTGAGGGATTAAATTATTTAATCGAGCAGTTTACTAGACTTTCTGAATGTTACCAGACCATATTGATTATTTTCTCACAGTGAAATGAATCATTACATGGGCAATTTAAGCAATTTATCCACGTTATACAGCCCTAACAGTAGCAAATGGGGCCAACTCACACATGTTCTCATAAAACTGGAGTTACATCCAGGAACCTACTATTTACTCTCATTGCCAGAAGGGGGAGACAAAAGTTCCACACTGCAGGTTTAAGGATGTATAACCTTTACTATGTTCACCATCTCAGTTTAGTGTGTTAGAATTCTAACATTTGCTAATTAGCGCTAAACATAAAAAATACACAAGGCTGATGGGAATGTCATTAGTTTTGCAGGTATTTGATTACAAACCAAAGTATTGGGGTTTTTGTTTTAACTTGCTGATGGCACCACAGGAAACATCAGGTCATTAACAAGGTCGGTAGGTATTTATCAACTGGTGACCATACATTTTTTTATAAAATTTCAGGGCCATCCAGCCATTCAGTCAGGACCAGAGTAGAAGATACGAGGTAATACAAAAACCTGTCCTGGACTGAAAAGAAGCACTTAACATAATATACATATCTCAGTCAGGAAGTAGTAGATTGACTGACGGAGCAACAGACTGTCATTGCCACCCCTAGAGCCATGCTTCATGACTAAAAGAATGCAAATGTGATTTCCAAAAATACAACAATTATTAGGTTTCAAAGTGTCTAATTAAAAATAAAATGGAGCAAAAGTAGAATGATGTTTCATGATTGGGCCTGCTGAAAATGTACAGTATAAAAAGCTGAAGATGCACTACATTAGGCAAAGGTTTTTGTATGAGTGTGTGCCACTGTGTGTGTACAGTGGAGTGGGGTTTACACAGTGATATGTGGTAATACAAAAACCTGTCATGAACTGAAATGAAGTACTGAGTCACCGCATCTCAAGAAAAAGAGCAGATATTCACAAAATCAAACCATTTCACAAAATCATTAGACACTGAAGAAAGATCATTTTCAATTCAACAGTGTAAGGATACATTTTAAATTCAGTTTTACCCAAAAAACATGAAAATCATAAAAGGCTAATAATTTTTCTTTGCATCAGCAAATGTCAATTATTTCACAGACTGAAAAACAAACAAGTACATTTTCATCTATATACAGTTATTTTGATATCAAAATATTGATAATGTGTTTTTTGTGAGTTAATGGTCATACAGATTTAATTATCACAATAACCACTATTTGTACCCATAACTTTTTACTTCTATACTAAAACACATGCAGTGTCAAACTAAAGATGACCACTCACTAGTTAACTCACCAAACCTTTGGATGATAGTCTGAAAATATACTATGAAATATGTATCATGACGTCAGAGATTATTGATCTTGTTTCATGCTACAGTAGTTTTGTATCTCTTTCTCCTGTTTTTAGGAATATGTACAACATGGCCAAATGAAAATTAATGATAATAATAATACTAATTTTACAATCACTATGGAAATTTAGCGCTGATTTCTTTCACATGAATTGATCTTAACATTACTTGTTAAATTAGAATGAAAAACATAGTAGTAGTTTAAGGGAAAAGCATTTGGAAGTGTGATAGCCAGTGTACAGGGTGGAGTTTTTGTAAAGGGTTGTAACATTGTGCAATATTACAACCACAGTGACACATCCTATGACAAAAACTTCCTGAAAAGGAAATGCTATTTATGGTGCTGATACATTAACATAAGTGTCCAACAAAACCCTTTTTTTTAAAGAAAAAACAGAAGTATCATCATGAACTGCTGATGTTAAGCATGTAGAATGTTTACTTTGTTCACCATCTCAATTTAGTGTGTTCGAATGCTCATGTATGTTAATAAGCACTAAACACAAAGTACTGTACATGAGGCTGATGGGAGTGTCACTGTTGATCATTGATACAGTGTAATTTCGATTATGCACATTCTCCTTGGTACAGTGATTTAACAGCTAAACTTAGGAACAAACTGCAGGTGATGCAAAATAATATAATTCATTATTTATGAAAATGTATCCCCTCAAACTCATGTTGGTAGTGATGAATTCAGAAGGGTAGGACTGTTGCCAGTACAGCTCAGAGTAGAGCAACAGAGACTGCATCATATGTATAATATTATTAATAGGTATGCTCCTCAATACTTGTGTTATAACAATGGTATAAACTCAGCATAGAAGAAGTTCCTTTTTTTACACTGATGCCATCTTTTTACACTGGTATACGTCCAGTTTGTAAATATAAGAGGAGCTCATAGAAGTCAGTAATTAAATCTGCAATTACATTGTTACTTTAGCTGTCATTCTTTTTTTCAACATGGGATTTATTTTTAATTGTTAAATTGTGGCATTAAATTGGGACAATGGTGGAAAAAGTATTTTCATTTAAAAATGTCATATCCTTTGAATGTTTTCTAATCCATAAATAAAATCAATCAATCAGTCAGATCAGTTTGGCAGTTGTTTGATTACAAACCAAAGTATTGGTCAAATTAAACTTTGACCTGCTGATGGCACTCCAGGAAATATCAGAGGATCCACAAAGTCATTAGGATTCATCTTCTGGGGACTGTGAATGTCAAAATTTTATGACCGTCCATCCTGTAGCTGTTAAGATATTTCAGTCTGGACCAAAGTAGTGGACAGACTGACATAGCAGCAGTCTGACCCATACTGCCACCCTTAGAGCCATATTGCATGACTAAAAATGACCAAAGTGTAACTTATGTGATTTTCAAAAACACAGCAATGTCTAGGTTTCAGGTGGTATAATTTAAAACAAAAAGGAGCAAAAGTAGAATGGTGTGTCATTGGCCCAGCCGAATACATACAGTACAAAAAAAAACTGATGATGCATTACATCAGGCAAAGGTTTTTGTATGAGTGTGTGCCACCGTGTAAACTGGGGGGCTGGCACAGTGATATGTGGTAATACAAAAACTTGTCCTGAACTGAAGCCAAAATTCACTGTGCTTCAAGAAAAAGATCATAAAACATTGAAGAAAGATAATATTCAATGTAGTAGTGGAAGGATGAATTCAATTTATGATGATTTTTTTTTTTCAATTTTACCCTGAATAAATGTGAGTTAATGGTCACAAATTAAGGATTTAATTATGACAATAACCACTACTGCTAACTTGAAGTGTACTTCTTTATTAAGATAGTTAAACCAATAATAACAACTCTGTTAGCTCACCAAATCTTTGGATGATATCTCGGATGAAAATCTTTGGATGAAAAATATACTGAGTATGAAATATGTATCATCATATCAGAGCCTATTGATCCTGTTTTGTGCTACAATACTTTTGTGTCTCATTCAAATTAGGTCGATGTCATTTGTCCATGTTTTACTGCACAATGCATATTAATAACTATACTTATGTAAATCAATTTTCAGGAATATGTACAACATGGCCAAATGAAAACACAAGTTATAACAATGAAAACAATCATCAGGGAATGTTTGTATTGCTGATTCCTTTCACAAGATTTGGACTTAATGTTACTTGTTGAACTAAAATGAAGGCAAAAGTATTTGTGTTGTGCAATGTAATAGCCAGTGTGTAGAATGGAGTTTTTGTACAGGGCTATATCATAGTGCCATACAGTAGCGGCCACAGTGATATATTCTATGACAAAAACCTCCACCTCTTTCCACTGAAAAGTAAATGCTGTATACAGTGCTGATACAGAAATCAACTGAGACTGCTCACTGCTGCCCATACAACAGAGTTGTTTAAAGATTAACAATAATGTAATACACTCAAGTTTTCTTAACATTTAGAGGTATGTTAAAAAATCCTTAAAGTTACACAAATTCTAAATCAAGGCAATGGTTTCAAAGTGTAAAATTAGAAATAAAACTGAGCAAAAGTAGAATGGTATTTCATGATTTCATAGTTTTACTGTGAAAAGTTACTGCAAATGATCCCGCTGAATACAAACGTTTAAAAAAAACTGACAACACATATCAGGAAAACGTTTTTGTATGAGCATGTGACACTGTGTGGGGTGGCAGCCACAGTGATATATGGTAATACAAAAACCTGCCCTCAACTGAACTGAAGCAGGAAGTCCCTGTGCTTCAAAAATAAGTTATTCTCAAAATCAAATTCCCAAAATCATTGGACACTGCAGAAAGGTTCTATTGGATAGAATACTGGATAAGTAAATTTCATTTATGATGAATTGTAGATTTTTGTGCTTTCTGAAAAAACTCTGAGAAAAATAGTGCCACCTCACCTCTCTTGCTTTGTAAGATACTGGATATATTTCACATGCCAAAAGCAATCACAAAAACTTACAGTTAATTTAGTGTCAATGGATCATGTATAATATGTTATAAATGTGAGTTTATGGTGATAAATTCAGGATCCAATAAGTATTTAATTGTCACATTAACTACTATTTGCTACCCATAACTTTTAATGTACTTCAAAACACAGTGTTTTATTAAGCACTGTAAAACTTAGTAGAGATACTATCAAAATAGAGAAGAAAATGTTTGTACATCTCGGACTTGTGGTTCTCAACATCCTTACTGGTTAATATTTATGTAACTCTCAGGAAACAATCTTCACCACAACAGGTGCTTCCGCATCCAGTTAACAAACTGAAACTGACTTAAAGCCAAAGTCACCTCCACAACTAATAACACAAGATATACTATAACAAAGCAGTCCAAAGAAACTATCAGTCAGTATGTCTAACTGGAGTTTTATGCTTTCAATATGATGATAATTGAACATTTCTGACAGAAAGCATTTGTTTATACTGTACCACAACGCAGTCTGAACCAGTAACATAATATTAACTTTAAATGAGTATGAAGAGTATGTTGATTATCAATTAGGAAGTGATTGATTGTAACACACTTCATATAACTGTAAAATATTCATTACACTATACTTAATCTGTCCTCACAATACATCTGTAAAGATTAATTCCATAACTGCAGCTGGAAAGTTAGGTTAGCAGAATCTATTCAGGCTACATTTTTTGTAGAAATATGTGAAAAAGAAGAAGGAAAAGATAATTCCAAACATTTGTATTAAACACTCCATTCAGAACATGGGAAATTTCCATCTGAAAAAATGAGGACTAGGTAGCAGCATTAAATATTATGCATTTATGTTATAATAGCATTCTCATTATTTTGATATACCATTACATTCAAAGTTACCCTCCAGACTATCAAAATGATCTGCTTTGAATAATAATTTGTGCCTATATATTTTTTTATAGTGGAGTTCCTTGGCTAGTGACAGAAGACATTGTTAGATTTTTATTCAATGGTTCAATCAACTCAATTAAAATAACTTTTCCTTCCTTTCCATCATTGACAAATCCTGAGTAAATATGCAAATATTGTTAATTTCAGTTTCCTACTTCACTTAAAAGTCTATTCAAGTTTCCACATCACATCTGTGCAAGTTACTGGACCATGATTGGCCCCAAACTAGGTGTGATGTCACAGTCACATCATGCTCTTAAGTACATGTAATAAACTAAGATTTAAGTTGAAATCAAACATTTCTATATGAAAAGAAAGCTCTAATTATAGCAAGATACTTTGAACTGTCTTTATTTCAATCAGGACAGACTATAAAGAATGAAATAAGCAGTTTTGAGGCAGACAAACATTTATTGTGTACAAATAAATTTTGGCGCTTAGGCCCCAGGGAGTAGCTCGGCTTAGAAGACAGATCGAAGGAAGTGAAGCTTCTATCAGAAGAGGACTTCCCCGGGCCCAGACACTGGTGGTGGTAGGAATGACTCTCCCTGACGTGGAGCTTCTGGCTGAAGATGAAGATGGCCTGGATCTTAAGGAGGTGAAGGGGAGGTGGTGGGTTGAGATTTGTGTGCTGATGACAGCTGGATGAGGTAGAGAGAGAGAGCGCTTTTAAAAATGACAACAAAAAGCTGATTGGAGAGGGAAAAAAGGTGTCGGATTTGGATTGGATGAGAGGAGTGATGAGGGGTGGATCGAGAGGGAAGCGGGAGAGATGAATAGACTCAGTGAGCATGCTCGAAGAGATAGTCTTCCTGACTGAACTTTCGCTAAGCTTCATTACAACTGTCAACTTTTGTGATGCAGGGAATCCCCCAACAAATTGGTTTGTGGCCTCCTGTCTGATTACATCCATTAACAATGTGTGAAACCACACAGTGTTCCTGTCAACAGATGCTGTGGAAACCCCAAATAATGCAGGTCCTCCTGCACTAATGGAAGAACGTGCTTGTGCCTCTCTGGATCCAATAACAATGGCCATCTAAGTAGAACAAAACCCTGATGCTCTAAACACACAGCGGTTACCACACTGGGTCCATTTGCTGAACATGTGGGGAGCCAGGAAGTATGGAGAACAATAGCCTGTTGTACTCATAGATTATACTCTGGAAGGTGAAACGCAGGAACTTCCTGTGTTTTGGCACCACCTCAACATGAAAATAAGCATTTTTCAGGTTGATAGTGGTGAACCAGTTCACTTTTTGAACCAGTTCCAGAAATCTCCTGATGATTGGCATGCGGAACGTCTTTCTGGCGAGGGTGGAGACTGAAACCTCCCATCCCATCTTGGGATCCAGAAAGTATGGTCCTTTCAATGACAGGACTGGATCTCTTTGGAGAGAAAATCTATCTCCCTCTCTCTCTCTTGGAAGGATAGATTTATCTCCTTGATGCCTGCGAATGGAGCAGGAACACGGCAGAACTCGGCAGAAAATAACCCAGTCTCAGTGTTTTGTCCATCCAATCCACCAACTCACAGCTGTGACACCATTCCTCATAAAACTGCAACAGAAGATGGGCTGTCAGCTGGGGGGTGGCAAACAGGAAGTGGTAATATTCCGATTCGGCCCTTTCCGCTGCCAAACCTTCCATAAATGGAAGCTTGGCCCATGGGGGGGACGTAAATTGAAAGGGTTGAGTTGACGGAGCGGTCCATAACACTATTAGCTACCTCATCATTTGATCAGATTTTGTGCTGATGCCTCCATCACTTTCTGTATTTCCTACAGAAATAACTGGAAGGGGAGCAGACTTGGTGTCTCCTGTCTTCGGTCTGTGAACGGGCCTGGGGCATTATTCATTATTATGCAGACTCTGCTCTGACACATGATTATTGGTGGGCCCAAATACAAATTATTCAGCAAAGCACAAATAGTTTTTATGAACATTTATTTCATACAAATATTTTTTTAAATATATTTTTTTAAATATTTGTTTTCGGGAAAAAAAAAAAGAATTATTAAATACCAGCATGTGGGTCGGTTACATTGCAATATCAGTCTCCTCTGCTCCACTGTTGATTATCAGCAGGTCTCAACAAGGGGACTCACATCCACCGGCTACATGACACAAATTTCCTTATTTTGACATAGCTTCTGAGTCGGGGATGTTCCCCAGAGATAAAGCTGAGCTACTGAAACAAGCAAAGTGCTCTCAAGGGACTCTCCATAACCTGTTGTTCTCCTTCTCTTTTCCACAAAGTTATGTTGTAAAAAATAGGCAATAAATAAAAAGTGCAAAGCTATAATCACCTTTTAAGTCCTCTACATGTTATATTCTGTGTTGTCTCTTTGTTATGGTTGTATAAATAAGTAAAGGTCTGCCTTCCCATTTGTAATGAATTTGGTTTTAGCTCAGTAGTCAGCACAGTCATCTATCATCTGGAAGACTGGAGTTTGAGACCCGATGTGGGGACCTCCTTCACACTTATTTTTATATCCTGCAAATAAAAACATAATAAAAGCAAAAACTGTATTTTAAAACCTATTTACACTTTTATTCAAATACAAATACAAATGTAAATAATTTTGCTGCCTTAACAAATAAAGATAAAAGTACAAATACTGGGCTCTCTGCACATCCCTAATTGTGTGCTGTCACAGCCAGAATATTTTCACAAAATAGTCCAGCATATTTCTGTCCTGCATCAGTGGAGGCAGAGGCTTTCTGGCTGCCGCCCACCCAGCCGAGTGGGGAATCAGGAGGGCTGCAAGTGTAATAGTGGGGGAGGGGCAAAGGGTGCCCAACATGCCCCACTGCCATAACTTTCAGAAAATTACAGTGAGCAGCAGATTTCCTAGAAGGTAAGCGGAGTTGTCAGAGAGGCCACTCAGCGAGTCTCAGCCGAAGCATCCGTTAACAGCAGAGGGCCAGTGAAGCAGTGAGCTTATCTATGCTGCAGAAATCAATCTCAAACTCTGGTTCACTCAAGTCATAGTGGATGAACAGAATCAGTCTATGTTAAATTCATTACACTATATAACTTTGGATTTTCATTATAGCTACATAACAGACTGAATAACATAATTTACCACATCTCTCTGTCAATGAGATTATACTTTTGTCAGAAAAAAAGTGTTTATTATTTTGTGACATTACAGTCAGATAGTTGTGTTGAAGCTGAGCTGCTGCTGTTAGCAGGAAGAATGACCGTACTGTGTCCTTTTGTCCTCGGAAGTTTGTAATACCAAATTGAACTTGCAAAGTCCAAACTAGCAAATACACAAGTACAAACTTTGCACACTTCGTATTGAGAAAAGTCCAGTGAGATACACACACCGGGGACAGACAAGACAACAGGGGCAGGAGTCAGAGAAATTAGCAAGTCAGAGAAAAGTAATTTCACATGGCATGATTTAAAAAGAAAAAAGAAGACAGTAATAACAAAGCTTTTAGTGAAGAATGGACAGACTTTTACATGTACATTCTTCCCATGGGCAGTTCAAAACCAATATGCCTCATATATTCTAAGCGTGGTGATTGTTAAAAGCAGCAATATGACGCACCGCCTAATATGATCAATCCACTTTATTTTAAGATGCTCATTTTTCAAAAGCTCTGTTATGTGTTTTTTTTAATGTAGCCCTTATTTTATAATTTAGATTTTCTACTAACTATATGCTGTATATAGTTTATAGTGTTATTTCATAGATGAAATAAGTCATAGTCAGCTCCAGACAAAGTAAGGAGGGCCCCCAAAGAAAATCTTGCCTCAGGCCCCCTGTTATCTAGAGCCAGACCTGCTTATTTTGTTTAATCTTGTTTGTAGTCTTTATTTTAGTGGAGCTGAGTGCCAGTCTACTGGGGAGGATAGTCAAACTGGGTGAGGTCCCTTCACGGTTTGCTGTGGTTAAAGGCACTGGCACTTCAGCCGCTAGGGGTCTCTCAATCAAAACAATAACAAAAGACGGCGTGTGATGACGGTGTGAAGTAGCAAGGGATCATGGGAGTTGTTGTCTTCGTTGTTAAATAATCAGCTTCACCGGCATAAGATTACTCCGAAGTTCATGGTTCAGGATGTTTTTACCAGGAGCCGAATTATCCGCTGAGGTCTCCTCCTCTCCAGAACAAATGGACCCGCTGATTACAGGTAAAAAACAATGAATAAAGCTGTTTTATCTAAGAGATCGGTGTTTCTCCGATGATGTATGGCGACCCATGGACGTCAGATTCAGGCTGTTAGCTGAGCTGCTGCTAACACTTAAGCGGTTTATCTCTCTTATAACTTTACATTCAGACGTTCGTCCAGTTTCTCCCGGCAGCCAAATTATCCGCAGAAGTCTCCTCTTCTCCAAAAACAAACGTACACGCAGAATAAAATCATTAAAAATATTAATTAAAGCTGCTTTACCTTAAAAACCAGTGTTTCTCCAACAATGTTTGGTGACCACCAGACAGCTAGCCGAGCTGCTGCTAGCACTTGTTCGGCTTTTTCTCATATAACATAAGTTCAAGATGTTTGTCCAGTTTCTGCTGGGAGCCAAATTATCCACAGAAGTCTCCTCCTCTCCAAAATCAAACGTACACTCAGATTAAAATAGTTAAAAAATACTACTAAAAGCTGTTTCACCTAAAAAAAAACAATATTTCTGCAGCTGTTTGTTTCCTGGAGGGGCTGTTAGGCGAGCTGTTGCTAACATTTGTTTATCTGAAACGGTCCGTTACTTCTATTAAATTATAGATTTCTCTGGGTTTGAAAAGTGTTGGAAACATTTGGGATAATGTAAGTACACAACTCAACAACATATATAACATAGGTCTAGTTGTTATTGTTTTAAACATTTTAATGTGGAATAATTACATATTATACCTTTAAAATCATGATTCCTGATCATGTTTCTTGATGATGATTGATCATGCTTACACATGGCATTTCATAGCAACATTATATTGTTGTCCCATAGAAATACAGAATAGTAACATCATGGTAGTGACAAAATTACTATGCCAATTTTTTATGGCATTATCATGGTATTTTTTTTAAGGGTTCGTCTGATTATTTGCCTGGGGAAGACCTGTAGTTGGTCAAAACATTGCTAAACTAAACTATGAATACAACAACTGCTAATGCAACTTTCCAGGTGCAATCTTTGCAATCACATTACAATCAGTTTAGTTATAACAGCAGTTGATTAATGTATAGATGCAAATTATTTACATTTATAAACCTTAATTTTGTCAGATAAATTTTATATCCAAGCCTCAGTTAATGCCAGCAAATTACAAGAAATAAATGTGCAGATTTGAAATGAAACAAAAAAATATTATTATATCAAGCTTAATAATAATTCAGTTGAGACAAATTCATCTGCTTGTGTAAACTCCATGTGGCAGGAATTGGAGTTGTCAGGAGGGTTGACAAAGAGGAAGTTTCACTAACCACTGGCAAACACATGCACATCATTTTATATAACTCAGACCACAGGAAATAACTATCTCAAGGGGAAATGGTTAATAAATTGTGCATTGGGAAATGCTTTGTCAATGAAACGTGCACTTCTCTTGGTTTAAACTGTTATTACTGGTATTTGTATTAGAGGCCGATCATAATATATCACTGTGATGACTACTTTGACTACTGGGGAAAAGGGACTCAAGTCACAGTAACTTCTGGTAAGTAATAATCTAATTATTTCAAGTAAAGACAACTCAATATTTTTCTGGTCTATCGTTAACTTTATGTTGATATATTTGTACTTAAACTGGTGTTTATTGTGAAGCTAAAGCAAGGGAAGATCAGGATAAAATTCACTGAAAAATTACAATAATCTTTTAGACGGTACAAGCGTAAAGTATTTTTTGCACTAAAGTGTAATTGAAACCTGTCACTGTGACTACTACTTTGACTACTGGGGAAAAGGAACAACAGTGACGGTCACAGCAGGTAAAATAAGCAGTTTTTGTTTACTGAAAATGTAATAATTGCATTAATATAGCATATTGAGTCTTTGGTGCCATCACTGGCATCTTTAAGGTGCTTGTTTTTGTATGTTGGATGTGTTGGCATATTACACTGTGATGGTCGTTTTGATTACTGGGGAAAAGGCACGATGGTTACAGTTACTTCAGGTAAGTCGATCCTTTCTTAAATGTGTAGATTTTGATTTAAAAACTGTTCATATTTTTTTACGAAATGCAGTTGTGATCCTACACACTGAATTCATTTCTAGAATATGTTTAGTATGTTATAAACAGTAGACTCAGTTGGAATGTTGGTGGTGAAAATCTTTTGTTTCCTCCTCTGAATCCAAATTTGAAAAAGCTGAGGAAAATATGTCAGAGAGTAGATTGTCATGAAATAAGCCTCCATTGAAAGTGTAGTTAACTGGGAACAAGTTTTTGTATGCAGTGGTTAACAAATTGTTAGACTGTGACAATGCTTTTGACTACTGGGGAAAAGGCACGATGGTCACCGTCACCTCAGGTATGTTCTTTTATTATTTCCGATTAGAGAAAGAAATTCCTAATCACATCATTAAAATATATATAATCATTTTCAGGTAGTCACAACTGTTGGCCAGTGATAAGACAGCCAACAGCATTTTGCAGTCTGACAAAGAACTGATCAAAATTTTAAAACTCCTGACTGTTCAGTTAACATAAGTCTATCAACTGCTGTATATTTTAGTTTGATTTTAATTGTTTCCTGAACCACACTGTATGACATGAATTAATGGGATAATAATGGGTTTTTGTGAGAAGTGTGAATTGACTTACTTTACTGTGACAACTGGGCTTTTGACTATTGGGGGAAAGGCACTATGGTAACAGTGACATCAGGTAAGATACTTATCATCTAAAATCTACAGCACGATGTGTTTCAGACTATGAAAAGTCATGTTTAAGTTATGCTGTAACTTCTCTGTATTGTAAAGCAAAGTGTTTTTAATATGAGAAAAGTCAAAACAGCGACATTCTCAGTTGGATAGGATGATGGATATTTTTGGCAGATTTATATCTTGGTCGCTAAAGTGAATTTTATAACAAAACAATGTTAATTAAATGTAAAGGTAAACTTTTTATGCGGGCCATTAGTAGATGTAACGTTTTCATACTAACAGTTAAGTAGATTCAGCACTGTGCTACTATGGTGCTTTTGACTACTGGGGAAAGGGTACAACAGTAACTGTTACATCAGGTAAGAATACTCTTTGATCTCTTAAATAATCGCTAAATTAAAACAAAAGAAATGTGTTTTTGTGACAAATTGTTCCTACTGGTACTTATAATGTGACTGTAATCAACACGGTCAATTGATGTTTATCCATTTATCCGATCCGATGCTGCAATTTCAAAATTGCAAATAATTATTGTTTTAGATGTTGTTAGAGTCATGAATTGAAAGCAGTTTACCTATACTATATAGAATAACAAAATCACACAAATAACGTTATTTAGGTATGTTTATCTTAGTGCAACATAAAATAAAATAAAATGTCTAAATAAATGGGATCGGGTGACAAAGGTCCGCGTATGGAGGGAACTTTATATTTCCAATTTCACCATTGAAAAAGGTAATGGTTTCCATGCTGTGCTTTGTTATACAACCGTATCAACTCAATTGTACATCTCTGTGTTGTAACCGGTGCTTGGTGAAAAATAACTGTTATGTTGAAATTAAATTTTATTTTGGTAAGTTAATTACACGTCTGCTTTTCCCTTCTTTAGGCACACCGCGTGCACCAGTTCTGTTTCCCCTGGCACCATGTGGCTCTGGGACTGGAGACATGGTCACTCTTGGCTGCCTTGCCACTGAGTTCACACCCGGATCACTGACCTTCTCATGGACCAGAAGTGGGACTGCCCTGACAGACTTCATCCAGTATCCTCCAGTACAGAAAGGCCAATTTTATATGGGAGTCAGTCAAGTCCAAGTGAAGAGACAGGACTGGGAGGCAAAGCAACAATTTCAGTGTGCTGTGACACATGCAGCGGGAGAGTCTGAAGCCAATGTACCTCTACCTGAACCACGTAAGACTTATCCCATGTCATATATTATTACAAATTACTGTGAATAGTTGATATAGATATAGAATAGTTGAACTAGGGTTTTTTTTAGATTGACAATGTTGTTAACATATTTTATTTCATTAACTGTGCAACAAAAATGTACATGCAGTTTGGGAATAACAACTGACTGATAATGTCATCCTGAATATAATTTAATTTTGCTTTTTTACAAAATCATTTGGTGACTTAATGTCAAATAACTAGTAAATAACTATTCAATTTACAAAACTCTTGCTTTTATAATAATTTTATAATGAATTTATTTATATAACACAATTCATTCAATAAATGCAGATCCAAGTGTTTTACCAGAGAAAATGAAAGACTAAAAGATGAGAAGGAAACTATAATAAAGTTATAAGTCAGTGTTGTTGTTGTAGTTTCTCTAAAGAAAGACATTTCTATTACTTTGCTTGGTTTTCCTAAGAAACATTATTGGAGAACAGTCAAAATATTAAATAGTGTGACATAATGTCAAATATCCTTAATTGCAGAAATAGTAGGCCTAGTAGGCAAAACAAACAGTGAGGTGGAATAAAATGGCTGAAGCTTGCTCCTGCATATTCAGCTGCTGACTTTCTCTACCTGTCAAAGAGCAGATTATTGCAAAGTGCTCTGCTTCTGTCCATATATCTACATAATAGTTCTTGTTCTTCTTGATTTCTGTCCGCCTTCATGTTCACTGTACGTTGTCAATTAACATTCACTGTTCATGACAAATGTTTAATCTGTGTTTGCTTGCCGGAACAGTCAATGTATATGCAGAAGCGAGCATATACTGTCAAAAGTATGTTATAATTGTTTTGTTTTTTTCCATGGAAATTTCCTTTTAACTCTCTCTGCACACTTGAACAAGTTAAGAGTTAATTTGAGGAGAGTAGTAGGAGTAGGAGTAGTTGCATAATATACATTAGTACAGAAAAGAAACTGTTCACCTCTGTTCACCTCTGCTTCTGCATATATATGTGTGTGTGTGTGTATGTATATATGTATATATTATTCCTGGCTTCTGCCTATATATATATATATATATATATATATATATATATATATATATATATATATATATATATATATATATATTTGTGTATATGTTTGTTTTTCAGCATTTTTTCAGTTGCCAGCTCTTAAAGTGTTGGCCTCCTCCCCTGATGGTGGAAGCGAGGGCGAGGCTTCCTTCTCCTGCTTTGCCAAAGATTTCTCACCAAAAGAATATGAGATGAAATGGCTGAAAGATGATGGGGAAATCTTCGACAAACTATATACGATTAATACACCCATTCAAAAAGAGAATGGAAAGAAAGTGTACAGTGTAGCAAGTTTTCTCGGGGTAAAGACTGATGGCTTGATTCATGATTCTACTAAGTTTACATGTGAGTTTAAGGGGAAAGATGAAAGCGGGCACGATGCATTTGTGAATTCAACTGTGATCTACAGAGAGTCATGTTCTGTTGGACCTGGACCAAGTGAGTAAATGTATTTTTCTTTAAAAAATATTGTAAATTCAGTTTCAATTCCAATGGTTTTGCAGTCATGTTCAAACAACAACTGTTAAACAATTCTTCACTCTATATGACCAGGTGGATGTGAAAAAGCAGATGTGGAAATAGAGATCACAGGCCCCACAATGAAGGAAATGTTTGTAGAGAATAAAGGAACTGTATTATGTAAAGTCAAGGTAAACAAGCCAGAGGTCACGCAGATTATTTGGGAGAACGAGAATGGAAAGATCTTGGTTGACTCAACCGGCATTGATGGAAGTAAAAGCGTGATCACCCTTCCACTTGACATCACATATGACGAATGGAGTGCTGGGGCACAACGTGTCTGCGTTGTTCAACATTCAAATTTTTTGGAACCAATAAAGAGAGTGTATGAAAGGAGGATTGGTAAGTAAACCTCAATTTCATACTAAAATTCTATGTTTGACTCACATTGTCATTTTGTATATTTGTGTATATAATGTCACACAGTAGGTACTTTTATCTGTGGCAAGAGGCCTAATTGTTTTCTCATGCTTGCAGAAGGACCAGCTCAGCGTCCTTCAGTGTTCATGCTGCCTCCAGTAGAACAGCCTAAAACAGGCACAGTGACCCTGACTTGCTATGTGAAAGACTTCTTCCCCAAGGAGGTGTTGGTGTCTTGGCTTGTAGATGATGTGCCAGCAGACTCAGATTACGATATCAGTACCACAATTCCTGTAGAGAACAAAGGATCCTATTCTGTCTATGGCCAGTTTACACTCAGCCTTCAAGAGTGGAAAGACAGTGAAGCAGTGTATAGCTGTGTAGTTCACCATGAATCTGTGGTTAACACAACTAAAGTCATCGTCAGGTCCTTTGCACACAGATCATCTCAAACCAATCTGGTCAACCTGAACATGAACATCCCTGAAACATGCAAGGCCCATTAGATGTTATTTTGTGTTGCTGTGTCTTCTGCTGTTTGTTGTTTAATGTTTGTTGCTTGTGATATGACATTGTGTTTGTCTTTTTAATGCAGATTTAAAATCAAAATAAAAAAAAAACACTTTGCAACTCTGTTGTTGTATGTCACATGCATTTCATGTCTTTATTTGGAGCTTCATGTTTATTGAATGTGTGCTGTCACAGTATACTGCATCACAGATTAGGTGTAGATATCGGCATATTTGAGTTTTAAAGCCTAGTGACATGACAGTATATCAGTTCATCAATTATTACACTCTCTGATATTGTATTTACTAGAATAACACCACATACACCCTACCACATTTAGGTAATAATTACATATTTTAAAAAACATATGTTATATGTTCATGTTTATTTGCAGCTGGTGCATTAATATTGTCTCTGTGACTTGTCTTTGTGTACATGTGTTTCCTCTACTGGGTCTTGCACCCCTAACACAAGAGAGATGGTTGCCAAGGTCTGACTCACTGTGGTCATTCAGTCAAATTATAACGATACTGATTCACAAGCCAAGTAATGCATGCCACACCAATAAAGGGGTCTTTCAAAAGCAACTCAGGATCTTTTCAGGGCCACTTTAATTAACATAATCAACATTTTAGAAGGACACTCTTGAAATAAGTAATAATATATATGCCAGAGCTTTTTTTTAATTGTGGTTGTCTTTTTATGCTTGATACTTTTTTATACTTTATAATTTGATTGCTTGACTGACTGATTGATTCATTGATTGAATCCACTCTTACCTGTGAGCTTACATAATATATCATCCTACTAAGAGAAATAGAAGAAATAATAATTGAGATAATGAGAAATTAAATGATCATTGTCTCATGAGCTATTGTTGAAAGCTGGGTGTGGATTATCTCAAATATTAACTGACATATTACAATGCATCCAGATGTGAACTACAATTGCAACTATACCATGGAGGCAGAAAAAGATCAAGAACAAGATGACATGGGGAGTACAGCCATCACTTTCATTCTTCTCTTCCTCATCACTCTGCTGTTCAGCATTGTAACCACTGCTTTTAAGGTAATACTGAGTTTATATGTTGGAGTTGTGTGCAGATTTAACTCAACAAGAGAAAGACAAATACATAATTTTATGAAAACAACTCAGATGGGTTGATAGAAGCCACCTTTTGTTGTGATTTTAAAAACATAATAGTCATTGTAATGTTATCACATCACAACTACCAACTACACCTTTGACAAGATCTTGTTGATGTTATAAATATTTTAATTGTCACTTTTTACCCACTACATCACTCTTTTATTACATTGCATTTTACGCTCTCTGAGTAATTCTAAAAAACAAAATCTCAATTATCATTATGTATTCATGTACAGGGGTTGGATACAATAACAGCAACACCTGACACTTGACACTTTAATGCATTCAAGCACTACAAACTTAAAATAAAAATCACATTTGTAAAGCATTAAGAGTTTACAGACTATATAGACTGAATCAACTGTGTGGTATCAACTGTGTGGTATTTTGAGTCATACTTCAACAAAGATTTAACATTGTGAGTTCCTCAGTGATAATGTTTATTTCAGATTTGGGGGCTAAATTGCAGGTCTTGCAGGTTTTATTGTTCTTGTGTGTTAAATTCTATCCCTAAATAGTTGTTTTCTCATTAGTTAATTAAACTAAAAAAACAAGTGCAGCAAATTACAACAGAAGCCAGTTGAAACATTTTGTTTGTGCCATGTTTTGATGTATTTATGCATTTATTTTTCAAATCATCAGGGAAAGAAATGGTGCAATGCCTCATTTAAAAATATATATTTTTTTAAAATACTGCATGATGAATAGGAAATTCAAAATAAATATTTAGATTCCAGCTGTAAATGTCTTTCATTAAGGATTCATGTTGATGATATTTAATGTTGCAGCTTTATTTTAACTGGAGTGTACATACATTAGTCATATAATACATTTGCAATAAGTATACATTTAAATGGTGACAAGTAGTAAGTATGTGTTAGTTTTGATGCAGCATCACTGATACATATTTTTTTCTTTTTTTTTCAGGTCAAATGAAATGAGATGAACTTTCTGTAAAAAAAAAAAAAAAAAAATTCTTGCATTGTTTCTTACAATCTTAAAGTATTGTGTGAGTAATTTCAATCGTCCTTTTTCCAATTTAATGACAAAGTCTTTTTTCTTTTTGAAAATAAATGTATAAATGAAGATAACCATTGATGTTGCTCCTCCAATTTTTGTCTCTCTTAAGAAAATGTTCTTATTATCCCTAGCAGTACTTTTAAACGTTCATTACATAATACTCATAAGAGTATTATTTCTTCTGTTTTTTTTTTTACTATTTTTATGGTGTTATACATTTATCAGTTATGCTTGTCCCCTCCTGAGCACCTGGAATCAGCAGACCATGTTCAACCCAATATGCAAATTGGGTTTTAGTTCTCGAGTCTATTAATAATAGATTTGAGAACTAAAACCTTAAGCAAAGTCACGAGAAACCATGCAAAAGCTATGTGATGTGAAGATATGTAAACTGATATGAGATATTTAAATGTGTGATGTGTTTCTCTTACTGGCATAACCACACCACACACCTGGTGTGTGTGATGCATCGTTGCTCTGTGTTGTGTTTCACTTCTGTATTTGGTACTTTTTTGAGACCTGGGTGTTACTCAACGCTTCCGCCTGCTGTTAACCCTAATCACTCCGCCCTGTCATGCTGCAACATATGCACAACAGACTTCCAGCCATATCTCCACCTGACTTTAAGATACCAAACACTGTAAACATACAACTCTGCCATCTAGCCTAAATACAAAGATATTACACTCAGAATTGTGACTACAATCTGAAGGTATGTATAATTAAAGAGATCAAATCAGCTCAGAATTATAAAAATGTTCATTACTGTGGAATAATTCATAAAAATAAATAATAATCTCTTTTCTATTTCAGAACGAATTGTCTCTCCAAATATCACATTACACCCTGTTTGGGAAGGTGAGTTGAGGACTGCACCAGTCAAACTTGTATGCACCTTGAGTGAGTTCTTTCCAGATGCACTGAATGTGATGTGGCGACAGAACAACCAACGCTTAGACACGGCAATACAAAGGAAGCTGCAGAGTGTGGTTGGAGTGAAGAAGACCTTCAGTCTAAGCAGTGAGATTGAGCCGAATACGTCAGAGTGGAAAAAAGGCACACATTTTTCATGCATTTCTAGACACAACGACAAAGAGGTTACGAAATCAATAAGCATTTGTGATAGTAAGTATGTACAGCTACTGTCACGGCACAACATGAAAATTGCTGATATATAATTTTAATTTAAAGAATTTAATGAACTAGATTTGTTGAGTTAAACATTTTGGCCAAACACATTTTTTCTGGCAGTATATGGAAGAGATCCTCCTTCCATTCATGTGGAGATTCCCAGCTTCAAGACAATAATGAGGGCAGCAGGTGAAGTGATAGCAACATGTGAGGTCCACACTGCCTTTGATGCCAAGGTGACCTGGCTGATGGATAACAAACCTCTGCGCAATGACCAAGTGAACCAGGCCACAAATTCAACTCATATAATCAGCAAACTGACAGTTCCTGTAAGTCAGTGGAAAACAATTAAGCTTCTAACATGTAAAGCTGAACATAAATGCTTCTTTTCCACTGAGGACACCATAACTGTGACAGGTAAGAGGACTACACGAAGTATAAATCAGGTGTGTTGTGAGAGTGAAGGATCTAAAATAGAACATTTGCTTTCTTTCTTGTTATTATCCTCCAGGGCCTGAAGTTGCACGTCCATCAGTGGAGATCAGGAGGTTTCTCCCAGATATAATAAAGGGCAACAGATTTGTGCTTGAATGTGACATCAAACAACTCTCTTCCAGTGACATCTACGTCACTTTTCAGGCTGATAATTCTGACATCTCTGATAAACAGTTTGTTGATTGTCCTGAAGCCCCAGGCCCTCATTCAACCAGTAAATACTTCACTGTCCCTCACGAGCACTGGAAAAATAACACACGTTTCACTTGCACAGTGAATCTAGGCTTCTCCAGCAACAAAGTCCAGTCAAACCCTATTGACAATATTTTTGGTGAGAGGAATTATTTGTCTTTCTCTTGATGACAGCTGATCTGATATTGTTTTACACTTTATGAATATGTAATAAGTTGACTCAATGATGCACTGATCCATCTCTCATTCAGTGGATCCATCAGTGGAGCTCCTTCTACTTCCCAGTGAAGAACTAGGATCACAGACACTTGTTTGCTACGGACGGGGCTTCAACCCTCAAATTAAATGGCTTTTTGAGTCTCAGCAAAAAACTTCATCAACTACTGACACCAGTGTGGCAGCAGATGGACGTGTAGCCGTAACCAGTCAACTACGCGTCCCCAAAACAGAATGGAATACAGGGAATGTCTTCACTTGTCAAGTGTCTGACGAGTCTCTGAATAAAAATGTCATAAAGACCATCAGCCTCTGCTCAGGTAAAATGAATTAAAACCATAATCAGATGAGTTCAAAAGAGTATCACTGCAGGTAAAAGTAGGTGGAGAAAAATTACCTCATCCTACTGTCAAAAAATTATTTTAACTGGATTTCAGGTATAATTTCAATATAATCTTAATATATGAAAATAGTTTTTCATGAGGAAATAGTTTAAACATGTTTTGGTCTGGATTTATGATTTTTTTATTTTGTGTACTTCACATTTTCAGTTCATTCAAGCAACCCTCCTTCCATTCATGTGGAGATTCCCAGCTTCAAGACAGTAATGAGGGCAGCAGGTGATGTGATAGCAACATGTGAGGTCCACACTGCCTTTGATGCCAAAGTGACCTGGCTGATGGATAACAAACCTCCGCGCAATGACCAAGTGAACCAGGCCACAAATTCAACTCATATAATCAGCAAACTGACAGTTCCTGTAAATCAGTGGAAAACAATTAAGCTTCTAACATGTAAAGCTGAACATACATGCTTCTCATTCGCTGAGGAGAACATAACTGTGTCAGGTAAGAGGACTACGCAAAATATAAATCAGGTGTGTTTTGAGAGTGAAGGATCTAAAATAGATCATTTGCTTTCTTTCCTGTTATTATCCCCCAGGGCCTGAAGTTGCACGTGCATCAGTAGAGATCAGGAGGTTTCTCCCAGATATAATGAAGGGCAACAGATCTGTGCTTGAATGTGACATCAAACAACTCTCCTCCAGTGACGTCTATGTCACTTTTCAGGCTGATAATTCTGACATCTCTGATAAACAGTTTTTTGATCATCCTGAAGCCCCAGGCCCTCATTCAACCAGTAAATACTTCACTGTCCCTCAGGAGCACTGGAAAAATAACAACAATTTCACCTGCACAGTGAATCTAGGCTTCTCCAACAACAAAATCTGGTCAAACTCCATTGGCAATATTTTTGGTGAGAGGAATTATTCTTCTATCTCGTGATGACAGCTGATCTGATGTTGTTTTACACTTTATAAATATGTAATCGATTGACTTAGTGATGCACTGATCCATCTCTCATTCAGTGGATCCATCAGTGGAGCTCCTTCTACTTCCCAGTGAAGAACTAGGATCACAGACACTTGTTTGCTACGGACGGGGCTTCAACCCTCAAATTAAATGGCTTTTTGAGTCTCAGCAAAAAACTTCATCAACTACTGACACCAGTGTGGCAGCAGATGGACGTGTAGCCGTAACCAGTCAACTACGCGTCCCCAAAACAGAATGGAATACAGGGAATGTCTTCACTTGTCAAGTGTCTGACGAGTCTCTGAATAAAAATGTCATAAAGACCATCAGCCTCTGCTCAGGTAAAATGAATTAAAACCATAATCAGATGAGTTCAAAAGAGTATCACTGCAGGTAAAAGTAGGTGGAGAAAAATTACCTCATCCTACTGTCAAAAAATTATTTTAATTGGATTTCAGGTATAATTTCAATATAATCTTAATATATGAAAATAGTTTTTCATGAGGAAATAGTTTAAACATGTTTTGGTCTGGATTTATGATTTTTTTATTTTGTGTACTTCACATTTTCAGTTCATTCAAGCAACCCTCCTTCCATTCATGTGGAGATTCCCAGCTTCAAGACAGTAATGAGGGCAGCAGGTGATGTGATAGCAACATGTGAGGTCCACACTGCCTTTGATGCCAAAGTGACCTGGCTGATGGATAACAAACCTCCGCGCAATGACCAAGTGAACCAGGCCACAAATTCAACTCATATAATCAGCAAACTGACAGTTCCTGTAAATCAGTGGAAAACAATTAAGCTTCTAACATGTAAAGCTGAACATACATGCTTCTCATTCGCTGAGGAGAACATAACTGTGTCAGGTAAGAGGACTACGCAAAATATAAATCAGGTGTGTTTTGAGAGTGAAGGATCTAAAATAGATCATTTGCTTTCTTTCCTGTTATTATCCCCCAGGGCCTGAAGTTGCACGTGCATCAGTAGAGATCAGGAGGTTTCTCCCAGATATAATGAAGGGCAACAGATCTGTGCTTGAATGTGACATCAAACAACTCTCCTCCAGTGACGTCTATGTCACTTTTCAGGCTGATAATTCTGACATCTCTGATAAACAGTTTTTTGATCATCCTGAAGCCCCAGGCCCTCATTCAACCAGTAAATACTTCACTGTCCCTCAGGAGCACTGGAAAAATAACAACAATTTCACCTGCACAGTGAATCTAGGCTTCTCCAACAACAAAATCTGGTCAAACTCCATTGGCAATATTTTTGGTGAGAGGAATTATTCTTCTATCTCGTGATGACAGCTGATCTGATGTTGTTTTACACTTTATAAATATGCAATCGATTGACTTAGTGATGCACTGATCCATCTCTCATTCAGTGGATCCATCAGCGGAGCTCCTTCTACTTCCCAGTGAAGAACTAGGATCACAGACACTTGTTTGCTACGGACGGGGCTTCAACCCTCAAATTAAATGGCTTTTTGAGTCTCAGCAAAAAACTCCATCAACTACTGACACCAATGTGGCTGCAGATGGACGTGTAGCAGTAACCAGTCAACTACGCGTCCCCAAAACAGAATGGAATACAGGGAATGTCTTCACTTGTCAAGTGTCTGATGAGTCTCTGAATAAAAATGTCATAAAGACCATCAGCCTCTGCTCAGGTAAAATGAATTAAAACCATAATCAGATGAGTTCAAAAGAGTATCACTGCAGGTAAAAGTAGGTGGAGAATAATTACCTCATCCTACTGTCAAAAAATTATTTTAACTGGATTTCAGGTATAATGTCAATATAATCTTAATATATGAAAATAGTTTTTCATGAGGAAATAGTTTAAACATGTTTTGGTCTGGATTTATGATTTTTTTATTTTGTGTACTTCACATTTTCAGTTCATTCAAGCAAACCTCCTTCCATTCATGTGGAGATTCCCAGCTTCAAGACAGTAATGAGGGCAGCAGGTGATGTGATAGCAACATGTGAGGTCCACACTGCCTTTGATGCCAAGGTGACCTGGCTGATGGATAACAAACCTCTGCGCAATGACCAAGTGAACCAAGCCATAAATTCAACTCATATAATCAGCAAACTGACAGTTCCTGTAAGTCAGTGGAAAACAATTAAGCTTCTAACATGTAAAGCTGAACATAAATGCTTCTTTTCCACTGAGGACATCATAACTGTGACAGGTAAGAGGACTACACGAAGTATAAATCAGGTGTGTTGTGAGAGTGAAGGATCTAAAATAGAACATTTGCTTTCTTTCTTGTTATTATCCTCCAGGGCCTGAAGTTGCACGTCCATCAGTGGAGATCAGGAGGTTTCTCCCAGATATAATAAAGGGCAACAGATTTGTGCTCAAATGTGACATCAAACAACTCTCCTCCAGTGACGTCTATGTCACTTTTCAGGCTGATAATTCTGACATCTCTGATAAACAGTTTGTTGATTGTCCTGAAGCCCCAGGCCCTCATTCAACCAGTAAATACTTCACTGTCCCTCACGAGCACTGGAAAAATAACACACGTTTCACTTGCACAGTGAATCTAGGCTTCTCCAGCAACAAAGTCCAGTCAAACCCTATTGACAATATTTTTGGTGAGAGGAATTATTTGTCTTTCTCTTGATGACAGCTGATCTGATATTGTTTTACACTTTATGAATATGTAATAAGTTGACTCAGTGATGCACTGATCCATCTCTCATTCAGTGGATCCATCAGTGGAGCTCCTTCTACTTCCCAGTGAAGAGTCAAGACTACAAGCACTCATATGCTATGGACGGGGCTTCAACCCTCAAATTAAATGGCTTTCTGAGTCTCAGCAAAAACCTCCATCAACTACTGACACCGGTGTGGCAGCAGATGGACGTGTAGCAGTAACCAGTCAACTACGCGTCCCCAAAACAGAATGGAATACAGGGAATGTCTTCACTTGTCAAGTGTCTGATGAGTCTCTGAATAAAAATGTCACAAAGACCATCAGCCTCTGCTCAGGTAAAATGAATTAAAACATAATCCATAATCAGATGAGTTCAAAAGAGTATCACTGCAGGTAAAATTAGGTGGAGAAAAATTACCTCATCCTACTGTCAAAAAATTATTTTAATTGGATTTCAGGTATAATTTCAATATAATCTTAATTTATGAAAATAGTTTTTCATGAGGAAATAGTTTAAACATGTTTTGGTCTGGATTTATGATTTTTTTATTTTGTGTACTTCACATTTTCAGTTCATTCAAGCAACCCTCCTTCCATTCATGTGGACATTCCTAGCTTCAAGACAGTAATGAGGGCAGCAGGTGATGTGATAGCAACATGTGAGGTCCACACTGCCTTTGATGCCAAAGTGACCTGGCTGATGGATAACAAACCTCCGCGCAATGACCAAGTGAACCAGGCCACAAATTCAACTCATATAATCAGCAAACTGACAGTTCCTGTAAATCAGTGGAAAACAATTAAGCTTCTAACATGTAAAGCTGAACATACATGCTTCTCATTCGCTGAGGAGAACATAACTGTGTCAGGTAAGAGGACTACGCAAAATATAAATCAGGTGTGTTTTGAGAGTGAAGGATCTAAAATAGATCATTTGCTTTCTTTCCTGTTATTATCCCCCAGGGCCTGAAGTTGCACGTGCATCAGTAGAGATCAGGAGGTTTCTCCCAGATATAATGAAGGGCAACAGATCTGTGCTTGAATGTGACATCAAACAACTCTCCTCCAGTGACGTCTATGTCACTTTTCAGGCTGATAATTCTGACATCTCTGATAAACAGTTTTTTGATCATCCTGAAGCCCCAGGCCCTCATTCAACCAGTAAATACTTCACTGTCCCTCAGGAGCACTGGAAAAATAACAACAATTTCACCTGCACAGTGAATCTAGGCTTCTCCAACAACAAAATCTGGTCAAACTCCATTGGCAATATTTTTGGTGAGAGGAATTATTCTTCTGTCTCGTGATGACAGCTGATCTGATGTTGTTTTACACTTTATAAATATGTAATAGATTGACTTAGTGATGCACTGATCCATCTCTCATTCAGTGGATCCATCAGCGGAGGTCCTTCTACTTCCCAGTGAAGAACTAGGATCACAGACACTTGTTTGCTACGGACGGGGCTTCAACCCTCAAATTAAATGGCTTTTTGAGTCTCAGCAAAAAACTCCATCAACTACTGACACCAGTGTGGGAGCAGATGGACGTGTAGCAGTAACCAGTCAACTACGCGTCCCCAAAACAGAATGGAAGACAGGGAATGTCTTCACTTGTCAAGTGTCTGACGAGTCTCTGAATAAAAATGTCATAAAGACCATCAGCCTCTGCTCAGGTAAAATTAAAAGTATTCCATAATTATATAGATGTATTACTTGTCAAATAAATACATTGATGCTATTTCTGAATCATCCTTTAAAGAATATGAGATACATGTTTCTCTTTATTCATTACTTGATGATTGCATTTCTCCCTCTGTAATGTCTTTTTTTCAGTAACTCCACCATTATACCAGGTAGTTGGTGTGTATGTTCAGGGACCACCAGTCCAGCAGCTTCAGAACAAGGGAAAAGTGACTATCACCTGTCTTCTGGTCGGCCCTCGTCTTGATGATTTCTCCATCACCTGGAAAGTAGATGGGAAAAAATATTCTCAGAATGTGTATATGGAGCAACCAGTGAGTCACAGGAATGGGACAGAAACTTTGCTGAGCTTCCTCAATGTGTCAGCAGAGGATTGGCACGCATATAAACAAGTATCTTGTGAGGGAAAGCACAAATGTTCCAACCAGGGCTATGAGGACTATATCAGCAAAAGCAGAGGTATTGTTACATGTAAAATGCGTCTTTACAATTCATTAGTTCTGTTTCTGAATTCATAGAGTTCAGCATATTTTAAGACAAAATTGTATGAGAAACTCACCAGCTACAAATTATATTCTCTGTGATGCAAGTTATGACTAAATGATGAGATTTAAAGAGCCAAAATAGAATTATTTATTGTTGTCTTCTCCTTGTGTTTCTCAAGAGCTACATCCGCCAACAGTGAAAATAATACAACCTACTGTCTCTGAGCTGTCTACATCAGACGTCTTCGCACTGGTTTGCCTAGTTTCTGGATTTTTCCCATCTAACGTCATAGTGAATTGGGAGAAGGATGGCCATAGACTTCCATCAACTCAGTACACCAACAGCCCTGCATGGAAATTAAATACTGCTAGCAGTTATTCAATGAGCAGCAGACTAAACACATCTAAAACCAAGGACCAGGAATCCACCTATTCTTGTGTTGTCAGACATGAGTCATCTGAAATGCCTTTTAAAAGCACTATAACGGATGTATTTGGTGAGCAGAGACTTAACATTCAGCAAAACTGAAGTCTACTAGTGTCGTTAAAAACATCTTAAGAGTCTGTAATTCTTCTTGATTTAGTGTTACTAAATAGTTGGGGGTTTTTTCAAATTCCAAGATTTTTTTCTTACTCACTTCCTTTGTAAGTATTCCCTGATTTTTCTTCCTCCATGACCATGTCTGACTTTATTCTCCAGCCACTGTGACACCCACCCAACCTTCAGCCATCTTGCTTGAGGGCTCTGGTGAACTTGTGTGCCTAGTGTTCGGCTTCAATCCTGCCCCCATTAACATCACTTGGTTCCTTGATGACACCTTGGAGCTGTTGGACTACAACACCAGCGAACCCCACAGAGGCCTAGACGGAAAGTTCAGCATCCGAAGCCACCTTCATCTGTCCCAATCCAACTGGTTATCTGGGGCGGTCCACACCTGCAGGGTGACACATGCAACCATCACCCTAGCCCTGAATATATCTAAACCAGGTTAGTCCATTGATCCACATCTTTCTTGCACATTCATTTTTTGCATACTTTACCACCTATTTCACACATTTGTGAGTCAGCAACAACACTGACAGATCTCATTTTAATTTAGTCACAGAAATCTTGGAGGACTATGGTTTCTTAGATGACATCATGCATGCTGATGTTAACCAGGACTTAGGAGTGGAAAGCTGGTATACAACGTGCATATTCCTCCTTTTTTTCCTCATCTCCACGGCCTATGGTGTCTTGGTTACAGTGATCAAGGTGAGATACAGGAGCTAAAGTGTGTTCGGTAATCTCACTGCACAGTATGTAATTTCACTTGTATGGTTTTGTTATCTCTGCAATGTTTACTATTGTCATTATTCTAAATTTGATCAATATTGAGATTTTTCAGTAGTTTAATTTTTTTTAATCATACCTAACACATTCCCTGTTTTTTCCTTTTAGACTAAATGATGATGACGACAGGACAACTCACATTTAATGATCTTAATGTGGACTTTTGATGGCTGGAATAGCTTTAAAGTCTAGTGAACTCATTTTCATTTTGTTGTTTTTTTCTCTCATTTTAGTATATAGAATTTGTTGATACTATATTGGATTTCTTGATTTTTTTCAGCTTTATAGTTGGTGTGGCATGTATGTGTGCAATGCATGTGTGTAAGAAATGAGTAAACAACAACAAAATAAATAAATAAATGAAGATGTAAATTCTGACTTTGAAATTAAAAGATCAATGTCACTGACAAATATTCTATCACTGGATTTGTTCTTGCATTTAGAAAATAAAGATTCAAATATGAACAACAACGTTTGTCATATTTTTTCTCAGGATTCCAATAAAACAAATTATATATACTGCAATAAAACTGTATTTATTCCTCAGTGATAGGCTTAGTATTACAGTATACCCTTTCACAATACCAACAACACCTGCATTATTCAGATTGTCCACAGGAGAGAGACAAAGATCTAAATGCAGCAGTGGTGAATTGCCACCTTTATGTGAAACACTAGATGGGTAGTAATTTGAAGATGCTGACAGGTCTGAACTGGACTTACTGAAGAGTATACAGAGGTACATTCACTTTAAAACACAAACAGAGACTGTTTTTGTATCTCTTCTCCTTTCCATCCATACACAGAGACACTGTAAATGTGTGCACACTCAGTCTTTGAGTTAGAGCTGCGTGTTTGTGTCTGCATTTGTGTACCTTGTGGGTTTAAAGGAATTCACATCTGGGAGGGATGACACTAAGCACATCCAGACTTACTATTGGCTACCTCTGGAGTGATCTGGCACTCTGTGTGCCCCGATTGGCTAGGGACACCATGGCAGACAGCCCAAAGCTGTGATGCTGTTGCTGGGATGGAGTCCTGCCAGTCTAAGTGCCAAGGGGCCGGCAATAGGGAAGCAGGGCACCATGCCCAGCAGGCTGCCTGAGAGTGTCTCCCTGTCTAACACCCCTATACCCTCCCATCCTCTTAAGCCAAGCCCCCCTCCCACTAGGTCCTTGCTTGACCCCATCGGTGTGTCCATATAAACCAGGGACAAGTAACAACCAAACAGCCTCACAAATACGGGAGAACTATTTTCTCTCTACAACTATTGTTGAGGCACCACTGAGCCACAAACTGCCCAGTGGCTACAGTAGAAGGCTGTGGTTTTACTGAGCAGCTCCCAACATTAAATGTGCTGAATTAAATGTGAGGAATTTCAATGCTGAGACAAGCATGTGTGCTTAATCAGCTTTACCTGATAAATAAAGATTTGCTTCATATTATCTTATCTAATCTTATCTGGAGCTATCAAGAGATGCAGCATTTAGCCCTTTCTGTAACTGTTGTCACCATATAAGTATAAAAGGAAACAAGTATGGCAAGAGAAATAGATTAGCAACACTTTGATCATTAATGAACGAACATTGTTATTCTAATAATCATTACAGTATTACCACTGTTATTACTCCTATGATCAGCTTCATCTTCATAATGGGCACTATTCACAATTGATGTTCATCTCCATCATTTTTCACACAAACAAGCAATAAAGTAATTAAGGAAGGGAATCAATTGTTTCATATCATAAGGTAAGCCTAATCTAGTGGAAAATCTACAGAAGCACTGTGAAATGTACAGTAGTAATAATCAGTCAATTAATCAATCACTCAATCAACTGAAAATTACAACTATTTTGATAATGAAATAATCATTCTGGTCAATTTTTTAAGGAAAAATGCCAAACATTTGCTGGTTGCAACTTCTAAAATGTGAGGATCTAAAGGTTATATGAGTCATAAATGCTTGTAAACTGGATTGTTGATTGGACAATCGCATTTGGCTCTGAGCAATGATTTCACCATTTTCTGACATTTTGTGGACAAACTGATGAATCAATAATTGTCAGATTTATCAATAATGAAAATAATTGTTAGTTGCAACCCTACTAAGATGAATTCATTAAATTAACAAATTAAAGAAAGGAAAAACAACTCTAACTACAACATAAAGCTCATCACTCCATCTCAGTCTGAAGTCTCTTGGAATCAGTACTTTATCTGTCTCTCTTGCTATAATAATGTGAAGTTATCATATAAAATATGCAAAGAAATATGTAAAAAGTATGAACAACATGACCACAATAAAAAAACAAACTAATAGAAAGCAGACTGAGAGGCCTACAGATAATTTTCTGGTAAGCATGAGTTCTGGTTACATATGCAGTGCTGTATGAACATCTCTCACATATCTCTAGGCAACAATGATTCCAAGGCAACTGGACTTAGATTTGTCTTATGAAGACGTTTCGCCTCTTGTCCAAGCGGCTTCATCAGTTCGTAACACATCGGTCTGACTAGTCCTCACTAGTCTGACACACAGTGGAGATAGACCCAGGTATTTATCTCTGCGAAAGTGACCCTAACCCCTCATCAGTGCAGGAGGACCTGCATTGTTAGGGGTCTCCACAGCATCTGTTGGAAGGAACACTGCTGGGTCAAGTGACCTCCTACATAGCGGTGTTCAGAGATGTGTCCCTGATGGGATAGGAATACACCTGTCTGGGGAGAATGATAGGTGGCGTGGCCCTCAGGGGAAAACTGACACATCAACCTCCTTGAACTTTAGGTGATGCTCCTGGTTCTCCATCACTTCTTGACTCTGGTCAAAGGGAGACACATGAGACACATGAGAACAGACAACCACACCACGGTTGCCTACATTAACAGGAAAGGCAAAGTTCGATCTGCAGCCCTGTTGAAGATGGCCTAGGACCTGTTGGCGTAGGCCTCAGAACACCTCATGTCTCTGAGAGCCCTCCACATTCCAGGGTTGGAGAACAGGGGTGCTGACTTCGTGCAGATTTGGAACCAGTTCAAGAGAGTGGAAGTGAACCAGTTCGCCAGTTCAAACAACACTCACTGCCCACTCTGGTTCTCCATGACACCACAAGACAGGTGGATGTGTTTGAACACGCACAATTGCAAAGGAAGATGATTTACGCCTTTCTCATTCTTTATGCCTGAAAGCCCTGGACCGCCATTCAGCACTGTGGTACACAGAGATGACCAAGATGTTGGTGGCCCAGCCTCTGTCCCAGGTGGTGGCCTTGATAGGCTTGGCTCCTGAGAGGGACAGGCCATCCAGATGGCAAAAGTGGGATCCATCATTGCTTGCTAAATGGCAAAGTGATTGGGATTCCAGTGCAGTGTGAGAGGTCCCATCCTTTCTACAATATCTGGTGGATGAGGGGCTGTCTCATGCCACTGTTAAAGTGTATGTAGCAGACAGGTTTGCTACTTGTGCTGATTCCAGCTAAGAGAGTGAGAGAGTTGGTTCACCCCAGCTGTTTGCTGCTTCATGGTGACTACAGTAGTACTACTCTTAGACCAAACCCCTCCTTTGTTCCTAAGAACATAAGGAGCTTGTTTAGGTCGAGAACTATTCAGATAGAGGTGTTTTGTCCTCTGCCCCAATGGGATGCTAGGGAGGCAAAACTGCACCTCTTGTGCCCAGTATGTGTCTTTGCATGTTATGTTGAATACATGGCCCCTTTTTGGTGCACTGAACAGCTGTTTGTGTGCTATGGAGAGGGACTGGCTGGTAAAGACCTGTCCAAGAGCTGCATAGCTGGTTGGTTTTGTGAGTGCATCTCCCAACTGTACAGACAGGCAGGAAAGAACCTCCCTACTGTGGTCCAAGCACATTCCATGTGTGGCGTGGCAACATCTACAGCCTTGTTCAGTGGGGTGAGTGTCAAGGACATACATATGGCGGCATCCTAGTCTAAGGCATGTTTTCACCTAGCTCAGGTCCGTATTAACTGGACTCGTTTTGGCCCCCTACTGCTCCACTTAAGCAGCTCTGATTATAAAGTAGTTGGAGGCCATGGTGACTAACCTATAGCCAAGCAGACTCAGTGAGCCAGATTAATGACATGTCACAAACATTCTTCATGCTTCACTTACTGTATGTATAGAGTCCAGTAGAAGGTGGAGCCTGTGTGAGATAGAACAAAGTTTACAATATTGTAACCCCAGTTCTATAAGCACAGGAGAAGCCTTCTACCTATGGACACTCTTTCTATGTCTGCTGAAGTGGTTTCGGATAATGACCTGTAAGATGCACCTGTGAGACGCTGCTTATATAGTGTGCGAGAAACACATAATTGATAGGTGCGTCCCGATTGGCTGGCTATGTACATGCAAATTTCAATGGATGATTGCGTGTGTGATAGGAGGAGAATGTTACCCATAGAGTCCAGTAGAGGGCTCAGCCTGTGCTTGTAGAACTAGGGTTACAATATTGTAACTTTCGTTTCGTCGATTATCCACTCAGTGCATGATATGGAAAAAGAGGCCTACGTGAGTGCAGATCTACTTTTGTCTTAATTTGCTAACATGCCATGGCTGTTTCATTATCTACATCACAACACTAAATTCCATTTAGTTGCCTCACAGTTTCTTGGTCATGTTTTTATGCATACTGGTTCGCTGTCACACTGTCATGGCTTACTGGGACACTTGAATAGAACAGACAGAACATACTTCTTGTTATTAATAACAACTGTGCTTTTCCTTCTGTGACCATGCAGTCAAAATTTCTGCTGTGCCCTTTTAACTGAAATGTCTCATACACTGTCAAACACTGTCTCATTTGCTTTCTCTTTCAGAAATTGCTTATCTGAAAATGCATGCATGCATGCAATTAATAGTGAGATTTTAGTGCAACAATGTAATGAGGACATGGCTTATACCTATCCACCATGATTAAGAAAAGAGTTAACCAAACCAAGGCATTAGTTTTGATAACTCACCATTACATGAACCGAGACAAAACATGTAAACTTCAGCTCCAATAATAACATACTCCCTAAAACAACTGAGAACAAATAATTGCAGTGTTCAATTAAAATCAACTCTCCACTTTCCCTTGGTGTGAGAGGAAAAAGCAACTAACTCCTCAAAGGACAGGATCCAAGGATGTGACTGTTAAAATTTCTTTCTTCCATATTTGACTTTTTGTTTTTTCCACAAATACTGCTTGAAGGAGGAGGTCCACACATAGACTTGTTCATTTCATCTCCTTCTTTATTCAAACAGAATTGTGCTGAATCAAAGCAAAGTTTCAGCATACGCCTTCATCAAGGGCCAAATAGGAATAATGGGTTGAAAACCACATTTTATACATTGCCAAACAACACATAAGGCATCCTGTAGGATAATTACATCATTCAGTAAACAAGCCATCATCTGTGCCACCTGTATTGCTACATGTTTTTGCTTTACACATTGTAGCACCATCTTGTGGTTAAATAAAAACAAATCAATCCAGCCAAGAGAAAAAAACAAAAAGTCTAATTTCAGCAAAATTTCCAACAAATCATGTCAAAACTAAATAATAACAGTTCAACTTAGATTGTAAGGAAGCACCTCAAGTCTAGCTCTTCATTCAGTCCATGTGGTGATATTTTGTTTAATTTATGTATTCAAAATGCTTCACATTTCAAAAGTAATACATTCACTGTGCTTACTGCAATAACTGAATAACCAAATCATACAGCTATAACGGTTGGCTCCCTGGCAAGTCATGACCTGTTGGACATCATTCACCTATGTCGATAGGAGTAGGAGGGGTGGGGTCAGACCAAGAATGATTTGCTGTTTTGAGGCAAATGTGTGTGTAAAGATGAAAGAAGGTGAATGAGTGATGACGATGAATGAAATAAAAGCAAATTATGACTATTCCACACTTTTAAGAACAGCCTTAATTCTTTCGACCAGCACTTACTGGCAGTAATCAGCTTCATTTAGTGATCGTAAGATAAAAACACTATCAACCATCTGGCATCTTCTGTTATTATGTTTGCTTCAGACTTACCTGCTCTTATAACAGAAAGCCACATATCTTACTATTCCTATAAGCAAAAAGAGAGGAAAAACAGCACCTTATTGTATTTGATTTTTCAGATGACAAAACATTAAGGTATGAGTATTTCTTCCAAAACATGTGTTTAACTATTTATAATCATTTGTGTTGGGATCACTGCAGGTTCAGACTTGCCAAAGATTATTAATAAACTATTATAAAAACTCTTCAAATAAATGCAGGGGTCTTGTTTATTTGTCCTTTCATTATCCTCTAGATGGTGGCAAAACTCCCACTATGGCTATTTATCTCAGAGTGTTGCTCCGCTATCAAAATACAAGGAGAGTAAAATGTTCTCTTTATATCTATGGTTCTCTTTCTATTATCTCTTCTGTTTCCTAAAAGTTAAACAGAGATTATAAAATATATCTATTTTTTCTCTTAATATGTGTGTTTCTTACTTGCATCTTCATTGTGGAATTGAAGCTTACCCTGTTGTACCAAAAATATTCTGGGAAATAACATCTTTCTATAGCTTGTGATGTTAAATGTAGCCTTTGTCATAAATGTTTTGTAATATATAGCATGTGAATATGGTTTGATCACACGATACGCCTACAGATTACATGTGTCTCGTACCCTATATAAGCAGTGTCTCACTGCTGCTCACTATTCGAAACCAGTTAAGCAGGAGAAGCGGCAGGGTCCATAGGTAGAGGGCTCTGCCTGTGCTTATAGATCTAGGGTTACAATATTGTAACCTTTGTTCTATCTCACACAGGCTCTGCACTCTACTGGACTCTACAGTACAGTATGCCTCACTGCCTTACTGAGCCCAACTAGCTATTAGTTGGGCTAGCCATTAGTCGTTGCAGCCCTCCTACTACTTTATAGTAGGGGGCCCAACCCAGTCAGTTAACATGGACCTGAGGTAGGTGAAAACATGGCCTAACCTTGCATAGGTCATAGGTCATACACCAAAGAATGCATGTGTATAATTGCCCAGAGGGTCAGGTGTACCACAGCTGACACTAATGCCACCCTTTTCTTGAGTCCTGAGATGCACCTGTTATCAGGGACCTTGAAAAGACAGTAGCACTGCTGCGGTCACCACAAAGCAGCAAACAGCTGGGGTGAACCAACAGGGCAACAATTTGCTTATTCTCTTAGCTGAAGTCAGTACAAGCAGCAAAGGAATTTTGAATGATAACACCTTCAGAGACGAGCACTCCAGAGGCTCAAAGGGAGCCTCTGCACCACCGGCAGTTCCCACTGGGGGGGCAGAGACATGTATCACTGTCTGTTGTCTGCAAGAAACATTTTCTGCCTGTCGCCAAAATACATTTTAATAGTGGCATGAGACAGCCCCCTTTTCTACCAGATACTGTAGTAAGGAGAGAACCTCTCCCACTGCTCATCGCTGAAAAAAGAGGATTGTGAGCAGCAGTGAGATGCTGCTTATATAGTGTGCGAGACACATGTTATAGGTAAGTGCGTCCTGATTGGCCAGCTACATAGATGCAAATTTCAGTGAGCGATTGCATGCATATGGTAGAGAGAGAGTATTATCCTTAGAGTCCAGTAGAGGGCAGAGCCTGTGTGAGACAGAACACAAAAAAAATAAATTTGTATTTCTGAGATAGCTACTGTCAATTAGCTTTTCTTGAAAACATAATACAGAAAATTACAACTGCAAAGTGGCACTGCTCTGAATGTCACACTGGTTCATTATGTTCAAATGCATTTGAATGCCCAATACAGCACCTTTAAAGTGATTTCTTTCAAAGCCTTGTTGTGGAAATTGTCTGAGAACACTAAACAAATATATGAAATAATACACACATGTTGTTTCAATCAACAAAGGAAAACTAATCTATTATAGTGTCTGAAGGAACAGACAAATTATCAGTGATTGCTCAGTGGACAGCTTATCTGATTACAGCCAATGGCACACAGCCACAAAATATACTTCTACATATATGTGAGAGCCATCTTTCCCTAAGACACACAAGAAATCAAGGCCCCAAAACCATGGCCTTTGACCACTTGGTGTGTTTTGCTTATTCTGAGACCCTGAATATCACCTTATTTGGGCCTAAGCCAGGATGGAAGGAGAGGAGTGGGCCTTCTAGAGTACATTCCTTCTCTCAATGACATGCACACAGAAACAAAGAAAGGGTCTTACTTCCTGTACAGTAATTCTGTACATTAAAATGATAAACCAATCATCATGCTGTGAAGCTCAAAATGTAACAATTTAGTCACATGCTGAGAGAAGCATGACAATGACAGCCTGTCTATGCAAGAAAGTCCATCTATCCTTATGAATCTTCGGTAGAAGAAGCAAAAATGAATTACCTGGCATAGATATTAAACCAAACTGATTTTTAAGTTCACTTTTTTCTTCTTTTTTTCCTTGAAGCTTTGCTATTGTATTTTAATAACCTTCTGTTAGGGTTGTGCAGTGGGCCCAGTATTTGTATTTGTATCTGCATCTGTTGAAGCAGCAAAATTATTATTAGGGATGCACAATATTATCGGCACATCATCAGTATCGGCTTAAAATGAAAGCTCTAAAATAAGCTCTAAAATGAAATATCAGCAACTGCATTTTCTGCCAATTATGAGCAGCTGATATGTTTCCATCTCCTCCCCCGCCTGACTGTCAAGGACTGTTTCTCCCTGCTGGTTCCGGTGCTTCCTCCACAGGCTCCACATCAGACCCGCTGCTTCTTCCCACTTTAAGCTGAATAACAAACCAGGGCTCAGTGCTCTAAATGGAGAGCCATGGCTAACGTTAGCTGAGAGGTTAGCAGAAGCTAGCTGGCTGTGGTTCTTTCCGATCATGCTGTTGCTAACGCTTTGCTAGCCTCTCAGCTAACATTAGCCCCAGCTCTCTGTGTGGATCTAACTGGACCACCGAGCCCCGTGTTGTTATTCAGGTTAAAGTTGGAAGAAGCAGCGGTCTGATGGGCAGCTGAGTGAAGTGGAGCCCGCAGAGGAAGCATCGGAGCCGTTAGGATGAAACAGTCACACTTTGGCTGACAGGATGTACCACTCTGTTGGAGGCGGGGTGGGGTGGGGGGTGGGGGGGGCTTCTTCTTTTGGTTTATAACGGCAGTTGGCAACCACTATTTTAAGTGCATTATCCCCAATTTCTGCTCCGGAGTGCGGACCACAGATTAAATCCCACACTTTAATACTGTCTAATAAACTCAATGAAAACTCCACTGCCCCAGTTCATTAAAGTTTTAATACTGAGTTCCTGAACTCCAGTCTTCCTGAATTCTTCCTTCATATATTGTCTTTCTTGATCATACTTAGTACAATCTATGCTTGCATGCATAATAGTCTCCTCAGCCAGCTGGAAAAAATGTGCATATATCGGTATCTGCATCAGCAATTGGTCACAATAAATTGGAAATATCGGCATATATCGTGCATCACTAATTATTAGTATTTGTGTTTGAATAAAAGGGGGAAGAAGCTTAAAAAGTCCTGTATTTGTTTTTATTACACGTTTAATTTTAGAAAATTAAAAGTGTTATAATATAAGTGTTCATGAATAAACTACCTTACGAAGGAGGCCCCTACACCAGGTCTCAAACTGGAGTCTCCCAGATCATAGATGACAGTGCTGCAGTACTGAGCTAAAACTTTACTCATTGCCTCATTGCAGACAGACCTCTACCTATTTATACAACCATAACACTGAGACAGCACACTGTTGGGACTACATGTGGACCACAGTGTTCCACATGTTGTGGTTCACAAGTTCACAGCTGTTGAAGGAGCAGCTCCCCGCTCTTCTACACCTCCAGCAGCTCTCTGCTGGAGCAGCTCTCTGCTCTCTTGTGTGACCTGCTCACAGCAGACACATACAGAATTCTTTTCTTTAAAGCAGAAGACATGAGAACTTGCCTAAGACTCAGAAACTAAGCTTCCTAGTGCCAGCAGCTACCATACAAGTCTGCTGGCTGGTTTAACAAGTAGCCAACAAAGACGTGACCCTTTGACCTGCACAACTTGAGTGTTGTCTCCCCAGCAAATCCTGCATCTTTCAGCTTTGGAGTCAAACCCTTCTCAGCCTGTCTCATCCACAGATTCACAGGCTAAGAAACAGAGCACCACAAAGCATCTCTTTCTCTTCATGGACTGGTAGCCAATGGGCATAGGCTACCAACATAGTAAAGCATAGCACAGCTAAGCAAGAATGTTTAACTTCTGTGATAGCGATGTAACTGAGCTATGTGCTGGTATTTGACATGCTCTTTTCCTTCCAGAAAACAAATAATTTTTAAAATTATTGTATGAAACAAATATTCATAAAAAACCCACTATTTGTGCTTTGCCAAATAATGTATTTGTATTCGGGCACACCTCTACCTTCTGTAGCACCCTGATCAAACAACATGTATTGCAGGGTCTCAGTTAATTGATAATATTCATAGTATACGTATAACTATATACACATAACTTCTATCTATCTAACACAAATCTTATTTCAAGGTAATCATGCAAAGTATGAATAAATTATCACTTATCATCATCATCTTTTAGTATTGATAGAGGAGTGCATCAAGGCTGTCCTGAAGTGCCCTTTTTTGCAATTAGTATTAAATGATAAGATTAAACCCAATATTAAAGATATAAAAAAAATGGTGATGAAGAGCATAAAATATTGTTGGATGACATGTCAATATGTCCCAAAACTACAGTACTGTGGGTAATCCCTGGATTGTAGACATTCATACTTAAATATTCTTTTGGTTACGGTAAGGCAAGGTTCAGCAAAGATGCCCCCTCCACAGTAGAGTATTGAATGAAAAAAAACGCACTACAAACTGACGTCACAGACAAAAATATTTTGAAAAAACAACTCATTCTTTAGAAATAATGATTTAGGCCCAAAAGTTAATGTTAAAGCTGTCATTATGAATCCATCTACTTTTATTACTTATTCACCATTTATTTGCAAATTGTTATGGGTGATTTAAAAGAAAGAAATAAGATGAATTTGGTGTTATCATAAGAGTTGCATTTTGTATCTTAAAGCCTCACTTGTGCATGTTGTCTCACTGTCATGACTTACTGGGACAATTTAATGTAATAGAGCCATCATTAATGACACTAGTAACGCCTGCAATTTTTCATATTGTGACAACTTCTTATCTCTTTATTTATCTTCTTTATCATGAGCCTGTAAATTGTCCAGTAGTCGTAGTCCATGATTTGCTGATGATATATATAGTAAACTTATTCAAATTAATTAAATAAATTGAGCTTTATGTAGTTATTCAAACTCACTCATATTTTAGGGTATACTTTAATTAAGCTGCATCAACAATATTTCACCTCTTAGGGATATACAATATAGCAGACAGGACCTCTTCCAATGAAACACATATACTGTACCAATCCTGTTTAATATTTAGGACAGGACGAAACAAAACTTTATTTATACAGGACTTTTCGAGCATAAGAAGGTGTAACCCCCCCATCCCCTATATACATACACAGAAGATATAGGAAAATTAGAGCACATATACTTTATTTAGCAGCACTGAGCCCATACATAGAACAGATGAAAGTGCGAGTGTAATTAAATGAAATAATTTAATAAATATTTTAATGATTGAAAGTGTACTTGTAATTTACTAGATTTTCTCTTTCTATGTGCTCTCCTTTTTGTTCTTTTAAAATCTAAATGTCTTCATTTATCAAGGGGGTTGCTCTTATTGTTGATTTTAACAGGGTTTTGTGAGATGCAACCTTTTCCAGGGTGGACAGCAACAACTCATGAAAAGCATTTCTATCTGAATAATATGTCAGCTTGGCACTATTAAAAATGGGAAAAATGCACAATTTGTCTACACAGTCTGAACCATAGTGTAAAACATGATGCACATATGCACGACAAAAATACACAAACTGTCTTAAAACAAAAATCAGGTGCATATATGAACACTGAAAGAGGTTTCTCCTACTGTAATCATTCCTCTTGTTCATATTGACTGATTAAAGATCTCTTTCTCAACTGCTTTAAATGTAAGTGATGGGGCACAAAATCCACTGCCATTGCTTTGTGCAAGAATGTATTCCAAAGTTTTTCTGAAGCTAGTACAGTATGAGGTTTCAGCAGTCTAGGAAATGCAGTTCAGAGAAACACAAAGAGGAATGGTTCAGATGGCTGAAGCCTCATATTAGCACCAGATAAACTTTTGAGTACATTTTTGCATAAAACAAGGACTCTGGATTAATTGTCCAACATCACTCACATTGAAAGCAGATTATGAAGGGATCTTTAAATGGTCAGTATAATCAGGAGGAATGATTACAGCAAGTTAAACTTGTTTCAGTGTTCATTTGGGCACCTGACTGAGTGAATCTATCCTTAAATTTTCCCAGGGCATTGTATAGTATAAATAAGGTTTCTGTTTCACTCTGTTCTGCATATGTCACAGTTTTTTTTCCCATTTTAATATTGCTGCAGGAATGCTATTTTGAAGACATTTATTCATAACTCCATAACTCCAGAGGTGAATTTATTTCTATGTGTACTGTCGGCATATATGAAATATGTATGATGGTTGAATATCTGCTTTGCTTCCAGCTTCACATGGGTATGAATAAATGCATACAAGCATAGATGCACAGAAGAATGAATATTAATGCACAGTCACATAAATGGCCTTACAGTTAGGCCTCAGTATACTTTGTAGGGCATTATAGATAATGTAACTCCGTGTTTTATAGCAAATTATCAGCCGGACACAGCTATGTACAGTATGTATACGTATGTAGGTGTATAGCACACTGCAATTTGCACAGTTTCGCTGTTTACTGCCACCAAGGGCGCGGCTTTATCCCTACTTTATATGCGCACATGAGTTCACTCAAGTTAAATAAGTACACGCGCGCGCGGCCTACTTTTCCAAATCTATCGCTCATATGCGGAGAGAGAGAGGGATAGAGGGAGAGAGAGAGGGGGGATAGAGCAACTCAGAGAGAGAGAGAGAGACGTTTCTCATTGCAGGCTGCTGCTGTTGCTGTGCCAATGCGCAAACAGTCTACGCCGTGGGATAGGTCTCCCCAAATTGAGGCTGCGCTCGAAACGATCATGCGATTGAATGACGAGCGCGTCATGCTTGTCTTCCTCCTCTTCTGTTCTGTGCGATCAGTGGCTCTGTGTTCCGCAATCCCCTGGGATACCGTACCGCCCTCGATGGCTCTGCTATCGGCGTCTCGCTCACACTGAATGGCTGCCTGGAGCAAGGGAAAGCGGGGAGAGAGAGCGCTGCGTCCCCTCCTTTGAACCAACGCTCCGCATCAACTTCCCAGCGAGGGGGGTGAGTGTGTTCTTGTCTGCCGTTGTGCGAGGCGTCCTGCCGGGGTCGTCTCAGGATCCACCGGCGGCGGCAGAGGAGGAGGAGGGGGGGTGAGGAGGAGGAGGAGGGGGGGGGTTATGAAGTGTGGGAGGGGAGAGGGGTCTCTGCCGGTGTCCTTAGTTAGTGCCGTGCATTTGGGTTGAACGATCTAGCAGATACGGGACAATTAAAGTTTGGGGATAAGTAGGGGGATCCTAAACTTTCTTTACCCCAACCTTTTCAAAACACTGAAACGTTGACTGTTACCGGCGTGGATTGTGGTGTCTATTGCTAAATCGTTACTTTCATGAAGGTCTTCTCACAAATATGCGAAAACGCGATGGCAGTCAGGTTTTTTGGCACGTCAGCCCTTGCGAGCGCCGGTTGTAAAGAATTGTGCCTTGTTGTGCCCCCCCACCCCTCCCCTGCCGCCCCGCCCCCCCGCTCCGTGCCGCACTGGTTCCGTCTGGCTCGCCCTCAGCTGCTGCGTGTCCTGGGATGACCTGTTGATGTCGGTAGAATGGAGAATGGCAGGGGGAGCGATTTCCCCCATCACCAAAAAATTTAAATAAGCAACATTTTGGGCTTGACAACCGGCGTCGCCGCACCGCTACCTCGTCCACACAGGCAGTAAGTGTCATTGTTTATCTTTTGAGTGGGGGACTATCGCGGAAATGCTTGACATTGTGCAGCTGGGCTGAGTGTGCATGAGGTGGATGGTGCGCCGGGGCGAACCCAAAATATTTAACAGTGCTGTTAGCTTAGCCATTAGCCACCTCTATAGGCCTGCTGCGGATGGGAGAGGGCATCAAACATTTCAGCGCTATCAGCCACAGGGGAAAGGAGGACACATAACGACAGCCTAATACGGTGAAAGTGTTTTAGATAAATGTATTGGAATGTCATTTCACAGCACGTCAACAGTAACACACCGTCGCCCTCGCCGGGGTATCACCGGGGTTTGCTGCCAGCCTGTGTCGCCCCCCTCCCGGCGCCTCCCGGCTCCGCTGCCAGCAGACAGAGGAGAAGTCCCGGCTGCTAGACTGGCACACGGCGCGGTCCTATCTGCTCCTCCTATACCCGCCATCCTTTTAGGTTTTAAACATTTCTGCACAGACATTTGGACACAGCTTCAGTAATATTGTATGGAGTTTAAGGAGTTTTTAGACGTTGAATGTCTGTGCTGATTTAACTATCAAGAGTCTTCCCTGTTAAGAATAATTCTGCATGTACTGTCTTGACTTGATAGGAGTAGCCTACCACAGCCATGCAGGCATGGGCACTTGAGAAACCAGGAAATGCCTATAGAGGGAAAGCATTGTGTGCCAGCTGCACCAGTGACTCTACAGTAATCACCCTCATAGCAGTATAAAAGCCCTTGCTGTATTCAAACTGGATAAACTGGAAAGTTGTCCGACAATATAAGTTCTGAAATATGTTGACAGCCATCCCATCATAACATAACATAAGCCTTTTGAATGTGGGCGAACAATTCTTAAGGCTCACTATGAAAAGTCTAAGGTCTTAAGTATGTTGCTTGTTTGACCCACATTCTTCTCTAGGCTGGTTGGTATGAGATCTAAGCCACAGGGGTCATTTCGGGTGGATTTCATTCTTTCACACTGGTTGCACTCTATATATTTAATGGAAGAAGGACCTGAGATGATCCCGTTCATCTCTGCAAGCCCCACTGTCCCTCCTTGGTGCATAAAGACACACATGCAGACACACACATACACACACACACTAGCACACACAGTCACATTCTCTCTCACTGTCAGGGCAAACTGTGCAAACACACCCTGCTCTCAGCCCAGTGTTTGTGTGTCTTTATGTGCACGCATGTGTGCTTACTGCGGCTCGCCAAACTGTAAACAAGCAGTATTGTCTAATGCCTGTGTGTGAGTCAGTGTGCCTTTTGTGGGTTTGTTTGAGTTTGTGTGTGCGCATCTGTGTTTTAGTATGAGGGAGAGGGAGCTTGAGTGAGACGGAGACAAAGAGAGCATTTCTCTTTACCCTGGAGCTTGGCTAGGTCCCAAATGAAAGGCTTTGGATATGATGGGGCGGCTCTCTCCAGCCCTCATCAGTCAGTCACACCAAAGTTAGTTGTATGCCTCTCACAGGGTGGGCTTCAATCAGTTTGTTCTCACAGTATCAGAGATTGTCTTTGTTTGGTATTGGTATGTTTCTGTGTGTGTATTTGCTCAGCGTGCATTCATGCAACACTTTAAAGTGGTAAAGCATCCGTGTGAAAAGTAGCTTTATCTAGGCTATGCATGCACACACTTGTGCAGTGCACCACTGTATCCTCAGCTCTATGTTTATGTGAAAACTTTTATGACTGGTATTCTGTTTTAAGTAAATGCTTATCTGTCTGATCTGTTGTGCTCTTTGCTGTTATTATGAGGGTTAAATAGCCTAGTAGACAGATAGACATTATTGATCCCCAAAGGGTAAACTACAATAGTCAACACATGCCAACACATAAGAGAAAAAAACCCATAAAAACAAAGAAAATCATGTGGGCACAGGGGGCATACCATGCTTTTACATGTGAATCCCTGGATTCCTCCTCATGCCATCCTGTAGAATGAAAATTCACAAACATAAAATAATATATTTGGTATAATTTCTACATTGTGTCTTCACATATCCTGTCACTGAATATGAAGCTATTTTATCTTACAGTACGAAGCAGTGGCCTGCACACAGTGTTCATATCCACAGCAGAGGGAATATTTAATTTAGTATTGACAGACATAATATAGGAATCTTTGAGAGGGCGCAGGGCAAGGGGGTATGTTTGCCTTTGACTGTTTAGAAAAGTGAATGGAAACATGCTATGCACTGTTTGTGTAGGCCACAGATTTGCACATAGAATAACAGAACCTGACCCAGTTATCTGAGGACACTGGATTTTATAGCTTGTAGAAGACAGAAAATAAAAAGGCTTTCACTGAGCCTGCTCCTGGCAATAACAACCACTGCACGGCTGAAGTGACGTATAGGATTAATGCGACGTAGATTATCCATGAATCCTTAAACAAAACTTTGTTTCGAATATCACTGTCCCGTGAGCTGGACAGAAACTCTCGATAGGACTGTGTGAAGAAATATTTGTGGCCTATGTCAACTGGATATGCCAAGGGGTGTAATTTTTATTCAGGACTATTTTTCTTCAGAATAGAGGCTTTTCATTATGGATAATTTAGCCTAGTAGTGATAAAAAATAGACTTTCATTGGATTTAGCATGTGTTTAGAAAGACTGTCAACTATTTTACAGCGTCCATTAAAGGTAGAGTCTGTCAGTCTGGAGAATTTTTTGATTGTTGATATTTAAACTAAACACACAAACAAATACACCCCTCCCTTTGTGCTCCCTCAGAAGCTCCACCCCCCCAAATTCATGGACACGCATCATTGCCGAGGCATAGACCAAAAGAGAAATATGGTGGAATCCAGAGGGATGCGTCATCTGTACAGTCACTTCTGTTCCTCTCACACTTGATTTAAATTTACTGAACTGAAATAGATTGCATGTCGGCTTCACGGGAAGAAATCGCCACTGTCTGTATTTATTGATTCACTGATAATGGTTTATCAGTTCACAGTTCACAATACTTATACAGTGGGATATTTGTGTGATTTAAAAAGCCGCCTGCTTAGATTACTGTTCACTAAACATGACAGAGCGCAAAAAACACGGGGGGAGTGCATTCTCTGATTCAGTGCGCACTGATACATTTAATAAAATGGAAGTATGTTTAGTAAGAAAACACTTTCTATATGAATTTGCCACAGCCTCTCTCTCTCCACTTCGCCAGCTCTCCCCCACCATTCAATGAGTGCTGGAAACGGGAGACCATCATGTCCTCACACAGACAGCTGCTCTGATGACTTCTCCCTGTCCTGTGCATGAGCATGAACACCCCCTGTTGCTGATTGGCTGGAATAGTGTTGTGTGGCTTGCTCCGAGCCACTGTGTTTACGTGGCCATTTACAGAGCCAGGGCTGTGTATGACCGTATGACTGTGTAGATTTTTTTTCAGTGCACACATAGAATGGACAGCTACAGGACTGCAAGGAGATATTTGCTGAATTTGACAAAAAGTGTATTGAATTAGAATCGCTGACTCTACCTTTAATATAAGTGTCTGGCAACTGTTTTGCCCTAAGTCTCTTCGCCTTGAGTCTTTTGTCATTTAACATAACTATGTTATATTACACCTCCCCCTCCTCACATTATTTACTGATACCCCCCTTAAACCAAAGAAACAGCCCAGGATCAAACAGTTTTTGCCATTGTTCTCAATAGGCCTGGTCAAGTTATCGCACCAGGAATAAAGTATTGTAACCTATGTACGAACAGGGTAATGACTCCACAGTTATTTTATGGAAAATCTCACAAAGCCAGTCCTCATCAAACACATGCTGAGAACTGGTGGGGTACAAACCAGTTCTACCTATTTTTAATTCAACTTTAAATGACAGCCTTTTGTGTCTTCCCTTGTCTTATCAAGTTTTTAGTTTGAATCTCTCGATTTCTCCTTGAGCTCAACAAGATGGGAACTGTCTGTGTAATCTATGTTAAATGCCTATATGGTTGAAGTAAGTAAACAAATATTTAGCACTAGAACTAACAGTGATTTTCATTATCAAGTAATCTATTGATTATTTACTTGATTGATCGATTAGATATTTAAGAAAATGGTGTAAAATGTCTGTCTGTTGTTTTAGTCTGTGACACACATATAATCAGTTTACTGACTAAAGAAACCTGAAAATATTCACATTTGAGCATCTGGAATCAGAGATTTTTCTTTAAAATGTACTTGATCAGACATACATCAAAATATTCTGCAATTCATTTTCTGCCAATCAACTTATCAATTATTCAACTGATCGTTGCAGCTCTACAAATATCCAACATTTCAGTCACCCTGTTGACGGGTGATGTGTGTGTGTGATTAAATTTGCAGACCAAAGTTCTTATTGAAACAGAATAAGTGTGGTACTCAAATGAAGTTGAACCCGTGTTTAATAACCAATATTATACACAGAGTTTTATGTGCACGGAGAATAACTTTGTCACTTATCTCTTTCTTGCACTCTTGTTTCTCTCTCTCTCTCTTTCCCAACAAGACCCTTTGGTGGTGTGCGTAGGCGCACCATGGCCCAGACCCTGCAGATGGCGATCCCAAACTTTGGCAACAATGTTTTAGAGTGTCTGAATGAGCAGCGGCTGCAGGGCCTCTACTGTGACGTCTCCGTGGTGGTCAAGGGGCATGCCTTCAAGGTACTGATGAGACAGCAAGTTGTTACTGTTTTTTTTAATGGCAATTACACTTTAGTGTTGAAAATCAAGGTTAAACTTGGAGAAGCTAGTCTTGGGTGTAAACCCACATGTTTTAGGAAGAACTGGATACTGGATTCAAACATTCAAGAGCAGCAATTGAGTCATTGCTGCAGGAAGCCAATCTTTTGGCTTCATGCGCCACTGAACAACTTTCATAGGAATGAACAGGGCGCCATCTTTGAGTTCATTATCCAGTTCTTCTTAATACATCCATGATATAAACAGTTAGTCTTGTGGCTCTATAGCAGCCATGTTGCATGTAGGACTGCAGGACCATATAATTCAAAGAAGTGCTGTTTGGTCTCAAAGTAGGGGTGGTTCTGGTTACTTTTCTTATTTTGAAACTTTGTAGTAATGGTGGACAATGCATTGTCTAACCTTGAAAGTTGATACACTTTAACAGTGTGCAGATTTTCATTCTAGTCTACTTCTGCTGTGACTTAAATTAATTTCTACTCTCTTGGACCCTCTTAATGGCATGTAATTTTATTTTTATTTTTTAGGGTTCCAACTTTAATGCCCTAGGTCAAAATGTTAATAACTCCAATAGTAAGAGAGCTGTCAATGAGTATGGCTTTCTTTCCAAGAACATTCACAACTCCAAATAAGTGGCTGGGTAATGAAACTCAGTATTTAAATACTGACTAAATTTAATTCACCAACAATAACAATAACAATATCTATTTGCAAAGTTCCTGTGCAGCTGTTTTACACAAAGACAAAATTAAATGCTGATTTATTTGAAAGGCTTGGCGTATTGTGTTATGATATATTTTTTGGAATTGTTTTGTAGAGTAAATGCTTGCACTAAAAAAAATAAGAATCACAAAGAATCTAGTTTAAGTTTTGGTACCAAAAATAAATTAGTACATTAGTTCACTGTGAACTTTTTAGACCCTGTCTTCATATCAAGGAACTCTGCATGGGTATCACTCACCACAAATACCTTGGTTGAAGCTCTGACTTAAGGTGTCTCATCGCCTGAACATCTCAGGTTTGATCCCAGCAGCAGCCAATCCCTGTGTTGAAGTGTTGAGCAAGACATTGAATTCAGAATTTCTGTTTCAGTTTAAATAATTAAGTGAGAAAGGAGAGAAAATGCCTGAAATCTAAAATCCTACATTTAATCTTCACAATCAGCTCTACTCTCTAAAGTTCTGATAGGACACCTTCCTTCTCTTCTTTTGTTTTAGGCCCATCGAGCTGTGCTGGCTGCTAGCAGTTCATATTTTCGGGACCTTTTCAGCAGCAGCAGCAATAGTGGAGGTGCTAACAACAATGAGATGAGCCCGACAGTAGTGGAGCTCCCGCCAGCTGTGCAGCCCCAGAGCTTCCAGCAGATTCTATCCTTCTGTTACACAGGCCGTCTCAGCATGACAGTGGGGGACCAGTTTCTCCTCATGTATACTGCCGGCTTCCTGCAGATCCAACAGATCATGGAAAAAGGCACTGAATTCTTCCTCAAGGTAAATGGTTTTCGGTAAAAACTTGTCAAAGTGTGTACCAGAGTAGCAGGGATTATCTGAAAAAGAGAAGAGAGGCTTTTGAGTTTTCCACATTCAAATTTCCAGTGGTTTGAGTGCAATAAATGCAAAAACCAAATGCCATTTGCATCAATTTTTTTTAAGGTAGCTGCAAAAGTCTCAGTGAAAAACAGGTCAAGCTAAACCAAAACTATTACAAAAATATGGGATTTGTTATTCAGTATTTGGGTGAATTCACTATTAAAAATCAAGTTCCTATTACAGTTCGTACAGTTCTGAAATACATATTGTGTTCAGAGTTTGGCCAGCAGTTTGGCTAAAATGGAAAGGGTTCATTTGTGGTGGAGGATGTACGCATTGAGGAAATTTAATAACAGTTTGCCAGTTATAACAGTTGTAGACATACCTTGTCACCAGCCATTTATAGCCAGATGTGGTTCCAAAGAGTTGGAAGGACTGACAGATTAACAGAGGGGGGCTAAAATCAAAAGCACAAACAAATATCTGTTGGTGCACCAGTGTTTTCATATATGGTGACACAAAGATGATGTATACATTCATTTCTAGGTCTCCTCCCCCAGCTGTGACTCCCAGGGTCTTCACGCAGAGGAGGCCCCACCTTCTGAGCCCCAGAGCCCCGTAACACAGACCAGTAACAGTGCAGGTCGGCCTGCCTCCTGCTTGACGCCGCTCCCCTTGGTATCACGAGTGAAGACAGAGCAGCCAGCTAGCCAACCGGAAGCAGCCACTCCATATTCGGTGGTCTGCACTCCTGTAGCCAAGCGGCTGTGGGAGGGTGGCAGCAGCCGAGACGGAGGTGGAGCAGGTTCAGGTGGCGGAGGGGGAGCAAGGAAGGCAGCCCGTTATTCCCAGGAGGCGGTGCGGGGCAGTGCAATCCAGAGCCCTGGAGCCCTCGGACTGGCCATGGGTATGGGGACCACAGCTACCAGCATGGCGGGCATGGTGGTTGGTGGTGGGCTTAGTGGCAGCGCCGGCACCAACGGAAGCTCTGCAGGAGGTCTTGGCGTGTCAGAGGGCGCCAGCCCCGGTACCCTGAGCACCTATGCCAGTGACTCGCCCATTAGCTACCATGATGACGAAGAAGAGGAAGAGGGGACAGATGAATGTGCAGAGGAGCAGTACAGGCAAATCTGCAACATGTATACTATGTACAGCATGCTCAACATGGGAGCTGCAGGTAATCAACATGATACAGAGCAATACATTAATACAAATTACTTTTTCGTTTTAAATGCTGATATTAAAGCAGATATGTGATGAAGGCATTGCTCTCTACACTCATGGGGACTGTGTCTACAAGTGATGTGGGTTTATTCTAATTTCAAAGTATTGTCTCCCCAGCAGCTGGTGAGCGGGTGGAGGCTCTACCGGACCACACAGAGACACGGGGTCGGATGCGAGGCCGAGACCTTACGTGTCTTCCCGCAGAACTCATTGCTCAGATAGGCAACCGCTGTCACCCCAAATTGTACGAGGAAGGAGACCCTGCTGAGAAACTAGAGTTAGTCTCAGGTATGTTTGTGTATGAGAGAGTGTTTGTGCTGTCCTTACAAATACATTACAATACATCTGTATGAGAGTGGATTTTAAAACATACAGAAGTGTTTTTCAGTATTTTTCTAGGCCTGTAGACATTTGGAGGGTACCAGTATAATGTTACAAAAGTACATTTGAACAATAAAATAATCCTTCATGCACAATATACCAACATACAGGAGATCTAAACAGGACAAGGCCCACAGCAGTGATATGTATACAGTACACATATTTAGAGGAGGCTGTCCTCAAATGACAGGACTTGGCATTGGCATGCAGATTATGCGGCAACACCGCACATGTGACTCAGAGTGTTTATGTCAAGGACATCCTGTGACAATGTCTGTGTTACCTTACGAGCAGGATTACAAACTTTGCAGTATATTGTGTGTGTTTATGCGGGTGACTAAGAAAGCGAGATAAAGAAAGAAAGAACAGGAGGGAATTAACATAAGCCAGCTGGCAAGTATTTTAGGGTAGTTTGCAAGATGCAAAATGCAAGAAGAGATGTAATTAACACTACATAATAATATGAAAATGAATAAACTTTTCTGGGACACAGATGCAAAAACATGATAGATTAAAAAAAAGGCAGAGCAAAAGCAAAACTATGACACAGTCCCCTCATTTTCCACCTAGTTCCCCAATATCTAATGTATAAATATCTCATTCAAGTGAATGAAACTGAAGATCCTAACTTTAGTCTCTACGACCCACAAAGCCTGAATTCAAACCAGTAAAAAATGTCATAAAGAGAGGCAATAAATGAATCACAAATGATAAGTGTCAGTGATAAATGTGTTCATTTATCTGTGGATTGTTGACATTCTTTGCATGTGCATCACCAGGTACTTCTGTGTATATATCGCGAGCCCAGCTAATGAACTGTCACGTGAGCGCAGGGACCAGACACAAGGTGCTGCTTAGGAGGCTGCTGGCCGCCTTCTTTGACAGGTTTGTTCCTTCTGTCTGCATGTCTGGGTCTATTTCTGCAAGTGTTTGACTTTCATGTAAAGTGAGTATTAATATGGAAATTAAAGTATTGTTTTATCTGCTGGCATACTGTAGGAAAGGTAAAAGAACTATTTTTGTTTTCATCTGTTCTGTGAAACTCATTCTTAATTTGATGCATCAGGAATACTCTGGCCAACAGCTGTGGAACAGGCATCCGCTCGTCCACCAATGACCCGAGCCGCAAACCCCTGGACAACAGAGTACTGCATGCAGTCAAATGTGAGTATTTGTAAAGCACATGGTGGCTGAATTTAATGATTGGCTGTTAATTGTCTCAGTTTATTTAATTATGAAAACTTAAATACATTTTCAGGCTAGTTTTGGATGAAAGTACAAATAGAAGATGACCTGCTACCTACTTTAATTAGGATTAGGTAATGACTCACAGTGACCACTAGATAGCAACATTTGCCCTGAGACTGAATGTCAACACCAGACAGACTGTAGAAAATACTCTATTATGCGTGTACACAACAGCTTAGCTAGGTGAATATGTGAAAAAGGGAAAGTTTCAAACAGAAATCATATGTCACCTATACGGCCAAAATACACCGGGCATGGACGTGGCATGACACATCTGTCTCAGTATGGCCGCAGCAGAGTGTGTCCATTATAATCAGCTGAAGCTGCTACACTAACCACAGAAGCCACTTGTACCCAGGCGGGTGTCGCACAGTTCATGTATATTTTTGCATGGCTGGTCTATTTTTGTTCCTCTACTGGCGGCTATGTGGCCCTCCAACAGGTAAAAACTACAAAGAACTATGTAAGAAATGAGTACAATCTGTTTAAAAATTATTAAAATAAATACCTCATTGTACCAGAAGCAATGCGACGCAGCAGTGCAACCTAGTGCAATCTAGTGCAATCTAGTTAATTAATTCAGTACCGGTTAATATACGCTTCTGAACCATGCATAACCAACTGCATTATTACTTGCCAAGATTCAATAGGCATGCTTGACAGAGACGGAGTTGGCATTGCAGGTAGAAAACCTTGCTCCCCGCTGCCACATCCATGCCTGGTATATTCCAGCTGTTAAGATAACTCAGTAAAGGAACAATTTTCCCTACATCTCATTAGTGAAATGAGTAAGACAGCATGACATATTTTAAGTCTCTGAGCCGTTCAAGTATAATTCAGTGTCCTATATCTCTATTTTTTTTTTAAAAAAAAGTATGTCCTCTTAATTTTATTGTAGGGAGATAGTTATACAGTATATTACAGTATCATCTGAACTGTGTATAAGAATGTAGGAAATTTGGGGGAAAGCAGATGTGAGGAGGAGTTTTTAGGTGATGGAAATGATTCAGAATTTTACATGCACAGTAAAATCTGAGTAAAATCTGCATCTGCCTAACCTTGTAAACAGGAAGTATCAAAGCCCCAGCAACACATATCAATACTGCAAGTGTTGCAGTGTGACAAGGAGGAGCTTTGATATGCTCTTGTCCTTGCAAGTAGATGAAGTTGTGCCAGAACCTCAGTGGACAAAGTGACATTTTAAAAAAGTACAGAATGAGTCAGCGCCACACTAAGAATTACTCAATAAGTGATGTGTATACCACTGAAAGCATAAGACAACTGTCATCAGAAAACAAAGATCAAAATGATCACTGATTTGTTAGGGTCAGGAGACAAAGGTTGGGGACATATGACATTTTTAATGTAGCTGAATTTCAATCAGGCTAATATGCATCAAAACCTGAGAGACAAATTTTGATTATTAAGTTGGCTATTTTTTTATAGTAGATAATGACCTAGTTTAATAAGTCATAGAGCAAACAATTTTATTAGAAGTCATTTCCTACATACAGAACATAGATCGACTTCCTGTAAAGCATCTACTACATGGCTGAGGCTGTTTTGGGTTTGGTTTGTGATGAGATATTAAATCTCATGGATCTAAGAGTAGTAGGTGGTAAGGAAATGGTATGACGCATGTTCAGCTTCTTTTGGTTTTCAATCTGGCAGTTCTGTTTTTCTTGTTTAGGTGCCTGTCTGCTTTATGGCACCAGTTCTTGTCCTACTCGTAGGTGCAGTCAGTATAACTTAGTGTTGTCCTTCCTCATATCAGTTTATTGCCAGAACTTTGCCACCAGCTTCAAAGAGAGCGAGATGAACGCCATCGCGGCCGACATGTGCACCAATGCCCGGCGTGTGGTCCGCAAGAGCTGGATCCCCAAGCTGAAGCTACTGATGGCCGACAGCGATGCCTACACCTCTTTCCTTCCCGACGGCGTCAAGGCGGAGGACGACGCTCTGGGAGGCGATCCGGCATTCGACCCCGCCACTCTGGAGGCTGCTGGCGGTGCCGGCATGGAGTCAGGTGGCTCTTCAGGTGAATCACTACCAGGTGTGGGCGGGGATGGAGGACCATTATTTTGAACATTGTGTCCGGGGAAGGTTGAAATTTGGTGACACACATACAAGTATTCCCCAGTTCTGCTTGCCTCCTCACTCTTTGGCCCACGCTGATCTCTTACATCTGACTGTCTATACTACACTGCAAGGGTCGACAGCTGTTGACCTGATGTAACCAGGACGTGAAAATTTAAATTTTTGCTTCATGACTGTACAATGGAGTTAGTAGAGAAAAGGGAGAGAGTAAGAGGGTGTTTAGTTTTCTCCTAACTGCCCTCTGCCTCCCCTTGTCTTTTTAAGGTGTGTAAGTGCATCCACTGTTGCATATTAAATACATTCCCTGAAGTGCAGGTGGTGGGGGGAGCTGATAGTGCAGCCTGAGGAGGAAGGGACGGCTGGATGGAGAGGCAGGGAGGAAAGGTGGCAAGTATATTGAATGTAAGTGTCAGTGGCATTTTTCTCTATGCAAGCCTGACAACTTGTGTTCCAGCCTCGGAAAATAAAAGGAACTACCAGTAAATTTAAAACAGATACATTATTAAAATGAATTAACACTACCTGTTCTTCCTCCCCTTGCATATTCCACTCATCGCCCTGCAAGTACTCTTCCATCCCACCTCACCTTTCTTGAGACCAGAGAAAATCTCTCTCCACCTGAGTGTTTAACTCTGCGGTGTCTTATATAAATATATCTCATCTTTCTCTGTTTTCTATATTTTTAGCATGTTTAAACGGAAAAGCGATCCAGAAAGAAGGGGGGAAGCTTTTTACTGAGTTGATTGTAAAGAAATTTTAAGGACAACAGGTAATCAAAAGATGGTCATATTTTTAGAAGACAAACTATATTTATACAAGTGCCCACGCCTAGAATGGTGTGAGCAGAGAGAGTGGGAGGGATTGTTTTAAAAATCTTCATGTTTTATTGAAAGAGGTCTTGACAAATAAGGAAAAGTGCTATTTTTGCAGAAAAAAGGAGTATAATAAAGCAGTCTTATCATAGGACCCACAGTCATTTATTTTTATCTTTATTTTACAGTGCAGAGTGATGGAATGAGCAGTTGAACTGCTAAATTTGAAGCATTTCATCTTCTGTTCACTAGCTTAGAAGGAATAATAAGACTGATTCAGCTGGCTTGACTGTTGTCTATAATAACCATTTCTTGTAAGGTTGTGAACGTTTGCCTCCTTCGATAAAACATTTGCCCACAATTCTGACAATTACTTGTAGAAATGTAAAGGTTCTATTGGTCTGAACACTCATCTAGTTTCTTCTTTGTACTGAAATTAATAAAATGGAAAAAAAACCTGTCGGCATTTTGTGCAAGTGCAAAAGCCACAGGAAATATTTATGGAATATTGGAATGTGCCTTTTAATTGAAATTGATAAACTTAAGCCTGGTGGGTACAGTGATGTCAAGGAGGCAATATTGCTTTAAGCAAATAGGTTTCATGGTATTATCCATGTGTGTGTAAAGAAGGAGAGTCTGAATTGCACGGCTGTTTGTTTTGGTATGTGGTTTATTCATGTATCTAATGTATTTCCATGTTGTAGAATCACCTCTTTAATATGGAAATTCAAAATGCCTGATGACAGTTTTATTTTGGAGTTTATTTTGGAGTTTGCACCTTCCATAAGAGGTAGAGTGGATGTTTTAGCACCTTAATGAGAAGAACCAGTGGTTCATGCACCTTTTTGAGAAATGTTGTGTAGCAATTGAACCCCTTTAGGTGGAATTTGTCTTTTTTTTCCTCCATGTCTGCCTGTGTTTCTTGTGTTGAAGTGGCACAATCTCCTACTGTAAATAATCAAGAAGACTGTTGAGTTAAAACCCAAGTGTTCTTCCTTTCTGTTGATGGAGGAGTTCGGTTACGATGAAATGTCAACAACTGACCTTTTTATGTGTACGTTTGTGTTTGCTAGAAACCTTTTTTGAAAGCATGTTGATCTGCCTGCGGATCAGAGGTCAGCACAGGGGATTCATTATTCCTGTTGCAGGTGGATACAAGTGAAAGTCTGACAGAGGAATGTGTTCTTATACTGTTTGTAGGAAAACCTGAAATGCTTTCACAGGCAACTGACTACTTTCTCTAATTGGGAAAAGCATTCTTAAAAGGCAGTCGAATCAATCTCATAGAAAAAATAGCCAGATAATGATGGATATAGCTCTTCCTATTTCCACCATTGTTTAAAAGTATAAGGATGGGTTTACTTAAAGGACCAGTGTGTAGGATTTAGTGGCATCTAGCAGTGAGGTTGCAGATTGCAACCAACTGAATACCCCTCTCATCACCCTCCCCTTCCAACTGAGTAGAACCTATAGTGGCTGTGAAATTCACAAAAAATGCTAAAGGCCCTCTCTAGAGCCAGTGTTTGGTTTGTCCATTCTGTACTACTGTAGAAACATAGCGGTACAACATGGCGGGCTCCATGGAAGAGGTCCTGCTCCCTATGTATATATAAAGGGCTCATTCTAAGGTAACAAAACACAACAATTCTTTTCAGGTGATTATGCACTAATGAAAACCTACTTATGAATATTATATTTCATTTCTGTCCAGTCTGTTCAGCTAGATGCCAATAAATTCTACACACTGCACCTTTTAATGGTTTAACCAGGAGATAATAAGACAGAACAAAAATGCAGTACCTTGTGTAAAATGACAACAAAACCTCAGTAAGCTTTGTATTTGACTGTAAATGCCACACGAGCACCCTTCCCCCCACTTACCTCTTCAGTATCTTGAAGACTGTTGTGCTTCCTGTCCTTCATGCAGCTGGTGTCATGTTTCACTTCCACAAGTTTATTCATGCGTTTCAGAGAGAGAGAGAGAGGCAAAGTTGTGGTCTTAGGTTGTTAAATCTGAATTATAACATGTATGTTTAATTTGCTTAGTGGCTTTCGCTGGTTTTTGTATCAGGGCCTGAACTCATAACTCAAATTACATTTCTCCAACTTTTTTTTTTTTTTTCAATTTAAATTATGTAGTTAGTCCTTGCCAGGTGTGTTTACCGTAATCCATACAGAAAATCTGTCATTTCAAGTTTGAAATAAATCAAACTGAGAATGTTTGTAATTTATTTTTTCATAAATCAAAAGCTCCAAAACACTTTGCTCAAGGTTTTAAGAATAAATCCGTTTTAATACCAGATTCCTGGATAATTGCTTTGTGTGCAATGAAAGGACCAAGAGACTAATCACAAGGACAATTTAACACAATTTAATCAGAGGTCCTTTGGGGGGCATCCAATCAAGCAATTAAATGGAATTAGATGAAATTAGTTCCATTATTACAGAACTCCCATATAAATCTTTTAAAAAATGAATTTTAAAATGAAAGTAAACAATCTTTTAAAGCAATTTAGAGCAAGAAATAACAATACTTAAATTTGCTGCTAATAGTAACCATGTTACAGTGACCCACTGAATGATTTATAATATACTCTGATTCATTGACTTGAGCAGAAGTATCACTAGTGAATCAGCATTGGTTTTAGTTTGTTTTCACAACAGAGCAGCCCAGCCTAGTCGGAATATCTTGCTGTTGGGCCTCTAGATCATAAGTCTACCTTAGAGACACTGTCTTAGGACAGATTGTGATCAGTTCAACTAGTTTATAATGCATAACTAAGGTGACACTATGGGTCTGGGGTCTTCATCTGTAGTCCACTTTCAGTGCCACGTTTTCTTTTTAGGCATCAGTAAACGTTAAGTTCTCTCATGTTCAAAAAGTCCCTCACTCACAATGTACTTGCACAGTGCTTCATCAGCAGTAGGTGTGAGTGTGGTTATAGAAAGCTTTCATGATTTTTTTTTCTCTTTATTTTTTGTTAGTACGTTGTAAGCAAATTTCTGTACCTTTCAGCGTACGTGTTTACACTTCAAAAAAACATGTAGACCTACACACTTGAATGGATAAGGTGTGGCACGGCATGGGGAACCTTTTGTCACAAAGCAGTACATATATAAATATATGATTATATACATGTACAGATAAATACTGTATATTATATATAGACACACACATAGAGGTCAGATTGTTTGTTGTGCACTCGCAGCATGAGGTATATATTTACCCAGAAACAGCGCTTCTTCAAGACCCATGCAGTAATTGGTCTGCCCATGTCTTTGCCCCTGCTCCTAGCCCTCTGTAACCCTGTAGCGCCAGTGGACCTCCTGTACTGCTCATCCTATTCTTTGTGTTCCAAGTGCCAATAACTTCGTGAAAGCCCTGTAACTGTGACCCAACATTATCAAAGGTAATTGCACATTAACGACTGTAAAATAAATAAATATAAATCATAGAGAAAATGTCCAAATGGAATAAATAATGAATATCTTAATAAAAGATTTGTAACAATTTCTCTCTGGCTTCTTTTTTACTGAAATGTTACTGTGCTGCTGCTTGTTTGGTGTCTGGTCATTTTCATACATACCTCAAAGATTGTGGGGTACTTAACATAAATCACAGATAAACTGGAATAAAGTAAATTTATTTGATTGTTAACTAACAGAAAATTGACTTTCATCCAAAAAAAATCCACTTAAAAACACTGATATATTAATGTAATCATAAAAATTATCAGATTAATATATCAGTGTTTATACATCTCTTTATAGTCTCAATCACAGTTTACAATCATTCTTTCAAATATATTTCTGTTGAGAAATGCTTTTCATTGTGAAATTGTTACATGCTTCAGTGTGATTAAATATAAGTAACCAATTTTAAAAAACAGATACAGATAAAATATTTTAACATGCTTGAATGTTCCCTCTGCGGTTACACCTGGAAGCTGCCATGTATAACTATTTTTTTATGCTTTATGGTCAAATCATTTCACAGTTAGTTCTGCTTTCATTTGCCTATAGTTTTGCTTTCATACTTGATATAAAGTGCTTTACATGCTTATTAAAAAAAACTGTCTCATGAGGCCAGAATTCACTGACTTGTGTCGTATTTTACATTTGCTTTGATAAGACTACTTTGTGTAAAGATAGTGAAATAGGGCTTTATATTTTGAATCGTCTCAACAAACAAAAAAAACATGAAATTGTCAATATCTTAAATGTCCCCCCACTTTCAGGTGTTATGGTAATAAAGTGGTAATGTCTAAGCCAGGTATTACAGTAAGGCTAATATAACATGTTGGACCTAATGACTTGGAAATTAACAAAGTGTTACAAAGTGCACTCAATAATTTGGAAAATAAACCTAGAGGACTAACCTTGGTCTGCCACGGTTATGGGCATGAATAAGGCATGAATTTTGAGCCTCTTTCAAACCTTATTAAGGAAACATACTGATTGGTTGGCTGGCTGATTGGCTAGACTGTAACAGTTCTCAGAGTAAGAAACAGAAGGGTCTGTACCCAAGACGCTCCCTTTGAGTTGAACCTTTTAGCCTCTTGTTGGCATATTACTGTGCTAAGAATAAAAAGCTGCTATCGTGTTGATCTGGCAGTACCCTGATGAGAAGAAAGAATGCATTTCTTGCCATATTTTGGTTGTACAAAAACAGGAGGCTGGGCTGAAATTGAAAGGGAGTTGACATGAAAAAAGGTTCACTAGCCTTTTACATCATTCAAAGCTGGATGTGCCCCCATTTTAAAACTCATTCAGGCACCACTGTGAAGACCCATTATAAAATAATAAGTCATGCATTGGTAACTTTGGTATCCCTTTCAGAAATGCTACTCTGTGTAAGATTACAAATAACCATATTGTTTCTGATATGCATGTGAGTAGATCAACAAAAATCGTCACCTGTGCCCATTTAGAATATAAATCTTGTATGAGTTAAACAGCTTCCTTTTTTTCTTTACATGCATGAACCCTTTAAAATTTTTCTGTCTCAAAAGCAGACGTCAAACACTGCATGGCCCTGAGCAGAATCTATTTAATTTTCTGTGTTAGTCCACCACCCAGTGTTACAAGGTTGACAAGGCAGCTGATTGCAGGAATTCAGATCGATGAGACTACACAAACAGCCTCAGATTTTCTAGTGCAGCAGTTCAAACTTGAACCTGGAGTGGCGATGTTTAACTGGTAGTGGTAATGACGAGCACTAAAATTGGACAGCAAATGTATTAATTGTATTCAGAGCAGTGCAATGTTTTTCACCTGGAGAGAGGGTGGGAGGGACTTGCAACACACCTCAAACATACCGCTTACAGGTGTACAACTTGCTGTAATATCCACTGTTTATGTATATAAATGATTCCATCTTGGCAGCTCCATCTAGAGTAATGATCCGTGTTGTGACCTACAAGCAAACAGCATTCCCATGTGTTTTAAATCTGCATTACTCTATATCTAAAAAATATATATATTTCCATAAATATACATTTGTTTTTATCAATATATTTATATTTGTTTATGTAAACATTGAATCAGTTGAGGTCAGACAGCAATTAATGACAGGCTGGTGAAGAAAGTCAACTATCTACTGAGGTAAAGATCCAAATACCTTTCTCAAAAGTGGGTGGAGACCAAAACAGAGTTAACCGACCATTCATCAGTGGTCAAAACATAACTCCAGTGAGATACAGTGCTCACACGTCTTTCAATATATTGTGAGACTTTCTGCCCCCTACAGGAAAAAGAAACATTGATAACTACAGGTTTAAGGCTTTACGTCTTGGAAAGCAATTCACTACAGTCCAGTTCCAGATGTGAAGCACATAGTCATCTCAGCAATTTGTGAAAATTGAATGTATAAAAGATTTTGCATGAGTATTTGAAAGCAGGTCATCATTGTTGATGGCATGTGGCGAATTCTGCATTTATTTCAAGGATTAAAGTGGGGTCCCACACTGACAGGAGGACAATATAGTACCTGACAAATGTGAAATAGTCTAAGAGTCTCTAGTGCAGTTCTACAGACAAGTGTGCGCCTGGTGAGTTCTTTCCTTTTCAAGTGCATATATTGTAGCTCTTTCATGGCCTCCAGTATCTACAATTATGTTTCAATTCCACAACATGATCACAGGAGGGCACTCTTCCATCTATTACAATTTTTTACTATTGCCAAAACACTTTCTAAAACTAGGGCCCTCTGTCGAGACTCTATACATTAAAACCAAAAACATATACATAAAATATCTTACATCTCTTGCAAAATCAAACACGTCATTCAAAACTATATAAACTATATAGTATAAGGTATATGGTATGGTATAACTATGGTATTGTATTTTTGCATCACCAGTTTATAGACACTACAACACTACAACACTAAATAAATAGCTCTTTCCACATGCCAAGTGCACACTGATGTGCTAATAAAATACTACTATCAAGAGTCTTTGGCATTTTAATTTGTAGCATGCTTTACATATAGACTATGAACACAGATGCAATGGGGTAAAAAACAAATTTGATTATTCTTAATACTCATATACTCATAACGGTATCAGACACAGTTACTTTAACTGAAGATGACATGAGCTGCAAAGAAAATGCAGCATATTGCAATTATAGTCTATGCCGTCACCTCATCAACATCACAAGCAATGCCCTCTCTGGCCAAACATTGGGAGAAGTACCATCTTAAGTGGTGCATCCTGCCCTGGCATGCCTATGTGTCAATGCCACCACAGGCCTCTTCCATGACCTGGAGGGGAATTGCATGTAGATAGGGTTGGATGTCATATATCTTCCAACGCCACACCAAAAGAACTCAAACTCAAAAGGGTTCAGGAAAGGAGAGAAAGGTGGAAAGGAGAGAACTTGAAATCATGGGTAACTGTCAAACTAATTATGGATCACATCAGCCTGGAGGAAAGTTATGTTGTCCCATATGACAACAAATGTGGAATAGGCCTGCACATTCCTCTGGTCATTGGGAATGAGGATGTCAGGCAGGTTGTCAAGGAATCTGATAATATGAGCTGTGTTATATGGGCCAAGAGTGGCATGGTGGTGATGCACACCATTCTGACCAATTGCAGCACACATTGTGATGTTGCCACCACACTGCCCAGGAATATATATTTGAAAAAGGTGTTTGCCACAGTCAATAATAGCTTATTGTTATTGAAATTATCAACTCATAATGTATCAGAAAATGCCATTTAATGAGTGTCATCATATTTGACCAATAGTGACACTGTACATGAATTAAAAGGAAACACCTCATCACTTTCAGTATGTCCTATCAGTGTACCCCAAGGTTCAATTTAAGGCCCTTTCTTATTTATTATCTATATTAATGATCTACCATCCATTTCTCCAGGAGTTTATCTTCAAATGTATATGGATGACACAGTAATATATGTACATGCTAATTCTAAACATCAAACTGCATCTTTACTTATGGGAGCCATGGAGAAAACAGCAGATTTGGATGACTTATTCATGCTTGACATTGAATTTGTCTAGTGTCTAGTGTGTTTTTTTCTATTAGAAGAACCAAGCAAACATGCCCCTCGGGGTTCCATGTGGGGCCACTGAGGGATTAAAATGAGCCCTACAGGGGCAGCCCACTGTGGGCCCCATTACCAGCATGAAATGCAGGGCACGTGAGGGCCCCCACTGGGACCTACTTTGAGCCCGCAACATGCCCCAGTGGGCCACGGTGAGTTGTGTGGGCCCCACTGGCGCCTATTATGGGCCCTGTAGTGTGGGGCCCCCGCATTTCATGCTGGTAATGGGGCAGTGGCCCCACATGGGCTCCAAAGGGGAATTTTTGCTGGGCCCTGTGTGAGAAGCCCACTGTGGGTCTCATTATTGCCATGAAACACAGGACACTACCACACCATGGGGCCCAGCTGGTGCCACAAGGGATAGCCCATGCCCAGTCCAAACTGTGAGCTCAAGTGTGCTCATAGTATGTCCCTAAGTGGGGCCCATACTCAGCCCAACTTTCAGCTGGCTGTGGAATGGTCCACTGGGGCATCACCTGGGCCCCATAGTGTGCCCCACATTTCAGGCCAGTAATAGGGCTGACAGTGGGCTGCCCCTGTTTAAGTTTGTTTGTTTCAAACACTTACATTTATTTGCAGCTAGGTTAGAAGAAAAACTGAGCATGTGGATTGAACATTGAATAAAATGCTAAAACAACTTTATTTTTATAAAATAGAACAATGTAACCACATAGGACCACATTAGAACACAATAAGTACATAATAAATCAATTTCCTCATGGGTATCAGTGGATCTCTGCCATTTATCTTCTGGTCCTCCTGTTCATGGGGAACCACAATGTTAAATACTTGACAAAGTAAATAAGAACAAACAAAAATCTGAACAAAAGGTCCAAATGTCTTTTTCTGAAACTTTCATATATAATAGAAAAGTAACGCACACCAAGGATTGTACTGAGGTGCTGATCACTGGAAGCAGACTCAAGAGCAGGAAAAAAATGTTGCACACTCTGGCTCCATATGCATTTCCCTTTTATATGGATGACATTTTCACCCTCAGGCCTTCTTCAAGATCAGCAAACATAGTAAGACACAGGCACTGGTATGTTATACAGGCCACACCCTAGTAGCACAGCTGATGGTGATCATGGTGAATCATGTTCCACCATTAGGGTGAGTAAAATAATCAAAAGGCCTTCAGCAGATCAAAACTTTTAACAAACAGTGGCAGGCACTACAGCCAATCAATTCTCTTAAAATAAAGTGACAAAAACCAATGTTTCATACCAAATATACAGATTTAAATTTTACATTCCAGTCTTTTTGGTTAACTGCCTTGGGCCCCGTACGGACTATGGACTGTGCCGACACAGGCCCCCCTGTGTCTGCATTTTTTCATTCTGTACTAGAGCCTGGTCTCAGACAAATAGTACATCAATGCAATCACTTCAGAGTCTGCATAAGCAAGTGAAACTGAAAATCATGGATAAAAAATTCATCAACATATTTAAAGAGTATAATCTTTTGACATTTGAAAATTTTCTGTTTATGGCAAACGTTGGTTTATTATTCACATGATCCACATGGATCATTCACAATCTAGCACCACCACCTCTTAAACAATATGCAGTGCCGGCTCAAGGTTAACAAAAGCTTCCACTAGAGGGAACTGTTGTGTTAAATTTCAGTCTACAACATTTGGGCAAAACTGCTTCTCAGTTAAGGCAGCCAGGATGTGGAATTCTTTACTCCTGAAAATCAGAGAATATGCTACCTTTAAACATTTTAAACTCAGCTTGAAAACACAGTCATTGAGCTAAGAGACACTGGCCAGTATTGGTACCGAGTGTCAGGCTGGAAATTTCTTGTACTGATGAACTTTCTGCTTTTAATGGTATTGAGACTGCTGATGGTGTGCTCCCTAGTAGGAATCTAGCATTGTTTTTCTGTTGGTTGATTTGGGGCAGTTGTTATTTTGTTTGGTTCTTAGTTTTCATAGCATTTTTCTTTGTTTCGTTTTTTTAACAAAGTGCAAGTTCATGATTTATTAAAACTGATTACAGTAATAGCCCCATGACTTTCTAAAACACTCAAGAAAAAGCCTATTGTATGACAGAAAGAATACATATATCAGTCCATATAGTGTAACACAGTAATATAGTAAACTGGAATATAGTACCAATATTGTAATAGGCTAATATATAAAATCTAACTTGTACATATTCATAGAGCAATTGTTTCACTCTTTGAGTTATTTTCAAATGGCACTCTGTGCAGCTGTTTCATCTGAAGTTGATGCCTCTTCAGTAGACAGCCCAATATGGATAAACTTACCCTGTTTACGTTGTTGAATGTTGTGTCGTTCCTGTTCTTGTGTGAACAAGTGATTTCTTCCTGTCACAGTTTGGCTCTATGTCCCACCCCTCCAGCTGCTTTTCCCCTTCTCTATCATCTCTGCAATCACCTCAAAATGCTTTTGTGCATGAGAGATTACCTTATGTAACCATGTACAGTGAGGAATCAGAGAACTGTCTTTGTTGTGTTCTCTGGGTTTTTCGGTTTCTGTTTGCTGTGTTTTTCCTCCTGTGTTCCTGTACCACTTTTCCCTTCACATCGTGCATCAACCTTGTTAGCCCTGCCCTGCTCCCCGTGTTTCAACCAGCCATGGTTGCCTTACAATTCTGCAAAAAGAGAATGTGATCTAAGATCTCCTTCTTATTAAATCATGCTATTTCTTACTTGTTCCTATTTCGAAATGTCCAGGTGACACTTGCTACAGTGTAGCAACTCAAATTAGGCCGGACCCCCTAGCCAGCCTCCTTTAGACTCAACCTATGGTTGATACATTACAAGTGACCATGACTGCAACTGCAACTGTGACCGTGACCCTCTTCCTCTTCCTCTTCCTCTCTGTCCAAAATTGTCTTCTGTCAAGCTTTCAAAGTGATGTAATGGGTTACAGGTGTTTTCACATGTGCACTCTGGGTGCAGGTGATTGATAATTGAATGTGGTGTTTCAACGGCAGTGTTTAGTAAACAACACACGCAGGCTTTTAGTTTTGAATGATGTGTCTAATGTAGATAACAGTGTGTAGTTATTTGCAAAAAGTGTGTTTTACAATTTCAAACTTAATGTAAAGAAGGCAGTGTGTTGTGGTTTAGCATACCTGGTCAATAGTTATTGTGTCTTTTGTGACAACTGCAAATAATTCTAATGGACTGTGATTTGGTTTCCCTCCACCTCTATTAATGATTTAATAGAGGTGGAGGGAAAAACTGAGTGCACTGCAAAAACTGAGTTTCTGAACAATAGTCGGATGTGAAATTTTGGCCTTTTAGAACACTATTCAGAGAGTGTATCAAGTAAAGCAACCATAGATGCTCAGATCAACTAAGAATAAGTTGTTATTGTGGTTACTTATTACTCATTTTCAGCAGAGGAATTTTACTTAGCTTTCTTTTTCTTCCTTTCACACTGGCTCATATTGATTTTGATTCATTCCTTCCACATAAACAAGTAGATTCTTCTGACAGAAACTGCACATTTAAAAAGTGCAGTCGTCAGCCTATCGTCCTCTGCAACTAATGTTTTGTTAAACTGCAGGCACACCACAGACAATCAACTGCATACCACAAATTCCTCGGGAAATTTCAAATCTCTCTCTCTCTTTCCGTCTCTCTCTTGACTTCAAATCTGCTGGGACAAACTGATGCTAGAGAGAGTAAAATATATAGTTTAATCATATTTCTCCCTTATTTCATGTATCAAGGTTCTCACTACTAACAAAGTATAAAAGTACTATGCAGTTTCTAGTAATTACTGGTTGTCACTGCACAATCTGGAGGAGTGGATTCCATTGCCCAAATATGGGCTTAGGGAAGTAGCAAGCCCTGATGCAATTCTCACTGCTGTTACTTTAAATGGCTTCATGAAATGAGGGCTCCCGCTCACGTCATGGGTTTTCCTCTGCCTGTGCCACAGGAGCAGGATGTGCTTAATATGGGCATCTGTCTCTTAACCTCCACCCCCCTTTTCTTTTTCCTGTGAGAGGAAGCAACACACTGGGGGATGGGTAAGTCTGGAAGAGAGCTCAGAGACTGTTCTCGGCAGGCTTTCTTGGCTGTTTCAGATAACAAGAGTAGTGGAATGGTGTTCATCTCTGGTATGAGACAGACTAAAAATAGGCAAAAATGTCTTTCACAGATCAGACATTTCCTGCTCTAGGATTTGTTTATGAACAGGCAGGATTGCGGAAACTATTGACCTATTAAAACGTGTAAATATCAACACAAACCAAACATATATTTAAATTAGCACAAAACTGTCAGTACCAAGAACTTTCCAAAACTTGGTCCAGGGCATTTCATTAGTCAGTTATACCCATAGCAATGTGTGATCCAATGTGAAAAATACATGTAAAAAAGAATGCATTGTATATGTATTCACAGTGTCTCTAAACAGTCCAAATACTGGAACTGTAGGACAAAAAACATTTGCCTGCAGTCTACATGTATTTTGAATGATAAAATTTATCATGAACATATTGTCAAGTGTTCAAAATATATATATTTGGGATATTCTATGTACATGTAAAAGTACATTGTGGTCATTTTATTCCGTGGATTACTGAAGTCTTTATCTTAAACATTGCCATGTTATATAAACAGAGAGAGCTCAAGGCTCTTTCAAAGAAGTTCACTGTTTGATGATATTCTAACAACACAATTGGCTTCTTTTGCTTTTTGTTGGAAAAATAAATTATTTGAACGTGACAGAGCTGATTGTCTGACCTCCTTTAAAGCAGCACAGCATTACTGTAAAAGAGCATGCTGCAGCCTGAATCCAATCGAATTAAGGATTTTTGATTGATCAGGGACGGGATACCACTCATTTGGGCTAGATACATGAACACATTATGGCAAAATGCAAAACCTTTTCTAAACTGCTGTGAATGTGGTTGAACTTGTTGACCTTGTTGGTAGTTTTTCCTGCTGCAAAAGTATTTTAGACCAAAATATCGGATCCCATTATTTGTGTCACATGATTTAGGCCTAGTAATGTACTTTAATTTTAAAACCAACCAAAAAGTTACCTCTCACAGCTGCAAGAGTGCAGTTGCAATGCCTAATTGAGCTATGAATATTAAACCAACAGAGTCAGAATAAATTGTATCTGTGTGTCCAATGCAAAGATATGCATATGTTTGACTTAGACTTGGAAAACTACTGTAAGGTAGAGGGGACTGCGAGTCTGAAGCCAAGTTGTCTGCATGTTGTAACCTGTTTGTAACTTGTGTAGAAAATTATCTAAAAACTATAGTTTAAAAGACAGGTTGAAGCTGTATTTGTTGCAGAAATTAACTCACAAAATAGTACATCAAAATACATAATTGATTAACCATCAGTTGCTGTCATTGGTCTTCAGTAAGCTCTAAAAATGTGATGCTTCAGTACCACTGTGCGGCATTTTATTTTTCCACTCAAGCAGTCCAGACCTGCAACCACACCATAATAGGTACTTGTGATGTGCACAGCACCCAGCAGCCATTATCACAAAATAAGCTTCCAGAATTTATTACTACATGTGACATATGACAGTGTAAATACGACATATTTCGGGAATGTTAGGTATGTTTCTCCACTATTTTCTCCAGCTTCCTGCTTTCATGGTAGAATTTGGTGGCAATAAACACACCTATTTCCAAAAATGTCATTGACCCAGTAATTTGGTGTTTTGCTTGATGTAAGATAAGATGCCTATGAGTCATTTCTATCTGTTGTGCTTTCTAAGCACTAAGCACTAAGCTCTCTTTGTGATTTGAATTTGTATTTATATCTTGATATAGCACGACGACCGATAAAAATAGCCACAGCTGCCAAACCAGTTGATGCAGGTCTGTTTTTGAAATACCAGAGCAGGGTATGAGGCCAGTGGGCGGGACTCCCCGTGTGACGTTGGGCGCGTGACGTCAACGAGGTGATAAGTACTTGTCGTACACCCGGTCTGTATTGTGTCTGTGCGTGAAGTCAACGAGAGAGGTCGAATTTACAAACTACAACCTCTAGTTGTTTGTTTTGGCCTAGTTTCAAAAGAAGCTGTGACATGGAGGTCAGCGCTGAGGCCAAGAGGATCATGGTCGTGGCTTTGGGGAAACTGTACAGCTCGCGCACCCAACGTGGGGGTCTCCGTCTCCACCGGAGCCTCCTGCTGACTCTAGTGATGAAATCCGCCCGGGATATCTACCATGCGGCCCAGGCGACGGCGGACAATGTTACCTCTGGATGTGTGCAAGAACACCCCTCGGTGGAGGTGACTACAACCCCTGCTGGCGCTCATGTGGAGCCCCAAGGTCCCGCTTCGCTTGTCGCCGGACAGCCACGGACTTCACCCAGGGTCCAGGAGGAGGTCGTAGGTTCACCCATGGAGCGGCGTACCGGCACTGGTAACAAGGAAAATTTGTGCCCGTCTGGCCCCTCGAGGAAAAGACGGGGCAAAGCGGCCGCCGAGCCGGACTTTTTACCTTGCAAGAAAGCAAAACTTGAGCAGGGGAACTGCCACCAACAGCTTGCTGTTACCTCCGTGTTGATTGACTATGTGAACTGCGGCAGTGAGCTGGGAGCACCCCCAACCCCCGTGCCTCTACACAGAGCCATTGCAGCGTGTTGAAACCCTGCGTAGCTACAAATGAAAGGCTTTGAACTTTTCAACACGGCCCTGGAAGCCTGAAGGGCGCCTACAGATGGTCTGATGAACACCCGGGCCATGGTGTCCCAAAACATGCCCTGAACAGGAACAAGCCGGAGCATGTTAATGGAATCACGGAAGCAGCCCAGTTATTGCGTAGTAGTGACTTTTGGCCTGATTATGGCCTACAGCCTACCAAATAAGGACTGACTTCAGCTGGCCAAAGGCGGAACTAAAGGAATTAGTTCCTGTGGATTTGAATTAAAGCTGCCTTCATGAACTCATAAGAGAACAAGTTGTTGTTCTACACAGAAAATGTAATATTCAATGAATGTGTTGAGGCCTGAAATCAATGCTGTCTGATGATGTGCACTGTGTTGAATTCAAGTGTAAAACATTCAGTGACTACAACTACCTCAGTATTTATTAAACGTTTTCTACATTAAGTGAAACTGTAGTGATGTCATATTTTGCTAGAGGGATTGGTGGATATTGTTAGAGGGGAATTACTTTTAAGTGTGAACATAGTGTGTGTGGGAGTGTGTGTGAGGGTGACAGGAAACTGGTTTGGGTGTGAAGAAGTTTGCTTCCTCCCCCCGCAAATTCACATCCCCCACACTCATTTACAGAACAAAAGCAAGGGCGACTCAGGAGATTGCAGGCCATAGAATGAGGGGGAAGCTGTAAAGCCATTGACCAGCTATATATAGAGAACACTCAAGAGTCCCATGGCTCTGGAATAAAGTGTTAGTGTGGCCTTAATGCTGTAATGACAACAGTCCAGCCATCAGGGTGCAAAAGGTTAAGTCAAAACTTCAATTACATGTGGGTGGAGTTGATGTAATTATCAGTTACTCTTTACCACAGTCATTCTGAGCCACCAGAAACAGAGGATGCTTTTTAACAAAACTTCTAATTCTTGGAAACGTGTGTACTTTAAATAAAGTAAATAAAGTACACAAATAAAGCTGAGCTTTGAAAGTAGGTTAGAAGTTTTGAGTTGTGATGCTCTGACAGACAAATACTGCAAGACAAGAGAGGTCAAACAAGAAATGAAAATACTCAGTCTGAACATTTGTAACAGTGAATGTAAATGGAAGAAACTGGGAGAAAAAATGGGTGAAATTAAAGAAGGGGCATAGATATGGGAAAAAGATACTAATTACAAAACAAGAGTAAATATTGTCAGAACTTTCATCCTATCCAAGCTCCTTTTTCTAGTGAATATTTTTCTTCCACCCAACAAAATAATAATCCAACTAAATAAATAGTGTATCCACCTAATCCAGGCTTTTGTAAAAAAAAAACAAAAAAACAAACAGAACAAAAAAAAAACATATCTTCCACCATCCCCAGAAATGCTCTCTGATGTTGGAGATCTTTTAAAGTGGAAAAAAGGCAGGGTAAGATGTGGCCCTTATTATAATTTATTATACAGGGGATTTTATTACACAATACCAACATTTACAAATAGACTGGGGTAGTTTACTCAGCAAAATGATTTAAAATAAAATAAATGATTTTAAATATGGGGGATTAATTAATTATCCAAAAAATAAGAATCTGTCAGGGGGCATTATGGATGTTCAGTGGTTGTTATTTGTGGGAAGACTTCCTGTTACAGCTGTTGTGTCTTGGAGATGTTACGTCACAACAAAAGAATGTCCATTGAATTACTGTAATGATGCAGTGATAATTTCATTTATGTTATAATTCTGTCATGAATAGTATTATGGAAGATAAACTGCCATCCAAACATATAGAACTGATACAGATAATTATATGTATTGTATGTTTAAAACTGCGGAAAACAAGATGTGCTATAAAACAACAGACTGTAATCAACAGCAACACCGTAACCAAACTTGCTGACCTCCAGAGGAGGAGATAAATCTCAGCACTTCCCCTGGGACACACTGGACTTATGAACTGACAGCAATTTATACGATACCACAGAATTCTCTTTGCACTTTATGGATGTTTTACTTTGGCACTGGTTGCACTTTATGTACTCTATGTGTAATTGTTATTTATTCTGAAGTTCAATGAAAATCTTTTAAAAACGCAACAGGGATACACCAGTGGCTGTGTGTTTGTGTTGGGGGAAGGGGTTAAACCCAGGAAAACAGAGGAATGAATGTTGGGGGAAGTGCCTGTGTGGTGTGAGCCCCATGAGGCCCCAACTGTGCTGCTTATTCTTCCGGCTGAAACCAGAGCACCCTGTCTGTGTACACAGGACTGGGAGGAGTTACCGGAACTGTCTGGACATGCCTGTGAAAATACACACACATACACACACACACACACTCATTCATTCACCTTCACTTACTTCTGTCTATTCCAATCGCTCAAATATTTTCTTGACCCTTTCTCTAGCTCTTGCTCTCTTTTGCACAGGCTCATTGTGACTGAACATGCTGACTCATTCATGTCCTCTGCATACCTAAGCATAAAACACATTTTCTAGTATTTTGCTAGGATTTATGCATCATAGCAATAGGGCATATAAGAACTGTGATGCGTATGAAGTACATTTTTGTTCACTTAAAGCTGCACTGATCAATGTTTTTGGATTAACATGTGATCAAATGACTGTGTAATGTGAAAGGTGTTGTTCATGGTGATCAACTCACACAATAATCACCCAACTCTGTGGCTGACCTTAGGTCTACAGGGTGTTTCAGTGTCTATAAGCTCATTGTTTTTGTTCTCTGCCTCACAGATTTACTGCGTGGCTAACCTCGCTCCTATATGTTACCCACCCAGCACCAAATAGGAGATGGACAAAGTTAGCCACTAGCCTGTGAACAGAGATTTGGAACCCAACGATGAGATGACAGAAACCAAAGCAGGGCTAAAAGAAGAGTGTATTGGACTTACACACAACTTTATATGGTGATACTATGTCAATGTTGTTAGCAGCTTGAGCTGCTGTCCTAAAGTGATCACAAAAAATGGTGAACACATTTACAAACTTACATCTACGTCCCCATGATAGTGGGGCAGCATAGTTAAACATATCATAACAATTGTTCATTTTGTGATAAAAGCACCACATTTGGCAAATATGTTGATAGATATATTGGGAACAAAACTGGATATTGGGCCATCATAAACTCACACCCTGGTGGCCATGGCAGCAATTTGTCAAAGTGGCCACCAGCAGTTGGTCAAACCTTCCTATCCCATTAGACCCACATGCAATAACGGATATAATCTAGATCATAGTAACCCTGAGAACCAAATAAAATACTCACACAAAGTAATTAGTTGTTTCATTATATGGGCCAATCGGCTGAATCAGTGCCTTTTCTGTTCCCAAGACATAAATATGCTTGAAAAGTATCTGTAAATACATTATATTATCAAAGTGTCGTGCACTTTGTCCCAATTGCAATTTGAAGATATATTATGTAAAACTTTAATAAAAACTGAAAAAATAGGATTTTAGCCCATCTCCACTCTCTCACTCTACCCTTCACCATGACATATGATAATTATAATCCTTCAGAAATCTTTTTTTTTGTATTATTGTGTGACTCTCTGTCCAATTCAGACATAAAATACATTTTCTCATCGGAAGTTCATAATATGTAAGTTAAAATATACATTTTAGTCCTCTCCCCAGGTTTTCACTCAGTCCTGTTACCCTGACACATTCCCCCTTTAAAAATTTGGGACATTCCACAAGTCACATGATCAACAGGAAGTAGCATAATCCGAGTCACCTGAAGGCCATGGAAAGACCAAAAGTAAGCTCTCTCACTCTGTTTTCTGTATTTTTGATAATATTGTAAGTATGAGAAGGTCAGTACTGAGAATGTCAATCTCAATGTTTGGTCCTGTTACCTAAATTATTTCTTAGATATGATTTTCGTTTGTTTGTTTATTTGTTTGTTTTTAAAGATAGTTTTGAAAAACCACTTGAAGGTGATAAATGTTCTCTGATGCCATGTGGCAAAATTATATGTATTTCTTAATGCTATGCTAAAAACATAGTCCTGTTACTCATATAAAGTATTTGTCATTTAGAAACCTTGTAAAAATGAATTAATTGGCCTGAGATTGACCATTACACATTTTGAATAGTTAAATGTGTAATTGGGTACAGTGCTGAAAAGACAAAACTATTCAGTTTCCTGTCCAAGTTCCTCCTTCACCCCTTCAGTGAGGAAGACAAGGAAATTATATAACATGTAGAGACAATCTCACCATTTCATTACATTGTCTTTCATTTATTATTGCCTTACATTGTAATAAAACATGGAAACAGCAGCTTGGGGGTGGCCAAAGTGTTTACAGCCATTTTGGAAAATGGCCACCATGATCATCAGAATGCCAGTCTGCAATGGCCCAATATCCAGATTTCATCTAAATGTATTAAGCTATATATGTAGCAAATTTGGCACTTTTATCACAAAATGAACAAGAGGTTAGCTATGCCGCCCTACTATGTTGACGTCAGATTGTTCATGCATCCTCACAAACAGCTGTCTGTTACTTTGTTACCAAGGTTGTTCCACATATTGTTTGTGTTGTTCATTCATTGGATGTATTCCATTTCAATTAAAGAATGAGAAAAAGAGGTTAAATCCCACGACTACTGTTTGTTTTATGTAGCCTCCAGCTGGCCTCCAACTGGGAGGGGGGGCTTAAAGAGACACAAGCTAAAAACAGCCCGTTTCAGACAGAAGCTGAACAGAGGGGCTGCATAAAGTGCCAGTATTAGTATTTTTCTGAACTCTAAATTATGCAAAGATATTCAGTTGCTCCAGAATATGAATACAGATGTGGAAACGTGCATGATACATCCCTTTTAAGATAAAATATGAACCATGCACACCCACAACACACATTCTTACAGTTAAAAAACAAAACAACAACAACGTGGACAAGAAATGACGTCAAGGAAACCCGGTGTGCATTCTCTCTGGATTTTATTCTTTAGGAAGAGTTCTGTTTGGAATTACAAAATGCACTGGTAGAAATAGCGGTGAGACAGGTTGAGAGTGCGACAGATAAGAGTGTGAGAGAGACAGAGTTAGAGAGAGAGAAAAAAAAGAGGGAGTGAGTGAGAGATCAAAGTTTCCACAGCCAGTTTTAATGAGTACATCATCAGATTTGGCTAGCTCCTGCACCCCCTGACCCCCACAGAAAGTAGAAGGGAGAATACACCATCTTCTGAACTGTACTTTCTTTTCTTTGTATACATATTTTTTCTTTAAAAACAGTTCTTTTTTTGTGGTGTCCTGAACATGGTTGTGTTGTGCCTCAACTCCATGTAACAGAAGAAAAAAAAACGAGACTCTGACTCTCACCAAAGTCTCTTTTGTGTTTTTACTCTTTAGACATTTTTTTTTGTAATTTTTTATTCCTTTTTTGTTCTCAAAAATAGAAGGAAAAAAAGGAAACGTTGCTTTTTAAAAACATCTATCTATTTATATATCTTTTTTTATTCCTCTGAATTCATTTATCTGCTTTTTCTTTTATGTCCTGAAGATGACTGTTAACCCACGGTGTGGCATGCACATAGCACATGCATTTCTGGAACTAGATATTTTTTCCTTTTTTTGATCTTTTGTACTTAAAAAACTTTTTTTTTCTCTTCTCAGTAGCGGCTTTACATTGCTTTTTGAAGACTTTGTGTGGTTAATCAGCGTGTTAGTGGATTTCACTGCAGCATAGACACAAAGATGGATGGTGAATGCTCAGGGCTTTGCATGTTTCATTCAGGGGGTTACTGACATCACACACACACACACACACACACACACACACACGCACATATGCACACACAAACACACACACACAGAGTCCAAGGTTGTTACAATGATTTGACTGAAACATCTTTAAGATCTCAAAAGGATTTCTGGAGACAAAGAATAGAAAGCAAAGCCAGCACAAAACAAAAACACCAAAATTGATCAGAAACACACTCATACATACAACAACCCACTTACACACACACACACCAGAACCAGGAGCTACATACCTAGTGTGCTTTCTGATTTTAAGTGTAGTGAAAAAATACTTGTCTGTGACATTCCACTGAGGTTGGAAAGACACTAATAGGCAGTTTTTTTTTCTTTTCTATTTTTTCGGTGCATTCTCTGGTCAACATGTGATAGGCCTCCAGGTAAAACGTAGGTTAAATAAATCAATAAATACATAAATTAAAGAATAATAATAACAATGGGGCTGACAGTGGTGTGCGTTAGTGAAAAGTGTTAGTTTGAGGCACACAGAGAAACACACAAATTAAAAGATATATAGGAGTGATACACACAGAACATTGATGTTTTCCAGGACCATGACGAGGCCCAGACATCTTTTCTCCAACCCATTTGAACTGTCGACTCATGATCCTATGCAGTTCAGCTGCCTGTGTTCACACTTGGTGGACACAGATATGGTGGTCTACTAGTGAGAGACTGAGCTAAACTGTACTCTTGGTGCACTGATATAACAACTCTGATTCAGAAATGAAGTAAAGGGAGAGATACAAAAACCAGAGGGACACTGTAGGTCATACAGCGCCACCCAAAGGTCACAAGTGGTGGTGGAACTCTGATTAAGCATCTGCAGGAGCGTAAACTCATCCATTGATGTGCAGAAACCTGTAGGGACTGGGCACTGCTGAGTTTGACTTGTGATGTATTTTTCTAAAAGGGCTCTCAATAACATTTGTATATATATATATATATATATATATATATATATATATATATATATAAATATAAATAATATTACGCACACACTCACTGGGTATTCTGTGTCATGTTTGCCCTCCTGCAAACACATTCTCCCACAGTGCAACTGTGGATTAGAGCTCCACCCTGAGGGTTGGACAAATGATTAACTGAGCTCAAAATTAAACAAACATATAAATATAAGACCAAATATGGAGATCTGTCTCATTATCACGATCGTTATGATCATCATGAGCTACTGTATTATCTGTTTATCCATTATTATGGTCAATAACAAATAAAACAAAGATGAGGAGTTTCTCTCCTTTCTCCACCTCTCTGTTGGTCTCTTTCTCTCCGACGTCTCTGTTTTAACCCCAAACCCTGGAAGACTTTGAAGTGTTACTGATTTGTCAAACGTATTCACCAATATGGACGAAAGCAATGTTCGTCACCGTGTCTTTTATCCGCTTACCCTGCTTTCCAGTATATCACTGTAGGATTATCACCTTTGTTACAAAAAGTTACTTTTACAAAAAATAGGTGCATTTCCAGCTGTATCAGTGGCAGGCATTTGGCACAGAACATACAGACAAGCAAGCAAAAAGTAATCATTTTGTTCCTTATAGATATACATGACTATCAAATCTCCCTATAGCCTTCGATCACTTGATTTTAGTGTAAATGAAGGTACAGAGAAAGGAATGTGATACAGAGGAGAGAGAGAGAGAAACAGAAAGGTAATTTTGATAAAAAGAGAGAAACCCTACAGACCACAACAGAAAAGACCAAGGAAAATTTCCCCCCACATACAGTAGATTCTCATTGTTGCTAGTATTACTATTATTTTTTTGTTTCATTCATGCAGGATTCCACAGGGTGTACAACTCCGCAAGTCTAAAAAACGAAGCTGTGTGGGGTGCAACAGAAGATTCAAGCTTCAATGTTTTGAAGAAGTAGAAGAGAAGGAGGAAGAAGAAGAAGCAGCTGCAGGAATAGAAGAAGAAATACTGCAGAAAACAGTTATTGGATTTGTTTGTTTCTGTTTCTGAAACCCATCTCCACATTTTTTGTTTTTCTTCTCTCATGGGTTGAAGTTGGTTAAATTGTTTGTTTCTGGGAGGAGGGTGTTTTCCAGGGAGATCCCCAATACACCCTGTCCTCTATAGACTTGTCAACCCACACACAACGCTCCCCAACTCTCCCATCCACTTAGCACTCTCACCTCATACAGGTGGAGGGCCCATTGTCAGTTTTGTTTTTATTTAAAAACACAGATGATAAAACTCATCAATATTCAACTGGTGGCTGGGAGGGTTGGATTTGATCCCTTCTGCAGCTAACATAACTGAAGTTAGCTTTGAGAAGCAAAAAAAGTGGTCGTTCTCTTGTCTCTGACTGTAAAGTGTCTTTTGTCGAGTCGCAACTCTTGACATCTTGTAAGTGGCTGTAGCTCGTTGCCAGAGGCATAATTTAAGACACACAAAGACTAGTGTCCATCACCATTACTGCTTGCATTCTTAAAAACTGCAGTTTGAGGTTGGTCTCATTTGGCGTCAAGAGATGAATGCAACAACAATGCAAGCAGAACATGGAGGTGGTTTGTTTGTTACCTCCTCTCACACCATTTGTTTCTCCAGATCCTGCCTCAGCATTCTTGTTCCATCCCTTCATCCTGACACCTATCCCCCTCATCTAGCCCACCATCTCTGGGACATACCAAGCAGTGGCGAAGAGGAAAAAATTGAACAGACAAGAAAGAAAGAATCATGGTTTCCCTTGGCAGTCAGTGCTCTGGCTCAGAGCTTCTGATCTTCATCTTTGAGTCCATCTATACTGGTTCCTCCTTACACCCCTCCCCCATCCCCAGAGGCTAGCACCAGTCGTCGTCCTCCGTCTCACTGTAGGGTTCATGCAGGCCCTTGCGGGGACCCCTAGGATGCCCACCTGGAGGGGGGACCTTGTGAGGCCCAGTATGCGGGGGTCCGTGGAGATGTGTGGAAGGGGATGAAGAGCGGTAGCCATTGGGCAGGCGGCGCTGGACAGCAGGCTGCACTTGGCCTTGCACTGGCCCAGTCAGGGCAGTGGTAGGAGGGGGCGCATGGCGGGCAGTCCTAGGTGAGGTGCGATTGGGCTGAGGGTGGGGCTGCGGATGAGGGTGGGGGTTGTTTACAGGGTGTGGCTGAGGAGGAGGGTGGGGGTTGTGTGGCTGTGGTTGGGGGGGAGGTGGCAGTGGGTGGTTGGCCAGGGCATGGGGGTGCGGGTTGCCGCCTTGCATGGGGCTCTGCTCATAAGCAGGTGGTTCATGTTGGGGTTCATAGTCCTGGTAGTCCTGGTTGTAGAAACAGCCATCCCCTTCCATGGAGCCACCTCCTCCACCTGTGTCTCCCCAGCGAGGTGGGGGATGATGACCCTGGCGAGGTGTGCCATGGTGGGCAAGTGGGAGGCCAGCAGGGGGAGGGCCCTGGCCTTGAGGAGGCTCAGGAGAAAAGCGGCGGGGGGCTGGGGCTGGGGCTCGGCCCTGTGGCCCTGCAGGTGGTGTGGGCATGGCCTTGCGGACCACAGGGGAGTAGGTAACATGGGGCCGGGGTGTTGCAGGGGTTTGAGGCAACTGTCGTCGGCCTCGGCGTGGTGTACTGGTCCCCGAGGTTGAGGGAACGGGACTTCCGCTGACCGAACTACTGCCCTACACAAAAAGTGAAATAAAGCAAATAAAAAGAACGAACCACAAATTCAACGACAGAACATATAGAATAAAGTAGAGGATGGGAAAGATAGAGTATGAAACAAATAGAAAGGGAAAGGAGGAATGCAAGATAGAGAGACACAGAGTTCAGATAGAAAAGCAAGAAAAGACAAGAACAAGAACCACAGCAACAATAAGAATAAAAGCACCAGTCAAAATGTAAGTGGAGTGGACGAGAGAAAGGCAGAGATGAAAGGCATTAAAAGTAACAGAGCAGAAGATTATGGATAACATAGATGGGATTCCAAACAGCACCATACATAGAGAAGCAACATGTCACGCAGAGGAAAGAAAACAAAAGACGACAGGAGAAAAAAAGGGTAAAGGGTTGATTTCTGGAGTAACACATGTCATACAGGATAAACATGATAACTAAACATACATAAAATGTGTTTGGGTTTTAAATTGTTGTGAGTTGCTGTAAGTAAGTTGTGTGATATTTATGCAACATCTCAATTTCCAAAAAATATACTTTACAGCACAAGACAAAAATTCAAATGTGAAAAAAACAACAAAAACAAACTTTCATCACATTTTCAAATCAATCAAAATTCTAAAGTGGATCATATTTTTTATATTTTAATATAAAATGTTGTAGGGGATGTGTTTGGAAACATTGGGTACGTTTACATGCACAGTAATATTCCACTATTCCGAATATGACAAAATTCTGAATTTGATATGCATCATGTAAACAGCGTATTCCATTTGGATATTCGAAATTAGGCCTTATTCCGAATGTAGCTTTTTCTGATTAAGACGTGGGATATGCTGGTATTATTCTGGTTTCAGGAGCATTCTTTGTATATGTATACAGTGCATTCAGAATATGTGTCTCAATTGGGGTTTTTACCGCAGTTTGCGACACACAGCCCTCTTGCCCGTTTACCCCTGCACAAGCAAAATCTCATATACTGGAGCAGGAAGGCAGAAAGACGAGAAGAATGAGAGGAAAGTGGAGAGCTATTCAGGATGGGCTGAAAAAGCAGAGTGTGCCTTCTCCTTGACAGGGACAGAAGGCATTGGTTATTATCCTGACTGACGGTGATGACTTGCTGTGATGCACCAAAAACATTCAGCAGTGTAGTAAACATCATGGGACAACCTAGGTACTATATGAGCCTGTAAGGATAAATGTAGTCATATCAATATAACTTATAAATATCAGATAGCAGCTAACTTATGTTTTTCACCTTGCTGGTTTACTTCACTGCCTGCGGAGATCTTATTATTCCTGTTCCCACTGGAGCAGAGGGAAACCCTGAAAACCCTCTGCATGTAAACAGGAATATTAGTGGAATATTCATTTAGGAATATTACCTTTTTCAGAATAAGGGCAAAAACCGGGATATTTTGTGCATGTAAACATAGTCAATGTCAAAAAAGGAAAGGTAGTGAGGACGTGAGAGAACATCGGAAGTCTAAAAACAATTAGGCAGGGGAGATAGGGAGCAGTCAGGTACTCAAATATACATTTTTATGCATATTTGTTGGGTTGTTGAAACAGTGATTTGATAAAAGTGACTTCATTTAACAAACATTTACTTGTATTGGCATGTTTGTGCCCATGTACACACACACACACACAAATGTACATACTGTATACATACTATTTGAAAGACTTTTTGAAGACAACGCTGTGTTTTTAAGCACAACAACACATCTTGGCCTCTAGTTTGAGGGCAGAGAATAGTGGAGTATTCCTATAATAACTGCAGATTACTCTTTATCACTCTATTGGTTCTCTCGATAACAAAGTGTTTGCCAGTTGATTGTCACAGGTGGTTATATGTTCATAAAAGTTGAACACTATCAGAGGAACCTTCACAAGAAAACCAGATTAGAAACAGTGAACTTAACGCTGCAATAAAGTAAGATGTTTTGTTGCCACCAAAAAAGAGAGAAAGGCCACTATTAGCCAATTACACCTGTTTACCCCCATCAAACTAAAAGCCCATGTGTTATATTTTTCAACATAACACTGAAAATGTATTCATATCACTCAATGTTTTATTAGAAGGCATCACAATTACCAATCTAAGTACCCAGAAGCCCACCTGTCTGTGTGTCATGCAATCACGACCCTCGCTGGGTGAGCGCGACCAGCGCCGGTCCCTTTCTCTCTCCCTCTCCCGGTCATGCTCTCTATCACGGGAATGCCTGTGTCCATACTCGCCCCCTCGCTCTGCTACATAGCGCTCCTTGTCTACAGAGCCGTGGTGGTGGTGATGATGGTGGTGGTGCTTGCGGTCTTTGGACCGGCCGCGATCTCTGTCACGATCCTTGTCCTTGGACGTCAAGTCACCTGACTGGGTGGTTGTACTCAGGTCTGTGCCCAGGCCTGATAGTGGAGTTAAGACTTTATTATTGGATCACACTTTTACCACTCTTTGTCATCAAAATAATGGGTGCACAAAATGAAATAAGTCTTGACGTATTTTTGTTCAGTCTTTGTACTTAATTATCAATTCATTTTTGAGAGTTTAAGAGATTTACAGTAACTTGTTAGGTCAGAGGTGAAGCCTTGAGTCTATCAACTTACAAAAGTATCATCTTATTGCTTTTTATAGTATATAGATGTTTGTCTGTGGCCTTTCCAACCTGTGTCAGCCTCCGTGTAGCGACAGAGGGACCTCTCAGAGGCCCGATGACTCCTATCTTTTCGCCGGTGTCCATGTCTGGAAGCTCGACCTTCTTCAGGTATTACACGCTCCATGTTGTAGTCATCTGGCCCTCCTTTGTCTCTGTGGCCACGCCCAGACCTGCTGTGCCCCAGTGACGAAGCAGAGCGTTTCATGGGACTGCTGTCATTGATGGTCTGAGAGAGAAAGAAAGAGACCACCAGGAAGAAAGGGAGAGAGAGGGAGAGATGCAGGGAGAGGTGTTTCCTTTGACTTTCGAGTTGGTGTTTTCAGTAGGCTATGAGGTAAGAGACACTGTGTATTTGTGTATATGTGTGTAGGTGTTTGAATGGGTTATGTTTCTTGAAGCCCCCCACCCACTTTCCTCCCACATCCCATCCCTACACATACACATTAGTAATAATGTTCCAATCATGCTACTTCAAAAATACAGATACTGAGAACAACTTACTGGGCAGGGGTCGGCAAAAAGCAGACAGTGGGCCAAATTTGTCCATCACAATTACAAAAAGGTATCTTTTCTACAGTATTTTTCATAAATCCATTGTAGATACATGGAGCAATATAAATGTAAGCCATGTATGAACAGAAGTCAGCATTATCTTAATTTCCCATCTAATATTTAAAGTCATCCATGTGGCATAAGGAAAGCAAACCAGTTCAGTGATTCATTCTGCACCCAGCCACACAGTTTATAATATGGACAGCTCCTTGTGCTGAAATCAAATAAACTCACCAAATAAATAGAAGTCTAATAAAACTGCTACTTAAATGAAACTATCTTACCTCTTTAATTCAAACACGTTTCATTCCACAGTAATATTAAACCAAAAAAGGTGGCCAGGTATTGGCAAACAAGGGTGAGATCACATTTATCAGAACTTTAAATGCATATATTTCAGCGGCTGTAGGTCTAACCATGAGTGCATGGAAACACCAGTCAGACAGTGTATAAATCTTTTTTTTGTTTCCAGATGAATTTATAGAGTAGTATTTAAAGAATGCACAGTTAGACATGTGTCTCCACTTCACCTGTAAAACTGTGTTGGTTCCTCAAATGAACAGTGTTAAGAAACACCAGCTCATGGCTGACCCTACAGTAATTGCCGACCCCTGATACAGAGGAATCAAAAATAAAAATAAATAAAAGGAGATGATGGCAAATGGCCATGCCTTCCATGCTTCTGTTACTTGCTTTGTAAAAGAAAAAAAGAAGGGATAGAAGGGTCAGTAGGATTTGCAACACTTCTCCACCCTCATCAAACATAAACCCCTGAACGTGACACATTCCAGGCTGCACAAAACTCCTCTATTCCTGCTCCCCTCAGCGTGCTTTCCTCCAGCCATGCAGGCACATAGGGGTTGTCCTGCGTCCTCTACCCACATGAGAGCTTCCTCGGGACAGCAGGGCAGAGCCTATGGTGCCACAAGTTGCTGACCTGGGCATGTAAACCATATCAGGGTACATCAGTGCTAGATCCTTAGGGCAGTTGAGCTGGCCCGTTCCCCTATTGTTTATTGGACAAATTGATTGACAGTTTTGTATATAGAACACAAGATTATCTGGCCTCAGAGGAGTAGCACTGAGAATCCCAATAACGTATCCATTCACACGCGCATTTAGCAACAACATTCCTCTTTCTGTCTCTCTTCATTACTCACACACATACTCACATACACACACGCCCACTTAAACACATTTCAACATAGTTCTTGCATGCAGGTGGGCAGGTGTGAATGGAGACTTGGACACAGAAGAAGGGGAAACACTGACAACATCGTTATAGACAAGCATGGGGACACAGAACAAAAAAGCACTTGCAGCAGCAGCTAAGAGAGAAAGAGAGAGAGAGAGAGAGAGAGAGAGAGAGAGAGAGAGAGAGAGAGAGAGAGAGAGAGAGAAGACCCAGAGGCCACGAGACAGTGGCATGACAGTTGATGAGGAGAGGCGACGTGCAAAGTTCAGCGCAATTCCAAACCCAGTATGTTAACTGCATGATAGAGAGAATGAGAGAGTTTGGAAGCTGGGCTGGTATCAGCTTAGGTCATGCCAAAAAAGGTTAAATTTATAAACTTTAAAGAAACCCCTGCCCTAAAAAAATGACAAAGGCACATCATGAAGACATGACAAATGAGGGAAAAAAGAAGTTTCAAGAGTGTGTGAGAATGAAAGGGACAGAAAAGAGAGACAGAGAGAGAAAGATGAGACAGGGAAGACAGGGTACATACACTGAGGTTACTGCCACGTTGCTTCCCTTTCCTCCGCTGCTGTATGAGCACAGAGAAGACACACACACACAAAGAGCCACAAATACACCAAAGGTGCGGTCACACATGAAACATTCACACAGAACCAGGAAGAGGGGGAGAGGGAAGGGAGAGGGAGAGAAGTAGGGAGGAAGGGATGGATTGATACACAATGGAAGAGGAAAAAGGGTAAAGAGGAAGTAAAAACCAAAGAGTGTTAGTTGGAGGTTGAACCCAAAAAAGAGATGGAGAGAGGAAAGAGAGAGACAGAAAAAGAAGGAGGGACAGAGAAAGAGAGTCTGATTAGACACCGAAGCAGCAGTGAAGGTGGAAGAGAAACACTTACCACAGACATTGGAGGGTGGGTGGCGCCAAAACAGTGTTATATAGACAAGGTCACCGTGAAAATGCTCAATCAACGACACCACAGTCACAACAGCAATGACAACAATCAGCAAAATACACGCACAAATGGATATGCATAATAACACACACACACACACACACACAAACACACACACACACAATTACAATCAAACGACAGACAACAGTGTGACAGCAGCAGTGTGAGTTTAAAGATGCCGAGAACAGTGAGAGCACAGAAGAACTTCACACACACACACAAACCCGCACACATACACACATCTGAAACACGCCATGTCATGCTGGTTCCAGTCCTGGTTGGAAAAAAAAAAGAAAAAGAAAAAAAAGAAAGAAAGAAAGAAACAAGTCCCCAAAAATTCAAAAAGAGTTCAACACAGATGAAACCTTTGATAGGAAGGAAGAGAAAAAGTTTAGTACATCCACAACAACAAAAAGATAAATAAATCAGGGTCTTGGCAAAAGAAAAGGAAATAATGGGGGGCAAAGAAGTGTGTAAAGTGTATGTATATGTATGTGTGCACACATTTTGTATTTATAAATGTGTTGTGTGCATATGACAACCAGAGCACTCACCAAGATATGAAACAATACAAAAATGGATGAGTGTGTCAGATGGAGACAGGACAATCACGGTTAAAAACCTTCATGCAAGTGAAGGGATGAGAGGAAGAGAAGAGGACCACAGGAGAAGAGGAGAAAAGAAACAAAAGGTCTGACTTTGCTTTGCTACGGTCAAATCAACATTTCAGCAAAACATTTCCATGTTTTAGACAGAAATGCTGTCATGTCTGGTTGATATTTGGCTAAGAAAATGAACTTATATCTTTGCTTAATACTTTGTCCAGTACCAAACCAGAGGCAGTATGTATTTTTTCCAATCATGGCCCTAATTTAGTAGAAATCCTTTTAGACCCTGTGCCAAACTTTCTCCACCATGGATTGAAGTACCCACAGCAACAAATCATTAAGCAACAAGTCAGACCTGTGTGATCGATTCCAACGAAAGGAGACGAGGAACAGAGAAAATGGGGGAAATAGAAAGAGAGTGGAAAGGTGAGAATGCTGCTCACTTGGTTGTCGCCTGGGAGGCGGGGCATGGAAGCGGCCCTGCCGTGGCCTTCCATTGGTGGAAAGTGCTCAGTATCCGAGTAACCATCCTGCCCCATCTCTCTCATCTCTACCGTCTGCAAACAGAGCAGGAGAGCAGGAGATGGTGTGACTGGCTGCCATGAAAACGGATAGGGAGTAGGGGTATAGGTGGTAAAGTTTGTTATCCAAAGAAAGCAGAGAACCAAGGGTCTCAGAGAGGAAAAAGTAGTCAGTTGGAGAATTTGGTGAGTGTGTGTATGGTGACGGACATTGCCTTTTTTGTTTGTTTCTTGTTTTAGTTTAGGATTGTGCGATGAATGGAAAAATAGTAAACTGAGAGTTTGGAATTGAAGTGGATACGAAGGTGAGTGTACTCACCTTTGCAAAGGCTGCTGCCATACTTTGGCTGGCTAACAGCAGTTACGAAGATATCAAGTCTAAATCCTACATGTTGTTTTGATCATATCTATGTAAATTCTATTTTTTTTTAGGTATATTGTCAGACGAGGGCAGAGTGGCAAAAATCTCCACTACCGGGGATTGCAAGACTATAGATACAGATAAAAGTACATGAAGAATTTCAATAAATATTGAATTACGTAATGCTGGAAAAATGCTCACCACTAAAGATTGACTCAAGAGTCAATAGGCAGCGTGTGCTTACTGTTGGGTGGTATTTTTAATGTAAAGCCATTTGTTGTCTAATATTGCTGGCTGTTGTTTTGTGCTTTATGATTTGATTTGCCTTGTATCTACTTAACTGTGGGTTATCATTCAAACTAGTTTGAATGAAGCCGACAGCCACTCTCTTCTATCCAACTACTGGGTTTAAACTTCTCCAGACCTCTGTTGATTGATATGGAGAAGTGGCTATGTTATAGGGCTGACTGATACAGAGACCTGTCAGGCCCTCCAGGAGGTCTACAAGCAGAGAGGTTTAACAACATGATGACAGAGATGTGGATCACTCTGAACTGAAGACAGGGGCAAGATAGACTCTGAATGAAATGTGGTAATGTACAGTGAAGGATAAATTCTGTAAGATATAAAACTGTGTGAAAACATGAAATCAAAGAAAGATTAATGATGCTGTCGAGGCTAACTGAAAAATCAAGGTAGGAAAGATCCTAGGAAATGAAAATGGCCTACTGAGTAGAAATTATAAACGGTACAAGGCAGTAAGGATGGGAAAATATGGGCTCTGAACTTCTCTATTTTGTACCAAGGTGATAAACACAGAGGACAGAAAGTAATTTCCATCACTTGATTTTCTCTATCTTATTCATATGAAGAAAGGCTGCCCAGTCCATATGTTTGAGTATGAATAGTTCTTTAACTGCAGAGAAGCTTCAGATTATACAGTACATGCAGTATTTAGGAAGAATGCTGTTTATTCGTGCATTATGTCAAAAAATTGAAACAAGAAGCAAGTCAATGCTCTGATCAACAGCAGGTTGCTGAAATCTACCTTAATGTCTACTTTAATGTCAGTTATTTTTATGTGTAACACAAACCTGATGTCTTTATCTATCTGTCTATTCATGTAACACATTGGGGTTATGAATAAGCAGGATAATGGTTTCCATGGAAATGGATTGCCTATATCTGTATCTGCAAAAAGACTATAGTTTATTTAACGTTATTACCCTCAATAGTTCTTTGGGAGTTCATTTGGAAGCAATGACATGAAAGTAAAAACAAATGCTGAATGTATCGAGTGTTTGAATACTTAACACAAACTTGTGACATGGATGTGTTGTATCTGTTTTGTGTGTGTGCTGACAGGTGTGTGTGTGTGTGTGTATGTGTGTGTGTAATCCTGGCTGTGTGTGTGCGTGTATATATGAGCTTTCTACCTGAGAGTTGGTCATGCTTCCCAAGCCATCCTCAGCGTGTCCCTCAGGGCTCCAGCTGCCGACCTTCTGGGACATCTCCTGAGCACGAGCTGTCACCCACGATTGGCTCTCTGTGAGCCCCCCTTCCACCGGCCTATCACCAACACACACACAGACGGACAGACATACGCACGCAGTCACAGACACATCTTAGTTTTCTGGTCTGCCTTCAACAAACCATCTCCTATAGAGTGAAACTATGCTAAGAGTCCAACTCACAGGCTGTTGACAGTCTCGGTTGTCTCAGGTGGAGGTAGGGCCTTGTTAAGTCCAGGACCCCCATCCTGGGTGGGGGAAGGTGGCTCCACGCGCTGAAACAGTAATGGCGTTCGATTCTGTGTGAGATATACAACATGGCCGTCGCCAGCTATCAGGCAGACTGACAGGGAAATGCGGGAAAAGGGGCAGAGCAGAAGCAGAGAGGATGCAGAAAGGGGGCAGTCAGCTGAAGCGAGGCGAGGCAAATGAGGGAAGAAATAAAATAAGAGGAACAGATGGGGGAAGGCACTCTTGAGCAAATGATGCCCAAAGATGGGTGGACTCAAGAGTGCATTCTGGGACCCAGCAACTCTGTTGCCTGTGAGGCGTCCAGGTCCGGGAAAGGGAGTGCTTTATACAGTCACAAACTGAATCTGGCGCTCAGGAATGGGTCAAATGGAATGATCAATGATCATTGTAATATTGATAGAAGAAGCTGAAGAAATTTCCAAACCAATAGAAGCAAACATAACATGGGTCCACAGCAGTGGAAGTAACAATTGATAAGCGGGTAGCAATACAAGAGGGGCCTCGTTCAAAGGGGGGATGCAGGACATCATGGCAGATAAACACTGCAACAATCCTGTGGAGGGGAACATACAGCAGGTGAATTGAATGATGGGACAAGTCGAAAATGCTACATTCACAGTCTTTCATTTGTTATTTGTCATCTATTTAAGAAGTTGCAACAATACTTGAGAGCATGCCATCTCAGCTTTCACATTCAAATCATCCACTTTTTGAGTTTTGTGATTTTAATACAAGTAATTCTTCTATTTTTCTTCCTACCTTTATTCAAACCCAGAGTGTGGTAAACCTCCTATCTACGTCTTGAAAACATTGAATAAAACTGATCCATGCAGAGCTGTGTGCAACATGTAAAACACACTTTCAGATTGTTTTGTACAGGTACTAATGGCATTTTTGGCTGATGAAACACTGCAGAGGTCTCTCACTTGGTCTATCCACAACATATGGTAGCAAAGTCCTGCTGCCCAAGTAAGACAGGTAGCAGCCTACAGTGTGGCAGGTGGAGTGGGGGAAGAGATTGTGGAGATTATGTATGTAGTGAGGGAGAGAAGGGTTGAAGCAAGTGGAAAAAAATGGGTCAAGTGTGGAGCTCAGTGTGTGGCCAGAGAATTGCGGAGGAAGGAGAAGGGAAAAGGGGCATGAGAATGCAAAAAGAGGGTGAAATTTTTTTGCTTGCGTTTTGAGAGAATCTAACTGCGTGAAATGAAAAATCAGATTGATGTGTGTCCTGCGAAGGATGCAGCTCTCATGCGAATGTTTTGTTCAAGCACAGGTTGACGGCTGCATAAACCTATTTAAGGACCATTAAATGTCATTTCTATTAAGATATCATTGTATGATTTCCATAACTTCAGAATATAATAAGATGAAATACCGTAATATTAGTGTAACGGGTGACTGACAGGTCTTCAATCCTTTGATAAGGGACGGTGTGCTATGTGAGGGGTTGGGTGCAGTGCTATCATATTGTAATGCTAACCATGCAAGTTCACAAGCATGGGTGATGGGGAGAGAGGAGGTACAGTATCTTTACAAGCAGAGAACAGTCGACTCCCAAGACAGAATTGAGCTCAGCAAAAGAAGCCATTATGAAGGTTCCCATGATGTTAAGGTATGGGAATTTTAGGGATTGTGACAACACTTCAGCCTGCTTAAAACAAAACCCTGCAGTCTCCAGCAAAAATTATTAATCATGTTGGAATCAACCATCTACCGTTAGTACTTTAAATTTAGTGAAAACTAAAATAATTTGCCTCATGAATGACATTTGCATTATTTCTGTATAATGCCATTGCTAAAATTAGAAACAAGAAGTAACCAGCTTTGCCCAGCAGATGGCAGCACTGTTATTGCAGTTGGAGAGATGGCTATTAATATACAAAAGTGGTGTACATTGTAGGGAAAATATTATATGGTATATTATATATAGCATATTATATTATATATACCATATAATAAAATGAAATTCAATAAAATAAGACTATATTATAGTCTAAAAATGATCACAAACTTGATTGGCTCCTTGCAACATTACTGGATTGGATTCCATTTGACTGTTATAACCCCTGTAAACCCTTGTAGGTGACTGAATATGGACTCCTCCGTAGGTTATTTGAACCCTTGATTTAGACAGAGGTTGTCACAGCCCAGGCTTGTATGAAACAGGTCGACAGCCTTGCAGCCTCAATTTCAGTTCGTCAGTCTGCCTTTGACTCTACAGGTCAGATGCAGGTAGAGCATCATGTTGTTATCCTACAGACAGCATTACCTGCTCATCCCGGAGAGCCTGTGAGCGTTTGATCTTGCTCTGGCGGTAGTATTCCATGATCATCATGGCAGCGTAGATTTTCCCAACTGTCAGGTCTGTAGCTGCTGAGAGAATGACAAGTTACCCTGCAAGATTAGACCCTTTGGTATGGACCCTGAGCGCGAGGAATGGTAGAAAGGGGTGAGGCATGCACACAAACAGTACTTGAACTGTCAAACACATGTCACACACTCATGAACATTGAGCAAATAGTCTTTTCACAAGCAGATTGATTTTTTTTAACAGTATCTTCATTTTGTTTAACTTTCTATGGCACTGACATTTATCACAGTTAAAATCTTGTAATCAAAGCATTTATAGTGATGAAACAATATGCAGTCCCTCCAGGAATCTGCAATCATGTGACCTCAAGAACCAACCCAATTTTAACTGAACAAGTTATTAAAAAATAAATGAAAATAAATAAAATAAAGTCTGTGATATCCAGTTGTAACTGACACTGACTTCTTTTGACTTGGTTGCAAATGTGATGCTAAACACATAATCCATGTCTTCACTCCTGGCTATTTTGATAATAAATCTCATGCATTACACAAACAAAAGCAACCACTGTTATGCAACTAGTGCTTTGGCACTTGTGCATATTGTTCTCAGTGTTATTAATACTATGGTGGGAAATATACAATATTTTCTTTCAAGCACAGCCAGCCATCTTGCGTACAGAGCTGACTGTCCCTGTAGTGAAAAGACGTCTATAGAGAGTTGATCTATAGTGAGGCACCCACTGATCTCAGGCACAAAGAGGTGGAGAAGTGTTGGAGTCTGGGACTGGTTGTGGTCTATTCTGGTGAATGTAGTTTCTGCATCTGAAATAACCAATAGGATATTGTGTGTGCAGCCTGTGTGTGTTTCTTCATGTTCCCATAGTTAACTCTTCATGGATGTAGGGTAATGTGGGTGTGAATGTGTGGAGGTGATGTGCCAGCTGTATCAGAGGGTGCAGCAGTGAGAGAGACTGGCTGAAAGAAGCGGTCCTCAGGTGGTGTGAAGAGAAACAACGTCGGAGCACTGGGTGGCACAGGGTGGCCGCATCCAAGCCACATTGCTGCGCCTGTACCCACACTCTGCAACTTACACTTGTGCGGTGTAACCAACAAATCCAGGGTCTTCTGGGAGAGATTGGGCCAGATCGCCATCATCTCTTTCCTCAGTTCTGCATCCATCTGGTGCTTGTCAATACCACCTAGGAAGATTCAAAAAATGCATACATGCAGACATATATAGATACACAGACAAGCATGCCGATGTACATGGACACACATTCATTCATACACATAAGGACATGAACATACAAAAACAGAAATTCACAAAAAAGGTGACTCATACACAAACACATGCACATTCATACCCATTCATATGATACAAAAAGGTATAAGAAAGGACATACAAACATGAAAACAGACAGAAAAAACATGTTTTAATTCGTTACTAAGGTAATAATATTATAAAGCATTCAGCTCTGAACATTTAAGCAGTTTAAAGTGCACACATGCGATCCAGTTTTTTAAGCTGAAGTGACAGAATCTTGATCCCACATCATGTAACACTTCCGCCTCACACATAAATTAGCAACACGCTACACACAGCATCTACTGGCATAGAAAGCACACTGTACTTAAGCTACAGAAGGAGAAGCATCAGGAAGGACCGAAGGTTTCTGGGTTCACGGGACAGAAATAGCAGATAGCGCTGCACTACGGGGGAATAAAAAAAGCAGAGGAAAGCATGTGAAAATTGGACCAAAGAAGGTAAGAGGGATTCCAAACCTTCCGTACCCTTGGCGATCTTGATATCCAGCGCTGTGCGGATCAAGGCCATGAGAGTGGAGTTGAAGTGGACTGTGTTATCATCAGCCACAGGCAGATCCATACGGAGCAGTCTCTGTGGGAGAGCCAATCAGGGTGAGTAGTGAGAAAATCAGGAAGCAAGGAAGGCAGAAATGTACGTAGAACCTCCAGGTGACAAGAGAAAGGGGCAGGAAAGGGAGGGGGATCAGGGTGAAGGGTGGGGTTGGGGTAAAGGAGCTCTGCATAGCATCTGTAGCAGGCTCTGACTCTCTCTGTCTCCCTGTAACAAATGGCTTGGACTCAGCTTCAGTGTCAAATTGGGCACACTTGATTTTCAGTACTGCGGTGACATGTAGTGATTCACAGATTTTTAACCTGTTGTGTGATATGAGACAACCTGTGAGCGCCAAGGTGATTAATGCTTACACTTTTTCAGATTTGTCATTCAACTCACATATTCGCTTATTTCGGAATTTTACTTATGATTTATATTATAGTGTTATGTTTTTTGACATCCAAAAGACCTCACAGGTTGGTTACACTGGTAATCCTGAGCCTTCGATGAAGGAACAGGTGGACAGGCTGAGCAGCAGCTACTATTATCCAGAGCTCCTCCTAGGGGATTGGAGGTTCACAGTAAAAAAAACAACAGAGACCAGATGATAAACCAATAAACCAAAAACTGAGGGACTGCTTCAAGGAAAGGGAACACTTTGGTTTTCATTTATTGGTTTGATCCTTTATAGGTCTTGTTGGTTTATAATAAAAACACCAACTCACAGATGACAGAGTGACGTTTGTGTGTGTTTGGTGACAGAAGACGGCGACATCCCAGACATGCAGCATATCATGCCTCCCCCCACATCCCTTTAATCCATCCATCATGACTTTTTTTTAAAAAAAACAAAAACTTAATTCTTAATTCCCCCAAACCTCTTGAATATCCCACCCCCATGCGACATGCGATGCACACGCAATATGCCTCACAGGACAAGCAGCTGCACAGCCGTACACAGAAAGCATCCTCTGTTGACGACATTAAAATGAGTTTGTGAATTGTTGTAATGTGGCTGAATAAGAAATTTTGTAGACAATAGGGATAGGCTGAAAAGATAGAGCAAGTAGCTCTATTGCTAAAAATCTGATGTCTAATGTGTGAGAAATGGGCACAGACTTAGAGGGTTAATAGGTGAGAGAGCAGCATTCTGTGGAAAAAGAAAAAACATAAGAAAAGATGTATAATGATTGTTCAGGTGAATTTAGTCCAGGTGTATGCAGAAAATATGAAGTGAAAAAATATTTATTTTGCCAAAAAATAGATACAAGAGTTGAAAGGGGGAAGCTTAAGGGAAAGAGATGATAGAGAAAGAAAAATCAATAGATCAGATGCTGGTGCATGTAAATAGAAAAAGTGACCAAAAATAGACAAACAAAAGACAAAACAATGCAAAGAAAAAAAGAAACATCACTACACTTAGTTGGCTGTGTCTGTAAGCGGTCCTGCCTGAAGGCTCTACTGTCTCTCATCAGGGCAGAGACAACCAAAGGTTAAAAGCAGTGGAGCTAGATGGGTCATTGTTCTGTGGACTGGCTTGGAGGTCAAAGGTAAGGGCTTGGATCCCTCTCATTGGCAAGGTGCTCAGGGAAACTGGTAGGGGAAGTAAGGAATAAATGCAGAGATGGTGGTTTTCTGGAATATTGTTCCAGTAATCATTTTTAAGAGGTAGATTAAGATGTTATGTAAGCTTTGCCAAACCCATGCATGAAAAGCATGTTAGGTTGTTGAGCAGGGGGATTGAGGGTTTAACTTTTAGTTCAGGGAGGAGGCTTTTAGGAAAAAAACGTTTGAGGGTAAAACCAAAAGGATGAGGACAGAAATAGAGCATCTAAAGACAGGATGGATGGTGGGGTTATAAAACAGGACATGATTCATTGAGAAATAGACAGAGCTGGAGGTGGAAAAACCTGGGTCAAATAATCAATCTTTGTTTTTTTACTATCTGAAGCAGGTGGAAATCATGGATGGAGTTTTCCATATAGGACAATAACCTTACACTGCAAAAACAAAGTAGCATATGAATTGACAACTTCTTTGACACATTATAAATTGTGCTCATATGAAATATAGATGTGTTAGTACAGTAAAACATCAGTACTATTTGCCCCAAGTCTTCTGGAGGAGAGGGGAGTTGGATAAAGCAATGGCTAGCGATGGAGTGGTCTCCTGTGCCTACAGGCTGTTTGGCCGGCTGCCCCATGAGGCTCCCAGTGATCTGTCTATGATGTGCCATGAGATATGATTATCACAGAAGGTGTTACGGGAACATGTGGTAATATGAAGGCAAATTTGTTGTTATCATTCTGTATATTTCTATTCTGATAACAAATTGTGTGTCCATGCTATTTTTATGACAGACAGGAGTGGTGGTAGTGGTCATCGGCCATGCAGAAGGCAGGTGAAGGAGTGTTTATGTGTGGGGAGGGGAGCATTATGCAGAGATGAAGGGGGGGCTGGAAACAGAATAGAACTGCATTGACGACAGAACCAAAGGACAAAGAGAAGATTGGACTTGCAGATAGAAAAGGCTGCTTGGGGGCTTGGAGCTGCTACATGAAGGGTGACAGATAAAGAACTGCTTCTGTATGGCAACCAAAGGCTCTCTGAGGAAAACACATCACTGACACAAGCCCTTCTGCTCTCTCTACCATAAGAAATAACAGAGACTCTCTATGTGTAGGTTGATATGACCTAATTCTTTGTGTGTGTGTGTGTGTGTATGTGTGTGTGCATGTGTCTGCCCCATCCACAGGACGGAACGAGTCAGAGGACGTAAGTCTAGCGGACCTTCCAAGCCCTGCTGCAAACGCATGCATCTTTGAGTATGTGTGTTGAGCAGCGTCAACATGATGTGTGAAATGTTTGTCTAATTAATTGTTTATGTGTTTTTTGTAATTAGACATTTAATTAAATGCTTTTGTATTTACAGGTATTTATTTGCAGAATAGTATGACACTATTGATTATAATGTACATGGCTTTTGCATGTTTATGGAAGTGAGCTTGTGTGTTCATTGTACACGGTGCAAACGAGCTGAGAAGATCCCTCTATTCGTTCCCTCCTGTGGATACACACCCCTGTCTGACCCTTCACCCTAATTGTCTTGCTTGTCTTGCTACCTCCACCCGCAAATCCCACACCACCACACAACGCCACAACACCGACCAGCCCACCCCCACTTTCCACGAAAGGAAACAGAAAAAGAAAACAGAACCAAAGAAACAACAACACTAAAGGTTACACCACGTTGAGCGCTTAAATCCCTGGCCCCTCCCTCCTGGATCCCCCCCCAAAACCCGCCCGACACCCGTAGGAGACTTGGGTGAAGGTGGGGTCCTTTCTGACCTTGTAGGCCACCCGTGCTGGACACCTCTTCCCGAGGCCTAGTGGAGGACACATGTGCCTCAGCATGTCATACATTTCCCTGCAACTGATCCTGCCACTGCATCATCAGCCAGTGCCACCACCCCGTTACCAAAGCACAAAAAAGGGAGAGATAGAGATATTGAGAAAGATTTAGAGGGAGTGGGAGGGGCGACGGTTGATTAGAGAATAGAGTTGAAAAAAAGAGAAGAGAATTAGTGTCAGAAAGATTGAAAAGGGGAGAAAGAGAGAAAAAGACCAAAACAAAGTAAAAGAACAAAACAACAGAAAGACAAGGTTATTGGGCTGATCTGGAGAGATATTGTGACCGTGTGGCTTCTCTATGAGCTACAGTACTCTCTTACAGTTTGTCATGTCAAAAAAGAGAGGGGGTAAATGACAGAGCTTAAGGAGACAAGAGGAGGAATTTGAGAAGTAAATGATCTCTTTAAGCATCAGAGGACAATTCTGCACAAGCAGGACAAAGTTATGTATATATATACTAATATATATACTATATGGGTGTGTGTGTGTGTGTGTGTATATGTGTGTGTGTGTGTGTGTGTGTGTGTGTTTGCACAGAGGAGCAGGGCAGAGCTTGACAGCAGGCACCAAGCTGCTCCTGCTCGGATGGGGAGAGAGGGGAGGAAGAGGAAGGGGTGTCAATGCAGTTTCTGTCGTTCCCCCAACCCCCAAAAACCAAGAACAATGCAACACTACAGTGGGCAACCGTAGCTTGCTACATTATAGCCATGGCTCCACAGCAAGCAAAAAAAAAAAAAAAAAAAAAAGAAAGAAAAAAGAATATTCATTTAAAAAAATAATAATGATTTTTTTTTTTACAATGTGATAAAATGTCTTAATGTTGATTTTTTTTTTCATTTCACTTAGTGCATTTCACATGCTTCTCTGGGTGTCTGCATTGTCCCGCACATTCTCTCAGCATTTCAGAATGCAAGTCGATAATGGTGGAAAAGAAGTTGTAAAAGAAATAAAAAAGAAAAAAATAATAATAAAGCGGCATTCACTCCATTCCTGGATGCTGTGGCTAGCAAGTGTGGTTGAGAGGTTTTGTTTGAATGGAAGTCAAACCTTGCAGGCCACCCTATGGGGGCATTTCTTGCCTAAGCCGAGAGGCGGGTCGATAACTCGTAATAAACTGTACATGTCCTTATAATGAATGCGCCCGCTGCAAGAAGAATACATGGGGGTTAGGAAACACACGCTTACACACAGGAAAAGACACACACACACACACATACATCCAGAAAGAGAGAACATTGGGAGGAAGAACACAAGATTGACAAGTACACAATATCTGAAAATACTTTACAATGTGTTTACAGTAAATATCAGACTCTTTAGACACATCTACACCAGAATGCAAACTCTACACTCAAACACGCTCACACCCAAACACGCTCACATACACACACACACACACACACACACACACACACACACACACACACACACACACACACACACAAATAATAAACACAACACTTTACTGCATGCCACACATTATTAAATGTGGTCCTTAGCACTGCCAATTCAGTTTCACTTTTCCAAAGTCTGTCTTATTCTGTTGTTTTTTTTTCTTCTCTTCCTTCAGTTCAACACTCCTTTCCTTCTTCTCTCCAGTCAAACCACTAACTGGAAGTGTGAACGATATAATTAAGGAATTGCTAACCGAGTAGAAAAGCATGTGCTTGCTAAACAGCTAACTGCTTAATAGCTGCTTGTGGTGTGCAGATCCCCTCCCTCTTAAATATGTGTTCAATGTCAGCCATGTGTCTGTGTTTCCGGTGCAGTGGTATCCATCTGACAGTCAGTAAGGTAGTGGTTGAAAAACAACATGTTAGTTTCAAGCAATTTTCTCCCAATATACATCATTTTTAAAAAAAAAAAAAAAAAAAAGTTAAAAAAGAGACTATTTTTGAAAATGTAGATAACATTTTATACATTTCTAAAATGTACATAAATATTTCTAAGGCATACATACCATAGAATGCCAGCAGAGAAGTTTAGCATTTGATAATCTGCAATGAACTAAATTTTCCAATGTCAATTTTGTCCCTCTGTTATCTTTCCTGTAAAACTGATCATTACCTTTCCATTCATCTGTCATTTTTTCTTCATTTCCCATTCTTTCCCAAATTCCCTGTTTAAAAGGAGTCTATGTGCAGTCTACAGGACAGCATGAGGGCAACACATGAGCACTGGAATACAGATACCATGAAACTTGGCATGTCTACAGTAGACGTTTACAGTACAGAGTCAGACAGGGGAGGCTTTGTTGAGAGTGTAGACTTTGCCATAATAAGTTTTTAGCGATATGCAGATTCCAGAAGTGGGAGAAGGTTTGGGAAGGGGTAGGAGGATATTTTAGGACACTTTATAGAAAAGGGGAGGAAGAGGACGAGGGAGGGGTTGTGCGGTGTGAGTGAGATAACCAGATGCCTGATGAGGTTATACTCAGGTCCGTTACAACCCTCTTGCAGCTGTTTTGCTAGAGAATTCTGCTGTATTAACATGTTGACACTCACATTTTGTTTATTTTCCGTCTTTTTTACGCAATTTTGAATACCTTCTGCTGTTGTTTTACACAAATAAAAAACAAACAGTTGCGGCATTGTTGAGAAGTTACTGCTTTCATTGCTTGGGCCTTGCTCTGTGTGAACAAGCATATTAAAACAAGCACAAGAAACATACAATAAGGCATTTTAATGTGTCTGGGTGTGATTTTACGTGGACTACTAAAGCAAACACCGAAATATGAGAAGTTTATGGATATGACTAAGTCAAAATTACTTTTGTGTTTCTTCGCGTGTGTGTGTGTTTGTGTGTGTGTATGTGTGCAAGCGCATCTAGTGCACACACTTTACCACTCACCAGGCAGCAGGATCATACTCGGCCCATATCCTGACATACTCATCCAGGTGGTGAGGTCCCAATATGGAAGAATCTCTTGTCAGGTATTCAAAGTTGTCCATGATGACGGCTACAAACAGATTCAGCATCTACACATGAACAAACACACAATTAGAGTTTTTAAAAAAAAAGCCGATGCATGCTACACAACTGACTTTACAAAATCATCAGTTTAATGATTCTGTTTTTAAGGAACAGTACCAGAAACATGTCAAGTTTCCGGCTACAACTCAAAGCTGCAGAACAATGTGAGAAGGGAATATCAGATCATTTTTTTGTACAGACTAAAGAAAAAATGAGAGTGGGATTTTACCATCTGGATTTAGAATAATTTGCTACCATGAAAATACATTAATGTAAGGTAGGATTATACTGTATATCCTTTTTAATCATTCCTGTCTGATGCATAGGCATGTTTCCACATGTATGCAAAATACAATCCATATTTTATATGTTTTATGTAGTTTAAATGTTATAGGATCAAGAAATGTGCTCACCAAGAATGAACAGAAGAAGATGAAGGAGACAAAGTAGAGGTAGGCAAACTGGCTGCCACACTCGGGCTCTGTATTCCCTGACCGGGGGTCGCAATCCTTACCCCCCAGACACGACAGCATGATCTCATGCCACGCCTCTCCTGTTGCACTCCTATAAACACATAAACACACACAAGGGATTCCTTGATGTATAAACTAACTACAACAGGTTTGTTTCTGATGGTCACTTGGAAATAGCTGTGCACACAAATAAATAAACACTGCATATATACAGATTTGTGCACACACACACATCTTCACACAAAAGTACCTGAAAAGAAGCATGAGAGCTTGTATGAAGGTCCTGAAGTTGTTGTGCTGGTTGATAGCACTATCTCCGTCTTCTTCAATAGCAATATTCCCAAACAGCTGTGAACACAATCACACTATTAACACTGAAAACCAGACTGTAGTTATTCATCAGTCTCCCTTTTGGCCCTCGATGTAGCTAAATCAGAGCTGAAGATTTTGAATACTACTATGAAAGCTTTTCCACACAATGGCTATAGCCACAACTTTCACAGTATTCCTCCTCCTCCCCCTACGCACCATTATCACCATTCTCATTCTCCTTCCCTATCTCGCCCTTCTGCTCATCATCATTATCCTGTAAAATATATTTCATGTATCCCAAAAGCATTGCAGAAATTTTTAGGTTGAGGCTCTCACCCACCTGCATCCCAATGATGGCGTAGATGAAGAACAGCATGGCAATGAGGAGGCAGACATAAGGCAGTGCCTGAGGAGAGACAAATGAATTGTTTGGTATTAAGTTCGATACATGTGAACACAGCATGCATATGTGAGACGGCACCAAAGCATTATATATGTGTATATACAGTACCAGTCAAAAGTTTGGACACAACCTCCTATTCACTTGAAGGAATGTGCTTAATATCTGGCTGTGTGTGTGTATGTGATATGTTGTATAATTGGGTGTAAACCTTGAAGGACTGAACGAAGGTCCAAAGCAAGATGCGGATGGTTTCTCCCTGCCTCAGCAGCTTGATGAGACGAGCTGCCCTGAACAGCCTCAGGAAACTTAGGTTGATGAAATTATTCTATAGTACCACCACAACATGACCAGAGAGAGAATAAGAGAAGATAGGAAAGGAAAAGAAACAATGGAGATGGGTGAAAGAGGGAGGATAGAGGGATTTGGGGTTGGAATAAAGGGAGAGTAGTTTTAGGGCAAAGTGTGCAAGCAATTTTCCTGACACAACCAAAACATTAAAAAATGAGAGGAAAAACAGTCAAACCCAAACTGAAGGAGATTCAAACTCAATACAAATGAAATAACCAGGAGCCAAACAAGTCAAAGCAAACCAAACTAAAAACAGCAAGGCTCCAACAAGCTTTTCATAAACCAAACAAAACAACACAGGGGGGGAGAGGAAATCATCCAAATCTAACTAGTTTCATCCAAATTGGGTTACGTAGTAGTAATTGTGGTAGGAGTGGTGAGTAGTTAAGAGTGCAGGGACGTCAGGACGTTTTCTTGGAAAGACAACCAAATGCACTAATTCTCTCAAGGCAAAATATACAATATTTTAAATGAAGCAAGTCCACAGCATGCAGATGTGCACTAACACAAGACAAAGCAGCGCAGCTTATGCACAGTCAAATAGGACTGGCTGCCAAAGTCATGTGGTATGCAGTTGTGATGTCACAGTCAAATAAGAACAAGAGAGTGGTTGAAGGACAACTAAGGTCATTACATCTGAAGGGAATTTATTACGATTCATTTATTTTTTAGCCTTAACAGTCTAATTACATACCGTATTTAAAAGGGGATGCAAGAAATTTGTGGGCCAGTTTATATATGAATAGAGCGTATACATTTTTCATTTAAAAAAATAATATTTCTACAAAATTTTTAATACAAAGTTCTTCAACCATTTACCATAATAAAGAACACAAGACTGCAGTTTGCAGTTTGAGACTTGAAGTGCTCAAAAGGGGCTGGCAGCAGGCACATGCAGGTTCCATGTACAATACAGCATGTATTACACTGGTGTGTGTGTGTTTTGTGAAAATAAAGGGTTCCTGCCAAAGACATGCAAGGGGCAGCATGCATCATTTGTTCTCTCTGCCACAGGCAAAGCTTTGGACTCACTCTGTCGTTGTTACTGGAAACACTCTCCCAGTCACTGTCATATGTGTGGATGTGTATGCGAGTATGTCTGTGCATTCAATGAATGCTAATCTCAACGGATAGATGTAGCAATCTATTCCAGTTTATACAGTCAAATCCTTTACAAACTGAACACTAGTTCTTAGTAAAGGATATACAGTATTGGTAGGATTTATGACTAAATAAAATATATAAAATGATACAGTGACTGGTAGAGAGGCTAGTAAACTTGGCAACAAATTAAAATGTTGCAAATTTAGAGCTCACTTTAAGTTGAGTGTTCTGGGTCGTGGGGGTCAAGCAAAACATGCACATTTTACAACATTGGCTGGGATGCAGTTAAAACAGATGCAGTAAAACAAGATCTCCAAAAAATTACAAACCATCTACATGTGGATGTTGCAGACATATGGTTTATAGCAGCAAATTTTTGGATTTTTGGTTGGTTCGAAGAACAACCAGAGAGATTGACCAAGCCAGTTGTCATGGGTGGACACAGAGGATTCATAGTGCATTTTGATTGGACGGAATCACAGGAAGTAGTAGGTGTTGGGGGGAGAAGGGGGGCGGGGCGAAGTAGATTACAGTAGATCGTCGTTAAGTGTGTGGACGATTTAAAGAAAGCATGTAAAAAGATAAAAACAAGAAAAAAATCAATAGTCATTACAGAAACAAGTTAATACAGCAGCAGGTTTCTGTCTGCAGATATTTTACATCCATACAGCAGGAATACCAAGGACCAAGGCAGTTGGAAAACACAGACCAACCAGTCAATGACAGATTAATAATAATCTGGCTGGTGAATAGCATAAATGTAATGCTTGAGTCATTGGTATCCTGTGCTTTGTCAGACAGAACTGGTAGGTACAGTGTGTAGGTCACAGTGCACTGTCAAAATACTGTATAAATAGCAAATAGCTAAATAACATCAAAGCTATCCAGGGGGTTAATACATGATTACATGCAGTTTGTATTCCATTCCTACCAGGTCTACCTGTAATTCATTACATTAAGGAAAATCTTAAGCATCAAATCTTAAGGTGTGTTCAGACAGGAGGTGGGGCAAATCTTGTATTATCCTTGTGGACTATTTGCTTCAAACAACAAATGTCCTAATGTACCTGCTCACATCTTTCCTTATTTCTATGTAATCATGCATCTAAAAATCACCTTGTGTTCTGTCTGAAAACACCTTGAAAATTAGAATTAGAGTGACACTACCCCCAGATATATGCACAAATAAACATGATATACACACACATGCATAAAGACTAGTCCACATTTTTTCAGTTTCATGGCCATTTGCCACATCAGTCTGGCAAATAAATTAACCTTTGTTTTGTTTTTGTTTGTTTTTTATTGGTTGTCAGTTTGTGTTTCATTTTGCTCTTTATAGTGCTTTCAGGTGATGTAAAACAATCTCATGCAGCAATATTGGAAGTATTGAAGTTTGGAAAAACAACACCTGAACCAGCTGAGTCAGCTGGAAACTTAAAATAAACTAGATCCATAACAGACACATAATCTTTCAGATATTCAGATAGTAGTCTAGTTCAGTTGCTTTTATTGTTTATTCATTGCCAGATGTCCTATGGACCTTCAAGACAGCACCAGTAACTAACAGATGAATGATGCAAATGCTATTGGCCTCCTGAGCTGCAACCTGAAAATTTCATTGGCTATTAGGTTGTTCAGAGAAGCTGGCTCACTACAGAGCATCAGCATGCTTCCTGCCTTGCTGTCAGTGGCTCAGTGCTGGCTAACAGTCACTGGTCTCTCCTCATCCCACCAACTGGGACAATTATATAAGACTTTCAAGAGATGTTCATGCATGACTGAGCAATGCAAGACTTAACAGTGGCCTCTAACTCATGCTCTCCCCTAACTCCTTGTCTTGTCTACTGTATGTTTTTTAGATAATGTGACAGATGTGCAAGCCTATGGACACATACTGAAGCTCGTCTAACAAATATTCATAATTGCTTGACAAACATACGCTAAGCAAACATTGCAAATACAATATCATATATCTGTCGCTACAGTTTTGACTCCTCAGTACAAAGCTCTCAAACATACACATCCATACACATATCAGATCCTGCTACTTACCCCAAGCTCAGTGACCAGAATGTCAGTAATGCTGCCCAGAACTGTTACACAGTCGAAAATATTCCAGGCGTCTTTGAAATAATTCTGAGAACAAGATGAGAAAGAGACAGAATTGAAGAAATAGAAGTGAAAGAGGCAAGAGAGGGGTAGGGAAGACACAGGAGGTGGAAAAAGGAAGAGGTGATGCGATAAGAGTGAGACAGTAAAATGTAAATGGATATGGATGTGGCAGAGAAGCAGACAAAGGAAGTAAGAAATTAATAGAAGAGATAAAAATTTAAAAGAGAAATGGGCAAAGAAATTATATCAAGTAAAGATGGACAACATTGGAATATAAAGGAATATATAAAGGAATGAAAGGTAAAGCATGAAGGAAAAAAACACAGATAGAGGATGACAGTCAGACAAAAAGAGAAAGAGAACAAGAAAGTGAAAAAAAGAAGATATGTCAGTGTCGGACAAGAACAGGAAAGAAATCAGATGAGACAAATGGACCATCAGGGACGGCACATTGGATGAATGCCAGCAGACAAGTTGGGGACAAATTGTACCGCATCAGAGGACTACACCAGCCATCAAATGTCACTTACTGTATATCATAAACCAAACCCACACAAACTCATACTTTTATAAAAGTTCTCTTAGTTTTTTTTTTCTTCCAAAGAGAAAAACTATGGGATAGCGAGGACCAAATGCTGATGAGGGAGGTTTGCTTCTTTTGCTCTCCCACATATTGCCTGTAGCCAAACTGTGCATTAGACAAGTGGAGGGACATAGAAAGAACAAAGGAGGTGGCTATTAAAACAAACCACCTTGACACACACAGACATCACCCACCAAGTCCCTGTTATTTGTGTGTACCATTCTAAAAGTAGTGTCTTTGAGTGCGCTTTCCGAGATTCAAATCCTATCCCGCTTAATCTCCACCTTCTCCGTAATCTTTGCTTCTCTTTCTACTGCCTAGCTGTCATTCACCCTCATTCCTCTAATTATTGCTGTTCTTCCTCTCTCCCAGTGTTTATCCCTAAACTATTTCCTTCTTCAATTTCCTTCTCCTCACTCCCTGCCTCCCTCCCATTCCTCTGTAGCTCAGATGACTGCACACTTTACTGCTGACTTCTGGCAGTTTTCTTTTTACCTATAATAGTTTCCCTCTAGCTTGCCATCCCCCCACAATTTCTTCTAAAATATGTGAGCAACAATGCAAGATAGATGATTTGTTCCAATATACCAAAATAACCAATGAGGTTGGGGTGAACACTAAGATGCAGAATGGCATTTCATCTGCAGAACCCATTGTTTTCCACATCTTAGTCTCTTTTAGCTCCCTATTCGTGGTTATCAGGCATAAGTCTTACCATTTTGGCTTAATCTTGCTTTAAGCTCTTTTATAGCTTTAAGGACATAATCACCAAAAACTCAACCTTGAACAGTTTTACAAGGTGAATTTCAGGCAGGATAGCACGGTTCTACATCGAATTTTAGGTGTTGCTGTTGGCCAAGTGACATTTTTCTTAATTCTAAATAAAATGCTAAAAATCCTTCAAACAAAGATACAGTAAAGCACTGGCAGTATATCCTCACCACAAACAAACCCATTCACAGATACACTCACCAGTGCTCCAAAGGCGATGATCTTGAGTACACACTCCATGGAGAAGAGGGAAGTAAACACTATGTTCAGGTTGGCTAACACTCCTTCATAGGTATAAGAAGCTCCGTCGTACTATAAACAAACACACACAAGTAGCGCACACATTCATGTACAAATATGACAGAATGGATTGCAATAGGCAATAAGTGTGCATTCAGTGTACACACACACACACACACACACACATCACCAGGGACAGAAAGAAGGGCAAGTATAAAGACATATAAAGAGACAAACAGTCCAGCTCATCCAGTGGAGAGTCAGACATATTAAAATGTGTTCATCACAGGAAATAGCAACATCTGAATACAAATTAATGAGAGTTTATGTTTCGTAACTAAGGCAAGAAATTAAAGTACAAAAATAGACATTTCAGAGGTTAATGGTTTCTGATGTGTGTTTATGTTTATATGAGCATTACTGTTTCTGTGTTTTCAGTATGTAGACTTTTACCTTCATCATCAGCACAACCGTGTTGAGCGCGATCATTGCCATGATAGTATACTCAAATGGCGGCGACACCACAAACTCCCACATTCGGTATTGAAAGCTCAGCTTGTTCTGGGGCATGTGGCGTGTCAGAGGCCTGGCGTTGATAGCAAAGTCTATACAGGCTCTCTGAAGAAGACAAAGAAAAAGATGGTTTTGTACTTATCCTGCCATGATCTTCCCTCTTCCTTCCATCCATCCCTTCTTCTCTACCCAGTAGTTATAATGCTCCTTCACACAGTCATCCTCCCAATACTCTTTATCTCCAGCCACCTTCACCCCATAAATACTTCTTCACCTCGTTCTTTTCTAAACTGTAGTCCTCCATCATCTTGTCTCCTTGCTCCTGGAAGGTGATGATGATGAGAGCCACGAAGATGTTGACGAAGAAGAAGGGGAAGACCACGAAGTACACCACGTAAAAGATGGACATTTCCATCCGGTATCCTGGGCTCGGGCCCTGATTCTCATAAGTCGCATCCACTGAATGTTTCAGCACCCTGCAAAAGAAGAGAAGGGGTACAGGGGGTGTTAAATGTTGTCGCAAGCATGTGAGCTGCATGTGGCTGTGCATGTTCAGGTATACTCACTGCGGCCACCCCTCTCCAGTTGACACGGTGAAGAGGGTAAGAAGGGCCCAAGCCACATTGTCGTAGTGGAAATCGTACTTCTTCCACTCCCGCTTCTGCGCCTTCACTTCGTTATCACGTTCATACACCAGATACTCGCCTCTGAAATACACATAGCACATTGTCAACACATGTATAAGGGGGACACTTTGCTACAATATTGATATAATTATGTGTTTCTTTGTTGATAGTCAAGATGCAAAGGAGACACATGAATTGTTTTAAAACCATATCAGACAAGTGTTGTGCATGAAGGGGCTCCACTTAATGCTGAGACAGAGGCCAAAACATTTTTACCAGTCAGGGTAAGTTATTACAGTTGGTATTTTCTGACCTGCAGTCGCGCTCAAACTCTTTAGATTCATCAGTGCAGTAAAAAAAGCGTCCCTTGAAGAGCTGCACAGCCACCACAGCGAAGATGAACATGAAGAGTAAGTACACAATCAGGATGTTGAGCACATTCTTCAGAGAGTTCACCACACAGTCAAACACAGCCTGAGGATCAAGAGCGAAGAAGAGTGAGATGGTTGTTATTATATGAAAGAAACATGTAGGCTTCAGATTATTTGTGTATTTTGATCTTTAACTGTGACGTCAAATGCTACTGAAGAATTAAGAGGTAAAAAAACAAAAAAGATAATTCACTGCAGCCCAATTTGTACTACAGTATGGAAGCAGATTTGAAATACAAAACAAAGCATGTCTAAGATATCTGGATTATTGAATAGGTAGTCAAACATTTTCAATGTAAACATACCTTGAGTTTGGGAAGACGCTTTATAGTCTTCAGAGGTCGCAACACTCTCAGTACCCTCAGAGATTTGATGGTGCTGATGTCTTTTCCCTTACTGCTCCCCCTGTATGTGTGCACGTACACACACATACACATGCAGGCATGGGCATGGGCACACACACACACACACACACACACACACACACACACACACACACACACACAGACAAACACACACACACACACACAAATTAAGAGAGTCAGCAAATTCAGTAGGATATGACAGGCTTAGTCCTCTCGATTCCAAAATGGCAGTGGGCAGCCATTCCTTGATGGTATTTGTGTCCGAGTTAACTCAAAATGAGTAACTGCGTCTGGGTTATATACATAGCAACACATGCAGCATTGCTATTATATTACGCTTTAGCCTTATTTCTGAGTGTGGGGTTAGCATTGTAGCTACATGCTAGAGTTAGGTGGTAATTTACAACTACAGTGCATGCTATGGGAACAACTGATATCATTCCTGTCTGAATGCTATCTAGTCGCTACACTTTTACACGTTTAATACGCTGCAATGTATTTCAATGCTTTACAAAGATGACTAAAGCCTCGGCTTGCACATGCCCAGCTAATGGTGAAAACATAATCATGCTGCATTGAAACCTTGCTTTCCATGCTGCAATATTTTCCTCTTTTAAGCAGCAGTTTGAGTGACGGAGAACTCAATTCTACACAGAGACATTTGCAGAGAGAGTTTAGTCATGGTCTCAGTGAGACATAAATGACCCCATATTTTCTGTTAGCAGCTGACTAACAGAAGACTTGTTAGAGTGGTAACAGGTACAATTAAGTGCCTTCCTGTATATAGCAGACTGTAAATAACATACTGGCAGCTTGGAAATGCTCCCCGTTATAGATAGTTAAAAAGAAAAAAAATAACTCCTTAAGCTTCAAGTAGAGTCCCAAACCTTTGGACCCTACTGCATGTTACAATTAGGAAGTGTCACTATTTGTCGAAAAGTGATAAAAACTTGAATAAATAGTCAAACTCTCTCTTTTGATGACTCAATTTCCATAAACTCCAAGCTACCACTAGGAAAGGCTGGTTTCACAGCATTGTTCAAACAGCATGGAATCTTGTCTTTTAGGCCTTTTGGCAAAGACAAAGATTTTTTAGCGAGCATCTCTTGATGAAATGCTGAGCCAAACCTCGTTCTTTTTAGCACTTTGACACTGGCTTTCGTGGTACATGTGTAAAAAAAAAAACCTTTTGTTTTAGTCACACTGAACACTCTTCACACAAGCTAAAACATCACAAATTTAAGAACTACAAGTGAGTCAGCCAGTTAATAAACTGACTTGGTGCCAAGCTAAATATATAATGAAAACCTAAAGAAACAATACAGTACTAAACTAATGCTAAACTGGCTATTCTGAAAGCAGAAAAATAACTACCTGCTTTTGAGCCAACTTCTCAGCATCTAGAAAAATTTGCAATGGTTTTAGCTCCCTGGCATGATTTTTCTAAATTTCTCATATATCTAGTATAAAGATCAGGGTGAACAGATTAAAGCAAAAGGTCATTGATACTGGTCCTTAGGGGAGAAGCAGCTGTATGCACAGCTACATGTGTCTTACAGCTGTTATGCCAGATGGTAGACTTCTGGTGGTTGTGTGCATGTATTTTGTGTGTTTAAGTGTGTACACATGTGTATTAGTGTGTGTCTGTGGTTGAAAAATCAACCTAATTGTTGTTTCCGTATGGGGACTTTCTGATTACACAGCTCTGTTTACATTCACTGTACTCTTGATTATTTTCTGTGATTCACCTGCGATTAACATTATAATATCAAATGTTTTTTGTGCGAATCAGTTGAAGATTTGACACAACTTGAGGTTTAGTTGTGTTTGAGTCAGAGCTCTTCCATGGTGAACAATGGGAACAGAGAAGGACAGACAAGTACAGAAGTCAGCTGTGATGAAGGGTGGATGAAAAGGAAACAGATGTGTGACCAGAAGAACAGGCACTGAGAGTGCAGAAGGAAGAAATGAGGACATTAAAGAAAGAGAACTTTACCCGCCGCCGCTGTTGGTGGTCCAAACGGAGAGATGAGAAAGGGTGAGAGACAGTGAGACAAAGGGAGGAGAAAGAAACAGAATGGGACACGGAGAAAAGAGGGATTTCGGGGGAAAACATCCATATGAGAGACAGAGAGAAAAACAACACCTGACTGACCTGCTTTTTGTTAGATCAACCCTCCCTCCCATAGACTACTGATACCTAATTAAACATACACATGCAAATAAACACGTACAGTCACAATTTTGACAAAAGTGTGACTAGAGCACAGCACCAAACGACTGCCTTCATCACTGATATTTAATTAGTGATGGGTCTACAGGCCAGACGTCACTCCTGAGAGCAATGTTTACTGGTATTATTTCAGCTGAAAAATGCAGGTGGATTAATTGCTATAAATTGCTTAACTGCATTCAAGTTTTAACTACATTGTATTCTAATTCCACCAAAATCTTCTAAACCTAGTTTACACTTTGGTCCTCAGTTTGTCATGCCCTAACTACATTATGGAATATATTAAGCTTTTGCCACATTGCAAACTTTTAAAATCTGCAAATTTCCACTCCCTTTCAACAACACAGATAAACCATTGAAACCGATGAAATCTAATGAGTTATATGTCAGTGAATAATTACTAATTGATAATTACTATTGATGAGGACGGCTAAAAATGGCTTTAGTCAGTTTTAACTGAAAGACCAGAGTGCCCACACATAAATTTAAAACACACAATGTCAACTGGAACAAACATTATAATATCTCAAAATGTCAAATGTCAATGTCAAACTCTGCCACATATCACACAGTCGTCTCTGTTTTGGAGGCCTGTCTGGACATTAAACTGCGTCCAGCTGCAGAAATGTGCAGGACAGCAACACAAGCGGTACAAGACACTAGCAGCCCTCAGACCAGACTAATTGGATTAAAGGAGCGATAAACATCTCCAATGAGACTGCTGAGCCTATCTGGAGTGCTGTTTGATTTCCACCAATTGAATGAAGGCACTATCTTGATGTGTATAAGTCTGTTCTGACTGGCTTGAATCTCCCCATCGGCCATTAGTGTTGTTAACCCCTATTGTAGTTAAATCAGACTTTATTGGTTGAACTGGCTAAACTGATTGTTTTGTGAGTTTGTCTTATATGTTCAAAAGCAGCATAGACCAGACTTTTCTATATAATTAGAAATAGCTCAAGTTCACATTTACAATATTAAATGTATTTTTTCAATATTAATATAAAAATCATATACAAATTGTTATGTGCTGTGCAGTTGTATGCCCTTCTCTTATTTTACATTTTTCTGTAATTACTTAGATTTCACGATTGTCTATTTTTTCAGCCCATTATCTCTATCTGCACTTTAAACATTGTGTCACTGCATATCTTTTTTTTTTTTTATCCATACTTTTCCTCATAACATTTCCCTCAAACATACAGACACAGAGAGAGACAGACAGAAAAAAACACAGACACATATAAAGTTGACCCACATATAAATATGTAACACAACGAGGTAAGAGGAGACAGAGTTAAGGACAGAAGCACACAGATATATACACGCAAAGGGAAACACAGACAGTTTTATGTGTACCACATATACAACTAGATTCAACTGAAATTAGGGGGGAGAGTCTTAGTGAAAAAAATACAAATAGAAATGTTTAAGAGAGAAAGACCGGGGCAAAAGCTGATCTTGTAGATGAGGCACCACCACTAGAACCCTGGAGCACCTGCCACATGTTTGTTTTCTTTATAGGAGAAGGAATTCATCAACTTCATGCTGGCCTGGAATCAATAACAATGTATTTAAGTATGAAGGAGTAGTGGGTGTTCAAATAATTGAAATCTCTTGTATTGTCTTTTAGGCTTAAGCTCACATTCATATGTCTCAGGTTTGTTTGACTGTTTGTTATTCTACAAAACTTATATAGTGTGAAATCATATTGTTGAAAATATCTTCTTGAGTTGACATTTTCCATTGATGTTACAGAATCATTAAGGGAGAAGCCCTTTAGAGAAGTGGCAGAGACACCAATTCATCTGTTGATAGTAGTTTTAATGTATATTATGCAATAAAGCCATGCGACATGAAATTAATAAAATTAAAGGGTGTGGCCTTAACCACAAAACAGTATATTAGAAGAAAGGTATCCATTAGCATTCAAGTATCCATTACCTTTCTTGATGTAATGATACTGCTGGCCAAAAACTACAGCATAGAAGGTAACAATTGTTTTACCCTCTCCAAATATCAGGTGTGGAGATGTAACAGTAAATTTGAATAATTCACAGTAAGCCTGTAATGTGCATGGTTTGAATGGTTGAAGGATGGATTTTCCCAATTTCATAAATGTGTGGGCTCCTTTGTTTCTCATACTCATAGCTGACCTGAAAACACTCACTTGTGCGGACATGTTTGAGGCCAGAGGGATGAGGAGGAAGAAGTGAGAGAGATGTTGGGTGTTGCTATGGACAGTGAAATAGGTGATAGGATGGATGGAGGGGTGATATGATATAAGTAGCCCAGTATTTTGCTTTAATGAACAAGTTTAGGTTTACTGTAGTTCAGCTGAGTGATCGGAAGCCAAACTCGGAGACCAATGAGAAAACAGGGACGGTGTTAGAAGATACCATGCTGGGAAAATGCAAGGTGGTGGGGTTTTCTTCTTCTTCTTCTTTTTACACTAGGCAAACTTCCCATCAGCTTATGACCTAAAGTCATCAAGCTGTACCAACTACAAACAAATAGTTTATCAAATGCTTTATGGACAATGCATTATGTCACTTAGCCATTTCTATTTTAATATGCATGGATATGGAGACCTTATGTGTGTATGAATGCAAACCATTCACATCAACTGAGCCTCTGAACATTAGTCTCATTTTCATTTCAATGAAATTCCTCCAAAATTTAAAAATATATTTGGCTTGATGGAAATGGTCATGTGGACTCTTTACAATCCCAATCTTTTTGGTAATCACATGTGGTAATCTATCATCTAAATATGACTAAATATCTGTTCAAGTCCAATCTATTAGTCAAGGCTATTTGCTATTTCTTCATTCCTGCAGTGCTGTACACAGCCTGGATACAATCCAATACAATAGACTAACTTTGTAAAGCTTATAATGTTTAATTATGCTATAATGTTTAATACATCGAAAGGACATTTTGCAGGACAAATGGACAATATTAAATACATCTGAATGTGCATGTGCAGAGCCTAAACAGATAAATGTAAGTCTTCTGTTTTATTGTTGTTGGGAAATTGTGATGATAGACAAACTCCCCATCCTAGCCCACTAACCTCAGTTAACCAACACAAGAAATGGCTTAGTGACATATGATATGAATGGAGGAGGAGAAAGCACACAGGTTTTTTAGACAGCCTGGGCTTTCAACCTTGATGAACCACTGAAGCCAGTTAACTTACTTATACTGTATTCAGTACTGCATTACCTGCATTACATAACTGTCACAAAGCAACATAAACAACAACAAAAATATATGTCATATGGAAATCTTGCTTAAGTGGTTATTAAGCTTGTGTGTAAGATTTTTACTTAATGACAATTAATGTTGACATTTACAGCAAGCTAATGTGCTCATACCATGGCAGATTAGCTTTGAGGGAAATTATAAATGGTCACTTACTTGCACGAAGAAAATTTTGTAGGATCAACATAGCTAGCTGAATCATTTTCTCAATTTTCTGAAACAACAATATGCAATGGCCAGAGTATCTTGCTCTCCTTGTAAGGACGTTTCTTGTGTCTGCCAGATATTCTGTCAACAAACTAAACATTTGTGGAGGAAATATTTGCGAAGGCGTTGTTGTTTCCTGAAAATACATATTGTTTTTTTAAAGTCATGAAATAGTATCAAGCACAGCCTTATACTTCTGATGATGACCTGTGTGAAAGTTTGTGTAGGAGGTTACAGCATTACCATTGTAAACATAGTAGTGTGTCTTCGAACTATACCAATATCACATTACATTTAAGGATGATTGTAGTCCTGCAGATATTTTTCACTTTATATTCTCCCCAACCATGCAAAAGCATGACAATAAATCCCAAAACTCAAGATTCATGCTTTGTACCCAGCATAGTACTCATAACCTAAGCCCCAACTTAACCCAGTTATGCAAATAAACTGTATTCCATCCTCACAGTCATGCAGATTAAGGAGGGTTTAAAGTACCTGCTTTGCCATGGAGAAGGGTGTGGAGATTTTTGAGAGCGAGTACAGCATGACCTGGCCTGGCTTTGCATGGGGCCTTTAACTCTAGAACGCCCTAGGCACTAAAGGGTTACAGGTGCAAAGGGTGGTCCTCACCTCTCACAGGGGAAAGAAAAGGTGGATAGGAAGGGGAAGCCAGGAAACTATTTTATAACATGTAGGGGCGAAGGGGTCAGTGGAGGGGTTTAGAAATGGCAGGATTGTGAGGGCAAAGTTGAACGAGAGAGAGAAAGCAGAGGAACTGGACAACTGTAGAGAATTGGCCATTTTTAAGCACAGGTAGGAAAAAGGTTAATGAAGGAGGGAAGAGGAGACAAAAGAATGATGAAAGAGTGAAAGAGAATGTGTGTAAGAGAATGAAAGAACAAGTCAGAAAGAAAGGAAAGGCAGAGAGAACCTAAAAATGAGCCATGGATGAAAAGAGAAGAACAGGGAAGCTGTACTCCAAGGTGCCAGAGAGGCAGTAGACGAAAGTGAAGGTGGAGCGAGGAGGGAAGAGAGGAGAGGACAGGGGGAGGTAGGAGGGAGACTTACGTGAAGGCGAAGGCCACCAGAGCACCACTAACCACTATAAAGTCAAGGATGTTCCACAAGTCCCGGAAGTAAGAGCCCTGGTGCAAGACCAACCCCAGATCCACCATCTACAAGAGAAAGAGAGAACGTGGTTATAAGGTGGTGAGCCTCTTGGCATGGATGTGTACAATGTCAATGTTACAATGTTACAATGTTTCATTTAGCAGATGCTTGGCAGAAGCAATTGTGAATGTTTTATGTTTTTTTTACCTTTATCAGCATCTCAAATGTGAACACTCCTGTGAAAACATAGTCGAAATAGCGTAGAACCTATACAAAGAGAAAGAGGGAATGATTTGCTGCTGTGCAGTGGAAAAGAGTACAATAGTTGAATGAATGGCACCCACTAGTTTGGATGACTTTACATTTGACCTAGTTGACTATAGTCAAGGGCAAGACATTTCACCAATTAGCCAGTTTGCTATGAAATTTGTATAGTTCATTATCCAGAATCCTTACTCAAGCACCTCAAAAGAAGAACCTTTTTGAATTTGGTGACTGCATGACCTGCTCTGCAGTGTCATACTAGTTACAGTACTGATCCCTTATACTTACTGATCCTATATATATATATATTGATTTTATATTTCAAATAGAGTGACACTACAAAATGAAAAGGCAACCAGAACAAATTAGATGATAACAAAAACAATTGGCATTACGGTAACATGTACACTTTTTCATGCAAGAAAGGCAATGGTAGACAAAATTAATCAAATTAATGTCAGAGTGTGTGTTGACTTTCTTACATTGTTGCGAGGGGATTCAGGCCAGACGGGGTCTTCAGCAGCCAGGGCAATACTGCTCATGGCAATGACCAGCAGGATACACATCTCAAAATAACGTAGGGTACAGATGTAGTGACACGCCCGCCGAAACCTAAGATCAGACAAATATGTTTTTTCCCTAGCAAGAGTGCTATAAATATTATTAGATCTGTTTTGTAAATATAATGTATTTGTTTGTTTACTGTAAGTGTACATCTGTGTGCATGTGTTAGTATGTGTGCACTGCACTGAAGTGCTGTAGTTGTAATAGTAGATCAATTTTCCAGCCAAGATTCAGCTCTAAATCCAAAGATCAACAAACATGAATGACTCATTTAGCATAGGTGAGTGTATGTGCACATATTTGTAACCATCCCACTTACGGGTTTGTGGTGGACAAGATGAACATGGAGCTGTATGGAGGCATCGGCCTGGGTCCTCCTTCACCTCCCTTTTCATCGTCATCATCATCTTTGTCCTCTTTCGCTGGTAAAGGCTCCGTGTTGGCATTCTTATTGACTACATTAAAGAGGGAGAGAGGAAAGGGGAAGGAAGGGTTGAATAAGAAAGTTTGTTATTTAATGAAATAGTTAAAGATGAGAAGAGATAGTAGAAGAAAAGCATTCATTCTGCCCCTACCCTGCAGTATGGCATTGGTGGATGGAAAAATTGGCATGTCTACAGCTGTGTAGTCAGGGTGAGGCAGCCTGATGATGCTGTTGGCACGGTGATGTCCGATGTTCCCATAGCTATCTAATGTGACCAAACTCCCACGAGTCCCACTGTTAGCAAGATGGAGGGCGGATCCGAAGCCAGGGGCCACAGTGTGGTTGGCAACTGGATTCGCTGGGTGACCCTCGCTAGGTGGGGTAGAGCCAGAGACCAGTTTGGTATTCATGAGGTTGTCCATATCCTCACTGTACTGGCTATCCTGCCTGGAGAGGCTCTTTTGGATGGGCCGTGTGGTAGACAGGTTAGGGACACTGCATTCCCTGGGAAAGAGGAAGTGGGAGGAAAAAAAATGACAACAGAAAAAGAAAGTTAAGATGAAGGGAGGAAAGCAGAGAAATGAGGGCACGATATCCAAAGAAAGGTCATGAGAAATTGAATGACGTGAGAGGAGCACAGACAAAAATATGAGTACAGAGAAGAGATAAAGAGAATAAACTTTTTTTGGACCAGAGGACATCACAGACAAATTGGTGAAGTCAATATCCAAAAATGCCTTTAGTCATTTGCATTTGCATCATATCTATAACAAGGTGCAATGGACATACTTCCTTCGGTGCTGGCACATCCTCTTTCCCTCACCATCCGTCTGATTGCCATGACGATTTCTTCTTGGTCTCCTCTCACTGCCATCACCAGCTCCCTCCTGCTCTCCTCCTTCCCCACCTCCGTCCACCCCTTTGCTCTTGTGCCTCCCCGTTTTTCCAGCTCCTCCTCCACCATCCTCGTCTTCTGCATGCTTACGATGTGACCTTGGTTTCCTGTGTTCTGACTGCCCTCCTCCTCGACTGCCACTCCGGGTGTGGTGATGGCGCCTAGATGGCCTCTCCTCCAAGCCTGGCCCGGGAATCACTGTCGCATCCAGACGGACATGAGAGCTGTGGTGGTGGTGCTCAGCTTTCCGGCTCCGTCTGCTCTCTGTGGACTCTCCCCGCTCCAATGGAGCCCTGACTGGACCTGAGCCGCCTCCACCACCTCCTCCTACCTGGCCACCATGTTCATGGAGGCGTGCTTGCCTATGGAGCTCATCAGCGGGATGGTGCTGGCTGACGCAGAGGTCAGAATTGTTTGCAGTGGTCTTGTTGGTGTTATTGTTGCGGTTCTCATGAGGGTCAACCACCAAGGGTCGATCCAGGTGGGTCTTCATGTCTGGACGGATTTGCCGTGAGAAGTTAACCTGCACAGTGAAGACAGGATAAAGAGGCAGCACAGAAGTAGAGATTGAAGGTACAGGAGAAAAAAAGAGGATAAGTTACAGCATGAGGTTATGATTTATACTTCTCTCTAAATTAGGCAAAAAGTTTTATTGCAACTGTAGGTTATGGTCCCATTTGGTATTTTCCAGCCAATGTATAGATTACAGATGACAAATATACCACATATAAGCACTTGAATATATATAATTAAACACCAGGTAAGCAACATTTATATAAAATAAGTGGTCATCATCATCATCATCGCCATCACTTGTGTACACTGATAGCACAAGTCTAGAGGCCTTCGTTTTGCCTTGTCCTTTACATTGTTGTGCTCCTCCCTCCCTGTCCTTGCCTTCCAGCGGTCGTCAGGGTCCATCTCGTTATAGAGGGCCTCGCGGCTGGATGCCAGAGTCTGCTTCCTCAGCTCCTTGGTGCGCTGTTCCCACACAGACTTACTGATCCCCTTGTGGTTCTTCTGCTGCTCCTTACTGCAAAATGAAGCATGGTGGGGAGGGAGGAGACAGACAGCAGTGAAGACCTGTTTAAAGACATGTATTGCTGCGCATATATACACACAAAACACATGAGAATGATGTGAAAACCAACACCAAAAATATAAGTACATAAAATAGCCAGGACAGAAAGACACACTCGGGGCCACAGACATTTAAAGGGTCATTTGGCTGGACCTATACAACAAGGCAGCTCATCAGAACAAGGTTCTGGGTGTCTACACAGCTTGCCAAAGCACAGGGTAGGACAGCTCTACTTTGGTAAACCATGTGGGGACACAAAATGGAGGATGACACTGAGGCAAGGTCAATTGAATTGGTTATATTAATCAATCATTTACTCACTCAAACTGAAGTGTACACAATTTAATGAACATCTGTTATGCAGGACAAAAAGCCAGAATAGCACCCCAAAATCTCTACTGAGCTTAATTAAATAGTTGACAAAAAAAAGGATTCTGTTCCTTCCCTTATCTCGCAGGGCCAACAGTCAACCACAGTAAAGCCACAGCCATACTGCGAGGTGCAGGCAACAGAAAATGTACTCTCAAAAATAAGCCAACACAAATAACAGCTAAAAAAAAAAGCCAGGTATGTAATTTAAAAAAGTTGAGAACAAAGGGACAAGGAAAGGAGGGTGTTCGAAAACAGGAAAAGAAAGCGAGGAATGGTTGTAAAGTCAATAAACAGAAGGGATTCAGAAATGAATAAACAAATAAATAAATACCAGTCCAGAAAGGGGTCGGTAGCGTTGTGACACTCACTGTGTACTTTGTTGCTGAGGAGGGAAACAGCTGGTGAGTGAGATGGCACGAAAGAACAGAAGGAGGATTTCATTCCAAAATGGGCTATCCATTCACCATTTTTTTAAATAAAAAAACAGTCAAATAAAATCTGCTGTAATAACTGAATTGCTAAAATAAGTAAAATGTATTCCTGAAATGCAAAAACTGAACAGATATAAAGCAACTGTAACATTTTTGCCATAAAGATTCAGCATTTTGGAATGCAACCCTTCGCACACATACATACAAAAAACATGCGTACAAACAGACAGTCACACAAAGTCATCTCTGTAGTTTGTTCCATCTCTGAATCTAAGACAATCCTATTTATTTTCACTGTGCTCCTTTTTGCAATCTCACAAATTTCATCTTTCTTGCATCACTCACTCACCCTGCATGCCTACTGCTGTTCTGTCTTGATCATCATTCTTTGCAGCTTTTTCAATGTCTTTCTCAATTCCAAGCTGTTTCTCTGGTGTTCTTATTTGTCTGCATCTTTAATTTAAAATTTAAATTCAAATATATCCCACTACCTTTCTTCCAGCTAATGCCACTTTTGTTCTGCAAATACTTGCTTCTTTTCTTCATGGTTTTCCATTTGTCCATTTGCCCTTTCCTTGTTTCACTATTACGGGTCTAATTCCTCCTTTTTTATAGTTTTTTTTAAATAGCTTTAAATTTATGGTCCCATAAGTTTACCATATATGAGAGCATGTATGTGTCACTGTGATTTGTGTGCACATTGATAAAATAATGCACTTAAAAATATATTGTACTCATAAGCCAGTTCTAATGTGGATAAACCCTACTAAACTTTTTTAAAAATTCATGTGAATATGTCTATACGCTTTGCTATAGAGCCAACTAACAGCAAATGCACAGCAAAGCTAAAAAGAAACTAAAAGCTGGTTTAGCATCATTTCAAAACTATTATCACAAACTTTTGTGCATTAACAACTGAAAAACACAGTGGTAAACCTGCTTCCAGCCTTCTAGAGTAACAGCAGTAATCATTGTGAGAGTACCAGTTAGTGTATGTAGCCTTACTACTGATTTCCATGGGTGTTATGTAGCTTCCATGGCGGCCTCCTTCCTGAATCTACCATAGAATATCTTCTTAAGAGATTCTTCATGCACCACTGATGTCCCCAAGTTTAAAATCCATGCTTGGAAAACAAAGACTGTCTCCATAGGAATTTCAATGTCTTTTCTTTTTTATACTGCAGAAATAAGATATTAGGATTTACACTGATAAAGTGGGATGTAACGCACACTGCAGCCCTATATTCCTAGCATTACTCAAGAGTAAATTCAAATCTAATTCTCTAGTAGACTCTACTGTCTATTCTACTTTAGCTGCTTTTTCTAGGATTAGGCAACATGTAAAGACACCTGTCATATTTTCAATATACAGTACATCCTGGTGGCCAGTTTTATTGGGGAAGTAATTGGGCAAACAACCATAGCAAGTTTGCTGCATTATAATACTGTTTGGGCATGGAATGTAGCTTTTCTAGCTAAACACGTACACACACACTCTCTCTCACACACACATACACACACACACACACAGATACATATGTCTTGTATTGAAAAACCTTAATAGGACTCCCAGGTAAAATAAAGGTTACTGATACACAGACACAAATGTTCACAGCACAGTGAAGTACGCACAGCACACAGAGTCAGAAGAAGCACTGTGACATGAAATGATGAACATGTACTGTGTGAGCATGTGTATGTGTCTGTGTGCATAATTTTAATTCATAACATCTGTGTGTGTGTGATAATGTGTGTGCGTGTGTGATATAAAGAGGACATAGGCCAGTGTATCAAAGCAGTAAAGGTCAGAACTGTGTGTGTGTTGCGTGTGTGATATTTCTAAGCAGACTTGGGCTCCCCTGTTGTGCTTTTTTTAGGGACAGACTATAGTGAGTTGTGAGTCTCTGTACGCGCGCTTGTGCGAGTGAGAGTGTGTGAACTTTACCAGGAGTGAAAGGAAAGACCCCTGTGTATACAGAGAAAAGAGATCAAAGACTCTGACTCTCCTGACCGGAGGAGGGATGGCCCAGATCAATCAAACGCTGGCTTGTGTGTGTGTGTGTGTGTATGGGTGTGTGATTGTGTCTTTTAGCATACACAATAGAGTATGACCAAGAGAAATAAAAAGAAGAGTAGGATAAGCTGACAGAGAAGGAGAGAGAGGCAAGTATATGTATGTATCAGTTTATCACTAAATGTGTTTAATTGTGATTTGTGATTTTAGGAAAACAATGTCTACCTATGGATTTAAAAAAAAAAACAACTGGATGACCTTTTATTCCAAGTAAGGAAATTATTTGAAAGAAATGTGTTTGATATTGTATTGATGAACCAAACAATACTGAATAATAGGAAATAAAAGCTATTTTGTTGTGTTGTGTGATGTGAAAAGGTGGTGCAAATACATAAAAAAACTTCTTATGTAGTATTTCTGTGTACAAACTTCCCACCCCTGGTTTGCTGTGAATTTGTTATATTCTAAAATGAGAGAGAAAACAAAAGTGTACAAGTCGCAACAGTGGCAAGATTGTCCTTCTTTAAACGGAAATTACATCAAAGGTGATTTATGCAGTGTTTTCAAATGTCTGTGTGGTTCAAAACCTAAGTAACATAAGGCAGTGTGTTTGAGGTGGGTATTTTTGTGCAATTTTTTAAAAAATAAAAAAATTGCTCCACTGCTGGCAATTAGACTATCACCTGTGATGTATAAAACTATTTGCAATAACATCACCATTTTCTATACTGATACCTAATTAAGTGAGTCCAAATTTAAGAAATGACAGATTGTAAAAATCTTCATCCTAGAAAGTGTATTTGTTTAAGTGTAGTACAATGTGCTCTCTCCATGGTGCTGAATCTTGCATTGGCGCTTGTGTCCTAGTTGGTGAATGAGATTTCTTTAAAGCGTATGTGTAAATATGTCCTAATATTAGTGCCTGTTGGAAATGGAAACAAAAAATAGAGCGTAACAGTAATAGAGACAGAAACTCACGCTGCAATGGAGAGGTTGGCAGCAGACAGTGGGCTGACTTCAGCCACCTCCTTGGCTTTCTGCAGGGCGATCTTCTGACTGGCAGCCTCCTCTTCCTCCTGCTCATCCTGCAGAGAGAGATTAGGAAGGAAATCGAAATAAAGAGACAGAGGAGAACAGGGTTGTCAGCAGATGAAGTGGAAATAAAGAAAAGAAGGAAAAAGCACAACTCTTACATTTTTTGAATGTTCAAGGGAAAAAAACAGTAATGAGTTAAGTAACACTGGACTGTAGTGTACCTTGGTCAGTTCCTGTGCATTGGCCAAATTGTCTACAGCGATGGCCAAGAACACATTCAGCAGAGTGTCTGAACACGGAGTTAAAAGGAAATCCAGTAAGTGGGAGTTTGCTTGTATGCCTTTATACAGCATGCACATAAAGTCATTGACACAAGCTGTGTGTGAGTAGGCATCTGCATTTACATGGCTGTATATTCAGTCTAAGGTCAGTAACTACAACTATAATTTACAAAAAACAACTGCCGTCCTGTATGTGTGTATATTTTCCAAATGTTTTTTTTTATGAATGTGTGCTTCATTGCATTTTCACTGCTCAAGGGATACAGTTGCCAAAAAGTGTGAGTACGATGAAGAAGACAGAGAAGGCCATGCCCTTGTTGACTCCGCCCTGAGACTTGATGCCATCGTACATCACCATGTTCCAGTCCTCGCCCGTCAAGATCTGACCACAAACACACACACACACACACACACACACACACACACACACACACAAAGTCAGACAAGGCCATACCCACTCAAAGTGCATTTAGTGATTTGATGATTTATTGATGCTTTGATATAAACCTATTGACTTAACCATGTACACAAGCTTCACCATAATTATACTTTTAAGAAACTTATAAGAAACATTTTATATCATTTCCTTGTGTGCAAATCCTCTTTAGTCCTAATCCAGCCCTCCTCTTCTCACACCATTCTGCTCCCCTCCCTCCCCTTCATACCATACCCTCTGCTCACCTGGAACACTGTCATTATTGCTGCAGGGAAGGTATCGAAGTTAGTCGGAGGAGTGCCATTTTCAAAATTAAACCTATCAGGAAGAAAAAAAAACAAATAGGAGAGAGAGATGGATGAGAAAAGTGTGAGGGAAAACACAGAGAAGGAGTGAAGGTAAAAATGGGCAATCAGAATGAGAAGCATTTTACAGGCACAACTCTTTTTTTCTGCATTTCTAAGAGACTACTTGAAAAATGACTTATGCAACCTGGCAATTAACAGTAGAAAACTGGACTGTTGAAAGAGAAGGAGAAGAGAGAGAAACAGAGAGAGAAGGCAGGTTTAAAGGAGATATCACTGACTGTCCTCCGAAGAGCTGCATGCCCAGCAGGGCGAAGACAACTATGAAGAGGAAGAGCAGGAAGAGCAAGCTGATGATGGACTTCATGGAGTTGAGCAAAGAGACGACAAGGTTACGTAAAGATGCCCAGTACCTGACGAACAGAGACAACAAAGTGTTTAATTGGGGTTTATATGACTGTAATACTATGTCATTTATATAAATATAAGAAATAATTGACACTATAATCCAAAAGACTCACTTGGTGACTTTGAAGATCCTTAATAACCTGAGAGCTCGTAGCACACTGATGCCAAATGATGTGCCCGGCTGGACAATGGACCACAGCACTTCAAATATACTACCACATATCACCTGAAACAAGTTAAACAGATATCTCAGAACCACATCTGTTTCTAGCAGGACACACTGCTGCCACTTTGGTGATATTATGATATGACCATATATGATATGACTATTTACAACATGAGATACAGTAGAGATAAAAGGAAAATAGAGTCAGAATGATGCAATCGTATTTTGCCATTGTACTAATTAATTGTAAAAAACAAACAAAAAAAAAAAACAAAACTACAGTATCTGCCTGCGGCTGGAAATGTGTGGTGCTGTGAGTGTATTTATTAATTACCATATAGTCAGATCTATATTCTATCTTACCCATCCCATTTACACTTCGAGCTGCTGCACAAAAGGAACTAAAATAGCACTTGTAGATGTACACGTACTCCGTGTCACGTGTGAAGGGAGTGCTGGCGCCTGCTTATGAGTTTGTGCTCGTGTGTTCATGTGGGGGTGTGTCCCCAAGTGCAGTGGGACTCACAATGCAGTCGAAGCAGTTGAAGGAGGAGTTGAGGTATGCCTGTTTGCCCAGGCCATACATCTTTATAAACATCTCCGACAGGAATATTCCCAGGAAGATTAATTCAGCAAAATCTACACGGAGAGAAGAAGACAAAAATAACTGAGAGGATATCATCCATCCCTGTATCCTTTAACCTGTACCTGGAAATTGTTCACCAACACACCCATCTATCAATCAATCCATCCATCCATCCATCCATCCATCCATTTAAGTAAGTATCTGACATACAAAATGCTATTTGGTAATTTGTGTTTTAAAAAAAAATGCAATTTGTATAATAACATATCAAATTATTCTATTAAAAGATAATAATCCATTTATTCTAGATTTGTATCCTGAATCACGTGAGGAAAGTATGAACCAATTTATATTCAATTCAGACACATCTTTATCCTTGTCTTGTAGCATTTTTCACTAATTTCCATCACCAATTGCTTTACCCTGGAATACAATCATCTGGTTTCAAAATTTAGTTGTTCATTGTGTGTCTGTACGTGCATTTGTGTATTTGTGTGTACATGTACAAAAAAAGAGAAAGAAACAGCAAGAATTTGTGTGAGAAGAAGGTATTGTGTGTTTGGATGTGCTTATGTTAACTGGTTGGGTCAGCTCTTTCATGGATTTAGTCATAAGAATTTGCTCACCCACTCCTTTCCAGTAATCTGTGATGAGAGTATTTGTGCATCTGTGGAGATTATCTGCGCATGCTTGCATTATGTATGCCTGTATCCCCCTCCCTCCTACTCACATAGAAAATCTGAAAGTGGCTCCGGCTGGTCATAGTGCACTACAGCCACACACAGCGTGTTGAGGCCCACTAAACACAGTACGGTCCAGTAGAAAGCCTGGGACTTAACGACGTGTCTGATAAGGAAGCGTAGACGTCGCTCCCGCCGCTTGAAAGTTGATCCTTCCAGCTTGGAGCTCTTCAAGCTGGCACGGGCAAACGGTGACCCTGAAAGGTTAAGCAAGGCACAAAGTATAGTGTTAGCTTCATGGTCCTAATTATATGCGTTCCCTAGTTACATAATGTTCAAAATATACCTTAACTACATAAAATATCAAGAAAACCTTTGGGTCTTAAAAGAAAACCGGCAGAGCAACTGCTTTGGATGAGAGGGGAGAACAGTGAAGCACAGGAGAGGGAAGGAGAGGGAAGGAGAGGAGGGTCAGGTAATGCTGATATGCAAGATAAGATAGCATCTGTATGTACTGTACCTGTGGTTTGTCTTTGAGAGAGAGAGAGAGAAAGAGAGAGAGCGTGCATGTGTGTGTGTGTGTGTGTGTGTGTGTGTGTGTGTGTGAGAGAGAGAGAGAGAGAGAGAGAGAGAGAAAGAGAGAGTGAGTGAGAGTATCTTACCCACTGCCAGATCTCCCTCCCCTTCCTCTGGGTTTAGAAGTTCAGCTTTGCTCTTATGGTTCTTTGTAGCTCTCCTACGGGAGCCTGTAATTGAAAGAACAGTGCTGATGTTGACTCATCTATGTTGGATGTGTTAAATTCATTAGTAATATTTTAGAAAATCACACAAACACAGTACAAAGAAATCAGCAAATGTATACCATCATAATCATTTTCATTTTCATCATCTGCCAAGATGACCTCTTCTACAAAACACAAAGGAACAGAAAGGTTAATACAGTGTAAAGCCACATTAAATTTATGTTTACAACTTCCCAAATATCATGAGGCAATGCCTACAGTCGAATATCTATGAATCATTTTTTGATCATCAGTTTTCATTTCTAATTTTAATTAAAACTGGAAATAAAGTCTTTGGGCTGCACCTGTGCTTTTCACTCATCCCTCCCTCCCCTGTTTTTTAGTTTCCTTGTTTTTATGTAGATTGTCTTTTCAAGAAGATCAAAGCTCTGTCCTTTATCTGCCCCTTTATCTCCTCCTTCCAATATCCACCATCCAACCCTCCATCCCTCTTATCCTCTCTGCATCTTTTCTGCCCTCACCAGATGGGCGACAAGACAAGAGAAAGAAAGAGAACTACAAGTAAAAGGTGGATCTTCTCTAAGTGTCATTAATCTTTACCATGGCACTGTAAATCTAAATAAAGGATGTTAACATATATTTATAAAGTTCAATGGCTTTAAATCAAGTTTGTTTGTTTAACATTCTGAGGATAGCACATTAAACCTCCTCAGTAGGTTCCAGCAGTCACTGAGATATTGAATATGTATAACGTGACAACCAGGAGATGACATCACAAATAGGGTGGATAGAAAGAGCAGAACAGGAGAAGTATACAGCAGATACATTATGAAGCTTGTCTGATAATTAAAGTCACATAACTGATTTTGTTTGTGAAATCTTTGCGGCGAGACTATTCAAATGTATCTGCCGTTAACCCTGTGAATGATCATTGCTTCTCGACTCTCTCTATGGCACGCTTTTTGCCTCAGCTTTGAGAGTTCGGCAGTTCTGAGCAGCTATAAACGCGTCTGTCTTCAGATGTAGTCCAACAACACAACATAGTTAGTTTCAAACATACTCTGGTCTTAATTCAACATAGATTATTTATGTTAGCTGACTGAGAAACAGGCAGTCCAAACATGCCTTAGAACAACATTTTTATGGTTGTACTGTATGTGTCTTTGTATGTGAACATTTACAAATAAATGGCACACATATACTGTACATACCAGCTTTGCAGATCCACTCCAGGTAACCATTCAGTTCCCTTTCAATCTGCTGCTGTCTTCTGAGCTTCAGGAACTCACTTCTGTTCTCCACACGTTCTCTCTCTTTGGCAAACTCCCTAAAGTGAAGAACAAAACACACAGACCACACAAATTTAGTGAATGCTTTTAATGAAGATGCCTTCCTCCACCTTACATTTAGGTTTAACATACTGTACATACAACAAACTACGAATCATGAAATTTACAAATTGACAAACACACACAGGGCAACACAAATTAAGACCCTTACCCTGACAACACACCCAGCACCAGGTTAAGCATGAAGAAAGAGCCGATGATGATGAGGGGGATGAAGTACATCCAGTTCCATGCACTCCCTGAGGCATCGTTGCTCTGGAAACAAACACACACAGACATCAGACAGAGTAATCAATGCTTTGCTCATCGCCTCTGAACTTTATATAATAGCATCTAAGCTAACAGAAGCAATGCTTTGTTTATTAAAGTGAGCACTGGGAAACACAACTCAAAATGACCAAAGATTTGCTCAGTTGAGACATGGGACTGTGTGTTTGAATGTGTTTCCATCAAAAGAAGAGTAGGCTCTGGGCAATGATGGCATATGTTTTGGTCAGTCTGCTGAAAGTTAAGGGTATCTGTCCAAATGAAGGTGCATTCGTTTGCATCCATGTACTGCAAAAAAAAGATCTGGAATAAACATAATGTGAGAAAATTTTCCATCAACACTTATCAATATCATTAAAGGTCTGGACAATGCGGCCATTAAAATGATGGAGGCTAGTTCACTCAAAAGTGCTATCCACTGCCACTGGAAGTATAAACAACAGCAGGGCTGACATGGTTTTGCTTTAAGTCATCTCAATAAGTAAATGCATATCTGCCACTCTATTTAGCTGAGCAGAGTAAATAATGTATAACAAATGCTTTGCGTTCTCCCTCTCTGTCTCTAACATCCTCTTTTACCCTTTCCCACCTCCAGACCACCTCTTCTCTTTACCAATTTGTGCTCTCTTTCTCACAGCCTTCCTGCCTTTCCTCCTGCTCTCCTCCTTCCTTCATTTTTCCTTCTTCCTGCATGTAAGCTGGTATTGCCGCTGTGCACCCAATGTACCGCAGACCCTTTTTTCTACCATTAAACTTTTATCACTCCCCTCCCCAGCAGCTGCAAGAATAACTTCGGCTGAACAGGCCCTTTTAAATATAGAGCAGCACCGGGAAGGAGGGACGCAGGGAGAGACACACAGAGTGAGAGGGACAGACAGGAAGGAGGAAAGGGATGAAGGAAAGGGAAGAGAGAAAAAAAGGGAAAAAAAAGAAGAAAGAAAAAGAGCAATGGAAAGAATAAGATGGATGAAGAGAGAGAGAGAAGAGATGAGAAAAGAGATGACTACAGTAACACTCAAAGACCCTCGTCTAGTCTCCATAGCAACCGTTGCCACTGACAGCAGGGAACTATTCAGTCTTGGGCATGAGTGATGACACTGTTAGAGACCTAGTACCCATTTTATGGACAGACACACATTGTGCACAGGTAAAAATGACTGATGTTTCACCACATTAGTTTTTTGTATTTTATAAGAGAAAACTCTTGGGTGGTTTGGTCATGAAGCCTATTTGAAGACTGTGGATTGAAAATATTATTGCAACTAGTGACAGAAATTTTGGACAAACATGAGACCTAGGTTCAGCTAGACATTTTTTTCCCTCCAGATATTGTGCAGCAGTTTTATCCACATAAAACGGTCAACAAACATGACAATAATGGAAAAACTAAAGTCAGGCACAATCCCTAAAACAGGGTCCATATGGCAAACAACGCTAACCTTAACTATCAACAAGCAACCAGCAACAAGCTGATACATTGGATGGTTAAAATAACGGCTTACAACTAGCTTCTTATTTGGTGATATTCTATATGACAGATAGCTTATTTGATGCAACATGTTTCAGATGTCACATCCACCCTTTGAACTCTGATTCATTTCTCAGCTCCATGAAAGCAGCTCTAGCCAATGTTTCTCTCTGCTAGCTTCATCGCAGAGGCTGCGTTTGTTTTTACTCCAACAGGAGTGGGTGGCAAGTTGATGGTCGCTATGTGTTAACAGAAAGCAGTGGTGCTGCCATGAGGATGCAATGTTTCAGCATAAAACTAAAATAAGCAATCCTTGCCCAGTTTGAGTGCACTAACAGATGCACCAACATAATTGAGAGGTAGGTAAACAGCATTGAAGTGTGTTTACCCGTCACTACAGGCCCGACAAAGACTTATGGGTTTTGTATTCTGAGATGTCATCTTATTCACTCGAATGATCCTTGCTATTCTCCCCAAAACCTATAGGTACAAAGACCTGCAACTTACTGGTTGACTGGTTTCTAATTTCACTTCAACAGTAACCTTCAATTTATTTAATCCCTGCTTTACTGCATGTTTCTTGGACAGGCTGAGGTGGCTAATAAGCTGCTCACTGATTGTGTGAGTGTGTTCCAAACTTTTCAGCAGTACATACATAGTAGAGCAGCTCAGTCCAGCCCTCCATGGTGATACACTGGAAGACGGTGAGAATAGCAAACAGGATGTTGTCAAACTGGGTGATGCCATAGTTTGGTCCCAGCCAGTATTTTCTGCACATGGTGCCCTCAGGACACAGCCGCGACGGAAGCTCTGTCCCACATGGATACTCCTCTCGGATCTCACCTGAATATCAGTGAAATTGGGGAGGTGTTTCAAAACAAAAGGTAGGCAAATGCAAATATGTAGTTTTTTTTTATGAATAATGAGTGCTATTGACTCAGAATATGACTTTGGTCCTCACTTACTACTGCTTCCTGAGGGTATTTAACAAACTGGAATTAAATATGTAAAGGAATTAACTGGCTACATAAATTAACCAACCAAATTCACATTCTTTGCACCAGCAAAAGTTGGCAAAATTACAGAGATATTGGCCATGAATGTACAAAAATGGATATAATATATACAGTCTATAATCTGTGTAAGCTACCAAACACTGAAGATGTTATTTTGTTCAACTAAACTGCATTTCTAATTTTAGCACTGTGACTATCAAACACACACACACACACACACACACTCCTTTACCTGTCTGATTGTCAAAGCAGGTTTGGTGGAATTTGCCCATGTAGAACTCGAGGCCAATGATGGCGAACATGAGGATGGCAAAGAAAAGCAGGAGGCCAATTTGTAGCAGAGGAATCATGGCCTTCATGATGGATTTGAGCACCACCTGCAAGCCTGGAGGACACAATGTGTACAGTATTAGAGTTTATAGAAGTATTATTATCTATTATCAATTTTTACTTTTTGTTAACGTTTAGAATGAGGAAAAGGGATTTAAAACACAAACAGCTACAACACTTCCTTCCTCTAAATCGTTAGCAGTTAAACTTTATAAATCACTTTATGGTCTCCACTACCTGCTGTTCCCTTTTGTCACTGGTTGATGTGAGTGTCGCCATAATGATAATAATGGTTTGAAACTGAAAAACAAAATAAATCCTATGTGTTTCTTAATTCAGACATTACCACATTAGTTAAATAATGTAATAATAATTTTAAATAGTTATGATAAATTCAACATAAGAGACGCAATAAGACCATCGGTTAATGAATTCCTTTTTTGATGACATAACATTTAGGGTCAGAGTATTTCACATTTATGTTGAATTTAGCATTTGTTTTTCACATTTCACATCCTCTTAATAAAAAAAGACTGTCACACACTTAAACCAGGATTCTGAGAATACACTATTAACCATTTTGCTGCACCTAGTGGAGGAGGGAGCCTAGTGCACACTGCAGCGTGTGATGGAGGGATTCAACATATAATATCGTCAGTAAAATGCTACACATTTAATTGAGGTAAAAAAAAAAAAAATCATACCTGAGGTTTAATTTTTCCCCAAATATGTTTTCTAAGAAACAAAAGATCTCAAAGGCTACATTGAATAATGATAATTTAATTCCATGCCAAATGTTATTTTGTGGAAACTGGTCACACTTTTCAATTCACATATCAGAATTGAACTCTATATTGATTTGGTTTCCAAACGAAGCTTAGTGTCTTTTATGATGAGTAAGCCTCGTTTGTCTGTTCAGCCCTGTAGTGGAGACCAATCTATTAATAACACTGCAGTTCTGCTGGAGCGTTACTGCCACTATAACATTTAAAAAAGGAGGAGAGAGTGCATAGAAGAACCACTTTTGTTGGAATACTTTGGGTGCATTATGCAGAACAACACAGAAGCTGCATAAAACCTTGACACAAAATGCTTCTCTGTGCTATTTTGATCCTCCAATGAAACCTAAAGCTGTTCTGCACTTGTCGTTTTTTTCAACTGTTATGGAATAACAAAGACAACGTTTGGCATAATGGGTGGAGGGCAGCAAAATTTAAAAATAAAAGCTTTATTTTGCAGTGTCATAGTTCATTCAAATGAAGAGTTTTGACTTACTGGGAATACCGGACACCAGTTTGAGGGGCCTCAACACTCGTACAGCCCTAAGGGTCCGCAAGTCGAAATCCGAACCCACGGTGGACAGGATCCTAAAAAGAATGAGACAAATGCACAGAAGTGTGCGCAGGGAATCAATATTTAAGCTAGTCGAGCTTGTCGCTGTCAGTCAACCTTTCTCTGTCTCTTGCTCTTTCTCTTTCTCACACACATTCACAAACTCATGCCAGGTCATTACAAGCAACTGGGTGAGCGCTATATGTAAATCCTGTAAGAGCTGAGCTGATCAATAGAGCTGACAAGTGAAGTCGGACAGTGAAGTGTATCAGGGCGAGAGAGGGATGAGCTGAAGGGAGAGTGTTTTATATCGGTATGACAGAGGAACTACAAATTGAAAAAGGAGGAAGATGGAGTGATGGGAAAGATGACAAAAAAGAGAGTGAGCGCAGAAGAGAGAGAGAGACAAAGAGAGACAGAGAGAGAGGGGAAAAAAGGCAAAGAAAAAGAAGGAGCATTTGTAGATGGTGTGAATCAGAGATGCTGACTTGCTTATTTCTGCCTATTTTCATTCTTTGTACATTTAAAATGTTTCTCTTCAAGCCATAGCCAGACTGCAGAGTAAATGTGTTGTGGTGTGTATTACAGCACCTGCATCACTACTCATCATCTGAATAAAGAGTTGTAAACAGTATGCGTGTGTATGTGTGTAGTTGAGAGGGTTAAGATGTTCCCTTGCGCCGCCAGACTTCCAGTCAGTCCCTTCGTCTGACGCACACTGTGAATCATCATCCTTCCCACTTCTCTCTCTCTTCTCTCTCTCTCTCGCTTTCGTTCAGTCTCTCTGACACATTTCCAGTTTCCTCTGTTTCACTAAGAGGCCCAGTGACACAGCAGAGCCTTAATCACAGGTTTGAAGTCAGCCTGCTTTGCTTAGAAACCTCCAAAATTGGCAAGCAGGGAGAAGTAACACTGACCTAGGATGTATGGGTGATGGTATACTGAACTGTACACTCTGAATGCAGTACTGCACTACCTGAAAGCCCCACGGTTGTACTGTAGGTGCTCCATCACCAGTGTAGGCTAGGGTCCTTGTAATGACATTGTGTGATATCAAATGCCTCATAAGAGGCTGACTTGTAAACTGAGAGGTTCCCGTTTGGTCACGAGGCAACACTGTACTTTCAGTTGTGTGTGTAGCTTAAACATTATAGCTAAGTGCCCTTGAGCAACTTACTAAATCCTATAGTCTGACATCTGCAGGGAAGTAGAAAACATCAAGAATTCAATCAAATTATAGCTAAACCTATAAATTACATGAGATTTATCTGCAGATGTTAGCTTATCACCAGTATATTGGTATCAGTGTATGTGGTGGCCAATAATTAAGTCTTGAGTTGAGTGTTTGTCTACCAGACACTAATAAGTTTATTTTTCAGCTGTTAAATGCCCCACTCAGTACATCCATTGTAATTAGAAATAACATAATTTAAGGGATCCTTATCAAAAATGTGTGGTATGCACAAATGAACATATACGGTTATGAAACATCAACAACAGTATTGGCCTCAGTCTGGTTCCAATACAGCCTCCTGTAGTGCTGTTAGTTGGTAGGATGTCTTAAAAATGTTCTATCCCTTGATAGCAATCAAACTATTTACATGAAATGTCCATGCTTTGTCTGTATAGTGCTATTTAGAGGGTTTTAGGATTACTAGCTTTGTGTTATTCATGTTGGAACATAAATAATATTACTATGCGTTGACTGAGTGTTGTATGCTAGATACCCTTAATAACAATTATATTATTGTGAACTCAGCTTCACAGGGAGGTCAAAGTGCATGCTCAGCTACACAACAGCCCCCCTGGAGCAAGGATTTAGGGCCATATTTTCTAAGGCTTTTGGAAAAGTGGGAGCATATAATATTAAAGCTTAATATTTACGCTATAGATGGGGGTACGTGGGTGTGAATGAATGAATGAAATGTGTGGAGGAACAGTAAAATGCTGCTGACAGTTGGATTTTTCTAAAGGTAATAACCTGCTTATATACCTAGAAATACAGAGTAAGTATATCATTTTCTGCATGAATAAACATACACACACATACACATACACACACACACACACACACACACACACACACACACACGTGTTTTCATATACATGTGTACATGACAAATGATGATTATGATAATGATAACAATGCGAAGGATGATGATGGCAAGAGTGATAAAGAATTCAATTTCTAAACAGCATCCACCGTCACAAACAGTGTCAGGCCGATGAAGCAGTTCCTCATTCACACCGTCTCCACGGTTACTGGGCCCTTTCTCATTCATAAGTGTTTCCATGGCAACAGGGACCTTGGTTCATTGATAGAATCTCTGTATCACCTTGGTAACAGGGCCAAGGGAGGAGACTGATTGATTGTTTTTTTCTTCTTCTCTCCTCTCTTTAATGTAAATGTATCACAACTCACATTGACAAACACATGTATGCATATTAACATACACATAAGATGGACAAAAGCACATCTGTACAGCAAAAGGACACTGCTGGTTGAAGATCAAACATATTGAGAGAGAATGATGTTATTCACATATGCATATTGGAAAGTAGGTCATTTGGTATAACCAATAGAAAACAATGTCTTCTTTATCAGAGACAGATGCTGTCTACAGTACCACTTATACACTTAAAATACACACACAGACACATACAACCTGTACTTTATGCAGAGGAACGCAGATGATTAAGGAATCACATTAAGCAATATTACTATTACACAATCTCCCCACTGACCTCGTCTCATGGGAATCTAACTATTATACAAACACAATTTTTTTGCCTGCTCTCTCCGTCTGCTTTCCTGCTGACTTCAGCTAAATGTGGCTAATTAGCTCGGTCCACATCACTGACCAAATCACTTCATCTCTTCTCCAAACACTCAACTTATGTTTCCTTATCTACATGCTTTCCCTTGTTACTATAATTAAACTATCTCATATATAATGTATCTGCATTATTATAAATGTTCACTTATATTAATATTTTCTGCATTTGCATAAGCAAAGGTGTTAAGATTACCAATAGCCCATTATTCATTTTAATGACATGCCATTTAACTCTATGTAACATCAAAACTGATGAAGAAATGGCAGCCTCATGTTAGACATTTTAAATATAGTGCAAATCTGGACAATGACACAACTGAAGGTAATAGCTGTTGTAATCATTTTTCTGATTTCACAATCCTACTAAAATGACAAAGGAGGGCATAGAAGACCATTTTGTTTTTTTAAAAGGTAAAGATCATTATTATTTTAGTCAATATTTCACTGTAAACATAGATTTTGATTGACTGTAGAGTCACTTAAAGGACCTTCCTTGCTTTTTTCCTTTCTTCCTAAACTTCTCTACACCAGTCATATCAAATCGAAAAGAACCTCAATGAGGGTTCAAGAACAGAGGATACAAGGCATGAATGGCTGTAAACTAAGCCTAATTGGACTAATAATCAATGGCAGACATAAAAAAACTAGCTTAGGGCCAAATCACTCAGGCAATTTACTACAACATAGGTCAACACACACACACACACAGGCACAGAAACACGGGTGCACACAAATCAAGTGACATCCAACAAGGTTGTAGCGTGAATAGCTAATCAGACATGTTAAGTGTCATTTGTGTGTTTGTCTGTGTATGTGTTTGTCTGTGTATGTGTTTAAAGAGAGCGCCTGCAAGTGCACTAGGAGTGAGGAGGAAATGGAAAGGAATGTTTGAAGTGGAAATGTATGTGTGTATGTGGGGGAAGTGTGTGTGTGTGTGTGTGTGTGTGTGTGTGTGTGTGTGTGTGCATACACACACTGGTCAGTGTGTTATCAAAGGTTTCGGCCAGAGGTGCGTAGAAAGGCCAAGTAGCCTTTCATCTTCAAAGAGCTGCACTGGGGGGAAAAAAACACCACCGCCATTCAGAGAGCACAACAAAGAATGTGTGTGTGTGTGTGTGTGTCTGTGTCTGTGTTAACGATGGGTGATATGGCCCTAAAATAATATCACAAAATTTCAGGGTATTTCTGCAATAATGATATTCTTGACGATAGGAGAAAATACTCCTCGCTGGATTTTTGTCTCTCCTCATACACAATTGGTTGCTTCTGCTTGACGTAGTGAAATAGGTTTGTTTAAATGGCCCCTTTTGCTGTTACAGTCTTCTTGCACTTCTTACATACCACTGTGGTTTATTTTACATCTGATCTTTTGTAACCAAACCACTTTCACACTACTGAAGTTGTTCCTCTTTTTGGAACTAACTAGTAGCAATGTCACTTTAGCTTTCAGCCATGCTTGTTGTTGATGATGTCATGACACAGACAAGTCGAACTATTGCCATTATAGTGATATTAATTTTTTTCATCATATCAAAAATTATACCAATATTATTGTGAATGATACAATATGGTACACCCCTAGTGTGTGTGTAAATGGGAATTTACAGTATATATAGTGCAAATGATGCAATATATTCTCTGTTGCTACACCGCAATGCAACATCCACTTTTGCTCCAAAATGGTAACAAAACAGCTGAGTGAAGGAACATGAAGACTACTGGGTGTTTTTGTGACTGTTCTTTACATTGAAAAACAAGTATTTTGATCACATGAAAAATCTTTGCATTAGTGATTCACAATTGTTCCACGATAGTGTTAATTTCATAAAAGTTGCACAGAAATTTCTAAATTCTTCTTCTGTTCTCTACATAGTATGTCCTCTACCTCCATCCTGCCAATTTGTCTTTATTTTTAGTTACTTTTACATTTTTCCTTCACAGTCCTTATTCTACTTGAAAAATAGTGCCTCATGATTACGCATGACTCTTTAGAAATATAAAAAATGCAGTAGTAGTTGACAAAAAAATAAAACATTAGAGATGGGTTGTCATTAAAGACATGGGCATTAATAACATCTGGACATCAACTATGCACCAGCACCAGCGATGCTTGTGTCTAAGGGAGAAACTGACAATTTAACAGCTGTGTCATACTTGCTTATGGGGGTTTCACTATGAAAACATTCAGATTTCCTACTATAAAACACAGGGGGATTATGTGAGACCAGGCATTTACTGGAAGGTTTAAGGACTGCCTCGCTTCCTTCTGCTCTACCTCACTTCCCTCCTCTCTGCATCTCACTACACCCTGCTGTCTCACTGACACTTGTCTTCTCACTCCTCTTCTCTCTTACAGTCACTCTGTTGTGCCACGCTGAGATGAGCTTGGCTTCATGATTGCTCTTATTAAAGCATAAGGACATACTGCCAGACTGAGTATGTGTATGTGTGTGTGTGTGTGTGTGTGTGTGTGTGTGTGTGTGTGTGTGTGTGTGTGTGTCAGCGCGAGAGAGAAAGAGAGAGAGTTGAGCAGAGGGCGGCAATCTAGTTTCACTGGTGCTTTGTCAGCAAAGATGAGAAAGGTTTATATAACCCACGATGCTCTCCAAATCACCATATGCACACACACAAACACGCAGTGACCTCAACATATTAATCTGTGCCAGCACTCCCACACATTAATTTCACTGGATACAGTAGCCTAAAGTAACCCAGTTTTACTATGTGACTTGCTAACTGAGGAAATGTCACAAGACACAGCTGTTAAAATGCATTAATTTACTGTAAGTCTCTCTGTTTTAGTAGATAGCGTAGCGTAATGTGAAATTTGCTAGATTGGTGACAAAAAAATGTGTGTTTCTGGAATTTGAAAGAGGCAGCAAAAATTAGTTCTTAAGCTTTTAAACAATCTTACAGTCCAACTGAAATTATATTTAGTCATCGCTGTAGTGAATAGTTTTTGTATTAATTAAAGGAAGAAAAAAGGGTCTTAAGGGAATATCAGAAATACTGCTTTTCTGTCTCAGCAGCTGGAGGGGCGTGTCAGTGTCTGTGTTTGATTGGCAGCAGCTGATAGACTGAAAAAGTAACACATTCGCTTACGTGTGTAGATAGCAGTGGTACTGAAGAGTAAGGATCACCACACCAGCATCTAACAGGTACAAAAAGTGACACTTGCAGCTACCTTTACACACTGTTTAATTAGCTGCAGTTGAGCAGGTAGCTCCAGCTAGCTAGCCTGCAAACTGACGAAGTTTGTTTACTTTTACAGAGAACTAGCGGTATTGCAACAAATTAATGCAAACATAAGGGGCCATTATGAAACAAAAAATATCAAATGTAAATTTCTCCCTTTTGGTTTCTGATTTTTCCTGAGTTAAAGAGCAGGTGTGTGTGCTGTAACAGAAAATACCATGCAATTTAATTTTAGCTGGACTATAATGTAGTGGGGCAATAGAAAGTTTGAGACAACATTAGCTTTGTGCTTAGCTCAACTGAGGGAATTCTGACATCAACAACATTAATTTGTAGACATTTAATACGTATTGTCCTCTTATCATTAATCCATCACTCATGCAATCACATTCATCTTTAAACATAAACTGTGCCCATACACCAGCATGTGACACAAGATATCACCACACAGCCTGCAGCACTTACATAAGAAAGAAAGCTTACTGTGTCTTCAAAGAGAGATGTTTGATGGAAGGACATTTGCCAGTCATATAGATGGATGGATGAAAAGACGGGCACATATGTGAATCATCTGACTTTGACAAACAAGCGCAGTTTTTCTATACAACTAAAATATAAAATGTAAGCTATTTTTTTTTAAATTTTTGTCCCACCAACCTATCACTTATTAAAGGATCAGTGTGTAGGGTTTAGTGGCATCTAGCGTTGAGGTTGAAGATTGCAACCCACTAAATACTCCTCCCCTCTCCCTCCCCTCCTAAGTATGTAGGAGAAGCTACGGTGGCTGTGAGACTCACAAAAAACGCAAAAGGCCCTCTCTAGATCCAGTGTTTGGTTTGTCCGTTCTGGGCTACTGGAGAAAAATGGCGGTGCAACATGGCGTCTAAGGTAACAAAAACACAATGATTCTTATTTTTTCATGGGATGATACTAATGAAAATATATTTAGGAATATTATATTCAATTTCTGCCAATAGATACCCTAAATCTTACACACTGGTCCTTTAACTCTGGTCCTTTTCTATGATCTCCTACATTTTTTTTAATTTCTTACACTAATCCAATCGGTCATAGTAACTCTATCGTGCTAATCCAACCTTCCCTTCTAATTCCAAATGAGAGATTTTTTTTAGCATCATACTCAGCATTTAGAGCTACCCACATCTTCATTGTCTGTCTTACATGATCTCTGTTCTGCTGTCAAAGCTGTACAAATCATGATTTGAGCGGTTTTCTTCTTGCACATTGCCTCCTTCATTTCTTTCCCATTGCCTACCACCACTTCTTTGTCACTATCTGTGATCCTCTCCCCTTCTCTCCAGTCTCTGTTCTCTCTGTGCCCCCCCCCCCCCCCCCCCCCCCCCCCCCCCCTCCGTGTTGTGGTGACATTTGTTAACTACCCAGGATGCTGCCTGCCTGCGGTTCTGCTCTGTGATCTGACTGCTGCCTTACCCAAGATGGGGCTATTCATTAGGGCAAAGGAGAGAGGGGAAGGACACTCACAATAACACATACGCACATACACACACTAAAACACATGACAAACCACTTAATTTTGTTCAGCTGTAGTTGAATGAAGCAGAAGGAAAACTACATCTGATTCTGAGCTCATGTTTTCATAACAGAAACTAGATACTGTATGTGTGTGTTTGTAATGGTTATCTATGGACTCCTGTCTTATTTGCTTGCCACTTACCCTGTGAGCACCACCACGAAGTCCATGACATTCCATCCATTTCTCAAGTAGGAGTTCTTGTGGAAGGCGAAACCAAGTGCCAGGATCTTTATTCCAGACTCAAAACAGAAGATCCCTATGAAGTACGGCTCTGTATCATCCTGAGGAGAGAGAGAGCAAGCGAAGCAGGAAAAGATGGAGAAAAGAAAGAAGCTTAAGAGGGGTGGAGAAAGACCGAGATAAAGAGTGAGACAGCTATCAGTAGATACATCAGTTTATGTTGAAGGGGTTTTCATAAATGTGTGTGAACTGTGTATTCACTTTGTCTTTTGTAACTTCATAACTGCATATGTAGCTTTATTATCATATTTAAAAAAAATGGATATAACATTAGTATTTCTTTGTGTGTGTCTTATATATTATGTGTGTACAGTATATTCCTATGTTATCTGTGAGAATGTGTGTTTCTCATATGTGGAATGTGTTGTAGTGCCCAGAACATTTAGATTATTGTTTTTTCAAGATCAAAAAAATCTGCCTCTTCTAGTAAAGAAGCTGTGTGCACCTCCACCGAAATAAAATCAATAAGGTGTCAGATCACTCACCTGATTTAATTATATTTACATATGGCTCTCACATACTGTATCATGTCTGTGTAACTTACCAGGCGTTCAGACAGCGGTGTCTTGTCCCCATCAGGCAAGTGTTGTTCCAGGGCCAGGACGATGCAGTTGGCAATGATGGTGGCTAGAATCATCCACTCAAATGGAGTGAGGAAGGTCAGTCAAGGAAAAAAAACACCTCTCAAGACATAAATCTAAACAGTTTAACAGATTAAATACACAACATTTAAAGAATACTTTATAACATTCCAACAAGAGTTACAGTTATCACAGTATATTAGCCATGTTGTGCGAGGCCATTGATTAAGCTAAATAACACATCAATTAAAAAATATTTCTAGCTCAGTGTACCTGTCAAACGTTTGTTTGCTATGTTTGGCATGCATATCAGTATTATGTTAATTACTAATTGATGTTTGTTGAATTAGGTCGGTGCTTTTGTGGGGATGCAAATCATGTGATCAACCAGATGGCCAAAACTTAAAGGTACACAGCCAAAAAGCAGATCTGACATTCTATTCTTTTGTCTTGTGCTGTAAAAATAAAAATACTTTGAAGAGTTGTTTTATCAACTTAACAAGGACATTCAGTAGTTCAATAAATTGACATGACTTCATTAATATTCAAACCTATGCAGCAAGGTACCTCAAAAATGTAATCAGAACATTTACTCCAGCTGCTAATACCCAGGTATACCTATGAAGCTATATGACAGTTCAGGCTGAAAATATAATGGTAAATTAAGTGACAAAATGATCTACAAATAGGATAATATCCTCACTGACATGTGAAAGGTCAAATGTAAGGTCAATAGAGTGCTATTTGAAGGTGTAAGCGAGTCATAAAAACAGCAGGCCTATAGCTCAAATGGACGGATCTCCGGCCTCTCACTGCCACTGCCGCTTGTTAAAACACACAACAATACACACACACACACACACACCATCATCATGAGTCAGTTAAATGTGTTCCGCTGAGTGTATGTTCTGGTAACACACCACCCACACAGGCAAACAAAACAAACAAACACACACACACTCAAACAGACACGGGCTATATTAAAGTGTTAGTGTATGATAGCGTGCCAGGACACTGAGTGAGATTTATTGTGACATCATCGTTTGGCTCCATGTACATAGGCGTCTTACGGCCAGTCCAGCGAGCAAGCGAGAGCGAGATAGAGAGAGAGAGAAAGAGAGAGATAGACAGAGAAATGAAAAAGAAAGATGGAGTATCTCATTGGACATCTAATTGTGTTTGTCAGAATCTCTCTCTTTCTCTAACACACACACACACACACATACACACACACACACACACACACTGGTGGTGTCTACTTAAATCAATCCCCCTGTCTCGTTAAGGTCACAAGATAAATAGTTAGATTTAAAAGAGGAGAGAAAGCGAATGGGGAGAGTGACTGAGAGAAAGAGTGTAAGTGCAAATCTGTGAAGGAGATGAATGAGGAATCAGCGACGCGACAGAAGGGGGGGGGGGGATGAGAATGAGGGAATAAGAGAGAAATAAATACCTGAGGGGGAACAAAATAAACCTTTGACTGTCATTTTTAATATTATTATGATGATGTGTGAATATACAGTATTTACATGAATAGCATATAAAGCAGTCAGGACAGTATGACTCTTTTCACTCTTCTGTTCTATTCTCCTCCTCTTCACCTTTTTCCTACTTGCTTGCCTCCTTTGGGAGCAGCCATTCCCATGGTAGGAGGAGGAGGGGAAAAAAATTGAATGGAGAATAGACAGAAAGAAGGAGGAAGTTATTTATGGAAACATACATCATATGTGTGTGCATGTGTGAAACATGTACGTGTGTGTGTGTGTGCATGTGTATAGAGCTCGGTGTGCATTTGTGTTTGTTTTGAAAGGCTGCTTTTGCTGTTAGTCGCCCTGCAAGCCCATGACGTGTGTGAGTGTGAGTGTGTGTGTTTGTGATCACGCGCATGTGTTTGACCGCTCTTCACAGGCACGCATTACTAGAACACCCAGGGCACCACTCAATTAGCCTTCCTGCCCCCCCCAGCAATATGTGTGTGTGTATAAATGCGAGCCTGTGTACATGCACATATGTATATGCATGTGTGTATCTGCGATGGGCTGTGGGAGGGCAGGGTGTAGTTGACTGAAAAAGGGAAAGAGAAAGATAGAGAGGGAAAGGGGGAGGGAGGGGAGACAGAGAGAGAGTTGTGGACTGATGTGGAAGGACACAGGGACAAAGGGACAAATGCGCGTGTATCATGATGAACAACTGCGTTTATGACAATTATTTGGCACATTTTGTCTCTGCATTATGTTTTGGGCTACAAACACTGGTTTTGTGTGTGTGTGTGTGTGTGTGTGTGTGTGTGTGTATGTGTATGTGTGTGTGTATGGGGGGAGGGGTCAAGTATCTTTAAACATGCCCCTTGTGCACACATACGCACATATATAAAAATCTAGCATATGAATAAATGACTCACACTTTGCCATAAACCTTCAATAATGAATTGCTTCTTCCTCTTTCCTCAATGGCTATATATAGCAACATGGCAGAGTTAAAAGCAAGGGAAGAATTGAGAGTGAGGGAAGGGGAGAGAGAGAGAGAGAGAGAGAGAGAGAGAGAGAGAGAGAGAGAGAGAGAGAGAGAGAGAGAGAGAGAGAGAGAGATGAGGATATGTTGCTCTCTCACCATTCTCCCGCCCTTCATCTTTCTAATGTTTTCTTTGTCCTCGGTCTCCCTCCTCTGCTTCCCCTGTGTTTCTCTCTCTACCCGCGGTTCTGCATATGCTTGCTTTTTATTATCTGTCTAGGTGTGAGTATGTGTGTGTGTGTGTGTGTATACAGTGTAATGGGGACAGTGGTAGGTCGTAGACAGAGATGTCTGGCCAAGAAAAGAGGGAAGTGAGGCCCTCAAAGTACACTGCTGGAGCCAAATGACGCACACACAAACGCATATAATAAAAATCTTCTACTGGCCTTTTCTTAACCTTGTCCATCACTGCTCCATACAGTCTTCAAGTTCTCTCCCTCTCCTACCTTCTCTCGTCATCCTCAGTAAAGCCGCTGTCTGTTTCTCACTGATATATTTTTCCTCTCTCCACCTGCCCTGTTAAGCCTCCTCTCTCTCTCTCTCTTTCTCCCATACCTCTCTGCTTCCATATCCCCTTTTATATTCTTCTATCTCTGTCTCTCCATCTTTCTCCCGCTTGCCTCATCTCCCAACCCCTTATGCTCTTTTCCCTCTTGTTTCTCTCTGCTGTCTCTTCCCGCTTTCTCGCATCTCTCCTTCCCATCTCTCCTCAGTCCACCTTTCTCTCACTGAGCCAGTCCATCAATCATCCCTATCTCTGTCATGCCATCTCCATTCAATATCGAATGAGAGAGGGAGAAGGAGAGAGATGCCGCGTCAGCTAATGCGCGAGGACAGCAAGAGACAGAGTATGAGAGGGGATTAAGAAAAAGAAAATGTTGGATGGGAGAGAAATATATGGAGGGCTAAAATGAAAGAGAGAGATGAAAGTAGGGAAGAGAAAAAGAGAGAGAAAGACAGAAAGTGTCCTGTGGGCACAGACATGATAGAAAAGAGTGAGTGGCGAATAAAAGAGAGAGAAGGGGAGGGTGAAGGGGGGAGGGAGAGGGGGCATAGCAGAGGGAGGGAAACAACAGCGAGGAAGAGAGAAGGGCAGAGACGAAGAGCGCAGGAGTGCTGAATGAGGGATAAAGCGAGAGAATGACAGAGGGGTGTGAGAGTATTGCGGTATTTTCTTCTCCTGAGCAGTGTGTATTCTCCGTCGAAAGTAGGTTAGTGGCAGAACACACACACACACGCACACATACACACGAACATACTGTACAAAGAAAGGGGGATTAAAAGGAAGAGGGAGTGGGAGGGAGACTATACATCATGCTGTCACATACAGTATGTATGTGTGTATGCATGTGTGTCACTGTCCCACTACGCTGGACAAAAATCACCGCATTCCTCACATGCTTCCGTAAGTTGACACATTTCCGCACCGCCACATGAGCATATGTGCGAATATTTTTAAATATCGCACGTGGCTCACAATTGGAGGTCCTTAATCCTGATACAGGAAGCCAGCACTGTAGCAGGTGCACATATAAATGACACACACAGACAAACACACACACACACACACACACTTTTCACTATATACAGCTACTTAAAACTCCACCTATCTACCAATCACGCCAGAACAGTTTCCAAAATATCAACCCCCTCCACCCCCTCTCTTTACTACACCCATGCATCTCGCCATTCAAGCACACATTTTCATACATGTACTGTACACACATACACCAACACTAAATTCCACTTCACTACACCACACTTGTCTGCCAGTGGAGTCCAGACCAGCTGCTACCCTTTGGGAAGGTGCCAGCCTCCCTATTAATAAAACCAAGCATGATCGCTCTCATACTCACTATCTGCTCAGTTTATTTCTCATATTAGTTTACTACATTCACTTGCGATGTTCTTAAAGAAAAAAAAAGATTTGACTCCATGATATTGCAAATGTATCATTAATTATGCAATTGTGAAAATAACAGAGCCACAAGATCAAGGATAAAACACATCGAGGCAGTATGTGTTACAAAAGAATTATGCTTTGTGTTGCTACTTTTAGAAAGAAAAAGGAAATAGAAGGAAGTCGGACTCATTACTTAGCAGCCTCCCTTTTTCTCTGTCAGTTTCTTGATATCCTTCACTCCTTCCCCCTCCCCGCCTCTCTTTCTCTGCCCTGTTACATTATGCAGCAGAGCAGTGGCAGAACAGCTCAAATGATTACTTCATTTTCTTGTCACTTTTCCCTCAGAAGCACTGATTTGATAAAATGAATGGGATTAAGCACTGTAGTTGAAACCTATCTAATTATTTTGATAATCAGTAGCCATAAAAGATAGGAGACATGGTTGAAGCGCTTCATTTTAATCCTACATTATACATTTTGAATAGAATTTTACCATTCGCAGTTTAGTTTCTTATCATATTGCAAATGCAGCCTTCCATTTTCCACATTTAGCAACGTTTTCATTTGTCAATGTCACAACATATAATATGAATGGAAACAAGTTATTATATAATTTTAGGGTTGTATCTAATGGTTATTAAAAGTGTCAGAAAATGGTGAAAAATGGTGAATTTCCAAAGCCCAAGTTGACGTCCTCGAGTGCCTTCTTTTGCCCAAACTAACAGTCCACAACCCAAAGATATTCAGTTTACTATCACACAAGACTAAAGAAACCAGAACATATCCACATTTGAGAAGTTGGAAGCTGAGAATTTGGACATTCTTTCTTCTAAAAAAAAATTACTTAAATTGATGAATGAAGAATCAGAATAATTGATGATAAAACTTTCAATTAATGGTTGCAGCTCTAATAATTTGGTTGTTCCAGGACTTAGTCAGACATCTTAAAATTTTTTAGGTAAGGTATTTTGAAGATGGGTGAGAAAAGTCAACAATACTCAAGAGACAGTGTACTTTAAGTAGTAATTACTATATCATTTCACATATATAATTACTGAATGATGATAATAATTAATTTTGCTTGTGCACTTATGTGCACTAATTTAGCAGTGGAGGCCCTCCGCAGCAAGTAAATGGCTTTCACTGAGGAGAGGCATTGTCCCCCCTCACCACACACACACACACACACAAAAGCATGAAAAAACAGATTCATTTTGCTGATGCATTCGACACAGTGACCAAAAGCAAGACAACTGGGCCCAAAACAAAGTCTGACATGAAACTCAAACCAAAAGCATGTCCATGCCTTGGTGCTACAAAAAAGCTGAATGATTCAACATTTATCCCACTTTGGCACCATGTTTGACTGCATTGCCAAACAAATGAGAGTGCCCCAAGGCCAGTTTAGCCCTGCTTGGCCTCTCACAGTCTGATTTAGCATCAATCAGTGCGTATAGTCCTTACAGGCACCTACATCTCCTGCCTCTTTATTCCATACTGCATAAGATGTTGCTCTGTCTCACCCCTGCCACTGCCTCCCCCGACCCCCATCACCCACATACAGCCGAGTTGTCACTTTTCACAAGATGCTGACGCTGGTATGTGTGTGTGTGTGTGTGTGTGGTGTGTGTGTGTGTGTGCTGTTGGCTGTGTGTAGACTATCAGTGTAGCATGTTTTTTACATTAGCTCTATGTTCAGACAGAGCTGGTGTGTTAGTATGAACCTGTTAGTATACCTGACAGTACTTGCGGATTTTAACCGTGTGCATTTCACTGCCGGTGTGTATGTGTGCATGTGCGCGTGTGTCAGCACACCCTGCAGGTAGAGTGCAGTTTTCCAGCAGGGTTTGTCTAGTAACAGCCGCAGCACGTGACTAAAGAACACGGGCATGAGAAAATCAATCCATCACAGACTCTCCCCCTCTCTCTCTATTTCTTCTCTCTCCACGTATCCAAATTCCAAAAATAGAGCTGCCCCACGTCACTGCCCCCCTCCACACACACACACACACACACACACACACTAACACACACACATGCACGTACACACACTTACACAAACACACAGACACGCGTTCTCAAAGACACACACCTTCACACAAACACACACACGTCTGAACTAGCCTGCAACTGAAACTAAATTATTCAACAGAGTCAGAATGCACAGCTAAGAGAAAGGGGAATAAGAAAAATGCAAAGGGAAAGGAGAGTGAGACACAAAGAAAAAGAGAGAAGAAAAATCGTCTATTTAATGTGAATACATGTGGATAAAGTAAACATGGATAAACAGACACGCACTAGACCTGTGGTGAACAGGTTACGAGGTAAACCCACCGACAATTAGGATAAGGATGTTTATCTACATGTATCAGAGGTTTTAGGCGATGCAGTGTGACATGGCAATAGTAGAAGACTGCAATGTCCTTGATATGAAGGGCTCATAATACAAAATGTTTAGCTTAAACAGCATGATCCCCAAGATGTTAAAGAGTGACTCTACACTAAATCTGTACGCTGATCTCTTAAGGCTGTCTGACTCTGTCCAGTTTATATGATGTCAAAGCAGATGCAAAAGTAAGTAACAGGCAAAATTATGTAATAATGCACCCCCTTAGGACACACACACACACACACACACACACATACACACCCATATGCAAGCTTAACATAACCTAGAGTACATTACAACAATGAGAGCCTAATTTTTTTGACAGAGATTTGATAGATGAAAAAAAACAAAAAAAAAACATGATATGTCTCTAACATGACATTTTCTTACCACAGAGGTTTACTTTAAGTTTAAGCTATACTCCACATTAACTAAATGTAGTGTATGTTGTTCCAGAAACATCTGCACACACAAGGTTTGACTCGAACCACGGCGTCGGCAAATTTTGCCAGCAGCTGTTGATACCAATATTTCTATCATGATTTATGTCCTAGTTGCTACACAGCAGCATGTTCCCATATTGATTTTGCTTCCATTGCTCAATTGCCATATATGTTACAAGGGCAGCCATCTGCAGTATATCAAAAAACAGCTAACACGACGCATTTATCAGATTTTAGAGGATCAATTTACAATCTGAGAACAGTGTAGCTTGTCATTTTCATTTGCTCCTGGTGAACTGTTCCTGCCCAGCACTTAACTACACTCTAGACTTTCAGTTGCAATACAAAAGGAGTGTTACATTTACTGTCTGAATGCTGATTGTACTTTTGGCTGCACTTACACAAGCCACTCTGAAAAACAAGGTCAAATAAATTCATAAAATGTAAAACTGTGAACCAAGTTGCAAGTCATCAAAACATAATCCTAACTTTTTGTTTTACACTGTATCTGATATGGTTAGCTAAAACTAAATAGATACTTTGCAGCATGCAAGTCAGCTAACACATCAAAAAAAAAAAAAAGAAGACATTTTTGGAGCACAATAACACCAAATCATTTACCCCTTTTTGAGTTTTACTCACAATTAACATGTGATTTGATTACATGAGGTCTCTGTAAAGAGGGGAGCAAAAACCTTATGAACCTTTCTTAAAAAGACTCAAGAGGGACGTTGCTTTTTCTCTGCTTGATTTGTACTGGAAGTAGGAAACTACTTGCTTACAAACATTTTACATAATGTTAACCAAAAGAACTTGATATATCATTGGATTATAAATCTGTGTGTTAGTAGATTGTATCGATTTATTAAAACCAGATAAACAAAAAACATTTACATTTTTAGAAAATTAAATAACACACCACTTGTCTTGAAAGTACATACGCTTCGTCTTCAAAAAGTTCCTCATTTTTTATTTTAAAACAGTAACTCTTCACTGTTTTGATGAACAAAGGAATTTAAATGCAGTGATTGACATACTTCGCTTAAAATTCTTCAGTTCAACTTAGATTTATGATCTGGATTTTCAACAGGAAGGAGGAGACAGACAAACAGTGATGGAGAGAATCAGAGAGAGAGAGAAAGGAAAATGTAGATTCCTTACTACCTCGAATGACCTCAGTGTTCTCCACCTCTATGTACTGTAAGAACACTGTGGGAGGACAGACAGATATATTTCAGTAAAAGACACACACACGCACGGGCACACAAACACATGTGCGCACAAAAATGCTGTCAATGTCACAAAGTCAAGATATAGCAAATATCCTGCTGTTTAAATGGAAAGTGTCTATTATAAAATGTCATTCTTTTAAATGATGAGATGATTTTCTATTCTCTAAAATTACTGACTGCTTCATTAAATCAATTTGTCTGAAGACGGATTTTGAAATTAAACACTACATATGAAAAATACATACAGCACATAATAAGAAAAAAATAACATCTATTTTGTCCAGGTGTGAAAAAAATTAAGAAAAACAATCTAAATGGATTACACTTTCTCGTAAACTCAATTTTGCTCCGTGCGTACTCGTGCGTGTGCACGCTCATGCGAACCCCAGTGCCGAGTCTGCCCGTAGGGACTCAGGATACGGATCAATTCACACATTTATTACCAGACAGTCAAAAGGTATGAGGTAGGCAGATTGAGCCCAGAGGGCGCGCGCACACACACACACACACACACACAAACACAGAAAAGGAATCATAACCCGTACGCAGAAATACACACATACACATGCACTTCTCGTTGCCAACAATCATGAGCAAAACTAAACAAGACAGCTGTCAGGATGTTCTGAAAAATATCCCTAAAACTTCTAACAAATGCTTAAAATTAGCATCACAAAAGGCGGAAGCGGGCAATTAGAGGAAGGACAAGATGTAGTGGAGGAGAGCGAATGGAACAGCAGTGACAGGAAAGAGAGAGACGGAAAAGAATGATGGATCGGATTTGAGCCAAAGAGAAAAAGTACAGGTAGTGAAACGTGAGAGGAGACGACAAAACTTCAGTTCCTATCAGTCAAAGGGGAGGAGAAAGAGAGTGAGAGAGAGAGAGAGAGAGAGAGAGAGAGAGAGAGAGAGAGAGATGAGGGGAGGTGGGAAAGGGGAAGAGAGAAAAAAGGAGAAAAAAGTGTGTTTGTGTGTAGCTGTATTACTCACATTATGGGCATGAAAATCTGTTTAATCAGTCGTGTTATGGGAACTCATCTCCCATTTGGGGACAAAAAAAAAATAAAACAATCCCTAAAAGCTAAACCATTAAATTCAATGATAAAGACTTGTTTTTTGGTTAAGGTTAGGGCTGCTGGAGTTAGACATGTAGCTGTTATGGTCAGATAAGTCCCCGAGGAATAAATACAAGTCAATGCAATGTCTTATAAGTGACAAAAACAAGTTTGTGTGTGTGTGTGTGTGTGTGTGTGTGTGTGTGTGTGTGTGTGTGTGTGTGTGTGTGTGTGTGTGTTCTGGCTGCAGTGAAGCTGGCCAAAGCCTGAGTGTTTGTCTCTCCACCACTTTGTGTTAAATGATTTATATGCAGACAGGCAGTTTGACTCTCTGTCTCTCTCTCTTTCTCTCCATTGTTTCTCATTAGTCTATCCCTCTCTATAATGTCTCTGTCTTACTGACTTCACCCCTCCTTTCTGTTTCTCTCTCCGTAGTCCATCTCTCTCTTTTCTTTCTAGTCCAGCTGTATATTAGAAGCGGAACAGAAACAGCCATTTACCTCATCTCTCTCTCTCTCTCATTTTATACACACATAAATACACATACCTGTAACTACATATCACTTTCTGCAGTTAACCCCTTATCTTAACACTCACCCAAATATTTGGAAGAAATTAAGGTACCAAGACACCATACATGAGAGCGCACACACGAAGAAATAACGATGCTGTAAACTACGCCGTCTCTATGTCAACTGGAAAACACAAGAGGAAAAGGGCGTTGAAGGTGTGGGGGGGGGGTCACTAGTGAAAAGTGCTTTTTCCAGGCAGCCCCTGATATTTTTAGGCTTCCTGGATGTGAAGGATAAAGATTCAATGGACGTGACCAGATTGAAAAGAGCGAGACCGACCCCACATGAGAAGAGTTTGTACTGTAAGAGTGCGTGTGTGTGTGTGTGTGTGTGTGTGTGTGTGTGTGTGTGTGTGTGAGTTTTCTAAATGAAGGGGTGAGAGAGAAAAAAAAATATAGACTGGACCACAAACTATGACTGACTTGTGAACAAATTAATAAGCACGTATGCATTCAAACACACAAAACATGTACACACACACACACACACACACACAAACACACACACAAACTAAGCTATGTAGTTACCAGCTGACAGTTGCAAGCTGGAGAAAGGCCAATAAATTATTTAGATTCTGCAGTGAACGTAGATCACTGACTCTCCACATCCACCCAAAAACACCCAGGTCCCTCTCTCCCTCTCTCTCTCTCGCTCTCTCTGGGTGTGTCTCTTTTTTAACTTCCTCTTAATCACTTTCTCTATTTAATCTTCTATTCTTTCTTTGAATACACCTAGCTATGTCTGGGGACGTGGAAAATAAATCTGAGTCAGTACTCGGACACACGCACAGACCTGACAAGTTTGCTCCACTTGGCAATTTATTGACAGTGCAATTTTTCTACAGTTACAAAAAAGAATTGCAACTGTAGGAAAGGTCAGTCAACCATCATGCATCTATATTAAAATACAGTCCTTTATCCCTTAGGAGTCATTTAGTAGAGTTGAATAGTCATTTGAAGTTGGCTCGTGAGTTGTGAAAATGTAAAAAATAGCTGAGTTAAGTTAATTCAACTACAAATAACACGTTTAATATACTTAAGTTGAATCAACAACAGTCACACTGACAAATGTCACAGTCAGATTTGCTTTCTATTTGCATTCTCTCAGTTTGTAAAGTCGGTTCTTTATTTGTCACAAAGAATTTATAGCTGTGGCTGCTCCTGTTGGAGCCGCTTAATTCAAAAGTCAGTATTAAGACAACATGCAAGGCTGCTCTCAATTACCTACTGGGGTAAGGACTGAATTCAATACTAACCACTATTGTGGTTTGCACTGTTTTCATTATTATAAAAAAACAACAATAATGACTTGTCTTAAAATTTATCAAAAACACACAGCGAGTTTGTGCGTCTCTGGAGAATTTTAACTCATCAACAACACATGCTGGGAAGTCTGCTAATATGCAGATCATGTTTCTTAAGAAACTTAATTTAACAAGTTGAGTGACCTCTCAGCAGTATATCCATTCACCCCATCCTGTCATGCCAGAAGAACTCATGTTTGTAAGTTCTGAAGTGGTCTGAAAACTAAAAGTAGAAATTTTAGGTTAAAATAACTCAAATTTCAAGTCAAGTTAGTTGATTCCACTAAATTCCTGTATTTACTGTATCATATACAGTCGCATCAACACAAATCATACAGTATGCACAAGCTAAATATGACATATTCATGGATTTTGCAAAACAAACACCCTTTATATTAAGTTTACATTAAAAGAATATCATTTTCTTGAAAGCTGTTTCCGTATTCTTATACTCTAAAGGCATTAAATAATATAATCTAATTATTTCATTTATTCAGTTTGTATTTCATGAAATGCTGTACTTTGCTTTGTTAATATTCAAAATAACTTTCTAACCTCATATATTCTACACCCATGATTATGACAGTAAGGTTCATTAATAAAACACATTACTTGTATTACATTTCATATTGAGCTCATTGGTACTATAGATAGCTAGAGCATGTATTGACTTCCTCTCCATTTACAATAGCAGGGGAAAAAACACTTAAATGTACACTGATGACGCATGCAACACCATATGGTGAGCGTGTAGTATATGTGTGGGGGTTGTATATGTGTGTTCATGTACCTGTACACAAATGCTGACATCACTGTACTGCAGAGGTGCATATTATGGACTTAGCAGACATCTAATATTTACAGTTACACATAAACAACTGAATACATGAAAATATAAAGAAGACATACAAATACCATCGAACACATACAACCACCAGGTTTACAGTAACTCCAAGATATGACACCAGATATGGATTCGGCAAGGTCAAAGTGTCATTAAGGGTCAAATGTCAGTAGAACAGCAGATGGGGGAAGGATTTCATTTCTAAGGTCCTATAGGATGACCCATTTAGTTTCAACTTTCGACCGACATGTGACATGATATGTTATTTATGAGCACATTATAAGGACAATAACAGCACAATCATTATAATCACAAATTCATGTTATATACTATAAAACACGCCCTGAGCAAATGTTCTGGAGCCACTATACATATAATATAAACACATAATACCGCAAGGCGTATATCTCTCCGCAGATAATTTGTTAATACAGTATCTAGACACTTGATATGGTCAATAATGTGATACAAAAGCAGTACAAATAAATTTGCACATTACAAAAAGCCAGTTCATAAAGATAAAATGCAGCCGTGATTTAATTTTGAATCAGCTCAGATGTAACAGGATTAGATCATTTACTTGGTCATGAATTTAGTATTAGTTTTGACTGGTAGTAAGAAACCTCATTTAAAAGAGCCAATGAGCCACAGTGCTTATGTCAAAATTAACCATAATGAGGTAAACTCTCACACCAGCTAGCTCGAATTTTTCACTTACGGTCAGTTCATTTCCATCGTCAGTGGCATTTTTAACAGCGGCACATGAGCATATACCGTATGTCCTTGTAAATCAAACCACAGGGCTCCAGCTACTGCATCTGACTGGAACAAGTTGTGCTCCATTGTACTTTGGTGATGCTAGCGTTAGCATTACTAACTTCTAGCTTCTAGCTGACTACTCCTGTCGATATTTTTACCTTCAGCCTTCACGTCGTCTTGTTAAATTAGTGACCTTTGGCGCCTGCACAGTTTATGATACAGTTGCACGTTTTTCAGAATTTAGGTGGCGTTGGACACAGTAGAGACTAACAACAATGTAGCATTTTCTTTCGGAAAGTGGACGAGTTTGATGCGGAACGTCGTCACGTGTCACGCGCGCGCACAATCAATCACACCTGAAGAGGAAATGATCAAATAATTGTGTGTATATATGTGTCTGTAACTGTGTACTGTGACTTTAAATGTTATTAAACTGTCTTGGAGGTACCTGTAGAGTAACACATGCAGTAATTATCTACAAAAATTAAATTCTATCTCTGAACAGCCAACTATATGCTGTGCGTGTCTGAAGTTTAATACTGTATGTTTCTCAGTAGCCTACCAAAACTCAGTCTTAAAGGTAGCTAAATGCTGGATTTAATAAGGCACTATAGTCTTGTCTATCACATTAAGGGGCTTCCACAAAATGAAACGGCACAGTAACAAGCTTGAACTCTGTAATTCTAATTCTAATTAAACAACCAAATATCTGTCTACTGTATCTAAATATGGATGTGAGAGAATCGTTATTTATATGGTAGGCTACTCCCATGGGTCCAGAGTCAGTTCACAACTAAATAAAGCAGCAGGTCATACTTCTGCTGAACAGTGAGTCCACTGAGACTCGTGCATCTGGTGAATTAAAATGTTTTTTCAATCTCTATTCAGTAAACTTTAAACTGTTGACTCATGAATCCACCAAAACAACATCTGGCTACTGGCAGCAGGTTTTAATGAACCAACCACAAATCCACCATGTTATAATGAACTAGGCTATACACACTACTATTTCTGAGCCCCCTTTCTTTATTGTGTTTTACAATTAGATTTACTTTTATGTTGGCCATCAAACTGTCAGTGAAGGACGTATGGCAGATATTATAACTGAAAAGAAAACCTCTTTAAATTAGGCATGTTTCAAGTAATTTCCTTTTGCTCCTAATCTTGTTTTTGGTCATTTGATATTGAGTGTTTTCCAGTATGAGTCTGCTATTCATACTTTCCAACACGATACAGTTGTAAAGTACACACTTACACATCTTTCCTTTATCTTAATATATGTGGAGAAGGAAGTTTCAGTCTGGACCTTTTGTGGTAGTTGTGGACAGAAAGCTTCTCTTTGACTGAGGCATGACAAAAGTTTTAAGTTCAAATGCAGTTTTCAGAATACAAAATATTGTAAAACAGAGGCAAAATGACTCAGATTGCTGTATTCTTGACTGATGTTCTTGTCAGGGAGAATATCCTCATAGAAACTGCTGGTTGCTGATTTTGTCACTGTGGGGTTTATTCTCTGCAATGTTGTATGTTGGGTTAGGAATGGGTTTTAACAAGTGCAATGGGACAGTTATGCTATAAGCTACATAACACGTTATATTAGGAGCACAATGTGTTAAAATAGACAAAAGAGTTTGATTTTATTATAGATCAAAATTGAAATCTGTCTTCGCTGGCTCCAATATCCAATAGGTTTCTATCAAATATTTGCATGTGAAAGTTCTACAAATACCACAAATAACCATGTTTGGTCTTCTTTTTTTGCTTTAGCTTGAACCAGCTGCATGAAAACCCATCAGCTGATGAGACACTGGACACCTTGATAAAGTCCACAGTGGTGCAGTAGGGTCTGGAGTTACCTGAAATGACCTTATGATTGATATGGGCATCACTACTACACCACCTCCTGCACAAAACTTCCTCAACTGACTCAAGCTTTAGCATGTTAGGTGATTTAGTAGGGCCTAATCCATTCCGAGGACAATTAAACATGCATCAGGCAGATATGACTAAATCATTAACAATAAATGGGTGATTTAATACGTGATTATGAGATCTTTACAAGAAGTTTCGAGAGATCCAGGGAGCTTTGTCTTTGAAATATCGATTGAATGAGGTTATGGAAATCTCAAAATAGCATTTTATTATGAAACCCATTTTGTGCCTTCTTCTAACCCCATCATGGTTAGTTTTACCACATTAATCCCCATGCAATAATATCTAATGGATCTGAAAGGTTGCCCACAATAGTCCACATAATACAGTGGATGGGCAGTATAACATGAATGTATTCCCTGGGGAGGGGGGAACTCTGTATTCTCTATTATACCCACACGCCTCACAATTTATTACAATCCAATAAACAACAACAGCACAAAGCGCAGCTTCAAAAAATACCACTAAATTGAATCAACACCCTGACACAGTCTCAACAAATATTGAACATTATAAGCTTCAAAAAAGGTAGTACAGTATTTACTGCAGGGCTATTGTGTTGGATTGCATAAGATCGTACTACTGTTCATGTTATTGTATCAAACACACCTACATTGTTGTTGGGACCATGTGTACCTCAAAGATAATGCTGATAAGATTGTGGTAATGGCAAATTCAGAAGAAAATATGTATAGAATATTAAACCCCATTTCACATCTGCTTTCCTGACCATCACACTAACCATCAAGTTCCTGGAAACGATTTAGGCTACTAATGTTAGCAGAGCAGAGATGTTAAAAATAATACAAAATGCGTCATACAGCTGCAATTTAGATAATACTATCTTAACAAAAACTCTTACACTTAAAGCTATTTAATGATTAGATTAACCATAGAATAGACTCATTTCTGCCAGGCAATGAACGTTTCCCATCCTGCCAAATATACTGGAAAAATATAAAAGGCAATATTTTCTGTGGGCCTAATAAGAAAAAAGGATTGTGTACTTTACTTAAAGATGTTTAAATATATATATATGACCAGCTATGTGACAGTATGATAGTGAGAAATGGGTCTTTTTCATGGCAGACAACTTGTCACAGTAGGGAAGCACAGGTTTTACCAATAACATTAACAATTGCTCCATATAATTTAAGTGTCCCAGTAAGCCGTGACAGTGTGACAGTGAACCCATATGGACAATACCCGGACCCTGAAACTGAAGCAGCTAAATAGAATTCAGCCATCATTAATGTTATTATTGAAACATGTGTTTTTCATACAATGAAATGTCAAAATATTTTGCCTGTAAAAGCCATCTTGCAGCTTTTTATTCACATAAAAGGTGAACTTTAATCTAACAAGGTCCAGCTGGAGCCACTTTAACAAGTATTTATTTCACAGACCAGCACAAGGTAAAACTAAAGTTTCCTGTGTCTTCCCTTCCCTTGCTGGATGCCACTGGTCCCTTTTTTCTTTGCAATGCAGTTATTTCTCAATTTTTATTATTAGCACTGTTATAGTTGGTTATACATTTCCTTTTTCTAGTATGTAAACACAAGCAGTATGCACTTTTCTTAAAATGTTGGCACGGAGAGGTTTGTACCTTAGGGACATGTCTGACACCAATAACCAAAACAACACCCTGGTTCCTTAATGTTTTGCTCAAAAGTAAGAAATCCACCATTTGAAAACAGTCTCCAAATAACCTAATAAAAAATACTGCATGAAGAATTTATTTAAAAAGTGACATTTTACTGGGTTTCTTACTCAGGTTTTAGAGTTATTAAAAGCATGTAAATTTTGGAAATGAAGTTGTCATATATAACTGAATATATAACATCAGATTTCACCGCTCCCTCTCTCTCACTAACACACGCGTCTGTCATTTAGACGGTGAATAGACATGATTCAGAGGCACTATAAGTAGCTCCTGCATTTCACCAGAGCAGCCCAATTAGTGTGTGTAGTTATGTCACAGCTCAAGCATCAGCATCGATCAATACAATCATTACTCCAATTTCCCCTCTTGTCATTAACACTCACACAGAAACTTATTTTCACGTTTGCATGCATTCAGACAGACATACGCAAAATCCTGGCAATGAAAATACTGAAATCATTTTCTATTTCTCCCCAGAATGGTGCAATGTGCTGCTTTCTGAAAAATGAAAATTGCAGGGTAATACTGGAAATTCAATACTGTTACGCTTAGTACCAGCACACATACAGACACGTGCACACACACACACACACACACAGAGTTTGAAATGATGGCACATTCATTCAGTGACACCTGCATCTTGTGTGATTAAGAGGAGGAGCCTCAAAATGGGGGAAAAAATAAAATACTGTCAATGCACAAGTTAATAGAGCATACTTACATACCTGCTCACACTTACACTCACACACACACACACACACACACATCATATCTAGAAAGACACCTGCATGATGCTGATATGGTACAAACACACAAATTGTAGCTGCTTATTTTCATCTCTCTCGGTCTCTCCCACCTCTACTCCCCTCCCTTCCCCCCTCTCTCCTGTTCCTCCATACCCGCGCTGGGCGCTGGGCCTACTCTGCTGACATCAGCAACCATGCAGCAGCGCCCCCTAGGACCCCCACCACCACCACCACACATTTACACACACACACACACACACACAGGAAACATATATCAAGCAAGTCCCAGGAGATGTGACATGAAATTACTAAGAAATGTGATTGATGGTGATCAACAGCCTCATAAAAGGGGCTGCTGGTTCATGCCCCCTTCTCTTAATTAACTATAAATTACATGTCCAGTATTTCCTCTGTCACCTCCTATAGCCTAACTCACATGGGCTTCCAGTCATGCATCTGCTGGTTACACCTTTGTCATTGTATGACTATATGTAAAGCTTGCCACTCATGGAATAAGAAAAAAATGTGAACCATTCAATCCAACATTTGACTGCACATTACCTGATCTCCGAGAAAGGCCTACAGTAGTCAGCTTTTACTCACTGTACAATGCCAGGTAAAGGATATGGCCATTCGGTGATCTTTTTGGCGTATTTTCTCACGAAGTTATCCTCACTGAAAATGAACAGCGAGCGGTTGACAGTGAAACAGTTCTGGCGCACGGGAATGGGGTTATAGAGGGCCATAGTCCGGGCTCTCTGCGCCATTGACTGCTTGTACATTCTTTGGGTTCCGGGCCCCCCAGGTGGACCGTGGCCGTGGCCGTGGCCATGGCCATGCCCGTGGCCATGACCGTGACCGTGTCCGTGGGGTCCTCCTTGTCTGCTTCCACCACGGCCGCCCGGGCCCCCTCCGCCGGGCCCTCCGCCATACCTGGCCGGTACCTCGTCTCCGAACCGCGCCATTCTATGGACACCGAAAGCCAATCTTCACGAAGCAGCGGAGAAGGAGACCAATGCTCAGCTGTGCAGCCACACAACATTACATCCCATCTGGATCACAACGTCTCATATGGACAACGGGTTGTCTTGGAAGCTTATGCTGATCACCTGCACCCGGCAAGCAGTTATATGCAGCTGTTGGTTTTAGCAGACGAGGACGCCCATGTACCGTCTCCTTCTCTGTGCGTCTCTGCCAACGGCCAATTGTGGGTGTGAGGAAATTAACTGTGTGGTCGGTTGGCTGACTGGTTGCACTGTAGGGTAGTGCTGTGGGGTGTCTCAGTCTTAGTCCGTTCTTATGTCCGTATAAACCAGGATTCGCCCCCAACATGAAATCATGGGGAGACTGTAGCGAGTTAACATGAATGTTTCATGTTCTCCATGGTTCATGCCTGTATGAGAGCGCACCACAGCCTCCTGCGCCTTTCTGGGCGATTTATTTCTTTACTCTCATGACAGTGTGTAATGACAGTACAAACGCCTTTAACAACACACAGGCCTCAATAAATCAGATTGTCGAAAATAAATCTGAAAATTATTAACACCCTGTATCTTCGGCGGTCAGACGATCAACTCGGCATTTTGGAAACAGCCGCCGTTCCGAATACTTAAAATGCCTTGAAAAGGAAAATCTACTATTATTTATTTATTTCGAAACATCCGCAATGTTTGGTACATTGTGTGGCAATAATGTGGCTCCCGCCACCTCACAGTTGTTTTACCAGTGCGCTCTGACAAGGCTTGAGACCAAGAAAATTGTGGCATTTGTTATTAATGAGTCTTATTTCAGAATACAAAATCTTGAGAAGAAAGGAGAAAGAAAAATACCGTTTTCCTTTGAAAGCTCGGTGTCATTGTAGTCGAGATGAAACAATTTTGTCAAACGAATTCAATAGCATCCTCCCTCGTTGCAACCATCATCTTCTCTCCGACACCTGCGCGGCCATCCAGAAGCTGAGCAAGGAACACACGGACGGCGTCGTCAAAGACAAGGATATGACGGCCGCTTCTCCGCCGTCTTACACCCTCTCATGATCTTGGTTTGGCTGTTCGAGTTGCAGCAGTGCCGATAAAGTCCCTCACCATCCCCGCCCCGAAAAGTCTACCTTCGTCCGCACTGATAAGCCCAAATGTCCTGGCAGAGCGTCCTTTCTCTCTCTCTCATTGGAGTAGGGTAGTGCGTTCCTTACGGCCTCCTCTCTCTTCGTCCAGCAGCCCCAAGGGGAGGAGGAGAGGGACAGACGGACGGATGGATAGATGGATTGGTGAATGGACGGAGACAAAAATGAAAGGGAGGGGACCGGCTGTTTCTCTGGAATTCTGGTCGGAGTTTACCCATAAATTAAATAATCGCACCTCGCGGAATCATTGTCTTTAAGCTTGTGTGAACTATAATGGGAGCCGGATCGGCTCTGCAGCCGCAGCACATGACGCACGCAGCTCGTCCAACTTGCAGACGTATGTCACGGACTGAGGCATCGTCTGTTTTTTTTTTTTGTTTGTTTTTTTAAGGTACTTCGAGCTGTAGCCCTGCCCAGTTGGATTGGACCTCTCGAGCCATGCAACTCCAAATCAATTTGAAATAATGCGTAAGATAGTCTATTGGCGTAGGGGATGAGGTGACATCTGAAACTGTGACTATGTTTCTCCTTTTCTCCCACCTCTGTATGAGTGTGTTTTTCTTAAAGACCCAGCAAGTATTCTTATTATAGCCAAATGCACACGCGCGCGTGTGTGTATGTGGCGGAGAGGGGGAGTGTTGGCATCATGCAGCTCGCGCAAAAATACAGCTGCAACCAAAGCTGACAATGACTGCGCGCACACGGGCGCGTGAGTAGAGTAAATGCGCGTCAAAGTGTGGGCGCGTGAGTCTGCGTGTGTTTGTTAGAGAAGGTGGAGGGGGAGGCTATTCTTAGCAACAGACATTTGGAAATTAATGGACGAAGGGAGCTCTCTCCTCCCTCCCTCTCCGAAACCGAGTCTAGGATCTTCTTCTCTGGCCCCCTCCCTCTCCTTCTCTCCTCTCCTCTCCTCTCATCTCCTCCTCTCCTCTCCTTTCCTCTTTTTCTCATTGCTCCACCAAAAACACGGGTGCCTGTTTAAGGTGCGACCATATGCTTTGCGCCAAAGCCCAGGCACAACAAAGATTGTCAATGACAACACAGAGAAAACACAGGCAACGTGAATGCACAATTCCAAGAGATGAGAGCTGCAGTACTTTTTTCCCTTGTGATAACGTTTCTATATTACCCACCAATTCCATGTAAGTTGTCAAACCTTTCATTTCTTAAAAAAAATACCAGTCTTTTGCCAACAGGGAAAATCAGACTGAAACCGCCGATGAGGCAGCCTGAATACCGATTGGATTTTGATTTCATTGGATTTTTTTTTTTTTTTTTTTTGATGATGATGGAGACTGGAGAAAGATGGCAAAATGGCCTCATATTCGATGAATGTCATGAGCCTCTCTCAAATACACCGTGAGTAAAGTAGGCCTACTAGTGCCAATACGTTAATCCCCGGAGAACAGGAGAGGTATAGACTGTAGCCCACAACATCACAGTACAGCATTCTCTTAATCTATTATGTGACCTAATTGATTGACTCCAGAAATAGCCGCTCCTGTGAATGGGAAATGATTATACATATACGGATTTAAGGGTGACCGGGAGAATGAATTCACCTCTCCAACAGATTGAATCAGGAGAGAAACCTTCCGCGTGAGAGCGCCAATCGATAACAGCGCGACCTTAAACGTCTATCCGATATGCCAGAAAGGGATCGTTTTGCTTTGTGTCCACTTAAGCAAGGCTTCCGGCCGCGAGAGTGAGACTGGCCCCACCACAAGGGCATACAAGAACACAAATTTGAATTCTTGATCATAACCAAAGAGAGACAGAGTCAGGGGGAGAAATAGAGACAGACATAGATAGATAGATAGATAGATAGATAGATAGATAGATAGATAGATAGATAGATAGATAAAAGGCCATACTGTTAACCTTACTAGCATAATTTCAGGACCATGGACAGCAACAAAATGGTATTATATATATCATTTCAGGACCACGGAGAGCGCCTCAATGGTGCTACAAGAACTACCAAACTATGGATAATAATATGAGGACAAATATGAGGGTATGTCATGAGGACATAGATCTATTTAAACGGGTATGGGGGGCTCGCTTTTCTTTTGGGGATAAAAAGCAAGTCCCCATAACATAAATCATTAAATAAATCAAGTTTAGGTGAATTCTTAGTTTAAGGTTATGGTAAGGTAATATGGTGGTGAGGTGTAAGTTTTAGGGTTACACTAGTAATAGTTAGGGTAAGTCTCCGGGAAATGATTGATGGAAGCACACCTGTGTTTGTGTGTGTGTGTGTGTGTGTGTGTGTGTGTGTGTGTGTGTGTGTGTGTTTGTGTGTGTGTTTGTGTGTGTGTATAAGAGAGAGAGAAAGAGAGACGTTAAAGCCCTTTATTGCATTATTATGAAAGATAAACAAACAAACCCAAAAAATTACTGAACACCATAAAAAATAAACTCTTTAAGACCATGAAAATCAAAGGAATATACAGTCTTATCTTTATTCTTGTTGCAAATACTGGAGCAGGACAAATAATTTATATTTACATATGGTCTGATATTGTGAATAAATAAAGATCTATATATGTTGTTAACTGATTCTCTTACACCAATGTTACAGAACATGAGTCAGAGCATAGATGTATTCATTGGCGTTACATATTCAGAACTATGGAGCTGCTGTAATATCGCTCAGTTCAGCCTTGTTCTAGTTCATGGCATGTTTACATTTGGATGATATTTTACATGTTACAGTGTGTGTATTAAAATGCAAAGTCTCTGCTGTTTGTTACACAATGTCTCATCTCAGTTACCTAAAAATCCTGCAATACTAAGAGAACTTCACAATGTGGCAAGTAAATAAAATGCATTTCCTGTTTTTTGAAAATAAATGTCCTCCAGTTTTATAGGTTGTTATATCTTGTTTATGTATGTGTGTATGTCCACAAATGTGTGTGTTTACACTTGGGTGTGATGATCTGTGAAATTATCTATTGCCCTTCAGAACTGGAGCCTTTGAGGAGCAGCAGCCTTCTGTCTAAACCTGTTATTTCACACAGCCAGCACAAGAAGCACTGAAGAGCAACATCTCCAAGGCCAGCCATGCATAAAACATTGTTACCCCACAAGAACACATAGTGTCTCCATAGAAGAGATAGATATACATGACAATCTCAGTGTATTTATAGGGTATATGGTGGAGAAAAATAATGCAACATGATAGGCTATCGTTGTCCTATACAGCAGTGTGTTTGTGTGTGAGTTCTGGTGAATACCACTACATGTTGGCATGTATCCAGGTTTGTAGGGTCTCCAATACCTTTTGTACAAAGTGTTTGCCAATTTGAAGTTTTTTCTTCCTTGCCTACACTGTAAAGTGCACCACCACACTAACAGTACAAAAAGTTGAAGATCAGATCATCATGTGTTTAAGGATTGACTGCAGAGAAGCAACATATCAAAATACAGCTCTATGCAGACATACTGTATCAACACGTTTGTCGAAAAAGTCAAATTCAGGCGACACAAAGTAAACTGGAGTCTGGATTTGACAAGGAACAAAAACCGACCCCACATGTTATTTAAGACAAACACATAATAATGTAATAAATGACCCACACTTGAGTATGCAAGTTCCATGTCTTATGCTTTTCCTCCTTTGCCTATTGATAATACATTAAAAGTATATTAAAAGTATCATTATTTTCAATAAAAGTGTAGATTATTGGTATATTTCAGAAATAATGTATGATTAATTCCAGGTGATGTTTTATGTTTTGTTTGGATGCTGAAATCTGTGAGGAAGCAGTAACAATAAGAACCATGACTTCGACTGCAGGTTTCTAACATGCTTAAAAAACTAGAGTTTAAAAATGTCAAAATTGTTCTTCATTGTTTGTCTTTCTCTGTCGGATGTTCAAATAGTGGGTAGCTGTGTGGCTGGAGCTCTGAGGAGAGAGCCTAAAAAGGAGTGTCGTGACTCAATGATTCATAAGGCTGAATAATTCAATGTGCTGGATGCATGTAGAGCACTCCGCCCCTGCTGAACCCGGTCCTTCACAGACCCGTCGCAGACTTCTGTACATGTAAACCTCTGCAAGACTGGTCCATATTGTGCACATAACAAAATGACTGATTGTGGTTAATAGCCAAACAACAGCCAACAATGTGTCACAAATGCTACTTTGCCATTGTCATAATATGATTCTTTACATAAACAGTGTGAAAAGTACGGTAGGGTAAGATTCAAGTGTCTAGCCACAAAAAAATGGGGTCAGGTGCTGTGCTTGGTTTAAACAACATCCAATTCAGACCTAATTAGTAAAGAGGCAGTGTAATAGATGAGCAACTACATTATGCCAAAACTAATACAAGCTTTAAAGGTCAATTGAATGATATAGTAACTCAGCAATACACATACACATAGTGAAGATCTGGCAGCCCAGCCATACCCAAACCTAACACAGACCTGACAAGCAACTTTGGTGGAAGAGTAGGGGAGCATGCATGAGCTGAACTTGCTTGGCATGATTAGAATACATTCATCAAGAAAGGAGGATTCTGCAGTGATGACTTCTGCGTTTGGTCGTCTCAGACCGTTGATTGCTGTGGAGCTGACTATCTGACAGGGCAGACCACAGGTATGCAGACTCACTGGTAGACCCTTTTCTCACAGTTTACTCCCTCTGTGTGTGATTCCTAAGGTCCACCTTCCCCTCACCATGAGCGTACAGATACATTGTTATTCTTTATGTTAAAACCAAAACATCATCTATCTGCTCCAGTGACAACATATTTGTACCTGTTTTACGACCATGCTTGAAAAACAGCCGCTCTGAGTCCTACTTCATTCATTTTCTGTGATAATCTGATAAAATCATAATAAGAATAAGAATCTTAAATTCCCCCTCTGATCAAAATGTCTTCTGTTTATCGATACCCGACATGGATGCTTCAGTCTCACTGTGCAGCGCAATAGGCAGATTTCAACACTAGAAAGCTGCTTTCACATTAATCTAATGAAGGAATGTAATGAAATGTCTCTGAGCTCACTGAAAACCTCAATTTAAGGCATACCTACAAGCATGATTTGTGATATCACAACTTACAAAAGTGTGATGTGGAAACTAGAAGCTTCCAGTGCACATACACTGAGAACACACTTTCCAGTGAAGTAGGAGACATCTTGTGTCCAGCAGCTAAACTTTTGAAATGAAAAGTCTTTGTATATTCATAGATTCTGGATTTTTCCAATTAGGGAGAAGGAGGAGACATCATTTTAAGGATTTTCAAAAAGGTACCACCTTTTATGTGGGAAAAAAACATATACACAGACACAATTATTCCAAGAGAAGATGGTTTTTATATGTCCTAAAAGATATCTGGAGAGGATCTTTAAGATTATCCTATGACAATGTACGTTTTTCGGTAGCTATCACAGTGCAGTAATGATGGACAGGTTCCACACATGTACCTCCCACTGACCACTGCAAGTATTTGTCTGGTAATATTCAGTTTAATTGCATGATTCAACAGAAGACATAATGATGCCTTCAGGACAAGCTGACCGATGATAATGCAGCTAATCATAGAAGCTTTATATGCGTGCACCAACTGGGAATTAGAATATGAACCCAAAACACTCATCATGGCTGGATGAATGTAACGCTGGGGGCAGCAGCATGGCATCCAACAATGAAATGGACATCACATCAGTTGCATATGTCTGTTGGCAAGGAGGGGGCATGAGTTAGTTTTATTGTGGATGCTCACTGACCGAGACCAACAGCAGGCTCACAAAAAGAGCACTAATAATCCTTGTATATGCAGTGGACGTATTTGGATGTGTTCCATGTATAGGCTCATATTCATATATCAGAAGCAAAATGCATCTATGGAATGAGGGTCCACTTCATTACTATTATTTTGTAGCATTTGTATACAGTACAAGTAAAAGAAATAACGCACAAACTTGAAGATTGGAAAGGTTTTTTTTGTTTTGTTTTTTTAACTGAAATTGTTGCATGTATCAGTGATGTGTGTTTTGTAGATATAGTAGCTGCCTCTCAGCTGGAATTGTGGTCAACAGTATTTTATGTGGAGAATTAGGATTGTTACTGTTACTATGTCTTCATTGTGGGTGAAATAAACACCTGTTTGTTCTGCACCTAACTTCTGCTTCAAGCCTCCTGCTTTTAAAGTCCAGCCACTATACGGTCATCCTGTCAATCTACTTGTGGTGTGAGTATAGCAGAAAGGCTGTAGTGCAATACACAAAGATACGCCCACATAAAGTTTTCAGCCTGCTGCAATAAGCACGATGCATTTTTAAACATCTAGAATTATTAACCTCGCCATAAGCAGGGCAACACAGTTGGTCTTGCACAAGCAAAATCTTCTTTCTCCATCTCCTCCTGGCTCCTTGACGGTTACCCTGTTTATATCTGATTTGTCTGATACAGAAGTTCAACCTCAGTTTTCAGCTTTCTTGAGAGGTTATAGAAGACAACCCATTTTCTTCATACTCGTATACCTACATTTCACTAACCACAGAGGTTCGCCTGGAAACAAAGCAAAAGAGGGAGTAGAGGAGAGAGGGTGGTAACCTGTCCTTAGTGGTAAGTAGGCCAATGCTTTTTTTCTGGGGGAATCTCTAGCGAGGATGAAGTCACCACTTTATCTGCTCTCAGAACTATCTTCTTTCTCTCTTTTTTATACTCAGTCTCTCTCTCAAACATAACACACACACACACACACACACCCTCTCTTTCTTCATCCATCCCTTAAATTATTTCAAATATATTCAGCACCTCCCACGCTGCCATCCCTCAGTTAATAATACATGTTATATTTTTATTTATTATTCTTTTTAAAGCTCTTAATAACTTAATAGTTCAGAAAAAAAGGACAATACTGATTTTAACAAACTCCAGGTGCCGTATACACACATTGTAAGCAAACAACTCCTGCACCATGCAACACATTAAACAGTGCCTCAATAAATACAAAAAGCTTTGTGAATATTTTGTCAACCTCAATTTACACACCTGATGGTGGACAAATTAGAAACACCACTTTCTTTCTGAGTATTTTATTTAATGTTTTCACTAGTAGTGTTAGTATGGTTTTATGTCTGGCTTTAGGCTGTAGGTGGAGTGGACAGTTGACCTGAGTGTCTTCATCAGTGTTTACTGCCCTCCAGTGGTCAAAGTGAAGAACTGTAACAGTACATTAAATGTGTTAACCAATTATTTAATGGTTGCTATATTATGTACTGATTACTCAATATTAATGTGTATTGTTATTGCATCAATATCTCTAATTGCGGTAATAATAGGGACTTAATTTAACAAGTATCTGGTGTGGTTACCTGTTTAACATGCCAGAGATGTTCATACCAACCTCAAGGCAGACATGTACATACCCATTTATTTTGAAGTTATTATATTTTGTCAATGGGCTCAAAAAACAGAACAGAGATGAAGTGATCACAGTAAACTGACTAGGTGATACTCATATATTTTTTTTTTTCATATTCCTGTGGTGCACCCTGGCAGCTGTCAGTCATAAGTGCACTGGAAGTAGGCCTGTGTATGAAGAGCCAAGGTGAGGGCTGGCCAGTGCAGAGCAGCTGATAAGACAATGAAGAAAGAGGGAGTAAGACATATTCATATAAAGTACAATCTCAGTGTCAACTCCTTTAGTCTCCCTTCTAACCTTCCCTTGCCCACTTCCCCTCTGTGCACATCATTTCTGTCCATTTTTACTCACCCTTGAATCAGTGTCACCACTTTCCCTTTTGTGTGTTCATGTCCCAAAAGTATGAGAGCCAGAGAGCCAGCAGCAGGCCTGTACACAGTATTCTTTTGTGGCTGAGCGTTGCATGCAGGTCTGGAAGCTTAAACAAAAAATAATGTACAAACACATAAGCTGAGGTTAGCCGTTGGTCAATAATGGAGGGAACAGTTATTGACAGCAATTAATATTTCACAGTCTATAGGAGGGGCTTCATATCAAAATCAAACCATATAAGTGAGGTTGGACAGAGGCTAGGTTAGAGTGAGGTAGAGGAGTAAATAATCAACAAACCACATCAAGCAATATAAAGAAAAACTTTACGTTGTGCCACAAATAGTCAATAGTCATCATTCAACATGTCAATATTATATCCTTAATCCAAAAAGTTATTTCAAAGGAACATATAGCAACATCCACATAACGTCTCATGCATCAATGTTACATTTCATTGCCAAAGACAGCCTACTCTGTCACACACAGCGCGTGACATTGCGCTAAAACTACACCCCCCACAATGCATTGCGTTTTCAAGATGGCGTCTCACATTGCGGCTTGACTTCTGTCAAAACAAAACACGAAACGCACCTAAAGGTAACTTGGACTGTGAAGCGAGGTTGGCCAAATCAATTTCAAAAAGGAGGATGAAACTGCTGCTGACAGTAGTAAAACACCTCCATAAACCAGCTGTGTGCACCAGTTCCCAGCGCGGTCTGAGCTCCTGCGCCAGCAGCGGCGGCCTGTTAGCCGGCAAAGATGCGACACTGATTGTCGGGTCGAGCCAGGAGCTGCTGCAAAGACTCGGCTCACAGGTGGAGGTGAGGGCGGACTTCATCACCGAAGAGGAGGAGGGAGCTTTTATGCGAGAGCTCGAGCTAGGCTTGAAGAAGAAACGCTACGAATTTGACCACTGGGACGATGTAAGACAACAAACACATGCTTTATCGTTATTAGAACTGGTTTCTACAAAATGTCACGTCGTATTGACATAAGTATTTTGGAGGTGCAGGGTCGCGCTCCAAACGCACCTCTGTTGCTGGTTTTAAGATTAATCTACACTTGAACAGATTTTCTTCCCAAATCCTTCATCTGATGATGCAATAATTGCATGAAAATAATCGTGGCTCTATCTTAAAGTTTTTTCCCACTTGACTTTTTAAAAAAAAAAAAATTATGGCTACTTTTATTCAATCAGAAGTCTTAAAATGTAGCAATATATAATAATGCAGCAATAAAATTAAGTTACTATAAACATAGGTCACAAAATTAAAAATTAAACATACATGCAACACATGTATGCCATAGATTTATATGTATGCTAACATGCTTGAAATTTTTATGTTTTTACAGGCTCAGGTTGACATATCGTACAACCACAGGCTGTAAAATGATCAAGATAAAATGATCTCTGTTCATAATTTCACACTCTTGACAAACTTTAATTGTCCACATGAACAGTTATTTTCTTATTCCACAGATGGAACAAGGTTGTGTTTTGAAGTGACAATGATGCTGACTTTATCTGTGCTGTCTTCATCTTCCCACATTTAGGCTATTCACGGGTACCGAGAGACTGAGCGGTTGAGTTGGGGGGCAGTGTGTGAGGAGGTCTTGACTCGTGTCCGATCTGTAGCGTTTGATGAGGGTAGCCAACTCCTCGGGCCTGTGCACGTCCTAGATCTGGACAAGACCGGCTACATCAAGCCTCACGTCGACAGTGTCAAGGTAAGTGGATGATATGCTCATCATCTTTCCCTTTGTGTGGGATGTGATACCAGCTTCATTCATTCTTTCATTTTGTCCCACCCTCTTCTCATTTTTCAGTTTTGTGGCAGCACCATTGCTGGGTTGAGTCTTCTGTCAGACAGTATCATGCGTTTGGTAAAGGAGGATGCCGCCAGTGAATGGTTGGACCTGCTGCTGCCACGACGCTCACTCTACATACTGAAGTGCATACTGAAGTTGACTCAAATAATATATTTTGATAGTTTGAGGCTGAATTGTTGTTGTCTCAGAAATACTGTAAATTGATCCTTCTCAGGACAATTTTGGCTGAGCTACAGGAGTAGTTTCAATCAAAGGCAATAATTTTGTAACTTATATCTAGCAATGAACAGCGTAGTAATCTCTTTCCTCCTGATCTCCTCTTACAGGAACCAGGCCAGATATAACTTCACTCATGAGATCCTAAAAGATGAGGAGTCTGTGTTCAATGGACAGAAAGTGCCTCGGCAGCGCCGAATCTCCGTCATCTGTCGGAACCTTCCAGGCTAACATACACATTGACTCAGCTGGGATGTTAACAGAGCACAACCTGAGCTCTGAGGATTGTCAATGACCTCCATGTCTTTTAGATAATATACAGTTGTTATATGCATCTACGATAAAGTGTCGAGGACGTTTATTTTAGATGAGACACTGTCTACACTGTGCTATTGAGAAATGTTGATTGGGTCGTTGGGGTCACACCTGCCTCAGCCAAGAGTACTAAAGAAGTCTGTTCTTACAGAAATAGCATCACAGTGTTCACATTTTCATATATCATAATCAACTAAATAAGCTGTTGATTGTTGATTGTCTTCATTCACTGGAGCTTTATTAAAGTTTCTGCATGTCCTCCCACAACAGCTGTACCATCTTTGATGTAGTTTTAACATCATTTAAATTACCTCCCACTGCTGAAGAGGACAGCAACATGCAGAAAATTAGAAGAATCTCAGCTTTAAATGTATAAAATATTTGCTTATACATGTGTTAGTTCCACATTAAAAGACAGGAGAGTCTTTGATTCTAAATAATGTTTTTATATATTATCACAGAGACAGTCTTTGTGAAACATTTTGCAGTGCACTTTACCGAATAAAATCAAAGTGAACTTGGATGTGAGAAAGACTCTTCTTGGTTTAGTGTGTGAAGTTGCTTAGTACACAAGCACAATGTTATCATGAATCTTCTATTATTTTTTTTTGTGATCAATTTCTTTTTTTTTTTATTCATCTTAAAACAAAACTAAACATATGTCAATCAATAGCATGTAATCTACTGGTCCATTATGACCAGTAGATGGAAACAGCTCATCTTTTCCATCAATCAGTAGGCAGTGACATGTTGTAGGTGGAGTCTCAGATTGCCTCACACACCTATTTCCTTTTCATCACTCAGAAGAGTGAAAAAGCCGAATCATAACATAGGATACAAAAGACTTAAGTTCTTGTTAGACAGGATTGCCTTTACATATACTGGCCCTTTGGATTAGATAAACATTCTCTGGTGATATCCACACTTACCTCAGCCCTCTAACACACAGGTAAGGAGCATGAAGGCATTAGAAATGTGATACTTTTACATTATCTGTATTTGTGTTTTCATTGGGTTCACCTCCTTGTATTAAAAGACATGAACTACAGCATTTATGTACTTATATTAATCCAATGAGGAACATATTTATTTGAATCATGACAGCTCTCTTCCGTGTGACTTTCATTCAGTATATAGATCATTTGGCTAGGGCATCAAAGGCAGGCCAATGCGTATTCTGGTGACTGGTGGATCAGGTTTGGTAGGCAAAGCCATTGAGCATGTGGTGCAGCAGGAGGGGGGGAAACGCGAGGGGGAAGAGTGGATCTTCCTCTCTTCTGAAGATGCTGATCTCATGTAAGTTGCTTCACTCTTACTCTTCAACCAGAGCGTTCCAACAAACAAATTTGTGTATGACTCTATGTTTTTTTGCATGTGGCGTTAAAACTGCGCACTAAAATATGAACAGAGATATTGGGCAGACCAGGGCTGTGTTTGAGAAGTATCGTCCCACTCATGTCATCCACCTAGCTGCAAAAGTGGGAGGACTCTATCTACACATGAGGGAGAACCTACACTTTTTGGTGAGACAATTGTAAACTGTAAACAGGAAAATCTATTTTAACCCCATAATAAAAGTGAGGTCAGCGTGCCAAATCTACATTGTGTTTTAACTGTGATGGCTGACAGTGACAGTCTGACACCTTTGCAGAGAGACAACATCAAAATCAATGACAATGTACTACAAACAGCCCATGAGATGGGTGTTACTAAGGTTGTGTCTTGCCTGTCCAGCTGTATCTTCCCTGACAAAACCACATACCCCATCGATGAGACCATGGTAGGGTTTTTATTTTACCTTGATTTACCACGTGTACGTCCTCAGGACATGAATGCTATATTTTATCTTTAATGTGTAACTTAAAAACAAAGGATTTAACAATAGTACTACAACTGATTTACATATTAAATGTAAGGGTATTATTTAGGGCTGGTTAACAACCTGTAATTTGGGACATGAGTAATTCTGCACATTATCAAAAAAGGTTATTTTGACTGTGATGTAATTTAACTATAATTCCTATTCTCACAGATACACAATGGGCCACCTCATGACTCCAATTTCGGTTACTCATATGCCAAAAGAATGATTGATGTTCAGAACAGGTAAACAGCTGCAGTGCAAACAGGGGTGTGGTGTAGACACATAGGTGAATCTGACATGCATTCATCCTTGACAAAGGGCTGAGGAGGCAGCGCCTGATGAGGCAGGTAGTTTCTGTTTAGTCTTTTGTAGCTCTATTTGACCTGTTGGATGTGCCTAAATGCTTGAGTACAATACATTACTTGGTGAAAACATCCATAATTTGTTGTAATTCACTGAGCCACATGGACATTTGATGCTCTTGTTTTCAGAGCAATTCAATTTGAGAGTGCCAGGAAGCAAAATGGCCCCTGTGAGCGATCATGTTTCTATTTAAAAACCCTTTTGACATAAAGACATCATTACTGTGTTTATGGTTGGAGGTAGAAAATGGGAAACATGTGCCAACCACAACCTCTATATTTGAGGTGAAAAAAATGAACACAATGACTTGCAAATAAGGCTTTTAAGAATTTTATCTGAAGTTGAAGTGTATGTCTGATGTGTGTGTTTGTGTGTTGACAGGGCTTACTTTCAGCAGTATGGACATCGTTACACAGCAGTCATCCCGACCAATGTGTTCGGCCCCTATGACAACTTCAACGTAGAAAAGGGTCATGTGCTCTCAGCGCTTGTTAACAAGACATACAAAGCCAAAAGTGATTAACTCAGACCCCTTAATTCATCTTGATACTCACATGCACAGATGACCACAAGCAATGAAAATCACACACTAACACAGACAATAACCACGTAACAGAGTTTATTTCCTCTTGTCTCTCTCATAGATGAAGGAACTCCTGTGGATGTGTGTGGATCTGGAGCCCCTAGAAGACAGTTCATCTTTTCTCTGGTATGTTATAATTACACATATGTAATGCATACATTCAGTGTTAGATTTCACCATGTATGAAAATCCCATGGTATTCTATAACTATCTTGGCCAAATGTATGTCTGACTGAATTAAGGTGAAACTCTTAGAACAGTATGAAAACACTGAAACATGTCAACCAAATCCCATTGTCTATTTATTCTCAGGACTTAGGTCGTCTAATCATTTGGGTCCTGAGAGAATATGAAGAGATTGATCCCATTATCCTCTCTGGTGAGTACAGTTCTCGTCCTTTGTATGAATCTCTGAAACTTTATTTACATTTGTCACTCTCGGTTTCTTTTCAGTGGGGGAAGACGATGAGGTCTCAATCAAAGAGGCTGTGGACATGATTGCACATGCTCTGGGCTTCAAAGGCAAAATACATGTATCCTTTCAATATTCCACAATGATCCTGTCCCCATAGATGGGTTATCACAACAGGTTTCATTTACTACCTACCTTTAAGAGGTTCTTCATAAAAGCTTCAATAGGAGATGTTGGCTTGAAAATAAAACTTGTGATTGGATATTTAGATACATAGGTAGTTTATTTGATTTCATCAAGGAGGAAATTCTTTAGGGGTCAGGAAGTAAATTGGTGCTGTTTTGGTAAAAGCTCAAAGCAACTAGAACTACCACCCACTCTTCCCTTGACACCTCACATCAGTATGACACCACCCTGTATGATGGCCAGATGAAGAAGACAGCCAGCAACGCCAAGCTGAAACGCTACCTCCCTGACTTCACCTTCACGCCCCTTAAAGAAGGTCAGAGTTCACATCATGATGGCAAAAACATAAGAAATCTATACTATACTACTGCTGTTGTTTTGGCACTTGTCAACTTTAATCTGTCAAAATATCAACTTCATGGTAGACTATGAAACTTTTCTATAAAATAATGAAAATGTTTCTTTTCAATTTATCCATTAGTGTTCCATTTGTGATCATTTTTGGGACCTGTACACTGCAAAGGATGTCTCTTTTATTATCTACTAATGTAAAAACCTAAAACGAGCACAATAAATCACTATAATAAATAGATTTGGTTCAGGATAAGCATGTTCTCATTGTATATACAAATGCATGCATGCTCAGCCTGGTGAAGGTAACCTGTTCTTGTTTCTCTGACCTTCTAGCTATACAGATGACGTGCGACTGGTTTGTGGCCAACTATGAAATTGCCAGGACATGAAGTGACCAAACACTGAGCTGCATCATCTTTACTTTAATGTTTTTTTGTTTGTTTGTTTGTTTTAATTCTGCTGTTAAGAAAGTTAAGTGCCTCATTAAATAATGGAATACATATTCTCTAGTGTATTGAAGACTCCTTCACAGTAAAGTTTTTATCAGAGATGTCATTATACGCTTTTCTTAAAATCTAATGAAAAAATCTGAGAGATAGGGACCATAATCTACTAATCATTTAACAAGAGAAACAATGAACTTATCCTTCCAAACAGTTTCCCTTCCGACTCTCCCATATATGCAAATAAGGACACTCCCATAAAACAAAGCTCAAACAAACGGCAGTTAGCTGAGCAGCACCCCTCCAAAAATGTGTATATACACAATTATATACAAAAGTGGATGGACTGTATACTATACAGGCTGAAAATATGTTCTGATTCTTTAAAATTTATAAGTATGCAAATATTTTTTTCTTCCAATCCAAGTTTTTTTTTTTTTTTTTAAAAGCCTGTTTACAAAACCTTACTTCATATTTGCAGATTGCTGATTAAGATTTAAGAATAGATTTCTATATACATTTTTACACCAGTGTTTGTATAATAATTTAATTAAAATAATAGCCTGTGTGAGTAGGTCCCAATGGGGACAAAAGATGTCTTTTCATACCAAAAAAAGGGGTACAAAGAGAAAAACCTTGCACAGCAGCAGATTTTAAGTTTTATTAGAAAAAGCTTCTACCAAAGAAAAACAAGTTCAAGATTTTTTTTTCATTCATTAAGTTCTAAGTTAAACAGTTTACACATGGAGAGAAGCCACACAGAGTTTGAGCTATTTTCCCTCTCAACATTAACAAGGTTTCCGTTTAATATGAAACTTCAGGGTATGAAAAATTAATTCATGCTTAACAAAATACTTTTTGATAAACACCATGTGTGACAGTTTCAGCTTTTCATCATGTGGCATGTCACAGCACAACCTGTTTTAAAACGAACACAAAACCTCTCCGGCAGGGTCAGGGGGTTTCTGAAAACATTGAAACTTTTCACCCAAAGAGGTCCTCTCAACCGCTGCTCCATCCCCCCACTTTCATTGGTTATTCAGTGAGGTAGAAGTGCATTTTGTCGTTAACATTCTTGCGCTCGGGGTTGAGCCGCTTCAGGATCTGTGCCAGCACGTTGACGGTCTGCTCACTGCTCAAACCTGTGCGCTTGGTCTGGAACTTCTTCAGCAGGTCTTTGGTGGTCATTGGTTTACGGATCAGGTAGCGCCGGACCGCTTCCTCTGTTAGCTGCACGTCACTATGAGATGGATAGAAAGGGACACGGTTTTTACCCTGTTCACAAATGCCCAGCCAAACTACTTGTGTCTTTAGGCATAAATGAAATGTCTGTTTGCAATTTGATGTTAGCTTTGTAATCTATGATATATTTTACAATTTAGCAGTAACCGCAGAAAAGAAGAAATGACTTAATATTTCTTAGAGGCATAAAACATGACTGTTAACAAAGTACCTGGAGCTTGGAGTGGATTTTCCTGATGGGGGTTGAGGCGTGCTCTTCCCAGAGGGAACAGGACTCTGGCTGCTGGGTTCCATTTTCAGCCTTTTGGCAGCTGGGGAGTCAGTGTTAGGACCTGGAGTCTGTCTTTTACCTGTTGGAAAGTGAGATTTAGTTGACAGCCACTTTTGAGAGTGTTACATGAGTATATAAAACATCTGTCATGTGTCTTGTTTAAATTATACTTTTTCATGGGTATGTCTGTTTGTGTATGAGCAAACACCTTGCTCTAGCTTGCTGGCAGCGGCACGGAGAGTGTTGGAGGTGGAGGCAGAGTCTATGGATGGTGTTCCAGGGCGGCTGCCAGTCCTGGAGCTCCCTGCGGAGCCACGCCCACCTCCACGTTTAGGAGGTGTGCGCTTCTTCTAAAAGAGAGAGAGAGAGGGAGGGAGAAACAAACAGATGTTTGATTAAAAAAAAAAAAATCTTAGTATAGCTCATGTGACAACTAAAGACTTACAAATAATCTGGTTACTTATGATCAAGAGGAAGAGGCAACAAAAACAAATGGTAAAACTGAAAATCTATGTTTTGTTCTAGCAGGAAAATAAATATCATAAATATCTATTTATTTTACTACACACCATGAACAGAGCAGAGGCGGTTTCTCCCTCGATGTCGCTGTCGTCTGAGCTGTCCGATTCTCCGCTGCTGTCTGTGACACATAAATCCATACAACTTAACATGAGGTCACTTAACAGAAAGGATCATTTAAATCATCTAGTACTGCTCTTGTTTACAGAGAACTCATTCAGCTATGTATTTTGTCAAATTGTCATCATCCGTCTTCATGAGGCCTGTACCTTTTTTCTTCTTCTTGTCCACTTGAACTGGAGTTTTCTTTCCATCCTCCTCCTCTTCCTCTTCTTTTGTTTCCTCCTCGTTCTGTTTCTCTTCCTCACTCTCTTCCTCACTTTCAGATGCCTCGTCAATCCCTGTAAAGAGAGACAACAAGTCCATAAGTCAAACCTACTAAAAATGCATTGGCTGCTGACAATTTAAAAGGAAAGGTTCATAATTTTATGGTTGACCTTTAGGAAGGTCCTCCCCTTTGCTGGGCTTTCCCTTCTCTGGCTCTTCATCTGAACTGTTTTTTGGAAACAAAATGACATACTTGTAAAAGATGAAACAAAACCATCTAAAACATGCCTTTATTGTGTATAGAGAAGGGGTTTTTGTGTGCCACAAAGCAAAGTATCTGACCTGCTTTCATCTGACATGTAATCCACCTCTAGACCCTCGTAGTCACCGTCGTCACTGTCTTCCAAGGCCTCTTTGTCGTTGCTCTTTTTCTTCTTCTTTCCTTTTCCTTTCCCCGTGTCTTTCTTTGTCTTTGACTTGCTCTCTCCATCTATCCAATGAAAAGAGGGATGCCCAGCAAAAAAAGGAAATCAAATGACGAGTCAAAGAAGGAAACTGTGGATGTAAATGGCAGAATAAAGGGACATTGAATACTTTATTTTTCAGTCCTGTTTTTTTCCCCTCTCCTGCTCCCTCACCACATATATTTACATACATACAGTGTTGAAGCAGTGTTGTTTTTTGTGAATTGTGGCCCTTAACTAACAGGTTATATGTAGGTGTCAGAGGGACAGAGTAGCTGAGTCTTCTTCTTGCCCATAATTCAACATAAAACTTAAATCTAAATTTTTGGGCTCTTCTTCAACACAGAAGTACAAGGCGTTTGTCACATCCGTCTTTTCCCTTACCATCCCCCATGCTGCTGTCACTGTCATTGCTGCTCATCTCCAGGTCATCTTCCAGGTCGTGAATGCGCAGGTCACCCCCTCTCCCACCCCCCTTCTTTTTCTTCTTTCCCGATTTCTCATTCTCGTCCTCATCATCCTCACCACGCTCCTGCTCCCGCAGACGTCTCTGAAGCATGATGCTGAAGTGATTCACCACCTTGTTTCTCCTGTAAAAGGGGCCCCAGATTTACATTTTGACACATTTCCCTACTCGTCTTTGTTCACATTCTCTGCTCCTCTTCTTTTTGTGCCATCTCTAACTTCAACATTAAATTCGTGCCTGATGATTCCTTCATTACTCAGCTGTTCCTTCTTTACTGCCTTCTTTCTTCCTCTCTCCAGTTTCTCTTACCCTGGCCTTCCCTTTCTGCTCACCAAATCTCCTAGAATTCCCCCTTTTTAATGATTTCATTCTTCTCATTTTAATCTTGACTTTCTCCAGTCCCTATGCCTTGACCACAAATACCCATCCCTCCCTGTTCCTCCCCTTTCTCACCTGCCCCACTCCTCCTCTGCCTCCTCAGCAGTGAGAGTTCGGTGCTTGGCCTGAGGTGTGAAGTTGTACCAGCCCTGTACAGGGAAGGCCTCAAAAGCTCCATCGGGACACTGTGTAAAGATGTAGTAGGATGCGTTTTCTGTAACACCACCCTTCTTTAGACCTTTGAACCTAACAAAAACATGTACACAGACATAGGGAGAGAGTAGTCATATTGTAAACAATAGAGATCTCGATCCATCCTCCATCCAATTTGACACAAAAATGATGCCTAGTACCACAAATGTACAATACAATCAGTAAGAAAATATTTAATGTTACAACCCTTTCTGGGGTCTCTGAGGTTGTTGTAAATGAGAATAGTTTAGAGTGTAAAGAAGTGTCTTTCTCCTCACCTCCTGCCAGCCTTGCCATTGACCTTGAGAATCCAGGGCTGATCCTCTGCTTTGAACTCCCGTGTCACAATACCAAACTTCTTCCGCCGTGCTTCCTCGCGCTGCTTTTTGCCAAACTCACTGCCAGCTGCGCCTTCCACTGTCTCCTCCTCCCCATATATCCGCCGAGCACTCATGTCTCTTTCCATACGAGCCTGTTGGGGGAGGGGGCATGTAAACATACATAAGACTGAAAAATGATCACTGTTGTCAAGTTATTTTTCTAAGAGTACAGATTTTCCTTGTTCTTTGTGTTCTCTCTCGGTAATCACACTGCGTCTCATTTCTCTCTCAGCACTGAAGCTCAGACCATCTGCCTCTGTGTACATATGCCAACATGAAACCCACCTGTGTCCAGGTCGAACAGTTAACTTTGTCTCCTGCATTGAAAGCCATGATGTTGTACTTCTTGCTGGTGTTTCTATGGGATAAAAAAAAAACATACATACAAACAATCATTCATTGACTTTGCTCTGCTTTTGAATGCTTTTTCCCCATTGAAGGTCATGGGATGTAGAGATACACCTACATAGAGTATAAACAATTCATCATGCAGTCCATTTGCAATGGCACGTTTAATTTAAGCACCAGTAGGAGGGTTTCAACAAAAGATAGATACATAACAATCATGATAAATAACATACATTCCCTTCCATAGATATACAAAATAAAGTCAATGAATGTAACAGTTAGACCGCAGATCTGTTTAAAATTAAGTTAATATACTTGGTGCATGACATTAAAAATAATTCAGAATAATATTTCTACATGTTCAATACACATAGTTGCAAAGCAAAAATAAGTGCTTCTGAAAGCCTTGGTTTTAGAAAATAAACTCTTTTTTTCAATTTTTATTAAACCTGAAAATAGTAATACATGACAAGGTTTGTCCAGACACTTTTCTGTGGGTTTTTGCAAGTCAGTCCATGCGTTGGTGTGATAACATGCATGATACTCACTTGGGGACTCGTACAGTGTACTCAGTGCCTGAGGAACTGCTGCTCCCCTGTAAAACAAACACATCCAAATAATTTATGTTAGAGGGCTCCTGTCTCAGCATTGGGTTTTCTCCCAGTACCGAAAAGACCACAGCCTCATTTTAACTTCTCACAGTACTTGCACGATGGGCTGAGGTTAAATAACAGAATAAGACTGTCTATGTGATATATGAAAGGCTATGTACTGAAAGCTACCATACAGTTTGCTTGTCACACGTTTAAAGCAATGCACATCATGCCACAAGGCCAGAGAGTCATAACTTACCAGTGACGTCATGATTTGTCGTCTGTGTTGACTTTGCACATCAACAGTTGCTTCAGACTAGTTAGGTTCACTGTTAAAAACAGCAGAGTTGCGTTAATAACCGGCTTAACCTGGTTAAATGTGAAGTAAAGGAAAAATGGCCCAAATGCTAACTTATCGGTATGTTGTTGTTGTTGTTGGGTATACCAGTAAGTTAACAAAAAGCGAGCTAACGACTACAATTTTAATGCATTTCTTTGTAGCAGCACAATAAAGCCTACCGGACAATCGTCCTGTACAATAACTACCTAAACACTTTGCTTTTTCACAACTGAAACACGTTACACGAAACAAATGACTTTTTTGAAGGCAATTGACCAGTGCATTCCTGTTTCGACGAGGGAACTACATTAATATTACAACACAAGTAAGAAAACGCAACATAAAACTTAATAATGCCCTTCGCTGAGAAGTATTTTTGTCAAAAGAAGCACCGTTAACGTTAGCTCCTAATGCTAAATAAACGGCAGCCACGCAATAAACAAGCAGTTTAGCTGCAGTGTGCGGCTTGTGCTAACCGTTAGCCACATGACGGTTATGTGAAATGAAGGAACAAAAAGTTGTGCAGACATCCGTTAATCTCAGATATTAACACATTAAACATTACATTTGTATACTTGTCGTTGGTTTACCGGTGCGCCTCCTCTTTGTTCCGTTGGTTTACGGAGTCGACAGGAAACCTTGACGAGAATTATGGTTCCTAGCAAACCCGCTCCAATGTCCTTTCTTTTGATTGGCTTATGGGGACTCCCTAACGTGCTCCCTAAGCTGTAGTGTGTGCATCCCTTAATACAGCCATGTGTGCACCATGGATATATGCGCACGGAAAAGAGACCACACTTGTTAGAGCAATGAACATGCCTGCTTTATCACGGATATCGAGTATAAACCATGGATGTATGAAGGAGAACAAATACACTTATAAACATCTCTCGCAGAGATAAACTAGCCAGTCCATACGTCTGGCAGGGCATGGTCTCCAATCCACAAAATTGTCATTATAAAACATTATTACAAATACTGATGTTACCGTTGATGCGTTCAGTAATAGTTATAATATTGAATTGTCCACACTGACATTAATATCGATGTACTGTAGCACTGTTTGCCGTTCATTTAATTCAATGTACTATTGCAATTACTCACTGTGACCAAATAGTAAGACGGCTGTGATAAAATAAATAAGCAAAGTTATGATTACTGGAAGGTATTGCATGTTGCATAGTTAATTTGGAAACAAAATGCACACTACGAAGTTCCCTAAATATGCATATCTTATTAAATTTTGTCAGTCATTTCAATCTGTATCAATTTTTCAGTCATTTCATCTGTGATTTGCTAGAATTAAAAAAATATCATTAACCCCCCCATTCTCAGTTTTTCAAAATTAATTGACAAGACAGGAGAAGCGCACACTTTCTGTGGATACATAGTGTTTTACATTATGTATCCACAGTAACCATAACATATTTGTGTATATTTTTTTGCAGTTTATTATCCAGCCTCAACTGAGCAAAACACATTTTCAGCTACTTCTGAAACATGTCTACTTTGTCCAATAACACTTACACAATAGTTTTTAAAAGAATGTCCCTTACCACACATTTTACATTTACCAGTTATGATTTGGTTTGACAAGAGTCTATTTATTATAAAATAAAATTTCAACATAACAAAAAATATATATATTCTAAATATGGAAATTAAAAGTGAAGAATTTTAAAGCTTAGCGTCTCCATTATGGTTATGGAGAATACCTTCTCTCTGTGAACAATACATTTATTTTTGGCCTTGTAAAGCTCAGTAGTTTATCTTGTAACCTGTGGTAATGAATTTGCATTCTTTTTGCATCAGCACATGAAAAATATTTTGGAATGCTCTGCAAATTTTCTAAAGGTACTATACATGTACACAGGTCAAACAGTGACAACTGATGTTTTGTGGAGTGGGACCTGTCATGTTGAACTGCTGTGCCTTTTCACTTCTCCTGGGTAAGTTAATTCATGTTTCATATATCTGATAATTAATTATTGCACTAAATTAAACGAGAGTACACTCAAAGAGCACATGCCTCCACCCTGCTAAATCCCTCTGCCCTCTTATTTTACTATCTAACAGGGTACCTGTGCTTTTCAGTTGTTGTTTTTTAACCAAATAGACTGAAACACTGGAAATTTGAATCACAAAATATTTTTATACTGTACAGTGTTTTTGTAACAAATTCTGTTACAAGTAAGGCTCTCATGATTTAAGGGTATGTGTATTTCTTGTCATCAACATCATCATTACCAGTTCAGCAGTGAACTACTTTTTGTAGTCTTGCATATAAATCACACAGAATTTTTAATTGAATCCTTTTTAGAATTTGAAATCGTTTCTTCTGTGCAGATTCATTGTACACATTATCTTGAGAAGAACTGTTTTCAACAGCTGACTGTTCTTCTTAGAAGCAATAACTCTTCTTTGACTCTGTGCTGTATAGGATCACTCTTCATCCCTGGCCATTGTGTTTTTCCTCCTGGTATGGATGTTGTTTAAAACCTCAGATATAGATTCTGGATATATTTGAAACAACATTTCTGTTTATAGTTATTAGTTATTACTAGTAAGTTTTGCTGTTTCATACAGGTTCTTGTGACGGATACACAAATATAACTGAACCATGGCGCAACTTCAATTTTAGATCAACGTCCTTTACTGGCTACCCCAAGAATGATGCACATCTTGTTGGGTTGTGGTGGCGCTTCACAGGGATTGGTGGAGACTCAGTTACTTGGGGATGCTATGAAGGCCCTCGCGGTGGTACCAAATATACCATTCGTGTTGCATTTGAATATCCAAAAACTGAATCTGAAACTCCAACAACAGGAACAGCGGATTGTTTTGTTGGACAGTGCGGGAATCTTACTATTCCAATGAGCGTGGTCCTCTGTCCTGGAGGATTCTACATATACAAACCATCAAGCCACCCACACGGCAGTATGGGTTATGCGACCTGTAAGGAATGATTCCTCATTGTCTCTTTATACTTGAGTGTAGACAAGTCCCACTCAGTGATATTCTGCAAACTGCATTCATAGAGACCTACTTTTATCTTTTCACTATGAATATCACTTGTGTGTTTGTATGTGTGTGTGTGTTTGTCTGTTATTTCTGTTTAGATCATTATAAATGTAAATCAGACTCCTGTGGACCACTAGCTCAGTGTAAGAAAGGAGGCTGCACTTGCATTTCCGGGTATGAAATCCCCCCAACATACTTACCCACAGGAGATTCATATGGTTGTGTTGGTAAGTACATTCATTTCATTATCTTTTTCAGCTGGAGATGCATTAAGATGCTTCATGCACACTTAAGGTCCACATTTTCTGAGCATTTTCCACCTTAAAATCACATCTGTGACATCTATTGGCAGACATTGATGAGTGTCAGAGGACTGCAGGAATCTGCGGTCCTCACTCCAATTGTACTAACACTATTGGATCGTACGTCTGCACCTGTCTGATTGGATTCAATGCAACAAATCCAGCATTACCACCCGGAGAGTCTAACCAATGTGGAGATAAAAAAAAAGTGCTGCTCTCTGTTTTTCATTGTCAATCTCAAGCAGTTTAGGTATCAAGCGTAACAAGTGTCTTTACAATGTCTGTGGTGATGACGGGATGTGTTACTTGATTTTTTTTTTTTTTACATGTTCCTCAAGCTAATTTTATCAGACCTGCCAACCCTGGACAAATTTTTTTAGTAGCACTTTGGCACCTACATGCATCAGATGCAAATCGCTGTTGTTCGCACAGTGAACTACTGTACACAATTTGCATTCATATGTTCAACAGTGCATCATTTGAATTCATGCAGGGAAGTCCATTTGTCACTTCCTAAATATATCTTACCAATGAACACAATTCAACTCATGCAGTTACTATTGTTTCCAACTTCTTCCAACTTTAAGACATCTTGACTAACCTTGACCTGACTAACTGACAAGCCTGAACAGACTATTTTGTGGCTATGGTGAAATAAATATTTAGGGCCTGAGCCCAAAGGGCGAAGACCCTATTGTTACTGTGCAGTTACTTTCTTTCTTTCTTTCTTTCTATATACGCGACTTTCCCCCCGAATTTCGCCCCCTAAAAATGCTCTAAAACTCACCAAATTTGGCAGGGACGACCGGTCCAGCGAAAAATTCGATAATATGTAAAAATTATACCCCTCCACCCCAAATTAGCTCTGTAGCGCCACCTAGTTGGTTTTTGGCAGTTCTCTGGCCGCTGCGGCCCACAGGAATGGCGTAGAGACACGGGACCAACGCCTAATTGTTCGTCTGCTCAGGATCTACAAATCATACACTGACACCCCGGACCTAAATCCAACAGGAATTCCAGAAAATCCAAAAATGTCACATTTTTTGAACAAAATGGCAGACGACCTTTCGACGACATCTCCTCCGAGACCGCTCATGGTCATGGCTTCAGATTTTAATATATCGTTCTATACACTTTGATGAACCAAAGTTATCAAAAACTTTGTCAAAGGAGGTCCGGTTTTCAAAATATCGGCCTCCAAAGTTGGTACGTTTTATAATGGTTGTCAATGGGAGAGAGTTTATTTCGGACGCTACGGCCCGTAGGAATGTCGCAGACAGATGCAACCAAAACGAGATTGTTCGTCTTCGCAAGACCTAAAAATCATACGCTGACACCCCATACCTAAATCCAACAGGAAGTCCAAAAAATGCAAAAACAATTTCAAATTTTTCCCACATTCCTCCAAAATTTCCCCAAATTTCAGTGGCAATCAACTGCTATCTTCTCTGAGACCGCTCATGCTTATGGCTTCAGATTGTAATATATCGCTCAGTAGAGTCTCCTCACCCAAAGATATCAAAAACTTTGTCATAGGAGGTCCGGTTTTCGTAATATTGGCCTCCAAGCGCGGTGAGCGATTTCCAGATTATAATGGGTTTCAATGGGAGACCCATTTTCTGAGCAGGCACACATCGATCAATTAAGGGACTATTGTCTAAACCGTAAATCTCACAACTTTTAAATGTACACCATTGGATTCGCAACACATATATCTACAAAATGTGGGTATTTTCAGTCCAAATGGCCAAAATTCAAGGCCACTGTGTCATTTTCAAAACAGGAGTAGAACATTTCTCTCCCTGCTCTGGGCAGCTTGCTGCAGGAGGGGGTGGGGTCGACACCTGACATCTGACACCTCACACACACACACACACACACACACACACACACACAGAGTCTTCCTGCTTAGTAATAAAGTGCTGTACATAAATGAACATAACTACATTTTGAGGCTTTGTACTGTGGTTTTTCCATAATTATATATGAAATATATGACTATTTTATCAGGTCATGTGGCTTACACACCTTTACTTTTTTTGTTAATGCACGTGATGAAAAGTACAAATTGATTTTGGCAAGAACATTTATATTCTGTACACATTGTATATGTTTCCCTATTGTTTAATATGCAAGCTCTTTCTTCGATGCAGTTATTAACTATAAAGCAATTATTAATGTGATTATTCAAATAATCTGAATTTACCTGACTTAATGTTGTTAATAATATTATAGTAATTATGACTATATATTATAATAATATTCAGTATACCAGGGAAACATGGCTTCAGTATACCAGGGGCACATGGCTTCAGTATATCAGGGATACATGGCCCCAGTATACCAGGGGCACATGGCCTCGGTATACCAGGGGCACATGACCTCGGTATACCAGGGGCACATGGCTTCAGTATACCAGGGGATAGGGTTAGGGACGATGCTGATGCACAGTACTGTACTTATGAGTGATGTTTGGATGTGTTATATGTTACAGTGTTTATAAGTGGAGATTATATTCATAATTCCATGATTATTCTGTACTATTGGCAGGAGCAAAAAAGTCATGTTTTACACATTTAAATCTTACTTTATCAGATCTTCACTTTTAGAAAAATAGAAAATTGATTTATTTTTCACACAAACTCATCACAAGCTTTCCACACACACTTCTCCTTCAGCAGAAATGTGTCATTCTCACACCGTTGACATGTCATGTTTAGCCATGACAGGGAGCTTGCCACGACTTTACTACACGCTCCTGTCTGCAGTGAACTCCACATGGCTGCAGAGTCACGCCCCTTGCACCGGGCTCGCGGGCGGCGAGTGCGAGGGACGGCGTGGCGCCGGGTCCCGGCGTGCGCGGGGGGGGGCTCAGGCCCGTCCAACGCTGCTTGCAGCTTTAATTTAGATCTGTTTCATAAAGCACTTCTTATTATAGATAAGTTTAATGGTATGAGAGGGATAAAATTGATGTTGTGTTGCTGTTGATTTGAAGTCTTGTGAAATGATATAGGCGTTTGTCAATCAAGATCATCCCTGCTTGATATTTTGGATGAAGGTTGGTGGGGGAATGAATCTGGCACTATGATTGGTCGAACTCTTCTTCTTTTGCTTTTCGGCAGGCCAATATTATAAATCCATGCAGGCTAGATCAGGTCTTACATCTGTCGCTGCTACATTGGTTATCAGCTGAACAACTCGGATGTGATCACCAGCTTGGCTAACCCTTGCACAGATGTGTACAACTGTTCACTATTAACCTGACATTCCTATCATACATTTTGCAATTTGCTTAACTAATGTGTTTTCTCACTCTACAGATATAGATGAATGCAGTGAGACTCCTGATGTATGTGGTAACCAAACTGTGTGTACAAATGCACCGGGGACCTTCTATTGTTCTTGTCCAGATGGACTTTATCCTTCAACTGGAATCTTGTGGACATCAGGGGTCTCATTTTGTCAAAGTGAGCTTAGGATGCAATTTATACATAATAAATAATATGCTGTCATGTCTTGATGTGGTCTATGAAATGTACATGTTTATTTTATTTTATTTTATCTTACTTAATAATTCAACAGGTGTTCAGGATTCTCTAGATGACATAGAAGCCACAGAGGTATGTATTTCCTGCTGGGTGACATTTTCAAGGACAGGGCAATTGTATAAATGCTGATAACATTATATCTACAAAATATCACTATTATTTTTAGTTAATTAGATAGCCTAAAAAATTAAACAAGGCAAAGATGAGTGCAAATCTTGCCTGTGCAATTCTCCACACACATGCACTAAATCTCTACACTTGTTTTATGTCTTGTTACACAAATGTTACTATAATTTGTCAACATATGCCATAGTTTGAATATCATACACTATTCAAATTGCAGCCACTAACATTCAGGATAAGATTTGTGAATTTGTTGCAGGGCCAGACAAAAGTGAGAACTTTCCTTGACATAATTAATCAACAACTTAAAGACAATCCAGGCATCATCTTATCAGAACAGGTAAGTAGAGAAAACAGAAAAGTACCTCTGCTTTAGAAACATTTACAAAACATAAAATGTATTTCCCTCGATGAAAGATCTAGAGTGCAACTATCTTTATTTGACCGTCATTATATATAGTTGGATTTTCTTAAGCTAAAGGAAAAGTCAAGGGATCACCAAAGTCATTAGGATTCATCATCAATTTTCTACAGACCATGAATGTCTGTAGAAAATTGAAATATTAGAGAAAGGCACCAGTTATTGTTGAAATCTGTCAGCTTTAACTTCATTAAGATGGACAACTTTATACTCACTTACATTAGTTTCTTTAAGTGTGCAGCATCAGTTTTATATCAACTTTAATGCACATTAGGTGTGGATGACACTGCGACCGCATTTACATATTTCTTTCCCCTGCATTCTTCTTTCAGACTGTGGCAAACATCGTCTCAGTAGCTATGGTACTTGTGCACTTTTTGTTGGAAGCTTTCATACTACTTTGTGTTTGCACGATCAGCCAGGTCAGCTGCTCATTACACATATATTTGCTCTTAAAGGAAATGTCAGGTGTTGGACTACAGAACAGCTCAACCACAGTCAGTAGTGAAGGAGACAGGGAGACTGGCAGTGCGATTCTGAGCGTTACACACCGTCTAGTTTCTGCAATGGTACAGCCAGGTCAGAACCAAACCAAGAGAACTGTGAAGACTTCAATAGTGGGTAAGAGGTGCTCATCTTACTGTAGTTTACAGTCCACATTTACTGTATATTTACATGGGTAAATAACAAATAATGGTATTGTAACTTTCATATGTGTGCTAGATTTAACTCTTGAAACTGTTGGGCCTGGGAGCAACAATGCAAACAACTCTCTTCTATCAGCCAAAGGAAACACCATGGAAATCAACCTGGAAAGTCTGGCCAAAAACAACTATGGTAAAAGAGAGCTCAATTATTTTTGCCTACTCATATTCTACACATTGTGTCCATTTTCACTGCCTCTTTCCCACCTTTCATACTGCAGTTGGTTTTCTTTCATTTCACTATGGTAGGAAAAATTAACCTGTACAGACTTAACCTACTTTTATGTTGCCAAAATGTACATTTTCATTGTGTGCTGGGGGCATCATAATGATCAGAAAATCAGCATCTGCCTAGAGATTAGGACATCACATTCACATACAAACACAGCACTGTGGACAATGATGTAATATGGGCTAAAACATGCAAAACACTGGTATGGCCTATAACTGTAAAGCAGTGTTTATCGCCTCCATCTGTGGACATTTCCAGGTTTTGCAGCTGCTGCCTTTATGACAATAGATGGAATGGAGATTCTTCTGAGTCATAAATACTTTCAAACAGAAAACAGGACAGAGATGTACTCAGATGTTATCACTGCAATCTTACCCTCAATGAACAACACCAACCTCACCGAGCCTGTCAACTTCACCATCCAACACAAGGAGGTGCTACTAAATCCATACATCCATCTCTACTTTTTAAGACAAACACATTTTAAGATAACAAATGGCTTGCTTTTCATCAGATGTTACCTGAGTCTGGTTTGGTGACCTGCGTGTACTGGGAGGACAAAAGAGAGGAGACAGCAATAGGAGAGGGAGGTGAAAAGGAAGGAGAAAATAATAGGACAATGCGCTGGTCAGCAGAGGGCTGCTGGGTTGCATACTCTAACGAAAAATTCACAGTGTGCAGCTGCTCTCATCTCTCCACATTTGCCCTCATCTTGCAGATAGGGGAGGTATTATAGATTTGTGTGTGAATGTGTATTTGCTACTTCAGGCTCCCAGACCTGAACTCTAGATCATTGGCTATGTTGTCTCTTCTCAGCCTCCACCAGAGCATCCTATCTTGGAATGGCTGAACCGAATTTGTGTGATTGTGGGACTTTTCTTCTTTGCTTTGGCCATCCTCACCTTCCTCCTGTGTAGCTGGAACCCCAAGATCAACAACACAGCCCGTCTTCACCTCTGCCTCTGCCTCCTCTTATCTCATTTGCTGCTGCTGTGGAGTGACAGATATGTTGAACATAAGGTACAGTAACACAAAGATGCAGATTTTTGTTTTTGCTTTAAAAATACCTCATGGACTGTGACATGTGTATTAAATGTGACCAAAAGGAAGCTAACCATTCTCTGATTTGGGGCTTGAATGAAAGAAAGAAGCCTTTTATTAGTTTCTCTCCTTATGTGTCTCCACAGCTGGCCTGCACTGTTGTGGCAGGGCTACTCCACTTCTTAGTTATTGCAAGTTTTGTGTGGATGCAGCTGGAGGCCATACAGCTTTACCTGCTGGTCCAAAGGCTCACCAAGATGCAGGTCATTCAGAGTGATGGCCTCCCCTGGCCACTTCTCTATTTGACTGGCTACGGCATTCCATTTGTGATTGTGGGAATTTCTGCATTGCTGTACTCTGATGGATATGGTTCAACTGAGGCAGGGCAGTGAGTAGCATGAACAGTGATACACAGAATGATCAGTGTATGTATATTCAAATGGATTATTATTTAATAATAAGATTAGATAATGGTGTGTAATGTGTGATTAAATCGCAGGTGCTGGTTATCACAAAAACGTAACTTCAAATGGGCTTTAATGGGACCAGTGATTACTTTGCTGGTTGTGAGTATTTTAGTGTTTCATACTGTGCAATCTCTATCCCACAGCAGTGATGCGCGGATCAGTCATATCTGCGGGTACCACAGTTAATCGGTGGATCAGGTTGGGCAGTCATAGAAATTAACATTCTGTTTAATAGCAGATGGGTTGCAGGTGTATGAAATAATACATCATTAATGAGGAAAATATAAATTACATTCACTAAAATGTGAACATATTTTAAGCTTCTTATTTCGTCAGGCATGAATTAGCAGACTAGATTCTCACTACGCCAATTGAGGTCTTTATTTGTCTTAAGCAGCAAAGGAGGCAAAGAAAAGATCCGAGACAAAAATAAAAAAGGAGAATTTAAAAAAAAAAAAAAAGGAAGGGCAGAAAAGTTCAATGTGGGAGCAATTTAGTGAAATATTTAACCATGACGAGTCAAATGCTGGGTATATTATGCCATATTCGGATAAAAGTGGGAAGAGGCTTAAAAATCCCTTTTTTGTTGTTACAATAAGTGTTGATGAATAAACTACCTTATGAAGGCAGTCCCCACACTGACTCTTGAACTGGAGTCTCCCAGATCATCGATGACTGTGCTGACTACTGAGCTAAAACTTTAATCATCACCTCATTTCAGACACACCTCTACCTGGTTATACACCCATAACACAGAGACAGCGCACCATGTAACATGTATGGAGAAACTTCAACTTTAAATAAATGTTTATTTACTTAAAAACAACCTACTTCAGTGTAAAATGTTAGCATGTCATCGCACTTACATATATTCCACAGGGAAATAATGGCAATGTGTGGTCGGGTGTGGGTCTGTAAATCGGAGAAAACAATTAATTTGGTTGGGTGGTGGGTGGATGATTTATGCATACATGAGGATTCGGACATCAGACATCAGAGCCACTGTGTGGATCACTATCCCAGAGTGTTAATGTTCAAATTGTTTTCTTAGTGGAATAAATGGCTTATTTCCAAACTCACTCTAGTTATGTTTCCTCTATCAGCTTAACTGCATCTTGTTCTGTGCAACTTTATGGACTCTGAGACCCACCTTAGCCAACATGAGGAGTGAGGTCTCACAGACCACAGACACAAAGTGAGTGTGTGTGTGTTCTCTGTTTCATTTCTTTATTCATAAATAGTTAATAAATGATACTATAGGTAAGTGATTTTAATTGACAACCTCATACATACATATGTAGATTAGTGATAGGAACATAGAAAAAAATCCTTCTGTCTTTTTGTTTGCAGGTTGATTATGTTCAAGATCCTGGCCCAGTCTGTCATAGTGGGTTGTACCTGGATTCTAGGCCTGTTCCAGTTTAACATTGTCTTCCAGGTCCTCTTCATAGTTCTCAACTCCCAGCAGGGCACTTTCCTCTACATCATCCACTGTCTGCTCAACAAGGAGGTAGACTTACTCCGCTCTCCTTAAGCAGCTCTCTTATATATATTGAATTCATATAGTATTACCACTACTATTATTGTCACTACAACTGATAATAACAATAACTCTCTGTGTTTGAGGTAGCATTTTCTTGTGTGTTTAGTAGAGAGAGAGTCACTATGTCTGCAAAAAAGTACAACCTAACACTAAAGTGGTTCTATTTCACTATATTTTCTAGGTCAGAGAGGAATATGTGAAATGGTGGACCTGTTTTTTTCCCCAAGAACTGTTAAGAAGGATCTGTGGTGAGTTGAACAGTGAAAAAAATTCATGTGCAATGTGTATGCAACTCCACCCCCTATTTCAATGTATGAAAAGAATATGAACAGTCAGGGGCGTCGCAGACTTGGAGAAAATCACATAAGCAGGTGATCTGAGGCTAGTGAGTACAGAGAGTGAACAACTAGCTCTCACAGGCAACAGCTAATTAAGCTCAATAATAAATTGTAATATAACTGTGGTCTAGCTTTAATACATAATACAAATTATACCTCATTCTAACTTATATTAAATGCAAAACACACATTAATCCCCAACATTAGGAGTAAAACTACGATGTCTAAAGCAACATATTTCTTTGACATTTAGCTTAAAGCAGCATGAACTATGTGAGTTGACAAAGAGGTGTCACAACACCTGCAACACTCATGGCTGCGCCACCCACGCTTTTACCACAGCAGCAATCCTAATATAGCGGATGTGTGTGTGAGCATGTGAACAAACAAATAAGCAGCATTTCCTGTTATGAAACAAAATAGTCATAAAAGTCAGATTAATGTTCATGTAACAATGTTAACAAGTTTCTCTTTTAATAGAGGCCCAACCGTGAGCGAGAGGGAAACAACTTCTGTCATCGAGTAGAAACCATGGATGTATGAAGGAGAACAAATACACGTATAAACATCCCTCGTAGAGATAAACTGGCCACTCCATACGTCTAGCAGGGCATGGTCTCCGTACCACAAAATTGTCATTAAAACATTATTACCAATGCTGATGTTAGTGTTGATGTGTTTAGTAATTGTTATAATATTGAATTGTCCTCACTGATATTAATATCGATGTACTGTAACACTGTTTGCCGTTTATTTAATTTAATGTACTGTTGCTGTTCCTCACTGCGAGCAAATAGTAAGACTGCTGTTAAAATATAAAATAAATAAACAAAACAGATGGGGTGTATCTCATATTCTGTCTACTGCAGTATATAATAAGGTGGGAAACATTCATAGAAGTAGTATTTATTGCAGGTGTGATTACTGGAAGATATTGCATGGTGCAGAGTTCATTTGAAAACAAAATGTCATTACAGTCTATCTGTGATTTGCTAGAATTCAAAAAGTATCAATAACTCTCATTCGAAATTAATAATTTGAACTATAGTTTTCTCCCTTCTGTTCTGATCTTCCCTTCTGTATTTGTTTGGTAATATCCTGTGACACTTTGTTGCTATATTAATTAGTCTATTCTGAATATAAATGATATAATTACATGGTCACATTAGGTCCTCTCTAGTTAATATGTTTTCAAGAAATAATCTTTTTCATCTCCCTCCTTTGTGGTCCATCATTGTACTGCAGTATGCCTTCTCACATTAACCCAAACTATGATTTTTCCCTAACTATAATCAAGTGGTTTTTGTGCCTGAACCTAACCAGATCTTAACCAAAGTGTTGTAACATCAGAAAATGCAATTATTTTTAACATTGATTTGCCAAAATAAAGTCCTGCTCATCACTGCCGACAGAAGTGGCATATTAGAAAACATATTGGTCGTTCTGGAGTGGATGGTCAAATGACCTATTTGTTCATTTAATTTGGAGGACTTGTTGCAATATATACCTGCTGACTGTTAAATAAAAAACAAACAAACCAAAAAGGTTGTTTTTTTTCTCCAGTTGTATGTGTGAGTTATTTACATGGAGGCTTGGGTGCACCAACATGTTACAGTTTTACAAGAAAAACTGACAGGATGGGCCAAGGGAGTGAATTTACATTGTCTTTTATATTGGCACCGAACACGAAAAATATTTTGGGATGTTTTGCAAATTTTCTAAAGGTACTGTGCATGCACACAGCTTAAACAGTGAAATGTGGTGTTTTGTGGAGTGGGACCTGTCATGTTGAACTGTGCCTTTTCACTTTATGTCTCATGTATCTGATAATTAATTATTACACTAAATTAAACTAGAGTACACTCAAAGAGCATATACCTCCACTTAGTATATCCCTGCTAAATCCATCTGCCCTCTTATTTTACTAACAGGGTACCTATGTTTTTAATTTGTTTTTTAACCAAATAGACTGAAACACTGGAAATTTGAATCACAAAATATGTTTATAATGTAGTGTTTTTGTAACAAATTCTGTTATAATTAAGGCTTTTTCATGATTTAAGGGTATGTATATTTCTTGTCATCAACATCATCATTACCAGTTCAGCAGTGAACTACTTTTTGTAATAGTTTTGCATATAAATCACAAAGAATTTTTAATTGAATCCTTTTTAGAATTTGAAATCGTACTTCTGTGCAGATTCATTGTACACATTATCTTGAGAAGAACTGTTTTCAACAGCTGACTGCTCTTCTTAGAGGCAATAACTCCTCTTTGACTCTGTGCTGTATAGGATCACTCTTCATCCCTGGCCATTGTGTTTTTCCTTTAAAACCTCAGATATAGATTCTGGATATATTTGAAACAACATTTCTGTTTATTGTTACTGATGTACAGTAAGTTTTGCTGTTTCATGCAGGTTCTTGTGATGGATACACAAACATAACTGAACCATGGCGCAATGTAGGATTTAGTTCATCTTCCTTCTCTGGCTACCCCAAGAATGATGCACATTTTGTTGGGTTGTGGTGGTGCGTCACAGGGATTGGTAGAGACAGAATCATTATAAACTGCTATGATGGCCATCACAGTGGTACCACATACGCCGTGTTGAATTTACTTATCCAATAGCTGAATTTGAAACTTCAACAACAGGGACTACATATGGTTAAGTTAAAGGGTGCTACAATATTGATATTCCAATGAGCCTGGTCCTCTGTCCTGGAGGATTCTACTTATACAAACCATCAAATCACCCACACAGCAGTATGGGTTATATGACCTGTAAGGAATAATTTCTCATCGTCATCCTTCTCTTTATACTTAAGTGTAGACAAGTCCCACTCAGTGATATGCTGCAAACTGCATTTATAGAAACCTACTTTTATCTTTTCACTGTTAATATAACTTCTGTGTTTGTATGTGTTAAGTGTCTGTTATCTCTGTTTAGATCATCATCAGTGTAAATCAGACTGCTGTGGACCACTTGCTCAGTGTAACATTGGAAGTGGAAGTTGCACTTGTGTTTCTGGGTATGAAATCCCTCCAACATACCTACCAACAGGAGATTCATATGGTTGTGTTGGTAAGTACATTAATTTCATCAAAATTATTGTAAATTATAATGATTGATGATGATGATGATTTATAACACTAATTATCTTTTTCAGATGGAGATTATAGCTGAAATCTGTAACATTATCAGACCTGCCAACCCGACAAATTTTTTGAGTACTACTTTGGCAACTGAGATGCATCAGATTCACATCACTGCTGTTCACACAGTGAACTACTATGCATAATTTGCATACATAGACACAACAGTGCATCATTTGCATGCATGCAGTAAAGTCCATTTGTCTTTCACCTGTCTAAACATAGCTTAACAAGGAACAAAATTTCACTTAGGCTACATGTGAAGCTACCACTATTGCTGCATTTATACACTTTCTATTGTTTTCACCCTCATAATAATCAAACTTTAAGTCCATTTTTGAAACTTTTGAAAATGTGACTTTCAGCTAATTTAAAAAGATAATGACATTGTAACTGTAAAACTCTAACCAGCCTTAACAGACTATTTTGTGGCTATGGTGAAATAAATGTTTTAGAGCTGGTTAATAAAACAGTTCTCATTATAGATAAGCTTAATGGTATGATGACCTAATAACAATGCAGACTGAATATGAACACAGCTGTTGAAATTGTAAAAGTAATCACATCCCTCCTTACATATTGTACTAAAAATGGGGGTGTTTCCTTCCTTGAAATTTTTTTTAGAGTAGGCAAAGTTGTAGACTAGAGTGCCAACACACACAGGCCCATTACTCCCTTTACACACAAAGGTAACTTGCTAGGTAATCAGAGGGATAAAATCAATGTTGTGTTGGTATCAGTTTGCAATCTCTTTAAATGATATACACATTTGTCAATCATGATCATCTCTGCCTGATATATAGTTGAGGGTGGGGAGAATGACTCCGGTGCTATTAGTAGAACTCTTCTTCTTCTTTTGCTGTTCGGCAGGATAGATGCTGCCACTTCTTGCTGTTAGACTTGAGTGCTACACGTACACAATTGAAATCACAGGCATCACCAGCTTCTTGTGTAGTTTACACTGACAAATTGTACAAGTGTACTTTGATGTCAAACTGTGAACCTGCTACATAAAATGCATACAGGTTGGCAGGTTTTACACACATTCAGACTACAGCAAAGAAATAGTGTTACATTTTTTTAGTTGTTTCCCTTTGTAGTTGCTGGTATATATGCACTACAAATGTCATCAACTGGAATGCAAATATATCCTTTAGATTTTCCAAAGTGATAAATATAAACTGATTTGGTTTTGTCAACATGGACAGGATCCACTTATAAACTCAATAAACACATTAATATCACTGTTACAAAACATGTAACATGTAGGGTATTTTTTTTTTGTTTGTTCTAACTCATACTTCACTACTTTTATGTGGGGTAACATGACTTATTCAACATTTTTGATGACAGCTATGTTATTTGTTTCTTGCCCAGATATTGATGATTGTTTTAACTCCACTGTCTGTGGCCCTGACTCTGTTTACGCCAACACACACACTGACAAAGTGTCACTCTGTCTGCTGAAAGACAGGATCTAATATTCAGATTTGAGTGTGACACACAAGTCATACACAATGCTGTTCGTTATTTTACTTCTAAAACATGTATTTGGCAGATATTGACAAGTGTGTGAATGATGCCATCTGTGGTCCTAATTCCAACTGCACAAACTCAATCGGGTTTTACATCTTTAGCTGCTACATTGGTTATCAGCTGAACAACTCAGATGTGATTGCCAGCTTGGCAAACCCTTGCACAGGTGTGTACAACTGTTCACTATTAACCTGACTTTCCTATCATACATTTTACAATGTGCTTAACTAATGTGTTTTCTCACTCTACAGAGATAGATGAGTGCAGTGAGACACCTGGTGTATGTGGTAACCAACTGGGACCTTCGATTGTTCTTGTCTAGATGGATTTTACTCTTCAACTGGACTCTTGTGGACATTAGCTTAGGATGCAATTTATACATTATAAAGAGTATGCTGTCATGTCCTGAAGTGGTCTATGACATGTACATGTTTTATTAAATTTTATTTTATTTTACAATAATTCAACAGGTCTTCAGGATACTCTAGATGACATAGAACCCCCAGAGGTATATATTTCCTGCTGGGTGACATTGTCAAGGACAGGACAATTTGACAAATACTAATAAGATTATATTTACAATATATTGCAAAATGTTAGCCTTACGCTTTTCTCAAAATTATTTTAAGTTAATTAGTTAGCCTGAAAAATTACACAAGCGTCAGTGAAATCTGGTACTTGTACAAAGAAATATTTTTAATAGTGGCACCCTTGTGTTGTCAACATATACTATGTAACAATGATTTTAGATGAGTACAAATCTTGCCTGTGCAATTCTCCACACACATGCACTGAACCACTACACTTTTAAGTAGGCATCATACACTATTCAAATTCCAGCTACTAACATTCAAAATGAGATTTGTGAATTTGTTGCAGGGCCAGACAAAAGAGAGAGCTTTCCTTGACAAAATAAACCAACAACTTAAAGACAGTGCTGGCAGTGTGCAGCACCAGTTTTATATCAACTTTGATGCACATTAGGTGTGAATGACACTGCGACACAGCACTGTGGACAATGATGTAATATGGGCTAAAACATGCAAAACACTGGTATGGCCTATAACTGTAAAGCAGTGTCTATTGCCTCCCTGTGGACATTTCCAGGTTTTGCAGCTGCTACGTTCGTGACAATAAATGGAATGGAGAATCTTCTGAGTCATAAATATTTTGAAACAGAAAACAGGACAGAGATGTACTCAGATGTTATCACTGCAACCTTACCTGCAATGAACAACACCAATCTCACCGAGCCTGTCAACTTCACCATCCAACACAAGAAGGTGCTACTCAATCCATACATCCATCTCTACTTTTTAAGACAAACACATTTTAAGATAACACATGGCTTGATTTTCATCAGATATTACCCTGGTTTGGTGACCTGCGTGTAATGGGAGGACAAAAGAGAGGAGACAGCAATGGGGGAAGGAGGTGAAAAGGAAGGAGAAAATAATAGGAAAATGCACTGGTCTGAACCGAATTTGGGTGATTGTGGGACTGTCTGCTCAACAAGAAGGTAGGCTCACTCTGCTCTCCTTAAGCTGTTCTCTTATACATGTTGAATTCATATAGTATTACCACTACTACTGTTGTCACTACAACTGATAACAACAAAAGTTCTGTCTATGAGGTAGCATTTTCTTGTGTGTTTAGTAGAAAGAGAGTGTCTGCAAAAAAGAAAGAAACTAACTCTCTTTCATTGTATTTTCTAGGTCAGAGAGGAGTATGTGAAATGGTTGACCTGTTCTTTCTTTCAAGAACTGAGAAGAAAGATCTGTGGTGAGATTTTAGAAGACAGTGAAAAAAATTAAGCTAATGATTTGTGTAATGTTGCATGTAACTCCACCCCCTATTTTAATAGTGTACGAAAAGAATATGAACAGTGTATTTCAACAGAAAGATGTGCCATCATTCTCCGAGGACCTGGACAAAGCTGAAGAAGAGACACACAGTGGAAAAAACAAAGATGGTTAACAATGATGAAATTATTATGACAGAAGAGAGATAGACGACAATGAAAATGAATGAAAGCCATGTCCACTCTGAACCACTATATGTCATTATTGCTGTCATTAAATGTATATGTGTATATGTATGACTGCTTCTTTGTACTATTAATTATTGTGCCATTTTCTGATGTGACAACGATTTATAACAATACAGAAATACCATGAAGTCATCATTATTTCCATGTATGTATATAAGTATGTTGCTTTTTGAACATTCAGGTGCAACCGGAAGTAATATCAACTACTGATCTTTGCATTGCACAGAAGCATTTTTGTGACAGGGCTAATAGCTACATGCATTGTATTCTGTCAAATAGATAAATCAGATGTCCATTCTTTCCTACTACATCTGTTTCATCTGTTACACATGGAATTGAAATGCTTTTGCTAACATCAGTGTAAAGGAAAGTTGCATGTTTTTAATCTGCCTAGCACAAGTGGGTTGCATTTATGTGAACATACTGTAACCTTGTAGCCAATTCTAATGTTTCCCAGACAACAAGTGCAGGAGTGTTTCTCATATCTCTGAATAAATGCTCCAGATATGTGCAATGAAAATCCACAGTATTTTTGTGAACTGCATCTTTTCTCATATAGTATGTATATACTATATGTATCATGTATATAATATATGTGTATATACTATATGCATATATTTCAGCTATGGGTATTCCCTATATAAATTTGTGGCAATAATTTCAGATATTTCTGACCTGACCTAAAAGATGCAACTCAAGCTGTGTTCACATTATTGCAAAAAAACAACTTTCATGTGCACCCATAACTGCCCAAACTAAAAAAACAGCTGGTGGGTAAAATATCAGCCCTCACTCTCAGATCTCAACACTGTTTATTGCAGCCTGTGAGTCTTTGGAAATGTCATTTCATTTGTAGAACAGATCAAAAGGTTAGAAAACTTGCAAATAGTTAGAAACTAATGGTAAGGTTGGCTCAATCTCCCTAATACTGAGCAAGCAAACAGCACTCGCAGTGCAAGAGTCTTGTTTTTCTGCCAAAATGTGAACATGGCTTTAATCAGAAATTATATTGATATAAAGGGTGTGGTGTGACAGCATATATAGTGTGTAGTTGCCCCTTTCTAATCAATATTTCCTTTTTTTATGGAATACCAGATATATGTAAATTTCCATAACGTACTTGCAGACAGAGAGCTGTTCCAGCCTTCATCTCCATTGTTTCCAAAGTAAGCACATCAGCAAAATTATGAACCAATGAAAAAATTTAATGCATTCAGGATGACTTGCCACAAGGAAAGCTGGAAGAGTTAGAAAGGGAGAACTTTGCCATGTGAAACCTACATGCATCAATTATGCACAATTTCCCAACTTTTCAAGCCTAAAATGCATTGAAGCACCTTGATGCATCGTAACACATCAATGGTTTTTTTTCCCCACTGTTAGCATATGTTTTTAAAAGAGCTGTTGCAGATTTCTCTTCCCTCATCTTGGCTCACTTTTTTTCATATCACAAGTTGGCAAGTTTGCATTTTTCGCACTTGCACTATTCCTTTTTAAAGCAAGTTGCTGTGCTTTGCTGTGCTCATAAAATCTATAGGTATACCACATTAAGGACTGGCGTTTTTCACAATTTAAGTGGAACCTGTTCGTGCCTCCTCTGATCTTGTCTTTTGCTTTGTTAATGAGGAAGCCTTTAATACCACGTGTTTATTAATTTGCATTGTTTTTTTTAACCAAACCTTTTATAACCAAATTTTGGGTACAGTGCAAATTTTACAATTTAAATCTCGGATACTCAGAACTGATCTGCAGATTTGATGTGGGATCTGTCACAATGAACTGCTGTGCCTTTTTACTTCTTTTGGGTGAGTGAATTTATATTTTCATATAATTGATGTGTTAGTATGTCCAGACTTACTAGCCCAGAAAGTTCCCATAAAGTTAAAAATTTAAATCTATTTCAAAAGGTGCTTTCGATTTTCAGTTTGTAATAAGTTTTTGACAGTAGGAGCAACATCATTTAGAGATTTTTTTTAGCTCCTAAAGAGATATATGTTACATACATAAATCATTAGAATCACCTGATGTTTACATGAGTCATGTTTTGTTCATTTTAGACAGACATTACTACTGGCACATTAAAAATTTAGTATTTATAACTCTGTCTTTAGATTTACTCTAAATGTGCATTTAAACATGTTTAAAAGTTTGTATTTCACTGATATTTTTAGAGGAGAAAGAATGTAAACTGTATTAATAAAATAAAAAAAGTAGGGATGCAATTGTTTTCAGGACATCACTAACCTGCTATTCTTCATTGGCTCTATTCTTTTCAGGTTTACTCATCATCCCTGTCACTAGTGATTTCCCTCCTGGTATGAATAATGTTTACTTGTAGACAACACTCAAAAAGCTTGTAACTGTGGATGAAATAGCCATTGATTTTAGCCATTATTTGCCTTCATGCAGGTTCTTGTGATGGTTATACCAACATAACTGAACCATGGCGCAACCGAGACTTTAGATCAACTTCCTTCACTGGCTTTCCTAAAGATGATGCAAATCTTCTTAACAAGTGGTGGCGCTTCACAGGGATTGGTGGAGACAGAGTTGTTTCACAGTTTTTATCAAACAGTCGTGGTGGCACAAAGTATATGATTTATATTCCATTTTCATATCCAACTAATGAGTCAGTAACCCCAAAAACAGGGACTGCAAAGCGTTATTGTTTGGGGTGTTCTGGTAATGTCTTTTATGTGAGTTTGGCTCTGTGTCCTGGAGGATTCTATGTGCACAAACCATTGGATCACCCTTCTAGCCGCATGGGATATGTGACTTGTGAGTAATTATTAATTGTTATTAATCCTTTTATTTTAATTTCCCTTTCTACATATAAATCTCAATTTAATGGAAATTTGAGAAATAAACATGATGTATTCATATGCAAAAATTCTTCAAAAGTGACATCCCAGGTGTTGCATGGAATACAATGAAAGCCATGTGAAATAATGTAGTGTAAAGTATGTGTTTGGTGTGATGGACGGGTCAGTACAATTCTGACAACCTCAATTCAATTTCTTACTTACAATAAGGGCCATATGGATGTCAATGATGTTAATTAAAGATCTTAACATTGTACCAGATATTATGTGTCTGATTTGGCCATCTGTATCTGTGGAAACTGAGGTATATTGATTGCCCAGTAAGACTTAAGTGCAACAACTTTGTGTATGAAAGTGGTTTTGTGTCCTCATTAATCAAGTCTTAGAAAACACTGAAAGTTAAAAGTCAGATATGTGTTTAAATCAAATTGTAAGACTTGCTATATTTGGCATTGTTGGCCGTGAGCTTCATTACTGATTGATTTTATTCTTGCTATACTGTAGAGGGATTGATCTAGATAGATTTCATTCATTCCCACCAGTTAGGAGCCTTTTAGGCTGTTATCAACTTTAAGATTGTGGGGCAGAAATATCTTAAAATAAAAAGGAAACATTGTAAACATGTGCAAAAATGTATGTTGATTGCATCTCAGGTGACAAAAAAACAACTTGAAGAAACTGAATGCCACAAGCAAGAGTAAAACTTTGACTGAAACGTTGATTCATTTGAACACATATGGCAAAAGATAATACATGATACAACATGGAAAATAGACACCTACCAATATTATATGTACAATACAGACGTGACACAATCAACAAAATGACACAAAAATAAAGGAAGCATTACTCTAATAGTTTATTAAACTTTTATAGTACAATTGCAGTGCCGGTAATAGAGGTGCTTGGAAACAGCCAGTTGCTTTTTCCTCCTCTCCTATTTCCTTTTTCTCTGTTATCAAAGAGGCCTTACACACCACAAACCAGTGAATTTGCATTGGGTTTGTTTTTTTCATTTGCATTAGTGCTTTTAAAAACAATTTTTGGGCGCTGTGCAAATTTGACGATGTAGACCTCAGAGAGTCACAACCGATTTGACACGTCACGATGAACTTCTGTGCCTCGTCGCTTCTCCTGGGTGAGTGAATTTATGTTTTCATATAGATGTAAGAATACCCAAACGTATCAACTGTATTAAGTAGAATAATTAGTTAGTTAGTTTTGAGATATAAAGTAAAGACTTCATTTCAATCAATAAATGATATTATGATTAATGTGTTAATATTCATTTTAGAAAGATATCACTGATATTTTAGGGAACCTTTAAAAGTGATATAACTTGGCAGTTTCCTCTCGAATTTATTCTAAATCTGAGATGATTAATCTATTCTTCTCATTTGGTGTTGAAAAAAACTATCAAAGTTTTGCAAAATTGTTTTCAGGGCACTAATAACATCTCATTGACTCTCCATTGTGTCTCTTTTCATTAGGTTTATTCGTCATCCCTGTCATTTGTGATTTTCCCTCTGGTACGGATGATTTCCACTTACATACAGACAACAACAAAAACAAACAAACAAACAAAAAAAAGCTAGCAATAAGTGAAATCATCATCAAATTATAATTAATGTTATTGTTTCCATGTTCACTGCAGGTTCTTGTGATGGATACACCAACATAACTGAACCATGGCGCAACAAAGACTTTACATCAACTTCCTTCACTGGCTTTCCTAAAGATGATACAAATCTTGTTAACCATTGGTGGCGCTTCACAGGGATCGGAGGAGACAGAGTTATTTCAGGCTGTATATCAAATAATCGTGGGGGCACACACTATTCGATTTATATTCCGTTTTCATATCCATCTACTGAGTCGGTGACCCCAACAACAGGGCCTGCATACACTTATGTTAGTCACTGTAGCGACAGAAGTTTTTCAGTCAGTGTGGCTCTGTGTCCTGGAGGATTCTACGTGTACAAACCATTAGGACACCCATATAACCCTCTGGGTTACTTGACCTGTGAGTAGCAGCTAACTCTTGTAATCTTGTGCACTAAAATTGTATCTCACCCATATTAAGCTGGTAAACCCTTCACAATAGTACGGGGCCAGGCCTGTTTACCTCATCACATTATCCTGGAAGGTGAAGGTCAAGTTAGTTGAAAGTTTACTGCCAGAGGGGCAAAGCTAGCACTGGAAACCTCAGGGAAAAGAAGTTAGATAGCAGGACCAGAGAATCAAGGCAGATTCAGGACCACAGCTCCCAGTTAGACTAGTGAAGACACCAGTCAAGGTTTTACAGCTGTGGTGATTGGGAGAAGACAACAAAAATAAGCTGGTATGATTTTAGTAAGAAAGATACAGTTATTTGGCTGTTTTCTGCTCTGGTTTCAACAGAAATTTAAGATAATATTTAACAAAAGTGCTCATACCAAGTATTTTGTGAATGTGATTATTATTGCAGTACTATTTAGTTTAATCTTACTTGAATACCTGCAGTAATTATAGAGAGAGTGTAACATAGAAAAATGCAGTGACATGCAATATAATGCAGTGCAAATGCACCTCACTTAATGTTCTGTTTTTGTTCTTTCGACTTTGATTTTTTGTAGCTGTTTCATTTCTGATGGTTTTGTATTTGAAGTTTTCTGGGTTAATTAAACTGCAATTTTGACTGTCTATGGTTACAATAAATAATATTTTTGTATTCATGTCACCCGATCAGTTGTTCATACTTTCTTTACATACTTTAACTTTAGTGACTTTAAACACCTTCACAGCCATGATATGAGATGTTTCATTATCATGCTTTACTTTGAATAGATGGAAAGAACCGATAAATAAAATGTCTCATATCTGGGCCCACATATGATATGGTACCCAAGTTTTAGCTTCCCATACTTAAACATGACAACAATAGTTGGAAAAAACAACTCATTTTTTTAAATTATATTGTCATATTATCGTAATTTTATCTTTCTTTAGATCATCATGAGTGTAAATCAGACTCCTGTGGACCACTTGCGCAGTGTAACACTGGTGGAGGTTGCACTTGTGTTTCTGGGTATGAAATCCCTCCAACATACCTACCCACAGGAGATTCATATGGTTGTGTTGGTAAGTACATTTTATTTCTTCTTAAAAGTGAAAAATGTTTGAATCAAAGTCAAAGTAGTGTAATGAGAATAATTAGTTGCTACTCGGCATGTTGTGTATCAATTACAATCTTTTGAATGCTGAACAAAAAATATGAGACAGTTGTTCGCAAAATTTATACACAATTTGTAGGTAAGAAACTTTAAACTTGCAATCGCAGGAATATGGCAAATTTCAAACAATCTGCATAGCAAGTAAGTCTAGGAAGCCACAGAAGTTTACAAAATTCAATTTCAGTATTTTATGGAGAAAGCAGACATAGTTTTTCAACAAAATAAGAAAGATCTATGGCCTCTAGACACCTGCATTACAGTAGGGACTTTATGGAGAAATGTATAGCATATGCTACAAGCCTTCACAGTTTGTTTCAAGTGGACTGTCTTTTTTAAAGTCCTGCCCTGCCTGTCTCTTGGCAGACATAGATGAGTGTAAGAGGTCTGGAGGACTTTGCGGTTCTTACTCCAGTTGTACCAACACTAATGGATCATACATCTGTTCCTGTCTGGTTGGATACAATGCAACAAATCCAGCATTACCACCTGGAAATTCCAACCAATGCACAGGTACCATTTAAAAGATGTCTGTCCCTCTCTCTGGCCTTGTTGTAATCACATTTATGCAGGTGCTTACATGTGTCTATTGTCAATTGCTCTTTATAGATATTGATGAGTGCCATGAAGACATCTGTGGTAATAACGCGGCCTGTCACAACAAAATAGGAAGTTATATGTGTGAATGCCATAAAGGCTACCACCTTGTACCTGATGCAACATCTGTTTGCCAAGGTCTGTATTATACCAAACTGAGTTCCCATGAGCAGGTTGAATTTTGGATATATATTTGTGTCAAAATGGGAATTTGACAGTATTGTAATCTAACATTGAAAACCAGTAATAACCAACAGTTAAAAGAACAATTTTTAGTGTAAACAGAAAATGATCACTTATAGCAACTGTTCCTTCCTTAGATATTGATGAGTGTTTCAACTCAACTGTCTGTGGTCCTGATTCTGTCTGCACCAACACACCTGGAGCATATAGCTGTGCATGTGAACTGGGTTTCACACCAACTGCACCAGCCAAAGACCCCAGTGAGACCAACGCCTGTACTGGTATATGCAAACACAACAGTATAGCAAACCTGCAGGTTGAAATGTCTCTTACTGTTGGGCAACTGACATTTTTATCAGTATGAGGAAGAGAAGCAAATAAACATTTTAGAAGGAAACATCTAAGCAAAATAGCTAACATTCTTTGCAGGAAAAATTGTTTTAGGTATCCAGTAGACAATGGAAAACTACAATTTCACTGTCTTGACTGGTATTGGAAGCTCAGTTGAGAGCCCAGTATTTATACTGTTTTTGTTGAGACAATACAATTTTTTGTATTTATATTTGTATTGGAATAAAAAAAAATGAATCCAGTTTTTTGTTTTTAATTTAAGATATTAAAGTAAGTGCTCCTCAATAAATAATTTTGAGAGGTGGGTTCACACACTGGGTCTCAAACCCCAGTCATCTGTGCTGACCACAGAGCTCAGATTAAAAATTGCACTGTGATAGGAAGCACCACAGGTAGCTAATTTTCATTTACTGATTTCTACAGATGTAGATGAATGTCTTGAAGATGCTACCATCTGTGGACCTAATGCCAACTGCACAAATTCAGTTGGGTCTTACATCTGTACCTGCTTCCTTGGTTTTCGGTTGAACAACCCAGATGTGATAGCCAGCCTTGCTAAGCCATGCACAGGTTCCTGCTCTTGCTGTGTGACATACAGTATTTCTAATATTTTGATACATGTAGAAGAATAGATATAAACATAATTGACCTGTGTGTGCTCTCTCTTCTACAGATATAGACGAGTGCAGTGAAACACCGGGTTTATGTGGTAAAATGACTGTGTGTACTAATGTACCGGGGACCTTCTATTGTTCTTGTCCTGATGGATTTTACCCTTCAACTGGAATCTTGTGGAAGATGGGTGTTTCATTTTGTCAAAGTGAGTAAATCAAGTATAAAGATTCATTAAGATAAATGTCAATTTAAGTGAATTAATGTACTATATTTTCTGATATGCTATTAGGTCTTCAAGATATTCTAGATGCAATAGTTCCCCCAGAGGTAAGCCCTGCTGATACTTTCAATTTAAACTGTCATTTCTCTATTGTGCAATCAAAACAATGTGATTTTTTAGATTATAGAAAGTTAGACTGTGCTTTTCTGTCAACACAGAAGTGAATCATTAGCATACAGTGCAGTAATGTAAACAAACACTCAACATACACATTTATTGCAGGGTCAGACAAAAGAGAGAGCATTCCTTGGCAATATGGATCAACAACTTAAGAATAGCACAGGTGTTGTCTTACCAGAAGCGGTATGTAGAACCTTTGTTTTTAACTCAGTTTTTGCTCTCAGTAATATTCATATTGTGAAACACAGAGACAGATCACACAGTATTTCACTGTTCTAATGACGTAACGAGTTGTGCTAAGGGCACTGCAGTTACATTTGCTTTTCAGTCTGTCCCTCTTGGTGTTTTGCAGACAGTGGCCAACAGCTTTTCTGTATCTATGGTAATTAACACCCAACAAAATTCTTTAATCTTACTGATGTGTAGTTGTTATAGCCTGTTTATTTATCAATTACAATGATTTCTATTCTTGCAGGAAGTGTCCGGTGTTGGGCCAACAGCCAGGTCAATCAGAGTTAGTAGTAAAGGAGACGGGGAGACTGGCAGTGTAATCCTTGGCATCTCAGATCGTCTAGTTTCTGCGATGGTGTTGCCAACTCAGAACCAAACTAGAAAAGCAATGCAGACTTCAACAGTTGGTAAGAGAAGTTTCCCTACATTTGAATTCTCAGTGAATGTCAAAGTAAACTTACTATAGTTCCTATCCATCCAAGATTTGAGTCTATGTGCCATTGGTCCAGGGAGTCATGATGACATCAATGTCGCCCTGTCTGTCAAAAGACAGACCATGGATATCAACTTGCAGTCTCTGGCCAAGAACAACAATGGTGAGAGAGATTAGATTATTAAAAAAAATGTGACAATTTTATTTATTCATATTTGTTGATTTCAGGTTCGGCAGCTGCTGCCCTTATGACACTAAATGGGATGGAGAGTCTTCTTAGTCATCAGTACTTTAAAACAGAAAACAAGACAGAGATGTACTCTGATGTTTTCACTGTAATATTACCCTCAATAAACAACACCAACCTCACAGAGCCTGTCAACTTCACCATCCAACACAAGAAGGTACAGTAGCATCAACCACGATTGTACACTTATCCATCCACCAATCCAAAAAGAAGCTAACTTTAAATGTATTAAATGTAAATTTTCGGTTTCTGTTGGTTTCTAAGAAAGTTCCTGAATCTGGAATAGTGAATTGTGTGTACTGGGAAGACAGAACACACGAGAACAATGAAGAGGCAGGAAAAGAGGGAGAGGCAATGCGTTGGTCAGTAGAGGGCTGTTGGGTTGCATACTCTGATGAAAACTACACAGTGTGCAGCTGCTCTCACCTTTCTACCTTTGCCCTCATCATGCAGATCGGGGAGGTATATCAGATTTCTATGTACTTGGTAAAAGTGTGTTTCTGAGGTCAGGGACACAGGGACTAATTTATTTGAGGATGAGTTATATGATTCATACTGGACTTCACGTATTTGCCTGTCAGATTTCATTATGCTAACATCACATGATTTGAACAGTGGGGCTAAGGTAGGATGTAAGATGTCAGATTAAACATCTGGTCTAAGTCAGCATTCAAATCTTTTAGTGTCTGTGTCCAATTTACACATCTCTCTCTTTTGTCTTTTGCTTTTTCAGCCTCCACCAGAGGAACCTTTCTTGGAGTGGCTGAACCGAATGTGTGTGATTGTAGGACTTTTTTTCTTTGCTTTGGCTATCCTCACCTTCCTCCTGTGTAGCTGGAACCCCAAGATCAACAACACAGCCCGTCTTCACCTCTGCCTCTGCCTCTCCTTGTCTCATCTGCTGCTTCTATGGAATGATAGATATCTTGAAAATGAGGCATAGTAACACTAAGATACAGAATTTTGTCTTTGCTTTCCAAAATACCTCATGGACCATAACATGTATTAAAAGTGACCAAGTTAACCATTCTCTGCATGGAACTAATAACTTAAATGCGAGGAGGAAACCTTTGTATTTTAAAGATATTGCTTATGTGTCTCCACAGCTGGCCTGCACTGTCATAGCAGGACTTGTCCACTTCTTAGTTATTGCAAGTTTTGTGTGGATGCAGCTGGAGGCCATACAGCTTTACCTGCTGGTCCGAAGGCTCTCCAAGGTGCAGGTCATCCAGAGAGATGGCCTCCCCAAGCCGCTTCTCTATCTGATTGGCTACGGTGTTCCATTTGTGATTGTGGGTATTTCTGCATTGGTGTACTCTAATGGATATGGTGCCACTGAGGCAGGGGGGTGAGTAGGACAGTAATACATACTCTCATTCATATTCTTCTCTATGTCTGATTTGCAATTAGGTTGAAATGATTGTTTATTCTTTTGGTTATGTTGCAGGTGCTGGCTTTCAAGACGTCGCAATTTCAACTGGGCTTCAACAGGACCTGTGATTGTTGTCATTGGAGTGAGTATATCGCACATTGTTAATTGCATCCCATATTCTTCAACACAATTAGAGCAGATAGATTTTCTTAAACTTTGTTTGTCTGGACAATTTTTAGCCAACATAAAACCAGAAATACAAACCAACATGCATTTTGAGACTAATGCAAATTTATGCAAATTCACCTGGAAGCTCTAAAATGATCTTCCAAGAAAAAAAGAAAAAAAAAGAAGAAAAAGTGCCGCAGTGGTGTGTTTAGTTTAGTTGCAGTGGATACATTTCTGTACAGGAGAAATATAGTTTCTGAAATCCCTCTTTTGTACTTTGTCACAATGCCAACATTGCAATACAGACAAAATTGGTATGCTGCATGGCACAGAGTCATGTGAATGATTGAATAAAATCACTTATTTACACAATGTTTGCTAATGAGCATTCTTGCAGAGTGTTGACATGCCCATAGGCTCTGCTGCAGGATTAGTTCCCTTCCAGTGGGTCCTCACCCTTAGCTTCAACTCATACCAAAGATGTTCACATGACAACATATTATACTCTCTTTATCAGTAACACCACATACAACTAGCACTTGTATTTTGGAAATATTCTTTACCATCTCAGCTCTGCCTTTGTGTCTTTTTATTTTCTTAAAGCTTAATTGGATGGTGTTCTGTGCTACATTATGGAGTCTGAGACCCACTTTGGCCAATATGAAAAGTGATATTTCTCAATCCAAAGACACCAGGTATGAGTGCTCAAGAGTGTCTTTACATATAAATGAAAAATATGAAATTTGTGTTTGGATTATCCAGTTTGACTCATCCGACAGAAATGATGTATTTTTCCCTAATTGCTTGGTGGTAAGTTGAAGGTGACAATGTATAATGCACATATAACAATTTATGTACTGTATATCACTGAGTTTACTACATAATGTTAATTTGAATGCATATATTGATCACATTATATTCTACATACAGACACACAGTTTTGATTGTCACCTTGTGTTTGAGTGTTAATAGGTATTAAAAAGAGACTGTGCTCAATAGACATCTATGTTTAAAAAGTTATACATTCTTAAGATAAAAAACACATTAAATTATCATTTACAGGTTGATTGTGTTTAAGATCCTGGCCCAGTTTGTCATACTGGGTTGTACCTGGATTATAGGCCTGTACAAGACGAACCTTTTCTTCCAGGTCCTCTTCATTCTCCTCAATTCCCAGCAGGGAACTTTCCTTTTCATTGTACACTGTCTGCTGAACAAGGAGGTAAAGTTTAGCTCCATCAGTCTCTTCTTTTCTATATCTTGCCTTCTTGCAAAAGTCCAATAACAAGCCTAGTATCAACAACTAAATATAAAGAGAATATGAAGTGAACGATAAAGATCCTAGATCCACTCCAGACATGTTTAGTCTGTTCTGGAGTTTTTTCCACAAATAATTCAGTTACCTTATTAAAAATGTTTACAATTCCATCTCTTCTTCCTGAATTGTTGATTTGTGTGTTCCAGGTGCGAGAGGAGTACAAAAGATGGCTGACATGTTCTTGTGGAAAGGAGAGAGCTGTGGTGAGTCCCAGGAAATACAACAAATGATCTCAGTAAATATTATACATCTCAAGTCCAGTCATTAAAAAAGTTGTACTACTGAGGAGTTTCATCTCTCAATGTACATCTCTAAAACATCTCTTTCAACTGACTTTGTATGTGAAATGGAGGGGCCATCCCCAACACTACAGACTGATGTAAACAACATATGAATATATTCATGATTTATTGAATACAATTTTAAGTCAGGGTCCTGTTTTATATGTCATTGTTTGTACTAGCCATGTATATCAATTTCAACACCACATATACTGTTTATAATCATTTGTTTCAGGAAAAAGATGCACCTTCAGTCTCTGAGGACTTGGACAAGCCTGAGGAACAAACAGATCAGGGGAGAAAGGATGATGAGTAATCATGATGAAGTGAACAGAAAACAAGGGAGAAGAGAACAGAGATAGATAAAATCATCAATAATCAATCAATAAAATAATCTATTTCAATCTATTATTTATGTTTATAAATTCCAGTTACATGAATGCAAAAGGTGACCTGTATTTCAAATATGAATGTCTAAATTTCTCTCTTGCTGTTATAGTTGACCAAAGAGACAGGTTTATTTAGGTTTTACTTGTAATATAATACAATTCATGTTGTATTAATGCCATTAATTCATATTATCTTGCTGGATACAGTTGAGATGTAACTGATGTAGCTGTAGCATTTCACAAGTTAGACCCTCACAGTAGTGCATATTTGAAAGTTTTAAATCTGGTGGTCTTCTATGTTGTCCTTGTAACTTACAGTAAATTACCAATTAATAATGTAGCACACATCAGGGCTTACACAAAAGACAATAACAGTTAAAAACTATTTCTTTACACTGTATATCCAGCATATTAATAAAATAAGGCCCATAATTTAAGGAGTCTTCACAGTGAAACACAGAGAAGACTTGTTGAAATTGTTGCCATCTTACCATCTAATTCATTTGTTTGGGTGTGGGAGCTTCTACAAACATGTCACTGCTCACATCTTCAGTCAGTCACTCTCTAAAAAAACAAACTTTCCACAAGGTAAAACATGCATGTCTCAGTTGTTTCTTCTATCTTTCAATTTGTATTCTATTTACATGAGAGTTAGGGCACCTGAAGGTGTGTCTAACTTTACAAGACAAATTTTGGGGGCAGGGAAAAGCCAGCTCTCATTTACATTGTGTGTATTTATGCTGTGTTTTCCTCAAACAATAATTCAGACAAACAAACAGGGGGCACAAAAGCGAATATAAACCTTGAATTGGTAGCAGAAAAAAACAGCCAGGAGTCTCTCTTTACTTTAAAGAGGTTGTTTTAAGACATGAATGCAATGTACTGTATGAAATGTTAGATGTTATATCTGCATCACTCCTCATTCTCTTCCTGTAATGTGAGGCTGTTTATCATCTTTACAAGACAACACTGATGTGCACTCCACTCTTGGCACTTCCATTTTATCCTTGGAATCATAGATCTGTTTACTTTAAGAGTTTATTTTTATGGGATAATTATTTTTTTCTGTATCACTGTGGCAATATTAGCCAACTGGAAAGTTTTTCTCTGGAATTTCTTTTGCTGACATCTGCATTTCTGTTGCTCTTTGCCTGTTCTCATAAATTATTTTTTAAAAAAAGAAGATGGATATCTCTGCTCATGGTACTATTTTCACTAGAGTTTAAGAACAGCATGTGTAATATTATTGATGGAATGGTTGTGGTCGAATTAGACAATAGCTATATATAGAGTGTCAAAGGATTTGATTGAAGTTATAAATGTATTGATTATTATATGTGGGATTACCAACTGCACACCAGAAATGTGGCACAACACAAATAAATGTGCATCGTTGCTTACTCTCAGAGCTGTAAAGTCATATTCAATTTGTTTATATTTCAGATACAGACAACATTTTTTGCATGATCTGAAGCTGTGCAATGCATTGGTCTGCTTCAGTGCTGCAGTGTTTAATCACATACAATGCTACAGATAGGAAGCAGTGTGATTTTTAAGATAATTAAAATAACATTGGGTAAAGTGTGAAATCCGGTGTTTCCTTTTGAACTGTACCCTTATGTCCCTCCACTGAAATTCCAATGTATTTGTGATGGTAAAAATGTATTTTGTAGCCATGCTAGTTGTGGTACAGAGTGTTTTTTTTCAGTAATGGTGATAAAAAGGAAATGTCTAAGAAGGGGGGAGAAGATATTTCATCAGAACAGTAATGCCAATATTAAAGATGATCAAGGGGAAATTCCCTGCATCCTCATTATCTGTTATAAGTTCTTGTACCATCTGAGGATGGCCTGTGGCACAGCTGACAAAACAGAAGAGTAATCATGGGAAATAGCTGGTGGCTGAAAAGCCTGTATGACACTTCTCAGTCTTATCCACTTTAGAAGATAATGAGGACTGACCAATTACCAAATAGATCCACAGTGGAGTGGCTGAGGTCGCAAATTACAGAAGCTGCTGAAATCCCCTCTGGAAATTTGAGCAAAGAGAGGAAATAATAATGTCTTCCCTTCTCTTCCAATGCTTCATCAACTGCAACTTAGCCTTAATCCACATGCTTAACCACACTTGGCTATGCACAAGTCCACTTTTGAGTGGAGTGGATGGTAAAGCAACCCTGTCTTCTCAAAATTACATTCTCACACAACTGAACTGCATTCTCAATTACATTTCACTGGAGACATTTTTTGTCCTGGATTACATTTCTTTCTAAATATATTTCTAATGAACATATCTGCTTTTTTTGGCCACATGCAAAGCTATTATTTATCCAAACAGTAATTCTCTAGTCTTTATTATTTTCCTGTGAATATTTTTTCTGAGATGAGAGGTGATTTAGAGCAGTAATATTGGTGACAGGCCTATGCAGTTACGTTGATATTGCTGACAAACCTGGATTTTTGTTTTTTTCCATGACATGACTCATCTTAATAAATGGATTAATTTATAATTCCTATGTAGCTTGTACCTCCACTGACATCTGATGTTTTGTGCATAATGACTGCTTTTTGAAAAACTGTCAGCCATTGCTGTGAGGAATGAAAAGAGAAAAAAATGTTACAATTTAAAATTTTCTGGCCATGGTTGACTAACTATACACACTATATGGCTAAAAAGAGACTGGAAAGACTAAGAAATCCCACTTGTAACAATGGGAATTCACAGTTATGCATATGCATAATAAGGTCCCCATAAAGAACCCCCTCACCCCACCCACATTTTTTTTTTTACATTTCACTGAAAATAATTTTATCAGTTCTGTCACCGCTCTTCCTTCTCCTTCCTTCCCCTTCACCTTCTATCTTTTCCAAACCCTTTTCTTTACCCCAGCCATTTCACCTGATGGACTTCCCTGGCTGTTTTTCCTCATGGTGAATGTAGCCAGGGGTTTGTAGTATAAGACAAAGGTTCTGCCTGTTTTTATGTAAATAAAAACAGACAGAATAACAAGTTAAGAACTGTTCAAAGAACAAGCAGTATAAGTGACAGAATTCCAGAATTACATTATTTGCCTAAGTAAAGACATGCATGTCTCTTGCGGCATCCCCAACCATCCTGGGACATGCATTTCCAATCTGGCATTAAAAGCAGACAATAGTTGCTTTCAATTAAATGAGACATGTTTAACAGCATCCATTGTCTGAACAGTCTTTGCAGTGCAGTACACATACACAAACACTTGTTTTCTCATAGAAAACACAGACTGACTTAAATCGACAGTTGAAACCTATGTCATGACGTGGTTTATCCAAGTGATATTGCTCTACCTAGCTGTCCAAGATGGTGAAGTAGCTCACGCATGCACGACTCATACGTGGACGAGAGGGTGGAGCTGACCATATAGCTAGCTGCTCGCTTGGTTAGCACAGTGCATTTACAATCCAAGGTTAACAGTGATAATGCTAATGCTAACTTCTGTTAGCGAAAAACAAGCCTAAAACCATTAAAACAAAACATACCAGAAAAACACTGAACAAGACTTTTTTAGGTGACAAAAATGTTACAATTAACTTCATGAACTGAAGACACACTGTGAAATAGCAACAGCTACATCACCTAGAGCTAACTCTAGTGAAGGTGCTAATTACCTTTCAGCTCATTCAGCACTGGCAGAAGCTTGTAAAATAAGCAGATGATGCAGGTTTTTATTGAACTATTTTAGATTCAGCTTTATGGTCATTTTAGAGGCTACAGTTTGTGGTGCTGTTGATACTATTGCTTTATAATGAGAGGTGTTAATATTTCATCCACCCCATGTATATCAATTAGGGCAGGGTTGCTTTGTTAGACTACTTCGTTAGGTCAGTCATTAACTGTGTGATATAGAACGAATGCAGATAACGTTAGAAATAAGACCTCAGAGACACCACTACTCATTACTACAGCATCTCCCAAAACCTTATATCACAGCTACATAACACCACCTGAGAATAAAAGATATAAATGTTTTATCTGACCAAACAGAAGTCACAAAGTTATGTAATTAGATAACAGGATCTTGTGTTAGATAACAGAACTTAATTAATGTCATGCTGTTTCAAACGGTAACTGTGTTTACATTGTTAGCTAACTTACGTTAGCATTATCCGTTGTCAGCTAGTAGTTTTACAGGTTAGTTGAGCTGCCCAACAACAATAAACACTCGTCAGACGTTACTGCTCAATTCAAGGTTTTGAGATTTGGAAGCTAAAAACATTAAAAACAAGAACTTTACAGAACAGTTCATGTCTTCATCAATCTCTCCAGTCGGCACTGAGCTGCTACTGAAGACGGAGCTGATGAGGCAGCTGCGTTTACCCGAGGAACCTCACTAGCCTTTGTGATTAGCCTTAGCCGCAGTCCTGATTTCAACATTCCATCCTGAACGACATCATATCACAACTAACATATAACCCTACTGTCTAAAATGAGCCGGCATACAACAGTGTTCTTCCATTACAGAGGGAGCAGTGAATTTTCTTCACTTGCACAAACACAGCTCCAAACTAGCTGCTGCTTGTTCTGCTAGATTTTTAAATTTGTGCAGCCTGCACAAACAAGATTATTCACAATGATGAAAAATGATAAAATGCAAAAACTAGCAAATTAAAAAAAAAAGACAACTGCTCAGATTCATTAGTACTTAGCACAGCACAGCATACTGCAGCTGGGACAGGGAGAGCAACTCCCTCTTGTGACATAATATGAAGGTATAATATGTAATTATTCCACATTAAAATATCTAAAAACATTATCCCAAATGTTTCCAACAATTTTCAAACCCATAGAATTCAATTTAATAAAAGTAATGGACTGTTTCATTTGGTCACATGTCAATGGTATCATACCTCCTCTACCAAAGAGTAAACATGCACGAGATGTAAATGTGTTTGCCCGCTGCAATGGTATCTACCATGTTGTGGTTGTTCAACAGAAACTGTTATAAATTAACTTGTATTCAGTTTTAAGCCATGTTTTCATGATAAATTTAGGTCGTGTTTTATCTGGAAGAAGGATTTTAGTCATTTGACGTCTGGATCTTAAGTTATCGGAGCAATAAACCGGGCAAACGTTAGCAGCAGCTCGGCTAACAGCCCCTCCAGGAAGTCCTGTAATCACCAAACATCGCTGGAGAAATATCGATTTTTTTGGGGGATGAAACAGCTTTAAGTAGTATTTTTTAATTATTTTAAGAGAAATAAACCAAACAAGTGTAAGCAAGCTTGGCTAACAGCCATCCAGTGGTCACTAAACATTGTTGGAGAAACCCTGATTTTTAAAGTAAAACAGCCTTAATTAATATTTTAATGATTTTAATCTCTGTGTACATTTGTTTTTGGAGGAGACCTCTGCTGATAATTCAGCTCCTGGGAGAAACTGGATGAACGTCTGGATGTAAAGTTATAAGAGAAATAAATCAGACAGGTGTGGGCTGCAGCTAAGCTGACAGCCCATACTGGACGTCCAGCCGTCACCAAACTTCGCAGGAGCAACACTGATTTTTTGGGGGGTAAAACCGTTTTAATTAGTATTTTAACGATTTTAATCTCTGTGTATGTTTGTTTTTTGAAAGGAGGAGACCTCTGCGGATAATTTGGCTCCCAGGAGAAACCGGACGAACGTCTGGATCTAAAGTTATAATAAACAGCTAACAGCCTGTATCCGTGGGTCACCATACATCGTCGGAGAAACACTGACCTTTTAGATGAAACAGCTTTATTCAGTGTTGTTACCTGTAATCACTGCGTCCATTTGTTTTGGAGAGGAGGAGACCTCTGCGGGTATTCGGCTCCCGGTAAAAACATCCTGAACCATGAACACCGGAGTAATCATCCCGGGGAGACTGATTATTTAACAATAAAGACAACAACTCCCATGATCCATTGCTACTTCACACTGTCATCACACTCCGTCTTTTGTTATTGTTTTGATTGAGAGACCTCTTGCGGCTGAAATTACAAATTGTGCTTTTAAGGGCTCAGCTCGAAATGCTAACTTTTCAGTCTTAATTTCTGCCTTCATGTTTCATTAAACTAATCAAATCACACATTAACTTTTCACTGGATAATTTTCATGATACGTAAACTGTGTTAAAACATGACTCCATGATTTTAACCTCAGCAACAAATTCAGCCAATTCAATAAACAAGAAGCCTTAAATCGACATAATTTAACATGTAACTTAAATGTAATTTATAGAATAATGTTGATTGATTAATCATACTGTAATTTTATATTGTGCAAAATATTTACATTGTGCATGTTTGTGTGGTTGGTTCGGCAACTAATTCAATGAGACAACAAGAAAATAAATACTATTTGAACATGTAAGTCTAATAATTAATTGAACAACCTGAAAAACCTCTCAATTGCCCCAGGTGCGGCACCAAGGAGCCTGGCCCGATAATGGGTAGTGTGGTGGCCACCAATTGTCACTAGGTCCCTTGTCCAGATTGCTGCTGATGGCATACATTTCACAATCCAAGGCAAGGCACTTGATTACAGTTCTTGTCAATGGAAAACCATGGTCTGCCATCCATACAATAAAATTCACAAGAGCTTCTTCCTCTTCCTGTGTGATAGCTCTGTTTGGATGGGGACCACACTCGAACTTCCATAAAGGGGTAGATTTCCGTATGTTGTACATTTAGGAGACTTTCTGCTGCTTTCATTTCCTCTACTGCCATTTGTAAAGTCTCCCTGCTGTATTTCTGCCGTTTCCCAAATTTTGCATTTGTAAGCATTTCTGTAATTTACTGTACATTTGATATTTATGGATTTTTTTTTTGTTCTTAACATTATAAGTGAATGTTACATGTGTGAAATATTTTCAATACAGATTTTAAGCATTGTTATTTTGCCTTTGACAGCAGGAGAGAGCGGGGCCAGGACACACAACACACAACATCACAGTAATGTTGAATTTGTGTTATATTAAGTTAACTTAATGTTAACAGTTATTAAACTTGTGTTGGTAGTACACAGTAACGGAAGAAGTGACTGTAAATGTGTTAGAAGTTATCCCTTCAAAAAGTCAAAATATTGCTGAAAACTAACTCCTTAATATTCTTAGACCTTAAGAACATTTCCATCATTTTACTGATGGGTGATCATGTTTTAAAACCAGTACTTTCCATATGCCTCTCCTCACCCTGTAGCGTCACGGTGGAAGACCCTTTCTCCCGCAATTTTCTGAAAGCTCCTATGTGCACAATTGAAACTCACATTGATTTCTCCCAAATGGATGATGGAAATTTGTCAGTCTAAAGAGGTGGCAACGAGAATGACACAGATATATAGATGGCCCATGATCTGGACGTATTTATTTGTATATTATGCGGGAAAAGGTTAAATGTCCGGAAACCGTGACCAGAATACAGTGAGTCCACATTAGCCTCTGGAGTGTTATTTAGCCCCCTTGCTGACAAGGGACATGGGTGGTACCACTGGATTCCTTAGGTTGTTTAGTTTCCTATAATACCAGTATGTTCATTTCAGTACGGAGCCCCTCTGGTGACATGTTGGGAAAAAAATAATGCGTGGCCACAAGATATTAACTCATGCCCACGCATTAATATCTCGTGCCTACGCATTATGTATGTTGTGGGTACAATATACAAATGTGTGGCCACGAAAAATCTGTTTGTATTATTCTTATCTATGTACTGCGTAGCCTAACTACGTAGGCTAACTTATCTTTCATTTAGCGTTAGCCTATATCATAATATTATCATAGTGTTATTACTACACTCGTCATGACAATACTCTTATAAATAGATTATAATTACCGTTATTAATGATGAATAACCATCCCACCAAGGAAGTTGCGTCCATGAGGTCCAGACACACAGTTGGCTATGTGATTGCAGGGAAAAAATAATGCTTGCCCATGCATTAGTATATTGTACCCACGCATTAGTATCTCGTGCCTACGCATTATGTATCTCATGATCACCAGATATTAACTCGTGGCCACGAATTTTTTTCCCCAACATGTCACCAGAGGGGCTCCGTACTTCAGCTTTAAAACCCAAGCCTACTATAGCATCTGAAAGACAGAAATGTCAGCAGAAGAGGTTTGTGCAATACCACCTTCCTACTGCTGTTCCTGTATTTCACTGGAAATTTTTGTTTGAGTGCTGTAAAAAAAAAACTGTTGTAAATGATTTAATATCTCACCTTGCTACTCCTTTTAATCACAACAAATGTATTTTTAATTTTATTTTTTATTGGAAGACTTCCACTGTCCATGTATCCTGTGCTTGTGCAAATGGCAAACAGGTCTCCTGAAATGTTATTTCAAACTGTTTTGTTAATAAAGATTTTTTTTAAATTAAAGTTTAAAAAAACAACAACAAAAAAAAAAACAGCCAGCATGTGATGATGTCACAAATAAGTGTGTGAATAATGATGATGTCAGGAATACAAACTCAAGATCAAGGGAGCAGAATGTTATGATGTCATAAAGACCAAATGCTTCAGAATGCTTTGATATTTCAAAGTTCCTTTGATGCTTTTATCAGAAAGTCTGGACTCTAGCAGGTAAGTACTGGAGGGAGAAATCAAACTCATGGTGAACATAACCCAACCAAGGTACAAGACAGATACAGTTCTATTAACTAAACAGTACCAAATAGCAACAAATAGAAATGGCTTCCGGAAGACGCGGTATTTCGTCCAGGGCCGACTGGATTGGAATTCAGTATACACTGCAGGGGGCTGAACAGTATGGATGGCGAGTGGCAGAAAGTAATGGTCTGCAAAACAGATCTACAGGAGAAGGTAAACTCCTTAAGGCTCGCTGGCAGAAGGCGCAGGAGGCAAAGAAAATTCAGCAGGCCAGAGACAAGTGTCTCAACAGTGACATCAGGACTCATTTACGGTGGGATCATGAGACACAGACCGATTCCGGGAGATGGGAGGGAAAAATTGCTGACCAGAGAGCGGTACAGATAACTAAAGCTGCAAACTCAGAAAAGCTGCAGCAGAGAAAACCTGGGCAGACAGATAGATTTAGGAGGCTCCAAAACCAACAGGACATAGTTAGGGAGAGACTGACAGCTATACAGAAGGAGCAGGCTCTCTGTGCAGCTCTGAGGGAGGAGCAGAGATGTAAATCTGATGAGGCTAGGCAACGCGCTGAACTGGAAAAGCAGCAGAAAGAGAGGGAGAAGAAGGCTGCTTTACTGGAGTCCATTTCAGCACACCATAAGGAGCAGGTCAAGGAGAGAGAGCAGCGCAGGAAAGTAGAACTCCAGAGTAACCGGGACTGGCTGCAGGTTCATAAACAGTCTGACAGGTTGCTTATCAAACGTGAACAACTGAAGACTCAGAGGATAAGAGAGGAAAATGTTCAACTACAGAACTTCAATGTCTCTTTAGCAGCCGAACAACGTGCTCGTCTGCAGCAGCAGAAAAGGGAGGAACATGATAATGCAGTAAAGAACACTGAACTGATTGCTGATAGGGAAAAAAAACATCAGCAATATATTCAGCGGGAACTCCTCACTCTTCAGAGCAAACCGATCTTGCCAGTTGTAAAGAAAGGAGGGCTGGGTTTAGTTAACAGAGAGGTGCCTGGTTGTATTACAGCAAACAATGGTGAGGCATTACCCAAACTGGGTACTGCCAAAACCAAGTTTATTAAATTGTGTCAGGAGCGGAACAAGTTGCAGCTGGGCTACAGAGAGATTGATAAAGTTAGCATGGGATCAGTCCGCCTCCCTCCCATTTCTGGTGCAGTTAAGCACACCTTAGCTGCACAAAATGCAGAGAGAGGAGGGTTTAGTCCAACTTTTAGTAGGGAGAGGTCTAAATACCGTCCTGCAGATATCAGGGAGCCATTGCACAGATACCCCAGTTCTCGGATAATTAAACAGCCGCAGCAGGCATTCTACAGCAGGAATGTTAAATACGAGCAGACCACAATAATCAATTTTACACAGACCGGTCTACCTGCTACACCTGTATTGTCCACCATCCGTCCCCTCCCACCCATTCGAACTGCAAGCAAGAGGCTCAATATCTAATGGACATAGACCTCCTCCCTTTCTCCTTTCCAACCCACCCTATTTTCCTTTATTTCCTTCTCTCACCTTTTTTATTCCAACCCCACCCTACTTTCCCATTTCCATGGAGGTGCTTCACAGCCAGGTCTAGGTTCAGGCCAAATCTCTTTGCTCTTCTCTCTGCTTTTTTATCACGTGTAGGTTTACTCCTGGTACCCAGATCTCCTCCCACATTCCAAACACGTGACGGTTAGGTACATTAGACATTTAAATTATCAATCATAATTTATGTATTTATTAGAGGGGGAAGCCAGCTCACTAGATACTTTAAAAAGAAAGCTTAAACCCCGGTCTCTTTACCTGAGCATTTAAAGCTTTGCACTTGCCCTCTACTGTACCGTTTAATGTAGTCAACTTTGCACCTCCTCTTTTAAGATGCTGTACACATTGCACATTCTATGTATTGTATGATTTAATTTGTTTTTATTCTATTTTTTTCTTTAATTATTATTCAGTATGCATTCCATGTATTATAGTTTCACTCTATCAAGTGGGTTTTATTTTTAAAAGAGACAAGTAACAGGAGTGCCGCTGCTGTCCCTCAAACCACTGGTGTTCATGGAAGAGAATATCATATCAGTAGGCTAGAGTAGCTAAAAAAAACACCAACGCGTTTTAGCGCATGGGTTTTACTTTATTTTCCATTTTACGTTACATCCATGTTTTTTTCACATGCTTTTATGTTTTTTTAATGTCCTTTTAATTTAAAGCACATGGTGCATATAATTTCTTTTGTGGTAAAGCACTTTCAGTTGCATTTCTTTTATGACAGGTACCATAAAAATAAAATTACTCCAATTAAAAATAAAATTACTCCAATTCTTCTTCTTTTTCTTATCATTATTATTATTATTATTATAATTGCCTGGGGGGTGGGGGGGGGGGGTGTACCACAGCTAACACTCACACCAACCTTTACACAAGTCCTTAGTCATGCCTGTGAGCATGGACCTTGAAAAGTCCATGTGGACCACATTTGGTGATAACGTTTAGTGTTGCTGCCATTTCCTGGGTCTAACTTGTAGGCTCACTATAATGGTCCTCACTAGGTCCAGGAAAAGCTTGATGATAGAGACTATATTTTCAGCAATGCAAATTGACAGCGTAGAACTTGTTTGTCGCAACCCTTACTGTGATAGGGGCAATGATTGAACATGAATCAATCAAACTCATTTTGGATTTGTGTGTGTGAGTGTGAGACTAGACAACTCTTTTAAGTTTTTCCTTTTTCTCACACAGTGACACTACATTTGTGACACAGCCACTCTAAATCAGGGACATCATCTGTGTGAACATAAACAAGATGAAACCTCAGCTCACAGAGCTCACACTGGACCCACTCATCAATTGTTGCATTTAACCCTGGTGGTTGGATGCCTCTACAGATAGCACAGTGACCATCATTGTCCATGGTCCATGCCTGGCCTTCTTCTGTCCTCTCTTTTTCACTTGTTCCTCTTTCCTTTTATTTCTTCTGCTCTTCTTTGTTCTTCTCTGCTTCAAGCTCATCAAGATGCTGTAGTAATGACCCTGGCTTGTAGGCACCTGGTGGCATACCCCACCCACTTTATTGTCAAATAATGTGGCTAGGATGTTGGCAAGTGACAGTGGTATGAGGCCATTTTCAACAAGGTAACTTGTGTTGCTCTTTTTGCATGTTGGACAACATGTTGTATTTATTTCTTCTGGGTTTGTGATAGATGCTGCAGCACCCAGGGCAGTGAAGGAGGTGGGCAGTGTGGGGGAGGGACCAGCAGCTGCTTCAGTCAAGGAGAGAGTGGCCTCTGGAGCAGCAGATATGGTTGGAGCACCACAGCAGGAAGAGGAGGTGGATACAGTAGCTTCACTGGGCACAAGCTTTACAATCTAGATGAAGATTGCTCAGGTTAAAAACTAGCATTTTTCACATGAATTTAGATTTAAGTTGCATAACACAATTAATAGGAATAATTATAGGGAACCTAACCTGTGTCATATCTACTGATGGATGAAGGCAGGGATGTGTGTACCTTCTTCGACCTGGGCTTATCCCTGAACCCAGTTTCATTGCAGTTCCAGATAAGGTGAGGCTTGTCCTGCAGACTGTTACTCTCAATGATGTTCTCATACAAGATGCGGCACAATTAGTGCCAGCTAATCTGGAAGTGAGCCTATGATATATGATATGATATGATATGATATGATATGATATGATATATAATACGATACACTCCGATAATGTTTATAATTGGGAAGGTAAGATTCTCTGGAAATGCTCCCAGAAGATTTTTCTTCAGCAAAATGTGCCCTGGTCTCCTCCTCTTATTAACATGGAATTTACTGTTTTATGTTAGTCCAGGGAGGTAGAGCGGGTCATCCACTAATCAGAAGATCAGTGGTTCAATTCCCAGCTCCTCCAGTCCACATGTAGACATGTTCTTGGGTAAGATACCTAACTCCAAATTGTTTCTGAATGCCAAATTTCTGTATGTGAATGACTAGATTTCCTCTGATGGGCGTGTGAATGTGATTGGTAGTGTAAAAGCACTTTGAGTGGTGAGTAGACTTGAGAGGTGCTATACTGGCAAACAGGAGTAGACCACCCAATATGTGGGGCGGAAGAGGATATGAAATGTGGGCTCAATCAGGGCCAGAATAAAAATGAACTGTGGACCAGATCTAGTTTATTTGTTTAGATTTTGGTTTACATATGGCATTGTTATGGTTTGCTTGTGGTCCAGATCTGGCAAACAGGAGCAGACTGCCCAAGTGCCATCATTCCATGCGATATGTGGCCCTGAAGAGAAATGTGGGGCCAATCAGGGCCAGAATAAAAATGAACTCTGGTCCAGATGTGGTTTATTTGTTTAGTTTTTGGTTTACATGTGGCATTGCTATGGTTTGCTTGTGTCCCGGATCTGGCAAACAAGGGCGGACCGCTCAGGTGCCATCATTCCACGCGGTATGTGGGCTGGATGGGGATATGGAACGTGGACCAGATCAAGGTCACAATAAGAATGAAATGTGGTCTGAATATGGGCCAGATCTGATTTATTTGTTTAGTTTTTGGTTTACATGTGGCATTGCTATGGTTTGCATGTGGCCCAGATCTGGCAAACAGGAGCGGGCTGCCCAAGTGCCATTATTCCATGCGGTCTTCCTCTTGCTATGTGATGGCTCTGTTTGGATGGGGACCACACTCAAACTTCCCAGATCTACTCTTGCAGTCAGCAAGAGTAGATTTGGGGAAATGACAGGACAGCCACATGACCAGCAGTCTTTTTAATTTTTAAAATGGTTTTATTTAAGTTAATGTTGACTTGTATTAGTAATTTTAAGTTCCTTTAAGTTTACAGTTAACTGAGATCCTTTTTATTGGGTCCCCACATATAAATTTTACATTTTAACAATTTTTAACGTTACAGTAATGTTAAGTTAACTTTATATTATTAAGTTAACTTAATGTTAACAGTTATTAAATATGTGTTGTTAGTACACAGTAATGTTAAGTTAATGTTATGGCTTGAAAAGTTAATTTTAGTAATCTTATAGATGTGTTGAAATAACCAATTTTCATAGTGTGTGTTTTGTGTTCTATTCAGTCACATGTGAAGCTGAAAATTCCTGAGTGTCGGGTTCGATCTGGGTTATTGAATGATTAATTCACTATCAGGATTATTAAAAAATGCAAATAATCAATAAACAGTATAAACACATTCTGAAAGTAGAAATAATATCTGTGCCTCTGAGCAGGACACAGTATGAATGCAGAATGCAGGTTTTTATTTAAGTGTTTGTCAATGACTGAGCAGGTGAAGGAGCTCTTTGTGTTTGTTTGACTTTCTCCAATATACAGTTATGACTTATGCAGTTATGCCACTTCTCAGCGTTCGATGAATGTCATTCTCACTTGTCTGTCTTTCTGTTTGGCATACGTCAATGATTTGGCGGTCTGTTCTGAGTTGTGGGTTGAATATCTGGAGCATCTGTGTGGAGTGTTTTGCAGTCTGAAGAATGTGGGTTTGACTGTGAACTTGTCTAAATGTTAGTTCAGGCAGGCCACAGTGACCTATCTTGGAAAGGTGGTGGGGCGAGGTCAGGTGGAGTGTATTATGGCATGTCCTGTTCCAACCACCCAACTGAGCTTCGCTGTTATGTAGCTATGGTTGGCTCTTACAGGGGATTCTGTAAAAAAAATTCTCCGCTGTAGCCTTAAGGACCTGCTGAGTCCAAAGGTGAACTATAAGTGGTCTGATGCCTGCCAGTCTGCTTTTGAGCAGGCCAGAAGTCTCCTGTTAAAAGCAGCAGCTCCTCGGTTTGATGAGCCATTTAAGTTAGCTGTGGATGCGAGCAACACCGATGTGGGCGCTGTCCTTTTACAGGATGGTTCTGATGGGGTAGAGCACCCAATTTCTAATTTTACAAAAAAAACTTGATCAGAAATGGTACACAACCTTTGAAAAAGAAGCATTGGCGCTCGTCATGGCTCTAGAACATTTTGTGGATGTTCATATGTGCACAATGGAAACTCCTAAATGACTGCCTCTGGATGATGTAGATTGGTCAGAGTTGAAAGACGGGGAAACAAGGATGATAAAGATATATAGATGGCCCATGACCTGGAAGTATTTCTTTACAGAATATGCGGGAAAAGGTTAAATGTCCAGAATACAGAGTCCATGTTAGCCTTTGGAGTGTTATTTAGCCCCCTTGCTGACAAGGGACATGACATGGGTGGTACCAGTGGATTCCATAGGTCGTCTAGTTTCATGTAATACCAGTATGTTTACTTCAGTTTTAAAACTCGAGCCCACCATAGCATCTGAAAGACAGTAATGTCAGCAGAAGAGGTTTGTGCAATACCACCTTCCAACTGCTGTTCCTGTATTTCACTGGAAGTTCCTTAAATAATTGGTTGAGTGTTTGAGTATTCACAAAAAAAACTTGTAAATAATGTTACATTTCACAGACCTTGCTACTTTTTTAAATTAAAAACCCTACTTTATTTATTTATTTAATCTAAATTTAATTTATTGTAAAATTGTTTCTTTTTTTAACTTGACTGAGTGAACTGCACAACAATTCCACTGTGCTTATGCAAATGGCAAACAGGTCTCTTGAAATGTTTTGTTCAATCAGTTAATACAGGTTTTTTTTTTAATTAAAATTTTGAAAAAAAAAAAAAAACAGCCAGCATGTGAAGATGTCACAAATAAATGTGTGAATAATGATGATGTCAGGAATACAAACTCAAGATCAAGGGAGCAGAATGTTATGATGTCATAACGACTAAAGGCTTCAGAATGCTTTGATATTTCAAAGTTCCTTTGATGCTTTTATCAGAAAGTCTGGACTCTAACAGGTAAGAGTACTGGGGGGGGAATTGAACTCATAGTGAACATAACCCAACCAAAGTACAAGACAGATAGAGTTCTATTAACTAAACAGTGCCAAATAGCAACAAATAGAAATGGCTTTTGGAAGACGCGGTATTTCATCCAGGGCTGTCAGTGACATCAGGACCCATTTGCGGTGGGATCATGAGACACAGACCGATTTCGGGAGATGGGAGGGTAAAATTGCTGACCAGAGAGCGGTACAGACAATTAAAGCTGCAAACTCAGAAAAGCTGCAGCAGAGAAAACCTGAGCAGTCAGATAGATTTAGGAGGCTCCAAAACCAACAGGACATAGTTAGGGAGAGACTGACAGCTATACAGAAGGAGCAGGCTCTCTGTGCAGCTCTGAGGGAGGAGCAGAGATGTAAATCTGATGAGGCTAGGCAACGCGCTGAACTGGAAAAGCAGCAGAAAGAGAGGGAGAAGAAGGCTGCTTTACTGGAGTCCATTTCAGCGCACCATAAGCAGCAGGTCAAGGAGAGAGAGCAGCGCAAGAAAGCAGAACTCCAGAGCAACCGGGACTGGCTGCAGGTTCATAAGCAGTCTGACAGGTTGCTTATTAAACGTGAACAGCTGAAGACTCAGAGGATAAGAGAGGAAAATGTTCAACTACAGAACTTCAATGTCTCTTTAGCAGCCGAACAACGTGCTCGTCTGCAGCAGCAGAAAAGGGAGGAACATTATAATGCAGTAAAGAACACTGAACTGATTGCTGAGAGGGAAAAAAAACATCAGCAATATATTCAGCGGGAACTCCTCACTCTTCAGAGCAAACCGATCTTGCCAGTTGTAAAGAAAGGAGGGCTGGGTTTAGTTAACAGAGAGGTGCCTGGTTGTATTACAGCAAACAATGGTGAGGCATTACCCAAACTGGGTACTGCCAAAACCAAGTTTATTAAATTGTGTCAGGAGCGGAACAAGTTGCAGCTGGGCTACAGAGAGATTGATAAAGTTAGCATGGGATCAGTCCGCCTCCCTCCCATTCCTAGTGCAGTTAAGCACACCTTAGCTGCGCAAAATGCAGAGAGAGGAGGGTTTAGTCCAACTTTTAGTAGGGAGGGGTCTAAATACCGTCCTGCAGATATCAGGAAGCCATTGCACAGATACCCCAGTTCTCGGATAATTAAACAGCCGCAGCAGGCATTCTACAGCAGGAATGTTAAATACGAGCAGACCACAATAATCAATTTTACACAGACCGGTCTACCTGCTACACCTGTATTGTCCACCATCCGTCCCCTCCCACCCATTCGAACTGCAAGCAAGAGGCTCAATATCTAATGGACATAGACCTCCTCCCTTTCTCCTTTCCAACCCACCCTATTTTCCTTTATTTCCTTCTCTCACCTTTTTTATCCCAACCCCACCCTACTTCCCCATTTCCATGAAGGTGCTTCACAGCCAGGTCTGGGTTCAGGCTAAATCTTTTTGCTCTTCTCTCTGCTTTTTTATCACATGTGGGTTTACTCCTGGTACCCAGATCTCCTCCCACATTCCAAACACATAACGGTTAGGTACATTAGACATTTAAATTATCAATCATAATTTATGTATTTATTAGAGGGGGAAGCCAGCTCACTAGATACTTTAAAAAGAAAGCTTAAACCCCGGTCTCTTTACCTGAGCATTTAAAGCTTTGCACTTGCCCTCTACTGTACCATTTGATGTAGTCAGCTTCGTACCTCATCTTTTAAGACGCTATATTTTACACATTCTATGTATTGTATGCTTTAACTTGTTTTTATTCTTTGATTATTATTCAGTATTCATTCTACGTATCAGATGGGTAATCAGAAATGGTACTTGACCATTGAAAAAGAAGCAATGGGACTTGTCATTGCTCTAGAACATTCCAAGGTTCCAAGGCATCTAGAGCTCCTGTGGTTGTGTATACGGGTCATAATCCACTTGTCTTTCTGCATAGAATGCATAACATGAATAGGCGTGATGATTTGGAGTTTGCAACTGCAGACATTCAATGTGGGAGTCGAATATATCCATGGCAGGGATAATGTTCTAGTTGACGCATTGTCACACATCACAATTGTTTTCAAACAAATGTCAAGTTACATAACTCGTAAAACACAATGCACTCATGAATGCAGAGTAATTTGTATCTGTAAATCTGTATCCGTATGTGTGACTCTGGTTTGCCACTTGTTTATCATCATTTCTATGTCAAATTAGCATTTTGAAATGGAAATGTGAATCTCCACCTATTTGGGTGGATTCTTTTGAGACTCTTCTACTGTGCTACTTTGCTTATGCTATTGAGATTGTTTTTCAGTGCAATTATTTAAGTTGAACAATACGAAATTCAAATATAAATTATTCAAATTCAGGTTTTAGTGACCCATAACTGTGCCCTTAGGTGAGACAGAATAGGGAGATTTTGAAAATGCTCATCCACACTGTGGTAATTTTGGGGAAGCAGGAACTACAGTTCAGAGGACATGAAAGCAGAGAATTGACAAACAAGGTGAATTATATGGAGTTGTTGGACTACGTAGCTTAATATGATGGTGATCTCCAAATTATGCAACTTTTGCTGATGTCTGCTGTTCTTATGGGGCATTTATAAATTATTACTAGAAGACATTTAAAACTTGAATAAGTAATGTCATTCATTTTAGTTTTTTTTTAATCAGACAGTGGATATGCACAGTTTACAAAGAGCTTGTACCTTTTCCCATTACTCCTCAGGAGGTTTAGGCTTGTCAGTAAGAGACATCTGATATCTACATTTAACATGCTTGTATGGCATTGCTGTATTTACTTCTGGACGAGAGATATTGATTCTACAATAGGCTGCAGCTCGTTGTCTACCTTACTACAGTAGGAAAGAGGTGTTGTTTGTGTTTTAACAATGTTTCACTTATGACTTATTGATCCAGCAAGTTGGAATCTGTCAGTATATTTCCAACTTTACCAAAGTGTGTAGCATAGTCTACAAACTGTAGTTTTTCTGTCAACGATGCATTCGTTGTTTAGACAACTCACAGGGAATGCAAAATGTTTCCACACAAGTGACTTCAGGGAAGCTGCCTGTAGTAGGCTACTAGTAAGCTACTCAGTTGTCTTTGAAATGTTATTGTTTTTTTTGCAAGTGGGTGGGAGTGGGAGAACTGTCGATTCTGCTTTTGATTTCAAAGGTCAAAATTGGGGGAGCTGCTGCAGGGCTTTCATTGCAGTGGCCATCACCTGTTGGTTTCTCGTGTTCAGGACATCTTCTCTTGTGAAATACTGTGGCTAAACCAAACCAAAAAGAGGGCAATCTTGTCTATTAATTTTGGTTGCCATCATGGGTGTTAAGGTGTTCAGCGTTCTCTCTAGGTTACATTGCTTTGGTCTGGGGGGGGGGGGGGGGGGGGGGGGTTTGTTTAGCATCTTCAGGTTAGGCTAACCCATTGATGTTAATTAAACCTTCACTTTTCCAGCAGTTGGGGACAGATGTGTCTTTTCCTGGCCTTGACATGTTGCAGCATTTATTACCCATTTACGGCCAGACAGACAAATTACTGCTAACCTTTTCCTCTGCTCCGCTCACATTCACCATCACTTTTCCGCCACTCGCTCTCTCACTCAACTACTCACTAACCTGCTACGCACACACATTAAGTACTGCGTTATTCCTTAAAAGGAGTTACGCTACCAAGAGTTTCCCAAGCAACGCCACAGAAGTTAACTCACATTTCGAAACAGTGCAGCACAGAGGCTCCCAAACGCTATTGATTTCTGAATAAATGGATATTTGAGGTGTGGTGAGGTGCATGGAGTCTGGTTATAGTGAGTATGCCAGTTTGAACAGGTGAGTTTTGAGGTGGGTTTTAAATTAGGTGATTGAGTCTGACTATCTTATGTGTGGGGGGAGAGAGTTCCAGAGCCTGAGTGCTGAGCAGCTGAAGGCTGAAGCTGAAGGGTGCCCATTGTACTGAGGCAAGATGTGGGGGTAGATAAGAGTCCACTAGAGGATGAACGGAGGGTACGGGAGGGAGTGCATTCCTGAAGGAGGTCACGCAGGTAGGTTGGACCTGAGTTGTGGAGAGCTTTATAGGTGAGTAGGATTTTTGTATTGGATGCGTTGTTGAACAGGGAGCCAATGAAGGTGGATGAGGACAGGGGTGATGTGGTCGGATGATTTGGTGCGAGTGATGATCCGGGCAGCCGAGTTTTGAATCAGTTTGTTTGGAAGTCCAGTGAGAAGGGCGTGGCAGTAATCTATGCGGGATGTGACAAAAGAATGAACCAGGATTTCAGTGCTGGATTGAGAGAGTGATGGGCCGAGTCTGGAGATATGCAGTCTGGGTGATGTTTTGAATATGTGGTGCAAATGAGAGGGTGCCATCCAGGATGACACCGAGGCTCTTGACTTGGGGGGGGTAAAGGGTACGGGGAAACCGTCGATGATAATGGGTGGACCTGGGGTGCTTTGGAATTTAGTTATGTTGGATTTGGAGCCGACAAGCAGGGCCCTTCAGCTTCAGAAAGTTCCTGCTCATCCAGCTCCGGATGTCGTCGAGGCAGATGATGAGGGAGGTGGGAGGGGTGACAGTGGTGGGTTTCGAGGAGATGTAGATCTGTGTGTTGTCGGCATAGCAGTGGAAATGGATCCCATGGTGATGAAAGAGAGTGCCATGGGGAAGGAGGTAGATGATGAAGAGAAGTGGACCCAAGACTGATCCCTGGGGGACACCCAGTGAGACACCCGCAGTCCCAGACTTATGATTCCTTAGTTGTATGAATTGTTGACAGTCAGTGAGGTATGACGTTAACCAGGAGAGTGCAGTACCAGTGATCCCAGTGCCAGCCAGGCGGTCTTGAAGTAGTGGGTGGGAGATGGTGTCAAATGCTGCACTGAGGTCGAGGAGGATGAGAATGGTAAGTAGTCCTGAGTCATCTGCACGGAGGAAGTCATTGGTGATTTTGACCAGGGCTGTTTCAGTGCTATGATTTGGACGGAAGCCGAATTGGAAGGGTTCATGTAGGTTGTTTGTGTCAAGATGGGACTGTAGTTGTGCAGCAACCAAACTTTCAAGTGTTTTGGAGATGAAGGGGAGGCTGGAAATGGGCTGGTAGTGGTTGAGGTCAGTTGGTTCAGCACCAGGTTTTGTCAGGATGGGTGTGATAGCAGCCAGTTTGAGAGTGGGAGGTACAGTACCAGTGGTGAGGGAGGAATTAATTATGTTGGGGATCATGGGGCAGACGGATAGCAGACAGGCTTTGACAAGGGAGGTGGGGAGAGGATCAAGCTGACAGGTGGTGGTTTTGGCTTTATGGATGAGTTCAGAGATGGTGTGTTCTGAGACTGGGGTGAAGTCGGAGAGGGAGCTGATGAGAGGTTGGGTAGTGGTGGTCACCCAGGGTGGATCATTGAAGGAGGTGCATGATGAGGCCAGATGTTGGTGAATGGTGTTGATTTTAGAGTTGAAGAAGTCCAGGAAGGCAGTACACTGACTCGAGATGTCTGGGGGGAGGGATTTAGGAGGCTGAAGTAAATGGCTGACTGTTGTGAAAAGGACTCTGTTGTTACCTGTACCAGTGTTGATGAGGTTGGAATAATATGAAGATTTGGCAGTAGTGAGGGCATTCTTGTAATGACGAAGGTGGTCCGAGTACATTTGTCTGTGTATAGTGAGTCCAGTCTTTTTGTAAAGTCGCTCCAATCGACGTCCAGTGGCTTTGAGCTGGCGGAGGTCAGGGGTGAACCAGGGTGCAGTATGGGTGAAGGAGACTGAGTGAGTTTTCAGGGGAGCAAGGGTGGTGAGTGAAGAAGAAAGACAGTTGTTATAGTGAGTCACCAGGTCGTCCGGGAGGATGCTGTTGGGGGGCTGGGGTAGGAGCTGATCAGGTTTGAGAGATCTGTGGTGCTGATTTGTTTGATGTTTCTGAAGGAGATGGTCCGTTGCTCTTTGGTTTTGTGAAGTTGGGTGTGAATGTCAAAAAGTATAGGTGTATGGTCAGAAATGGTACAATCAGTGACATTGAGGTTCATGGGAATGATGCCAGTGCAGCAGATTAAGTCCAGTTTGTGACCTTTGTTATGGGTGGGGAGGTTGACGTATTGTGTAATGCCAAGACAGTCCAGGAGTGATTTGAAATCGTTGGCAAAGGAATTGGCTGGGTTGTCAATGTGGATGTTGAAATCACCTAGGAGAATAACATTGGGGGACATTGCACATACAGATGTTATAAATTGAAAAGTGTTGAGAATTCATTGAGGAAAACAGCAGATGGTTTGGGTGGTCTGTAGATAGTGACAGTGAGGGGCCAGTGAGTTTTACAATTAAACATTCAAAGGAAGAGTGGTTGGGGACTGTGACAGCAGTGAGCTTGATGTTGTCTCAGTGAAGGAGAGCGAGGCTGCCCCCCCTCCCCATGTCACGGGGTTTACTGATAGAAGAAAAACCTGGTAGTACAGCCTCATTAAGCTGGGAGAAGCCATCCTGTTGTTGCCAGGTTTCGGTGAGGCACATAATGTCCAGGTTATGGTCCACAATGTGATCAGCAATCAGCAGAGCCTTGTTACTGAGGGATCTGATATTTAACAGACATCATTTCAGGTCGGACAGGCCTGTCAGTGCGGGGAGGCGGGCAGGACCCAGTGGACCAGAAGGAGCGGATGTTTGTGTTACTTTAATGTTGACTGTAGTGAAAGTGCTGTCCAGAGCCTCGGTGGATGTATCTTGGACGTTTGAGAATGTTGTGGTGGGATTCAAGCTGGGGTGGGGGGGTCCTAGAGAAGGTCCGGAGGCGCAACACCTTGTAACGGAGCGGCAGGGTTGCGTTTGTGAGTGTCAAACATAGCGCAGTCCAAAGAAGCAGCTTAAAAATCCACATGGTGCGAGTTTGGCAGCGATGTGATCCAGCGGTAGATGGACAAGATGATTACGGTGAATACCACTGAAACAGTGTAGCAGATGAGTGGAGAAGAGCGAAGTGCTTGTGGCTCCGGTAGAGACAAGGAAGCCAGTTGGACGGCACCAGGGGTTAGCAGCAGGCTAGCCAGCCGGCAGGTGGACACTATCAGGTAGCGGTGTAGAGAGTTGGCATCCTTCGCATTGTCAGCAGTCTGTGGGTGCAGGTGAGCGTCCAGGAGAGCTGGCAGTTTGGCAGCGGACCAGTCCGAACTAGTGTGCTTCGTGGGGTACACCAGAGCAGGCTATCCGGCCATAGAGTGCAGAGAGGAGCCGCAGGAGTCCCGTACACTCAAAAAAATAATTGTTCAATGTACTTAATATAGTTATGTCAACAATTTCCACAAAACTGTGTTGTGTTCAAACTAATTTAATACTACTATTACAGAGAAAATAATAACCTTATGTGAAACCAACAAGACTGTATTAAGTAATTTCAATATTATCTGGTCAAGTTAGCCTTAATTGATCAGGCAGTGTTCAGCTAACTAAACAGGTATTCATAACACTGACCTAACTCACTAATGTAAATGTAACTCAGCTGCATTGAGTAACACTAATTGAACAACCCCTTGCAGTTCCAACTTAACTAACTTGAATAATCCGTACTTGCATAGTTTTCATTGTTATCAAGTTAGTGAATAGCGTTGGACTTACTAAACCTAGTTATGTCAACAATTTCCACACAATGTAGTTAAGTAAATTCAAATTACAATACCTTAGTTCTGTAGAAAAATGTTATTTATTGCCAACAAGCACAAACAAAGCAAACAAACAAATTAAAAACCACAAACTTTGAATTTGCGAGAGTTATACCTTAAAAATGCTCCTGCATATCAAACAAACCATTTTTCAACATGTATAGCTTATTTTTATTTCCCCATTTCTAAATAAAAATGTTTATATTAAAATGTTTTTTTATGCTATAAAGTACTCTGTTTTGTTTACAGTTAAATTTGTATAAAATGCCCAATGAAAACAAAAATCTCTTACAGGACCTACAAAACCAAACCAAACCTTAAAGCTATATTCTTTAAGAAGCAGGCTGAATAAACATGGCTTTTCCCCCCTCACAATTACTGAACACTGTACGATGAAACATTAGATACTGATTTTTTAAAGATGAACCATCTACATGAATAGGGTGAACAAATGTCAAGTAAAAATACTTCAAAATATTTTTTTCCTCCCTGCCACTTCAGCATTGTAGGGGTAAAAAAAAACAAATCAGTGCAGTGTTTTCTAAAATTAAACCACAAAGGGAAAAAAAGTAGTCCAACATACATTTTCAACAGACAGTGCCAAATCCTATGAACGGGAACTTGGTCAACATTTGATCACAGCACCATAAACACGATTTCCATTTGTTTCTCTCATCCTCCTTGCTACAACGTTCAATATTCACCTATCACTCTCCATTTCACATTGTTGATGTCCACTTTTGCAACTGACATGAATTCAAACTTCTCATTTGTGTTTTCCAATTTTGTTACTGTTTCTTCTATTTGTAAACATTTTCTTAACTCTGTTAAACATTTAGTGCATCTGATCCACTCTTCACTGTTCACAGTTCAACATGCAGATCCAAAAATCAGTTTTCTGCCAGATGGTCTGAGACGGAGTTTGTCCTCCAAGCTTCCTCTGTGCTGCTCAGGAGCACTACACTTGTCTAAAATGTTCCTTCAAGTAGTTTGTTCTTTAGCACTTGGGCCTTTGTCACTCAACTATCTTACCATTAGCTGCTGGCCTGCAGCTAAAACACAAGCTAATGACACTGTTTTTAACCAAGCTGTTTAAAAAACTTACGGTCCCCAACTTGTAAACCACCAACACAGCTTTTAAGGTCGCCTAACCATGCTACCAGGAGCTCTGCAATGAATTGTTAACAAAAAAAATGCCATTAAAACTAAACCAATGTAATGTTGCATTTGGTGAGATGCTAAAACTAGAATTCCAGAGTTAAATTGTTATTTTAATGTATGTCTGTGATCTGGCATTTTGTTAATTGGCTATCTTGTTAGCTAGCTAGCATGAGCTAACATGTGCTCATATATGCTAGATTTTAGCAAGACAAGTACAGTAGCACCAACAATATCACTCTCTAACCATTCACAAATGTTCCAACATCAAAAAATATACTTACTCAGACAGAGATAGATGTCAATGGATGAAAGCAGGGTAAGAACTTGACCGAGAACACATTCGCCCGCTAATTTGCACACAGCAACAGTGGAGTTTGTGGAATCAGCTTCTGAGCATGCGCAGAAAGCCATCTAGAACATTCTTAGTTTGATTGTGCAATTCACTCAACAGTGTTATGTTGAATTTACTTAACTGGCTTCTTTTGCTTTGAGAAGTTTTCATTTTAAGTTAGACTTATTAAAGTGGACTTTGTTTTAAAACCAAACACAGAAATGTTAATTAAATGTAATATATGATCATTTATTTAATTCAACAACTCACAGAGTTCACTTTTTTGAGTGTACAGGTGAGCCTTTGCCGGTGAAGCTAGCCTCGGGCAAATGGTGGTGAAGCAGTAGCAGGCAGGTAAACACTGTTTAATAGCCGTTTCAGTGTTGCAGGCTGTTAGATCAAGCAGCCGAATCAACAGGTGGGGATTGAGTCCAGAGGTCGTGTAGGACAGTCCATGAAAAGTCGATGAGAAACATCAAAATAGCAAGGAACAGCGAAAAACAGTGAAAACAGTGGGAAGGCGCGGCAGTAGTTTTGCCAGCAGTCCCTCACACGGAAGGGATCCAAATCAAGATATACATCAACATTCTAAAAGTTTTATTTGAATCCTGTTGCTAAGCCCGGCAACCATGGTTACTGTTGCTATGCTGGTTATGTTTTTTTTTTCTGTATCCCAAAAACAAGAACATACTGGCAATCATAATACCGTTTGCATTGTACAATCAGAGGTGTTTCTAATATTTTGTCCATCTGATTTATATGAATTAGGGTATGCTAAATTATTAGAAGCACCTCTCAGTGTAACCCAATACAGTTCAACAGCACCACATACTACAATCTCCAAAATGCCCATAAAATCTATCAACACTTCTCTAAAAAAGATGAAATAAAAACTGAATATTATAACTGTTAGAATTCAGTAAGGAGCAGGTTTGATTATTAGCAATAGTTAATAATCATTGAGGATTGGTTGGACTTGGAGGGGTCCTAAATTGTATTCATGTGTGATGTTCATCACCATAGTAGACATTTAATGGTAGAGACCATCTTTTGAAACTTGACGTCACACTCCTTTATCATCTCATTAGACTTGCCTGTTAACTAACCCACCCACCCACACACACGCACACACACACATGCACACACACATACATATACACAGATATTATAAACCCTTATCAAAATGCTATTTCCTACCTTTCAACAGCTTACATTTTGATTCATTCATGTCATTTTTAAAAGTACAATATGTACATACATGAAATGAAAGGAAGGGGGGAAAACTCATGATTTCTTTTTTTTACGTCATCATTTTGGATAAGTAAATAACTATTTAATCACGATCCTCTTTTTTTAAGATCCCCTAGGCCAAAATATTTATTAACTTTGATATAAATGGGTTTGATGAAGATGTTTATTAGGGCAATCATTTTAATGATGATGACTGTTATTGTTACTGTTTTCATATTTCATATGTCACAACATGTTATTTATGATGATAAGAATAAGGAGGATGTTGATTATGATACATTATTATCATCATTATTATATCATTATTATTTATCATTATTATTATTGTTGTTATTGTTATTTTTACTATCAATATTATTATTGCTGTCACTATTATTGTGGGGATGGCATTGAAGAATAGGATAGGATTATTATTATTAAATAGAATACTATTAAAAGTATTGCACAATTTATAAGAATGATTTTGAAGATGCTTACTGTTATTATTGTTATTATTATCATTATAGAGATTATTATTAGTGGATCCAGATTGCTGATGATGATGATGCTTAAAATATATTACATTTGACATGTCAATAGGATCATGAAGATGAATGTCAATAGGATCATGAAGATGAAGGTGGTGTTGGCTTTTTTTTTAGTGGTTCTTTGTTTTAGAGAGAGAGGTCTGTAATGGCTAACCTCCACCAAAGTTTCAAAACTTCCTAGTGTACAATTTTGCAAGGCTGCATATTATCTATCATTGTTACTGACTGTATAAATTGCCATTGTGCTGGCCTTGATTTTAAGTCAAGTTTGAAAATACTGTAGAATTAAGCATGAAACACACTTGGTGATGTTGGTGTAATTTCCTATGACTGCCACTAGATGTTATAAAAGAGCCATATTTTACTGATTGTACCTTTAACTGAGTGGGTTTGTGACAGCTTTTGGTTCTTATTTTCCTCAAACAACAGCTCCTGATCTGAACAGCCATGGCTGTATAGTGTCGACTAGCATAGGTGCTACTCCCTTCTGCTGTTTTAAGCTCTAACTTTTGCTTTATTGTAAGTAGTCCCCCATATAGCATCATCACTGAATTCCAGACAAATTATATTTTTATATTTCTGCTGCCAAGAACAGAAAGTTTGAGCTTATATTCCAAAGTTGTTATATTCACAGGATAATTATTAAAGCAGCAAATGAATGGTTAGATATCCTTTGCATTTCACCACCTTGAACCTCCTCTTATATGCAAATAATATTTTATGCCATGGGCCATATTCCATTTGCATAGAGGTACTCTTCTCAGCAGTTAACCAGTGCAGGAACAAAAGTTTACATATTCATCTATTATAATGCAATCAGAATGTGATATTATAGGCTTAAAAATGTTATTAAAATATTTTTGTAATAAATGTAATTGTGTGTGATTGTATTTACATGCATGTATGTGGATGTACAAAGTGAAACGTGCATTTAGAGTCCTGCTTAATGATGCACAGCGTCTGTAAGGATCAGCTGGAACTCTGCGTTCTGTCTGCTTGAGTACTGATTGCATCCCAGTTGAGTCTAGTGATGATGCCCACATCTCTATACGGCTGTCGAGGCATGAGGCTGCCAATGACATGGCCTATGTTCACACTCTAAAAACCCTGTCCACAACCATTTATTCAGAGTGTCTTAAACACTGCCTCTATGTAACATTAATTATGACAGTTTAGAAAAGCTTAGCAAATGACTTCAGAGAATTCCGTCTTGCTTGGTAAATAAAATCATCCATGACTATGAATGAGAGGCAGACAACAATGTTGCATGACAACACTAATATTAGGTCAAATTCTACTTTATACAAGTTCATTTCACTACCTTAAATACACATGAAAAGACTGTGTGTTTTTTTTTCTTCTTTTCACCCAGTACTTTAGTTTCTTGTACTTCTGTTAGGACCTTATTCTAAAACCCAGAGTTTCAATTACTACTAATTTTCTACTGAATCTTGTTTACTCTCTTTGCAGAAGCCATGTCTTTGTTCCTTCACTGGGTACTGAATGGTGTCAGAACAGCAAATTTGTTATAAAAATCAATAACGTGTGCATCTTTGCTGGGCTGGAGCTGTGAAAGGCAATAATGTTAATGGATTGAGAGCAGAGTTGCGTAAGCACAAATGTTGTCAAGACACATTTTAAAGTGTCTAACATAAATGTTAAAGTCAATCACACCACCTTGGCTTTGACATGATATTTAAGCTATGGCTGTCCTTGAAAGAAATAACGGGGCAGGGAGATGACAAAAAAATGAGAGAATACAGGGCTCAGGGTAAGCTTCAGTGTCTCTCCCCCTCTCACTCTCTTTGTTCCTCTTCTCAATACTACACTTGGTTGCTATGGAAACACACTTGCAGCGCTTGAGTCGTGAGACCAGTCAGCTGAGATACCTCGTCTGGTAAACAAACCTGCAATCTGAAGTGAATGTGTCGGGTATGCGTCAGAGTTTGTCAAAAGATGTAGACATCAGCCAAAGGTCATGAGTGCCAGAAAGGTGGCAGGAACAGAAGTGGAACTGAGTCAGCAGCTGTGACAATTTTAAACTTCCGGTGCAAGTTATAATATTTTATTCAACTGACATTAAACAACAGATACAGTAGGAGCCTGTTTAATCATAAAGACTAGAAACACAAGTAAGCTGACACAGATACTGCCTTTAATACCAATGAAATTATTCTAATCCAGAGTAGTGAGTTCATGAGCCATTTGTCATACAGCAACCACAATAACAGGCAAAACACAGACATACACACATGTGTTGTTTTAGATTACCACAGTGAAGGCTGGAAAACTAGGCAGATGCACTGTAGGAAAAGGATGTTTTCTCTATAAATATGCTTTAAAGTGGGGCTGGAGTTGATTCTAACACTTAAAAAAGCAGAGTGTCCTTTAACTGGCCTCTAACAAGCATCAGTTCAGCAATTTTAGCACTTACACACAAACATAGAGAAGAATCTTTGCTAACTGGAACAAAGTTATGCAGACCTTGACCTACCTACTGTACAAAAGAGCCCAGCATGGATCAAAGGAACACCACCAAAGAAGCTCTGAGTGGAGGAAATACATAAGTAGATGGAGTTGACAAGGTGAACCAAAGCAGTTTTCCGAGAAAATTATAAATAAAAAATAAATCAAGTAGTAAAGTGTAGAGTGGAATGCACCCAGCTGAAAAGATTTCTGAAATTAGATTCGTTAATGTAACATCAAGAGTCATGGCCTCAAAACCGTGCTTTAAGTAGTGGCTTGATGACAACCTTACTCGTCTTCACTGTAATAGTTAACCTTGCAAAAAGGATCCAAAATGAAAGTCCCTGGCAGTAACTGGAGAATATAAGAGCAGCTATTAACTGTTTGGCTGTCAGGAGAAGAGTACCGTGCATCAAAGTGGCTTTGTATGTGAGAGTGAAGTTGGGAAAGAATTATTTATGAATCCACAGCCGAATGAGGCTGTTAAGAAATGCAAGTAGACCGGCCAGCATTTTGAGGTCCTGTATGAGAATCAGCACAAGCCTGAAATCTGACATTTTGTGGTCAGACAAAAAGTATGAGTCATCCCTTTACCTTCTTATTGCACCAGTGACTAAGCCAAGTCCTTGTGTCTCCCTAACATTTTGTTCCAGCACAAGACTTAGTATTTCAACAAACACTGGCCCGAGAGGTATAGTATTTATAGAGAGAGTATCTATTGATTGTCTTGACAAAACTGAACTTTCATCCAGAGCCACCATCAGGTCAAAATCCATGAGAAAGTACCTCAAAAACCAAAAACTTAATTTATGTAAGATTTGCTGTTGACAACATTCTTTACCAGTTTTCTATAGTGTTTCATGTCATACTGAATCTTCTCCCATCCTGTCCTGTAGTTCCCTCTATTTTTTCCTACAGCTCAGCTTCTCCGCAAAGCTCAGTTAGTTAGTTCTGCACTGTATCTGATGTGGAAAGGTGAAGACAGAACAAAAACTTCTTAGCCATGCAGCCAGGGCTAATGGAGGGTGAGTCTTCTCTCGGCCTTGCTCCAATTTTGGCCTTCTGCTCTTCTAATTTCCCTAGATTGCATTCAGCCAATGAATGCAGCCTCAGAAAATTAGTAGATCAGAGCTGACCAAGTGCAGTCAGGATTATTAGAGAAGGATTTTCCAAGTTGAGTTCTTTTGAAAGCGAGGTTACGACTCAGCTGCACGGAGGTTAAAAAAGATGATGTGGAATAATGATGTCAGCAGTAAGAAATGACTTCTGATGCAAAAAAAAAACATTGTTATCCATTCGTGGCATAGCTGTATTTTTTCTTCCAGTATACAATGTACTTTTGTGTGTGGAAACATAGGCATTAACTAGCTCATCACACATGACTACACATCCTCCCAGTAGCAGCGATAGATAACAGATTTGTCGAGCATCATGCCAAGACAAGCCATTGTGCTATTGCTTAACACTACAGGCGCTGATAATGATAAAATACTAATGAGAGTCTCAGTACTGCAGCTAATAGTCCTCTACTGACAGAGAAAAAAGACAGAGATGGAAAGCGAGTGAGTTAATGAGCTGAAGTACGCACGTGTGTTTGCATGTGTCTGCTTTCACTCGCTTTTGTGAGTAAGAAGGATCGGAAGAGAGAGAGAAAAAAGTGAGAAATGAGGAGAGGAAGAGTGTTAATTGAGTATGATCACACCTCTGACATATTCCTTCATGTGATACAGGCGGAATCGACCTTAGCCGTCGCCTACATGCACATGCAGAACATCATCAAGGCCTTCTCACTTCTGTTTTTCCACATCTTGATTCACAAACTGCAGGAGACTTCTTTCATTCTTTGTAAAGCTTCAAATGTTTATTTGGACAAAGTGCAGAGGGAAATCTGGCTTCTGATTGTCCTAATGCAATACATCAATAAATTAATTTTTCATTGTAATTGAGAAGAATCAAATCATTGCAGTTAATTTTTCATTGTAATTGAGAAGAATCAAATCATTGCAATGTTCTTACACCAGGTGTTGCTTTTTGCATAGATCATCTTATTCGGTGATTACCTGCCTTGTATGTTGATGTGACTGAATCTGTCAAGTTAGAATAGTTCATTCTTTTGGTTCCTCCTCTTCCTCCCACCCTTTTACTCTTTTTACAATAGAATCTGTTCAGACTAATCAGTTTGATTGTGTGCTTGTCTTTTCCGTCTCATTTTATCCCTTCCAATTTTTTGCAGGCTTATAATGATTTATTCAATATGATATCAATAGGGCCCTTCTGTTTGCTATTTTTAATATCTCATCAGTTAATAAAAGTAAGTGCTGCCTCAAACTGAATCTGCAGGTAGTTACTTCACTGGGGGAAAAAAAAGCCAGCTGTACAGGCAGATGCCCACTGCAGTTCAACTATATTACTCTACGCAGAGGTCTGTGCATCCTCTCTCTCTCTCTCTCTCTCTCTCTCTCTCTCTCTCTCTCTCTCTCTCTCTGTGTCATCCTCTCCCGCCGTGCTGCTGAGCCTGCGACGTTAGCGGTGGATGGGGAAAAAAAATCTCCCTCTTTGCTTCAGCCAACGGACGCATAATTTGGAAGGGAAATAAGTAAAGGTATTGTACCAAAATGCACGCTTTCATCTTAAGATTATATTCCTTTCATTATGTTATTCTATGTAGCCTTGATATGATGAATTATATGCGATGGATGCAAGCGATGGCAGAGTGAGCATGCACCTGCACTAAAGACTCCAACGCTCTGCTGGGTTGAGTCTTCTTGGTGCAACAGAAGCCCATATGGTTGGTTTTGAAAGCCTGTTTTTTTCTGTTTGGGGGTTTGCATTAAAGTGCGCTTGTTGAGCAGATTTGTGAATAATATGGAATAAGATTTTATTGGCGGGTGTTACATGTGTCCCTTTTTTGCTACAGTTGTTGCTGTATATCACAATGCGATATTTCAGCATGTGCGGTTGTAAATGCTGAACACAAGTGATTCAAATCTGTGACTATTGATTCAAAGTGTCACATGAAGCGAGGCTGGTATTTATGCTGCGGGGATAGGATGGACGAGCAGAGTACGCGCCATGGACAGATGTGAGAGAAGGGATTTAGTATCGAGGGAGGAATCACGCAGGGGATAAAACTGGCGGTGTGTGTCTGCGCCTGTGTGTGTCTGCGTGTGTGTGTGTTCTAGCTTTGGTTTTTGAGGATGAATGGCCCAGCTTTCCAGCAGTGTTGTGTACTCTGTCGCACGACAGGCGCCACACTTTACCTGCAATGAGGGCTTCGGTGTCAGCTGCGTTCAGCCTCCCTGTGCCCGTGCGTGCGTGTGAGTGAGTGATTGAAAATGAGAGAGAGAGAGAGAGAGATTTCCTGCCAACAGCAGCAACAGTGTCCGGCTACTGACCGAGAGACCACACGGATTCCGTCGCCCACACATTTTAGACTGCCAGGCACGAGTGTAACGCAGCCACTGTGAACAATATTTAAACATTTTCAGTCACTACGTTAATCGACAGTGTCTGTAGGCAGTTAAAGCTGCTTGTTTGGGGAAGTAATATTGTCCCTCTTTCCTCTTCAACACATATTTGTGATCGACACAGCAGGGCACGGTGGAGAGAGTGCAATGCTTCAGCACCACGGACAGCGCATTGTGCTGACCAAGCGCAAAACGGGCTTTGGTGGGCTGGAAGCTCCACATGTTGGGGAGAATGAATGGTTCTAAGACGTATGCTTCAACATGATCTGCCTGCATAATCAAAATATAGGCGATTTACCTGCTCAGTTTGGTGATTAGAGAGTAATAACGGGAAATGTTTATTGACGAATGATGGCTGGAGTATAAGAAAGCTGGTAGTCAGGTTAGGTGATTTTATTTGTAAGGCCCAATATCAATCACTTTTGCCCCGGGGGGGGCTTTACAATCTGTGCAGAAACACATCATCCTCTATCTTCAAATAAGGAAAGACCCTCTAATGGGGAAAAAATGGAAGACACCTCAGAAAGAGTGACAGACGAGGGATTCCTCTCCCAGGACAAACAGACATTCAGTACATGTTGTGTGTACAAAAAAGACCAAGAAAAATAACAGAAATACAGCATGCAAAAATAGGATGACAAAATTACAGATTGATTGATAACATAATGAAGGCCTATCATGGTAAATTTTAGGTGTTTTTGTGTGTACTGTATATAAATTCTCTTTCAAAAGTTATAGGGTACACTGTAATGAAAAACAATTCATTTACTACTTAGCATTGTTGTGAACTAACTGTTGAATGTTTGCAAACTATGAAAACAAAACCCCTGTCATAATACACTTAATTAAAATGACACTTCTTACATAATTATAAGTTAGCCCATATGATGTTAACTGAGGTAAAATATAAGTAAATTACAATGGGTGCCTTAACATTTTTTCTATAGCTTGTGAAAAGATTAATTTGATTTCAATACGGCTGTCAAAGCACATGCTACAGTGAATTAATGCTGGCTTTAAACTAAAGACATGAATGTCCATAGGACAGCACTGCTTTCTTAGTCAGTGGCAGATCGATAGTTAATAAGTGCTCTATCAGCTGCAGCTCAAAATGACAGAGGGGTATCTTGGTCTGCTAAGTAGGAGGATTCCTTCTTACACAGTGTAGTAAATTTGTTCTCACTGTGGTCAATAGAGAAACCCTCTCCTATAGGCCTTTGCCGTAATCCTGGCCCCTTCAATCATTAGGTACACCCACTTGAATTAAGGAGAAATACATGAAGAATGCATTTCAACACACCATGCCACATGTTATTACCTCCGCTTTTATTACACCCCTTCCACACATTCTCTCTCCACCCCTTGCATTCATTTGTCCCATTCTGCTTATCTCCTTCAATTCATTTCCTCTTGATGTCAATGATTCCTGATGTTGCCCTTGGAGGAATGATGAGCAGTCTCCAATCAATTGCAATCACAGATCAGTGGTTTACCAGGAAAAAGGGGGAAAGGAAATCAGTAGGGGAGGCAGGCCTGGGAGACCTGAATAATGACCACCCACCTACCAAACCCACTGCCTTGTTGCTATGTAATCTTCAGTTCATCAGAATACTATTGAACTATGTTAGCCATAATTCAGGGAATCCATAGTGCCTGTCTGTTGGAGTTGCTCCAAAGAGATGATGAATGTTACACTGGAAGAAAACTGAAGCGCAATTTTCTTGTTGTGCAAACTGCAGGCAAACTAAGAAATTGTTGTTTACTTTGATGTATAAAAAAGAGAATAAAAAGTCCATTAGATTAGATTAGATTACCACAACTAAATTTAATCAGGACACAGCAAAGAAAACAAGAGAAAGACACAATGCCGCCAAAACTTAAATATATGCGCAATAAAGAGAGAGAGAAAAAGATACCTTTATATTACTAACTGAATACTCACTATACATTGGTATACTCTGAATCAACAGTATTATCCTGATGGATGATTGAAATAACAATGCATGACAGTTGCAACAATCTAAGATCAGTCTATCTTCACAGCTCAAGCATTAACTTCCATTCTTTTAATTGTCTGGGCCAACTGAAAACCAGGTGGGCAGAAGCTTGAGTAGTTATTGAATAGTTAATAACAAGAGTCATTAGTGCCATTATATTTCCCTGACCTTGGTGCCCTGAGAGGCCAAGACAGTTAGTGGCCAAATTAATTCACCTTGCACTGGGATGCCTGATGTGGTGGACTGATTGCACTACTACAATACATGCTGAAGATGTTCCATTATTGAACATAAGGAAAGGAAAATACATTTGTTTATTTATGCATTTCACTCACTTTTGAGAAATGTCTAGCTGACAGAATATATGCATAATTGATGTGTAGCGGGTGCTTCTTTTAGTTTGATGATTATTGATGGACTAATAGTGAGACTGACTGGTTTTGTCACTTAATCAAATGCGATTTCACTATCAACAACTGACTTGTTGCCATTAAAAACTCCATGCTGTAGGTAACAATTCAACCTTAAAGGTGCAATCTGTAATCTAAATGTAAACAACTTGCTAACGTCACAGATGCTGTAAAAGGTCTTTTTACATATGAGTAATGTTAGAATTAAACTGAGATAATAAATAAAGTGCCAACCTTTCAACACCTTTAACTAATGATACAAATATGCACACAATCTATTTGGTCATAAAAATTCAAATTGGACCTTATGTATTATTCATCTTCCTCCTGATTTCCTACATACATATTGTATAGATGGACACTATAGGCTTAACAAAGTATACAATACTGTGAGAAGAAATATGTGAATAATATATTTAAATAATAATGGGTTTTTTTTCAGATTCCAGTATCTTGCCCTTTTGATTGCATGGCTGTTTTATTGGGTGTTGTTACACCGTGTGCTAATATTTTTCTGGTCCTAAATATATATATTTCATCGAGTCAGAGCAGCCAGCTCTCTGGACCACAATTGGTAATCTCAGAACCTCTCCACCAGCTCCTCCTCCCCTGACCTCCCTTTCCTGCAGCCACACCCTCCAAATCGATTTCTGGATCCATCAGGAAAGATTATGCAAAGATCCTGAGAGGGATAACCCTTGGGAGACATCCACACTTGCTCACTCCTCCACATCACATCCTTGGCCATAGCACACTGTGCTCTCTTTCAGCCTACCAGCTGTTGCAGTGCTCTGTGCAATCAATACCACAGTCATGTTTCACAACACTCGTCACTCTTTCACTGCCAGGAACCTGTGGGAGGTCCCCTTGGGCAAGAGACTGAGAGACATGGCAGACAGCAAATAGCTGACAAGGATTTAGAAATGCAACGGCAGCAACAGGTCTGATAAATTTGTATGCAGTTTCATTAGCTGTACCTTCACCGGGCACGGAAAGTGTTGATAGGGAAAAGCTGCTGTGTTCCTTGCCAGGGGAAGATGAGACGTGAATGGAGTGCAGAGAGTGTAGACAGACAGAGGCTGGGAAGCAGGAGAAATAAGGGAAGGAATAAAGAGGAGGAAATATGAAAAAGATAAAGAAGGGAAACAAGAATGTTGCAGGTTATAGGAAAGAAGAAAGGAAAATAATAGAGAGTGACTAATGAGAAGTTGGTGCACCACAAATCTTCAATACCACCACAACCCCTCGGATGACAGTTACAGTTGGCAGGTACAGGGAGTACCTGCCTATAACTGTAATATAAGTAGGGAGAAGGGTGATGGAAAATGTGTAGAAACCAGAGTAACCCAGTGTTTTTAGCCCAACGAGCACAGTCCCAACATGTTCCACCGTGGATCCAGGGAAAATACTGTAGGCAGTGAACATTGTGGGGGTTGATAACTGTCTTTAGGGAATTACTGGAATCCAAATGCTCAATTGACCTTTATGCCGAAGCTGATCATCTGACAAATTTGTATTCCTTCTCTCACATTAATGGATTCACAACTCAGAGCTTTATGACTGTAATTGGAGTGACAAAGTGGTGCAATGTGACCTGACATTGACAGAATGCTTTTGACAGGGAAAATCTGTTTTAGCCGAAAGAGGGGGATGCAGCGATGCATGTGTGTTTGAGGGAAGGTGTCTTTTGTGGTGACATGCTGAAGTAAGTTGTGTATGGACACCTGGGTTTCCATTTATTACGCACACACACACACACACACACTCACACACACACACACACACTTTTATTTGTTCACACTGGCGCTCATACACACACATGCACATTAAAATGCTTTCATTGTAATATACCCCAAGGTTTCTTTAAATATAGAAAACACAGTAACCATGTATGACTGCTGGATATATTCTGTACTTGTTTGTTTCAACATGTCATTGAAGCTATATGATATTTACACTGGTAAATTATTCAAACCCATGAAGCCATGTTTTTCTTATGGCATCAGCAATTCAACTAGTCTGATCTTCGATGAAGGCAAGCATTTGGATGCAGTAATCTCCTGAGGAAGAAGGAGCTTGACATGACTCCTACAATATGCAGCTGTTACTGTTAGGGGTCCTATTTTCAGGCTCTGAATGCAGAGCATTATGCACTAATACAGAATGGATTTACTCAGGCTTTCAGCGAGCTGCAATAGGAAATTGTTTAACTCAATCAGAAAATACTATCTGACCAGAAAAAAGAGGCAAATAAAAATAAATGTGAGAGCATGAATTTTGTTTTTTATTTGAAGTTAACATAATTGCAGGGATATGAAAAATATAGCTGGTAGTCGTCTACGATATTGTGAATAATTTCTAAATGGTAACATTTCAGCATACAAAATTAAAGACTTAAATGTAAAATTGATACAGTAATAATCGGTTTCTGATTGAACTGTGGAACCAAGGATCAAAATATGAAAAGCAACCTTCCTGACATGATCCACCATCCTTGGAAACTATTCACATAACATGAATTTGGTCCCTCTGGTGGCTCAGCAGGGTTGACATTTATGTTTTGTATGTGCCCATTTTTCTGTATGAGGGTTTATCTGTTTAGTTAGTGTTTAGTGTGTGCGTGTGTGAGAGAGTGTGTGTACTGTATGTGTGTTTGGTAAGGACACCATCTGCCATCATCTTTACTTGGTGCCAACCCCCCACCCCTATTAACCCACACCCATGTTCACATACACAAAATCCTTTAGCGTTCAAGTTCGATGAAGAAAAAAAAAATCTCACCGTGGATATGTGAGAGAGAGGCAGAACATGCTGGAAGGAGAGTGGGTGTGATGCAGTGAGCACTGTAATTGTTAAAGGCTGATGAATAAAAAGCACACAGATTGAGCAAAAAAAGAAGAAAAAAAAAGTTGTGGTGTACTTGAATTTCCGCCTCTGGCTTGTTACATTCACATGACGGATGCTTACATATTTGCCGGAACACATACACACACGCACACACACACACACACAAATATAGAAATACAATTACACACACATACTTGCACACACATATAAAGTGGATTTTGGAATAATGCCTTGTTTTTATTCTCATCTGCCCTAGATTCATTTGGCATCTGTGCTGCACACTCATCTCTCTCTCTCTCTCTCTCTCTCTCTCTCTCTCTCTCTCTCTCTCTCAGTTGTTATCACTCTGCTTTTCCTCTTACTCACAAATGTATTCACACACACACACACACATACACACACATACTTACCATTGCCCTCCTTCTTGTAGCCTGCCTCTCTTCTTCAATCTTACTCTTTCCCTGTCTTTATCCGTCTTTATCTCTCTCTCTCTCTCTCTCTCTCTCTCTCAGTGCAGACAGCTAAGATCTGTGTATAAATATTTTAGCTCTGTCACCCACCCTGCATCTGCAGTTTCACAGAAAGACACTATCTCTATTCCCCCTGTGTGTGTGTGTGTGTGTGTGTGTGTGTGTGTTTGTCTAGGTACAGTTTAGTTAAAGCATCTGTATGCATTCTAATGTGTGCTACAGTTTACAGAAGCTGAATGTTTGAATGTTTGGGTCCACAAAACGGGTCCATATTTTGCCCGATCATATATTGATTGTTGTTTGTCTGAAATGTACAAAAGGGGGCAACCTCACCTGAGCCAAATAAAATGTAATAGTAATTTACCCTAATCTTGACCAAAAAAAATATGAACTTAACCTCAAAAAGTTTAACTAAAAGTGAAAAAAGAACAGTGCATTGTGCTGCCATTTTATTGTAATTCGATAGAAATACAAATTTGTGGTAAAGATGCAAAGTCATTGCAGTTTTGCCATATTGAACATTGAACTTGGACTTCAGTAGAGGCTCAACAAGAACCCATCTGCTTAGGGGACTCTGTATTTTTTAAACACAATCTGCTTTTTAAGGGAAAGAAAATTACAATTTAGACACTATGATAGAGAAATGTGGCAACAGAAAAGAGAGAAATGGGATAATAAATCAATTACTCCATGACAGGCTATCATCCCACTTAGTGTATTGTTGTATACACCTACAATGCAAACACACTCCCACAGATGTGCTCAGTGTTTTTATTAGAATTCATTTTTGCATATTCATGAACCTTCCTACTCACTAAACATGCAATGTTATGCTATTAGCTTAAAAGTCTGAAAGGCCAGCATCATTGTTGGTCATTTCAGTTTAACAAAAACCATTAATGTTGTCAACTGCTGTGGCATTATATCGTTTTAAGAACATACTTGTGCCAAAATGTTTTTAACCTATTCCAATTTGCTTCAAATTGTTGCGTTCTGGTTATAGATCCCCTTTGTATGAAAAATATCTTAACACAACAGGACTGGCCTCTTGGAACACTTTAGATTCACTATGACTGACACAGCTTGCCCGGTTCGATTCAAAATGACTTGTTTTTTGATGAGAAAAAAACAAGCAGAATAGAAAGTCCTGGAAGCCCTCCTGAGATGTAAGAGCTTGCCTCCCGAGCCACAGTCTCTTGAAGTAGAGTGTCTTTTTCTGTTTCTGTTCCTCATCCATCAGGCATTCAGTCTGTCAGTCCTCTCGATTCCATATTAGTTTTGCTCTGGTTGCAGGTCACATATGTCACAGGAGGAAAACACAAACACTTTTAGAGGCTGACTGAAATTGTGGTCCAGAAGCACTGCTGGGATGGTGGCTTGACAGACGGGTGTTCGAATAAGTTTCTTCCAGAGGGATTACAGATTAGAAACACATCTCACACGATAACCTGCAGTTTGCAGAGGCTGCTTTCAGTATTCTCTGGTATTGACAACACTTTGTTTATGTCCCTTCAGTCATATCCAAGAAGTTTTCATTTTCCTCCGTTCAGATTCCTTTAGATGCTCTGTGATGCTGAGTCAACTTCTCAGACTGAGAGTCTGGAGTTGTGAAGCCTATAATGTAGAAATAAGCTGTTGGTTTGAAGTAATCAATAGTCAAACAAATGCTACCTCTCCCCTCAGTCAATAATAATATTGATTGCTCTACATCCTCTGTTAAAACAAGGGAAGTCCATTTGTTTTTTCTTTTTCACTTTTCTGGTGCTTCTTTTTATTTCTTTTCCTGCAGTTTTACTGATGTGTAGACAGAGCTGAGCTGAATCACATAGACATGCTGTTGGCCCCAAACACAAGCAGTCATATGCTGTAAAATGTACACAAACATAAGCCAAAAGCACACCACATTGCATGCATAAACACAGTGACACCAATATGCACTACATAAACATGCAAAAAGACACACACACACACACACACACACACACACACACACACACACACACCCTAACCCTAATCCTAACCCTAAACCTAACCCTAACCTTAACCACTGACCTAAAAATCAGCATTTTACCAATTGAGGACATAGCTTGTGTCCCCAATTGGACAAGCTGTCCTCAATCAACTGGTATTTAGTCTGAAATTTGTCTCTGAAAGTAGCCCATGACAGAGCACACACACACACACACATACACACACACACACACACACACACACACACTGTCCACACTCCTCTTTGCACCCATAGGGGTTCAAATGATTTCACAAATGCTCACTCTTAATCCACCAGCCAGGCGACAAAAGCTTAGATGAGTGTGCGTGAAAATGTGAGTGTGAGTGTGTGACAGCGTAGTGTGCTGTGGTGGTAAGAAAATGAGCACACTTCTTTTTCTTTTACAGTACAAGTACTAATGAAATTATACATTTTTGTACACAGCTCACATAAAAGAAATAATTGAAATGTGAAAGTACTGTAGTTGATAGATTCTCCGAGTAGGCAAAGTTGTGAGGCATGAACATTTATTTAATTTCACTGCCTTTGCAAGAGTGAATTTTATTAATCCGACGTGTTCTTATCTTTCCTCTCATAAACAGTCCCTCGCACGCATGAGCTTATGAGGACTGGCACATATCTGTTGCCTGAAAATTGCAAATGTTTTCACAACATTTGTTTAGTTAATGACCCGACCACGGCTATTCCAGCAAACTGCACGCACTGGTTGCACCTTATCAGTTGAAGGGGATGATCTCATTGTTATTGCTGCAGGTGAAATACTCAATTTATGGAGATTATCGTTATGTTTTTTTTCTGCCTTTGTTTCAATAAGTCCTAACCGCAAGACTTTATCTAAGTATTCTCCTATAATGCCTTGTACACAGAGACCAATTTTGTGAGTCAGAGATATTTCATGACCGATAATATTATTCACTTTGTACATACATTTTGCATGCAACATTCTCCTAAATATCACACAGTTCCAGATGTGAATGCATGGACAGCAGAGCCAACAGCAAAACAGAGTGATACTTTATCTTCACAAAGCAAAACACATTTTTCTTGCCAAAATATGGTTCAAAAGCAACTAATATGTTCTCATTAAAACTCAGCTCTGGCGTTGGAATTAGAGCTCTTTTTTCAGGTATTAACCATAACCATCAAACCTAAATAATAAACAATAAATAAAGTTATTAACTAGCATAAAGAACATCACATGGGACCCTGATGATCCATTTGGTTTATTCTGTTTTCCAAGTAAAAAAAATAATCAGAGAAAACCAATGAAACTTTGTGCTGAGAGAGCCACAACACTATCACAGCATTACTCTCAACATTACCTCACAGAGATTAGTCATTCACCACCTAAGAGAGGTAGAGGGAGGGAAACAGAGAGATGGGCGTAGGATTATCAAAGTCCCCATTCTCCCTCTAATCCACAATGTTCTACCAGCGCATGTGGCAACACTAGCACTCAGTCCAAAACCTAAACCCTTCTGCCAAAGGTTTGGTCATAGCCATAGGCTTCCATTAGGGCTGTTAGCAGGCTAAAAAACCTTTGGTATATGTTAAGAGGCACAGCTGACACCATGAATAGTTATTACACCGAGGAGGGCTTGTGTTGAAAGGGCAAGATTGAACTGGTTTGGAATGCTAAAAGGAGCAATTTGTTGCATGCATGTAAACATGCCACTGTCAACAGCACTATATTCAACCATAACATTAACCTATCTTATTGTTATCAAGGACAATTTTGTGTTTTTGTGTTGTGTTGAAATGCTAAAGATATTATTAAAAGAGAACCTTAACATAATACTTCTGGGTGGGTCCACCAGTCAGCCAAATGCAAAGCTTCAAATTCTGGATTTCAACTGAATTCCTGTGCTCTAAAATCTATGTTTTTTTTATTGAAAGAACATCATCAAACAGTTATATAAAATACTCAACATAACAGCTCGGATAAATACACAATGCAAAGACAATGATTCAAACAACACGCTACTACGTGGTTTCGGCAATAGCAGCGATCATAGCAGCAACCATAGCAACAATAGAAAGCTTACAATAATCTTCTTAATAATTTTTTGCTAGAAATGTTATCAAAACATTTTAATTTCAAAACTATTTTAAAATTTTGAATTTTCCACTGAGAATGAAAGGAATGGCAACCTTTTTTTTATTTTTTTGGTTTGAGTAACTGAAACTCATCATTGGATGCAGGCCAATAGAAAATAATAATAATAAAAAAAACATACCTCACAATTTTAGAGCCATTATTATGAAACTAATACATTTTGCACTGTAGACCAACATAGTTACTACACATTTTGATATGAGACTTGGATTACTCTTACTCTCTGCATATGTGTGTTTGAGTCTGTCTGTGTGTGTGTGTGTGTGTGCGTGCATGCATGCGTGTGTCTGTCAGATGTACTGCTGGCCACAGTTGGAGGCTGTTCCTTCAATGTATGCCAGGCATATCTCAGCATGCACTACACTCCTGCAGCCCTAACCCATCCACATTTATTAATTGTGGGCATGTCTTCACAGACACATTCATCATCTACACATAGGACACACACCTTGAAAGGTTTCCTCATGAAACACTCATGTTCCTACAGCAGTTTAATCTTTTCTCATTTTATTTTGCTTTATTTATTTTGTCACTTTATTAACACTAATGTTCTCCTTGCCCTCTTACTCCCTCTCTGTCTCTCTGTCTCCATCTCACCCGCTTGAAACTCTGCAGTTAGCCTCAGTGGCAGATTTTGCCTGGCAGTACTAAGGACACATGTGCCTTAAAGGAAAGACAGGGACAGAAAGACAGATGGGTAGGCGATGGAGATAGACGGTATTTTTTAGAAGCTCAATTTCAGTCCTCTCTACTCTCCAATCCTTCCACTCTGTTAGTGTGGTCAAGTAGGAAGTAATGGGCTTACTATCAGCCCCTTACTACCAGCTATGCTTTCTCTGATATATTTGGTCATATCTTAATTCTTATTGCCAATAAAAAACTCATACAGTGAATGCAAGCACAAGTCAATGTCTAGTTCAGGCTTGTTTCATCCTTTGGCACTGTTATCTAACCAACAGTGACACATTTACCAGATGTGGGCTTCTTCTCAACTGTTAACTCAGTTGGCCCACCTGCCTCCCCAGACCTTGTTTATTCACACACCTGCTCTCCTCAGACTGTTAAATCGTTGTCTTTGTCAGCAGCCTTATTTTCTTGCCTTTATAGGGAGTTTATTAAAACATTTAAGGAGGGCTTGGTGTTTTTGCTTCGCATGGATGCGCTCATGTAAACCCACTAATGTTTTATGAGGCTTTTTGAGCTGGTAGAGTCCAGTTCTGTCATGTGGAGCCAAAGGTTACCAATGACAGATCAGATTTTTTCTTCATTTTCAAGAAGTACTGCACAAAGGAACTAAAATCTTTTTCCTAATTCATGTAATATTACCAATTTCATGAAAGCATCTTTACACATTACTGTTTTTGAACAAGGCTTCCAGGAAATCCTATGTGGGCACACAGCCTGGGAATTCAGACTTATAGCATTGAATACAGAGAAGCATATACAGTACAGACTGTTTCAAACATATGATTCATTTTGAATTGGCTTCTTGGCCTGATGAGCTCATAGAGGTCATGTGACATGAGGCATGATAATAGGATGTGTACATAATCAAATTACAAATGGGAATTGTCCAGATGAACACGACTCAACTGATTGATTTTTTTCTATTTATTTGTTTGTAGAGGAGATTTCCCCCTGAATTATTTGCCTGTTGAGCACAAATGATATTATAAAGCACTGAGACGCCTTTCAAGCATAATTAGGTATCTTACACTGCTCTTTCGACACAGTGAGAAATCCCTTACAGCGAGACTGTACGCCTGCATATCTGTCATCACGTAGGCATTGTATCAAGCCAATTAAGGGATGTTTGCGTGTTAAGATACAGATGGAGAGGTCAAGACATTCTCACACTCAAGATATTTTTTTGTTTGAAATTAGAAATTCAATTGCAGCAAAGACATAAGAGGCTCAAAACATACAACTGATTATGCAGACTCGTAAGCTTACTCACAAGACTTTGAAGACTGCAGTGAAAGGAAAAAAATGCATACATTTCATGGGTGAAGCTTTAAATTCATGTGAATTTGACTGAGCAGAGGTCTGGTACTGCTTAACATTTTGAAAAATGTTACTTGTGAAGGTAATCCTGGTAGCGATGACGTTTGTCAACACAATGTAATTGGGAAAACAGTTGATTTTTATATGAATGTATTTCTACAATTTCTAGGAGACAGGGTTGTGTGATGAGAGTTGGTCTTTCGCAAGTGGTGTAAGGAAAAGTGAGTTAGATGAGTGAACTTGTAAGTTTGCATGTCATATTGTGTGAGACCCCTACAGTAAAATCTTGGTCACAATCTGTGTCAGACTGTACTGGACTGTAAGCATGTCATCTGCTCGCATCATCAATCTGTCACAAAAATGTCAGACAAACTTATTCTTTGTTTCACCTCCATCGTTTTGGTTTTTGTGTGATGAGAATGAATGCATTTTCCCCCTAAACATAAAAAAACAGCCAGTGTATTCTGTGTCATTTCATGCCGTATTCTGATTGGTTTGATTGTAGACGTGGGTCTTAGCAGACTGTGACAATTTGGTTTTAAATTTCTGATGCTTTCAGAATTTTGCCTCAGGCTCTCTTTGGTCACCAAAGCCCCAAATCAGTTGTCAGTGGATGTGTCTCACAGTGCCACATAGGACCACTGTTTTGGATTGATGACCAGAGATTTTACGATGTTTCTCTCACCGATGTCAACTTTCATCTCAGACAGTCAAAAATCGACACATGAACTGGCTTATGAAATAATAACCTCTCATTTACAGCACACAGAAGTATTTCTTCAATTTGTTTGCCATTTTTTGACAGGAAAACACTATCACTCCAACTCGCACCCTTGACATCAATGATCCATCAAAACATTGGACATCGACTGCAATATTAAAAGAAAAAGATCACAGTTGCTTGTCTTTTTGGCTTTGACAAGCTGAATATTCAACAAATAACTCTGAGTCCAATTTGATACAGTGACTGAGACAGCAAAGTAAAGGACGGAATATTTAAATCATCACTTTAAATGGTGCTTTGACTGGTTGGAGCTGACATTAATTTTCTCTTTAATTGCTACACTCTGGGTTGCAGTTAGGGATGAAGTTTGGTCAGCTGTCACTGTGAAATCATGTTACCGTTACACTCAGCAAGCCCATCCCTTTTTGACACACACTCACACACACACAGGGAGAAAGAGAGAGAGAGAGAGAGAGAGAGAGAGTGATGGAGAAAGTAGTTAATTTCAGGTGGCATTTACATATCATTTACTAATGATATGTAAATGTAGATCCTTATCTACAATCTCACCTTCCATCTTTCCAATCATTTCCAATCACCACTTTTGATCTATTTCTTCATAACTCCTCCTCTCCTTTCCATCTTAGTTTGATTGCTTCAATTGCTTTCTTGTTCTCCTCACATCTACTGACTCATCTCCTGGCACTGGCCTCTCTACTGTTTTTACTTCTTCCCTAAAATCTCATCTACCCACTCCTCCCCTTTCATACACTTTTAGGTTATGTTCTCTGCCTGATCACCTTGATGAAATGCTGTAAATACAAAGTATGAAATAGCACATGTGCAACCACAGAGACACAGCCACCCACATGCATGGGATTCTGTAACCCATTTGTATAACCCACCCATGGACCCATGAGAGGGAGTGGAGGCTATAAAAATGCTGACTACACCTTACAATGAGTAAGACTTTTTTTTTGTGTGTACATGTGTGTGTGCTGAACAGTGATAAATAAAAAAAGAATGTAGTATGACTGATTCACTTCCAACCCTCTCATTGTGTCAGCAGCTGCTTCTCTTTGATGTGATTATGAGTGGGAGAAGTAGAATATGATTGAGAGGGAGAGAGACAGTCATCATCTGTAAGAAATAAAGACATATAAAAAAAAGAATATGAATGTGAATGTGAACTGCTGCACAGGTGTCACCTCTTAAAATTTAGGCATCAATAACCAGCTAGCCTCTAGTACCCTGGAGGCCATATTGCTCATCCCAGTGTTCAACTAAAGCTGTACAAGTGACATATTTCGAGTTAGTTTCAATATTGATGTGTCTTATGTCTACAACATTTGGCTATTATAAATACACACTTGAGCTGACAGAGCAGTCGGACTAGGTGTCCATCCATTATTAAGAATGCCATTGAGACTATAAAACAAACTACTACATTGCTTGGAGAGGGAGCAACGCATGATATCCTTCCACTAATTTTTGTGGATGACTAAATGCAGATGAGTACATGCTTAGTATTTGAGTGTAACATGCTTATACTTTAGTTCCTAGTTTTGCCTTTCACAGAAGGTACAACATGATAATAATGTGCCAGTCTTAGAGCTGTATCAGTAGGGTTAAAAAACTCAAGTTTGTCCTGACAACATCACTTCAGCCAAGGTACTTTGGTCTTAGAATCAAATGGTTTCAGCTATTCATGGGCATGAGAGTTTTGTAAGATGAAAGCACATGGAGTGTCCAAAGTGTAAAGGTTTTTCCAAAGAAGATTAAAAAAAATATATATATATTTCAAGTGCACAGCTAGATATCACTGCCCTGACAGGAAAGGTCAAAGGGTTCACCCAAAATATTAGAATTCATCCTCTAGGGACTGTAAATATCCCCAGCAGATTGAATAGAAATCTGGCCATTGGTTTTTGACATCTTGGGTAGAAATTTGGCACTTTGACCCAAGGGTGTTCCCACAGGAATTTCCAAAATGAAAATGGTTCATGCATGGATGTGCAGCATATTTGGGCAAAGTTTCAGCTCAAATGACAGCCTTAGTATGGCCCGTTAAGATGAAGATCTTCTTGGAAATATGTTTTGACATCTCTTATGGAAACACATACAAAACATATCTTTAAAAAATTAAATCTTATGCAGTTTTAATAGTTAATTTTAAATAGTTTAATCTTTAATAGCAGTTTTGAGAAATGTGATGAGACTAAATCATTTTATTACATAATAAATAATAAGTATTATAAACACCCTAGGCTTGAATAGTCTTGAATTTCTTCAGTGAAAGCACACTGGGGAAAACACTTCTAATCTGCTTCAATCGTCCACTCTAAAGCCTGTGTGTTTGTGTGTAAGTGTATATATTTGTTTTAGTGGGTGAGTCTGTCTGGAGGATACATTCAAAACATACTTTGGGAGTGTACTTATGTCACTTGCCAGTATATTTACCGTAAGTTAGGGCTTACTGCATATGTGCTTTTCCCAGCTTGTGTGTGTTTTCATGAGTTGACGTTCTTGTCTTCTCTCGTACACATGTCAGCTATGGTAGCTGTGCCAAGTCATGATCATGTGTAATGCAGCTCTCCTCCATTTAACTATAAGGGAGGAGCAGGATCAGCCCTGTATTACTGCTGAAAATGAGATGTCACGCTCAGCTCACTTTGGGGCAGCCAGCCGGGCTCTCTCTAACTGATTTAGACTGTCTGTGTGTGTAAGTTTCTACTTCTGTGTGTGTGTGTGTGTGTGTGTGTGTGTGTGTCAGGGAGAGGGTGAAAGTGCTGGAGGGAGAAAGAGAAAGAAGGAAACAGACAGTTAAAGAGAGGCAGAGAGAAAAGGGAGAGGCCAACAGAAGGAGAGAGAAAGAAAAACGAGGGGCTATGTGCATGTCAATTTCTCTGACAGTTATTTGCACAAATTATTCATAGATAGGCAGTGTGTTGTGTACTGACAGCTTGAGGTGTGTTGTGACAGGTGTCCTGCTCTGTGACTGAATGGAAAGATAGCATCCTATTATATAGTACCACTTACAGATTGAGCCATCTGTCACCTTGTACCCTTCTGATGCATCATTGGCCATTATTGTCATCATTATTGTTATCCTGCTTGTCTGCATTGGTGATGTTAATTTAAGTGAAGCACAGCAACGAAATGAAATGAAGTGAGAGAAAGCAAGGAAGAGAAAAAGAGAGAAGGACAGACAGAAAAAGAATAACTAGACATGTGACAGAAAGATATATATATAGATAGATAGATAGATAGATAGATAGATAGATAGATAGATAGATAGATAGATAGATAGATAGAATCTTCCTCTGTTGCTTCAGCAGTATTATTCCTAATGCTTGTCATGGGTTCATTGCGTATTTCTTCATGGTTCTTGATGCAGAGAAAAATCAGTATGCTTCTGAAAACCCTCTCTCCTCTCCTCTCTTCCCTCTTCCTTTCTCACCTTTTTTTTCCCCCTCTGTCTGACTGTAGTATCAACTCAGGTCTATTCAACCGCGTTGCCACTCCCCTGCCTTTCAATTTCCTTCTCAAATCCTCTAGTGCTGAGTGATGTATTATTTACTGTAATTCTTCTCTGCCATTTTTATCCAATTGTTGAATTTCATTTACTAACACTTGGATTTACAGGTTTGTGCCATAAATGGACATAATGAACAAATTGCTTGTGTGACTGACTGTGCGTAATGGTTTACATTAGCTTGTTACTCTACAGGAAAGTATAGGAAGTATATTAAACAATAGAGTATTTAATATATGTATATATATATATATTAGTCTTTCCTTTCCGTTGATTTCAGTGTCAATATTCTATATATTTTTTCTACTTTAACTTCTTATTTTGTTTTCATTTTTCTTTATATCGGCTGCAGATCCAGTTTTGTCTCCTGTAACCCTGGCAGGTCCAATAAGGACTCGGAGTGAGTCCAAGAGGAGCAAAGGAACCAACTCATTTCACTATCCCAACACCTGCCAAACTTTGGAACACCAGTGTCTCACTGCAAAATCTTCATGTAGGATACACAGCAGACTGGCCAGACAAGGGAAAGGAGCACTGTTGAGTCTTGATAAAAACAACTGAGGAGCGAAAAGAGGCCACAAACAGAGAAAGCAGGTAGGAGATTATTTCTAAAAATATATTTTCCCTATGAAACTGTATTTAACTGAGGTTCTGCTTTTATTTGGGAATGAGTTTCAGTTTTGAGTTTTTTGAACTTGCAGCCTTTGTATAAGTGATACAATCTATTAGACAAGGCAGTTTCTGACTTATGTTCAGTGGTGATTTCAGGAGGTGGCCTGGGGTGGCCACAGCTACCTCTGAAATCTGACTGGCCACCCCTGAAATCTCATTGGTCACCCCAGATCTGATAAGTTGTTCATCAGGTTCTGTAACACAATCAGACAGGACAAACAGTGATAAAATCAGTGATAACAGCTGATATAGCGTCACTTTGCCATTTTGTTCTACTATAGGAACAGCAGGACTGAGGCGATGAGAGCTGATCTCTAGTCAGCAGACTTCACACCATGAACCATAAAAAAAATCTCAAATACATACTGGCTGTTAGGACACAGGACTCTGGTCACAGTGACCACAAACTGAGCTGACGCCACAGTGATATGAATATCATAGCTGACAATTGTTTTGAATTTGTTTTGCACAGGTAGGAAAAGTATAATGAGACAGTTATGGTGACAAAACCACTTGCTATTCATTAAGGTTCATTATACCATGGCCACCCCTCACTAGCTCTGTGTCCTATCTTGGCCACCCCAGTCAAAATGCCCTGGATAGGCCACTGCCTATGTTACTGTGATTCACTCACAGTAGGCACACACACACACTGTGTGTGACTGTGTGTCTGTTCCCAGTGATATACCAACATGTCTGACCTTTATCTATCTGTTGTGACGCACACACATACACAAAACACACCGGTAATGATATAATCTTATGCAACAGCACAAACACAACCTCACAGTCAGACACATGTGCTCTGCTTTTCAGTAGCCTTAATCTTTTTGCCACTGTCTATGTTTGCGTGTGTATGTGTGTGTCATGTACGTTACCCACCAAGTCCTCCAGAACAACAACAAAATTGCAGTTGGTCCATGCACTCCAGAACAACACGTATAAGTCTGTCATGGTAATGTTAAAGTTGTGTTGTTGATCTATCCACCTGCCTTGACCTCATCCCTACACAGACTTTGGTACTCTATAATAATGTCACCTGATGTCCTCCTTTGCTCCCATCATAATTATTATGGCTGCTAGAGGGCGCTGTCATGTGAATGTAAACATATCTTTTTTTGGGAACACTTGCTGAAATGACTGATTCTGACATTTTTCTTCGGAGGACAGTGGCATGTTACTTCCTGCGAGTGTATGTGCAGTGAGTATAGTTGAGCACTGGGGCGAAAGCATTAGTTAGTGTCTCCACAGGCATATATTATGCCATCTTCACTGTTTTTGTTGCACTTATTTAACTGGCAACACTGTCATTAGTGCTGACAGTACTTCACTTACCATAGCTATTATATTCTGTATGTGTGTGCTATGTGAGCATGCTGTGTGTGTCAGGCAGAGATAAAGCAAAAGAAGTAATTGTTGTAATTATTTCTTCATCGTTCTTTCCCCGCCTACTGTGCAAGTGTTGAGAAAAATCTTGTTACTCTTAGAAAATGTAATGCAGAATAAATTCACCTTGCCTCAGTTTATCCACCTGTGTATTCATGAAACAATGTTTCACCACCATTTTATGTTGATCATGCGTCATCATTGCTATGGTCAGGAACAGAATTGTGACAGTAGCACCACAAAAAGGGGGGTCACACATGCAGTCATTGTTCAAAGAACTGATTTTGCCAATAAGAACATACACACAGTGCCAAACAGTGTCATCAGTGGTTAAAGTGGGCATATGGATGTTGAAGTACAAACCAAAGAAAAAAGAAAAAAATATTTAACCAACAATACTATACACAAGAATAGCATTTTATTATATATTATAAGTATATACACATTTTGATATTTTAAATCCCCACTTGTGTTTTTGAAAGTAAAGGCCAAACTGGCACCGTTTATATTTATGCAATTTCATGTTTTGTGCATATTAATTGAGCCTCTGCTGTACAATAAATACTGTAGCTGTATGAAAATTGGTTTGGCAGTCTGGATTGTAAGTAGCAGTTATTCATGCAGGAATAGGTTTCAAATTTAAAAAATACACCGTTCAGATCACTGGTGGAACATGGCTGTAAAACACATTATTTGTGATGTATCACATTTTGTTAAATATACAGTATTTTGTTTAGCTAACTGAATGAGCATGTTACAGAATCATTCTGGTGTCTCTTTCACTTGTTTATTCTGTGTTGTTGTGCAATGGAATTTCATGTGCACACAATGATCCCAGCTCCTCAATGTCAGACATGGTTTCAAGCAAAATAAAAACTGTGCGTAGTGCACATTCACTGCAGCATACAGTCACAGTCTCTGTGGGCATGACTACAGAGTCCTTACATGCACCAGCAGTTGCTGTGAGTTTCAGCCTCTCTGTTGCATCCTGTGGTGCCTTCTTGCAGGGAAACTCCCTGAATCACAGCAGCAGCTCTGAATGAAATGTCCTTCCTTTACAAAATGCTCAGCAGTGAACGGAGGAATGGCTCAAATGTGGACATCAATCAAATGAACTTGGAAATGTTGCTCATTACATGTATGGCACTGACATTCCTCTCTGTAGTCATAGTTAGTTCACCAGCTAAAGGGCTTATTTGCTAGCCTGCACTCTAGCATAATAAAACAGCTCAGTCATCAAGAGGGAGGAGAAAAAACAACAAAAGCCAACCCCTAACATTTTAATTCATTTACAGTGACTTCATAAGACCCAGATCCAGAAAGACAGAAATAAAACAGACACTTTGCATTTAAATCGGAGGCGCTGATACTACAATTTTAGTGTTGGAGTGCCTTTAGAGTGCATCATTTATGGCTGTATGTGTACACGCACACCAAGAAATTAGATGTTGAGTAAATATGATACTTCATGTGCAAAGTTATGTGAATGCATGTTTTCTATATAATCAGCTATGACCTACTTAATCAGTAACTGCAACCCTGTGAAAATCTATACGGTTGGTTACATTCAACAGTGATATAATCGCCTATATGAGTAAAATAATGTTCCCTTTACACATGAAGGCTTTTTATCCTTCTTGTGAAAGTGCACAATGACGATGAGGATGGTACTGTCAGATTTCGAATCTCTTTGGTCCAGTTGTGGTTAGAAGCAAAATGGCCTCTTAGGGTCCCTTACAGGGAAATTTTGAGTCTGTCAGGAGAACTAATGCAATGTTATGATGTTTTTGTGGACATACTGTACCTGTACAGCAAAACATAAAATAGCTACAAACCAACAGAAGCGGGTGTAAATGCACATAACAGTAATAATGGGCATCATTGTCTTTACTGTATTTTTATGGCGCTAATTAGTTTGCATTTCAGGACAGAGACTACCCCTTTAGAATGCAAGCAATCTATTTTAGAGGGTGAGTAATCAACAAAAATCAAGGCTGAATTCTCAGTGCAATTACAGTAAAAGTCTGGCCTTCTAGGTGCAGAATGTATTAGTAAAGAGACATGATGCTTATGGTGTAAAACTACTACTGTCGTGATGATTGCAGTGACCCAGAGGCACTGACATCATTCCAGGCATGCTAAGGAGAGAATATTTAGACATTAAAATTGTTTCAGTTAACCAACAGAGAAACCATTAACTGTTAGAGGCTGTTAAGGGAGGCAATTACTGACTGGCTTGATGAGAATGAGGGGGACATTAGGTCTGCCACTCAAAGATCTAAGTCGTTACCAGCATTGTTAAAATTCCTTTAACGCTTCAAGTGTTTGCATAGTGCTCATTCCAGTGATGAGTTGGCTGTGTTGCAGTTGGCTGTGTGAATTTTCTATGAACTAGGCAGGAAATTGCGGAGACATAGTAGGAGTCTTGAATTTTCTTGTCTTTCCAAGTGTTACAGGTGTGATTTATGGCATCAGAGACAGAAGAGTCTGTACAGATGGTCAGGGATATGGTAAACTTCAGTGTCATCATGAAAGCTGGTGATACTTTCCAGCTTCAGTCATGAATAAATTGTCCAGTTTGAAATCAATCCAAGGAACTAGCATATAACACATGCTGATCTCAAACCCTTATGGAGGAATCATTTGAGCAATTTGAGCAAAAAGTAGCCAATTTATGTTTTCAGTTACGTCCTAGACTTATTTAAGTGTGAAGGAAAGAAATATTCTTGCAATTTTCCATTGTAACCACTTGTCAAGTAAGTAACAAACCATGCACTGATTCTGTAAGTAATTTCAGGAAGCGGAAGTTTATCCATGTGATGACTGCAACATTTCTTAATTTGTGTGTGCTGAAAAGTGGCTAATCTGACTGAACTGGTTTGAACTTAGTGGATGTTTTGTGAAGGAGCTGCTTACTTTCCTGCTGAACCCATAGTTTTATACTTAGAAAACATGTACCTGAAATTGGCAATGATGCAGTGACACAGTATTGTGACTGTCAGCAGTGTGAATGCCAATGAAGGCAAGATTGTTACAGCAACAATCGTAGAGAACTGTAGCAGAGGGACACATGGTGTTACATATACAGTTCTCATGCTATACACTTCATCCTGTTTGAGTTTTCCAGTACAACCATCTGGTCTACATGAAAAGTTGCCTTTTAGATTTAGTGCCTTGCTTAAGGGCACTTTGAAGCCATTTCCAAAAGGTGAAAGTGCAGATTTGATCACTTGCAATCTGTGAGGACATGCAATCATTTCTGAAATACCAGTGTATATGCTGTGTGTGCTTGCCTGTAAAGGTGTACAGTATACCCATTTGGAACTACTGTATGCCCAAGCCCACTTGTGTAAACTTGTGTAAGCTTGGAGATTTGTACATTTCAGTTGAAGCCAAGCTTGCAACTCTTGTTCAAGCACTCAAACTGGTCCTGTATTCACCCCTACTGATCCACACATATAATAACAGAAATGGGATGGACCAAGCGAGATGCAAGGACAGAGAGAGAGAAAGACGCAAAATTTAAGCTTGTGTTTTTGTGGGATTTACTTTATCATAAGTGTCTGCTTACATTCTGATCCTCCCCATTTAACCATCAATCTAGCAAATCCTGTTTTAATTATGAGCCATGCGTCCCTCCAAACTCAATCAGAACAAATAAAAAAGCCTTTTCAGCTATAATGGGATTATCGATTGGGTGGCAGCCTAGAACTGAGACTTTGTGTATGTTTGTGTCTGGGTGTATGTGTGTGTGTTTGTGTGTGTCACCATCGTCTGGAGTGCTGTCTGTGTATGTGGGTGCTGCAAGTGTAGGGTTGTAGGAATGAAGCATTAAATTACCTCACAGTTTGAGTCTCATCAATTGTGTGATACGTTTTACTGATGAGCTCTAAGCTTATTTTGACTGATATCCACCAAGAGTCTCATTACTTTGCTTTTCCCATTATCTCAGACATCACAGTGGTTGTAAATTGTCTTTGTCTGCATCTGTTGATGTGGAAAAGTAGATGGGTAAGGGTTACTGCAGCTAGGTTTATATTTGACTGCCATCAGTAAAATTGTAATCACATTTCTGGGAGCTGGGAACCAAGATAGCAACAGATACCTTTTTGATACCACGTTTTCACTTCTGTACTTTGTTGTCTAGAAAGTTAGTGCAATTGTCACTTATGCATTGTTCAAAGTTGTGCATGCTGGGAGATACGCATTCTTGTAAAACTTTATAGCTCATCTATCACTTACTGGCACATGACATAACATAGACAATTGATTATAAACCTATTAGTATGTGTGAGACCAACATGTGTACAACAATGATTCTATCATAAACATTCAACAATAAAAAACAATAAAACTGATTACCTATCTATACATAATCTATAAATCTTGGATTCAACTCCAATGGGGAAGGTGATCTCCCATTTTTACCAAATCTACAGGTTATATTTATTGCTATTTTGTATGTAACACAGATTTATTTATTTACATCTGGATGATTTTTGTGAAAACAAAAAAGTATAAATCCATCTTACTGCCTTGCATTGACCCATGCCTACTGTTATGGAGAAATGCTCATCTACAGTCAACTCATCAGTGAAGAAAGTGTCCAGGAGCCTTTGAAATCTAATGTTGAGAATATTTATTGAACATTTGGCCAAGCATAAGAATGGAAACCTTATCAATCACAGTGGAATGTGCATTGATGCTGTCTGTATGTTCTGAGGATTTCAGCTCTGACTTTGGTCTTTAAACCCCTACAGATCATACAATAAACACTATACGCCCAGAAATGAGCAAACTTAATGCATCTACTTTATGCAAAGTTAGTCTATTGGTTAATTAGTTTCTAAACAAGGAACTGCATTTTACCCATGTAAGTTCAGGTCACTGTCAGTGCAGTCTCGTTATGCCAATAGAATTTGTGCTGTCACCTATCTGTGGTGTCTTGGGAGTCTCAGGACCATCTCCCTGACCTTGGTTACCAGGACAACACCAGTCCACTCTTTATCAAAGTGGCTTGTGCTTTCCCCAAACATCCAGACAGCTGTGTACCCAAGGAAAGAGACAGTGTCTCTCTTTGTAAGATTTAGTGTCGCTTGCTCTGTGACCTCAAGGCCCATGCTTGACCCAATTTGTAACTCCTAAATTTAGAATTTTCCATAATGCCTACCTCAATCTGCGAAAATATGTACTCCATCTGTCTGTACGTGAGCAATACATGAGCATGAATGTGTGTTCATGTACAAATTTATTCTCCCTGGTGGAATAATCCTGCAAAATTTGATGATTTTAAAGCGTGTTCTGACTCATTAGTTTAATTAAGAAAAAGAAAAAGAAAGAGCTATCTGGTATGATTAGACTTTGGCAAGGCATATAAATCATAACTTTTTTACAGTATGTCTTTTGCTATGAGGCATGCAGAACGAGACATACCTTCCCTTCTTATGTCCTCTTCCTCCTGTCTGTTCCTCTCCCCTTCCATTCACTATCATACACTTTATACACACAGACACACACAAGTCTCAGCTCAGAATTTGAATGTTAAGGGAAGAGAACAAGATAAAAAGCAGGAGGGGAAGTCACTGTTAGCAAGCAGCAAATGTGCATTGATAAATCTATCTATGTGCACTCACCTCTGTCATCTATATGTCTATCTTTTGTATCACAGGGGAACTTTCTTTCCATTACAGCTTCTCCTACTTTCTTGCTTTTAACCTGCATTTATTTTCACTCACCATACATTTGTTGGTGAAACACAGTGCCTGGTCTGATATTTTATACAAAAAGAAACTAATAAGTGCTTCTCAGGTTCTTTCTATTCCAGTTGTCTCTATCTCTTGTTGTGTTTTCATCCCTCCCACCCCTTCTTTTGGTGTTACTGTGGCAGTCAGTGTGCCAGTATGCTGTGTTTAGCATTTACTAATCCTGCTCACATTAGGTTACATCACTGGCCCTTTCCTCCTTTGATACAGTGTTTGCGCGATTGCTGAGCTTATGCTCCGAGTCTCATGCAGAGAAAAGGTAAAATGATAAAAATCTGTTGTTGTTTGTCTCTTCTCTCTTTCTCAGTTCTGCCAAGTCTATTTGTGGCTCTGTCTCTGTATTTATAGATGTTTCTGTATTATTTCAGCCCCTCCTGCAAAGCGTCACACTTGCATGGGTGCATTCAGAAACACAGAACAGACGGTACACACAGGTGCATGCATACACAGACATGCACACGCACATTCAGTGAAGGGAGGAAATGTGATAATGTTTCAAAGGAAAGAATGAGGTTCATGTATGTCATATGCCGTGTTATGTTATATTTTTTATGTCAAGCTTTGTCCCTGACTAATTTTCACTCTCCTGCAATGAACTGAACTTTTAAACATTGATTCACATTTTTCTGGCTCCAACATCCTCCCTCATTCTTCTTTCCCAGTCTTTGAAGTTTTAATCCACTTGCCAGGTCTGTTGGCTAATGAAGCTGCAGCCTTGTAAGTAATTATTAGTGCCTTGCGTGTGTAACAGTGCCAGTGTCCGAAAAAGATCTGAAGAGAAATTACAATTATAACTGTAACTGTTATTATATTTCAGTATATTGTTTGTGTGTGTGTCTGTGTGTGATAGTCTCAAGTTATAGTATATTGTAAGTAAAATGACAAATAAAGTAAAGCCTCTTCAATACAATACTGGTTGCTGTAGTGGACATCAACTACCGTACTTGTAAACTCATACAAAATATGCACATGCACACTCATACATATTGCCTGTAGCATACCCTCAATTACAGAAGAGAACAGAAAAGAAGAACAGATGACATAATGGGGGTAGGGAGAAGCAGAAATGGTGAGAGTTGTGAGAGAGGAGAAAAGAGTAGTAGACAAGACATGAAGGAACATCATTGGTTTGATAACGTGGTTCTTGTTCATGACGTACAAATAGAGAACATTTAAGTTTAAGAAAAAGAAAGATCAAGACAATATGTTTGTCTGAGAGGTTACATCAGCCTCATTTCATCCATGTTAATCTACACTGGCATTCATGTTATGGCCCTGCTCTCCACCTGATGAAAACAGAACATTTCCAAGCCTACAGAGGAAAAGGGAGAGAAAAAGAAATCATCTGAGAATCAGCTTTATTGCCCAGTTATGTTTACGCATACAAGGGATTTGACTCCAGTTTCTTGTGGCTCAACACAGTTCTAAGATCAAACTTAACTAAAAGATGACTGGTTGGCTGGTTTTAGTGCATTTTAGTGGTTATTGCATCATTTTATAACTCTTTTTATAAACAGTTTTTAGATGCCTGATGCTGAATATTTTCTTTTGAAAATGGTTGGCACAGATAAAGCTTTTTTACCAGCAAATTCTCCAAATGAAATTATAGTTGTCCATGTCCACAGAACGACACATAAAAGATTTTCTGATCTGATGCTCCTATTGACTTGGCTATACCTTCCAAAACAAATCACTACACACTTACAAATCACTGTTGGTTACGATCTGACAATGCTATTTTTAAGGTTTGGACAACATGGTCAGATGTAGGGAAAGATCATGGTTAAATTTACTACTTTTTTAGGGAATGAACAATGAAAAGTCTGACATTTTGTTGGCCCATCCATTCTGTCCATTTACCTCAACTTCCTCCTTTTACAGGCCTAAAGTAATGTCACACAACTTCCTCTTCTTCTCCAGACAAAAAGCAATCTGATAATTCCTCCAGCTGCTCTAGGGCTTTAGCATTTGAAAGCAAACATACTGTATGTGTTTTTGAAACGACTGGCGCTCTAGTTCTTTGAGAGGACAGTCTTCCAGTAATTATGCTTTCCACAACGCTTTCTACATTTAGAAAAATCTGCCCTTCTAGGTGCAGATGGGTGAAACTTGCTGGTTTGGAAAGCATTCACTCACTGCCTTAAAGACTAGTGCTGCATTAAGAAAACACCATATCAGGCTGTTTGTGGAAAATACAAATAGCTTCTCAAATGGAATGGAATGAACTTTTATCAATTTTATGGTAAGTATACATAAATATGTCTTATGTGAAACAATACAATACATTTGTCCATTACATTTCATTTTCATTCTTTAAAATCTAAATTTAGTTAGATCACAATTCACCATAGGTATGACCAACAGACCGAGAGAGTGGGAGAAAACCGGAGAAGAAACAGTGGGAGAGTATTCCCAGTATGACAGAGAGAGAGACATCCTCCATATGCACCGAGCCATACATGTTGCATAAGCTGACCTATCTAGTGCTGTAATCAGATCAGTATGTTTGCAAAAACGTAATCCAGAAGCAACTGCTAAACAGCAGCACTTCAGCTAAAAAAGTGTAATGATTGACAAATTAGAGGTTGAGGGAGCAGAAGAAACACAGAGAGAAACATGATCAAAGACTAAATGAAGCATCATTCAGCCAATTCTCCCATGGGGACTTTGTGCATCCACAGCCAGCTTGGGCTTTTCTTCGAATGCATTTGTTTCATGGGCAGATACTTCACACATCAGGGAATAGTGTACGTGTGCATGTTTTAACTGTGTAGGCCTATCTACCATGTATATTTCATGACTGCTATGATATTTCTAGGTCTGTGTAATCTTTAATGTTCACTGTTCTCAGAGAAAGAGAAAAGTAGGTGGGGGATGGAGGTGTAAGCTTCAGAGTATGACAATATCTGTCCGCTAATGCCGTGTTAGCACACAATGTGGACTGACTGCATAGCAGGCTTTAAAAGTATGATTTGCAGGACTTCCAGTTAAAACCGCAGGAGGGATCAGAAGTATCCTGTTAAAACAGACTATACTCAAAGTTTCTCCTATTTCAATGTAATCATGAAGTTCTCCAATCATTCTTGGGCATCATGACATTCATATCTCACTGTCCCAACTCAATATGCACCATCACCTGTACATGCAAGGTGATGCTTCACCATTAGCAAGCCTCTTAACTCAGGTGTCATTAACATAAAAAATCATGATAGATAAAGCCATTGGCTGTTTCTGTTTGGTTTACTGCTATGACATCATCATAAGCCCAGAGAATGGCAGGAGCACAACATAAAGCCTTATTTTATTCTCTGAAAATCCAGATAATTTAATCTTCCTGCAGTTTTTCAAACACAGAATACATAAAAGTGCTGGCTTCATCAAACTGTTAAAGTGGTTGCTTTTTTCTTTTTTTTGTTTTTGTTCGTTCGTAGGCTGCATTACTGATGGATTTCAAAACTTATGTTGCTGTTGAAGCCATAATTATTGACCATCGTGGGCATGAGGGATGTTCGCTCTCACTCCTCACTGTGAACTCACTAATACATTTTCACATCAATTTCATCATTTAATGTTATAAGAGTGCAAATTCTGCTGCCTGTCCGGCATGCAAAATCATTGAGTGACAGGATGTTAAGTTGTTTCTCATGCTGTATATTAAGCATTTTTTTCTGGATAGGTCTATTCATTTATTCAGCAGTGGGAATGAAAATTGAAAATATAGCAAGGGCGTGCAGATCTGATTATTCATGTGGTTGTTGGAATTTTTTTTTAACCTTTTCTGCTCCAGTCACACTGCAAGAGGAACATTTGTTCCTATAGCCTTAAAGCTGTAAAAATGTCTATTTCACAATGTTCAGTGGTATTAAATTTATTGCAGTGGTGTGGGAAGATAAAACAAAGATTTCTCTCTCTGCATGTTTTACCTGTTGCAGCCTTTACATTAATCTGACACCATATGCTTATTCAGATATGAGACCGTCATATTAAATTGCTAACAGACTAACATAAAGGGCTGCATGTCTGAAAGGAGCTTTAAATTCCTGTAAGTGATCATGGTAGTTTTTTCTCACTCCCATGTATAGTAATTTAACACTACTCTTGGACTCACATGTGACACCCATTCGTGTAATGATAAATAATATCTTATATGTAATTCATTTACAGTAAACAAGCAACTTCAACATCACACTATCCATCACATTTTCAAGCCTTTCCATCTCAAAAAGTGTATGTGTGTGAAACTGCAGTGAAGTGGTGTCATAGCATCATCTTTTTGGGGCTTTTTTTGGCCTAGTTGCACTTTGGGATTTGAGTATACATCTGTTTGAGCAGAAACCACTGTTTGTAGTCACACAGTTCTGAAGACTGTTTCTCATCCTGTTTATGAAATGAGTGACAATGAGTCAGACTGCACTTTCAGATACGCTCTATTTAGTTTTCATTTATTCATGTTTCATTTATCCATTTTTATCCTGATCCATCTATTTACGACATACAAATAAACAGCAACTTAGTTCACAATTTACAGTTAGGCGGACTTATATGAAACAAATTGTGTCCTATTTGAGCTCAGAAAAAAATCCTTTGAACTGTTGAATGTCTGTTCACATTACTTCTGTGAAAGGATCACAGCTGCTCAGTAAACGATCAAGCGACTCAGCTTAGTATACATATCCCAGATTCACTGACAAGAACATTGTGAGATCTGTGAAGAACCGAACTGCGGTGCCACTTACTGATTTCGAGTTCAGCTCCCAAGCGATGCTCCATTTCATCCAACCTTTTGGTCTGTGCTGTTTTTCATGTCACTCTCTGCTGCAGACTTCTACTCAAATAAGCAGACGTGCTATTAAAAAGTTTGGATATGCAATATTTTTAGAATAGTCACAGGGTGTTATTACTGGGCCATAATTTGTGTGTATGTGTGTGTGTGTGTGTGTGTGTGGTGGGGTCTCAATTAAGATGCACACACACACGCACACACATACACCTATCACCACCACTGCACACATATATTGCTAAGAAGATGAAACTGGAGCACTAAATGAGGAACAGTGTGTCGTCTGAGACCTAGCCCTGTGTTATTTTAAAGCTGGGAAGCATGTCAGGGTTATATTATCTAGGTAGCCTAGAATGTGAGCAACCTGTTAGCCACTTAGCACATGCAGACTGTATGGGTTGATAAATAGGTATAAAGCCCTAGAAGCTTAAAAGACAATACAACTCAAAAACTTAGCCACAGTAAAAAAAAAAAAAAAAGCAAGACAATAATAGTTACAAAGTGACAATTTTACAGTGATAAACTATACAAAACCTATACAAAATGTAATATTTTGTAATAAACAAGATAATTCTCTTGTATATCAGAGCAGTATAAAATGAGGCTATCAGTGTTGCACATTATTTGGTAATAGCAGGGGCAGATCTGATGTTGTTGAAGTGTGCAGCATGATGGCATTACTACTGTAAAGTAATCAGAGAAAAACACATTATTTGCTGATGTAATGTTAAAAATAACTCTTTATAAAAGGCAGTTAAAACGCATCAACAACACAATTTGAGTAAGCTTCCATTAAAATATGAGGCTAGAGAAAGCATTGGCTGGCTGACTGACGGATAGACTGACTAACATGCATTTTGCTTCTTTGCGAATGTTTATTTCATTCTCATCATTCAATTTGTGTTATGACAGTTTTATACCTCCTCCTCTGTGTAGCGACACAGACTGATTTGTACTATCTAATAAATGGGGGTTGGTGGTGAGTTGTCTTTGTGACACCTGACAAAAATTACAACCTCTCCAGGGGTCAACAAAGTCATTAAGTTTTCACATCACCCTCAGGGTAATTATACTGTACCTCCATGTTATATTCTGTCACACTTTCATTCCCATTTGCTTTCAGTTGATCTAGCATGTTTATGAAATTATGAGCCATATAGCTGTGCAACTTTCATAACAAACAGAACACATTCTGTGGCAAACGTCTCTGTGCTCTTGACTAAAATTGTGAATTACACTTCTATTTATGTATGTGCAACTGATTGAGGCACACTTGGCTTACAAAACAGTTAGAGTGTGGCAGTGATTATTACCATTGCAGTCAGCAGTGTATGAAACCATTGTTCTCGCAACTAGCTATATGATCACAGGCCATATGCTGATATGCCTACATGCACATATCATCACCGAGATGGCAAATACTGTCGCGAATACTGCCACCCACGGACAGAGGCAGAGAAAGAGAGAGGACAGGATAAATTAGATAGGTAGACAGACAGACAACAACTTGCACAAATAAACGTGTATGCCATCCCACCAAGAATGGGTGCTCTACATTGTTACAACTCTGAGAAAAAGTACACCCACTGATTTCCCTTTTTAGAGCTGGAAGCTCTCACACTATTGTTATCTTCGCTCGGTATTATGTTTTTCTTCCGTACATTTTTCAGTTACTAACTACTTCCGCATACTTTGAGCTACAGACACCATTTAAATATCAAAATGTTCAGCTCTTTAAGGACAATACTGCTATCATTCAATTCAATTTTGTATAACTTTAATATATTATATTTTTAATATAATTTTTTAAGTATTGAAATGCATAATTTCCATTTCATTTCCACTTATAATGGAAAGTCTATGGGAGGAATGTTTTATCTCAAAAACTAAAAGTATTCATACTTTATGGACAGCTGCCCCATGTGGAAATGGTTAAATAGTAAAGCACAGTACCTATAATGCCACAATGTGGTCAGTTATTACATGTTTTATGTTTTGGCTAATAACTCTTAAACCATGAGTTGTGACAAAACAATATTTACACAGTATGTTTCTTGGATGAACCTGGGCCATGCCCATTTGCACCTGAAAAAAAATCTGCAATTTTGATTTTTTGGTAAACATATTTATTGCTTCTTTTGGCACATATTTCATCTAATCTTTTAATCTTTTTTCTATTTTCATCTCCATATTTAGATGACCCCGAACAGAACTTGTGAGTTCGTTTTTGGGTATCACTTACCATTTGTCTGTAATCGGTTACCAAACTTTTAAGTATGGGCTGATGTGCTTAACAGGCCATGACTCTTCAATACTGTCATATCTCTTAAATGCAATATTCCATCGTAACCAAATTGAGCAAAGTTGCACAGATTGACATGCTGAACATGTTTGTAGCATTTGATACAATTTCACTAGTAGTATCAACCGGCAGCAGCTGGCAGTAGTGGCAGCAGCAGCTAACAGCTTCCAGCTTCCAGCTCTCACATGCATATTCCTCAGAAAATACAAATATTCTGGTTTAAATTAGCCCGCCTGCTGTGGCTTGCTGCAGGATGTCAGGTAGAGAAACAAAAACATACATAATTATGGCAGCATAGCCCTACCAATACCAAGCTGTCACAGAGGTGAGAGAGAGGTTGAGAGAGGAGCAGGTAAACTGGTAATGATGACTTCTAAAGTTTCCAAAGCAACCCAGGGGACAACACGTGTTATAATGAGGCTTGTTTTTGTTATCTTTCACCCAGTGTCAACCTCAAAAACATCTATTTGCTTTCTTCAACATTGTTCTATATCATCTTATGTTTCCATGCTGTTTTTATCTCATTTTTATACTTGTTTCTTTGTGCCAATCTTTTCATCCAGCATTCCTTTTACTGCCTTCCTCTTTCTCTGCCCACATCCCACTTCTCACTGTCTGACCTCATCACTTTCAAGCGAGGCAGATGTCTTCAGCTACTTTCCATCCACTTTCACAATTTATAATTCATCTTAACACCCCTTCTGTATGTGTATACACTTGGATACAGTATAGCTTCCTCTCTCCCTCATTCCGTCTCTCTCCCTCCTCTTCTTTCTGTGTCTGTCAAGCAACACTGACAGACAGAAAGAGAAAAACAATGAGAAATACAGCATTTAAATAAAAGCCTGTGGCTGACCACTCATTTTATCACTTATTTAACCAAAGCAAGCAACATGCAATCTCTTTGTCACACAAGTAAGAGACAGTATGTGTGGATAAGTGTTCTGTCACTCAATATGGGAATCAATTTATTGTATAAATCCCTGTGGAGCATTTTTTGTTTATTTACTGTGTGCACTAATTAGACAATCAGTCATCAGTCAGCTTTATGCATTTGTTTAAAAATGATAGAATATCCCCAATTATTCATCCATTATGGCTTTGGACCATCTTTGACACCAATAATCATTCCATATTTTTTAGTGTTTCCATTGCCCAGTATTTCCATAATTTTAGTTTCTCTTTTGTTATGCAGATGATGCAGTGCTCTACATTTCTATTGACAGCAATTACTTTAAAAAAAAAAGTTATATTCTCCATAACTGTCTTCAGGACTTAAAATATGAATGGTAAACAATGTATTACATTTAAATTGGCATGTAAAAAGTAATAATTATGGGTACTTGTACTGCTTGCTTAAATGTATTGCCATGAATTTATCTTCCAAACGCTGGCCTGTGACAGTCAAGCAAGTCCGTTCTGGACTTGATCTATCATATAAATGAAGACCAAATAAGAGCAAACGTTTGTTTTTTCTTTTCTTTTCTTTTACTATTAATACTGATCTGACCTTAATCTCATGCCTCCTAATCTGCCGTTCTTTTAGTGTAAAACCGGTCTATAGAATGGTTAAAAGTGAGCCTGATGACAGACATGCTGCACCAAAGTCAGGAAAATCTGACTTATATGTCATTTAGGAAAGGAACTTCTCCTCAAGTTCAACAGAGAATTCTGAGTTTGCCATAACTGTCTGTATGTACACTTTAGTACGTAGCATCAAAGTGGATTGTGCCTTTCTTGGGATGAAGCCTCATGTTGGGCCACTTGCATCAGACTGAAGAGGCAGCTTTCAAGTAGGAGATTAACAGGTCCCAGTTCAGAGAAGCACCCACAGTAAAGAATGAAGAGAGGGAGATAAAGTGTGAGAATGACAGACAGGTGAGACGATTAATTAAGTGGGAGCAGATTTAAGAGTGGAAGTCAAGGAAGAGAATAGAAGAGAGGAGGAATGTGTGAATATGAAATACTGAGAGAGATTATTTTCTGCAAGAACAGAGAAGTGATTGAGCACAAAGATTGGGGTAGGTGACAGAGAAAGAATGAAGGAGAGAGAGGGTGAAATACTGATAAATCTTGTGAATGGAGTCAGAAGGTCATTTGTTTGCAATTCTCAAATCAGCTCTTGCTCGTGCCAGGATAGTAGTAGGCTTTGTTTTCGCATGTTGTAAATTAAAAAGTTATTATGAGTATTTTTAACATTCCATTTATCAGGTTGTCAAATTATTGTAGGTATGTCATATTTGACCTAAAGTGCCATAATTCTTGTGCATGCAGACGTACTGTCATTCAATCTCACCTTCATGAGCAGCAGTCCCCTACAGGGGTGTTTCTAGGAGTGGACAAGTGGACATTGGTGCACACCAATTTGTGCACAACCCTGACTGTTCTGCCTGGAACACTGCTGCCTAAATTTCATTTAATTTTACTGCATTGTATGACTGCTGCAAACATTGCATTGCAATTGAAATTTGAGGGCAGGGACTTTGGGAAGTCTGCATTGTGCAACAGGTGCAACACCATGATGCGGGTTGTTTGACATTACTAAAAGTGTAATGTGATCCACATTGGGGTTTCTTTTTACCAAGTGCTTTAGCTACCATAAAGGCATTAACAATTAGTTTCAAAGATTACCCATCAAACCAATTTAGACAAAACAAAATCTACTTTATGCAGGCTAGTAGGTACATTCATACTGCCATTTAATGAGTACACAATCAACAGCAGTGTTCTACATGGGTCTTGAGAAGATTAAAACAGTTCCCCAAATTATCTAGATGCATAATATGAGGCCAAAGCATCTCAAGTCCATTGAAGAATAGACATGTTGAATAAAATACTGTGAGCTGGTAGTTCAGCGGTCTAAAAGCAGGACAAATGTTGTCTCAATAGGGTAGTAATATGCCAAATGAGATCATCGGATCATAAAAACATTTGTGAAATGTTTGTCCCCAGGGGGAGAACGTGTGAAAACTGATCTACAGGCAGTGAAACAGCAACAGCAATTAACCTCTTAGAGGTTCTGAAAGACATTAATGTTTTTAATCTGATTTTTTTAATAACTTTTTTACACAGTACAGTGTCCTTGAGTTTGTGAAAGGCACATTCAAATTCAAATGTATTGTATCACTCAAAGTATTATGAATAGTTACCTTTGTTCTCTCTTCCTCTTGCACATTTGCTCTCTCCCTTCTTGGCAAAACACATTCTGTTTATCCATCTATAAAGCAATTATCAGATATATCAAGGCAACACTGTTACTCTGTGCTAATTAGCTTGATGACAATGTTATGATAATGTTAGTTTAGCCATGTTCTCTGGCAAAAATGTGAAAAATTAGTTTGTTTGTGCATGTGTGCCCACAAGTTCGTATGTGCTGCTGACAGTTTTCAATTTCATGAGGAAGTTAAGGCTATCTGTGGATGTCAAATTCAATTTTTGCATTTTTGTTGAGATCAAGACTTGCATTGCATTCATTGCTCCAACATGTAATGCTATGTACATGTTCCTCTCACACACATTTACATACTCTTTCAATTACTCACTGATAGTATGGAAAAACATGTAGCTAGCTGCAGATTCTGCTTTCATACTGTGTACTGTATGATTCCAACACACACCCACAGAGGTTTCATATCTGGCACAGTGTCTCTGGGCAGCTTGTAATGTGGACACATGTGTGTCCAGCTCTGGAGCAGTGAGTTCATTAAAACATCTACTCACATCTGGAGCTTTAATCCCAAAGACAAAGTGTACTTTTCTAGTTTAACTCCCATTGTCTCCCTGTGTGTATTTGTTTGTGCATATACAGAATGTGTACAGAGCACATTTTTGCAAGCATATCTTGCTGTGCACACAGTGTTTAATTTATATGTGATTTGCTGATGGCAGGCATAATCATACCTATTTAACATTGGGAGCAAGTTTAATGCTCAAATTGCAGCTGCTATGTGACAGATTTTAGTTGCACTTATAGTATCACTGCATCACTTGTGGCATTTGTCATATTAAATTTGAGACATTACAGTAATTACCACAAACAAACAAGACCATCCTGTAGATGACTGACAGTTTCTAGTAGTTTCTTATTACACTATTCTTAGTAGTCTGCAATTTACACTGAGGGCCACTGGGTCACGTCCTGCAGGGGGGGACAGTTCACACACACAGGCATAGTATCAGTACAGTAGTACTCGTGTTGAAAAGCAGGAAGTACTGGAGTTTATGAGAAATGTGTCGGAAGATTACAATTCATAATTGGTGTCTTTATTTGTACACACATGACCACACACACAAAGGTATAGATTTCAACAGTTGCTATATAATGTGTTAATTAGTGAGCTTCACTGGTGCTGGTAGCTGTCACATTGAGCATGTGCTTTATGTACAGTATGTATGGATGTAAATGTACAAATATAATACAAGTATTACAGTAAGCATGGTTAGGTATATGATTTATGCTATGACAAGTCAATATGATAATGATTCCCTTGATCTATTGGTGTTTTCATGAATATTAATAACTGTTGGTCTGTGCTCAGTTCCTTTATCAAATCAGATGTCTGACTACAACATGGTGCATGCTAACTACAAAGAGAATTAAATATTTTTAAGGCTCCTATTAGGTGTGAGATAGGGTTAGATGAAACTTTAATGAACCACTTGGGAAAAGTGGACTGTGGCAACAGCAAGTAGCAACAGGAAACAAGAAAAGGAACAAGAAAAAACATTGTAAGTCTTGAATGCTTTAAGTGAGAATGATCAAATGACATGCAGAAGGGCATCTGAGAGGAGCAAACAAATCAGTAACAGCATGTCAGATTTTAGTGCTGTCAGTGAAGAACTAGAAGAAAAGGCAACAGTGAGCTCATTATGACCAAAAATAGACAGTTTGACTAATAAAAAAAAACATTGTCTCGTCTAGTTTCCGTTACATACTGAGTGTGGGGTCAAAATTTAACCCACTAAATAACAAGTCAGTAAGTACATGGTTCTGATAGACATTAGTCCACATAGCACCAGCTGACAATTATTTGAACACGGATATTGACATTTTTGCTGATGTGTTAACACGATTAATTCATGACAGAAGTACAGACTCAACAACTGATTTGAAATCCCTGGCACTATTTGACGGAGGATGGGATTTGCTGTGCAGGAAGCATTGAACAGTCTTGACTCTTGGCATGAGAGAGCAAATGAAGCACTGCTTGTTGTTGTTCCTTCGGGGGAGACAGGTGCTGAAAGAGCACTGATGCATGCAGACTCTCAGATGCATCTAAACTTGGTCTCGTTACAGTCCATGTCTGCAATCTTCCAAGGGCTGCAATTGTGGTTGACAAATCTTGTCGTTTTAGGAATGCTAATAGGGGAAAGTGGCAGTTAGTTAAAACTCCCAGTGTGAGATAATACCCTTCGCTGTATGGGGCTGTGATTCAGGGACATCAGGGGAGACAGCAGGAGAAAGAACAAGCAGGGACTGCTTAAGGAGTGAACAATGATATGGGTAACAACATGCAGCTGATACAAAGTATTTTTTACTTGTTACTGAAGGGATACCATTGATGCATTTAATGCCTCCACAGAATATCATGTGTCTTACATCTTGAAAGACAAATGTGCCCAATGGAGTAATGGAAATGACACACCGATTTCCAGCATTTCATCAAGGGTTTGGCTTGCCATCTGGTTATGCAGGTGTGCATTGAGAACACACAAATTACTTCACCCAGTTAACTAATGATGACATATTACAACACAACCTCAGCAGAATTTCAAAGGACTGACAGGATAATGCTATACGTATACATTAAGTAAATATTCAAAGAAAAATAATTCATTACAGAACAGAATTGCATTGTATCACATATGCAGTGAAGCATGCTAGAATTTCTATAGAATCCTAAGTCTAGGCAGGTCATCATCATATAGCTGCATTACCTGTGATGATTTATAGATGCAGCTGAAAATGTGGTTAAAGGTGGCTAGATGCTGGTGAAAACCCATTACAAGCTTCCTGCACACTGCGCGAGGTGTTCAAGTCTGAGCATTTGGACACTGCTTATTTTCTTTGGAGCGAGTTAGGAAATAGGATTTTTTTAAAGGTCCCCTCCAGACATGTTTTAAAATATATAAAAAATACTCTGCTTTGAAAATTAATTGTTTAATTACTCAGTAAACCTCTTTAAAATGCTACCAACTTCTTTTCCCTTACTGAAAAATCTCGAATCTGTGAATATCGAAGTATTTTCATCTCAAAAGTTTAATTGCTGGGTACAAGATGTCTCCTACTTCACTGAAAAGTCCATTCTCAATGTTTGTGCATTGGAAGCTTCAAGTTTTCACATCACACCCAGGTTGCATACTGGACCACCACTGGCTTCCAAACTGGTTGTAATGTCAAAAATTATGCTTTTCCAAGCCTTTAAGTGAGATTATAAATTTCTTGCTGTCACTGTGACTACAAATGACAAACACAGTAATGGTAAATGCTGAAACATAATGTACAGGAGCACAAATCGAGAAGAGACACAAAGTCAAACTGAATCAGCAATGTCTGTTATAAACCAATGTCTGTCTGAAGTTTGCTAATATATTGTATTATAATATAATATTATTATTATAATATTATAATAATACCAGACCAAGTAAAACTATAGCAGCAAAACACCACAGTGTATTGAATTGAGCAGGGGTGTTTGCTTGCTTATGAATTCAGCTTTTCATTTGTACAATGGAGAATGTGCTCTTTCCTCTTTCAAAATCTCACTTTAAAACTCAGATTTTAGGTGAGCACGGAGACACTTTCCCCCTTCAGCAGATGAATGTGAAAACAGCCTTCTAGTATCAAACTCTACACAAACATCATTCTGCACAGTGAAACTCATACATCCAGGTGAAGGATCACTAAGCACAAGTCATTTCTCAAATTTTACCCTCCAAACTTTACATGAGCATACAGACCATTAAAAGCAACCCTTTTTCCTTCCTTCTCTAAACATGTTTATAAATGCATGTGTGTGGTGCTGAATCAAGCTGCTTGTGTGCCTTTGACATCAGCTGTCACTAGAGTCGGTCCAGTGGTAATACATCTAAAAGTGCCAACACACCTCCTGTAATTAGTCTTCTTTAGATGCAATTACCAAGCACTGCTCAATGAAGCACTCTTATGTCTGCATCTCTTAAAATATCCATCACACTCTTGGCCTGTTGGAAACTCTATTTTTCAGTTCTAGCATTTGTTTTTGGTCTAGTTTTCTCCCCTTTCTTCCCCGTCTTTCTTTCTTTGTTTCTCTATCCTTACTGTCTTGATTTCTGTGTTGTTTATCAGAGCCTTGTTTTCTCCACTTCCCTCTCTAATTACATCTCTTCATCTGTGCCCTGTTCTTTCCTCCTCCTCTATCCTGGCTTCCTCTATCTTTATCTCTTCCTCCTCAGTCTCCCCGTCTTCTATTTTCTCTCTTTTCATCTTCATCACTTTTGCTCTCCGCTGCTTTCTCTCTCCTTGTCTGCCCTCATTTGTTGCCATCAGTGAGAAGATGAGAAAAACAACATCTTTCTCTTATCTCGTTTTCTTTTGCTTGTACACCTCCTGTATTTCTTTTATGTAACTTTGTCTCCTTTTCTGACTCTTTTGCTTTTGTTGTTTGGGTTTTGAGGACGATGGATGTTCTTGACCTCAAACCAGAAAGTTGTTTCTCATTGTCCTTATTTCTGTCTCTCTTTCTGTGTCATACAGATATTCCCTGTCTCTGAGATTTAACAGACATGGGAGACTTTCATAACACGATCTGTCGCAGCTTGTCTTATATCTGGTGTCAGACCCTTTGTTGTCTCTGTCAACCCCAATCCTTAGTTTACATGTCCCTGTTTCTCCCTATTTCTCTACCCTCATATTCTCCTTCTCTATGTCCTGCCACATTCCTGTGGTTCATTTGAAAGTTTATAACAATATTAACTGAGGTGAGCAACAGAGAAGAGCTTTGGCAATTAGATTCATCATTGTGAAGCATCTTCATATGAATGAGGTCCATATGAAGATAGATCTGAGCCCCAGTTTAGATGCTGATAGAGTAAAGTGTGTGGTTGGTTGCACAATAGTAGGTCTAAAAGACAGAATGACAGAAATGTTATGATGTTTGACCCTTACATACTGACCCTTACATACTGTTCAGGTAAAATTTGATTTCCATTTTTACATTTGAGAGCAGTAAAAAAGTGTCCCAGAATATATTAAACAATTGAGATATTTCAACTTTTTTCAATGTTGCAGGTTAAATTTGACAACTATTTAAGTTATCCTGTTTTAGGTAACAGGACAATAATATAATGTGATTGTGAGCGTTTTTTTCTCCACAAAAAAACCCTGAAGAAACCAGAGAACACACTCTCTATGCTCTCTGAAAGCATAATTAAGGATTAATCACCCACTTATTTATGACTGATAAGGTATTTCTGAATGAAACATGGAACTTTGGTTCAGAAATTTGGTGTAGAGACTAATAGGGTTGAAGAACAGCCTCCATTGGCATAAGAAGATCGTTGGTCAGATATGGTGATGTCAGGATTGGAGGGACTTTGATGGCGTGGGAAAGGAAGAGTGACGGAAAAGATTAGAGGAAATAGCAGAAATTCACCCTTAAAGGAAAGCAAAATGTGGCAGAAAGATTTTTCTTCACCATAGCAATATTGTTAAGTCCTATTGCACATCTTTACAGTCATTAAGATCCTCTTATGGTACAGTATCATTCAGCAATAAAAATTCCAAGCTGCTAAAAATACAAAAAACAACAAAAAACTGGCAACATCCAAGACTGATATCCGAGTCATTACACTGGGTATCACTGTGTGATACCCAGTGTATCACACAGTGATACACTGGGTCTCATTTGCAGCTCTCATTTGCAGATTCAGCCCTCAATGAGTGTAATTAAAGGAAGCACGAGGATACATATTCGGTTTTCCCTTGATTGTTTTCTTCACCTACAGAGCTGAGAGGAAGATATGGAGATATAACTCACCAACAAAGCCATTAAACTAACTGTTCCCTTCAAAAATGTCACAGCAGGGACAAAATTATGTTATGTTCTCACTAGAACAGCTAGTGTGGTTTTGTTTAAGGTGGGCCTTTCTTTAAATCAATAATAATAATAATAATAATAATAATGACAATGATACAAATCTCAATTGCAATACATTGTACTTAAGCCTACAGTATCAAAGAACACCATTCATTTCATCAGTGACAGGGTTTAAAATTAAGAAGGCTTTAAGTTGAATCTGCACTACTAACATGAAACAATAGTTGGATGAGCATGAAAGCCTCTTAGGCCTCTTAGTATTAAGATCATTACATTTCAGATTCTTAGACACTGAGCTGATGGTCTTAACTCTGAGCAGCTTACAAGTACAAACAATAAAGTAACACTCATATATCATCCATTTCTTCTTAACAAAGTTAAACTTAGACAAGATCAATCTACCATCCCTACCTGTTAGCGTATTGCTTTGTCTGTCTGATGTGACGTGGCAATACTAGCACTCTGTGGGTCACTGTGACATGCAGGAGCAGATTGACACAAGGACAGGGAATGACTTGCTCCATGGTATTTTATGCTATTATGTAATTTCTTCATTACCTCCCTTCCTCCTCCCCTCTCCCTCTCTCTAGCCCTTCTCTGTCTCTCCATCTCTTTTTTGCCGGCAGCCAGGCAGTGGCCTAGTTTAGCAGTGCAGAAGGTTTGTTAGCATCACCCCCCATACAAAACAACGTTAGTATGGGATCAAGGGAGGTTCAAAATCCATGCATGTATAACTGCATATGCATAGATGGACATCTATACATGTGCCCCTATTGAAGTGTAATGCAGGTACAGATGCTCAGATGTCCATATGTAATATCTAAGTGTACTGTAGAAGCACAAAAACAAGCATACATACCCACCCACACACACATACACACTTCTTTGCTTGCATCGTTGCATGTTGCCAATTTATTCTCTTTGGAGCATACAGTATTTTGCTTTGAGGAAAGCACACCTGCTCCCTTACACAAAGGATGCTGCTTGATACTGTATTGTTCAAGCATACGTTGCATACGTTTAGGATTGATTATATAGCTGTTGTGGCAATTAGAGGGTGAGTAGATTTTCACTCCCATCCAAATACCATAAAGATACACCTGTCCCACCCCAATCTCATAATAGAATAAAAAATAATCCTGTCCCATCCCATCCTGTGAAAGCTCTGTCAGTGTGATACATGGATCATTGTCCTTTACTCTGTGTTGCAATGTTGTCTTACCCAAATCTGACTCTGCCTTCATTGTTGGCATTTGAATTTTGGTGGCCATCAATCCACACAAATCATGCACTGCTCAGGTGGCTGCAACAAACCAGCAACCGACCACCAGAGCAGACAAGAAAGAATAAAAAAGAATTAAAAAAAGACAACAGAACAACTAACATTATGTTCAAAATAAAGAATATAGTGTTTATTAATATTAGAACTGCATAGTTGTATATAAAAGCTGACCAATTGTTTAGGATGACTGTCCCCGTATTTTTCCTGGCCAGTTCCAGTCACATGATGAATAGAGAAAATGATTCCCAAACTGTGGGAATCCCACAGGAATCCCGTGACCTGCAGGATTACCGAACAAATATCAGCCTCTAGTGGCAATGTATATATCACAATTAAGTCCTTTGCATAAAATTTGACTGATAAGTACTGATAAGTAAAAGCAGGAAACTAAAAAGTGAGATTAAAGAAGTTTAAAATCCCGTTCAGACGGGTTTAACATTACAAGGGGAAGTGGAGAGTATAATATTCATGGTGTACCTTTAAACATCGGGAAATTACAGAATGTGTGTTGATTTTAAACATGTTTTGGTCTATCAGAAAAAAACATTTTTGACTTCTTTCATTTTCACAAACATTTCAAATTTTCACTCAAAGCTGATAAAATATAAAAACATCTCGTCCTGCGGATAAAACTCAGAGATCCACTTTAAAATATACAGACTTGCTACAGATGGGAGTGAATTACAGGAGGCCGAGTGAGTTCTCCAAGAAAAATAGGTAATTGCAGCAGTTATTTCTACTAGGGTGCGAACCCATATATGGATTCCAGACTGGATTTAAATAACTGACCAGCACAAGTTATGTTAAGTCACCCCACTTCCCCAAGAGAAATAAATCAAGTCCGAAGGGGAATCTGCAGGTCTGTGAGGTTGCACTTAAGCACAGTGATGCTTTGTGTTAAATGCCAGTGCTAGCATGACACCACACTCACAATAGCATATGTTTATTAGCAATAGCACAAACATTTGCTAATAAGTACAGCTGTAGGTAATGGGAAATGTTAGTAGTTTTACAGGTATGTGGTCATACACCAAAGAATTACTCAAATTTAAATTTTAGATGGCACCAGAGGAAACGTCACTCACCAAGTCATTACAAATAATCCTGAGAGAGTTATGAATATATTTACTAAAGTTTTTGACAGCCATTTCACTCAAAACTAGTCTGAACCTCATAGTGGTGCTGTGTCCATACAAAATTTTGTGTAAATTTATGTGATAGATGTTGATTTCACAGGATATTTCACAGGATTACTGAAAAATTCTACCTGAAAATTCAGGGGTTATCAAAGTCATCAAGATCTCTGAGAACCATGAATGTCTATACAACATTTCATGGGAATCCATCTAACAGTTGGTAAGATATTTCAGTCTAGTCCAAAGTGGTGGACTGACTAACCCACTGACAGACTGACTAATATTGTCATCAATACAGCCAGGGCATTAGCCTGGCTAAAAAGAATAAGACAGAAATGTCTTTTGACTCATTGCCTCATCACATGGTTCATGTCTGCTCCACAAATTATCCTTTCCCGATCACAATGAGACAATAAAAACCTTTAAATATCATCTTCAAGAATCACAACAGTCAGGAAGGATATAAATATGGAGTGCAAGGGGGGAGCAGAGAGAAGAAAGAAAAGGAAAGCGATAAATGAGCAGAGAGAATTAGATCAACAAATGCAGGTGCACATGTAAGCCACAGTGTGTGTTTGTGTTTGCATGCATGTGTTCCCATTTGTGTCTGTACTTTTATAGTAAATGCATGTGTATTGTACACAAGTCACATGTGTCAGCACGTGTCACTCAGTTGCCTTGGCCAGTGTTAGGCTTTAGTTGAACCATGTTGTAATGTGTTGTAGTATAGGATGCTGGCCCACAGGCTGCTCTATGAGAAGCCATCCATCTGGGGCCCAGACCGTCATATGCCATCTTCATTATTATTAAACATGACTCATTGGCTGGATTCACTATTTACTCATTGTTAATCAAATGCATCAATTTACACTGGAGATAACATACTGTAATGTATGCTCCAAAACTATTGAAAAGTTTCGTAGGGAATTATGAAGAACATTGGTTGCTGAGTAAAAACAATACATACAAACAAATACAAACAATAATATCAAGCGCAAATGATTTTTGTTTTGTTTTGCAGTGAAATTGAGTCACTTTACTTGCTGTCAACTCTGATTCAGCAGTGATATCCAGCAGCAATGACTTCAGCAATCTTTTTAGGCATGAGGATTGCGCCCACTGATATCGGAGACAATGAGATTGCACTGCAGCAGCATTTGTTCCTGTATCCTGAACATTCTCCTTTGCATCAGTCTAATTTAGTATGACACGATGAGAGTAGCACAATTACAGAGCCGGAGGAAGGTGTATCCCATATCACATAATTTTCCATATTGAGATCAACTAAAAGCCATTCCTCACCCAGGCTCATCTGCAGGGACCTATCATGGGACTCGCTGTGAACCTCAGTTTTAACTCCAGAAATCATCAAAATTCTTCTATAATGGGTTAGAGTTAGATTAGGGTTAAACATTTAAATAGCTTATTTAATATTAGAAAGAAAAAAAGAGGACCTGCCATTGATTTTGAAATGACTGAACATATTTTATTTCTGTTCCCTTTTTTTGTTCTGAAACAGATTTTTTTTGTTAGATTGGCCCACATCATAAAATTAATATAATTTCATCATATTTTAGTATTTCTGACCAATGAATGATCACAGAAGACAATTATAACAACAACAGTATAGTAAGAATGATGTGCCAGTTGTGACATTACAATACCCCTATGGAAAGAAAAAAATTGACAAGTAATTTTTTAAAATTTGCTGCAGTATCAACCTGCAGTATCAACAGACACACATCACAGGTGATCATCAAAACCATTGCTAATCATTATTTAATCCCCTCTCACTGTCAACAGTAGCAAAATCAGAAAAACACTGTGGAGTACAGTACAGCGGTGCAGAGTAAATGTCATAGAAATAAGGTGAAATGTTAAGTCTAAACTTAATATGTCCCATCTTTATTAAGTTCAAAATTCACAATTTTTCAAGTCTGTCATAAAACAATAGTCAGGTACCAAAATGAACACTAAAGTAGGGTTGTTGTTTTTTCGCCATAGTCATTCCTGTTCATACTGACCAAGAGATTAAAAGATCCCTTCATAATGCACTTACAATGTAGGTGATGGAGGCCAAAATCCACAAGCCTCCTTCTGTGCAAAAATGTATTTAAAAGTTTACTGAAGCTAATATGAAGTTTCAGCCATCCAAATTAGTAAAATCAACTAGATATTTTCAACATTCTTTTTAGTGCCAATGTCACTCTTTTTGTTCCTAAACATCCACTGCAGCTCAACAGGGAAACACTGTCAGAGGAAATACAAAGAGGGAATTTGATGATAAAAAGACTTTATATGACTAACTCAGACTTCTGAAGCCTTATATAAGCTTCAGATAAACCTTTAAATGCATTTTTGCGCAAAACTGTGGATTTTGGCTCTCATCACTTACATTGAAAGCACATTTAAAAGGCATCTTTCAATAGCTAGTATGAACAGGAAGAATGATTACAGCAAATAAAAAACCTCTTTCAGACTTAAGACTTTTGTGAACCTATGCTTTAATTCCTATGATCTTGCAATAAGGAGTTGCGGATACTGATATCCTAATATTATCAACCAGATGATTATGACAATTTAGCTATTAGAGTTACTATGAGAGAGTGGCATCTGAGCCAGAAATCATATTTCTCTGTGAGCAAATAATTCAGAACTCATGAAGAAATAAACTTTGAAGTATGCATTGAATGTCTGTGTTAAAGAAGACAGTGACAGTAAAGAAGAGTGAGAGAATGGGTCATTAGGTTTGGGTTTATCTGTAAAACTAAAAGTACAAAAGTTTTTATGTGGTAGCTAAGCTTGTCAGGCTTATGGTAAATGGAGAAAAACAGGCAAAGTGCTGCTTCCCGCAATGTCAAATTGAATATTTGATGCAAGAAACCGCTGTGTGCTCTCAATGCCCCCCGAGCAACCTTGGGGCCTGGTAGTCATTGTGTCCCATTCAGAGACTTACAGTACAGCAATTTCACCTCACACTTTGCATTCAGTTGGAAGTCAGTCACTATATGGTGTTGAAAAATAGATGATTGAAAAAGACTGATAAATAATACAAGGAATGTTCCACTTGAGGGGCTTCACATTGTCATCACTCTCCCAAAGTAATATAGCAAATGGTACAAATTTGAAAAAGGTGGCTTACTGTTTGATTTCAATTGACAATCCTGATCAGCATTAAAATCACCCATCTCTGAAATCCAACTACTGCGGAGGAGGGTTAAAACCCTCCTCCAAAAACATTGCTGAATTTAACTAAGCCATCAGTACAATGTGATTCAATTGTTTTGTATCATCTTTGCTTCTGCAGCTTCCCCCATAAGTCCAACCTCCTCCTTTTTGTGTTAAACCTTTCTAAGTATTGTTGACTTTGCTATATTTCAATCTGTTTGCAGCTATCTATAAATTCTGCCTGTGTCATTATTCTGCGGATTAGTGCCCCATGCAGAAACCTTGTTGCAGTTTGGATTCCTTAAAAATGGAGCCTTTTCCATCAGATATGCCTGTGTAACCATTTGCAATTCCTCAACGCAAGTGTCTCTGATTGAAATATAAATGAGTGATCAACAAGAGACAATGTTCTAAGACCAGATGAAAAACATTAGCTCTTTGATTTGTTTGTGCCTCTTAATTTAATAATATAACATGAACTGATGCCACAGTGCCATGCCATTTGGTAGATGTACTCATGCAATTTTAGACTTACTGAGAGCATCCGATTTTCCTAAACCCTAACCCTGGCAATGTTAAGTGGCACATTTTCAACCCACAGAGCTAAACAAGATAACCCGATAACTTAAATCAGCAAAGCCGTGCAAAAGAAAATGGGTGGTTGCTAAACAAAGCAATTTTTTAAAATTTAAAGTGCAAACTGTTTTCTTCACCTGCCTTTCTCTCTCATTCTCTCACTTTCTTTGGTTTACCTTCAGGTCTGTCAATGGAATTCCTGAACAATGTGAGATGCAAATAGGCATCTAGATTATTCATGCCTCAAACATAAATAGCCAGCACTGCACATTGCTCTCCCAAGTGGGTTTTTACGTCCTCCACCATAGAAATACACACACACTTACACATAGAAATGCAAGCACTTTGTCCTTTGATTGGCATCGATGCTACACTGAATCAACATGGACAATGGTAGATTTTGTAGATCAACATCCATGAGGCTGAATGCATCCAGGAGTAACCTAAACATCCTGATGCTTGAGTTATTATTTTAAGCCATAAACACTGTCTCTTTGATTACTAACTTGTGTTGGTCACAGTATTTTACTAATTTTATGTTTATGTACCTTCTTGTAGGTCTAACAGGTCTAATACTGATAATGCCCATTTAATCGAGTGATAACATGCAAAACAGGTGCAACAAATCAAATTCTAATATCAAAAGTTATTGAACACATTATGATTGTCGGTGCATTCACACATCTCAATGGCAGTGCTGCTGCACCACTCTACCCAAATCAAGTCTGCCATGGAAGAGTGTGGCAAAATGATTTCTGCTTCCATCTCTGGATTGTGAGAATCATCACAAAAAATGTTGCTATTTTGTGAGCATGGTAGTTTGATGTAGCTACTGCTGATTCATCATTGCCGGCATTGCCATTCTTCATTCAATCTCTTCACGTATCCTCTGAAAATGTTATCAATTCCCCATTTACCATTTCCACGCATCTGTCTGTCCTGTGGTGCTTTTGCTCTCTATAGCATTCTTTCTATAACTCAATTTCTTTCTGTCCAACATGAAATTTACTTGTGTCTCTATCTGGCCCCATCTCTCAATTTCTCACCATTTGCCCTTTTCCATGTTTTATGCATCATTGGTTCCCATTCTTCTCTGTGATCAAGAAGTGATTGTGCTTTTGTGCCTGCAAAATTGATACATTGTTGCTCTGACAGCACCGATGCAAGTGGGTAGGAGGATAATAGATCCGACGATAGAGGCAAATGTATTGTACTTTGATTGAAAGTGTGGCTTAACTTTAGGTTTCATATGACAGAAACTGTAAATGTTAAACCCACAGCTGCCCCCACAATATATGCATGTTTGTGAAGGAAGAGTGAAATTGGAGTGTTTGTCAAGAGTTCATGTTAGCAAACATGAATCTGCAAGATTCTGCAAATGCAAACCCTCCAGGACATTCTAGCCAAAGGGAAATCAATGGACTATATAATCTATAGCCTATAGGTATATGAAGCATAAATTCTATGGATTTGATGGAAAGCCCCAGGTTTATTATATAAAACATGTTAAAAACAGCCGTTAGCAGTCAGCAGCAGTAAGTGCTGTTTCCTCATAATGTACTTCTATTGGATTAGAACTACTGATCAGTGCATGTAATCAATGTAGTCATTTCTCATCTGTCATTGAGAAACTGAGCTGAGTTGTGTGAGCCTCATTTTCACTGGCACAGTTAGCCATAAACGAATGAAGACATGCACTGAACCAGTCTGTACATCTGTCAATGAAACAAAGAGGAAAGAAGAATAGTTGTTTCACCAATTTTGTTGCACCACCATGGTTCTCCAACAGAAAAACAGTCATTATGCATGTCCATTAGGCATGGCTGGGTGTCTCTTTATACTGTATCACATGGACCTGTAAACCATCGTCTGCAGTGATATCTCAGAAACGTAATCAGTGATTAGTTTGTAGCGCTAATGAAATGGGATATGCAAGATTTTTGTGTGTACCCATTGTTTATGCATCTGGCCCCAGGTCTGTTGATCTCTAATTTAAGCCATGTGCACTCCTCTGGTTGGTTGTGGTGGATCCAGAAATTGACCTAGAAATTGGATAGAGATTCTGATTCATTTCTTTCAAACTCCTTCTTTTCCCCAAATCTCAGATAGATGTCTGTTTCGTCATCCATATTCATTGATCCTATAGTCTTATTGAGGGGAGTGATGTCAGTTGGTCATGAAATTCATGTGAATTATCTATTCACATCTCTGTCCATTGAAACCACATTGAAATATGTGTTGCCTCATTGGACTCAAGATGTTTCCGTCAGTTAATGTCATTGATTTAGCACCCTATTACCTGATTGACTGTTTTCTGGTGATCTATATTTTAAATATTGGCTTATTGGACCGGTTTTTGTTGTTTTTGGGTTTTTTTCTACTGGTGATCCATCTTGGAGGTCTCTCTGCTCAGAGACCTTATGTTTGAGCCTTTCAGAATTGTTGAGCCTCTCATCTCTCGAAGGCAATGGGGACTTAAAAAGTTTAGGTGATGGTATTACCAGTGGATGACAGTAGGGATAATTATTTTTCTGGGTGTGAGTCCTTGTCATTTATACATTGTCAATGTTGGGTTTTGTGTTGGTCTTAGTTATTCACTTTTCTAACCCTGATGTCCTTGTTGATTATGGATTTGAACCTGTTGATTTCCAGATTATTGTTCTAACAGACGAGATTAAAACTCACTTCCCCAATATTTAGGTGGCCACCTCTGAGTAAACAAAATACACCGTAGATATCTTAGCACGATTTTCGTGCCAGTGACTCTTCTTGAGAGCTAGCAAAAATCTTTCAGTGACCTTTACTTACCATAATCTACATCTGTTTAGGCATGTAAGTGAACATGTTTGTACTATAGAGGACATTCTTCTTTTTTCTATCACAGGACCAGGACTCAATTGTGCCCTCCATGGCATCATTGCCCAGGCTGGGATCTCTGAAATTTCTCTGACCTCAATCACTGAGTTATCCCCACTGCCCTTTGAAGTCCACATCATCCAATTTCTGTTTTCCCCTTAGCCCCTGTGTGGCCCATGTCCAAGCCACACGTCTTGCCTCTCTACGCTGCTATTCCCCAAATCCTGTCCTGGCTTCTAGCAAAAACAATCTGCTTCTTTCCACATGGTTGCTGTAACTGCTCTTGAATTTCAACCTCCAACTCTCTTGCCCTATAAACCTATCTCTGGGTGATATGTACCCTGCTCCAACCGCCCCATCATCTCACAGGCCCAACCCCCACAAAGTGACCAGGTCCCATGGCCATGTGCCCAGTCATTTGGGAGACAGAAAAACAAGCATGGTAGTAGTGGTGATATAGGTGATATGTCAGTCGGGGTGCTTAGTTGCTCTGCTCCATTTAGTCCCAGACCTTCAGGCCCTTTTCTGCCACGCTCCATTGCATCACTTCTTCTTCCTGTGAGGCATCCAGGAAATGGATATGATGTCATGCATGAGCAACCACAGATGACAGAGGTCTAAACGTTGGACATTGGCAAACAGATACAGACACAAACAAACTGAGGAGGTCAGAAAGGGCGGAGAAAAAGTGAGACATGCACAAAAAAGGAGATGTTGAAAAGTTGAAAAGATCTTCTCAAGGCGTACATGACAATGAGATATGAATTATAGATCAAACCAGAGAGAGGTAGTTAGAACACTGTTTCCCCTGCTATCTCTTTCATTCCTTGTTGTACTTTTTGCAGCCTGGATCATCGTCATAATAATACAGTGATTTGTGTTTCAGTGTCTGTGACTTGGTCTCTGTTCTCTGTGGCTGAGAAAAAAGGAGATTGTGGAGGAATCGAAGATCAAACCAACGCCTCATCAGTTCTGTCTCAGATTTTACACTTACTGCCTTCTCGTCTTCTCAGTCCATTTCCTTTCCATTCTCTTCTTCTTCATTTATGATTGATTATTATGATATGATTTATTTTTATCCTATTCAAGTGATTAATAGCTGCTAAAGACATGGGAATAAAGGTGTGATGGTCAAAACACTAATTTATATAGGTTTTCATGCACAGACAAATACTGTAAAAACATATATACAGACTTATTATATATGCAGGGGCACAGTGAGACAAACAAATAGAGATCTTTAAGCTCTGCCAAGAGACAACACGCAACATTTTGTTGTGAAGTGCTTAACAAAGTAGTGCCTTCGCCTTTAGCTGGTTCATCTTATGGCCACTGAGAAATCATCTGTTCCACTCATCTGTCTGTAGTTGTGTTTGTCTCATCTCTAAGCCCTGTGTGAAGTGGAGAGGAAAGAGAGTGTTTTGCTCACAGCCCCAACCTCTCTGCATCACGCTGACTGTACTCCAGGGAACTGGCCTGGACAAGAGCAAGTATAACAACAGTGATGGAAAGAGAGCGATACAAGGAGAGCGAGAGTCAAGTCAAGTCAAGTCAATTTTATTTATATATAATCTTGGGGCGCTTTTCATATAGAGCAGGTCTAGACTGTATTCTTTACAGTATTATTTACAGAGATCCAACATTCCCCCATGAGCACGCAGTTGGTGACACTGGCAAGGAAAAAGTCCCTTTTAATGGGCAGAAACCTCAAGCAGAACTGGGCTCTGGGTGGGTGGCCATCTGCCTCAACTAAGAGAGGTGAAGAGGAGACAAACTTAAAGAAATCAAGAGACAAGAACAAATATGAGAGATTGTGAGGGGATTAGAGGAGTTGAGAGACAAAAAGAGGTAGAGGGTAATATGCATGAGATGGAGTAGAAAGGACTGGAGTAGGAGGAAGATAATAGAACAGAGTTTTAGGTGATTCTTGTCTGTTTGTAACAGTTTGTCAGTCAAATGCCAGGGAGGGAAACTGGTCACTGTACTCACAGAAAATGCACAAACACACACATTTTCAGCTACAATACATGCTAAAAAGCCACCTATAGTGTCTTTTAGGGGTAATCCAAGTCATTTGCTCTGCTCCTGAAGCAGTTTTGCCTTTGTTCCCTCTCCTTTCCAGGTTCAGGAAGATATCACTGTGGCCATTTATAGCATACATTACACTTTAAATCTGCACATGCAAGCCGAACAGGAAATTTAAGGAAATAGAGTAATAGTAAAGTAATGGGCTGCTGGATGGTGATAATGATTATGATATATGTGTGTGTGTGTAGATGAGATCTTCTGCCATGAAAATATGTGAGCCATCAGAAAAAACCCTCATCAAACACTTTGGTATAACAGTTACCATAGTGACTCAAGTCTGCCCCAAATCACAGTCATAGAGTAAACACAACATTCATTAAGGTCTTGACATCAGCCTGTGGACAATCACAGGGGTTGTCAGTTCAAATTCCTCATTGGTATGAAGAAAGAAGCAATAGGTTTGACCTTACAATGGAAACACACTAAAATACATGTTTTGATGACTGCATGCCCTTAAAAGCATCCCAGTGGTGATACCATCCTGTTTACTTTTTTATCTTCCTCTAGTGTTTTCTCTGCTTAAATCAGCACTTGCATTGCTAGATGCTGCCATTTCAATCAGTCTTTTAAGTCAGTCTAAGGTCCTCTGACTAATGGTGGAATGAAATCAGTTCTATAGCATCAGGATGAATAGAGTGAGAGTGTGAATGCTCAATCACTATGAGTATCAGTCAATCAAAAAACAGGTCTGGGCAAAACATCAATATAAAAATCATCAGACACCATCCTATGATCTTTTCTCTGATTTATAGCAGATTTTCTCTTCCAAAACTGTTTCAAAACTACTCTGTGAATGGCTGTTTAGGTAGTTACGCCAGATTACATTGATTGCAGTCAGTCATAAGGGTGTCAAAAGAGAGTAAATTGTTGACAGCCAGGCTTTTCAGCACCTGCCAAAATATTCACTGGGGTTGGCATTGATAAACAACTGCTGTATCAAACTTCAACAATATTCTATTATCATCTAATCCAGTGGATTTTCGAGTTTTATTTGATGCTCTTTAAAGTACCTGGCAGGAAATCTCTGTGATAGTTCCTCTCTTAATTTTATTTATTTATGTTTTTTACTAACAGAAGTCCAGCCTTGTTTATGTTCTTGTATTTTGTTATTTTTATAGCAAAAACCAACAACAGCAAAACACTGAGATATTGTGGCTGGGAAAATGTCATTGTACTGTTGTGTAGGGTGTGAATCCACATCCTCCAAAAAGCATAGAAATTACTTATCAGTTTATTACTGTTGTAAAAACAAACATAAAAGAGCCAAGATAATTCAGTCAAGTTTCTCATCCCACTTTATAAGTTCTACAAACCTCTCATAAGAATGTTATTATTATAATGTAATCAGCAATGGATTCCAAAATAATATTATCAGTTAGTTAACTTGCAGCCTTGGTAAATGTTTTGGAATGCTATTAATTAATTAATTAGCATTTCTATTTCAGGATCACCACAATTTGATTTCTTTTCTGAACTTGCTGGCATCAGGTAAATTTTTAGTGCTCTTCTTAGCTCTCAAAATGCACCTAGAATGCAGATGGTCCTTGTCCAATTGTGTAATGAGCTGTTGCCTGAGTAAATCAGACACTAATTACAAACATATTGTGACCACAAATCGACTGAAAGACATGGTGCCATGTACTTTCAAAGAGAGCATAAATCTGTCTCTTTGTTGTGACATGTCAGTTCAGTGTGCACATATAGTTCTCAGATGACAGGATTCAAAATGACACAATCATATACAGCCAGCAGCATAAAGGGTCCGAGTCAATAAATTTACATTTGGACTGACAGTGGCTCAGCTCCAAGAGTTGAGATATGGACCCTCTCCAATTCAAACACCTGTCACACTCGATGTTCATTGGATGTTATTAGAATTCACTAAGGAGAGTTTCATCATTGTGGCTAATGAAGCGGAAGAGACAGTGATTTGATGTGTATGCCAACACCATCCTATTCTGTTAGCATTACACTTAACTGGCACTGTCAATCATAAGTGTGTTTCCATGGCAACAGTGAGGATCAATACGAGCATGCACTTTGAATAACCCAGATCTGTAAGACAAGACGGCAAGGGTTTGATGAAATATGTGTGTGTGCGTGTACATGCATGTGCATATGTGTGTTTGGATTGCAAAGGCACAAGGATTTACACTGTATATCTTGTCCTTCACAAGGTGTTTTGCATCCACTTGTTGTTTCTGAAGATGAAAGAAAGCTGATCTTGAATGTGTTTGGGAAAATTGAATGTGCTAAATCTATTGTATGTGTAACAATTACTGAGTTTGGCTATGTTAATGAGAAAACACATATGAAAAAGTTAAGCCTCTGTACTTTATGTGACGCACTCAGCAGAATTCATTCTTTGGCCATTATATTAGCTGAAACATAGGACTTGCAGATGAGAAAGCCCCCCCCCCCCACAGAGCAAGGCCCTTAACCCCAAATGCTCCAGTGAAGCTCAGTGGCAGCTCAGATTGTGGTTGTACTGGGCAAGTACAGGAAGTGTGTGAGTATGATCAGTGTGTTTCTACAAAAGAGGTGAACAAAATACCAAATGGGACGTAAACAGAACAATAGAAAAAATAAGAGAGAGGCTCCAGGAGCTATTGTGACTGGAAAGCACAGTAAAAGCCAGCTAGTGAGTTAGCAGTTTGCTCTTGCCTGTACCACTGGTGTGACTATTGTCCTTAAGGCTTTTAAAGGAGGATTTGTGTTACCAGATGTATTTCTGGAAAAGGTGGAAGTAGGCCATTCAGACACCTGCAGCTACTCTTACACCACCTGTTCACCCGTTAATTTCCTAGATTTCTGCTGTTGTGACCTACTCAGATTAAATGACTGTATTTGTTCCACAAGTGTGAGTCAAAATGACTTGACTGCCATAAAAAAGAGGCAAAAAGTGTCCCCTATGTCATGTGTATGCTGTAGCTTTTCATCATATCATCCGAGGGCAGACTAAAGCAGCAACCGCATGACCTCATCTCTGCTGATCTTTATTTGAAACATGAAGACTAAACATGTATTATGTAAAATGCTGATGAAAATGGGGCTAACCCACAGCAGCAGTGAAGGAAAAAGTCTGATCTTCTGTCCTACATTTTGATACTTACATACTCAGTGTCAAGAGTCATGCTCCTTCCCTTTGAGACAGGTGTTCTGCATGTCCCATATTTCTAATTATGTAATCATATCCCCAAACACACACATGCAGTGCTTCCTGCCTCCCGCATGTGAACCCTCTGGGTTTCACTATGTGGAGCACCAAATGAGATCACGTCTCATGTGAAAGGAAAAACCTCAGACGATCAATTCTGAGGGAATGTCCCAATACATCCATGTACTGCAGGAGCAGTGGAACAAATCAGGGATAAAAAAGAGGGACATCTACAGTGTATTGTGTGAAGGTGTTGAGGTGGTAAAGATCTTGAAACACATCAATGCCAACTCTATTCACAAAGGATTTGGGGATTATTGCTGGTCTAATTAGTGGCAGTGTTTATGAGAAATGATGATACAATTTAAATTGATTGATTGTTTTGTATTTTGACCTAATAGTTCTATTACACAGTCTGGTACCATGGAAATTAATTTGCCAAAAGTCTGTTAAATTTTAGCAGAAGTATTGCAGTATTTTGGTATCTTTAGCAAAATTTTAGGTCAAGGAAAATGTCCAATCATTCAAAATACACTCCTTTACCAATCTAATCTGTCCAACTCTTAAAAATAGGCATATATTTGGATTGTGAATCCTGATCATCACTGATCTTCAGACCAGTTTTATTAAGATAACCTACATCCTAGAAACCCATTTTTTTAGTGTTACATGATGAGGTGGTTGATCATCTCAACCATGACTGAGATGTTCATTACTTCAGAGCTGACTAAGTGGTCTTTATAAGGCAGTCAAGGACTGTGTTCAAAAGACATTGCATGTAATCGTGCTGACCACCCCTGAGGGTGGCCTGAGTAATCTGAACTGAATGTGTCCATAGTGATTTGTGAGTACAATGGCACCTGTATTTCTAGCTGTCTACTTGTGACCAGATCATATGCTTTTTAATGGAGCTTTTTGCATATATCCATCTGTGAAACACAAACATTAGAGACCACATTGACTACCATTTGTGTCCTCTCCCCTGTTTCTGCCTAATAAGTAGAGACAGGTAATCTAGCATTTGCCTAAGGTCATTAGATCTACATGATGATGTACCATTTCACACATGCTTTAGGTATTACAATTTTCTGCAGTAATAAGTAGATTAAAAAAGAGGATGAACTTGATTCTCTGCTGGCACCTCCAGGGAATGTGGACTGGAATAGACGGGAATTAGTTCAATTCTCTCTTGGTCTTAGAAAGAAGTCTGAATTTGGAGCACAAAGAAGAAATTTGGACTGTTCCCCAGAGAGAAAGACAGAGAGATTTTTTCTTTGGTGTTTTGATGGGATGATGATAGAAATCAAGAGCATGTGAAAAGGAGAGGATATTAGATGAAAGAGGAGGACCTGGGGAAACACTACAAACACTACAGGTAGATAGATAAACTGTATTGTGTAATGTAATAGACAGCCATTTGTGTGTCAATTTTGATAGCTTTGACTTGTATATCTGTTCAACTGCCTGTGTGCATACACATTCTTCTTATATAAGGACATGTTTGTGCTTGAGTCTGCACATATACATGTTCATCTGAGGGCATGTGTCCCTTTCAGCGTGCATGTTGGTGTAATATGTGCGTAGTTGTAAGTATGTTTTTCCCAGCTGCTGAGCCGGCAAGAGGACAATGTCTGTCATGATGCAACAGGCAGCTAATCCTCTCCTTATGTAAACGCTTGACTGCTATTCAAATGACATGCAGATGGGATACAGAGCTTAGGTTTTGGCAGGATAGTGTCATAACAAGGAATGTCTGTGGAGACAATGTGCTGTCAGTATTTGGGTGATTAATGCTTCACTTTTCATCTAAAAAAAGGATGCCTCTCTTCTGAGCACGGAGAAGAGATTGGCAGGCGCACATAGGTGTCAGGCAAAGCTTAATGACCTCATAGCATTACGAGGTGGAGCACAAGGGGGAATGACTAAGTGCAGATGCAGAAGGTCAAAGGAGGACCTACTGGGACAATCCAGCTTGCATAAAATTAACATGATGAGAAAGAAAAACAGCTGAAGAAGATATTGTGGAATGAGCCCTGAAGAAAACTGAGATTAGTTTTGGGAAGCCTCCAGATTCAGAGAATAGAATAATTCCAAGGCAATGAAAAGTTACAGGAATTTGGTGCAGTCTGAATTTATTTACCCTTTACCATACATTTACAGTAGATTCAATTTTGTTTATTGTCATTCTTTAGAACAATGTATTGACTCTGTTATAAAACCACAGGCAATATGATATCTATGTAAAACTCAAGTAAAAACTTGAAAAAAGAAGTAAAAATTTGCTTTTGACATCATATTGCATAATAATTAACTACATTGCTTTCTTCTGTATCTTTTCTTCATCTCCTTTACAGATTTTCCATTATTCCAAGGGTCCATCCATTTGAGTCTGTCAGTGCTGAGGTCTAAGAAGAGAGTATGAAGACAAGCTATGTCACCCCACATTGCAGCCCAACAAGATATGACATAACACGGGTCCTCTGCTAATCACGATGATAACCATAGAGCTGTGACTGGCATTGTGAAGCCTTTATCCCTTTTTCTACACCCAACCCAGACCCTTCTCCTCTCTCGAAATTCTTCCTAGTGATCTTTGTTGCTTCCCTTTCTCCCACAAACGCAACCTTCCTGCCTGCCCCAACGTTTATCTCGTTAATAGTTATAGCATCCCCCCTTTCTTCATCAGCATCATGCAGGGTGCTTCTACCACCTCCACTCTCCTTCTTGTTATTCCCTCCCTCCTATTCTTCTTCCACTTTCCCAACATGGTCAATGGGGATTGCTGGCTCATTGAGGGGGATAAAGGATATGTGTGGCTGGCCATCTGCAGTCAGAACCAGCCTCCGTATGAGACTATCCCACAGCACATCAACAACACGGTCCATGACTTGAGACTGAATGAGAACAAACTGAAAGCTGTGCTCTTCAGCTCCATGTACCGCTTCACCAACCTGACTGATCTCAACCTCACCAAAAATGAAATCAGCTATATAGAGGACGGAGCCTTTGCAGGACAAGCCAACCTACAGGTGAGGGGGAAATGAATGACAAAGCCTTCAGCTTAACACAAGTATACAGTTCACAATGCACTAGACCTTTGTTTGACCTTTGTTTTGACCTTTATTTTGTTTAGCACATTCCCTTTGGCTACAGTGTGAGAAAGATTTAGATTAATGGTGAAAAAAGTATTTCCAGAAATGTATATGCTTGGGAATGGGAATTTCTTTATTTTATTTGAAAATTTAATGGGGCACTTTAATGTAGTGATTTTTTTGCTGAACACATGAAAATGTGTCTTAGAAGGAGACCATACTTAATTAATATAATTAATATAATATAAATAATTAATTTAAAAACTCAGTGGCAGGCATAATATCACTAACAACAGACATGGGGTTGAATGTACTGATAGTCATAAAAAAATACTCACTCATATGTGTGACTCACTCCAAGTCTCCCAGTTAAAAATTAAGTATACTTTATTGTTTTTACTGTATTAGTTATTGGTTGCGACTTCAACCTTCATGAAATCTGTGGCAACACTTACTCTAAACAGAGTCCACTGGATAAATTAAACAGTGAAACAATCACACAGGTCGTCAGTAAAACCCCAATTTTACCATATTGTCCAAGGTACCTACAGTATAAGGACATGGAATTGAAAGTGAGCCTAAAACATCTGTTATAATTATACTTTGCATAGAAAAAGTGCTGATGTGCACAACAACGCAATGATACAAAATGTTTAGGCAACCTGTATTGCTTGCCCTCCTGAAATCTGTTCTAGAAAATGTTGCAGCATGATGAAATCTCAGCAATTAAATTGAATTAAAATGGCATTATCAGCTGCACAAATTATACAAATTGTACAACTGGACCCACATTGTACAAAGAAATACTTACTAATACTAATATTATTTTTTGTGTGTTTTCTCTCAGGTTCTTCAACTGGGCTACAACAAGCTGACAAACTTAACTGAGGGTATGATGAGAGGGCTTGGTCGCATGCAATGCCTCTTCCTCCAACACAACCTTATTGAGATTATAGCCAGCAATGCATTCTGGGAGTGCCCAAGTCTCAGCAGCATTGACCTGTCATCCAACAAACTTGCCCGCATTGATCCATCTACGTTCACAGTTCTCAGTCGGCTGATGGTGTGCGAACTGGCAGCCAATCCATTTCATTGTGGCTGTGACCTTTACAGCTTCCTAACTTGGTTGGAGTCCTTCAACAATGTCACACACACCTATGACCGCCTCCAGTGTGAGACACCCCGGGAGATGTTTGGCTTCCCCTTACTGAGTCCCATCGCTGCTGGCCATGCTGGTCGGAATGCCAAAAACATTTTGTACTCCCATTGTCGCAATGGAGTGATGATTCCAGGGATGACCTCTCTCCCACCAGATCTGGATGGTCCCTCTGGGATTGGACCAGAGATGTTTGGTGCTGTGGGGCCATACCACCAGCCCACCACCTCTTCCTCATCTACTGAACACAGCTTCATTCCTAGCATCAAGCTCCATCATGTTTCTTTGTCATCAGCCTCACTTCTTGTGCAGATTCCAAGGCCCTACAGCAAAATGTATATTCTAACACAATACAACCACACATTTGTGTCTGATGTCATGAACTTGAAGAACAAAAAAGAGATGATCACCCTCAACAAGCTTAAGCCACACACCAATTACACCTTCTGCGTAGCATCCATTCGCAACTCTCAACGTTACAATCACACCTGCCTCCAGTTTTCTACTCGTGCTCAAAATCCAGATGAGATTCTCCCCACACCTTCAACCACTACTCATTATATAATGACCATTGTGGGCTGCCTTTTTGGCATGCTCATTGTTTTAGGCCTGGTCTACTATTGTCTGCGTAAGAAACGTATGCATGATGAGAAAAAGAAGTCTATCTGTGTCAAGAAAACTATACTGGAAATGCGCTATGGACCAGAGGTGGCAGCAGCAGTGGCAAATGATCCATCAGCAGTCCACAAACTTCAGGAGCAGTCCAGAGAACATCACCAGTATCAGCACCACCATGGAGGTAAACTTCCCATGTCCACATCCTCTAGCTCTGGAATGCTTCACTCAGCCAACACCAGTTCCTCCAGACTTTCCTCTATCCCACAAGTGGAAAAGATGGCCACTGCCTTTTCAGAGGCCATGGCTACAAGTAAAGGAAATTATATGGATATCAGAAGTGGAGGAGCAGGGATGGAGAGGTTGGGAGATGGTGGGCATGGTGGGATGCGAGGGGAAGACTTGAGGGACGATGATGGGACTGATATTGGGGATGACTCAGATGATGATGGACATGGCTCTGCATCAGAGATCTCCACCATTGCCATGGAGGTGGACAAGGTAAACCAGATCATTAACAACTGCATTGATGCATTGAAACTGGACGCAGCAGCTGTTGCTGCTTCAGGGGCCTCTACTAACCCTTCAGGCTCCTCCAATCCCACCTCCCCTCCACCTACCACCACGTCCTCCCTTACTCGTGGCCTAATCCCACTCTCCCAAGGGGTGACAGAGACGTGCCAAGTCATTGCTCCCAACAAAATTCCACCTCCACCTCCACTTCCTGCCTTGAATGCCCCTCTCTCTGAGCGCCCAGGGATCAGTGGTGGTGGCTTTGTGGTCAGTCCCCCTTACAGGCCCCCTCCTCCAGCCAATGCTGTACGTCCCATTCAGCGACAAATGAGTGCAGATGCAGCTGTTGTTATTGTAAATGCTGTCAAGAAACAATGCAGCACCACCTCTTGTGGCTCCATGGGTCGAGATAGGGAACGAGGAGGAGCTAGGGTGTATAGTCTGGATGTTCCTGAGCCACGGAGCCCAGATGCCTGTAATCAGCAACAACAGCAGTACCCAGAACGGGCCAGTCCAGTGGGCTGTGGGGAGCCCCTGGAGAGGCTGTCTTTAGTGGGGGGTATGAGCTGTGGTGGAGGGGGTGGTGGTGGTTGCGACAGTGGTGGTGTTGGTGCCCATCAGGACAACCAGAAGCCACACCATTGCCATCAACAGCAACAAAAACAACAGCAACAACAACAACAGCAGCAGCAGCTGGAGGTGCAGCAGGACTACCACTGCTCGGAGCACCGCCACTCCGTCCCAGCTCTCTACTATGAAGGCTCCCACCAGGGCTCCCCAGCCCAGAGGGTTTCCTTCCTAAAGCCGCTGACACGCTCCCGTAGGGATGCAGCATCTTACTCCCAGCTTTCGCCTGCTCATCACCATTCCAGTTACTCTGGCTACTCCTCCAGCCCAGAGTACTCCTCAGAGAGCTCACTGCGGATCTGGGAGCGCTTTCGTCCCTATCGCAAAGGCCAGCGTGATGAGGCCTGTTATGTGACGGCCGGAAATGCCCTTCGAAAAAAGGTGCAGTTCGCTAAAGGCGAGGACCTGCATGACATCCTTGATTATTGGAAGGGTGTGTCGGCACAGCAGAAGCTTTGACTGGGGGACCAGAGTTAAACATTGTAGGAAAAAGAGTTTGGATACTTCTATTTCTGCTAGGTTCATGGGAAGGAAAATGTAGGACAACATTTCGCCTTTGGGGTTTTTTCCGGCATGCTAGGTGTATAGAATATTGTGCTAAGAGCACGGACTGTGAAACTGTGCCTGGGAAATGAGAGTCATTATGGTGTTTTATTTTACACTTCATTGTAGCACCATTTCTGGATTATTCTCATTTAATGTTTGTGGGTTTTATTTGTAGCACAGGGAGCAAAAGCCAACTGTGTAATTTAGTACTCATTGAGTGATCACATTTTGTGATCTTTTAGCTCATCTTTATCAGTGCCATGTTTTTCATCTATGGGTAATCACAGAAGGTAAATGTGAATATCCGTCACTTCAGCTATGGTCTGTGTCATACAAGATGTTGTTTCCTATTCTTGGGTGCTGTATCAATTTGCAGTGTGCACTTGGATATGTTTAGACTTCTGAGTAAAGGTGGGGTGACATGCCGATTAGTGAACAGAATTGTCAAATATAGGCCCTATCTCTCTTCCATGAGATTCATCATGCAGCTGAGGTATTTGCATTTCAGTAGCATATGTCAAACAGAAAGAAGGAAGAAGCTAGAAAGAAACGAACAATGCAAAACATGTTAAGTGGGTCCCTAGGTCCTGCTGCATAAGGAAATCATGAGAGAGAGATCTAACCATAGCCTGTAATAGTACTGTGATTGCACCCCAATGTGTTCAACACATCTTTCTTAACTAACACAATTGCATGATTCAATGAGTGATGTAAAGAATGTTGTTCCACTGATGCCCTAAACAGCATTTACCCAAGTAATGATCGGATTCAGGTTTTTATGAGCATAATTTGAAGGAATACAGAGGCCAAAATAATTTTCCCTTTGTGAAGGTAATTAGATGCTACTTACCTGATAGTGTCAGATGACCTCACACAATCTCCTTGCAGAAGGCAAGAGAGATGTGACCCATATGTGACAGAGACCAAGAGAAATTGAAAGAGAGAAAAAGTATAGAGGGAAAAAAGGAAGACAAGCAAGGATATAAATTATTTTCTGCAGCCACTGTGAATGTAAGTAGATTACAAGCAATTTAAGAGGAAATCTGTTTTCATCATTCAATGTGACAACCACAGTACATTCCAAATCCTTTCTCTAACATTAAAATTGAATGAGGCACAGAAGGAAAGGACCCTTTTAATTACTGCCAATGTCTCTGTTCTGGACATTGGTGCTATTGTTGTCTATTGATAACTTAATTAGTCAACTTGTGACAGGCATGTTCGCTTGCACTTTATGCCTCATGATTGTGTGTGTGGCTGTGTGGTACAGTGGTCAGTGTAAGTGGGTGTTGGCATGCCTTGTCAGATTTTATTGTATATGCCCAAATTGACTTCAATTAATACTTGTGAATATCTTGCCCAATGGCTGTCTGTCTGTGTGTAACCCATACTAGATTATTAATGGCATGGAAAAATGCAAAAGTAACAATAATGTTCATTGTATTTTCCCAGAAATACATCACATGATATACCACAGTAGCACAGTGCCTCTTCATTCATAATCTAATATCCATTCATGTATATCATTTTTCCTCCACCTGGTCTAATATTGGAATGATCTGCTTGTGAATGTCCTCAAGGATAGTGACATTTCCTGACATTCTGACAAAAGGCTGCTTACCCAAAGTGCTGCGTAGCCTTTTGCATAATCAGCTAACATACACAATCTGAGACAATTTACCCTAAAAATGTGAAAACTGAATAAGTGGTCCTTGCTCCGCATTTTTTGTTTAGGGCTTTATTCAAGATAAAATAAGTTATAGTAACAAAAACAATTTGATCCACACTTATTTACTTTGGATGATGTTCATTTGGCCTTGAGTAAATGCAGGTTGAATGGGAATGAGTATGCAGATGTTAAAGGGTGTTGTGATGTTATCTCCATATTGTTCTATGTATTTCTTCCTTCCTCTTTGTTTTCATAAAACATTAATCCCTGTCACTTTTTCCCCTGTTTTATTACAATGTGTGCTTACAGAGGTCATATTCCTCAGAGTCAGTGTTCTGTTGTGAGTGTTTACAATAATAGACCACATAAGATCAAGGGCCTCACTGTCAGTAATAGCTTGTCTGGGATGCACCACCTCATCCGCCTTCTTTATATGATAAAGCACCGTGTGATGAACATACAGGCTTGGAAATTTTCTGTCTCCTACTGATCCTCTATCATCTGAGATATCAAAGTTTCCAAAGGAACTTGTTAAAGTGATTGACTCAGACTTTCACTATACTATATCAGAGGAAAGGATTTTCTTTGCTGGTATGTTCCAAGAGCACCGAATCCCACAGAAGAATCTTGGTGTATTCAGCTCTCCAGATCCTCAACTGCCATAATAAGTTTACAGAAATGGACACAGAGGATACGTGTAACAATCAATTCAGACATGTTAAGTAATATCAGGACTGATCATCATTTCAGCTGCCATTTATGTCCATCTACCTGACAAAATACAGTGTGACATAAAATCCTGATAATTACTGTTTTCATGGATGGCTTTTAATTTCATACATTTTCTATTTTAATTAACATAGTTAACCGATCAATTGGTGTTTTTTAGGAAACAGATTTCCAGGAGACAGGTGTATGTTCAAGTGCTCTTCTGCTCACTGACATCAGAATTATTTCAAAAATTTATTTAACTGAATGTCTGTAATGATGCAGCACCACTGGCCCAATTGAGATCATTTTCAATGCCAGTGTAAGAAGTGCCAATCTTTCTAATGATTTATAAACAGTGTTTTCACCACAGCTCAGTTGAGTGCAATTGCGCTATTGCAATCTGATCACTCAACACATAGTAGTTGGAGGGGATATTGTGTTTCTCATCATAATTACTTGAAAGCCTGCTGCCAAAACAACCACAAGAGGGTGATGCAAAATGGAAATGGAGACTAAAGAGACTGAAAAACTTTGCTGCAACTGTTTTTGTTTTGTTTTTTTTAACCCCAAAGTGGTCAGAGCTGCACATCCCAAATAAACCTCTGCTGTTTATTGTTGTTTGCTCCCCTTAAGCAAAGTAATAATTGGTAGTTTAGACCAAAAAGTACTGTTAATTGGCCCTGGAGTTTAGGGGATAATTGCAATTTTTTTGCTGTGGTTGCAAATATTTCTTAAACAATAGTAATGTCATTATATGTGTTATTTTTTGTAGCAGTGTCGTTGTTGCTTGTCTCAGAGCCACATGAGAGCATGTGAGAAAGCCATCTAATGTGCTATTAATATTTAATCCTTTTGTAGGAGGCTGACTCGGGTTGCCTCCCCTATCTCTGTATATGACCAGAAAATCACGGGTGCTTTCAGCTTCAGTGTCTAACCTGTTAATCCTTTGATGCTCCCTTAATCCTGGCCCAATTAAATTGAACTTTAAAAAAAGAATCAATGTCCAAAATGGGCTGTGGATTAATGCATAATCAGTTTCTTAATTAGTCAAAGAGTTAAATGCTTCCATTAGTAAAGAAGCATAAAAAGTTTCACTTGAAACACTCTCTGATGTGAGTGATCATCATCGAAACAAAGTAATATCATTCACCTTCTTACACTGAAGAGGAAATGCCATCAGGAATGCCACAATAGCCAATGTGTTTACATGCATACAAGAATCCACTGTATGTTATGAGTTATAGTAGTCATCATAGTTATAATAGGACCAGTCCTATCATGCAGGATATTACAATGCACATTATCATTATTACCACATTACAGCAAAATTTGGATGACAATATACAGGCCTATGCCTTTGATAGCAATGTGGACTGGCAGATTAAAAGCAATCAACAAGAGAGAGATGGGAGCAGCAAGATAGCTTTGTATAGAATGGAATAATGTTGAGTAATTACAATTTTTTTTTTTTGGAGTATTTGTAGGTTGTTGATTATGTGGCATATTAGAGTGACTTTTAAACGTTTCTCTGTCTCAATTCCCCAACACACACACACACACACACAAACACACACACACACACACACACATCAAGTGCAGATGGCAAAACATTAGAAGGTGAGTCAGAATGAGTCACAGTCTGACAAAACTAAAATTACTTTTCCTGAAAGGCAGGTAATGTGCGAGGTCTTAAAGAGAAAAGAGAGTAATAAGAGAGAGATTAAGCATGCAGACTGGGATAAAAGATGTGGAGGCATGGCTTCACCAGAACTTACCATGCAAGAATTGGTGGGCGGCTTAAAATGAGTCAAAACCCATAACAGAAGCATAATGTGGGAAGAGAACAGCTCTCAAAACATATTCAGAAATTCTCACAAGCCTTATGGAGGACAGTTTCATTTCCACTTCATTTTAAGGCAGGTGGCAGGCAGGTATTAGCACTGACATTAGCCAGTGTGGATAATGTGCCAAATTTGATAAATGACCATACTGTGTGTCTCCTTATGTAATTAAATTAAATGCATGCCAGTTGCTCTAATGTAAATTTCTATTTATCTAAAGAATTGAAACAGAAGTCAGTCGAGACAAATGAAATATGTCTTTGCATGACTGATTTCTTGGTCACTGTTCACACTTGACGGGCCAAGCACTGCCAACGCTTCCTCTTCAACTGCCAAGCACTCTACAAATGGGCGGAAAAAAAAATCTTAGAATTAAAAGCCCTTTATGTTTATGTTGAAAGACAACTTTAAGTCTTTATCAGACTTCAACAGACTACACATGTTGAACTCTGACATGTTTTTACATCTCTAATTGGGCAACTTTGTTAAAATGCCAAATGAATAAGGCCTGTGAGTTATTCTAAGTCTGCACACATGCATGTTCAAGCCGGAGGGGAGTATTCTTAATTTCTTTGTCAGCGTTTTCAAGCTGGCTCAGTGGAAAAGAAACAAAGGTTGAGAAACCTCCACAAATTACAAATAACATGTTTTCTGAGCGGAAGAGCACTTGAAAATCCTATATGTAAGCCACATTGGGCTGAGGATTGCCACCTGATTGGACCCTGTTTTTCATGACAACACTTTTTATGCTGAAAAAGATGTGCTTATTTACACTTACACAATATGCATAAACTCAGTTTCTTCAAGGTTTATTTTCCAAAGAAGGACAAAGGACTTAAAGAATCTGTGAAATATATGTGAATTTTGTACACTAGATAAAAGAAAAAAAATGCTAAGGTTAAAAAAAAATGCTTCTATGGATGTTTTATACTCAGCCTGATCTCTTGATATGTCTGTGTGTTTCTCTATTTTCATTTGGCTGTTTATTTTGTTCTGGGGTTTTTTGGGGGTGTGGGTTGGTTATTGGGAATCAAGGGACTGACTTTTAGTACTTGCAATGATATATGTTATAAAGGTTTAAGAACAGAGAAAGCTTAACATAGTGTACTACATAAAAGAAAAGTTGTTATATTTGCATGATTCCCTGTATTTTTTGAGAAACAAAAATATATTGTTGTGTACAATGAGTGGACATACATCGAAAACAAAAACTGTAGGGGCTGAAATACAGTATTGTCAAGTACCTTGATTTGAGCATTTAGGTTTTAGCCGTTTTCTATTCTCTGTGACGTTTAATATTTACATTCTCACCCAATGGTTTTCATTTGGGTGACTGTATTATATACTCACACTGCAGGTACCATTGCTACTCTTCTAGCCACAGGCTAAAGTGTGCAGTGCAAAAAGGGGATATAAATGTCTGAAGCTGGTGGTTGTTTACATCGATCTGTCATGAGAAACTGCACTCTATTCCTCTACATTACAAACATTATTCTCCATGGCAGACATGCGACGCTATCTTCTTTGGCTTGAGGCGGGGTCCTGTCACAGCTTGTGGTTGTATTTTCTCTTTACTCAACCATCTCCTTTATGGCAAAAAATTCAGAACAAATTTTTCTGGGTAAAGACGCAAGCACACACACAGTGGTCTTAGTCTAATGGTCTTAACCTAATCCTAAACCATCAGTTTGAAGTGACTGGCAAATCAAATCAGTCTCAGCTCATTTACTGTTAGCTAAATCAGTGATTGTCATTCCCAACCCTCTGCTCTCAGAGCCTGCACATTTTCTATCTGACTGACTAATTAAGTGAATTCACCTTAGACCCTGTCAGATGTAAATTTGTCTTTCATTTTTGATCTTTTATTATACACAAGTTTATTAGCACTCTACTGCTGAATAGCTTTCTATTCCCAGAAAAGACTGTGTTTAAACTTGATCAAAGACAGTAGATGGCTGTGACACTGTAGAGAACTGAAGTCCTTATAATTATGAAAATAGTCAAAGATGAACTCCAGTACTCCAAACCATCTGGTTTTCTGATATTAGACAAATTAAATTCAAATGAATGCGTACAGTATGGCCACAGAGAGAAACAACAATTCTGAGGAGGAATTTGACTTCCAGTAAAAATACCTAACTGATAATACTTTTAGGAGAAATTGAGTATAATTAGCTCCAGTGGACATAGTGGAGCCTTTAATAAGGAGCTTTGAGTGCATTTTGTGTGGCACCCATCCAATAATGTTTTGGTAACAAATAGTGTAGCTGCACTGATAGATTAGTTATTGCATTAGTTATTGTGCAGTGATAATACAAGACTCTCCAACTTGAATATCCTATTTGGTTGTAGCACCTTTGCCAAAACCTTAAGAGGTCTCCCTGTGTCAGTTCCAAAGAGAAAATGTAATGCATTAACCTCTGGGGCTAAGGCTCCTCTTTAACTTGTCAACATGGCCATGGTATATTAAGCAGCCAGTTTGAGTTATGTTTTAATTGGGTGAAAATGCACTGTAATCAGATAAGGCAGTCATTTATTGGTACTGGAGGCTAATCTGTAACTCAGAGCTTTCATTTCTCTAACCTCTGAATGCAGAGCAGTGCACTTGATAAAAGGTCTCATTGCAGTGAGAGCAGATGCCGTTCAGTGTCAGTGCCCCATCATTCTGATCAATGTTAATGTTTTCTGTGCTCACAGATAGCAGAGGGACCCATTGCTATTCCATGCACACATTCCAATCCTGTAGCACTCCTGAAGCCAGAATGATTGGTCTTGTCAGTGCCAGAGATTGAAAACTCAGCGGATTCCAAAAATGTCCGTCAGTTCACAGAGAGAAGTCAGGGAACAGGGGCCATCCTCAACCATTGAGGAAATTAAATGTCTGTGTGGATTGATCTTTTAAAAAGCTAAGACTGTGCTGGTCTTCCAGCAACAACAGGATTCCATGTGTATGTTTGCACACAAGTACACATGATGTTAGATTAAATAGACATGATGCATAAATTTAAATTCAAACTATTATTCAGTAAGAATTAGGGATATCAAAACCTGCTCAGTCAGTAATCAGTGATTTGACTTTCTGCTGAGCTGCAATTCCTTCAAGCTTAGGGATACAACTTTCAAATGACACTGCATAATGTTAAATTTGAGAAAAGTGCAGTTCTATTTTAATATATACAATCAATTCAGTGGTTGAACCTTTGCATTTCTTATATATATAGATTTTCTTTTCATTCTTTTTCCCATCACTCAAGAGTGAAGAGACATTTCATTGTCAATAGGTATAAATACTATTTATAGCCCCTCAAAAATATCTGTATTTTTGTGATCCTACCACAACCACCTCAACCATCTCTATATACATTATAATAACTAAAGTGCTAAAGTATAACCACCATCTGTGTGATCCCTGAGGAAGGCCAATGCAGATTCTCACGTCACTCTTATATGATTTCAGTTCCTATTTGGACATGTATGGTGCATTTATGTCAAAATATGGCTCTTGCCAAGTTGACAGAATTGAGAGGTCTTCAACGGCAAGAGCTGAAAAGGGCCATCATATCAAATTAAAAGTCCCATGGTTGTATTCTATTCAAATCTAATGTGACTCTCCCCTCTGGTTTCACCTCTACACTTGTTACTGTTCAGAGACCAAATGGGAAAGACAAAACAAAGGTTTGGATGATGGGAACAAATCTTGGCTTGTTGCTTTCTTTAATTATTAGTTGCTGATATTGACATTTTTTCCCTTTGCGATTTCTGTACAAAAGATCTATTTCTATATTTGCAATAACTTTGTAATTAAAAATGAAAAACACATGAAATGTCTTCTTTATTTACTGGTATATATTTCTTTTTTTAAATTAATAATCAAGTTGTATTTCAAATGATTAATGTCTCAAGATTTTGTGTGCTGACATGTAGCACTGTGCTGCAATACAAAGTGTGTGTGCATCTGCTAGTGTAGTGTATACTACTATATGCTGTATAGTACTACTCTATAGTACTTTGGCTGGGTTCTGTAATTTTATTATTCATGCACTGAGGACTATAAAGTACCTGAACAGTTTAATGTGAGAGATTTTGGGATTCCCCTTACCAACACACACACACACACACACACACACACACACACACACACACACACACACACTACTGGCCACTACTGGCCACTTGTTCTCTCCATTACAACCTCTCAGTGTTTTGAGGGCCCTGGTACACAGGTAAAAATCGGTTTTTGAAGTTAGTGTGTGTGTGTGTGTGTGTGTGTGTGTGTGTGGAACTTGATGACTCTTGAAAATGACAAGTCCACCTCGGTCTCAGTTCCACAGAGAGTCAGATGTTGAAGTCTAATGTGAGAAAACGCTTTGCTGAACATACAAATTTAATGAGTAGGACGCCAAAGAACAACTGGGGAATGTTTTGAACCTGGAGGCAGAGAGGGCTGGGGATCTAGGTTGTGCTGGTAACATTTAAAGTGATGGTAGGATATGTTTTAACAAAAGAGGACTCCTTGGTGCATTTGCAACATTAATGTGGCTGTATTATTTTATTTACATCATGTCAAGGTAGGAAACGAAAGAAGATTGGTTGACACTGTAAGTTTCTAAACTGTCTTAAAGTAGTATAAAGAATGTAAAATCTAGAATTGAAGTTGTTGAAGAAGTCTAATGACAAGGCACATCAGTAATGAAGTCACCTACACAATGCTACACTATAACTCAAAAAACTAGAGCCAAATCCAGATGAGTATGAAAATACAAGATAATGAAGGTAATCAAATGCCTTATGGCAAAAGTTCCATCTCTAAAATATAGAAAAAAACCTAGAAAAAAGACCTCACTTGAAAAGACTTTTAGTAACAGACATATCTGATTCGGTACTCTGTTAGGATCTGTTGATTATACTGTACATCATTCCATGCTGACCTGCTGAAACATGGTCGACAGTCTATCATGGAACACGAGATGGAGAGCAGGATAGACATGTATTGTAGGGAGTGGTGGTTCACTCTAAGTGGACTTGTTGAGGTTTCATCTATACTTTCATGTTTGTGTCATGAGAGGGAGTGTAGTCATCTGATTTTGCACCAGTCAAAGTGAAGCCCATACCACTAGTGTGCTCTTGTAACTCTGGTTCTATGATCACAAATAGAGCCTGACCTTGGTTGGGGTGGCCTTGCTGTGATTCAGTGGAACTGGTCTCAATATAGTTTTCAAAGTGAAATAACTTATATATATATAAACGTTATTTATATTAACTAAATATGCCATCCTGTCAGTTTCACATTTGACTTGATAAAACTGTAAGCAATGCAATTCTGTCTGTGCCTATTTATCTTTATATAGCACATTCTACAAAGACGACACCTCCTTGAGATGAGAATATGGGTGAAAAAGTTGAAATATCTTGTGTCTCTTTAAGGACTGTCAGAGCTAGTGGGAGGCTGTCTGCCCCACTTTTGTAACCTGACAGAGGCGAAATGATTAAAAATGAATGCACCATCATGACAGCTGGGCTTCCAAGATTTCCTTCCATTTTAGGTAAGGTATTAGGTATGTAACCAAAAAGGTCAGTAGTGTAGTTCTTTTTTTGGTGATACTATAAATACAAATGGATATAGATTTATAATGTAACTTAGGCATGATTTGCACAATAAAATGTATTTTACAGCATCAAGTGCAAAATTTAAGACACTAGGCAGGTAAAGGCTGTAAGATACGCCAAACTGACTCATTCTATTTTTGACCGCATGACATCATTCGTCATCTTTCCCTTTTCATTCTGTGTCTTAGTCCTGTTTTATTTATCTCTTTCTCCGTCCCTTTATTTACAGATGAAACGATTTCCCTGTGTCTTTCAACCTTGCTCCTTCTCCTCATGTCTCTCCTCCCTGTTTTTTTATCAGTCACTTGCTTCCCCTCCATCTCTGACCCTATTCTTCCCCTGCCAACCTCCCCCTCTTTCCATTGTTGCCTTGGACTCCCTACTGAGAGTAGTGTAAGCCAAACGCAGCAGCTATAGAAATATCCCATATTTCTAAATATCCATAACTCCGAACCATCCATGTTAAGCTCTTTATCGCCTGAGGATTAGGGGGCTGGATTAACCCTTGACTATCTATTCTGCATTTTAAACTAACAGTTAATCCTGCCTGCTATCTGTGTGTGCCCTTTCACGCCCATATCTCTCATTGTGCCACTGCATTGTGGACATGTATTTACTTGTGTGCATGCAAAAAATAGACAATCACAAAGAAAATAAAAGATGTGAAAGAGCAGATGATCAAAATACCAAGAAGAAAAAAAATAGAGAGCAGAAAAGACCTCCAAAATTCTGTGGGAACTCCATAACTTTCATTGACCAGAGAATGTGAGACTTACTGTAATCTGCCTTTGACCTCACATTTCTCACACACAAACACACACACATACTGCTGGAAGAAAATGACAGTAGCCTCATGTCAGCTGTCCACAAGAATACGATCAGGAGCTTTGAATATATGAATCAAAAGTGATCAATGTTAAGAAGATAACCAGAAACAGTGTGTGTTAATAGTATACATGCATAAATGTGTGAGAGTGGCAAAATGTAAAATGTTTCCTCGAACTTAAAGTATCTTTAGTCCAGTGATATTGCTGTATTCATCCTTCTTTTTGAAACTGTTTGAATATTTTATCACTCTGTTCCCCTAAGCTCTCCTATCAGCAGATATTAAAAGTTGCAATCTTTATTGCTTAACTAAGAGTAGGATGTCAATTAAGTTCAAAGCATTTACATAAATTAACCCTTCCATTTTTATTAAATGGTAGGTTGTTGTGAATAAGTGATAGTACTCACCTGTGTAGCTTTGCTGTATGCACAGCAATTTGCAACTACTTTATATAACAAATTTTGTGGATATAAAAGGTTGCTCAAATCCTGTCCACATATACTATGTAAAATATTACAGGACAACATAGGAGACATATTTCTTTAAAAAAAAACAAAACAAACAATGATAACTTTCAACTGAATTTTCATGTTTAGCTGAAATTTAAGAAATATTTAACCCAAACATTTACAAATTGGTAAAAAGAAAAAAAAAACGAAAAGAAAAGAAAAGTAATTATAGTTTTTAATGAATATTTGTTTCATACAAATATTTTAAAGATAATTTGTTTTCAGGAAGAAGAAAAAAACACTTAAAATACCAGTGTGCAGGTTGGTTACATTGCTATACCAGTCTCTCTCCACTGCTCTGCTGTTTGTCTATCAGCAAATCTCAACCTGCTACATGATGCACATTTCCTTATTTGGACATCACTTCTGGAGTTGGGGGTGTTCCTCAGAGATAAAGCTGAGCAACTGAGACACGCAAAGTGCTCCCAAGGGACTCGATAACCTGTTGTTCCCATTCTCCTTTCCACAAAGTTAGGTTGTAAAAATAATAATAATAATAAAAATAACAATAAACAAAACAACAATCATAACAATAACAGCAGCAGCAATAGCCGGGGAAGGACACCAACATGACCACAAAACATGACAAACATGAATGCATACAGATGGAGAGGGGGAGGTGGACAGAGGAGCTCAGTGCATCATGGGAAGTCCCCCGGCAGTCTAGACCTATAGCAGTCCAAGGCGAACTTGGTCGTCCCTAACTATAAACTTTATCAAAAAGGAAAGTTTTAAGCCTACTCTTAAACATAGATAGGGTGTCTGCCCCTCGGACTGAATCTGGAAGATGGTCCCACAGGAGAGGAGCCTGATAGCTGAAGGCTCTGCCTCCCATTCTACTTTTTAAGACTATAGCAACCACAAGTAAGCCTGCATTCTGGGAGTGCAATGTTCTAGTGGGGTAATATGAGTTCTTTTAGATATGCAGATGCCTGACCATTAAAGGTTTTGTAAGTTTGGAGAGGGATTTTAAATTCTATTCTAGATTTTACAGGAAGCCAATACAGTGAAGCTAAAATGGGTGAAATATCTTTTTCTAGGTTTTGTTAGTACACATGAAGCTGCATTCTGGACCAGCTGGAGAGTCTTTAGAGACTTGTTAGGGCAGCCTGATAATAAGGAATTGCAATAATCAAGGCTAGAAGTAACAAATGCATGGACTATTTTTAAGTATCTTTTTGGGACAGGATGTGTCTGACTTTTGCAATACAAGAGTGAGTGAGCTAAAACAGTGTTATATCAGCCTTCCCTAAAATAACAGAGGTGACTGGGAGCTGCAGGTCCTACAGATTTACAAAAAAAAAACAAAACATAATTGATCAGGAAATTACACTAAACAGCTTGTACAGCACAACTATCTGCTCTGAAACTAAACAGCTGCTGGGAGCAGTCCAAGATAGCCTTTTATGTCTTGTTCAGGTCCTCACTAACACCAAGATAGTGAATCACATCATTCTTAGATCTTTGTGGTGGCTCCCTGTGTGCCAAAGAATTGACTTTAAAAGACTACTGTTGGTTTATGGAGCACTGAATGGTTTAGGGCCAAAATGCATTTCTGATCTGCTGCTATATGTTATGAACCATCCAGACCTCTCAGATCATCTGGGACAAGTCTGCTTACCATCCCCAGAGTCAAAACAAAACATGAAGAAGCAGCGTTTGGTTTTTATGCTCCACATATCTGGAGCAACTTTTTTGTTTTCTTCTGCCTTTTATTTAATTCCAATTTGAGACTATTCATTCATATATTGCACTTCCCTTGATTTTTTATTCTCCTTGTTTACAGGTTTTATTCGGTTTCAGATTATTTTTGTCTTATTTTTTATTCAATTCTTTTAAAATCGTATTTATATGTTTCATTTCATATAATCTTGTGTGTCTTTTATATCATGTCTTTTATGTCTGATATAAAGCACTCCCATTTTATGAAACTGCTTCTTCATTGGATTTTGATAATAACAATAACGCATGATATGGCAAACCAGATTTTGCTGTTTTAGTCAAGAGGTAGAGATACCTAAAGTGATTATTGTGGTCATATTTATGAATTCATGGCTATAGCAAGAGCCAAAACCTGCTCTTCCAGTTCAAAAAACCCTCTGCAAATTCTGCTTTTTAAAGTTTTATGCATTGCCATGTAAACAAGGCAAGAGGTGTGTATATAAATAAGCAAAAAAAGCCAGAAGAAAAAAAAACACATCTTTGAAAAAAACTATCAATAATTAATCATCTCCATTGCTTTTTCCCCGGGAACCTTCCTGTATTTTGACTCCTAAATGGTTTCTTCCAAAGATTGGGGAGATGAAAGTTTGGAAAGTAAGTGTAAGAAAAACTGCAGCTATGCAAGATTTTAATTTTGCTCTTAGTACTTCCTTCAAAGTGAGAAGTGACCCTTTAATGCAGAGGGGTGAAAGCAATGTCCTTTCATTTATTTGCTTTTCACAGAATGCCAGAGTTTAATTGGTTATGCAATTATCAAGACTTTTCTCAGGGGAAAAAGGCACATTTCTTGGTTGTGGTGCTTTTATCTTGAGTGCATGGCATCAAACATGATAACAGACTTGTTTGTGTCCAAAAAAAAAATCTTCAATGTAATTAAAATGATACAACCAAACCTGTGAATTGAGAACAAGCTTGGAGCTTACAGAGCCTTCAAACTGGGTCATGGTTACTCCGTGTACAAGAAGAGCCTGTACAGCAGCTTTGTCGACTAAAAATTACATATGTAATTAGTGATCTATGTTCAAGGTATTTGGTCATTTGCACACATTTTTTGTGTTTCTGTTTTAGAAGTGTCTATAATGTAAGATGGGTGATGGTGAGAAAATCATGTGGAGAATTTTCACTGCCTTGAACACTTTGAGAAAGCAGCACAGGCTCTGAGATGACAGTGAGACGAGCATATGCGGGGTCCTTGCTGCCAGGCTTAATGCCTATGTCAGCAGCCCAGGGCTGATGAGAGGTGCTCTCACAGACCTGATTTCTCACTGGAGATACAGAGTACTATCACCTTGTCTGCTGCCGGCACATCCATCAAACACTGAAATGTCAGAGATGAATGCAAATAGAAGAAGAGGAAGTTTCACCAAGCTACTTCAGGAGCAACCCTGTCTCCTAGAAACACATAATGCCAACTAAATGATATTTTTGTCAGCATAATGAGTTCAAACTCATACCTGCAAAACACTTTTTGACACTGTATTTCATTTGTTTTCTGTACAATATCCACTCTTGCTATAGAATATCTGTTCATACCTGCTTTTAAGTTTGTCTATGGTTAATTTACCTACAGCCAGGGGCAGCACATGGCACTGGTGACATAAGCGGTTGACACATCGAAATATAAAGTTAATTATTATAAGAGTCTGGCTGTTATGTTAAAAAATTTATTGCTGTTTAGGGTTTGGGCGAGAGCGGTGCGCAGCACTTGGTTCAGATTAGAGAAAGATTATGGTCTTTATTGAAAAAATGGTTTGAATCTCTTTCTTTAACCTTGACCTCATTGTCTGAACCTAACCCAGCCTTCAAAGACCTGTACTTTGTTGGCCCACCACCCACTGCAAACCACCTCCATACAACTTCTGCACAATAACATAGCACTTTCTTGACTGGAAAAATGTTACAGGCGGCAATTACATTTCCTCTAATGTGTATTTGGGAAAACCAGTAGTTTAAAATGTAATTCCTTGGCAATGCTGTCAGAAGCCACAGTGAGTAAAGAGGTCAGATGCTTAATATCAGTAAATTCTGCAGCAGCTTAAGGATATCTATGAAAGACTAATTAAACTAAATAGCATCAACAACACCACATGATGGATCAAATGATGCATTGTTGAGAGCATGATAACGTAACATCTGCCTGTAGGATCGTATATGCAAAGTATTTCCCTACTGGACATTTTATATTGTAAGAATTGAAAGTCCTCCATGTTGCTTATTACTGAGAGCCTGACAACAGGGTTTCAAAGGAATACAAAGGTAGTGCGGGAAAGTGGTGCTAAAAATATTCCCAGCTCTTTGATGATCTAGGATTAGTAGCTGCATTCACTGATGGAGTCACCGTAGTCCTTGCAGGCTACATTGCATTATGTTCCTCAGTTGACAGTGAGTGAGGATCAAAAATGATACTGTGGTTGCTTGGCTGTTTCACATAAACTGACCAAATGTGGAAACCCATGGCCTCAAGGTAAAGTAGGATGAAACTCATTCCTGAGCCTATTCATTAGCAATGTTTGCCTACTAACGAATTGGATGTTTCTCTCTCTCTCTACAAGTTAAAAATATTACTTTAATATTAATTATTCTCTTTAAATGTATATACTCTTCTAATCATAATAAATATTTTTTTAAAAAAGCATTTTTATATTTTTTTGATAGATTAAAAAAATAAATTCTGAACCTCTGTAGCTGAAACATATAACAATTCTGAAATTATCAACAGTATTAATATGTCTTATGGAGAAACAAAATTGAATATTATTATATGCAAAAATTACTCATTAATGGTTACCTTTAAATACATTTTTTAAAAATAATGCAACTACATACACATCACGTTTTAAAATCTTGCAGCTTCTGCTTTGCTGTAGAGATGAACAGTATCCAGCAGTAATGCTCTTTTTGTCTAACAAACAAGCAAAGTGCAGTCAGCTACTACTGGTAAGGATTTAAAAGCCTTCCATGGCACCATGTAATTACTCTGAATATTATATGTCATCCTAGCTCCCGCATTAAAAGCATGTCAGGAATCACCCTGCACAGTTATAAAACTATTAACGCTCATTTGAATGTCTCTTCATCCCTTCTTCCAACCCTCTTTCACTGTTAGAAACCTCCCCCATCCCTTAATCCTTTCTTATCTCTCTTTAGTTCATCACTCCTTGCACGGTCTCCTCTCGTACGTTTGGCTGTTGGGCAAAATGGTGCTAATGGGAAATCCATGCTACCAGTCAGTTTTGTCTGTTTTCATCCTGTTTGTAACAGTACAGGATATTATCAGCATCCACAACACTCTCAAGCTCTAGCCACTGGAAATGTATTATACTTCTCTCAGCAGTCAGCTTTTTGCTTGAATTTGCATGTGTTTTCTTGGTTTTCCTCTGTTGTTGTGGATGATGGCTATAAAGCGATGAGGATTTTGCTACTGTTGAACAACTATTCATCATTAATTTATTGCAAGAGCTAGCCCTCCATACAGACCTTTTCTTAAGTGTGAGCGATGTGTGATTGCATTCATAAGCCAAAAAAAAGTCTCCAAGCATCTTGGTTTGCGTTCGTGTTGTGCAGTCCACTGAATATACACAGTTGTGTTTCTCCCACTGGCCCAACGTGCATGTTCATGGATTAAAAATTCATCATACAAAGAGTAATAATTGAACTTGTTTTCAGTTCAAGGTGTCCTGTCAACAGTTTTACAGACATCTCTTTTATAATGGGGGATTATGAGGAAAATGCCTTTTGGTCTCACAGTATTTTTTTCCCACTGCAGTACCACTAATGGCCACTGGGAAAAATTAGCAGCAGGGCTGAGTGGCAGTGCCATATCCAGGTCTCTTAATACATCCATGACCTGCAGGCAGACAGCAATTAAAATTGGGGTTCTACACATGCATACTATAAAACAGGATGACCTCACAATAGCAATAGGAAGAGCTTCTTTGTTTGTTGTATCTGGCTGTGTGGGAGAAAAATTATCTGCTGCCCCTATTCAGTACATAGACTGAATACAGTGCACAAAACAAGCCAGTCCAGTTTACTTTTCTCGCACATGCACAGTGTGTGCACTTGTAGTCACATCGGATTTACAGTTGGACATTTAACTTGAAGCACAGCTGTGCTTAAGTATATCCTCACAGAGCTGCTAGCATGGCTGTAGTTATACTTTACCTGGCTCAAGTACAAGGTCAAGTACTTGAGCCAGGTGTGGAAATTTCCCACAGGAAATTGGAAACCCAGGTGAACCATGATTTAATTTATTGCATCTAAGAACATTAGATTCTGCTGTTTTCCAATATGAGCAATTACATGAGGACACATTTCTAAGTAGATAACCATCAAAAGTGGTTTTACCCTCTAATGTATAGCTGTATGAATGTCTAGACATGACTAATGCTCCAGGTTGACATTCTGGGTACTGATTTTCTGTAATAAAGCCAGATCTATTCAAAAGAAATGTACCACCACATATATCTAGTGTTACCTTGATCTGAAACTCTATTTCCCAATGCCCTGGCAACGATCATTGCTCCCTACAGCTGTGTGACTTCATTCGTACTAATTACAATATGCAAGAATAACAGTTTTAATTATACAGCTCTATGCTGTCTTGAAGATAATTGTCATGTATTCTTATTGTAACTACCTCTGATAATCACTGCAGAGTCCTCCTGCTGCTGACAACAGTGCAACAAAGATATTGAGAGGCAGTGCTTGAATACAATATGTCATGAAATAGAGCTGAGGTCCTAACAACATGACATAATGAATGGTACTCCTTCATATGGTTCCTCCAACCAATCAGGCTCATTAAAAACCTGTTGGAAGCATCCTCTGCATTTTTAATGTAGAGCGAGAATTCAGGATTCTGCCAGATGTTTTATTCATTGTGCTTAAATATAAATGACATGTGATGAATGTTGAATGTGTTTTTAGACGTATTTGTCCATATCCCTGTTGATTATGCAAGAGTAGTGTGTGCCTTTTGCTACATTTGATTCAGATGAGCGTATCTGAGTATGTGTGTGAATCTGTGTTTGTGCAGGTGGGAGAGAGGATCTGAGATAAGATGGCATAGATAGCATGTAAGTAAGAAATGTATGGAGAGGGTAATATACTATGTATGTCAGTGCCTGTATGTGTGCATCTGTGTCAGATTTCACTTTGAGTTGGCTTCCTTTCAAATTCTGAACTACTCCACTGGTATTTTCACTATTCCCAGTACTGCTAGTCTTCATTGTTTTGTAGACAGGATTTTTCTTAGAATTTCTTTTTATATGAAATGGGAGTGTTACATAGTTACTTCTCTGCTTTATTATTATTAGCTTGCCATTTTCCAAGTAGTTAGATAGATGAAAACACCAAAAGAAGATTATTTGTCAGCTGCTCTAAGTGTGATTCTGAATAACATCTGTAATGTTAGCAATCAGGGGCAGACTGACAATCCATAGCAGCTGTTCCCCAACTGGACCAATCAATGTTGGACTAGTGGTGGGTCTACCCAGCCCAGTATGCTTGGGCTTGTGTCCATATTGGACCATTCCACACCTCACAAATCATGTCCAATACCACTTTTTAGTTCCAATGGAGAAAGCAGTGGGCCTTCTTATAGCAATGCAGAAAGCAATGGAGTAAAGGTGAAGAGGTTGGGTGGTAGATAACATGCAGCACACCTGGCTTTAATGCAGGGGTTTCCTGCAATTTATGTTTGTTGTTTCATTAACAGTAAATGCAATCCTTCCCTATATTTAACCAAGTGTTTTAGTTGCCTAACCTAAACATAGTTGATCTGCCATGAGCATCAGTCTTTGTTGGCATAGGACATAGAAAAGCATTGCCATTTAATGTAATGCAGGGTTTTGCAGAATTAACCAATATCAATGTTCCTGTGTGATTGGGTTGGACTACTAATAGTAATATAAAAAAAGGAAAAAAAAATGCCCCATGCTCCTATTTTTCTGAAAGAAAAAAAAACATTTGGGGAGCCTCCCTAGTGGATGTTTGTGTGTGTTTGTTTAGGAATGTGAGAGTGGATCAGAAAAGATATGAATGGAAGAAATGGAACTACAGTATGATTCAGCATGTTGTTTGTTTGTGTATGTGTACAGTTGGAGACCTGTTCAGCCCCAGGCTTCAGTGACATTATTTTTCTCCAGTGATCCATCAGATGCTCAGGCCAAATAACTGCAGTCACACTCTGTCAATGCCATCGCAGTAGCTTTATTATAGCCACAGAATATCAGCAAGCACATAAAAAACACACATCCACAGACATATATCAAGGACTCAGAGTTGTTAACTCAAGCATGGCAATGTCAAACCCCAGCTCAGCCTCTAAACAACCCAAGCTTATGAGCAGCACAGCCTAAGTAATTACCAACAGGCATTCGCAAGCCCAGGAGCTTTGCTTGAAACCTTGTATATGTTTAGCCAGTAGCAGCCGTTCTAGTCATAGCTATGCACACAATTGCTATTAGCAAAGGCGCATGCATAGTTGTACCTGTGAGACCATTGACAAACAATGGAATCTTAACACTGGCTCTTAAGAGACCAGAAAACACTAGATCAATACTACATAGCTTAACACATGTATCTACCAGTATTACTAGGCACAGAGGAATCCCCACTACTCAAATGACAGCCTGATTTATGCAGATATTAGTTCACTTGAGTGCTTTTCATGTCAAACCCTTGGGCAAATTCTCATGCCACAATAATATAACACACATTAAAAGTAATTTCAGCCAGGAGCACGAAGTAATGATTTGGGCATTAATCTATTTGCCACCAGGGAGCTACAAGCAGTGAATGTAGAATGTGAAAAGTAACCTTAGTTTCAAATCAGTGGCACCTCAATGTATTGTAGGGTTTTAATTACAATTATTTTTTCTTTCATATAATGTGCTCTTCAACATCTTTTGCATATTTTATTTTTTGCTTAGCTGTCATACTTGTCATACAGATAATTACATCATTACAAACACAAACACAAACAGCTGCTCCAGTGCAATTCTTTTAAAATAGAATTTCAACATTAACATATAAATAGGCCTTTGTGCAAAGCATAGTGAGACACTCATACTGTATCATTTTACATTACAGTAACACTTAAACAAGTTTTGCAGGCTCACAATGAGTCATTTGAGTTCACCCCTGAAATACTTTTACTATTTTTGATCCTTTGACCATCCAAGTTGAGACACAAACAAAAACAATGACAAGAAGACAATGCATTTGTATTTTCTGAATTTAGAACATAGGCTCTGATCTGCTTTCTCTATACTATCATCAAGCTGCCAGTGTTAAAAATAGAAATGTTGTCAACAGTCTGTGACTTTCTTCTTTTACAGTTTTAAGTTTTTTTGGCCATCACTGCTGTCATTACGCATTCACTGGAACACAATTCACCTCTGACTCCACAACATTGCACTGCTTGACAATGGCACTGACAGCCATTATATGACAATTTAGGTATACATAAACACCCACAAAATTAACATTTCAGCAAATGAAGAACCAGCTGTCATTTCAGAAAAAGTACTATGTTACACAGTAATATATGTGTAATTATGCTTTCAAATCACTCTTTACACACATTTTGAGCTATAAGTCTACTCTCTGTCGTTCAGCTGGTTTTAACAAAATTGGCAATATATTCAAAAAGAGAGAGTGATGTACTTTTGACTTGCTTCACTGAAAGTGTTTTTTGCAAATTTTTGCATGTTTGAACGGTGATTTGTATTCAAATATGTTCCAAATATTTTTATTACTTTTTCTGAGTGTACTTAACTTTTATGATTTAGCCTTTATTGGATTTTCTTTTAACTTTTTTCATCATTTTCTTTCATGCATTTTTTATATTTGCAATAAAGCAAACTAATACACTCACAACAGACCAGTATACTGCCACATCATCTTTTTTATTAACTCATTTGTCAGGGAGAATGCAAAAAAATGTAACAGGTTACAATAAGGGTTAGGGTTAGGGTAAGGGTTAGGGTTATACAGATGTGTTGCATTGGATTTCCAGCCAAGGCTAATTTGTGACCCTTGTCCCTGGTTAGGCTTTTCTACTTAAAAAGGATACATTAGTTAAATTGAGCACATAATATATAGTGACATTATCATACATAAGACAATATTTACATCACATTACAATCATTTTACATGTGTTGCGTAAGTGTATGTGTGCATGTGTGTATGTTCCCTAATTCATGGCAATATGTCTATATGTGCATAATGTTTATAGGTATGTGTTTGTGTGCATGCATGCACATAGTCTTTGAGTATGTATGTATGTTTGTTTATGTGTGTCTGTTCCTCTGTCTGTGTGTACATATCCATGTGCATGTATGTGTACACAAGTGCATGATCAGTGAGCAATGATTGCAGGTTTAGTTTTGTTTCAGCTCATTTGGTCCCATGTTCTCTATCTGATCCAATAAATTCCACACAAGTTATTGTTCTTTAGAACCTCCAGCTACAGTAAGGGCTACAGTTGATCAATCACATCATCCTAGCGTGTTCAGGTTTGTGCGTGCCCCTATTTGTGTGTTTGTGTGTGCTTGTTTGAGTTTATATGCAGTGTGTCTGTGGGTCAGCATGTTTTCATGTATATGGATGTGTGAGATATTAACAGTTTATTGCATATTGCCCCAGCATACAAATTGGGACCCAAATCCCTGCAGAATCATTGAGTCTGATAATGGATGTGTGATGTTGTGCATGCAAAAAATGACTCAGGACTGTTGATTTCAGTTCTCTAAGCTTCTTGAGTCATTTTATGCTGCCATGAAATACAAATTAATGCAACAAAACAAGGATCCGTAGAGCTACAATATATTGAGACTGTGCTGAAAGATTCATTTTATGATATCCTAAGAATTGAAAGGTTTAATGTCTTTGTAGCTAGTGTGGGTATTGTGTGTGGATGTATAATTTTATTTTGTACAGCAGATTTATTGTGTCTTTCCCAATGGTGTGTGTGGGTGTGTATGTGTGTGCTCTCAATCACAGTTACATATTGTACCTGCTTGGCAGCTTGGCTGAGTCGCTGCTGCCGTAACAGGCTGTGTCCACAGTAACACAGATAACTTTGAAAATGCATATCTTTCATTTTGTCTTGGGCTTCATCCATCTACTGGATTTTTTCCAACTTGCTCAATAAAGAGATCACTGAAATTTGGCAGTCTTTCTTTTTCTTTTTCAAAGTCTGCAGTAGCCAATCAAATATGTGCTAGCTCTGGTAGATTACTTTACGCCATTAACAGTATATTTCTACTGTTTACCTCATGATCATCATGACAAAAGCTAAAATAATTGTTTTCCAGAGTTGTAAAATCCTGTCTCAGTATTAGTCAATGTGTTGGTTTTTCAAGCCAGTAAGTCTCTGATAAGTAAAAAGCTGGCATGAATATGTGAGTGATAAACACACAGAGTAATAAACCACAGCTCATTATGATAAATTACCTTACCAGGTAGCTATTGTACTGTACATTTATCCTTATCAAATGGTCATGAGGTATAGCCTTATAATGTATTATGGTAAATTGTATGTAATGTTAGGAGGGATGTTTCCCTCTGAAGTAAAACATACATTTGATTTATTCCCTGTAAGATTTAAAACCAGCCTACTGTTCTTCTCATAATGCTTTTTGTGACTTTGAGTCAGTTGGTTTATTCATATTTTGGTATTTCTAATTTGATCAATTAAATCAATTTTTGTGAAATGAATGTGCGTCACCTATTCTTTTTAAATTTGTGAATTATGGTTGGTAATCTGTAGATGAGGCTGATTTTTCCACTGCATTAGGTATCTGTCTAGCTGTGTAATATGGCACACAAGTATTGATGTGAACAATGTAATAATGTAGTCTGAATGGGATTATTAAAATCTATCTCTGGCTTGTGTCAGACATGCATTATTGGGCATTCACAGTAAAACTAATTGTGAGATTGGTAAAAGGCACTACTTCACTTGAGAAGACACACATATAGTAAGTAATTCCAGTGTAATCATAAAGTAATGCATTCCTTGTAACAATTCAGCATGATTATATATCATTATCATCAATTATTATCATCAATATCTTCATATTATTTGGCTATTATATCAGGCAAGTATTTTTTGGCTCCAAAAGTAACCAAATATAGCCACCCAAAGTTTCAGTTTAATAACATTTCTAATACTGACTTTGTTATATATCCCTCTGCATTTGCATCTTTGTCCTAATCTGTTGCATCGTGACTAACCTTTACCTCACTCCCCCTGTCTAGAGTATTGACCTTCCCAGAAGGCTGTGCACCATCAACCCACTGCCAGGTCTGTCATGCTCCACTTGGAGCTCATCACGCTATGGACCCCAGCTGACAGGCTGCCGTGGCTGCAGACCTTGTTGTTTTCTTAGTGGGACATGAAAGTGTTCACAAAATGTTTTCTGCCAGAGTATCAAAAAAAGAACTCAAACAGCTTCTTCAATTTTTCTGTCACTTTTTCCATTCGAATCTTTTATATATGCTTTTCCACTCTGAAAACACTGCAAAGCATAGAAAGGATTGACAAAAATTAGCAAATCAAAGTAGTGCTCCATCTCACACAGACTCCGCCCTCATCTGAACTGAGTAATACTCTCCTCCAATCACTTTCACACACATCACATTCACTCACTGAAATTTACATAAATGTAGTATGACATGCCAGCCTGAATATGCATAGCACCCACAGTATGCCATCCTTTTCTCTTCAGTGATGGCAAGTTTGCCAACTGATCAGCTTTCTCCAGGAATGGAGTCACCACCTAAAGTCGCTTGCTTCTGCCCATCATGTCCCAGCCTTATCGCCACATGTTGGCATACTATGTTGAACGCACGGCCCCCATCAGATGCACAGAACAGCTGGTCGTGTGCTACAGGGATGGTGTGGCTGGATAAGCCCACCAATGGCTAGGTTTCATTGTGAGTGCATCTCCTAAGCCTATAGGTAGGTGGGAAAAGATCCTCCCACTGAGGTCCACACACATTCTACATGCAGTTTGGCAGTGTCGCTGGCCTTGTTTAGAGGGTTGGGTGTTGAGGACATATGCCTGACAGTGTCATGATCTATGCCTTGTCTGTTTATGCAGTTCTTTCTTCTGGACATGTTGGGCTCTCTTCATGGTCTGTGATCGCTGGAGTGACTCCAGACTGGTGAAAAGGTCAGTGTGTCAGCTGGGTTTCACCTGCCTCCCCCCTGGGCATGATACACCTGAATTTTTCCACTGCTCGTTGATGTCCTGAGAAATGAGGAGGGCAGCAGGTCCGTTGCTTGTCAGTGGACCCCTGAGAGGTTAGGCCGTGGCTTTACCCAGTTTAGTTACATGCTACCTGGGTTGGCTGGGCCCCCCTACTTCTCTGCTGAGACAGCCTAAGTTATAAGAAGTAGGTAGGCTGCAGCGAAAAAAATTAAGCCGGTAAGGATCAGTGAGGGGCCTGTGTGAGATGGAATGAAGGTTATAATATTGTAACCGTAGTTCTATTAGCACAGGCATAGCCCTCCACCTAGGGGCCCTGCCACTCTTACGAAACTTGCTGAAGAGGTTGTGGGATGACAGACAGTGGTGACGTTGCCTTATATACTATGGACTCCACACATATTCAGGTATTCATCCTCATTGGCCAGCTACATTTATGCAAATTTCAGTGGGTGAATACAAGCAGGTGATTGGAGGAGAGTATTATCCATAGAGTCCAGTGGAGGGCTCCACCTGTGCTAATAGAACTAGGATTACAATATTGTAACCGTTGTTACATTCATAGGTAGAGGTTTATATTATGTTTTACAGTGAATGGCTTTTTTTCTTGGTAGAGTATAACATTTTTTGTTTGAGTTGCTCAACAAGAATAATCAAACACAATGGGAAATATGTGATTCATAAATTACTTCCTGAGGTTCAAAAAAATTACTTTTCTTATTTTCCAAAACAAATGAAGTGTATAGTCCTCTACATATGTTACCATATTAGTCTAAAACACAGTTGCTTTGGGTAAGGAGAGAAGAGCCCTTAAGGTCCAGTCAATCACTATCTTGAACTGTGGCTCCGGCCATTCTGGGCCCGTCTGACCCTTACCCCCAATTTAGGGTATAAATACATCCCACATCCCATTTACTGGTAGAGTCGATTGGCTGCACTCTCCAGACAAACTCCATGGTACTGTCTGTAAGATGCTGACTTCTTGTGAATAAAATCTTATCATATGCAAGAAAGAAGTGTCCTCGAAGCTTCATTTCTACATCCTACACCTGGCCTGAGAGACAACAAATTTGGCGTCACGGATCCGGCGAGACGGTGTCCTGGCTGAGCTTCCTTGTTTCGGTCCTGCCATATGACTGTCAAGAACAACGTAAGACTTTTTTAAATGAATTTTGCCTATGGTTGGTTCGATAGGGGATGCTCTGTTTGTCGCCTGGTCACTCTTGAAAAGAGCCTGTGTCCTGTGTGTGTAAGTTATATAGGTTGTGGATTTAGGGGTGTTGCTTCGTTCTAAATTTTGGATTTTTATTGCATTTTGTGAATGCAATAAGGGGGGAATAGAGAATAACTGTGTAAAAAGTGAAAGAAAAGTGTGGAATTGTCAAGTAGTAATAGTGGGCTGTGTACATCTTACAAAATTAAGACTGATCACCTTAAAAAATTGTGAGTGATGTTTTTAGTCACTATGAAAATTGACTTTTGATAATAATAATAATAAAGTAAATTGGTGTAAAAAGAAGAAACTTGTGTCCTAGGGCCCTAGAAAAATTGGGATATAAAATAAAGTGAAGGAAAATTGGGATATAAAATAAAGTAATGAGTATGAGATAAAAAGAGATAAGGAATAAAGAGGAAAAGCTGAAAGATTTGGACAAAGCCCTTAGGAAGGCATTTTAGATAAATGGCCGTAAACCTGAAATAACACAATAGGTGTTTTTTGGGTCAATTCTTAATGAAGAAGAATTGAAGGTGTTGAGAGCATTTTCAGTAGAAAGTACACTAACTGTTGACGAACTTTTAGGTAGCTTGTCGGTTAATGACTCACGCCTTAAGGTAGCATAAATTTTGAATAGGAAATAAGGAAATAAGAGATAAGGAAATAAGAGATAAAGAAATAAAAGGAAAAGCCGCAAGATTTGGATAAAGCCCTAAGGAAAGGCATTTTAGATAAATGGCCGTAAACCTGAAATAGCACAATAGGTGTTTTTTGGGTCAATTCTTAATGAAGAAGAATTGAAGGTGCTGAGGGCATTTTCAGTAGAAAGTACACTGATTGTTGACGAACTTTTGGGTAGCTTGTCGGTTAATGACTCACACCTTAAGGTAGCATAAATTTTGAAAAAGAGATAAAGAAGAAAAGAATATGAAGGGGCGGCTAGACAGGCCTGTCTTTTTGGTATGAATGAGTCGACTTAAGAATGCTGCTGCTGCGTTTCTTCTGCTGTGAAGTTTTCTTTAAGAGCTGGTCTCTGAAGAGTGCAGTGGATGTGAGTGTATGTTCCATGTATAGGTGTTATGTTACGCTTGTCTGTCTCTGTTTTGAGAAAATGCCATAGCTATGTTCTGTATAACACAAGGTGATTGTGTTAAAAAGTAATTTGGTGAGAAGTATAGTTAAATATAGGTTGAGATAGGAGATTTAGTAGAATATAAGATGAGTTTTAAACTCTTATAAGTATAAAAATATATGAGCCTCATATAAATAAGGGGACTTAATGATTATAATTTAAAATTTAAGGTTAAATATTCAATGAGTCTTTTTCAGGGATAAAATGATAAGTATATGAGTCTCCTATGAGAGAACGTTTTTAATTGATATGAGCCCTGGAAAAAGGACTTTTCTATTTAAAAGAGTGAAGGCAATGGATTTGGCTGTTGGAGAATGGCTGAGACTCTTTGTGCTGCTAATGTGTGAATGTTAATTTGAAGGGAAATTCACTCAACAGCTGCTAGAACTGAGGGGAAGCAGTTGTAAATTGGTGGAGCAAAGGGGGTACCCTAAATAGGCTGTCATAGGATTGCTCTTCCCAAGAAGGGAAAGTAGATAATTATAATAATAAATTAATAAATAAATTATAATAATTAGTAATTAGTGGACAATATATATATGAATTATACTGGTTTGTGCTTTGCATTATAATAAGGACTTAAGGAACTGATACTGATGGTGTGTGAGAGTTGGGAACTTGCAAAAATTAGGAATCAAGCAACGTTTGGGATCAGTATATCATCCCCAGAGTCAAGGAATTTGTGAAAAAATGAATGGAATTTTAAAAAATCGAATTTTGAAAATCTGTCAACATACAGGATTAAATTGGGTTGCAGCACTTCCGTTAGCATTAATGGTGTGCCGCTCAAGTGAAATACGTAGTCTGCACATGACACCTCATGAATTGATTACAGGAAGGCTAATGCCTACACATTGTCTACGTACAAGCGGAAAAGGTCCAAGTTTGTCCCTTTTGGAGGATGAAATGCGAGCCTATGTTACATATTTGGCCAACCTCCATAAAAGAATATTCACATATGTTTCTGACAGGCAAAAACAAGAAGAGGTACAGGAGAAACTTGATGAGCAAAAGAAGAGCACAGTGCAACCTGGAGACAAGGTGTTTGTGAGGGTGTTTAGAAGAAAGTGGTATAACGAACGCCATGAAGGACCATTTGAGGTTGTTCGCAGTACGGGAACTGCAGTGCAGGTTAAGGGGTCTCCAACGTGGTTTCATTTGTCTCATTGTGTTAAAGCACCAAGTGGGGAAGTGCAACATTCACAGGCTAAAGATGCTGAAGGCTCAGAGGAGCCTGGGGAAGATGTGGAAAATGTTGATATTCCTGTACACATTTCTGATGATATTAGAAATGACACAACAATTGGAGAACAGGGCAAAAGATTTGAGGACATTGACTTCCGATATGTCCCAGAGAAAACAGATCTTATTCCAGCAGAATGTAGAACACCAGAGGTTACAGGAAGCTGTGAACCCATTGAGAGAGATTCAGGTAGACGTAGTCCACGACCGGTTCGTAAGAGAACTAGACCAAGACGATACGAGGACTAAGATTGAAGTAGTTTTGGGGAAATCAGCTCAACTTCCCTGTCAATGTGGTAAATGGAGTGTTGGTACTAGAATTTCTCCCAAGTGGAAGAATAATCGGGGTGAAGATTTGGTGTTAGAAGGATCTGAGGTTGATAGGGTGCCTCTTGAGAAGAGAAAGTATTTTCTGAATAATGATTTAAGATGGCGTAAAGTTTGGAATGATTGTTCACTTGTCTTGCGTGATGTTACGTGGGAGGATCAAGGAGAATATTTATGTACCTTTTTAGATCCATATTTTAAATTTGTTCCATTTAGAAATCGTTGGATAGAAGGTCATGTAGTTTATAAGGTAATACTTGCAATAAAAGATTTGAGTGTAATGAATGCTGTGACTACTTTAGTTACAACAGAGGCAACTACCACACAAAAGGAGTTTACCACCAGAGCCCAGGAAACAACTAAGAGTAATGATAAACTGGTTCAAATCACTAACAGTGTTAGCCAATCAACGCAGGCCACTACATTAAAAGTGACCTCTGAAGAAGAAGGGGCTACAATAATGTTTGCCACAACTTTGCCAACTACAATTAGTACGGTTAGCCCAACTACGATTACACCATCGACTGTAACTCCAACTTTGATCTCAATTACTAGTTCCGGAGAGGTTATTAGTAAGCCTGTGACGACAACAACGGTAACTAGTAAAGCAGTAATAACATCTTTGATGCCAACTGAAATTGTAGGAATGATGCAGGAGCCAGATATGATAAACTTGCAAGAAGAAGAAACTGATGTGGACAAGACCAGTGAGAGTTTTGACATTAAAGAGCAGGAGGAAGATTTGGTTGAGTTAGCACAGATGATTAGCTCAGAAGGGATGGTAAATTTTGATCATGATCTTACATCAGGAGATAAGGTCAAACGTTATCGTGCATTAAAGAAAAGAGATACTGAGTGGAGAGCATATGGATTTGATCCATCTGTGCTACAAATTCCTGACATATGGGCAAGTAAGAATTTATGGTTTCAACAGCTGGCACATTCTGTAAAAGCAACAAATAAAGTGACAGGACCATGTATAGTGAAAGTTCCAGCACCAAGTACATGGCCATCAGTTTTGGAGACAGTTCCAGAACCATTGACGGTTCCATGCCAATCTAGTGCATTATCTTGGCTGATGTATCATCAGGAATCATTGAAAGATACGGTAATGGCTATATCAGTGAATTTGTTTAAACCGAGACTTGGTTGTGCATGGATAACAGAGAAGCCTTATATGAATGTATTGGATCAGCATGCCAATATAAGGACAGCAGTTCCAGATGCAATAGAAGTAAGTCCAGTGAAGGCCAAAGAATGTTTTTGTTCGAATGATACTCAGAATGAGATAGGGATATTTATGGGAATAGCAAAGTGCGAGGGATACATGATGGATTTTGGTAAGAAAATACCTGAAAGTGCGGATGGTTTGTATAAAGTGACATTTCAAGTACCAGATCGGAAGAAGGGTATAACTTTGATGGTTAAGCATCAAATGCTGCCTGGAAATGTGACTATAGGAAATTTTCAAGATATTTGGTGGGTTTGTGATAACAAGGCTTATATATTTTTGCCATATGGATGGACTGGATGTTGTTATATGGCAACATTAAAATTGCCATATGAGGTGTTGATGGTCCAAAGGGGGACACCACCTGATGGGAATCAAATTAAGGCTGTTCCAGGGAATAGGAAGAAACGAGAAATGGCACAATTTAATAATCTGGAGTCTTACCATTTTAGGGTAAGTCTAGCAGAGAAGTGGGGTTTAGGATTACTTCCATGGTATGGAGTGACTTTTTTGGCAGATCACATTGATAATATTACCTATACCTTACAGAGTTTTGCGAATGATACCATGACAGGATTTAATTTTCTGACAAATACTCATAAAAGTCATAGACTGACATTGCTTAAACATGATATGGCTCTCGATTATATTTTGGCAAAACAAGGAGGTCTATGTGTAGCGTTGAATTTAACTGGAGACGCTTGTTATACTTTAATTCCTGACACCACTGAGAATATGACTAGTGTTATTGAAGCATTGAGACGCATAAGAGATGCTTTTGGGCCATCGAAGAGCGGATGGTCTGCAAATGCTTGGTTGCAATCGAAGTTTGGAACAATGGGAGCAGCTATGGTTCATATCTTGATGGCAGCACTCTTGTCATTGTGTTTGATGTTCTGTTTCTGTACACTAATATTGACCTTTGCAAAGGCTATGATATTACGATGGGTTGGAATAGTTATGCCTGGAGAGAACACTCAGTTGCCAGTATTACATAGGGGTACTACAGAGGATGAGGAAATAGTGATGGGACCTAAAATAGTGGAAATATATCCATTTTGAATATCTGAACTAACTATGTTTTGAATATTTATTTGTTCTGATATGGTTATTCAGTAGTCTAAATCAGTAAGGAAGTTTACTTTGGGGGAATATAGGAAGTTATTTTAGTTTAGGAAGGAAGTTAACATCTAACATATTTGAAGAATGTTTATCTTATGCCTGATTGTTTTTGCAAAAGATACTGGTTCTTTCTTTTTTCTCCTCATAGAAGATAAGAGAAGGACTACAGAGACTTGAAAACCTGGACAATGTGAATGAATCCTGAACAAGGACACTGAGAAAACACCATGGACTTCTTGGGAAGCTGACACTGAAGAGGATTATCAGCTTGACATGTGTTTATGTTTTCACATATGTATCAATGTTGGTGATATTTTAGTTTGTTTTATTGTGTTATACTTTCTGATAATAGAAAAAAAAAAAAAAAAAAACGAGCCTTTTGATAATGGTAATCTTGATAAAACATAATGACTTGGAGTTTTCAATGATGTTTAAATCATTGAGAGTTTTTGTGTAAATTGTGGGGAACTGACATTGGGTAAATACATTGGGACCTCAGATGTTTTTTTCTTTTCTCGGTAGATTGATGTTAGGTAGGGAACGTCCACTGGGGGTTCGACGGGACGACTGGCCCCTGCTGGACAGTTTTGATTTTATTTTCTGTGGTTGCCATGTGTGTTTACTTAATTCAGGTCTCTAAGTTGAGAAGAATGCTCCCTGTCAAGGATTGGTGTTTTGCTGAGGTTATTTTGTCAATGGTATGTGTAAAATGGTACAGTTATTCTTTGATTGTACTGATAAAAGTATATGTATTGTCCTTTTGAGGTCTCAAGACTCTTTTAAGTCTCGAAAGGGGGAATATGAAGTGTATAGTCCTCTACATATGTTACCATATTAGTCTAAAACACAGTTGCTTTGGGTAAGGAGAGAAGAGCCCTTAAGGTCCAGTCAATCACTATCTTGAACTGTGGCTCCGGCCATTCTGGGCCCGTCTGACCCTTACCCCCAATTTAGGGTATAAATACATCCCACATCCCATTTACTGGTAGAGTCGATTGGCTGCACTCTCCAGACAAACTCCATGGTACTGTCTGTAAGATGCTGACTTCTTGTGAATAAAATCTTATCATATGCAAGAAAGAAGTGTCCTCGAAGCTTCATTTCTACATCCTACACCTGGCCTGGGAGACAACACAAACAAATTATTTTATGGACACAAAAATCATACAAAGAAGTTTAAAGAATACCGTAAATAGCATGGATATTACTTCAAGTTACTGAATTGACATTTTATGACTTTCTACTTGGCCAATTTGGCTGTGGGACCCTCAGCAGTAGTGTTTTACATTATTGTTGCAAAGATTACTCATCACTGCTGACTGTGATTATGATGACATACTTAAATTTTGGATGCCTGGAGGCAGATTAGATCAGTGTTTTTCAACCTTTTTTGAGGCACGGCGCATTTTTGACATTGAAAAAATGCCAGGGCTCACTGCCATCCCAAATGTTACAAAATAAAACATAGTAGCCTATCATAGCATGTAATATTATAAGGACTTATAGTTATACTCACTCAGTGTGAAACCTGGCCCTGTTCAGACGAAACCAAAGCTGATATCCTTGCAGGAATTGATGAAAGGCACACATGGGGCTCTTCCTGCTGCTCTCAGTCACTCTCTGTTTTTAGTTTTTATAGCAGTTAGACTTGAAAAGCCAAGCTCACATAGATATGTTGTGGAAAATGGGAGCAATGTTGAAATAGCTCTGCGTGCCATGATTGGAAACTCCTTGGCAGCAGTCTATCAAAAGCTGTCCAAAGTTAAATCATCATGGCTCAGTTTTAAACCACGGTCTTGTCTCACTTTAATTAGTTGCTCTTGCTCCCGCAAAGTCATGTCCTTTCCTAAAACTACTGCTGAACTCTATGGGTCCCTAAACCCAGGTAAATGATTTAGTAGGGGCTGAGGGAAAATAAAAGGATAACTTCTCAAGAGATTTCATATGTTTACCTATTATCTCACACATCACAGCGAGTGTCCTTGCCATTTTTAGGAGATGGGGAACACTTTGAGAGTGGCCCTTTCCAGATTTTGTTGCCAAAGGGGGACCTTGGAACGGAATCCATTTATTTTGTCCGTGCTTGTGAGCAGATTTTCATTTTGGCCTAGCATTTGTGTATTCAGTTCATTCAGATATTGAAAAATATCCGTGATGTATGCGAGTCTTGCACACCATTCATCACTTCCAAACAGCTTTGTGTCATTTAAAACGTTTTCAGTTCCTGCCACAACTCATACACATGGGCCAACACTTTTATGCAAAACAACCAGAACTCCATATGGAGCAATAAGGCCTTGTGCTCTGCTCCCATCTCCTCACATAAAGTTGTGAACAAGTGGCTTTTCAGGGGTATTGTTTTGACAAAGTACTCTGACATGACATTTCCTCCCCTTTTGTGTTTTGGGCAACACCTTGCAAAAAAGGTGGTGTCTCCATCCGCAAAGCACACATTGCTGATGTCCTTGATGATAAACTCATCAAGTTCCAATGCAAATTTCCCAATGGAACTTGGAAATAACACTTTCAATGTTTGCAGACATGGCATCAATGTGTCTGGTAATCATGTTATCTGAGAGAGGAACTGTGACAATTTTTTTAATGGCACCTGTTCACAATGGCATTGCAGGCCAGTAAAGTGAATGTCTGCCACAGCGTGTGGCATTGTTGATTAGGCTACTAGGTAGTTACATCCAAGAGCTCTCTAAGACACTTTTGTGGTCTTCAGAGCTCATCAGCTCTCATCAAAGCTGATCACACAAACAAACAAGATCTGTGTACTTGTTTTGGAGTGACAGGTGTTTTGTTTGAACATGGCGTTTAAGCTTGCTAGGGACCAAGACACTGTTGGATAGCTTTTTCCCACATACTGAACACAGTGGAGTGGGTACAGCAGGATCCCCGATGAAAGAAAATCCAAACGACAGATAAGTCTCCCTTTATTGCCTTGAGCTCACTATTAGTGGGGTGGTTCGTGGGCTCTTGATCTGGGTCTGGAAAAACTTTGGTCATGTTGGGTCAAGTCCAGGGTCTGTATTTTCCTCCATCTTTGTTGTTAGCATTGTCACTTGTTCTTGCAGTCTACCTGTATGTCTAATTCTATTGTCTGAAACCAACAAGGTCATTTTGTTACTAATCATGCTAATGCCTCCCACAGGCACAGAAGAGTAGTAGATGTTGACTTTGCCTACCACCAATAGTGCAACAATAGATGTTTAATGAGAGTTGTATGAAATTAATTCTTTGGTACAACTTAATTTTTATGGACCAATTAAGTGGAATTGGATAATTTCCAATGTCACACCTGGTGATCTCTCACAGCACACTAGTGAGCCATGGCACAGTGCTCGAAAAACATTGGGTTAGATGACAAAACGTCCCACGTTCACAAAGCACCTTTCACCCAGTTCTGGCCTGAGGCTGTATGTATATACGGTACGTATATATGTTCTAAAGGTTCCACCAGTGAAGAGACATTAAAATTTCAGGGTGGAATAACCTCTCAGAGTGCCCATATAAATATTTAATGTGCTCCATTTCTCCATGCGAGGCCTCCAGTGGGTGTCTGTGCACGTGTGTGTGCAGACTGTAATTACCTCGCTGCTGCAAAAACACCAATAGAGAAAGAGAGTGAAGGGGAGTGAGCAAAAGGCTGAAAGAGAGGGCAGAGTGAGGAAAAGAAAAAACTCAGACTACTCAGAAAACATGATTATGATAATTTACACTGTTGAAGGGGCATTGTAAAGGTTTCAACTCCTTTGCTCTGTAATTAGATGGAAGCACGTTTGCACAGTTGCATGTACCTACACCCACATGCACCCACTCACAAATTTAAGGCTCTCTTGCTGTCACCCTGTTTCATAAAACTTAGATGAAAAACTATGGATGAGTTTTGAAAGACACAGATTATCAGCAGTCAAAGTAAAGACAAAAAGAAGCAGTTAAAGCATGTGTTTGTGTTTGCATGTGCATTGACTCGGCTTTAGGGCACAATAAAACTAAGATCTCAGGAATGAGTTAGAAATGCCCAGCAGAGTGTATATGTCATTTTGGATGAATAACACACAAAATCTGAAATAGTCACATGGAAACACATGGTCACCACCTGAAAAGGATGATGGTGATGACTCAAATCATTGCCAGTAATGATCTTCCTCTGACTGAATCAATTATAGAAAATTGCAAGAGGGTAAAGACACCCAGTGCAGTCCAATGCACACCCCAGTTATGTATAATTAGCTTAAGGCAATATTTTAATAACATTTACATAGTTTGAAGTAAGAATGTTATTTCATATAATAACAAACTTATTTTCGTAATGTCATTATTTTAAAAAGGCACACTGGTTGCAATTCCTGGCTGTAAAATATTGTGATCAGTTGTAATCAGCATTGAACCCAAATGGAGCCAGCACAAAGAAAGTAGTTCTAGCATGTTTTATATACATAATCATAATATGCTACACATGGACACAAAAACAGCTGTCTTTGAACAAATTTTGTGGTGGTAATGTCAACGCAGGATAGTAATTAGGTCGATGAGTCAAAGATGGAGGATGTGGAATGCTTGATTCACACATTACATCACTGTGGGTTTTAATTTGCACAAGACTGCTAAACCTGAGCTATTTTTTTTTTACTGTGCATTCACAAGGAGGTGAAAGGTGACACAATCTTCACTTACACAGGCGCATGAATCTACAAAAATTGCTGACATGGACAGGTTTAAAACCATTGAGATGTTCTGATAATAATTACATTACCCCCCTTTTCTCCCTGTAAAATTGATAATGTCTGAATAACGCTTTGCACTCACAAAAAAAGTGGACACGGTTAATGATAGGCCCCTATGAGTGTACCTGCTTGGATCAATGAGCCAGTTTAAGGAGGAGGGATGGGACATCAAGATAAACAATAGGAAATGTAAGCTGGGATTTGCAGTGATGGAGGAGACATGAAAGGGACATGGAGGTTACCAATCTATTAAACGTTAACTCCTCTGTGTAATTTTGTACTCCTTCTTTCCCACTTATCTCCCTCACCCCTACACTACTCTCACTTATCTTAAGATAAGCATTTCTTGAGAGACAATTTACTGCTTGAGTGGTTCAGTATAAAAAGAGGGCAGAGAGCATGGAAGGATTATTATTATAAGGAATGTTGTCGTTTTTGCTACTGTTTGGGCAAGAATCCTGCAACAGAATTTCATGAAAAAAAAAACTTGCAAAAGTATAGATGGACTGCCTAAAACTGTGATTCAGTCACCACATTACTAAGTTGCTAATGCACACATGGAAGTCACCCCCAGGTTTGAGAGCTTAAAATGGCCCGAGGGTTGTATGGAGTTGGTTGGAGAGCTGCCAACAAGGCAAGTCAAGATTTATATACATTATATTTCAAATGGCGTGGGAATAGCACACTTTTTTTGCAGCCACCATATTCAAGCTATAGGATACTGGCAATGCTGTACTTTTGACTGGTGGACAGCACTAGATGCTTGTTGCCAGTGTTATATTACATATGACAGGAGGAGCTGAGAACAGGCTCATGGGACCCAAACTGTCACCAATATGACAGGTACAAGTCAGAATGGAATGATTATAAGGATGTAAGAGTGACATATGAGACCCATTTTTTCCACTTATAGTCACATGGAGATATACTTTGTAAAAATTAGCTGTAAGCAATCTGATAGTAAGCATGATGAAAGCATCCAATGATGAAACAGACTCATCTAAACTCAGCGCCACATTTATCTGAGTGTCAGGAATAAGCCAACACACTTGCCAACTCAGAACAATGAAATTCCAACCTAATATTTTCAAGGCTAAAACAATGCTGGGCAGAAAAAATGACATCATGAAGTCCTGAATAAATTTAACAACTGTATCTACAAACTATATTGGACTATATTGGTCAATTAATTATTTTACTCTCCAAGCAAGAAAACAAACTGTCCAACAGCTTTTATTTGCCATTATTGAGTAAGGTGATATTATATATCATATTATAAATGCAGTCTACAGTAATATTTGTAGATTTGTCCTGAGGTGTCTTTACCGCATGCATGCCGAACTGGCTACCACTTCACTCTAAGAGACATTTTAATTGGTTGCTCTTTGTTTTAAAATGCATTTTCTTTGACTATCCTTTTTACCTGAAACAGCTTTAGTTCCAGTTAGATCATCATAGTCACTCATACACACTCACAACAACCTTTTCTTTTATTGTGCCTAGAATCTTTAAAGACATTGGGAGGCATGCTTTTAAGTTTAAAGTACCATCAGACTGGAATAATTTGCTTGACTCACTCAGATCGATTACTTCTTTCCATGACTTCAGGACTTCTTCTACTTGTTCTTGTTTTTGATTGTATTTACCTACATTTAAGTTTATAAGTAGAGTCAGTACTCTGACATAATATTTGATCTATTCATTGATTTCATTTCTTGTTCATTCTTTGTACAGAAGACACATGTAACAGATGTAGCAGACAGACTTCAAGATAGTGTGAGAGCCCTTATGTTTATGTCCCTGTTGATGTTACTATGTTGATTGTTTTGTGTTGTTGTATTGTTTAATATATTATCATTATTATTAATAATGTATTTTGTTTTGTTTAAATGTTTTAAGTTTTATGTGTTGTGCCCTCTGGACCCCCCTTGAAAACGAGATGGTGCACCTCTAGGGGTTTATCCTCTAATTAAATTTTGAAATAAATAATCTTTGTCGTTGATGTGGCAATGCCATTATGCATATGAGCAGACACAGAGTGCACTTGTACACAGCAAACCTGCAAACACCAGCATACACACTGTATTATTAACCCACATGAAGCAAATGTTGGTAGTACTACTATGTCTGGTAGTAGTAGTCCATGTGTAAACACCGATGAAGGAATTGTAACATATTGTAGCTCTGCATACTGCAAGCACAATCAAACTGTCACAGTCACACATTATGTACAAGCTGCACTTAAGATGAGTGTTGGCCATGTGCTACTAGGTCAAGGAATTTGACATCATCAAATAGCTCTAAAGTCTTTCTTGTAGTTTGTAGTTTTACAGGACACATTCCGTGTCTACACTTGTCCACCCCAAGACACACAGCAGCACACACACAAACATGCACAAACAGCTCACTGTGGGGCAGAGGGATCAGTCATGGACTCCCCAGAGCATGTCTGTGTTGTAGCGAATGCATTGCGACAGGGAACCTGACTCACCACAGCACCCAAGGGAGCTTGGCATCAGCGGCGAGCCTATACAGCCAACCGCTCGCAGCACCAAACCTCCTTTCGGAAGGGAAACAGCACCCAACGCACAGTCATCCTGCAACTGTCAGCGTCAATTACAGTGACTTTTTCAAATCATCTTCATGCTTCAATTCATCTCTCTGAACTGGAACTGAATTGTCATCATCAGTTATGGTCTCAGGGGATTCAGTGAAAGTGCTCCACGATCAGACATGATACGATCAGACTTTGATGACAACGAATAAAAGTCTAAATATTAAGTTAATTTGTAATCTGTATCTTAATGTAAGTCCCTCTGTGGCCAGTTGTCAGTTTTTTATTACACAGGACAAGATTAAACATTAAACATTAGAGATGTTAAAATGTGTTACATTTAAACGGACTCAATTAAGACTAGTTTACAGTAGGTTACTGTTCTGTGGCACATAAAAGACAGAAACAGACAAACAAAAACAGGAACAATCACAGAAACAAAACAACAAAATATAAACAGAAGAGGAATTAGGTGGAGTGAGTAAGATGGTGTGTCCTTCCATCAGATAGTGTTTATATGCCTGTTTGAAGTGTTTAGTGTATGTGTGAAAAAATTATCTCTGACTGCAGTTGTTTTTGTAAGCCAGTACTAGAATAAGTGCATGTGAAATTCAGCTTGTGATGTCTTGTGTCGTGTCTTGGAAATAGAGCAGTAAGTGTTGCAGGGGAGTTATTATTTTGGATCTGAAAGTCAAATTTAATGGCTGGTATAGTTCTGAAAAGTCAGGGCATGAATGTGAAAGTATAGTCCAGTGGTGAGTCCAAGAGGGAAGATTGCAATGGCTCTTATAAGCTCTATTGTATAGTCTTGTTATTGGTTTAATAGTTTCCTTTGTGGTGAAGGGCTGACTTGGGAGACAATAGGATATTGTTGAGAGAATGATTGCATGTAGATATGTGTTTGAGACAGTAAAGGTGAGATGTGAGCAGTGTGTCAACTCAGGGGCTGCATCCTCAAAGGCTGCTTTTGAACACAAGGCTGTGCCAAGGCTGTCCCATTTCGAAGGCTCCTTCAAATGCAGCTGAGAGCTGTTCTTTTCCCGAAATTGGAGGATCCAACAGATGGATCCTTTGCAGCCTAACCCTATTCTAGAATGCGTTTCCTACCAATTGACAGTGATATGACAGAGATTTTGAGCCAGGTTGTAATTTTCACTCTAGGACTGTTAATATGTTACTTTATTAGGTTTTAGACCCAATATGTGGTCAGTTTATTCAAATAATGCTTATTTGGAAAGTTGCTCTATCTTAGCTCAACTGCTAGCAGTCTGATTCCTGAGATGATTAGCTGGTCAACATCCGTCATCATCCTGGGGAGAACATGATCCAATGAACTGATCTGTGCAGCTCTTGGGTAATTTATAGCTGGCTCCATTGTCGCCGTAGCATTTTGATGATATAATTCCTTGTGGAAGATAAATGGTCTCACAGATAAAGTCTAACAATTGTAGCTGCCACATCAATTTGTCTGAATGTGAAGTGATGTCTTTACTGGAAAGAACAACAGTTCTGCCTCTGGGGCTCTATATGGACAGATATCATCACATTTCAATAAATATAAATCTATTAAAATGTACAGATTAGTCTGTATTAAATTTTGTTTGCTACAAAGCAGTTTGAATTTTTATTATAGCTACATTTCAGAATGAATAACATAATTTACTGCATCTCTGGCAATGAGGTTATTTTTTAAAAGAAAAAAAAGTGTTAGTGGAGCTTTGAGTTGAAATTTTTTTTTTGAGGTTTTGTCACAGTACAGTCAGGTAGGTGTGTTGAAACTGAGCAGGTGCTGTTAGCAAGTACGCTACTGTTCCAATTGCAGAATGACCATACTGCATCCTCCCATCCTCAGAAGTCAAAACCACTTAAGAGAAAGAGCAAGGGAGAGACAGGATGAGCTTCTACAGCTCATGAAGGAAGATATGAGACAGGAGTGAAGAGCAGGGAGAGAATGGACAGGCTCTTCTCTCTACTAGAGAGATTAGTCGAAAAATAGAAAATATTATTTTTTAGTAATTTTTTTTAGTAATTGTTAAATACATTGTTTATTTCAATCTTTACAACTAATTACAAAATGGATGAAATACTTAAGAAGTGGAATAACAGGGTGTTTGCAGCTCCTTAAATTAAATTTTATACATATTAGGCCTTAGAAAATGTGTTTACATGTATTTTGGTTCAGCAAAGCAGGGAATCCCTAGTGATGCTGCTGGATTGGGATGAGCTGTCACAATAATGAAATTAAAATTTCTGGCGCCATTGTAGCTGTGTTCCGATTGTCAGCTACAGCTGTTAAGGTTGCTAGGTGACAGGAGTGGCACTTTGTGTTGCAAGGGTAAGGACGGGAACAGCTGGTGACGCAAATAGGAAATTTTCCATAAACCAGACCGTCTCATTTAACAATGCTTGGTTTGGCCTTTGCAGTCTATGAAGGACACACTTTTTTAGGCAGATGCAGCTCCTGAATTAAGACACAGCTATGGTCTGATCTTGTTATAAACATAATTTCTGATTGAACTTCTTCTTTAATTTATAAATGTAGTTTTGATAAGTGAGATGTGAATTAAGGGAATATTCCAAGATATTAATAGGTTTCTGTGATGATTAGTGTTTGATTTGCAAAATTAATGGGGTCAGACATAGATATAGATTTCTTAGGGGAATGAAAATACATACATTCTGTTTTGTTGACATTGATAGATTAAATTTCAACTAGTCATGTAAATAGTGAAGATCAGAAGAGCGTTTTGAGTTTATGACATCAGGATTTGAATCAGAAAGTTTAAAAAAAAAACAAGTGTCATCGGCATATAGTAGACAATTGGAATATTTACACATTTCAGGCATTGATACACAGAAGAAAGATTAAAGGACCTAAAATGCTGCCTTGTGGAACTCCCATTTTACAAATTGTAGGGGGAGATGTTACATGACCAATTTTAACCACTTGAGATCTGTTAAATAAATATGAGGAGAGCATCATTACAACAAAAGAGGAAAGTTGAAATGAGCTGAGTTTGTTCACTGTATCAAAGACTTTATGAAAATCAATAAAAATGGCTCCAGTGACATGACCTTTGTTGAGTGAAGTAGGTATTTGTTCAATAAATAATAATAATGCAGACATGGTTGATGGGGTAGAGCGGAAACCATAGTGAAAGTCACTGAGGACCTCATAGCTTTCAAGATGGTTGTTTAATTGGTTAGAGAGAAGTTTTTTCCAATAATTTTGATATTACTGGGAAAAACAATACTGGCCTGTAACTCAAAACGAGAGTTAGATCCTCAGATTTAAAAATGGGAGTAATTTGAACAGTTTTCCAGCCGAAGGGAACAATAGAAAGCCTAACACAAAGACTGATCAGATGGTGGAGGAAAGGCATGAAGCTGTCACCATCAATCTTAAAACAATGCATATTTAAACCATAAATATCATGGGCATGAGACATTTTCAAAGGGTTCAAAATATCAGACAGCTCATTCTGTGTAATCTCAGAGAAAGAGAACTAGATTGATGTATCACAGTCAGATGTTGGTTCTTTAACATATGTAACAAAATAATCATTGAAAGAGCTTGCACTCTTTTTGACTTCAGTGATAAGAGTGCCTTGTAGAGAAATTTGACTATTGTCAGTCTTTTTCTTCTCATTTTCACTAGTGATGACTTTAAGTGTCTGCAATAGTGTTTAGGATTAAAAGCAGTTTGAATAATTTGCTTTTGGAAATAGACAGACTGAGCCTTGCATAGTTCAGTAGTACATCTATTTCTGATCTCTACAAAATGCGTTTTACTCTCCAATGTTTTCAAAGATCTATATATTTTGAGAGAGAGAACCTTCTGATTGAGAATTCTGAATTCTGCAGAATTTCAGAATTCATCCATGGTAATTTAGTCTGCTGAAATTGTACCTTGTAGGCAGTGTTATATTTGTTATGTGTTGTCTCTACTCTGTCATAGAACTAAGCAGATTGAAATGATTACTCCAGACTATGCATATTTAGAGGGCTGATTTGTAAATACCAGGTCAAGGACTTAACTGCCAGTGCTCCCAATTCTAGTCAGGTCTTTGATTAATTGATAGAGACCAAGCTTTATTACAGAATTTTGATGAGCTGTCATTTCAGTCCAGATTTCAGTCCAGATTGATATCACCCAATATAACACCCAATATATAATTTACTGAGCTGCAATAAATAGACAGTTGCACTGATATCTGGGTGCTTACAGCTGACAATAATTGTAATTGCATGTTCACAACCAGAAATTTACAACCAGTTGCAAAGTTTCAGTTTCAATTTGTCCAACTCAACCACTAGTTTTATGGGTGCAGTCTCTGTCATGTCCTGCCTGGACTTTATCTGTTATTTTTTTGACTTTTTGTGTATTTTGTACTCTTGAGTTTTCAATGTTGCATTTATGTTGCCTGGTTTTGTTTTGTTTTCTGTTTCCCTTGTGTATTCCTTTATTCCTCCTGTGTTCATGTGCACTTCCCCTCACCTGCCCTGCGTCACTCTTGTTGGCCCAGCCCTGCTCCTAGTGTCTTCCCCAGTTTATCTGCTCCCAGTCTGCCCATGTGTTGTGTCAGCCGTTGTCTGTTTACTTTAGTTCCTGTTTCATTTTGAAAAATTTTTTCCTTGTGTCTTGTCACCTTAACTTTCTGTGTTTGATTACCTCATGTGTTTCACCTGTGTCTTGTTTCCCTTACCTGCGTTTAGTTTGCAATCACACCCTGTGTATTTATAGTCCAGTTTTCAGTTCGGTCTCTGTTAAATAATCTGTGTTTGCACTGTTTTTGTTCCTGTTGCCATGGTCAATGTTCCTGGTTCTTGTGTCTCAATGTCTTCTGTGATTTTCATAAAAAAAATTCTGCATCAGAGCCTGCCTGCCTGCCTTCCTACTGTCTCTAGCATTTTGATCCACCTGTTCCACTCAGTCTCTACAATATATATAGTAATATATAGGAGTAGAAGTGAACAGTGATTCAATAACCATTATATGTGGTTTTGACTGCACAAGTATAATCTTAATTTCATCTTGTTTGGGGGCAAGACTTTCAAATGTTTAGCAGTTGAGACGAGGTAGATGGATTTTTTTTTCTGAAGTGGATCAATCAATTAGTTTAATTGCTTTAATTTAAGGACACAAAACAGACAAAAGGGAGGGAAGGGGGATAGTTGGAATAATTATATTTTTAGGAAAAGGTATAAGATTTGTGTTTGGGAGCATGCGCTGTTGTTGCATTACATTTGGTAAAGGTATGTACCAGTAGAAGCTATTATAGTTTGCGTATTGAGCATATAGTCCCAAAAAATACAAGAAAATTGACAAAAACATTTGAGTCAGGTTAGGGATTAATTTAAACATTTCCAATATTTTTTTCTTTTAAATGCAATAATTAGAATCAATAGCAAAAGGTTTGGTGGTGAAAAATATTCATACTCGCTTTTGTCAGAGTTCATTGGGCATGTTATTTTAAGTTTGGCTAACCACTGACGGAATATGATCTTATGCACTGAGAGGATCATTGTTGCCTGATTGGTAGGTAGTGGATTGACCTGGTCCAGCGTACTCCAGTGGTCATGAAGCCAGCCAAGCATGTTCTGCCCCGGGTCACACAATACCAAAGTACCAAAGTCCACTATCCACCAATGGAAAATTAGGTTTTGCACTGAAAAGAGTACCCTTGTCAGCTGGTTGGTTGATGATTGTTTGTGCTGGTCCAGCATAGCAGCCACTCCATCATGTTGCAGTCCAACAGCCATTTACAGTCTCTTGTTTCCACTCTAGTAGGGTAGGATTTCCACATTGTGTGATTCCTAGATGACCACTGTTCTGGTAGCCAGCCATGCATGTCCTGCCTCATATCCAGCGACACCATGGAGTAGGCAGACAGCCAGCCAAGGCAGCTTCACTCTATGCTTCCCCGGCAGCGTGACAGGCAGTACATTCCATCCAGGCCATGAAAATCACTGTGGACAGCAGCAGCCTTGGCAAACAAATACAAGTTCACCAAGACATTGATGGCACAAACAAACTCACTTGTAGAGATAGATGGTGGATTATCAGTAACTTTTGATAAAGTAGTTCTTGTAGTGTATGTGAAGACTTTACAGCTTTGTTCGAGAGTAACACTCACTGACCTCGGAGTGCATTGAGAGGGAGGCCATGTAAAATCACTCAGATGTGCAAACAGTGCTTTGTAGTAGTATGACATGAGTAGCAGTACAATTGGAGCATATCTGACAAACAACAAATCTGCAGACGTGTGAATTGTCAGGTATTTGATGTTTGTTTGCTGCAATAGTTCACAGCCATCAGCGACTGCCATCATCTTGTCTTCTGTGTTCATTTAACAGTGTTTGGTGGGCCTATCATATCAGTTGTGTGTGTCACACACATCTAATGAAAGAGGATCAGTTCTGCATGCATAAATGTTCTGTAGGCTTACTTCTCTCTCCTGTGGGAGCCAGAATCCCAAGAGAAGTTTTTTCAAAGGCACGCCAGTTTCTAAGGCATACCATTTTTCAAATCTCTGTGTTACATTGTGTTATGCAGATCACCCCCTGCTTTACATGGTGAAATCTTACATATTGACCCAAGTTTTGGAACCAGTTAAAGTTTTAAACAATTTTGGGGTTTCTCCTCTGGCAAATGTAGGTGGAAAAATCTCCTAAAGCCACATGAACTGTCAAATATCACAAAATGAAAAAACATCTTAAAATAAACTAGTTGATGAACCAAAACTGCAAAATATATTTTTTTTGTTTGTTTTTGAAACAGCAAGTGTCAACCCATAAACAAGATGTTTTTTGTTTATTTGTTTTTTTTTTGTTGTTTTTTTGTTGTTTTTTTGTACTGAATCGCGGCTCTGTTTTGATTAAATCTAATTTTCAAACTTGGCATAGTTTACTCAAATGCATTAAATGTCATATACACATAAATAATCCAATCTGCTTTCCTCCAACTGTGAAATACCCTTCTTAGACAATTGATCAAAATATCATTCCTTTAATCCCTGTAGATAGATGAAAGCAACTCTTTTCTTTAAAATATTGTAGCAAAGTGACTAGACTAGAGTGACTGGAAAAGTACAAAGCTTCTGCTTTATCACCAACACATGAAAGGCTTACTTATACAAAAAATTAAAATGCAAAACCCAAACATTTATCAGAAGGAATTTCAACCAATAAACACATCACCAAGTTTTTTTTTGCTTAATACCACTAATCATTTTGTGAACAGCTCTTCCCCCGGTGGCTCTGCCTTTTTAAATGCTGACACAAATGTTTTTAACCTTTATCTCCTCAGCTTTTCCCTGTAGAAACTTATCTTGTCCTCATCTTGATGCTGATACTTTCAGTCAGTGCATACTAATCTCTCTTAACAAAATAATATGTGCAGTTTCTATGACCTTTCTATAGTTTCTATATATAGCTGTGTTAATGTTATATTGGTTGTATTGCTGGGCCTTGGAGAGAATGAGAGAATGGACAGAATAAAAAGGTGGTGAGAATGAGGCAGAATAACAGAGATTAGAGCTGTCACAGAGCCTCATGACAGCCTACTGCCTTGCTAAGAAACGCACCAATGGAAGAAAAATGTGACGTCCACGTCATTCTTCTCCTTTTTTGTCTGTCTCTCACACTCTTGACCAGCACTGTCCTCAACCAAGCAAAATGTTGGTCAAATTCAAGCTTTTCTTTAATCAGACCATTTGTAAGACCAAAGACAGTCATATTTACAGATGGATTGTGTCACTTATGGCATTCTGTGTTTGGCCTGCGCTGATGTATCAAGATCATATTGGTTGATTTCCTTCAAGACATCCGGAATCATCAACTCAAAGTAAAACATTTTACAGTAAAAAAAAAAACAAAAAAAAAAAACAAAAACAAATAAACAAACTGTTGACTAGTGACATATTGATTGGATAGGTACACATCAATTTGTGAACTGTGCTTGTGTCCATCCTCTTTCGTTTCTCTTGTGTTATTGCTCTCTTTCAGTTTATATTTACACTTCCTCAGTGATTTCAATGGTTTCATTTTTTTCAAATTCCTACATTATTACTTTTTCCACTTTAGTTAGCATTTTCCTTCCTCATTTGTTCATCCTCCTCTCTCATATGATCCCTTTTTTCTTTGTTTACCTTTTTTACTTTGTCTCTCGCCAAGGGACTCCCCTCCCTATAGTTTTCTTCCTCTTTTTATTGCATCCTCACTTGCACATCTTTCCCCTCATCCCTCTCAAGTTCTAGCGGTCAATGGTGAACAGGATTCTGAGCCTTAATTACACCCCAGAGGAGCCTCCTCCTCTTCTTTTCTCATCTTCTTATCACTGCTGCTCCCTCATTCTCTTTGCTTTGTTCTTCTCCACTTTCTCCCTCCTCTGCCTGCTCTTTTTGCACACTTACATATTCTCCTGCCTCACTCTCTGCCTCCATCTCTTGAGTAGTCACTTAACCAATCTCGGTTAAGTGACTAATCTAACCCATCAGCTATCTGTCTGATGATGATTTACCCTCTGGGGGCAACAGCCAATATTGTGGGGTTTCTAGTGTAGCCAGCAGATATTTGGGCCAAGACTTCCACTTTCATTCGCTGGTTTTTGTTCACAGTCCGATTAGCAGCTTGAGATAGTCCAAGCGACATTTCGGCTAATCTCTATAAACAGATATATGCATATGAATGCAGATAATTAAAAAATACGCTAAGAAAAAGCTAAATCATCATCAGATCATAGCCAATGGGTTCTGAGATTGAATTTCAGCCAATGTGTTCCCCCTCTTTTGCTCTCCACACAGACTGTTTACCTGCATGCAACCAAAGCCTGCTCAAATGTGATTGATCAATACTACAAACGGGCTACAAACTGAAACCAGAAGGCTTGTGGTACCAAAATCTTGTCCCACTGCCTACAGATTCTGCATTCATATGCAGATATCGGTTTATAGACATATCACTTAACCCTGCATTGTTACTCTCTTTCTCATACAGTATGGCTTTCACTCTTGGCTTATTGTCATGATCATCTTATCCTGCTCTCTCACTCTGTCCATCATCTCCTCCCTTGTGGGTAACCATGCATTCTTTCAGGCAGAAGTACATCACAAAATATATTAAATCAGTATGCTGTCAGGATGTTTGTTGTTTGTTTGTTTTCCAATGACAATGGAAATCCCTTAAGAACATTTTCTTTATTTATTCCCATTCTATAGGGAGGTCAAAGTTCAGAGTCAGCTCAATTACAATTAAAGCTGAGCCCATGTTTGCTGTCATGTGAGTATGAACCAGCTGGTCTGCTGGGTAAGAATGTTCTTATAGTGGTTGAGCTGATATAAAAACTACATTGCTGTTTAAATAACCCCCAAGCAAGCTCAGCACCTAAACATGTGACCACTCTGATTCACTCAAACTAACAAAGTTGACTTGAAGTATACAAACAAATCTGTACTCTTTATCAAGCCATAAAGTGTGTATGTGAAGTCACATTTGTAAAATGTCATCTGCTGACCACATTGTCTTCTCTGGTTTTCATTGCTGTGTTAATTACTGCACCTCCAGCACACACACACACACACACACACATTCATTAAATTATAAAGAAAGCTTTTCCACAATATTGTACTTCGGGAATATAAATGAACATTAAACTAACTTTAGACAGACTTTTTCTTCATGTCAAAACACAAACAAACTCTTCTTGTATCTTTAGTATATGTATATATTTCCATGTATCTTTATTAGAATCCTACAAGGGCAACCGAGCAGGCTTGAGCTATGCAAAACATTTCACAAGGATCTAGAGCTGGCACACCAGAAAAATTAATGTCCTAGGCGTGAATTATGGCATTATTCATATCCATGTCTTGCTGCTTCAGCAATCCTATTGAAAGTGAAGCTAGCTAGTGAAAGACAGCTTTAAATTTCATTACCTCATGGTGGGTGCTAGCCTCTCACCGGGCTGATGACTCATGGTGAAAATAGATAAATCAAACACTTTCCACTGTGTGTGTGTGTGTGTGTGTGTGTGAAATTTAATGACTACATGTGTGTTTGCAGTCCATGCATGAACATGAGTGTTTCGACTAGCTGTGCAGGGATTGCATGAGAGTGTGTATGTATGTGTATGTATGTGTGTCTCCTGTTTCTCTCTCTACACCGTTCACATTCTCGGTGTGCAACATGGAAGGGAGTCAGCGGAGCGTAGCATTGGACTACCCTGCTTGTTATCAGGTGGAGAAGCCGAGGACAGAAAGTGGGCAGACGCGGCTGGCTGGTGAGCGGATAAAAAGAGGTGAAAGGAGGAATGAGCAGAGATGGAGAAAAAATGAGAGAGAAAGGCACAGATGAATGGAAAGACAAAAAGAGAGAGGATGGAGGGCGGCAAGCATGGACAAATGACTGGGAGATAGAAGAGAGGCAGGCAGACACGCTTTAATCTTTGCTGAGAGCAGGCAAGAGACACTGAGAGGATTGATATCGATGAAGATGGAGAGAAAAGGGAGGAAGGAGAGGGAGGGGAAAACATTAGATGAGTTACAGGAGATCTTAAGTGTCAGACAGAACAGTGACAGCTATGCTATTAGCCTCCTGAAATATGAATCGGTACACACACTGACAAACACACAAGACTGCAGGACAGATTTGGGGTTGCTGAGGCAGCTTCACATCCACATGTCCACGTGAATACAAATACTCAGTTTAATACGGATTAAAATGTACACATACTCATGCAGGAATATTATGGTTTGCACGGCATTGCCAGGATAAGTTTGAGGGAAAAATGCACTTAAGTGTTGAGAATAAATGCAATATCTCATTAACAGTCACTATAAATAGTGAGATTCATGAGATTTTCATAGAAGTTCGTGTAGAGGGCAAATTATTCAAATGTCCAACAGCTGTGAACTAGCAATAGGCAAAGAGCTGAACTGCCAGAAGGCAGAAAAGTTCAAAGTTCAAATGTCTGCAGTAATTGTATCACTGTACATACTTTACTCGGAAATTGATCATATGTGTCATCCTTACTGTCCAGTGTCCGAAAATAGTCAGTTGCAGTCATATCACATGTTTTTCTAATTCACATTAGAGCCCACAGTCCATGTGTCATCCCAGTGCTGCCACTGCATGTTTATGGTACATAAACAATGTTTTCCCTATCTTTTCCACACACTTACACTTACAGTGTACATGCACACATACATATGTCAGTGCATATCAAATGTAAGAGGAAGAGTATTTTTGCCCCCTGATGTTATAATCCCTGTGGGATCCCTGTTTATACAGTGCTTAGGAGGAAAGGGGATAACACGGCAGCATGCAGAGTCACAAATGTAATCAGGACCATATAATGCTATAGGCTGACCTCTTCTGGAACAAATTCTCTGCAGTTGAAGAATTGGCCAAGGAATATTATGTCTGAAAAAAAAGCATTTATATAATCTTTATTTTGTGTGTGTGCGTGTGTGTGACAGAGGGTGTGTATTTTTCTGTGTTAGACGCATATCTATCTATTTTATGTAGATATGTCATTTTGTATGCATGGTTGCACATGTGCACACAAGCGTCTCCATGTGTAACCGCATGTGTGTGCAGCATGATAAACTTATTTATTAAAACACAGACTTTCAATATTTGATTTCCTGTGCTGAAGCTTCTAGGATGAGTGAGGTGAAAGGAGTGTCTTAAATATTTGATCAAACCCAGGTAGCGCATGCTGCCATGAAAAAGGCTGCTCTGACTGCTTGAAAAGGGGAGCACTGGTCTGACATCTCAGAGGCAAGTAAAAACATTAAACCTTCTTTTCAGGCTGGCTTTTTGCGTGCATTGACATTAAAATGGAAAATGGCAAGGATGCGATACCAACAGTATTTCAGTTTCATTCTTACATTTTTCTTTTCTACAATTCAGACTTTCATTTATAAATCATGTTATAAAATTATATTAGCACCCTAATGGGCTTTAAATTGAATACACAGACAAATGCAGAGATGATAAACATTGTCTCAAGGGTAAATGTAGTGCAACAGTTGCATTCACCAGATGATCTCTATAGCAACCAGTCTAAGCTCTTGAGTTGGTTAACACATTATTATACTGACTCCATGCAATACAGGTTATAGAAAACTATTTCTGTCTCAGTGATTAGCCGGGAGTAACGCACTTAAAGGGGCCCTACGGAGATTTGTTGTCAACAAACAAAAATTATGTTTACATTTAGTGTGGCATATTGCTGCATTCCTTGGTGCTTTCCAGCCTAATTTTAATGTAACTATTTGAAAATCATGTCTGAGTGCAATTTAAAATATATATATATATATCATGCATCATCAGGCTGATGACCAGGGAGCTTACTGATGACCATCACACAGTCCTCTCAATGGCACACATAATATGGTTAATGGACATGTGCACCATGATATGCACTTCATACTTATACAAGGCAAGCCACATCTGGAGAATTAATAAATAAAAACCTTTTCATCATTCATTAGCTAGTATGTGGAGCATGTGCTAACCAACTGACAGCTAAGATCACACAACATGTGAATAAGACAACTTTTGGCTTTCTGCTTCTCTGGAGCTGCATGCAGAGACCAAACTGATACCAACTCTGCTGACCTCCAAGTTTAAAAGTAACAGAGCATTAATGGGATTAGTAACTGTACTGTAATTTACAAATTGTATCCCTTACACTACTTGTTACTGAAAGAAGTAATTACATTACTCTAACTTGTTACAAAGTAAAGCATCACTGTCCAGCATTGGTAAATACACTGTGACATCACTAATGGGTGTGGTTAGAGGTGCAACACACTTGTAACTTTCAACCAGAGAGGGCCATGATACACTGCTTTTTCTCATTTATTTTAATAAATTTTCATTGTTGAATCCAAAACTGATAAAAAACAATACAGATACTGTTTAACAACACTTAATAAATTGTTCTGCGCGTACAAGTAAGTGGTTCTTGGCTCCTGAACAGCTTATGTTTATTTGACTTTCATTGAGTAGAAACGTCAGACCTTGGCTGACTGTATGTCATTGAAAGTGTACAAATGGAAAAAGCTGCATGCTACTCTAGGCCATCCATAATACATTACATCCATCGTTTAATTGCATCACATACACTGACAGGTGTATTGACATTAACAGACATAAACACCACATCTACCTTTCAAACAGAGGGCTCGTTTGCAGTGTCTGAACCTTGTGTTGATATTTCAATTTGCAGACACTCAGTCAGACAGTGAACAAGAGTTGTGAAGCTTATAGGGCCATTTCACAGCAATAAATAAACCATTTGCACAAAGCTCATTGCCATGGCTCTCTCACATACAAATACAAATGGATGCACACTCACTCACACACACACACACACACACACACACAGAGAGAGAGAGAGAGAGAGAGAGAGAGAGAGAGAGAGAGAGAGAGAGAGAGAGAGAGAGAGAGAGACACTGATGAGAAAGGATGATTCAGTAAGATTGTTCTAGTCTACCACAGAGTTAAGTTGTTGCCACTAAAATGGGGTTTGAAAAGGTTTTTCTCTTTCTTATTCATGCTACCCTTCATTCCATAACATCACAAATGCATGATGACTAAGTATTTTTTTATCACCTATTTGTCCTCTTCTTCTTTCTCTTCTTCTTCTTTTTAACTCCACCTTCTCTCTTTTATCATATAATTTGAATGTGAATTGGAGATACGTGCTGTTCTAAGCTCCCAACACCCATGATGAACTATTAAACAGGTCTATCAATGAAAAATTGACATTGGGCATATCTGAATCCCAAAACTGAGAGGAGCCTAGCTGTTACAGACACATTCAACAAGACCAGAAACTACATCATCAAGTGTGCCAGTATAAATTGTTGATTCAGATAGTTAAATAATTATTGAAATGAGAAATTTCTCTCTACTTGTCAGAGTTCCTCGGATAGGTAAAGTTTCCTGTCAGAGCTGCTAAGCACTTCATCTACAGTTACAGTTACTATCATGGTAAAAAAAAAAATGTATAGACATAAATTATTCATAGTTTGTTAAAATAGGAATAAGAAATTGATGTTAAGATTGTGTGTGTGTGTGTGTGTGTGTGTGTGTGTGTGTGTGTGTGTGTGTGTGTGTGTGTGTGTGTGAGGAATATTTGAGCAAAGGCTATATTACATATTCATTAACATGTCCTCAAACACACATATGTGTAGTATGTTTATTTTAACACTCAGTGAATGGTTTACCTAAATCTAGGTAATGAATGGTGTCTGTTTATCTGTGTTTTTGTACAACGCTGCACATGTTCACCTACAGAAGGAAAAATCTTGGAGATACTTTTGCTCATTTGGTTCAGATACCCACTGGGACGTATTTATTCAAAACAGGTTTTAATGAAGTCTCAGTGGTAACATTTCATGCATCCAAATTGCACCCAGCATTTTAGCTTAATCTTACGTGGCACAATTTTACATACTCATACTTTTTTTTGTTGTTGTTGTTTTTTTGATGATGTTAGTGGTATTCTGATTCTGATATATGCTAATTATGTTTAATTTCCATAAAACATGACTGTGATCTATGTGCTGCTGCTTGTGTGCTGTAGTGGATCAGGCTGTTAAGGGCTTTTTGTATGATTCCTTAACCAGGACTGAGAGTTCATCTGGAAGATTTGCACAAGGTTGCAAACCTTACTTTGCTCCTGCACTCACACCCCCAGTAAGACATGACCATGACCTTTTATATGGGTACATAAATGTATATAGGGAAATAATATTTATGTTTCTGACATGGTTGCATGTTCTTTATCTCCTGTCTCACACTCCACAATACCTCTTTGCACATATGTTCTCTACCACACAGTCACTCTTTCTTTCATATATACACACAACACACACAAAGACCAAACAGCATTTATCAGCAGCCAGAATGTTGACAGAAAGTAAACAGCACCGCCTCTATCAGCCGATGTGTATCAAGGCTACTGGGACCCCATTCATTCCTATTATCAGTGATTACCACCACTGAGTGCTCTTCCTCCCCCTGATTTTTATCTGTGCTTGCAAGCCAAAAGATCTCTATCAGACACCACAGTAACTACTGTTTAAGATATGAATGTTCACACTCTGTGTCATCATTTATCATTATCTATAAATTTATAGGTGCGCTAAGAGGGTGAGGTGGATTGGCTGGGTGATGATGTTGCTGAAATGGGCAAATAATTTTAAAAAATAGACTCTGCTGTGGACTTAAATGTGGACATTTCTAGGACCTTTTTCCACATGTTGTTCCCATTTCAGAGTTCCATTTGCTATATCACTAGAAAAATAAGGGAAAAAAATAATGCTAGCTTTTTCTCCAATGTACTTGGAATATGGTTTTTACCGAGCACGTACTACACAGGACTGGGGACTGTAGGACTGTGGGGTCCAATAGAAGAAGCTAGTTTTTACTGATAACCTGGGACCGTGGATGAGTAACTTTCACAGAAAGAGAAGAGAGTCATGCTTATGAATAAAATTTTCCTTCCATTCTCTTCATAATTTTGCATGGGAAACCCTGCACATATCCTGGAAAACATGGCCATGTCAGAGAACGTGAGGTATATCGGGCTGACTGACACACTGATTATCCTTGACAGTGTTATAAAGAAAAGATGTTTCAGTGACAAATGTGGGGACATTTTAATTAAAACAAGGAGGGATCAGGGGTCATGGATAACGGATCTATACAACATAATATAATTTATCATATAATGTTATTTTCTATTTTTGCATGCATTTTTTGAGACATCAGCAGCAGTCAAGAACACCGACAAAAGACCATCTGTTGTTTGTAACTGTATTACCACACACACACACACACACACACACACACACACACACACACACAAACACACACAAAGATGTGCATTTACTCATTTAACTCAGCAACTTTACTGACTTTCTCTTAAATTGTCCTAATCTTCCTGCTTTTTACCCATTAAGGTTTTGTATCAACCTCTTTACAAACTGATTACAGCCATTATTGTCAATGCAGATGGTTGTATGAGTATTCATCTATAAGTCAGCATATGGAGCAAGGGCACACTGCTCTTAGCCTTATCCTCTTAGTCAGCACTTAGTGACAGACACACATAGATGTGCACACCCACATACACAGATGTGCAGACATACTGTAATTCGTGATCTCTATTCCACCTTTATTTTTTCACAAAGACCTTTACTTTCTCCTTAGGTTTTTGCTCTTTCTTAGTTTTTGCTTCCTTCAACAGACTAATGGGAGAGATAAAAACAAGGTACAGTGGGGACCATCTTAATCTATCTCAATAAATGACACAATTAGCATACACATCTTTTTCTGCAGTCAGAAGCACAGATGCTTCTTGTATCAGTTAGATTAAATAATATAATTTTTTCAACAAAACTGTGGGGGTTTTTTTTTTGCATTTACTGCTGAATTATGTAAAAAACAAACAAAAAAACAACAACAACAAGGGTCACTAGGACCAAACATGCTTGACAGTCCTTGTTATATAGTATTTGATCTTGTCACCATCCACAACATACACACAGCAGGTTAGGGTGAGTGGGGAGTGATAATAATAAAATCTATGCAGCCTTTCTCCTGGTAGATTTATTGTTCAATGAAGTAAGATGCATACATCTAAACCCAGCAGTCCACCTGATATAATGCAGGAAGCTATAATGAATGTAACCATGGGACAGGTAATGAGTAAGTAAAGCATAATTTCAGCATCATTTCATTGGAGCAGACAAACTTTTCTTATGAAATTCTAGGTAGCATTGATAAGCAACAATTTGACCATATAGGCAGTAAGTTGGCAATAAGTGTGACCCAATGCATCAGCAGAGTAAACGGTAAAGCAGGAGCTCAGCAATTTATGACATGGAGAACACTGAAGCAAGCTGTCACATACACCCACTGCTCACTGTTGAAGCATTTCTCGAATGGTTAGTTGAACATGAAGTGTGCAGAGAAAATGGAAATGTGACAACCTATCATACAAGACAAAAGCCATCAGTTTCCCATGATGCCAATATTACTGGGAAATGATTATGTGAATGAGCTGTGTGCAAGACAAATCCCTAAAGCCAATATACAATATTATACTGTGCTAGAAACCTGGTTGACAGTGAGATGAAAGAAACCCTCACGCCCACCCCATAACAACGGGGGGTAGTATGCCACAAAACCTTTTCAGCCCTTAACTCCTAATATGCCAATATGAGTTCCTATTATGTTCATATTTCACTGCTACATAAATCACCAGCATGAAAGCATTACATTGTAAGTGCAACACAACAACAGAAAAAAAAGGAAGCTCAGCCACGATAAGAGGTAATTCACAGTTATTGTGGAACATTGAATCCCACAGTGAGAGTTAAAGGCTCTGCAGGGTTCCATAGACAACAATTTGCTCAATGTTACTATTACATTTAAAACAAATTAGCGCAATAAGTGAGAGAAAATGTAATGGTAGGAAAAGGTTTATATGTCTACATAGTCCCAGCTACATCACAGTTCTCACTCCTGCACTTATGTCTCACTTTAAAATCTACATGCACAGTGGACTGTCTGATGACTGGGGTATTGACCTACTGTAAAATGACATAAAAAAATATGTATACTGCCAGTTTATAAAGGATTATGCCCCACAATATTTTTAGAAATATCCATCAACTGTGAGTTAATCTGACCAGGCACACAAACACATACACAGACAGACAGTCCGACGCACTGTAGAGCAAGAGGTTCAAGGGTTAACAAGCATTACATACACAGTCATAAATACAAGAAAGGAGGGAGGAGGTTAGAAGGATTTATGAAGCTATAACATCTATTCATCTGTGTCTATCACTAAGACAAATAATGACTGACCTCCCACCCACACAATGGCTACAGCAGATGGACAGAATGAATTGCTATATAAACAGCACACCACTATCATCGTTCGTGACAAGTAAAGACACTATACTATAATGAAATTGTAGGCAAACATAAATCCATAATATATGAGTGTTGTAATAAGTTCAGAGGATACCACGTTGCAGTTCTGTTGTTATATTGCAGTCCAATTTCCAATTTCCTTTTATGGTGGTAGTCTGGTAGCTGAGGTTTCTTTTAGCACTTTGTTAAGGATTGGAAATAGAAGGATTTTATTGCAGTGGTGCATTAATGCAGCTCTTTTATATGCCGCAGTGAAAATAACATCTACAAATTCTGCTGTGGCTTAATGATTACTATCTCCCATTTTAGCTCTGTATGTTACATCTCACACTGCAAATCTTATTCTTCCCCTCTCTTTCATTCCACCATTCAGTGTTAGTTGCGTCCATCATCTTACTCGCCTCCTGTACATCAAATCAATTCCTGCGAGTGTGTTTGTATGTACTGTATGTACTTTTGGCTGCTCAGCGCACAAATTCCCAAATGACTTGACCTCCATAAATGATAAAACGAGGTTAGATAAAAAAAATGAAATATTTGTATAGAAGTGCATTAAAAATGTCATGATACCCATGAGATTCCTGTCATTCTTTCTCTTTCATTCCTCCTCTCCCCATTGCCCTACCCATAAATAACAAATAAGAAAAGAAGAAACATATACAGTAGAGCTAAAAACACAGAGTCATAAATACAAAGAACAGCCACTGCCATCAAAACACCCAAGAGAAAGAATCTGCCATTCTAACGTATAGCCCCTGCCCCTTACCTCCAATTCCTCTCATCACAGAAGAGGTCCTCTGAGACTGGAGGAACATCTGCATTAAAGCCCTGTGATCTAGCCCAAGAGACTCAGCCTGACTTAGTCTATCCTGACCTTATGTCCATAAATGATGCAAATTATCCAAATGGCAGAGGCCACATCATGGAGGTTGCATTAACCTGTGCACTCTGTGTTGCTTAAAGAGTGCCCTATGCATTTCTGATATGTGTGGAGTCATATAGACTGTATCATGTTCTGGCTCAATGGCTTCAAGTTGGATGACGTTGTGACTGGATCCAAACGGAAATATTAGAATGCGGACATAAGAGAGGCTCACAGCCCATTTTGATTTTATAATGCATGCTAGAAAAACATAGCACACACATATGACATGGTAAGGACACATATGAATGCATGCATATGCATACAAATGAATATGCATGAACTCCATGGATATATTTGGGCACACAAGCCTTTTTCATACGCATCAATGCGTGCTTGCATGCATGCGCACATGTAGGGACTCACACACACACACACACACACACACACACACACACACACACACACACACACACACACACACACACACATTTACATTTACAATATACTCAAATGGGGCACACATACATGATTAATTGTGTGCTGCCTGATATAATGCAACAGCGCTATCTTCTGTCCTGAAGAAAAACTGCATGACTGCAGCAAATTAACTCAGTGTGAACAAGTGTTGCTCTCTGTTTCTTTTCTTCTCTCCTCTCACTGATGGTAATCTGCTGATTCATATGAATCAATACTTATTCATCTGATCCAATGAACATGGTCAATAACACTTGAGTGTGTGTGTTTGTATGTGCTTGCTTTAGAGTTCATAAATAACCCACCCACGTGTACAAGGCTGTGAGCCTGAGGTTTCTGTTGCTTCATGACCAATATTTCAGAAAAACGCCTCTTTCAGCCCACGTTCTCTCTCTTCTCTTTACTTTCTCTGTTTTCCACTGCAATCCTCACCTCACCCTTGCCCTTAATCATTCCCTCTTCTTTTGCTGTAGGCGCACACACACACGTACACACATGCGCGCACACACACACACACACTATCTTGCTTAAATCTCTTGCTCATCCTCCTATATCTTTTTCATTCAATCTCCCCTTATCACAGCTGTGTTTCTCTTCCCACCCTCTCCCACATATCCTTCCACTCTCTGTGTTTCTCGATCTCTGTCTGTCTCCTCAGTCCTCCCCTGGCATCTCTTTCCACCTCTCTCTGCCTCTTTCTGACGTCATAGCAACCGCAGTGTAAGATCCAGGGCTTGTTGGACAGTACACATCACTCCATCAAAAAATGATGAAGACAGCCAGACAGATGAGCATTAGAGGAGGTGGAAGGAGGAGGCAGAGAGAGACAAACTGTGCCACACCCACATGCTGTGACGTGTAGGATGGGTGCACTATTAGGGCTTTGTGACCGGCAAGCTGTGGGCAAGGTCGACTTTAGGCTGCAGCATTTTAATGATGTGACTCACTGTGGCATGGTGCAGTAAACTGAGCATGCAAGCAGTGGAAGAGGGTTGAAATGACCAAAGCGGCATCACTCTGATGTGTCAGAAGGCAGAGGCAGAAGGGAACATTTTAGAGGAAGAGAGAGATTGAGTGAAAGCTATGTAAGTTGGGGGGGGTATAAAGTAGGTTTTCACTGTATGTAAGACACGATGGAGGAAAAAAAAGGTGGAAGGATGCTGGAATTGAGGGATGAATTGACAGAGACACAAGTGATTAGCATAAAGGATTATTGGCTCCTGAGTCAGGAGGCTATACACCATGTCTTTTCATGTTCACGTGTACACAAACACACACACACATCCACACACACAATCTTATCTTTTAAAACAAGAAGTCAAAATGCAGTCTCTCTCACTGCAAAATTTTCAGCTCAAGCATCAAAGCCACTGTCACACATGAATCTTCTGAGAGATAGGAGAAAAGCTTATTATCTAATGCCCATTTACAGGCTGACTTCCACTGTACCCTAACTAACGTGAGATAACACATGGTACTTTCCCTCAAGGCCAGTTTGTGCAACAAGAGCAACCAAGACTGCGATTATAATATCTTAGGTGTGTGTGTGTGTTCTGTGTGGAGGTGGAGGATGGAGGTAGCTTGTGGGGGCTGTAATAAAGGGAATATATACAGTATGCTCTTAGGTCTCTCTTTCAGTGGCTGCACTATGATGAATATGCCAATGTGAAGAAGACTGTGCACTCACAACACTAAAGACATGCCGTGGAGCAATAGAGTAAAAGCATTATGTTGTATCAGTCATCATGAAATTCAAGGTTTGTGGCAGAATTCATTATCTTGAAAAAAGATTCAATGTTGCAACCAAATTCTTTTATTTCTGTCATTTATTTTTATACTATGTAAACAACACATTTTTCAGTTTGATTTAGTAATTCAATATGGTGGTTCACTTAGTATCAGTGGGCCACCCATGCTAGGGGTAAGCAAAGAAAGTATGCCAATATCATTAGTATCATACTAATCAATACTAATTGATAATAGACTTATTATGTTGGCATGTGAACCTTTTAAGTAAAAATCTTATCATGAAATGATCAAAGACCAAACAATAAGGCCGATATTTTTTTGCTCTTATTGCCATTTTATTAAGGAAATATCTTAAAAAGACATCACTCAAAAGGTCGAAGTATCATTCAAGATAGCCCAACAAACAGATAAGTAACAGCCATCAACACAGACTCAGACATCCATGACCATCTGTTTTGTTGGCGATAAACTGTCCTGGTGGTGCTGCTGCTTTAATTTCACATTATGATGAATACTGTTGTGAATCGTGACTGGTTGGTTTTCGTGCTGGATGAATGAGGTAAAGGCCTACAGAAATAATGAATGAACGCAACAAATAAACGTCGTGTGTCTACGTCACCCATTGCTGCGCGCAAGGATATCTTCAGTAAATAGTGTAGCTCCGGGATGTGGAACTACTTCTCCGGATGGAAAAGGAAAACCGTGAGAGGCGCAAGGATACAACGGAGCTACGCGTCGCTAGCAGGTGCACAACGCAGGGAATTCACTAATACAGGACGAAAGATGGCATAGCATATGGTGTTTTCCCGTTTCCAGCGACAGAGGACACGTCTGCCATAAACCACGACCGTGTGCTTTCTCTAGAATAATGTCACAGTAAGTGAAGCTAGCAGGCTGTTGCACACTGTGGTATGTAACTGTTAGCTTTATGCTAATGTTAGCATGTGTAATGGCTAACAGCTGACAACTTAGAGTGAATACATTACAGGCTCCTGAGACGGATGTCAGGAGTTTTACCCATTCGTATGCAAAGCTTATTGCGGTGTGTTTAGTTAAATGTATAAGTAAATTTGAATATAGTCGACTAAACGTGTTGCCAGTCAAAAATTAAGTATTGCTCATTATACAGTCTTTTGGCTGCACCTGACGTCAGCCGGGGGTTTGACGTAGTTTTGCTAATGATGAACATATGCTGTCTGTAGGGTCGTGACCATGACATATGTAACGCTAACTAAGCAGAATACTTTCCTAACACCCGAGTTGATATTTTGCTTTATCATGTGTCCATACTGCCTTCAAACGACTGCTTTAAGAACGACACCTTAAAAGCTAATGAATGATGCCGTTTATAGAAAGAAACTACTATAGAAACTACTATAATGCTACATCCTAACGTGGTGCTCTGCTGGGTGTAGTTACTCTAACCACTAATGCCAAATCCAGTAGTCACTTGTTGCTGTATGTAATCTAATGTCTTATGGCTTGTTGCAAATAAATCTGTGGTATAGTAGGCTGTACGACTGTGGACTGATTTAGAGCTGTAAGTTGTTATAAAACCTCCTTTCCCCTGCTGAATGGTCTCTCTACCTCTAAGCTCTCTGGAAAGTTGTGGATTTGGAGGGTTTTTCCCATATCTTCTTATTTCCTTGCTCTTGAGGAAGTGACAATCCAGTTAACCACAGTGGCACATTCCTAGATGTGACGCGTGGCAGTGTGTGTGTGAGAGAGAGAGAGACATGGAAAAAAAAAAACAATCTGCCAAAGTGAACAAGGTCTTGTCTATCATTATTTAGCCAAAGCTAACTTGGCAGGGAATGAGGCAGTAATTCTCTAACATACATGGCTGTGTAGGTGGGCGTATTCACAAGAGGAGAACATGAGTCACCATTGTTGGGGATACTGTGAGGGACAACTGGAGGAGGTGTTTGGGTAGGGGGGGGGGGGCGGCACACTGGGCAGGCAGGCAGGAAAACACTCCCAGTTAGGAAGGTAAAAATAAGATATGTTCCCACTGTTGAAAAAGGAATGGTTTGCAGTGTTCATACATGTGTCCTGTCTTACAACAGGATGTAAATCTTTGCTTTTCTTCTAGTAGGGTGTTGACCAGTGTGTGCAAACATTGCTAAGCACAGCCTCAACAATGGAAATTGAGATCTTTTATTCAGAGAGAACTGGGAAGACTTTCTGTTACAGGCCCAGCCAAGTCCTCTGCTAAGTTGACAGAAATTATTTGGCTTCTTCTTCTTTCTTTTTCATCCTTGGGAGAACATGAATAACAAGACTATGATATCTAAAAATGTGTTAGGGCTCTTGCAGGAGTATGATTTTCCAATAGATAGATTTTTACTGTATTGCTTTGCTTTTTGAGCTTGCAAGGTATACATGCACCTTGATAGAAGAGATTTTATAAATACATTACAGTACCAGTCAAAAGTTTGGACCTTCCCATTCACTTGAATGAGAAAGTGAATGGTTGGTACTATGTATATATGTATACGACTGTATGTGGGGAAAAATACTAGAGTTGTAATGATTGGTCGATTGGCAGAAAATTTGTCAGCAGCTGTTTTGATGATACTTTTGTGTTTCTGTGACGGTAAGCTAAATGTCTTTGGGTGTGGACTGTTGGTTGGTACAAAACAAGACATATTAGTTGCACCTTGGGCTTTGGGAAATGGTGATCAACATGTTTCACCATTTTCTTACGTTTGATTAATTGAGAAAATAATCAACTATTAATTGGTAATGAGTATGAAATGTATTAGTTGCAGCCCTAAACACACATTTTGATATCTATTGAATTCTAGTTTTTTTTTTTTTGTTTGTTTTGACTAGAGCCCAGCTGATACTCAACTTTTGAGGCGGAAGAAACCAATATTTTAATTTGAGATTTAAAAAAAGAGAAGATAATAATATATGTCATCTTATATTTTCTTTTACATACTTTTTGGTCTGGAGCCTTCAAATGTGGTCGTAATGATAAAAGATTTACTGAGGTACATAAATATTTTTGATATGATAAAATGATAAATATACACATATTCATATATAAATATTATATATTAATAACATACAACAAAACATATTCAACTCAAAGAAGAGTCAAATACACATAAACATGCAGCCTATTAAACACTTATTTGCTGCAATCTCTTTTTCCATATCTGTCAACATATACCAAACCTACATGGTAAATCAGTATCTTGGGATAATATTGGCTGGCCTTTATTCTTAAGTTTTATAGGGTACTTAAAAGGAGATCTTAGTGTATTACCCTGGAGCTTCAACTACAGAAACAGTCGATGCCCACACCTAGCTACCTGCATTTAGACTTTAGACTATCGATTTTCTCTCTGAAGTTTTTCAGATTTGCCATAATTCTTCTCAGTAAAGATAACCATACCTTCCATTGACTCAGAAATCAAGGATTAGACATGAAACACTGCTTTCTGTGCACCAACACTCACTTTTGCAGCTGAATATTGCTGTTAAATTGTCAATATGTGCAACAGTTTGCAGTAGGGGTTCTGTCATGTTGGCTTTCTTGGCAGGAGATTAAACTGTTCTTGTAAGAGAGTAGCTAAAATCCCAGGACTCCCCTGAGCTACACACAGAGCTAGCCTGAAAGTACTTGGCCATCCTCCAAACCTCAAATTGATTTCTCATCTCTCTTAAGTCCTAAATCCCTCTTCAGATGCCGCAAGCCTGCTGCTGGAATGAATCATTTTGGCGGGGTGTTTGCATGCTGGTGAGCCTCTTTTGCAGGTTATGGTTGTTATGCTGTGTCTATCTTTGTATGTTTGTTGGGGCTTACATGGCAAATAGTGTCCCCTCTTATGCTATGCTGCGTATTAACATGTTTTTCATTGTGATGTTTTGGTGAAAGAGGAGAGAGAAACTTTTGCAGGAAACTCTGGAGACTTTGTTGCCACGGACACATCACAATAATCGTACTACACACAAATGTGAAACCAAGATGCCAGGATTTTAATAGCATCTGAATTCCCTCCCTCTGTGCTATGGCATGATGGATGTACGAGCTCTGAATCTAAAAAAAATGGTAGTGACGCTCCAGTAATCAGGGGATTGGTGATTATTCTGTGTGCTCAAAATTTATTTAGACAGCCGCTCATTTGATGTGGGTATTTTGGATCTGCCGTCTTTGGCTCTGACTTCCAGTTTAAATATGTGTTTATATGCAGCATGTTATTCATAACTCTACTATTCTATGGTCATTCAAGTGCGTATGTTCCAGTTAGCCGAAGACAATTTTCCACCCTACTGGACAGTAAATATATACTCTCTTCTTTTCTGTCCTATCTAAAGGGACTCCATTTTACTCTTATTTTGAAGCTCTGTAGGTGTCATGCCTGCTGATTTCTGCAGACAAAAGAATACTGACAGAGGAAATATGATCAAATAAAAACACTATTGATAGGAGAAAAATCAAATACAAGAAGTACATATACATGTTTTTTTGGGGGGGTGTGTGTGTGTCTATTACTCACCATGCAAATAAAAATGCTGTAAATACGATTATGATTATCTAATTATTATTGACTAGCCACTAGAGCAACATGCATCTGTTATTTGTTGACCACCCATATAGCCCTCACAGAGGAGAGTGCAGTGAAAGTTGCTGTTAGCGCCATATTCACAAAGCCTTGTAGAGTTAAACCTACTAGAGAAATTCTGTGATGTACAAAGAGTCTTTGTCTTTGTTATGCATTTCTAGTTAATAGCTCTGTAAAATCTGCCCTAGGATCTGTACCGTCTAAAAATAGATTGTGAACACACAGACACACACAATCTCTCTCTCTCTCTCTCTCTCTCTCTCTCTCTCTCTCTCTCTCTCTCTCTCTCTCTCTCTCTCTCTCTCTCTCTCTCTCTCTCGCACAAAAGTTAATCGAGTTAATTAGCCTCTGGTTAATACAACAGTCATATGGCCAAGACAAGAGTCACCAGAATGTCCCTTTTTCTCTCTCAGTATCTCTTCCTCCTTCACTTACTGTAATTATACAGAACCTCTGAACCTCTCCATTCAGTCTTGTCAGAAGAAAGAGTTTTGCTTTATGACAGGATTTGGATTTAAGTTTGGAGTCTTTCTTCATTGTAAAGGTACTTGCATCATTTTTTAACAACAGAAACTGTGTTTAGGGAAAGAATAGGCAAGTTTAGAGAAAGTACGCTGTAATAACTTGCAATCAAGACAGAAGACAAAGTTGAGGCACAGACTTAATACGAAGGTTTTATCAACAACTAAATCAGCAGTGTACATGATGCTGACTAACCAGATGTGGTAAATTAACTGCAGTTACTGTATATACCGTATCACCTTTATCCTCAGAGCTATGCCTTACATTCACTGCTAGACACATGGAGTACTTTCAATTTCAGTGTCTTCCTCAAGGAGACTCCCACATGCTGTCAGGAATTGATCCACCAACCTTTTTCTTTTACTCTTGTTTGTCTTTTCTACAGAGTGGCCACTATCTGCTGACCGCCTTTCACCAGAGTGACTGCAGTCTTTCCGTATAGAAGACATCACTCTACTACTCAGTACCATGTCAGGTATAGATTTGTATGAATTTAGTTTTCAACCTAAGTGCCAAAAGCTCTCAATTTGAAGAAAGGTCTTTTTAAATGTGCCTGTGGTTCTCAGCAAGGCTTTTTCATGTATCATAATGTATTTTCTGTCTCTAATAAGTGTCTCTCTGTTTTAGGTACCTACACACCGGCCCCTGGTGGGCCCTTCTCTGCTCTCACTCCAAGCATGTGGCCCCAGGACATTTTGGCCAAGTACCATCAAGTGAGGATGCAACTTCATATGTTGTTTATGTGCAAGTATTTATAAGACTATAAATGTTATGGCAAAAGATAAAATACTCCTATAAAGCATGTCAGCTTTTGATAAACAAAATTACAAGCTATGACACATCTGCTTAGCATGATTAGAATATAAAGACAAACTCAAACGCTGCAGAAAGCTTGTGTTCATGTGACACATGAACTGTTGTGTTAACTGACGTTTAAGATGTAAGAAAAGCGTTAGCAGTCAGCAATGTTATTGACTATTTTCTAATCAAGTCATTTTTCCTTTATGAGATGTGGACTAAATTAAATGCATATCTTTTTTTTCTCTACAGAAAGACCTGTCAGAACAATATGAACTCCAGTATGATGAGTTTGGGTTCAGAGTGGATACAGAAGGTAATATTTTCATTCACATTCGTTCATGTTCCCATTATTCACAATTTTTGTTCTCTCCACACTGGTAAAGTTCCCGTAACCCACTCAAAAAACATAAATGGATATTGGAATATCTGGGCACAGTGGCTACATTATGTACACCAATTGAGTGCATGTGATCTAAAAATTATGACTGCAACTAACTGAGTTGTTCTTTCGCTATTTTTGGTCTTTGCTGGTGGGGGAAAATATGTTTTGCTTGTTCTAGAGAAGTGATTCAGAAGACTGTTTTCTGTGCTTAAATTAGCCAATGTTGAGTTTAGCAGCAGTATATTAGCAGTATATATTTATCCGATTGTTGACAGGTTTAATGTTTTGCTGTTATTTCTGCTCAATAGTAAACATATACCCAAAAGCTGGTGAACTGCTAGTAGTCTCTCATCAGGACGTTTAGGTCTTCGCTTTCTTATTTGTCTCAACCCCTTTTCTCATATCTGGACACTTTCATTTCAACACTTTCTGACATTCTGTCATCCTCTCTCCATCTGAGGCTCTATCATGCTTTGTTTCTTTAGAATTTCACTTGCTGTCATTTTCCAATATTCAAACCTTTTCAATTCAAGAGATGGCATGGTACTTACTGGTGTGAATATTAGTCATTAGAAAGTACACAGACACTATTATATCCTTATATATTACCCTCTCTTTGCTCAGACGGTTGCGAGCCCAAGTCCTGGCTGGGCACTGAAGGCTCACCACAGCGTGAAGACCCCCAGCAGAGGCTGCGCTGGCAAGCCCACTTGGAGTTCACCCATAACCACACAGTGGGTGATCTGACCTGGGAGCTCATTGCTCCGGTCCTTCCACGCTCTGAGCGCCTGCGTTCCCTGGTGTTAGGTGGCATACCTCACAGCATGAGGCCGCAGGTAAGCACACTTGCACATGCTATATTTGGCTAAAACACTGCCCAAGATTGCCAGTTACTTTTAAATATAATAAGTAAGAAGCTCCAGAGCTTTAAAGATATTTTGTCTGTTAGCTATGGATGCGTCTGTCTGGAGCACTGCAGAAGAAGAGGACTTCAGAGATCTCTTACAGAGAAATCATAAAGAACAGTTCTAATGATGACACCACTACAGCTAAACAGGTAAAATCCCGAACCTCAGGTAAATGTGACTTTATTAAAGTTTTTTTTCTCCACCTCTTCTCCCCAACTTTTCCTGCTGTTAATTGTAATAGTGATTTGACAGTCCCTTGTTAACCTCTGTCTCTCAGATAGAGAAGGACCTGTTACGAACTATGCCGACCAACGCATGTTTCAATAGCCTGACCAGTGTTGGAGTGCCAAGGCTGAGACGAGTACTGAGAGGCCTGGCCTGGCTTTATCCAGACATTGGGTACTGTCAAGGCACTGGCATGGTGAGAGCACCTACATACAGAACCTGCTGTCACCGTAAACAACTGCATTACACCAGTCAGCTGTGTCAACACAAATAGACGCACTTTAAATTTGTGTTTTGTTTACTCACAGTAGCATCTCCATTGTACATCATCCGGCCTTTCCCCTTTTCATTGTCTTACCTCCATCTCTGTATCTTGACCCACCTAGGTGGTTTCCTGTCTGTTGCTCTTTCTGGAGGAGGAGGATGTTCTATGGATGATGTGCGCCCTGATTGAAGACCTCCTCCCTCCATCCTACTTCTCATCCACCCTGCTGGGCGTTCAAACAGACCAGAGGGTTCTCCGACAGCTCATTGTTCAGTACCTGCCAGCCCTTGACCGTCTTCTGCAGGAGCATGACATAGGTAAGGGTAGGCAAGGGAGAGATGGAGCATGTGTGGCTGTGATGAATGGAATGGAAGAAGTAACTGTGAGAGAGGGCAGGTGATGGGTATTAAATGTACCCACCACCGTTAAGCCTTCTGAAGGTTTTTAACTCAAATAAAACATGACAGTTGTGAGATGCACCTGTCTGAGTTTGTTAGCGAATTTCATCTTCTGAATTAATTGCTATAACTGTGTTGTATATTATAGATAATCCCTTCTTTCTCATCCACCCAGAGTTGTCGCTGATCACTCTGCACTGGTTCCTGACATCATTTGCCAGTGTGGTGGACATTCGTCTGCTCCTTAGGATCTGGGACCTACTTTTCTACCAAGGCTCATTGGTGCTCTTCCAGGTCACACTGGGCATGCTCAAGATCAAGGTATTGGCACTACACAGCATACTTCTGATTCTTGACACCCTGATACAGTTTATTTTCATGCTGAGATGCTTTAATACAAACATCATGTTGTAGCGTTTTATGTCAAAAGATATTTCTTTACATTACCTACATTACATTATTATTTCTAGACATTACCATCCCACACCAACTTTTAACTCACTTTTGACAAATGTATATCTATATGTTGATGTTGAATCCTTGTGAATTTTACTCCATTCCCCCAGGAGGAGGAGCTTGTGTCATCAGAGAACTCTGCGTCCATTTTTAATACTCTGTCAGACTTACCAAGCCAGCTGAGAGATGGGCCTGCAGTTCTTGGGGAGGCTATGAGGCTAGCGGGGACACTGTCCCAGGAAACACTAGAAGCCCACCGACACAAACACCTAGCCTACATCTTAAACGAACAGGCCCAGCTCAACAATGGAAACAACACAATACTCAACTCCAATCTCAACAAGGTCAGTCACTGTAGATTTTACAAAGTCAGTGTGATGAAATATCAATATTTTTGTCAGAAATTAAACAAGCAATGTGAAGGTGTTTGTGTTTTATCTACAAACTACAGTCAAAGGTTACCATCTGCCATAAAGTATATTTAGCAAAGTTATTCTGTGTTTGTATATGTGCAGGTGGTGAGGAGACAGTCCCTGCGCAGAAAGTCCACCTTGAGCTCTCTGTTGTTTGGGGAGGATGAGGCTGAGGCTCTAAAGTCCAAGAACATTAAGCAGACAGAGCTGGTGGCTGCCCTGCGAGAGGCCATAGCCCGCACTGCAGAGCACTTCCATTGTCTGGATCCACGTCATTCCAGCACTGTGAGTTGACATACTGCAGCGCACGAACAGTCTGGTTTATGTCCCGTTGTGAACTATGTATAAGTCAATCTGCCAAAATGAGAATGGCATTAAATGAGGCATCCCTTTATTTAGCAGCATGTCTAACTAAGTCCTAAATTTAATATACCATTAAATCATGGCATTCAGTATAGACATTTTGATCCTATTTCTCCCACCTTTTTTCTGTAGGACCTGACTCCTGACTACTCCATGGAGAGCCACCAGCGAGACCATGAAAACTTCCTCGTTGTGTCCCGCAACCGGCGGAGACGGGCAAAGGCATTGCTGGACTTTGAGCGTCACGATGACGATGAACTAGGCTTCAGGAAGAATGACATCATCACTGTGAGTTATGACACCCACACATGAACGAAATGCTACTTCCCGTTGTTTGCAAGCATGTACACGCATTGCACATCCCATTCATGTCCCTGTGCAATTTTCTTACTCTCAGATCATCTCACAGAAGGATGAGCACTGTTGGGTTGGAGAGCTCAATGGCCTCAGAGGTCTGTGATTCTTTATGTATCAACATCTACTCTTGCCATCTGGATAACTCATTTGCTATAATCTGTCTCACAGCTGATTTAACATAACTTTTTTGGCTCTTTAAAAGGTTGGTTCCCAGCAAAGTTTGTGGAGATTCTAGATGAAAGAAGCAAAGAGGTATGGAAGTAGTTTTCAGCTTCATAAGACACACTGCTTTTAAATAGGTTGGGTTTGCCTAGAAGATGTTCCTTTAGAAAGTTGAATCCATGCGATGTTTGTCAGTGTTTATCTTAGTTTCCTCACATTTGCCTTCCAGCATCCTGAATATTAATTCATAATGTGTCATAAACATTGACTGGCGCTCTTGTGTCTGTACCCAGTACTCATTAGCAGGCGATGACTCTGTAACAGAGGCAGTGACAGATTTGGCCAGAGGGACTCTGTGCCCAGCCCTGAAGGCCATCTTTCAGCACGGTCTCAAGAAACCATCTATACTGGGAGGGCCCTGTCACCCCTGGTTATTCATAGAAGAGGTATGAGACTTTTGAAGAAGAAAAAAATCCACATGGCACCATATTACGATTGCTTCAGATTCTACATAGGACTTAATCATTCTTTGTCCTCTGGGTTTCTCTCAGGCGGCCAGTAGAGAGGTAGAGAGGGACTTCAACTCTGTCTACTCCAGACTGGTACTGTGTAAAACTTACAGGTAAAACACAGACACACACATCATGCTGTTTTCATTTGTTCTGTCAAACTCTCTGTTTACACTAACATTACAAATGGGTGTAGGGGATTTTAATCTTTTTATAAAATGGAAGTGTTTTGGGAATTGGATCATCTTTCATATGTGGTCAGGGATGCATTTGCGATTGATATTAATATATTCCTAAATAAAATCAAGTGTTATATCTATGCATTATAGCAGGGGAATGAGAAATCTACCTTCAGTATATACACCAGAGATGTATTATGTTTCAACATTGTAAGGTTAATTTTCTTCTGACATTAACCAGGTTAGACGAAGACGGGAAAGTGCTAACACCAGAGGAGCTGCTATACAGAGTGAGTATATGTAATTGTAATTAGTTTTAGCAAACTCAATGTATTTTATGGACTTCAAAAACTTGTCTCAGCTTCAAACAATAAAAATGTTTATAGAAAGTAGTGTTTATCAAGTGAGGCTTAGCCATGTCTGTAAATTCAGCCTGAGGAAATGAAGGAAGTGCATGAGCACCCTCTGTCTGCTCTTCCCAGGCAGTGCAGTCAGTCAACATGAGCCACGACACAGCACATGCTCAGATGGATGTCAAGTTTAGGTCTCTTGTCTGCGTTGGCCTCAAGTGAGTTTTCCAGACCGACACACACACACACACACTCAGCATTAAAATCATCACAGTCCCTCTGTACTCTCTCTGGTATCAGAGAGCAGAAGCTTAAATATGTGTCCACACTTTATGAGCAAACATGCAGACACACTCAGGCTGTCTAACGTTTATCTAACCCAACAGTGAGCAAGTGCTGCACCTATGGCTGGAGGTGTTGTGTTCCAGTATGGCTGCTGTAGAGAAGTGGTATCATCCGTGGTCCTTCCTTCGCAGTCCTGGATGGGTTCAGATCAAGTGTGAGCTCAGGTAAGAAACACATTATTATAAAACTACTGTCTTTCTTTATTTTAGCTGTATTTAAATTTGGAGAAAATCAGAATCACAGCTAAAGCATCCAGTGTGGTTGCAAACTCAGTACTGAATTCCTAAAATTGGCTGGCATCCACATCTAACACACACTATCCAGTATTCTGAAATGTCAACCAGGAATCTGAAAACGGATTAAACAGAGAATTACATGAAGAGGGAAGCACTTTATATAATAAAACAGGTAAAGATCAGTCTACTGTTTATGTTTCCTCAGGGTCTTATCAAAGTTTGCCTTCAGTCTCTCCCAAGATTGTGAGCTACCTGACAAGAAAGAGGTGAGTCAAGGAGATTACCACAGCATTCCTACATAGAACAGTAGTAAACAAGTCTCACTATTCAAAGACAATATATCAGTATTCAGAGGAGAAAACTGAAGTTATAAAGTTGCAACCCAGAACTTGTACCTGTTGTGAAAAAGGCCTGTTAAGAAGTGCTGTTTATCTTGGCACTTCTGAGCTGGACTTCACCTTTGAGTCTCTCCAGCTTCTGTTGTTGTCACCATTTATTCTATAAATTAGATCTTCTCATTTCAGTGATCAGTGTTTCTCATTTTGTATATTTGTGAATCCTCTCACATTTAACAACGTGATAGTTGTCACCATAGGGGAAATAATCATTGTTGCGTTGCTCTCTGTATGTTGAAACTTAAAAGCATGATGTACTTCTGGCCAGACTCCAATCAGTGACATCAAAGCTGCCATTTTGCATCAGCCCTCTTAAAAATTGATGATTTGCATGTAATCTGAAGTGCAGTATGTTACCCTCTCTGATGCATTGTTGATTTTGTCTTTAGGTAAAAGTTGTCCACATGTCCTTTCATTTCCAGGAGAATGAGCAGAGACCATTGAAAGAGGGAGTGCAGGATATGTTGGTGAAACATCACCTCTTCAGCTGGGACATTGATGGCTAAACACACAACAAAAACCTTCTGAATCCTACTGTCCTGTGTCTGTGTGTATATTTGATCTGTATCTTCATCTGTTTCTTACACACTGGCAAACATAACTTAAGACACCATTGTCTGCTTTTATCTCTGGATGATGATGACACCCAAATAATGATGACTCTGAAACTCTCATGTCATCATAAGGTCCACTGGGTGGTATGAACTGAAGTATGTGTGCATTAAGGTGCATAATTGCAAGACAGTTTTTATTCAGACTCTCTGTAGGAAGTTTTGCAATATGGTTGAAACTATATGAAGTTACACAAGTAAAACACTCCTGTGGTACAGAACAGTCTGTACCCACTGGACTGGAACACTTAAGTATTTCTTCAGTACTCACTACACTGGCTGTTCAGCTTTTTATAGCTAACTGGGTGTGTGTTTTGTGCAGGAGTGAGATGTACAGTACATCCTCTTGCACTAGTTTGTGTCTATGTAAAATGCAGTGTCAGGTCAACCCACATCAAACACTGGACCTTGGCATGGTCCTAAATTCCACATGACCCTGTAAATTCCAAAACATTATGACCAAAACATTCCTAAACATATAGCTGTAAAGTTACAAATTATTTTTGAGTGGAATGCTACTTACCTCAATATCATGAATTCCACAAAATAATTCATCAAAGTCATACTATGCAGGATTTTCCTTTATACAAACAAAAAATGTATAGACTTGTACAAAAATAATCCCTCTCAATCATCACCTATGACTCACTAGAAGCGTGTGGTGGTGTCTGTATCTACAGAGACCCTGTCATTATCTGTATTTTCTTATTTTGCTGTGTTCAGGATGTTTCTGGGCTTCAGCCTTTGGGCAGTTGTTGTGTAGCCCCCAGCCAATAACAGCATGCAGTCTGTGAGTGTGGGACTCTATAAAAACGTAGCGACATATAATAAATTCAGCAGCGAGTTATGACCTAAAGTCTGTTTCATTCTGTCTGCTATGGACTCTGCGCTCTGCAGCAGACTGCTGTCCGCACTGTGCATGCGTGTGTGTGTGTGTGTGTGTACAGATCAGCAGCGCCTTCATTCATACAGGCAGAGAGAGGCAATGAACTGGGGCGGAGGGGCCAACTTTGAATGTTGTTTACAAACAGTAATCGACAAATCCTGCATAGTATGTCTTTAAATACTAATGTTGCACATGCCAAGTAAAGCCTTTTGAAACTGTGACATGAGACTATATGTGTGTGTGCTACCTTAAGAGTGGTAGTGAACAGTCTGCACTTGTATGACAATGTAAATGAAGCAGATAAATACTTTTTGTGTTACAGTCACAACAAATGTTACACACATAATGTTTTTCTGTATAGAAAGTAAACACATCTGTCCGTTGTGACTAGGTGTACCCGTCTAAGTTTAAGAAATTTAACATAGGACTTTGTCTTTCTGATCTTGCCATGATTTCCAAATTGACCTCCAGTACTGACTTCAACCCACATCAAAAATAGAGAATAGCCTGCTGATATTTATTCAAACTGTGGACTAATGATAGATGATAAATGAGGACTTAAGAGGATTGATATGTGAACAAAATTGTAATACTTTTCACTATTCTGTTACAACAAGTTTGTTCATAATTAATTTTTTTTGGATACTTGGTGTATACAATTAATTTCAGGTAAAGATTTTGTTGTATCAGTTTTTATTCCTGCCAAGCCAATTAGATCTTGTAGGTGACAAGATTGACATAGTCATGTTATTTCATTTCAGTTTTTTTTTTTTTTAAACTTACATTGTTAACTGTAATTTTCCCTTGTGCAGACAACACAATCAACTTAGTTTCTGGTTTTACATGATGGTAAGTTATTGTAGCCTGTAAAGAATCACATTGTTATCAAAAATGTACAACCGAAAGACTTAACTGTGTGGCAGTGACTTCTGAATCTGAATCTTATAAGACTGAGACCACACAGTAACACTCCTGGGCTTACTGTACATAAAATATGATAAAGTACATAGGAAAAGAACACTATAAACACATGGAAAACCCATTCATTGTCCTGTTGAGTTATTCCCAATTTTAATATATATATTTTTTTACAGTCATGTGAATTGCATACTGATTAGATTTAATTTGTAATGACAAAAATCTGAGGAAAATGCAAATATAGAAAATGAACCACTATTGAAAAGTTCAGTAAAGCCTGTTTATTAATGGTCAGTTTTTTTTGGCGGCAAAGTGTGTTTAAAATGTCACAACATGTTAATAGCAACAGGCCATAACGTATGGGGTACTAGAGTTACAAGTAGCACTGCAAGTACTGTATGTCTTACAATCATGAGCAACTGTTGGAGTGACAAGATTATGTGCTGCATTTGTTTGTACTAACACTATTGATATAAGGTTTGTAAAATGGACAAGTAACGGTGGTAGCATGATGAACACTACGGAATCTAAGAGCGCGAGTGAGAGAAGATTGAAAGAGTTAAAACCATCCAAGAGTCGACGTTCTGCATGTATACCAAATAAATAACTGACAATTATAAAATGTTAACAGCTTATATTCTCCATATATGTAGAATTTGAAATCACTATGTGCCCTCTGCTACATTCATTTGTGATTTGCATACATTTTGTACAATGGCATATTTCCAATGGGGGCACAACTAACAGCTAATTTACATATGCAGTATAAATAGTACATTGTTTTTCATTGCAAATACACAGGGAATGCAAGGGAGGAGTTTCACTTATAGCTGCTCATATTGACTTGACCTTGTTTGGGTTTAGCCTTCCTCCCTGCCACTGACATTGAGCCAGAGGACTGAATTGTAGATTTCATAGATCCACATAAAATATGGATAAAATTAAATAAATCATCATCCTGAGTGAGGCTAACCTCAAAAACCACACTGCCTGCTTTCCATCACATAAACCACTTAAAATAGTGAAGGCAGCTGACATTAAAATGCATTAAGGGCGTATCCCTTTGTGTTCCCTTTAAAATAAAAACCACAGGGCCTGGTATAAAAAGGCAAGGAGAGTATCTTGCTCTAAAACATCGGTATCCTTCATGGTTTTGTGGAATGAAGACACTTGGTGGAGTGATAGCAGAGAGAGGGAGGTATGCGAGGGACAAGAGGGCAGTTCAGCAGCCTCCTAACCCTGATGAGGAGGGAGCTGCCGTAGAGTTGGTGCTGCTGTTCTGGCCTTTTCCTTTGTGCCTCTGTCCACCCCGTCTCCTTCCACCTCCTCCAGACTTTGGCTACAAAGGAAACATAAAACAAAAACACTTGATAAGGGACCTTTGAACTTGTATTTGAAATACTAATACTGTTGTCCAGAAAAAAAGAAAAAGAAATCAGCATAGGTGGTTACATTTGGCAACTTGTAAAAATCGAGAAAACATTATTTAGGAAACAAGATCGCAGGGCAATGAACTTGCTTAGTAGAACACAATTTTCATTATTCATGTCGTTCTGGTTATCCTCTGTCGTTCTGGTTCATTTTGAATCAGCCCATTTTACCTTGTTCTCTTTGTTGCCCTCCTTTAACTGAGGGTCTTCCTCTCCCTCTCCCTAAGGAATCCAGCAACGCAAGCAAATAAGAGGGAGAAAGTGGAGTAATGTGGAACAAGAAAGGAAGGATGACATGGATGGTGGAAAAGAAGAAGTGAAAGGAGGAGGACACAGTAGTTAGCAAGTTAGAAAAGAGCAGCAATGTTAGGGCAAGCACACAGTAAGCAGAAAAGGGAGACCACATACAAATGCTGGAAGACAACTCCGTAACACTCATAAACTCGTACTCTAAAACGAAACTAAATACTACTTCACACCTCATGCTTTAATTCGCGCCTCACCAGTTGTGTTGTGTTTGGGCCTGCCGACTGTGCTATCGTTGCGTCTTCGCTGGCTGCTATGGTGCCGTCCTCTTTTCGGAGTGGTGCCTTTTTTGTAGACTGCATTTTGATTTGTGGAGGTTTGGAATTTGATGGTAAATTGTTGGTGGATTGCAGCAGCTGAAAAGAATGCGAGTAAATATTTGAGTCTCAACAAGATAAAGAAATCAGCGTTTGTCAGCATTAGGAAAGGTCGTTACAACAGCAAATTCGACAATCTGCTTGTAAGTTTTTCTTCTGGTCTTTAACCTTCTTTTAAGTGCAAAATAACTTAATCTTATAGTAGTCTCTGTGAATTGAAATTATCTGTAAATGTGTTGAATTTTATTGTGAAATGGTCCTTCCTGAATTGCTTTTCAGCATTACAGATTTCCAATTTCAAATACTGTCCACAAAAACTGTTTAATCTAACTAGGGCTTTAGGTGCTTGCACAACATTGTTGGGAAAAAAACAAACAGACCACATACTATTCCACCACACTCATCATTTTAGCTACATCCTACTATAAGCACATGTCCTTGGTCTACCTTAGTGATGGTCCCTACAGCCTTGGTGCGTCCCTCCCTGAACACCAGCCTCTGGTCACAGTGCAGGTACTCAGGGGTCTTGATGAAGCGGAAGTGGACGGAGGCTTTGTCTCCTGTCCGTAGGCAGTCTCTGTTCATGGACAAAATGGTGGCTGTCTGCCTTATGCTGCCACAGTGGACTGAGCGGAGAGAAAGAAAAAGACACAGTAGAGGCGAAAATGAGTTTTTTGCATATTGTGATTACCACAGTGACTCAACAGAAAATACAGTCTGAGCAACACATGTGTGTCACTGTTACCCACCCATGGCCTGGTATCTGGGGGATATTGTAGTAGGATGATGCAGTACCAGGATCTCAGCCTCAAACTCCCAAGTGGCCTGTGGGCTCAGCCTCGGAGACACCATCACCATGCCTTTCCTTATGGAAGAACGCTTGATCTTCACGAATAGTCATGTGGTAAGAGTTGTAAAGACGACAGGAGACACAGACAGAAGAACACAGAACTGTTAATTATTCCACACAACAACAACAACAGTTCTCTAGATCATTTTAAGGCACTGCTGCTAGGATTAGAAGTATTTGAGCATGATAACAAAAAAACCAAACAATACTGTCCAGATTTTCCAACTAGGTGCTTCTATGGGAGAGCTTTCCTCTCCTACCTTCTTGAGAGCAAAAGAGGCAGTCTGGCCACCTCTAACTTCCTTCACAGGCATTCTCTTGCGATGGATTGATTTTACAGCAATGGGGATGAAGCTGCCCAGAGGGTCTGGTCCCAGCAGCATGGTATCGTTCAGACGTATGAGTCCACGTAAAGTAGTTCCTGATACTACTGTTCCCACTCCCTGAGACATAAGCAGAACACAACCGGTTTTATGTTCCTTACTTATATAACACACGCAGTAAAATGTATTTAGTGATAAGAGTTTGTTAGTGTATGTACCGGTACAGAGTAGGTATCGTCTATCTGAAACTCAGCTGGCTGGTCGTCTCTGTAGGATGTTCTGGAGGACAGCAGGTTGAGAAACATCTTGAGTAGGTCCATGTTTTCTCCGGTCACATTAGAGATCTGAAAGATGGGACACATCCTACACACACACAGACACACACACACACACACCAAGGTTACAAAGGAGCTTTTTCACTCTTATTCTGAATCTGGCTGGGATAGATTTACTACCTCTCTGAACTGAAGTTTGAAGCGGTGACTATGACGTCGTCCTTGTTCTGCACCAGAACGGGGATCTTCCTACAACCGGGTGACTTCAGTAACCTCTGGAGCAGCTTCAACGTCTCTGTTATGATCAAGGAAAGTTCACAAGAATTACAACATGTAGCCTGTTAATGAGTGTAGCCCATAATGTATTTCATGTCAGGTTTTGTTAGCAAGTGCAGCCAAACTACATATAAAATTAAAAATTAGCCAAAACATCAACACAAGCTGTTCCCATCGTTGCATTTCAAACAAGAGAGAACTATACTGAAGAAAGTAAGAAAGTAGACTCAAGACTGACCTTGCAGGATGTTGGATGGACACATGTCTATCTTGGTTACCACTACGAACACAGGCACATTCAGAGCTAAGGCCAGACCCAGGTGCTCTTTGGTCATCCCTACAATACCCGCATTACTGCCCACCTAGAGGGAAGGGAGAGGGTGAGGAATTCTATCAATATAATTTTTATGAAAAGATACTAAAAAAGCCTTTTTTGAAATTGTAAACACTGAACATAAGCCTCACTTCAAATTTTGGTGTGTAATAAAATACATACAGACTGACATTTTATAAAATGTCAGCTTGTATGTAGGTTCAGAGTTTGCAATGTGTCCTATTGCTTATACCATGAGCATGCAGAAGTCGGGCAGGTGTCCAGTCATCCCAAACACAGTGGTCTTGAGGTATTTCTCATGTCCAGCCAGATCTATGAAGGTAATGACTTTGGAGGACTTCTCACAGATTTTTGTCCAGTCCAGGCTTCCTCCATGACTATCTGGTTTGTTGACCACCTACAGACACACAGAAAGGAAGTTATACGCTCAGTAGTCATACTGTCTCCATCTACAGGTAGATAGGCTACGGTAGGTAACTACTTTTATGTTTTGGCGCGATATAAATAAAATTGACTTGAATAATGTCAATTCTTCCTTTGGAATATCACACATTCAAGCGCCTTGTTGTACGGCACAAAACTCCATCATATAAGCTATTATTCTAATGCTTTAACAATTCATGTTCTTTCAGAGGTAAAGCAACCTCACCTGTCCCTCTTGGTCAAACCCGAGGATATCGTTGCCCACACTGCTGGTCCTGCCACTTTCCATCTCGTGTTTGTGTCTGAAGAGCTTCTGGCGGGCAAAGCCTCTGCCATTATCCAATTCTCCATGCGTTAACACTCCGAGAAGAGTACTTTTGCCAGCATCCACGTTCCCCACCACTGCAACCCTGAGGGATAGCAGTGTACCAAAATATCACCAAAAAAGTAAACCTCGGATGAACTGGTAAATAAACCAACAGGAAACATCACTGTAGCTGTGGGTATTGTGAGTGAAATCAGAGACGATCCAGAAAGGAGACAACACACTTAAAGAGACATTTCCTGTATCTCTGTCATGTGGGTTTTTGCCACTGCCGAACTCCTCTAGGAGACTAGCAGCAGGTCCTGAGTCTATTCACTTCAGATTCTACAGATTCTTTCACCTCACTGTCACTGAGGTAAATATTAGACCCATTTTTCACAAACCTCATATCTTCCGAATACTTCTGACACTAAAATGTAATCCCTGCTGCCGTGTGTTTGTGTTGTTTGCGTGTTTTGTTAATCATTTTGTTGTCATTTTTCATAGATCCACATAAAATATGTTTTACCCCTTTTCTCTCATTGAGGGGGGTTGCTATATATCAACATATCCAGGCGCTAATGCTAACATTAGCTCAGCCTGCTTCCTGCCTCATGTAATCAATATAATGTAATTTAAATAAAGATTAAACACACCACGGTTGATTATGTTGTGAATTTGCACCCTCTTTTAAATAACTAAACTCTACTGGAAGCTGTGGTTGTAGCCTGAGTGCAGGCAGGTTGAGTTTGTGAGGTTGAAAAGGTGAAGCTATCCTGTTAGCATTGGTCATGTCTACATGATATTAGAGGAAGGAGGGGGGGTAGAGGTGACCATGCTCACGTAGAAGACAGGAAGTGTATGCCTTTTCATATAATTGGTGCAGCTTGTAACACGTCATCTTTTGTTAAAGAGCATCTTTGGTGGAATCTGATCTGTGACCTCTCACCTGACCTCCAGGAAGTCCAGCTCACCCACACGCCGGCGGATCAGATAGTCACGTACCAAACCAGCAGCCTCATTACGTTCCCGGAGTGAGATAAGGTCGGCGTCAATTTGCTCACACATGGAGAGCACCGTGGCCACTGAGGCCTCCATGTCCTTCTCGTCAAGACCCCAGTCACCACCATCTACAACAAAGACATGGAAGAGGAAGGAGAATAAGACTTCAGTAACAGTTTAACAGGAGGGCCCTACAATTTGTCCAGTCTTTGTAAACTGACAATAGATTGATTAAAAAAATAGGAGGAATAGGGAAAAAGGGGAGTTTTATATGCAGTATCATGACTTTGTAATCGTCCAGAAAGTCTCAGCATGTGAACTGTTTGCATGTCTCTCACCTGAACCCATCCCAACCACATAGATGGTCTCTCCACACCCTTCTTCCATCCTGTCTCGTAGCTGGCGAAGTAACGAGTCATACTGCTCTCCATTTGGGCTAACAAGTGCCAGCTATTGGGTTGGTGGATGCGGAGGAGGAGAAAGAAAGAGAGGGAATATTGGCTAATGTTGACATTATGACCCTGTCTGCTACTATTGATGTTATAGAAAAAGCGCATCCTTCATCTAGCAAGTTGCCTTGAGTGACAGTCAGTAACGGTTCAAAAGCTGTTGGAAATTGCATCAGGTGCGGCTGCTTTCAGGAGACACAGTGACTGGATCTTAAAATAAGTGTCACTCAGGATATTTTTCATTCACCGCAGACAACCCTCACATTCAAATTGTAAGCCAGAAGAGAAATTCAAAAGCTGCTTTCCAGGCACAAACACAGCTGTCTCTCTTCCCATGAAACACCTCAAGGTTAACGCCATACTGTCATCTCTCTGTTGATATAAGCTCCTCTGTATGAATCAGTAGCACAGTAAAACTGCTCCAGGCTGTTGACAAAAATGAATGTAGTTACACAAAATAAAACCAAAAACCATTGCGATACTTTATGGTGTTTTAACAGTATGTCAGAAATTGACCAAAAAGTTAAATGACAAATGGAATAAATGTACCTTGATATTGTGGAAGTGTGATTTAAGTTTTTTTTACAGCTACAATTACAACCACAATATACTGAAGTGTGGATGGTGACTTTTTTTTTGTTTGTTTAACTATTAGAATAAATAGTCCCTGGAAAACCTGTTTAAGATACTACAAATATAATTTGGATTTGCAGTTGGAGGTGGAATGAAGCATATCATGCTGCAGTATCATTAAGCCACATCAAGCAATATATGGTACAACTATTTACATAAGCAGATTAAAGTATGGATTTACTGATAAACGTTAGTACACAGCATATCAGTGGTTGAAACAAACCAATGGAATGAACAGGAACCAAAAGTGAACAAGCGACTGTGTGCCTGATGCAACCATGTGCAATCTGATTATGTGCCTTGTAAAACTATTGTAACGTGCAGCCTGATTGTCTAGGTCTGAAACCAACAATTATTTTCCATTAATGATGACTTAATTAATCATATAATCCATGAATTGCGAGAAAATATTGAAATATGCCCTTTATAATTCGCCACACCTCAAGCAGAGGTATTCAAAATGTCTTGCTTTGTGTGACCAGCAATCCAAAACATAAAGATACTCATTTCAATGTCGTATGAGACACAGAAAAGCAGCAAATCATAACATTTGAGAAGCTGGGGCCAGGGAATTTAGGAAATTTTTGATTGATAATGTACAACAACGATGATCAAAATAGTTTCCGATTAATTTTCTTTCAGTAATCCATTGCAGCTCTCTTGTTGTCGCTGACATTAAGGTTTACGTCATTGAAAACTCGTTTGACAGGTCTGAATGTGATAACTTTCAACTTTCAGTGAATCGAAAGACATCTGTTTATGTTTCTACAGCCTAGTCTAAGTTGTTGCTCATTGTCGTTGTTGGTATAACTGGCTAATTACAACCACATTGCGTTATTGCCCTGTGCTTCATCAACCTGTTTGTTTTTATTGTAGTGTTACTCACCACGTCCAGTCAGTGTCATGGTTTGTTTGACAACAGAGTCATTCACATTGCAATGCCTTTGCTTTAGACAGAAACAGCATCATTTGCTTTGGTAAGCAATGAGCCTGCTGTGGTAACATATGGTGCAGCGTGCTTAAAACTGAAAGGCAACTTATGTTACGTTAGATAAGGTTATATGCTCAAGCATTAGCGGGAGCTAACTTAGCGTTAGCTACAACTAGCTATTTTATTTCAACGCCAGCTAAAGCAGCCTCTGAAATCTAGACAGCTAGTCGTGTATAAGGTAATATATGGTAGCTACTAATGTAACTACTTTGTACCTACAGTGTGGAATAGCATGCAGTGTTTGATAATTACATATATGCAAGAAACACCATCTGTTTCATTCATTCATCTTGCAGCGCAACGGTATCTAGGGCCTAGCTTTTACCTTGCTAGTGAAGTCAATCCTGCGGTCCTCGGGCTCGCCATTGACCATGTCCCCGTCATCAAAGCACTCGTCCCCGGTGTCGTCCCCGCCGCATCCTCCCCGGTCTGGAGCGAATATACTCGCTGGGACTAAAGCATCAGCCAGCGGTATGGAGCCTGGGCTTATTCCTGGCTCATGTGCCGCAGCTACTGATGCCATTTCTGTGTGAGTATTGCAGTAATAAATCTCAAGCTGTCTCAATTGTTGTGATGACGGTTGGCAACCAAACAGACACACACAGACACTCTGGCACCCTGCAAGCTCTACACACTAACAGTTAGCAATCATTAGCTACACCCATTTATCTTTTTAGATAATTTTACAATAACCTGCTGCTTATTTGTGTTCCGTCAATTTGGAGTCGAGCCATTTAAAAATAAAATTGCCACCACCTCGTCAATAGTAATGAGGAAGGTGTGGGTGACTGTGTGTATACGCCTTTTTGCTTAATTCACCAATGGTGTTCGAGTCAGCGCGAATATTTGAGTAGTGGACCAATACCAGTGAGGGGGTCGTTCATATGATTATCACTGTCAGTCCCTGTCAGGACAGCAGGGACGCTCATGTGTCTGTGTAATGTACTGCTGTTGATGCAATGATCCTAAAAACGCTGTAATGCTCTGTAGTGCTGATTAATTCCCATCATAATTTAACAAGTTTATTCCTGTTCGTGTAGCCTAACAGTTCTTAATCAGTGTAATAATAATCTTTGTGGTCTTGTAGATGTTTGTTGTGACAAACCAAGTCTGAAAGGAAATAAGCTTTAAATATAGTTTGACCAAAGTTGATAATTAAAATGTCTTAAAAAATTCTAAATCATTAGCTTCATCATCAACGTATTTCCACAGGCTGAACATAGGGAGAAAAATGTCATGTTCAGCCTGTCATGGTTGGGATTTGCTAGACAAGTTATACAAGCAGAGCACTGATTAATGTTATTATTATTATTGAGTTGTTGATTTGTAAAGTCCACTTCCTTGATTCCTCTATTGGCAATAAGCACCGCTGTTCTGCTGAATGTTTATAGGAACCCAGACCAGTTTAATTAAACACAGAAGGATATTGTTCATAAGTGAACTGTGTTGAGTTCAAACTCTTGAGCTGAACGAATCATGAATCAAGACTGATGATTTAAATGATTTGAATTGTTACTCACAGACTTTCTTTGTCGAGGACAGCCTGAATAACTAAAAATTCTTTAACCCTCCTATTGTGATTTCAAGTTTAGATGTGTGAAACATTCTTTTTTTTCTGATCAAAGTAAGGCTTCATTAAATCCTCTTCAATGACCTACTGAATACAATAAAACACATTTTGATAATTTTTCTTTTTTTAGAATGGCAAAAGTTATGGGTCAAATTTGGTCCAGTAGTAATTATGGGTTGTTTATGCAGAGAAATACATAGTAAATGTTGTCAAACCATCATGATTAACAAAAATAATAAAGTATAAAATCCTATAAAATGGTATAATAATATTGCATAGTGATATTAAAATTATGTTTCATGCCACACACACACACTCACACGCACACACACACACACATCTCATGTCCCCCAGTAGGCTGTGGCTTTCCCGCGTTTTATTTTTCACATCTCACCGCACATCTGGCACATCACGCACACACACACACACACTCATACACATACAGATATGCACACACGGACACAGACACACACACACACATCTCCTGTTTCCCAGTTGTATAGCAGAATAAAGGCTGGGGCTTTCTTGCGCTTATCACACCGCACACCTTGCACAGCATGCACACACACACTCACTCACACCCACACACCATGCCAGAGATGACACTGTTGTTTTTGGAACTAAACTGACTTTTCTGCCTTTTTCATAGGAAAGTCAATTTTGACCCATAAACATTTTAAAACAAATACAACATTTCACTGGATGACAACCTAATTAGTGTTTCTTTCAGTGCTTGTTAATGAATTCAAACACTAAGAGTTTTAACCATTAACACAATGAGGATTAAACATGAGATAATATTGCACAATACAGTTATTAGGCTACCTTATTGTTAAATAAACCACAGTTATTGCTGTGCTCAGGTGTAGAAATGTCTCAAAAACTTTAATAAAGGTTTACCTGGAAATATTTTCTTCAAACCAGGGTTTATTTTTTATAAAATAAACCCTAACTACCCCTTCTAATGTTACTGTTATTTTAATAATCTCAATATTAATAAGTTCTATATATTGACATTAAAACATTGTCAGTGTTGCAGTTCCCCACACTGACCACTAGAGGATAGTGAACACTCAGCATTTTAAACACACTGGTCAACTGTCAACTCCACTCAGCCTCAATTAAAGCAGACCTATCAATACCATAATAATTTAACAAACCTGCTGTACTTTTAATATTTTGTCCACTGCCAAGTGTGGAAATTTAAATATTCACAAAGATAGTATTTATTGCAGAGGTTTATATTGTTTGATAAAAAAGTATGCATTATTCATACAGATTCTGATTAGCATATAATGACAAAGAGCTTACTCTTATTGATATCCATATAATAATAACCAAAATCTGTAAAGTGTAAATATCTGTATTATACCCACTGAAAGAGACAATGACACTGATGCAGTGTTGTAATTTATAAGTGGGAGTGTGTATGAGTGTGTGTCTGTTATTCTCAAAGATCTCTGTGTCATACAATCTCCTGACTGTCTTAAGACTGGGTCTTGTGGCAAGAGAAGACATATCAGGTCCTTGTGCCCCATTGAACATCTGATGAACTCTACCTCCTCCATGGTGACCGACCACATTAATGTATCTTCCAAGAAACATAATGTACCAAAAGAGATCAGCCTATAAATTAAGTCATTATCCACAACATGATGTGATGAGGAATGTGCCTCTATTTGTTGAGGAGGAGGTTAACAGAGCTGTGGCTCAGACAGTATCAATTCATTGGATTACTGATACATACCAGCTGTTCAGAACTATTTGCCAGTGTACATTCATAAAGAACAGCTGAACTAAATTCTACGGATGTGCACTTGGAAGCTGGTGTGTAATTGTGAATAAACATTATAAGGCAGATATGTTGTTCATAGTAAGCACATACACAGGTCATCAGTGTTAACCAGCAGCCATTACAGACATGACACATATTACAAAAATCTGACAAATTAATGTCAACTCAAGGACCACTTATCTCTTTCTGACTTTCAACCCATCATCATCAAAGAGCCAAACTCTTTCACAGTTTATCAAACACACATATGCATACGGGACTCCAGTCTTAGTTAGGCAAAGAGACAAAGAGCGAGCCACATAATGTTATTAGAACACTACGAGACCCTTACAATATACAACCTTGGCATATAAATTGTTCAACAGTTGGTTCTTTGTTCTTCACTTATCTGTGTTTCTCCCTGGAGGTGTTCTGCCTCCGCGTCCATCTGCTGGAAAATGGAAGTTGAAAGTCAAATGACACAGTGTTCCTTTTAACATTTCTGCACTTTCTCATTTATACAAGTAAAAAGGTTTCACTCACATGCACATCTAAATATAAACACATGAATCATAAAACAGTATAACATTTCCATTACATCAGTGAAAGGAGCTGAGCCAGTTTTTTGCATCAATAACAAAAAACAATCATGAAGACATGATTGCTTTTAAAGGTTTTGCATTGAGATGGGGCATATATTGAGATAAAATCAAAGTTTTGTGCATAAATATTTGTCTTGATGTGGACTATCCACATGACAAAATGTCTCTAACACCACAATTGAAAGAGTACATTTCAGCGCAAAAAGTGAATCATATGATTTAGAATCAATTGAACCATAAGCTAAATAAAGACTATTACTGACATAGAATGATTGCCATTTAGCCCACAAATCCTTGTGATCCATCACCACAGTTTTGGTCACCACAGAAACAAGGAAATAGAAAAACAAAAAAAACATAATCCTTGACAGTTGCTCCTCGTGATTTTGATCTGAATTACTTTGCATTGCATTGCAGTGTCTATCTTACTGCCTTACTGAGTCACAGCAGCTGTGTCTGTTGTAAGTCATCAGATGAAAGTTAAGCCTTATGCTGGCTGTGATTCAGATTCAAATCATTTTGAGGATATGACTTAATTTCAGTGCTTCACTTTGGCTCATTTCTCTCCTAACCAAAGATTTCTAAGAGTCGGACTCACTCAGACACTGCCATTTGATCCTGCATTGTAGGCTATATACTGTACATTGTAAGTGGACATTATGGCTACCAGCAGTGCCAAATATTTGGTCGTCTCCCTGGAAACAAATTCATGTCTATTTTTGTCCAGCACTCTGGCTAGGGTTCCCTCTCACAGTCAGACTCAACACCACAAAGCTATAATGTAGCAGTCTTATGTCAACAAATAATCTGTGACTAATTAGCCTTGCTTCACTAAGGACTACAATCACTTGTTAAGCAATAAATTAGTTATTCATGGTCTATAACTACACTGTGAAGTCATTTATCGATGTTCTCTAAAGGTCTGACTGTATTGGCTGCTTGAAATGTCACTCAGATCAAAGGATCCTCCCACACTGTATAAACTCTCCTGACGGTGCAGTGAGGCAAGGCCCTGCAGCACTCTCACTTCTTCTCTGCTGTAATTCTTGACCACATCTGCAAACATGACAGCAGTAAGTATGATTTTGATAACGATATTGTGCTCCTGCATGGCTTTTGCTCTGTATTTTATGACTCAGATAGACAAGCAGTGTCAGGCCATATGTCAAAAGAGAGACTGACAGCTGGTTGACATGTGTCGGCTCACTCTATGCTATGCCAATGTAACTGAACCAGCCGAACTGTGCTTTAACTAAACTTCACTACATATAATATTTATTTAGCTATTGAGAGTTCTGGACATGTGGATTTCATTGATTTCCTTTTATGGTCAAAATATTCACTACAGGCCTTACATGCATTACTCACCTAATGGCATTAGTGGCCTAATGAATTCTGTGCATCTTGGGCTTTCTCAGTGATGGCAAATGAGTCAGCTGTTTAGGTCGCTCCATTCTTCATTCAGTAATTTGATTTCACTGCAGTTGGATTTCTTAAGATCATTTGTCTGTTTTATCCACTCATGCTTCCTCAGTTTCAGTATCAATAACTGGGAGCTTAACATGCAGCGATGCATTCTGGCCCCCTTGGACTCATAAACTGAGTAGATTACAATAAAGGCATTGTATCATGTTGGCTTTTTGGCATCTGGGGTGAACATGTGTTTGTTGAAGGGCACAGTGAGGAGGGAGAGGCAGGCTTAAATCACATTATAGGATAAAATGAAATGAAGTCATCATGTGGATGCAAGAATAGATTCTTTGATTTTGAGTTTCAGCACTTGGGGTGAAAAAATCCATTTAATCAGTGGAAGATTGTAAAGGCTTATTTTCATGCAATTCTATAAGGGGATGCCTCTTGTACTGTAAAAAGAAATCAGACAGAAAATAATTCAGAAATTAGTTTGTACAACATAGAAGCTCCAACAGGATGGCCATTATCTTTGAATGAAATGATTACTTAATAATTCCTTTATAGCCATGACTATATTTGGTCAATAGATGTGTTTTACTCTTACATATTTGGGATGCTTGTAGTCATTTGGCAGCCTCATCTTGTTCCTTTGTCAGTGAAAAGCATAGTGAGATGTCCTTTCACACACATACAGTATGCATATTCCTTTAGACTAGTGGTTCCAAACCTTTGGATCAGGACCCCCACACAGGGTCATGAGATAAACTCAGTAGGTCATGAAATGGTTGCCTTGATAAGAAATAAGAAAAAGAAAGAATTCAAATAGAGAAATCTATTATTTTTTTCAACTTTTTTAGACCTTAAAGTGATTCAAATGAAACAACCTGAGAAGGCTGAACCACTCACAACCTCTACACATGTTCTATTATGTGCTTTATATAAAGGGGTCCCAAGCAAAACCATTGCTTGGGAACTGCTGCTTTAGACAGCAGTGCCTAGGAGATATAGAGTGACCGCCAGCTCAGCCTGACCTCAGCCCAGCCCCAGACAAGTCAAGAACTAGAGCTATGTGTTATACTTTACAGCTGGACTCTAATATGGAAAGAATGTCATACCCATGTCATTCTCTCCCCTACCACCTCTTCAGTTCATGGTTTAGTTGATCTTTCAGATCAAATGTTTGGTTTTTTTATCCTCCAGATCTAAACTTCCAGGATCTGGCAACACTCTAGCAAACCACTAACTATACAGCTTCCGTCCTCTTTGAGTGTGTCTAAACATTGTTAATACTCGCTGGGATTTTTTTTCCAACAGCTGCAGCATGTTAAACTCATTCAACTCACTTTTGCTCCTATCTCCTGAAAAGGTGCTAGAATCAGCCTCTATAAGGCTGGTGAGCTGCATTTTTTTTTTTTTTAAATTCATTAAAGGTTAGATTTTTAAAATTTAGGGAATGCTCCACTCAAATATAGGTGGATGTATATTTGTGTCAAATCTGTTCCTGTTTAATTGTCACTGTGTTTCTGACCAAAAGATAAATTATTGCAAAGAGCTCTTGTTTCAAACTGTTACTACTCTATCTGCTCAGAATTACTGTAGTTTTTGCTAATGTTTGACATTTGAGCAGGTTAACCTTTATTGTGAAAAATCCTCAAAGGGCTGCTTTATTTGTACTTATTCAGTAACTAAGGCAGTTACTGTCAGTGGCTCCTCAGATACATCATGTGACAGACATGGCAAAATGTTGAACAGTTGTGATCCGTGTTTCACAACCAAATACTAAATTGCTCAAGTACAATTTCCTAAAGATGACACAACCCAGTATTCCCCCGCCACATGTGCAGTGGCAACTGAGCAGAGGGTTTCCGCTATGCTCAGCCTTCTTTTCCACTGTGCGCTCACCAATCAGCACTTAGGAAAATGTTACTCATTTTGATGAAGGTAGTCCCTCATCATTTTCCCACATTTTTAGCCTCTGCCAAAATCAGCATAGAGGAAAATGGGAGTAGTAACAGGAGAAGAAAAAAATCTGGAATCTTTGACTAGTCTTTGAATGTGAATTTAATGTGAAACACATGTTTTGTAATTTTGGGAGGATTTGAAAGTTCACTGAGGCTACTACTGGTGCAGGCTTTTTTCTTTTGCATAAAGCTGCAATAATCATTGGACCCTGTAAAATCCAGTAGTTTCACTACACAATAATGTACTGTATTTCCCCCTTACCCGTTTTTTTCTTCACAGGGAATGATTATAAAGAACATGTCCTTCAAGGTCGGGCAGACTCTGACCGTTGTTGGAGTCCCTAAGCCCGATTCTACAAAGTAAGTGCAAATGTAAAACACTATTTTGACATTTTGAAATATATTTTTCTCCTTCTGTTTCACTTTCCTTGTGAAATGACATCACTGAACTCAACACAAGAGACATTCACTCTCAGTTACTACTCAATTTCTTAACTTGACCCCAGAAATAAGGGGGAGAGGGATGACTCGCAGATGAGAAGAGCAACCATGCAGCTGCTGAGGATGTCTCAATATCTTACATGTAGGAATCAAAATCTGATAAATATCTTTGTGTCTGTGCAGTTTTGCTATCAATATTGGCCCTGATGACAAGGAAATTACAATGCATATCAACGCTCGTTTTAACGCCCATGGAGATGAGAATACGGTGGTCTGCAACTCTTACCAGGGAGGCAACTGGTGTGAAGAGCACCGTGAGGGAGGCTTTCCTTTCCATCAGGGCGAGGAGTTCAAGGTGAGAGGTCCAGTACATATGAATCTATCCCTGAATGTGTGGCCGCTGCTATGCAGTCTGTCCCATGTCTCTTTTTGTCTGCTAGTGACCTCTGTTGGACAGTGTGTGTCACTGTACCTCTGATAATTTGACCATAATCAGTTGAGCACCAATATATGTATTTGCAGAGATCTGTCTGCCATTTCCAGGTAATTATATTATATACAGTATGTTATGGTATGTTTGAACTTTAATAAAACCAGAATATTACATAGAACTGGGAAGAGGTGTTAAGTTTAGTTCCTGTCCAAGAAGAAATTCAATATTTAACACCTTTTCTATCTTTGTCTATATTCTTCCTTTCTCCTTAGATTACCATCACATTCACCCCTTCGGAGTTCCAGGTGAATTTATCAGATGGATCTACAATCCATTTCCCCAACCGCATGGGTGCGGAGAAGTACTCATTCATCAGCTTTGATGGGGAAGTTCGCATCACAAGCTTTGAAATCAAATAAACCTCCACCCTCCTGGAAATCATTGGATTGAAATCTTTTTTTTTTTTTTGGCTGGCATTAGGTCACATATTGCCCCAGCTTTCCTGGTATAAGTAGTGCCTTACATGCTTATCACATGAGGTACTGTGCAAGAATTGAGCTTGTTTACAAATGCAGATTCAGTAAACTACAGAGGAGACTACAGATAAGATAGAGACAGACATAGTTATAATGCCCAGATATACACGCAGAAACACATAACTGCATGTCCTTCTTGCACACGTGATAGAAAAGCAAACCAAACATAAAATACTCCAAAGCCCGCGTTATCTGAGTGTTGTTTGCTTTGCAGTTTCCACTGTTAAGCTTAAAAGAACCTACCGCCTAAAATGTGATCAGTTGTCATTTAAGGTGCCTTGAAAACGCAGTGTGCTTGTTCTTTTCTTTCTCCCAAACATTCCAGATTTGTAACTGAGTACATTGCTTGCCTGTATTAACATGTATTAAAGCAGGATAAAACATGGACTCTTGTGATTCCTTTCACAGCACAGAGCACATTTTCTCTGGGTTGGAATTATTTCGATTTGATGTCTCTGAACAATTGCATATTACTTTTTACTCTCTCATTATTTCTGTCACACTGACACACTCACCGCCCTCTTCTGACTTACACAAGTTTATTTACAAGCATATTCTGTGCCCTCTGCTTAGTTACACAGTAAAAAAATACTCAAACATTGGGCCCCTTTTTAAATTAAGATCACTGCAGTAAAACATACACACCAACAGGTTATCAATTGCCATGTGTGACATTTATTAATCATCCATATGTAAATTATGTTTTAGATTAGTAATTAACCCTGTATCAACATTAATGGTTTGAAATTTGCAGTTTTCATTACTATGCAGGTCTTGTGCAATGTGTTCAGCTATTTTTCTACATGAAGACTGAGCTCATAGTTTCCTGCTGGGAATTCTTTTGATCACAAGTAAACAAGACTTAAAGTCTCGAGCAATGAATGCTACTCCAACATAGATGCCTGGGAAAGCTCAAAGCTTCAAGAAGGCTTCATACTAACCACGTAGTTCCTTTTCTGGTTTTATAAATTGTTTCTGTTTTATGTTGCTTGATTTAAACAACAACAACAACAACAACAACAAAAACATAATTAGCTATGTTAGCCTCTAGATGTCGAGTACAAAGGAGTGATGTGTGCACTCTCTGTAAAGCTCTCAATGAATAATTTTGAACATTTCGATCTGTAAGATCTTCTTGAGGCTGAGAAATATAATATTTTTATGTTCAAAAAATACAAAAAAAGTGGAGAAGGCTGAGAAAGATCTAACAGATCAAAACATTGCCTCAGAAAAGAGTATAAAATTATTTATTGGTAGCTTAACAGTGCACAGACCTCACTCCTTTGTACCCTGCAATGAAAAATGTTTTTTTCTTTCTTGCACCTGAATAACTTGCCTGCACACACTTGGTCCCTCTAGCCAGTAGATGTCACCATTGCTGTGTTAATAAGATTTGCAAGCAGCTGGTGGGAACATGTTTGATGTCACACTTGGCTACAAGATGTAAGTTACTTTTGATTTTATGTCAGTGAATTATGATTTATTTTTCCCATATGAGATTGTTTTGGTCCACTTAGTACAAAAAGAGTTCAACTCAAGACCGTGAAGGAGATAGTGATATCTTACATAAACAAATATTATGCAATCTGGAAACTATCGATCTCTTGGTGACCAGCACTAGCATAATTGTTTGCTGCATGAATTCAGTGGCACAGAGAAATGAAAATTAGAAGTTGAACACAGATCTCTGCATTAGCTCCAAACAGACACAATTTTGCATGTGCAGGCGTGTTTGAGAGACTTGTGAGTATTATTTTAATCTAATATGATGTAACAGAAGGCAATGTGTGTCTGTGCATGTGTGTGTGTGTGGCTAATTTGAAGAGAGATGGAGAAGAGAGAGTGAGACACACAGGAGAGCTTCTGCGTGAACAGGTTCCCATGCTCTGATCCTTCAAGATACAGGCTGACAGGATTGTGTCGGATGACCTTTCTTTCGTTTGTTAGAATTCATTAACAACAGTGCAGTGTGTATGTTGTTTTTATGACGTATGTGATCAGTATTTTTATATATGTATGTTTGTGTGTGTGTGTGTGGTAATCAGTACTCAGAAGCTACCTGGCAGTGTCAAACGCTCTCTCTCTCTCTGGAGGAGGAGAAGGAGGAGATTTGGTTGCCATGATGACCACAGTCTCTTGCTCTTTCCTCCCTTCTTCACTTCCCCCATTCAGTCTTTTTTGGGGGGTATTTCTCTGTGCTCTTCTTTACCTCATCTAGCTCATCATTTTCCTTCCTTCATCTCCTCTGTTTGATTATTTTTCTATCTTCCTTCCTCTGCTGAGTTGTCTTTCTTATTCACTGCCTCTCTCAGTCATTCTTCAGCTGTAACCCATCCCTCTTCCTTCATAATTGGAAATAATTCTTCATTATTTTGTAGGCAAGATCAATATCTAGGGCTGTGTTGTGAGTGTACTTGCGTGTTTGTGTTTGTACTGCATTGTCTTCATCCACATCATTTTAGCATGGCTTGAGACCAGTATATTTATAAATATATGTTATATTTAAAGAGATGTGAATTAGAGACACAAACCTGTGCACTAGAGTGTGTGTTGCGCACTGATCCTTACTCTCCTTTCTGGCAAAGACTGTGACGCTTCTGGGAAGGACAGTCCTCCTGCTCACACATCTAATCAATAATGTTAAGGCATTGATGAACACATTCAAATCACCTTGCTCATAGAAGACCCCGGGGGAAGACACACACACACACACACACGCAAGCAGACAGCAGGCACATGCTGTGTTGTCAGTTTTCTAAATCCATTTCATATAATGAGTATCGAAGATTTTTAACACATCCCCATGTTTCCTTCACCTGTGCCATGTCACTTATTCAATGTCTGCGAGTAAATGTGGTGAAATGTGTGGAATGGAATGATTCACCTCAGCTTACATAAAACCTTTGTCTATATTTAGCGCCAGCATGACTCCAGATTTCTGCACCGAAGCTATCAGCAACACATTGAGATGTGCGTGGGCCCGCCCTGAGCTGACTGCGGTCCTGGATTCATGTTCTGCCTGCCTGCCTCACCTCAGGCTTGGTTTTTATCTTAGTAACATGATAATACATAAACAGAAGAGAACCTGTTGTATTGCAGCATCATGATAGTGTTACCTTGGGGAGTTTAGATAAACATTATAGTTCATTTATTTACACAAACATAATAATAGAAAAGATAGAAAACATAACAGCTGTGCAGGAGAAGACAGAAACCAAGTGGGCTTGTTATAGCTGTCCCCAAAGAGCACTGAAAATCAAACAGAAATGCAAGCAGACAAAAACAACACAATAAATGACAGAGTCTAAATATAAATGTATATGTTCCATGTGTGTGAATGGCAGGCAACTGGGGGTAAGAGGAGGACAGTAAGGAGAGTACAGTAAGGACGACAGAAATACTCTTTATAAACACTTGTCAGTATGAAAAAATCAAATGAAGAAAAGTTAGAAAATATGGGCATATAAGGCAATAATATGAGACAAGACATTTACACTCTGCAGATGATCTCAAACAATTTTATAACCTAGTTGAGTGCTTGCACAATCCTTTCAAGTCAGCTTTCATTAGTAATTACACCAAGGTATTGGGCAGACTGCCCCTGAGTCAATCATCACTTATTGGTTTAACATTGATTCTGATGGTTACACTTTGTATTATTTCATTCAATGGTGTCAGTGATTATTTATAAAATAGAATCCACCTGCGAATTTAAGAAGACTGTTGTTTGCCTGACTAATAAATATATGTTTCTTAGATACAGAATTAAATTGTAATCATCTTCAAAAAGAAGATACTGTATATTAAGTACATGATGATAAAGAACAAATGTCCAAGTATGGAGCCTTGTGGAACTCCATATCTTAATTTATCTTTATTCACAAATAGAAAGGTACTAAATATCATGCATATTAAACAAATTCAATTGACTATTTCAGACAGAAATTTAGTAGCTAATTATAAAATTGGTCAGGCTTCTATACAGGCAGGTAGAGTGACAGAAAAAGTTTGAACATAGTTCTGCGTATCCTTTTCAAATTTCTTTTTCACTGCCTCAATTTACTGTGGATGTGAATAAGTTGTTTTTATCAAAGCCCCTTGACTTTCTGGATCAAAATACTTTGTGTCTCATGGAGAAGAGATATTGCAGTTCTTCACCTGCTATCTAATATTCAAAATGATATGACTGAAATTGATATTCATTGGTTGTGCACTGTAGCTGATAAAACCCGAGCTGAGCTGTGACCCTGAAACACACCGTGTTCCTCGGAGGAGTACCATATAAAATATCCATTTATAAATATCTATCCGGCTGAGAGGGATCCATTGTGCACTCATCTCCATTTGGTGGCAAGAAAGGGCTTTACTGGAATGGAACAGAGGATTGCTGCTGTAATTTATGTTAATGAAGTCGTGTGCCTTAAATCTTGTGCCAGTGTGAGCATACAAAAACTGCTTGTTTTTGTTTACTTAGCTCAGTCATTATCTGTCTGAATAACTGTGTGTTTCTGTATTTGTGAGGAATACCATGTACACGTCAGCCCAAGGGAACTTTTCGTTTTGTCCCGGGAAAACCGGAAAATAACCCTGACAGCTTGGGAGAGTACATTGTCATTGACCTGCCCCACAGTGACAGTGTGCGTGTGTGTGCCTGTGTGTGTCTGTGGGAAGACATGTGTATGCACAGCAGCACAGGTGACCTTTTACATGGAGTAAGTAAGTCCTTTCAAATATCAAGTATCTGCTCTTAGCTATACTGCACATATATGTAATGTTTGAAAGCTAATTTTAACAAACCTACTGTTACAACCTGCAGAAACAGCTGAGTGAAACAGGTGGGACAGAGACAGCACTTTTCTTAATTGGTGGATGTCTTAATAACATTATTAAATGTGAAACATATGTAATACATGAATCTCATGCACATCTCCCATTTTATCAGATTTAAATAAAGAAATTGCCAGGTAGGCACAGGCCTCACACTCTGCTGTAATTCCACAATGCATATTTAAAGAAACCAGTACACTTTACTGAACATGCATTTGTTCTTACATCCCTGATGATGAACTTTTCTTAGTTAATGTGTCCTTTGCACTCAGAATTATCTCAGTGTATCCTGTTGATGCCTGAGGAACATTTTATAAATTAATTTTAGATAAACATGTTTGCGAAATGCTGTAGGGAAGCTTTGGATTTAATTTGGACAAGAGATCGCAGAATACAAACAACTATTAAGTCGAACCTTCCTTACAATGCATTGATCTACACTTATTTACAATCCAATGGGTACATAGATGTATTTCTAGCACCTACGTAATGAGTCACTTTCAGGCCATGCCGTCATTATTTAAATGCCAAGTCCACCCTAAAACAGAATTTTCATTCAATGTCCCCTTAAACTTGGATAACATGTACATAATGCTACAGTACAACAATACCAGCGGAAAAAGACGTCTGATATGTCACACAATCCATCAGCCCAAAATGTTGAACAGAAGCTTAACTAACATTGTTTGTTTATTTCATGGCTATCTCACAGTTCCGGTAATTTTTTATGTCCCTTTAACATCAAGTACATTGTGGGCTAAATTGTGGGAGTTATATGATTCATACTGTATTTGAAATATGTCTGTAAGAACAATATACTCCTCATCCAGGGAAAACAGGTTCTCCACAGTCTTAACATTTCAAGAATAAAAAAAAAATATAAAAAAAGTTTTGTCTTCAGACTTTGTGAGAGCAGAGCTGTCAAATGAAACAATTGTTCTAAATGACAAAACTACACTGACAGAGCTGACAAGAAACACATTGAAAATGTGGGTGTACATCAGTGATAAAAATAAGCATTTAGGAGCCATAAGCTCTGCTGTGGTGTTCATCCAGATACTGTAGCACCCTTGTTAGTTTGCTTAGCATCAACTGCAAACACAAGAATTTCAAACTGAATGTTTTTTTGACATCCTCTTCCCCATCTGTTCGTCTAGCAACTTGCGTACAGAGTCTTCCTTATTGTCTCCCAGTTGCATTTATTTGTGACTTCATCATCTTGTATTGCTATGAGCTATATTACCTAGCGTGTGTGTATTTAAATACCTTACAGTCAGAGAAAATTAATCAAGGAACTGACCATTTAGCAAAAGGTTATAAATTTGGCAGGAAAACATTGTGTCTTGAGGGAGCTCTGAAAGAATCCAAGCAGCAATTAGGTTTCTGCATAGAAAGCTAATTCCCCTAAAAACAGGCATGAAGATAAATCTTAGTTAAATCAACAATATGAAATAAAGATGAGGTTGGTGGAGGGAACTGCAGTACTTGAATGTGTAACCAGCAGGTTAAAAATAAACGCCCACTTCAGTGCCTCACATGTGCAACACAGCCAATTCAGTCACTTGGTGCAATAAGACAGGAAATAAAAACCATGGGAAGTGTTCTCCCCCTTTCGCTGCTGCTGGATGTCCCTTACAAATTCTTGTATTGTGCGGAATTCAGTTCCCCCGTCGACATGTGTTTCCCCCTAACCTTAAAACTGTATCCAACCTTATCCCTAACCCCAACCAGTCATCCTCTGAGGTGCTTAACCTGACCACAACCGTACCTTAACCCCAACCAGCTTTCTCTGCTTTGCCTAACTGTGATGATGATCTAAATCCTAATCCCAACCACGGAGGTGGCATGCATAACACAAATTTGACAGAAGGGGGAACATTATTAGAGGGGGGAACAGACCTTGACAGAACACTGACCGTGAAACTGTGGGAGTGTCTGTAAGACAAGGTACCCTATCTAAAATGTCACATGGTAAATAATTTTATGTATTAGACCACATGTATCAATATCTTCTCATTGCTATTTAGGACAGAGTTTGCCACAGCTGCTTTGCCTTAGTTGTAATTTATGGTTAAATTATCATTGTTTTTTATTACTTCTTATATCATTTGTTTTTAGTCTTGTCAGACAGCACCACGAGACATCAACTCAACTGCTTTTTTTATGAATACAATGCAAATACACAGATTGCAAATGACTACATTAAGTTTTAGCAGCATAACAGAGGACTGAGCAGCCAGCAGTACATCACCTGCAAACATGAGGAAGCCATAAATACTAATAATTCATGCTAATCACAGATTTATATATAAATCTGAACAGCAACAGTGCGACAATGAAGCTCAACCACGAACATAGCCAACAACAATGCAGCCTCATTGTTTACAGGATTTACTAAGCAAACGCAGCCTGTACTGAGCCAAAAATATGCAATGACACTAGGAATGAATGACAGTGCAAGTAGCAGATACTTAACTTAGATCTGAGTCAAAGGCACCTGACAGTAAACACAGTAAATGGTGTTGGCATGAGCTTAATCAGAATAGTAACAATAAGTGTCAGGTTATAATATCTGCACCTTACACCTGCATGAATATGATTTGACATAACCAGGTACACAGTTGTCAATGAGCCAATGAGTGTGAACGATGTTGAAAACAGTTGATGCCACAGCCAATACAAGCACAACTTCAGTGCTCTGGCTGAAATGATGGTATGCTTCATGCATGCTCAGTGAGGGAGCTACGCTGCGCTGTGAGTGTGACTACAGTCTTCTGTGTTCCTGTGAAACATGCTGTGAGAAGATCTTTTCAATTCTGCTTCATCATCTAAGTGAAGAGATTTCATCAAAGAGTCATCATCTAAAAGAGGAGTACTCTTCATGCTAAAATCTTCTCTGGCCATGTAATTTTAATATCTTGTAGTTTGAGGTCACTGGGTCTATATTTCTTCAGGATCTTTCTTGGTGTTTTACTTATTTTTTAGGGCCAGGTACCAGCGATGTATGTTTGTATGAGTTCTTTTCTGTTCACCTCTCCTCTCTCTCCTCTGTGCCTTACCTGGTCCCTTCCTATCACCACGACTCCTTCACACCCCTCTCTAGACTCATCTCTTCCTTTGTTCACTCTGTTGCCTCCCGCCACCACTTTTTTTTTCCCTCTCTCACCCTCTATACCAGTGTCTCTGAAGAAATGTCCCACATAATCTCTTTTTTTTCTTTGGGTTTACTTACACTCGCCCCCTCAGGCAGGGTGAGTCAGGTGTGACCACATCTGTGGTTCCAAGAACTGCCTAGGTTAAACATCACACACACACACACACACACACACACACACACACACACACACACATACACACGCACGCACAAACACACACACATAACACACATTCCCCAGATTTCTCTTCCAGTTTTTCAAACCTGTCTGGCTCTTGCTATGGTCACCTTCCAATCATTGTCCAGTGTGCGCATACATGTGCATGTGTGTGTGCCTGCGCATGAGATACTTTCAGGTCTCTGCACTGTTCAAATGATATGCATGCTGTCAATTTGAATCAGCGTGTTGTGGAACTCCGTACACCCACACAGTCAGTATGTATGGAAAATGTCAGTACATCAGAACAAACCAGCACACGCGATTCTCACATGTGCATAACTTGAAGACAGATTCATTTTGAGTACCCTGATGTGCAATTTATACAAGTATACATTCGTCAATTTTGCTGTTAATGCTGTATATATGAGCACACCAAGGCAGAATTTCCTGTATTGATATACTGATGCTCCGGTGATCAATCTGAGTGTGTGACAACTGACTTGTAGTTTACAGTTGGGTGCAGTTAGAGCTCCCTCCTTCACTTTTCATTTCTATCTCCTCCTATCTTCATCCCTTTATTTATTTTTTTTAATTCCTCTACCAAACGCCCACCCACCCCCCCCCCCCCACTCTCCCACCTTTTCCCGCCTCCACCCTCAAACCACTGTGGCCTCCGCTGGGCTCCACTTGCTACTTTTCTTGCATGTCTCCCTGAATGTTCGGATCGATAAGAGCTGGCTGCGTAATAGAATTAGGCTCTAATGGAAAGTACAAACTAGCTTTCTATTTACTAAATCCCTCCAGGGGGGTTCTGGGTAGGTAAAGAGCAGACTGTGAAATGAGACTGTAGTCGAAGATGTATGTGCGCAATTTTCTTGCGTATGGTTGTGTGTATGTGTGTGTGTGTACATGTTTGTGCACTGGTGGAAGAGTGAGACTGTAAATAGACTTGAAATCATAGAAAATTGGTTTAAATTCTTCAGCTGCTGTCAAAACGTCAGGTGGTGGAATTTTTCCACAAGTGATGTGAGGGGACGGCAGGATTGAGAGAATCCTGTGTTCATGTATGTCATTAAATATAAGTTTTTGTAAGTACAAACATCTCTAATGTGCACAAAGAAATGCTTCAAATCTACAAAGATGTCAGGTGGTTTCCTGTAAAACAACAGTCTAGAAACACAAATAGCAATAAGTCAATATTCAGTAATATATTGCTGTTCAATAAAGTTTGTTCAATAAAGGCAAGTGGACACCCATTAACAGTACAAGACATGAAAATAAACAATTTTGGTGTAATATTATGATTAAATAATTACAGCATCTATACTTCTATATTGGACGCAAAACACACATTTTCACAATCATTATTCATGGCTAACATCAATGTTAAATAACACTCAAAGAGATTACATGTTTATGTTCACGGCAACTGAAACCTGATGGGAAACAATTAAAAAGATGCAATTAGACATATTGTTTAGTTTGTATGATTTTTTGTTTGAAACAAAAACACTTGCTGCCAAAGCAACAAAGCTAACAGCACATAGCTAAACAAACAATCCATCAGTACACTGGGCAAAACATCACAGTTGGGGTTTAATGGAAGCAGTGTTGTTGTGTGAATTGTTTTTTTTTTCACCTCAGTCCTCCTAACTGTGAACATTTTAAAATAATATCTCCACATCTGTACCTTTGCTGCCATCATCCCCACTATCTCCCCATTTCTCTCTTTTTAATTACCCTCTTTCTTCTCTGACAGTCACTTCCTCTCATTGAAACAGTAACATGACCGCCTCACCACAGCCTATACATGACTGATGTAATACACACTTGCACACACACTCAAAGGTGAACATATGTCCAGTCAACTGGGACTCTGAATGTTTTATAAGATCACAGGGGGCTACAGTTCAGGTTTCAGTTAAGGTGTGTGTGTGTGTGTGTGTGTGTGTGTGTGTGTGTGTGTGTGTGTGTGTGTGTGTGCATGTGTGTAAAGAGAACGAAAGTTTGTGTGTGTGTGTAAAGAGAATAAGGCAGGGCGACACAAAGAAGATTGAAAGTGCTTTACATAAGACATAACAGACATTACAGAGGAGGAGCCTCACAGTTGAGACAAATGTTTTATGTCACATGAGATTGTAGAGATGAATGTTGTTTACACGTTACCTATAGTGAACTCCTGGAGATTTGTGTACATGCATGACTGCATATGCTTAACCATATGTCAACTTGAGACACGGACACACACCAACAAACTACTTGCATGTGTGTCCATATGTGCGTGTAAAATATATTTTCTTGTTAGTAAGGCTATCTACGTTGTTACAGTTGTTTTTAACAGAGTATAGATAGTGAGTGTATGGTTTGAGCCTGTGGCAGTAATCACTTTCCTCCAGATCTTTCCATGCTCCAAGTATCTTCAGGACTCAACCTTATCTCTCCCCAGGGACGGTGAGAGCGCACACTCACACACATTAACACAACCACATACACACATGGACCTTGGGATGTGGCCTATCTTTATCCCAGCAGCCCCAGAGGCTGCGTACAACTGGCATCTCTGTGGAAAACCAACGTCTGTCTACACGGTCATCCAAACTGACATACCTGATTTGACCACACGACTCATTCAGGCATGTTGGGTTTGTCCTACTTGTTACAACTCTAAAAACAATGTAAAGTAGACCATCTTAATAACCACCTTTGTTCTGTTTCCTGCTTGTAATCAACTCTTACACTGTATTAGCACTGAGCCAGTGGCTGAAGTCTGACTTTTTGGATTAGAAGCCAATGGGCCATAAGCCAAGGAGGTGTTTAGGTGAGTTTGAAACTGTTTTTATAAAAGCTAAGCAGCACCTGACAATGCATTTTGTCAGGTGCATTTAGATGTCAGAAACAAAGCCAAAAAGGTAAACAATAACTTTCTGCAAAGTGTAAGTACTTGCAGTATTTTATCCTGAGACAGTTTTTATTTTGCACCAGTCTTCTGCACAACCACATGCCATATTTGTTGCATAAATATGCAGATTGCGGTTAAATTATGTTCCACAGTTATCCCACTGCTGAAAAAATTGATTCCCACTTTTGTAGATTGTGGTAAAAATGCACCTGTGTTACTGTTTGGAATAAAAAAGCTAATTTTGTTGAACTTTTGTGTTACAGCTCTGTCTCGTGTTCCTGCATTATTCCATTGCTCTGTTGTAATGCAATGCTTTGTGACATGAAGTGACTTGATGGAATGTGACTTGATATGATGATATTTGATGTGACACTAGGTAACATGATGTGATACAATGCAATATAATGTTAAAATTCACATTTGCACATTGTTTCTATTCTATCATGAGTGTTGTTACACTGTCCAGACAAAGTGGCTCTAGGTCAGTTGCATATCCATTGTTAATAGAAAAAGACTAGTTTGGTAGCTCATTCTTAGACCAATAAAACACGCAGGGCACCTTGTTTCACTTCTTTGTTCTGCCTGCTAATTGCCTGACCCAAGCATTGTATTTGCTCATAAGTGCCAACCCAGACAAAGCACACAGTCAGCAAATACCTAACACCCTCCCACCCTTCCCCTTGGTTCCAACTGTGCTCCCTAAACCTCAATTATTCACAACTTATGAATAACGCACTTTACCCCAAGCTGGCAAGTGGGGGTATTTTTGCACATGGCGCCTTGAATTAGTCATAACCTCACAATGGCAAAACATACAATTTTCATGCCTCCAGCCTTTCTCTTGTGCGTTGTATAAAAGTGCCATAATAAGTATTTTGCTGTCAATACACGTAGGGAGTGTCTAAAACTAACCCATATGCCCAAGCTTCAAAGCGGATAGCTGCTTCCTGCTTTCAGTGTGACTGACTTGGCATGCGAAGTAATGTAGTCATGTTTAATTGATCTAAATCTCTGCAACTTCACTCTTTATACTGTATGGATCAGCATTATTTCTAATGAACAACAAACAATAAAGATACATTTTTGGCTTATGGAGCACTTACATAAGTCATTGATGCAGACATTCTGTATCAAGGAAGCAATGTGACAAGACTTTGAATCTCTGTCATCAACCTTCAAATATATGAACTGATCACTAGAATCAGAAAAATCAATTTAACAAATTAGCTGCTGCAGGCCTTTTTTATTATTGTACATATTATTTCATGCAGTATTTGATGGGTGACATAAAATAGAAGTGATTTTGTCCCTCCCCTGAAGTCATGGTGAGTGGGACATAATCTTCTAATGCTTTCTAATGAGAATCACCCTTGTCATCTCCAATATCAGTAGGCCTAGTGGTTAAAGATAGTAAACCCAGAATTAAAACCCACATCAGCAAGTACCTCACGGGTCCTTGAGAAAGTTGACCAAGTTCTCTGATCCTTCTGTAGAGGAAGGTAAATGTTCTACATTAATGTGAGTCTTTCCAAATAAAGAGAAGTTTTCAGAACACTGGACAGCGCCACAGCTTGCTTGTTAGCTGTCCATGGTGCTGAAAGAAAATTACAGCACCAAGGAATATGCGGTCCCATACAGTCGCGTGCCACTTCCAAATGAGATTTTCCTTCCCAGCTGATTTCTCATCTTTCAACTCCATGTCATTCCCCACTCCTCACACACACACACACACACACACACATACACACACACACACACAGAGAGAGAGAGAGAGAGAGAGAGAGAGAGAGAGAGAGAGAGAGTCGTGTTTCCATCACTTCTGAGGACATTACACTCACTTACATTAATTTCATGGGGACCTATCCAAACCTCAAGCGCGCTCGCGCACATAAACACACACACACACACACACACACACACACCTCGGTCTCTCCCTGAGTTGACTCCACTTTCTGCTGCACGTGTGTGTTCGCTCTCTCTCTCTCATACACATCTAATACAATATACAGTATGTTATCTCATCATATGCCAAGGTATCGCCACCCGCTATATATCAACATGATAACCGCGAAATACTTCGCCCAATGCACCCCCCGCCGCCCGATGGTGTTTGAATCCAAGTTGTTCATGCGTGAGTCCTTCGCGTTCACGCTGCGGTGGTGCGCTCGCTTGTCCGATCTCATGAAGACACAAGACGCTCAACCTGATTATCCACCGCTGTGTGCGTGTGTGTATGTGTGTGTGTGTGTGTGTGTGTGTGTACACTTAATGCTGCGTTACTCCCGTGTCTCAAATCACAATGCTGGTGTGAACTGGCTATAATTTCCTAAGCATGCTTCATCAAATATTAAATCCGCCACATAACATTTTCCCACAGACTGCCATTTCCTCACGCCACAAAAAACACGCACGCGCATGCACAGAGACGCGCGCGCGCGGAGTGAAGCGGACGAGTCCAGCTCATCTTCCTCTCATCTCCCTGTCTATATGGTGTGACACACTGAATTCAATTTAAATCAATTTAGAGAGCAAGCCATAAAACAAGCACTTTCCAAATGGGGACTAAATAAATCAGTGCGTCCTCTGTATAATCAGGGGCATGCCCCCCAATCAGCATTGTTACTCTTCATTCAGTAGCTTATTACTGCCCATTTCCCCAAATCTCTCTCTCTCTCTCTCTCTCTCTCTCTCTCTCTCTCTCTCTCTCTCTCTCTCTCTCTGTTCCACTCAGAACTCTTCGCTGAGAATTCAACCACAAGACGAGGCTTTGCCGCGCCGCCGGAGACAAATTAATAAACCCATGGATGGGAATAATTAGAGAAGATCCACTTTCAACCATATCTGTCTGATCGTTTTAAGTGGAACATAATTGTTTTTTTTCGCTCATACGTTTGTCCGAAACGATTCTTGGTTGAACCCTCGTTGGATATTTTTGGCTGAATGAAGAGACCTCCATCGCGTATTCCATCGAGAGGAGGATTGGGCGCATGATGAAGTGAAGCCTATACTCTCCTAGATGTTTTTTGTATTTTAGCCTGCAGGTGATTAACTGTTGCGATTGGTTTTGAGGGCACGCATTTTGGATACAAGGTCTGGAAATAACAAGTTGAGCAAATTGGTGTCTCGATGTTCTGAAATAATGTGAAATGTTCTCCGTGCGAATTTTTGTTGGAACTGGAAAAAAGGAGAAGATGGGTATGCTGTTAAAACATGCGAGGTCGGACAAATATTTTGCTCTTGCTTCATAGGATTTTTTTTTTTTTTTTTTTTTTTTTTGCAGTGTGCTCAGTCAACGTGACCGTGGTGAAAAAAAGTGTTCCCAAATTCCTTAGCGCTTACAGCTTAAAGTGGAACTGAAAATATTGATTGTCTTTGACATTTACCGTCTCGAAATGGCCCTTTAGGAGCCCCTGAATAAAACTTGGCTGGTGAGAAACACTATGAGAATTGCAGTTTGATTTTCTTCTTGGCTTTCTATGGAAATGTGAGTCCAGTGGAGACCAGTGCGCATCGCAGAGAGTCGCCAAGGCTGCAACGCACAACCCAATTTTCTACCGGGGATCCGGGCTTTGCGCCGCAGCATCGCAACGACGTTCTCGCTTTTTCTAGCCGAAATGCTTGCGTGTGTGCTGATTCCATAAATGGTTAGTGGATACTGATTCTCCATGGTGTTCACCGGCCAGGTGTCTGAGAGAAAGCGAAACCTCGGCTGGTTTGTTCAGTAAATCCTGGACACACCTTTTTTAATGTCAGTCAAGGTAAGTTTGGCCTGTTTCCAGTTCAAGTGTTTATCGCATTTTGCTGTACCTATTTACTGGAGTAGTCCAGGTTGATTGATGTTACATGGTTTTTAAGTAAAGATGAAAGAAAGTGCAAAGATGAGGCAGAGGTGTTGCTTGTTCATTAGACCTGTAGCCCCATTGATCCTACAAGTAACCTTAGTTTTTTTGTCGTTTTTACCTTTCTCTCAGAAATCTGTTGAAATTCAGTAGCTCAAAGAATAAAACTGACAATGTTTAATTTTTAGGAGAATATCTCAACGCTGGTTTCCTGGTTTTGTTGCATTTATTTCAGGGATAGTGTGCAATAGATTGAACACACTCACTATGAAATGGACTCTGTGTTATCAGAATCACAATCAGAAATTAAAATGTGTTTTGCCTTCAGATTTTCAACGCTGTCCATGGTGCTGAAATGTGTTCTGCTGCTCACATGCACTGATGCACAGAAAGTTGTTGAGGGCCTCTTGAGTTGTGACTTGTAGACGGATTAAGAAGAATTACACCACTGCATGCAGCCAAGAATTAGCACTAACAAAATGTAATGTCAGAGACCCCACTGCTGAGCATTTTGACCTTTTAGCTTCCCTATTTTCCCATTTTCAAAGAAAATGTGCCCAGTTAAAACAGTATTGCAAAGATATGATCAGACAGACCATGATCTAACTGGAGTGACCACCCTCTCCTCTCCTCTCCTCTCCTCTCCTCTCCTCTCCTCTCCTTCCTGCTGATAGAGAAATTTTCTGCCACATCAACCTCAGTAGTATGTCTTGCACCAAAGACGTTGTAGATCCAAATACTGAATAATGCTGTAGCAGCATTTTTTTCATCACACACAAATATGGACAGCATTGTCATTACTTAGCTCCTTATATATTTGCTCATTTAAGGGTAAAATGACATTCACTATAGTGTATTGATCATCTGGGCTTTGACAGACTGCACTCTCTACCAGTGGTTACTTGTAATTTTTATAGAAATGTAAGTTCACTCTCCCAGCTGGCTGCACCCATTGTAAGTGACTATGCATAAGACTACCATCTTAAAGTCACCAAGTAATATAATTTGATTGCACACACAGACACACACACATTGCACCTCATATTGCTCCCAGTTGAACAGGGATAGAGCTACAATCTGCCATCCCAAAATGAATCTTATTGTCCCTGCTGGTAATAGCAGAATCATTGCCAACGCCGAGGCCGCTCTTAAGGCCTTACAATAATGAAATGCCCTGGAGCTGCTCACTGAGAGGCAACGGCCGATTGTTTTAAGTGAACTCTGACCCTTGAAACAAAGCATCAATAAGCCCAATCATTCATATCTGCCCACTCTCCCTCCTTTCTATTGATGTTAGCTTTTGCAGTGGTGTCTAACCTCAAGCTGCTGTTCAGAAGAGCCTAGCTGTAGCGTGCTGATTGATGCCTTTATTCAAAGCACTGTTATGTGTCAGGGTTTCATAGAGCATTTCAGCTTCCCCCAAAAAACAGGTTTACTAAATGTATAGAAGGATCCAGTCATCATAATCCCTATTAACTCTGAAAATGACTCACCATTTCAATATGGTAAACAGTTTCAATCTCCTATGTTGGATCAAAACTCAGAAACGTAGCATTTCTGGGATAAGTGACAACAGTGACAAACAAATGAACTGATGCATCTTTGAGTTTTTCTTGCCTGATTTGTTAGGTCGGGATCTTTGGCAATCACAGACAGGAATTTAGAAAATTCTGTGCTGCTGTTAAAAGCGTGAACACTGCAGTGAGTAATCGAAACACCCTCATTTGGAGTTTGTTCTGTTTCTTAGACACCGAAGAAGATAAAAACTGTTCACATACATGCATATTTTCTGTCTCATGTACAAACACACACATTCACATGTTAGAGTCAGACACACACACACACACACACACACACAAATGTACGTCAGGTCTGGCCTGTGTGAGATCAAGTATTGTGGTTCACCATAGGGGGGAGAGAGAGGGCATTCATAGTCCTTTTGTAGCAGCAGCTCACAATGAACTGAAAGTAACAGGGGGTGGCACAAATAGAGAGAAATTGTGTGTATAGAAAACGAGATGTAGAGTCAGAGACGGGAGGAAATGTATAGAAAGGGAAGGAAATAAGGAAGGGGAAAAAAAGACAAGCAAGCTTGTGGAGAAAAAAGGAGGAGGATGTGGAGTGAAACAGAGGGCCCAAGAGAGAGATGAGGAAGAGGAGTTATAGAGGTGTAAAGATCAACATAGATGTCTTGGGAGACAGAGGGAAAGGGAAGTAGAGATGGACATGACAAAGGACTGGAGGGAGCACAGAAAAAGGGACAGTGAGGAGGATGTGAGGCTGGGGCTGCAGTGAATGCTGGTATTATTCAGTTAGGTGAAACGATTGGTTTACGCTTGACAACGGGGTGGTGAGGGCAGCCACATACTTTGCCTTGAGAGCCTCCTGTGAAGGCTAGAGGAAGAGAGAGAGAGAGAGACAGATTGAGGGAGGGAGAGAGAGAGGGAAGAGAAGAGGTTCAGTAGCTGTGACTGTCGATATTCTATGATGAAGAACAAAGAAAGTAGAAATATGACAGGAGGAGGGAGGGACGAACACCAGCAGAGAGAGTAAGACGCAGAGAAGACTCAAAAAAGTGAAGCGTAAATGGCAAGAGAAAAATGACAGAAAGGAAAAAATGTCAGAAAGTAAACTGATTAGAGAACAGATCTGTGTATGGTTTCTAAATCATGAAAATATTGAGTGTTAAGTTCAAGACTTTAATGAACACAAGGTGATCCTGGCTTCAAGCCTTCATTTATCTCTCTCTCTCTTTCTCTCTTCCTGGAAATGTGAGTCACTATGAATGCCACCGGCAGGCAAGGCTGTTGACTCATGTACACTCACCCACTGGCTCTGCCATTGTGTCATACAGAACGTGAAGGTGTGTGACCAAAGGGATGTTTGTGTATATGTGCGTGGGAGTGCGTGCGACAGATTGCATGCAAGGGACAAGTAAATATAGGAGATCACAGAGAAAGATACAGGGGTTGACAAAAAAGTGTAAACACTTCGCTTTAAAAAGGGATTTTTCTTTTACTGTAACCTTAAATCACAATTACAAACACAGCTGCTCATGTGAAAGGATTAAAACAATGAACTTCTGAGTTTTGACAGACAGCCCAAAAAGCCATATGAATAAAATACATAAACTCATCATTTATTAAATATGGCAAAACCATTCAATAAGACATGGTCTTTATGACAAAAATACAACAAAAGATGTTTGCAAAGAGGAACAGCAGATGTATATTGTATCACTTAGAGGTATAGACACTCGACGGGATGGCTGATAAACAAATTACAGGCTCAAATATTACCACAAAATTGAATCAATACCTCACTGTATAAAAAACTCACTGTGAGCTTCATCATGGTGGAAGCATTACACCTAAACAATGAATAATAAGCGAGTGCAGGGATCTGATTTGTGGTCTGCCACAGCCACAATGTCTTTTGCAAACTGTTTACTGGTGGATCTGTAAATGCATGTAAAATCACTCTCCTTGTGGGAGAAATTAGGTCTAATGATAACTCAGCGATGATTGTATAACAGTCAAAAGAAAAGCTGCACCCTGCTGTGCAAACATGGTTCCAAACACCTGTCATGTTTGTGTTAAGTGCACATGTGAACTTCCCCCGCTGTTCAGCAACAAAGGAAGAAATCAACGCACTATTCCTCTCAAGGGAATCTAAAGGCGTACCATTCATCTTTACATATTACATGTAGGTGCTCAACTAATCGGGATGCTCCAACTCAACTCTAATAGGCCTGCCTTTATAACAGAGCAACAGCTGCCCTTTTCCATATCCACCTTTCTTTGACAGCAGCAGATGACAACATAAAGTTAGTCTCATCAGAGAACTTCTAGGTTCTGTTCTTCCTGGCACAGCTTGGTTACTTTTTTGAACCTGTGCGAACATTGTGCTGTTTTCAGTGTTCAATAAGCCTGAAACAAACAATAAATATTTACCATATCTGATTTGATGATTGCCTTCCTCTGGCTTGAAGATTTAGGCAGAGAGAGTGGTTGTTGTCATAGGTGAGAAAAAGTGTAAGTTTTGTGACAGAAATAACCCTTTGAAGGACTGACAGATTGCCCTCACATTTACCTCTTATGTTTTATGTAGTTGAGAATATGTCTTCCTCTTAAATCTAAATGTAGCCGAAATATACAGTACTTATGTGACATCTGCCCTCTAAATCATCCTCACATGTGGGACAATCAGCAGTAAAAATTGCAGCAATATAACAAATTCTGGAGCCAGAGGATAAAACAGTGTGCATGTGTGGGCATCTGTGTTTTGTATCAGTTCATTACAGTTGTTTACATATAGACGGCCTTCCGTTTGTGTGTGGTGTGTCCTTACAGTATCACGTTTAATCCAGGGGCTCTCACTCAGTGTGCTCAGGTGCAACAATGGATACAAACCCACACATACACATGTCTGCAGCTAATCTCTGTTGACAAGCAGCAGTCGCCCCATCGCACAACATCCCAATTATAGATGATTGTATGCTGCACAGCGTGTGAGGGTGTGGATTTATGATGACTGGGTGTATATGTATTCAAAATGAGGTGTCTGTCATGCCACGGATTATTATGCAGCCTTTTGAATTCTCATGACAGGTGATAGTTGCCAGTTAAGGCGCCGTTTATTCTGTAAATAAAATGTGCTGTTAGGAAACAGGGGTTAAAGTTCTCCTTGACATCTTACATTATTGTTGGAGCAGCAAATATAATATTTGAATTGATCCATCATGATGTTATTGTTCTGATTTACTTTAGTACATTATTGTGACAATGTAAACACAAAAGCATTTTTTTTAGGTAGAAGGATTTGAATTAGCAATCTTTCACTCACAAGCCTGCTTCTCTCATCTGCAGATCATTTATTTTTATACATAATAAAGTGTTTGACCTTAAGCAATACTAAAAATCCAGATGTTCTGTATATTTCAAATGAAATTACAAAGGCAAAATGTGATTTGATTTTAGACTTACGCCATCATCAAATAGAATTATGCACTGCATCTTCTGTTGTAGTTGTCTACTTATGCAGATAACTGTGGGTAAACCCAGACCTGAAATGCTCAGACTGTCCTGTCAAGAATTGTTGAGTCTAATGTGAGGACTTTGTTTTAGTGTTAACCGACGCACAGGAGCTAATGTAGCTGTACTGTGCTGTTGAGATAGAGCGAGCGCCTCTTCAAAAAAGGAGTGTGTATTAGAGAGAGCATGCTATCCCCTCCCAGGTGTTTGGATGAATTTGAACCACAACGCCCCCGGAAGGCGTCTCAGTATGTTCTGTTGTCCCAGAAACATCCAGCCTCACACCTGCTCTCAACATTAATGATCAGGTACACTACCCTGAAGCCTTACACTTACTCCACTCTATCATTTTATTTGTTTTCAAATGCCCCTTAATCTCAACAGTCGTGCCTTAAATCTGTTTTGTATCACCAATCTGGAATTATGTCAGAGTACATGCATACAATGTTATAGGGTTGCATTGGAAGTGTCAACCACAAAAAACACACTCTTGTTAGTCAATACTCTTTCATCACTAAACTCTCTCTCTTCCTCTGTGTCTTTCACACACACAAACACATTCATACATACCTATTCTTCCATCCTTGCTCTCTCTGACACACACAGACACATATGTGGTCCCTTGGCGTGCCTCCTCCACAGCTGTTTTGTCACCTGTCAGGGCTGACACCAGTCAGGAAGGCCATCTCATGCCTGCTGTACCGTCACTAAGTCATTTTGACGGACACCACATCCCATCGTTCAACCCCAATCTGCTCACTGCTCAGTGATGTGAACAAACGGTGCCCCCTCCACTCCATGTAGATTTGTGACCTTTTGGTGTCAGATTGGCACTTCCTTAGCGTCGTGGTCTTATGATGCTCTGCATGGTTGATTGCATGATTAATGGATCATTTAGCACTTGTGAGGGATACGCAGAGATACATTATACAGTAGCATAATAATTTTGCTTTGAGATTTTTCTGGGAAAAACGCTATTATTAAGCCAATAACAGACAGAAATGACTCACCTGTTAGTTGAAAAAAAAGAAAAGGTTTAATTTCTCAAAATGATTGACAGCAGAAATTGTCGCAAATTACAGTAATTTTTACAGGGCTGTTGATGACTAAAATTCTCGGTCGACAAAGCAGTGATACTTAAAGTTACTACAAGGAACTTTCATTTTGTGTTGATTTTAGCAGTCCCTGTTGACACAAGTGGCAGTGTTTCCCTGAAATGAAGCCTGCATTTCCCATGAGCGCCACTGCTTTGTGTCATAAAGATCTTGGCTAGCGTGTAGCGATGCTACTTTTTTTAAATACCGTTTTTCATTTTTAAACACAGATGTTTGCAGAATGCATAGTGAATAGGTAATGTATCTATTTGTGGCTATGTAAGATTAATAATTATAATATGACGATGGTGAAACAAAGTAAACTTTGTTCAGTGCTGTTCATACACCTACAGTAGGTAAGGCTGCATTCACACCATATCTGGCAATGTGGCACCTTCCTGTAGGGTTGTGCGGGGGTGTGTGTGTTTATTTAAGCTTTAGAATGTAACCGCTGTGAAACAGTGAGAAATTAATCTTTAATTTCTCAGATTCACTCCTTTGTTCCTGCTACACTGCTGCTCGCTCTCTTCATTCATTCTCTAGCTTGCTCAACCACTACTGCTCTCTTTTGCTCATGCTCTCAGCTCGTTCGTGCTCTCTCTCTATTTCTCTTGTCTTTTTAAAAATGAGTCAGGAAGCCGACAACAAGTCTAACTTTACTTTTAATGTTATCAAATGATGTGAATGTCCTCCCCTCGTCCTAGTAATGTCTTTGTACTGCCTCATGCTACAATGCTATATGTAATGTAAACAAAGGTTCTTCTGGTCAATGTAAATCCTAATGTAAATCTTTCTGTCTGATTTTGCGAGAATCTGATCTGGTGGCAGGGATTTAAAATTACTATTTAGAAATAGCCAATCTTCTTTCTGATGGTCTTGTTTGCATTTGTAGGTCATAATTTAAATAAATTTATGTGTTATGACATACTGAATGATGCACTTCATGTTATAGACTTATAACCCAATTGTATCAGTGAAATCCACCTTAGAATGTGGTGCAAGTGAAACATAGACAAAGTCCAGTATGGTTTTGTGCACCTCAGCCCACTGGGCCACCAGGGCACATACCAAACAGTTTTACAGAGTCTGTTAAAACAGCAGCAGCTTTGAGTATGCAGCTTGTTGGCAGTATTATTATTTTCTGCCCTAACCAGCTCACATTGATTCTCAGAGAGGAAGGAAATAGTTTCATGTAAACACCAACAAATCTGAAGCAGTCTACTGTCCAAGCCAGAGATTCCACATATTTTCCATCTACAGCACAAATAGTTTATCAACATGAACGTGCATAATTTTTAATCAGTGATTAATTATATTTATAGCAATAGCAGAGACTGAATTGCTGAATGCCACATTTTGCAGTGAAATGAGCATATGGCTGCTTTAGAGTTAGATCTGATCTTACTAACAAACCCATACACAGATATGCGCACTTCCTCCATTTTCTCTGTTTCTCCAGTGTCTCTGTCAGTTGCTTTTAAATTAAGGGGATTAACATTGACTGTTGCCAAAGGGTTTGTGTGTCTATGTTTGCAGATGAGAAAGACATACAGTATAAGAGGAGGGCAGTGCAAAGCAAACTCAGTTTTGGCTGGAAGCCAGTTGTACTCTTTCACTCCACAGTGCTCCCATCCTCTTCACTCTCACTCTTCAGTAAATCTGGTCGACTGACTCAACTCTCAAACCACACATTGCTTTCTTCTTTTACATTATCATTTGCAGCATCTTCAAGGTCATCACTCTTTGCTGTTAAAACAGTGGCATGATCAGAGAAGACATTTCCGTCATCAGCATCCTCATCACCACCACAAATACTTTTGACATGGCCGTCATCGTCTCTGTCGCTGCCATCATCGCACTCACCAGCAGCGTCAGCAGCATTATAAGTGTGCGATGATCATTGATGTAATTGTCATTACCGTCATTATGAAATCAATCTGATCATAACCATCTCATCTCCTTTGTTCTTACTACATGGATACAACCCAAAAGCAAAAGCCAAAATTACTTTTGGGAATTTTCTCTGTTTCATTTCCATATGAACCAATTGTGTTGTTGCTTAAATATGATTTTTGGTGGCAGGAGAGATGTGTTAAAAACAGTATAATGAACCATCATTTATGTTTTATATCTCATTTAGACATATACCTTTCTCACTGCAAAATCTGTACTCTGTTGCCACTTTCCCCCATAGCTGCAGACAACACACACACACACACACACACACACACACACACACACACACACACAAACAAACACACAAAACTGAGAGCTGCAGGGCTGTAAATGTCAGCCCTCACTCTGTCTATTCGTTGATAGATTTGATTGATCGTGGTATAGTGTATGTGTGTGTGTGTGTTTGTGTGTGTGTATGTGTGTTATATCTGCCACCAATTGTCAAAGAAATACAGGCATACAACCATTCAATTGTAGTGAGTGACTTTAGGAGTCTTTCAGTCTAACGAAAATATCCATCAGGTTCTGTGTATTTTGTATATTGGCTGTGTTGCTTGTGTATTACTTCACACTCTGTGTGTATCAAGACCAATGCCTTCAGTCACCAATCGCAGTGCAAGTATTTTGGTGATGAACAGCTTGTGAAATCACACAGGTAGCTAGTTCCACAAGAAACAATTCAATCCCTCTTATGACATTTGAATCCCGCTCCTTATTCCCATGTGTCTCTGACATGTTACAGTACATTAGTCAAAGATCATAATGATGTGAAGTAGGAGTTACAGAGTATGAGTAATTGCTGCGGTCATACAACATGACATGAAACATCAGCCGGAGAGGGCACTGACGGAGTTAGAAAAGGAGAAGTCTGGAAGGCTGAGTTATATATATTTGTGTGTGCTGATGTGTTGGGGCCATAGAAAAAAAGATGTGATGCAGCATTAGATCAGTAACAGCAGACTCAGTATATACTGAATCACTGTAAAGAGTTAAGTGATTAAATGTCCTCAGAGATTTTTTTCTCCAGTGTGTGTGGTGATTACGTATCATTAGCTCAGTCACAATTTTATCCCACCCTGCCTCTTTAAGTCTGAAATTACTTTGAGTCAACTTTAATTAATAAACTTAAATAACATACCTCTACTGGTAATACTGAAGAGATTTGTATTTGTACAGTGTAAATCTTTTAAAATTTCATTTGAGCCTCATTTCATATTTTATTTTCAGATTAGCTCTCTTAACTGACTTCTGCAGAGTTCTGCATTGCATAATTGGCTATGGAAAAAAATAATGTCTTTAAACGAACTTTCAACTAGTGGATGGATTGCCATGAAAAAGGGTTCTTCTGGTCCCCAGAGGATGAATCCTAATGACTGACTGACTCACCCTGTTGGTGGCTTCAGTTGTTAGGATTCATCTCCCGGGGAACAGAGGATGAGTCCTAATGACTGACGCCACCAACAGGGCGTCATCACCCTGTTGGTGGCGTCAGTCATTAGGACTCATCCTCTGTTCCCCAGGAGATGAATTTAAGTTTTTTAGGAAAGGTTTCATCAACTATTGGATGGATTCCCATGAAATTTCACACATTCCTATTTCCCTCAAAATAAATTCAATTCAATTCAACTTTGTGTTTAGTGCTGATTGGCGAATTATATATGTTAACATGCCAAACTAAGATAGTGGACATTATAATATTATACTTACAGCATATTATTATATTTATATATTATATATTTTGCAAGCCAGCACTCACTGGACTAGATGTTTTACCTCAGTTTTTATTAATATTAGACCTGCAAAACGTCAACATGTTAGCATTGTTATTGTGCGTATGTTGTTGGTGTTAGAATTTAGCTCTAAGCCCCACTGTGCCTACGTACAGCCTCAGGGAGCTGCTAGCATGTCTCTAAACCCTTTTCCTGAAAATATTAAGTAAATACCAATAAATAAACACAGTCCTTTTTCATTTATTTATTTTTATTCAGTAGAGTATAAGGTCAAGTGCTGCTGGGCCATTCTCTGCTGCAAATTTATATCAGTGCATGTTTTTATTAGATATGTGTTAACTGTATGTTACAGCAGGTTTCAAAATCAGTTGGTAGTTGAGCAAGAGCTTTCTAGTAAATAGATTATATTTCTCCATTGTCTGGTGGAGGTGTGATCATCACACATCTGAATTATGTGTGTGTGTGTGTGTGTGTGTGTGTGCTTTGTTTTTGTTCTCTCTCCATCTATCACTCTCCTCCTCCTTCTCCACCTGTCTGATCTCACTTTCTAATGCCAGCCGTGTATTTTAAGGACCGGAACGGGGGCTGACAGACATATGGAGCTATCGTGGTTGTTGATGATGATGACGCTGCGGTTCCTTTGAGCACCTGCCCGCTGTCCCAAATCATTATCCCTGGCTACTCATAAGGCTACCAATTACCAAACACACATCAGTATAAACAGGGAATTCACAAGCATACATGCAGGCATAAAAGGAAATACAGTATGTAGATATGCAGACGTATACATATGCAAGTTATAGAGGTTTTAAAAATGCAACTACTAAATGACACAGAAATATTTTCAAGAATTCATGCACAATCACACCTGCGAAATAAACATCTTCACATCCGTGCACACACACACACACACACACTCACTGCATGCAAGATGTGCTGACACATTGAAGGCACTCTGTCCTCTTTCCCCCCAAGGATTCTGGTAATTAGATTACTACAGGCCAAGTCTCTCAATTTCACTGCATTTAATTGGAAACACACACACACACACACACACACACACACACACACACACATACAGAGAAGGCTCCACAGGTCCACGCTTGTTGATCACAAGCTGGGACTGTGCCGCTCTACTAATTAATTTCTACGCTGGCCCCCCTCACACGCCTCATTTACCAATCAATTCCTTCTTTGTTTTATGAATTCTATTAAGTCGGCCCCTGTTCTGCCAGGACGAGATGGAGGGAAAGACGAAAGGGGAAAGTCTCAGGGATGCATTCTTGTTACCCAGCAGAGTTGAGCGGCATATTAAGTGTTCATGGATGGGTGGGTCGGATGGAGGTGAATATGTCGATGGGTCTGCATGTGGGTGCACACCCGAAGGTATGAGGCCTGACATGTAGGAAAAAAAATAGACATCAAAATCCACATGCTGTTCTGTGAATTGCATGACACTAATTGATGCTGACATCTCAGCCCTGGGCTTTCTTCAGGGATAAAAGCTATGGTGCACCTGAATTTGGAGAGGCATTTTGGTGAAATTAATTAGTTGATCAGGTGGGTGTATGTGTGCATGACATATGATAGAAGCACAGAATGGCAACAAAATGTATGCATAAAGGATGGACTTTAAGTGGACTCCACCCAGGCTCACAATCTGTCTATAAAATACAGTCTCATGCTTTGGACTAGTGGTCTTAGGAAGGCTTTTTCTCTACTCCTATCTGTGGTTTTACATTTCTACACTTGCATCTATGAATTACAATTATGTTTAACAAAAGAATTAAAGTTACTGCATGTATGTTTTGAAGAAATAATCCCTACAAAAACACAGTGTGTTCTGTAGATTATCCTCAGTAAATGCGTGGGGCATTAAGTTTCAAAGGCTGACATTGTATATTCAAATATGACAAAGCCAAAGTTATCGGCATGCAAGATACAACTAAATATGTTTTGGTTTTTTTTTGAGTGAAGTGTCCCTTTTAGCTCACTGAGGACAGTGATTATTACATAACATATGGGACATCTTGAGGAAATGAGGGAGAGAGAAAAAGAGAGAGAAAGCAAAGTACTGATGACACCTTGCTTGGCGGCAGCATCTGTAGAGTGTATACTCCATTGAGACTATGACCAGAGACCATCTGTCACTCACGCACACACGCACACGCACACACACACACACACACACAAGCCCTCACTCAGATAGATAGATAGATAGATAGATAGATAGATAGATAGATAGATAGATAGATAGATAGATAGATAGATAGATAGATAGATAGAAGGGGTGTGCCCAAATACAAATACATTATTTGTTTAACACAAATATTTATTTTTATTTTTATTATTTGATTTCGAGGAGAAACAAAAAAACATGTCAAGTACCAGCAAAAGCATAATAAAAACAAAAACAAGATTTTTAACCCTCTCTCCACTTTTCTTTGAATACAAATATAAATAATTTTGCTGCCTCAACAAATACAAATACAAATACTGGGCCCTCTTCACATCCCTAATACAGAGATAGAGAAAGAGATAGATAGATAGTATAATGAGAGACAGGATTCTCATAAAGTGCCACATAACAACAGCACTGATGCAGCGTCCCAATAAAGACAACAGCATCCTGTAATATTTCTAAATTATTCTTATTAATAAGAACTGGAGCAAGCAATTAAGGAAGACAATTTAATCTGTTGTGGATGCAGACACAAGCAATGAACTAGACCATGAAAGCTCTCTATTTTTGACAACACTTCTTGTCCCTGGAGAGGCCGCTAGCATCCTGGGGCACTCTCACTGCTGCCTACACACACACACACACACACACACACACACACACACACACACACACACACACACATACACGTAGTTTTGCACCCAAGGGTGGGAGGGCGTATATGGTTGTTTGAGGACATACAGATACACTGGGGATATGTCTATATGTGAATGTGCTTTAATAACGTGCTGGGCAGAGACTGTGAGTGCAATCCATTTGTCCCTTTTTATCCCCTGCTGTTTGCTGAGATTTTACTTCTTTACACAGCAGTTCCTTTTGTCTTTGGAAGTGATCCACCTGATCTTTGGGATTATGGGTGACTGGAACCATTAGTTTTTTGGACTCCAGAGTGGGCAGCTGCAAAACAGATTAAGGGACAATTGAGATGTTTTATCACTGATTTATGACTTTGTATACAAAGTTGTTGAGACAAATGACTTTTGCTTGTGTTGAAGGGGATGTATCATGCACATTTCCAAATCTATATTCATATCCTTGGGACTTACTGGTATATCTTTGCATACTTTACAGTTCAAAAACTGGCTCTTTATGCAGCCCATACACTGTATATAAAGACAAACCACATATCTCTGCCTCCTGCCGCTATGCAAAAGTGAAGCTAAAATATTTCCTGACATCATTTGCAACCAGTGTCTGTGCAGTAAATATGACAGCCTGTGGGACACACCCCCTCAGTCGTCCTGCCAACTGACAGAATTTGAGAGTGGCTGTCACAGCTTTCAATCATGACATCACGCCCCCTTTTTAAATTAGCAAATAACTAATTAAAAACAAACATCAGAAAAATGAGTGCTTGAACAAACATGAGCGTGACAAGTACTACATAAAATGACAGAAGCCATCTTTGGGAAAAATTTATTTGACATATAGGCCTACTTTGATTTTTTAGTTTGGCTCATGTCTCAACTGCTAACATGTTGGGGGCGGGACTTATGACGTACACTTCTTTTGGGGAGCTGTCATGTCGCTACCTTTATATACCGTCTATGCTTCAGCCTATGCCTGGAACAGGCCGTTTTAGCTCCTGTCTCTTTAAGGCCCCCCTCCCACTCTGTTCTGATTGGTTAGCTCCCAGAGGCTTCCTCTCAAACTTCCAGCGGCTACGTAAACAAGCAACAGTGGTAGGGTCTCACTTCTTTTTCTCGTTCTTTACTCAAAAAAGAAACTTCTCAAATACATCCATACATGTTTTAGCCAGAATCTGATCTGCAGTATGAGAATGCACAAAGCAAATAACCCATGGAACAACCTTAGCAACAAAGGCTACCAACAGATGACCATTTGTGGGTATGCATGAACAATCTGTTGTCATCATGAGGAGTAAGTAGCGGTAACTTTGCAAACAAAGCATTCAGAGCAGAATGAAACCCTGGCTTTTGACTTGCAGGATGCGTTTTTACATATATTTACATTGAACTTTGATAGATAACAGAAAATTACAAAAAGCATGCTATTTCCCCTTTAAAACACATATAGACACACATGGGCACATACACAAACACTTACATAAGTCATATGCCCCCACAGGGATGATTCTATGCCAGGCAATGGTGGCTGACACTCATCACATGTTTCTTAACCACCCAGTTTTGTCTTTTGAAAATGGTTCCAGCTAACACACCACCAGATTTAATCTCACACATTCTTAAATGCAAACAAACACATGACTCATTGACTAAGTCAGGAAAACATGATGTCACATTATGCTGAATGCACCATACATCTTTCAGGCCTCTCACACAACAATGAGGCTCAACTGGAGTGGTCTTTGACATACAGAGAGATGTGTATGTGTATGTGTATGTGTGTGTGTGTGTGTGTGGGTGCATATGGTGTTGAAGAGGGTTTAATGTGTTTTGACGTGGGCCGTACTCTTTAAAAGACAAAGGTCATTGTCTAGTGCAGTCAGATGTCACATCAAGCTCCTGGTTTTATCCACAAAATTCAGATATCAAACTGAAGGCAATGTTTTTTTTTTAAAAAAAGGTAGGACCTGTTACTTATTCTCTCTCTCTCTGTGTGTGTGTGTGTGTGTGTGTGTGTGTGTGTGTGTGTGTGTGTGTGTGGTTGCATCTGGAGACTTACCAAGTAATGAGACGGAGCAGAGAAGCATTAGTATTTTTAGCCCCATTAGCTTCATGGAAAACAGGGTGTTTTGTGAATGGTAAGTTCTCTCCCGTTCTGCCTTTTAGTCTGTGCTGCTTGTTAGGGAAGAACTGCTGAAGAGGTGAGGAGGGGAGAGGAATGGCAGTAAGAGAGGGGAAGACTTCAGAAGGAGAGGGAGAGAGTAAAGATCTTGAAACACACACACACATACACATACACACATACACACGCGAGTGTGCGATGAGAAAAAGGGAAACTGAGAAAGGAGAAAATGAGTCAATCCTGAAATACACTGTTGCTTAGGAGTGTTGCTGTAGGGAATGATTTATAGCTTTGTGTAACTTTACCTGTGGATTGTTGTAGCACTGCTGCACAACCAGATGGTGATGTGGTGCATTCAGGCAGTTGCATACAGTGTTTTTATATAATTTACTTAAGGCCAACAATGAAACTGAGCCAAAGCTATTATTCGCTCTAGTTCACCTTTTTCTCTCTCCTCCTACAGTATGTCCAACTTTATCTCACCCATCCAATGACTGCTTGCAGGTTCTGGCTCACAGTTGGGCCTCTTCATTCATATACTAGCACTTACCCTCATTTTTTGTGTTGGTTAGCAAGCAAGAGCCCACCACAAGCACCCCAACTTCGTCTTCATCTACATCTAAAGCCACCATGTGTCGAACTTGAAAATTTTTAACTTTGGCACCTCTACAGGTAGTATTAAAAAAGGCAGACTGTATGTTAGTAGCGGGGTGCCTTTTACTGTAATCTCAGTATCCACTCTAGAAACACTGATTGTGACTGTTTGAAAGCAATACACAGACTGGAACTGACAACAAACACTTACACCATCAGAATAAATGTAAAAAATACTATAATAAAACAGATTTAAGTGCTCTGCCTGGGTCTGCTTCCCTCTTTGTCTGCAAGGGCTGTGTCAAAGCTAAAACCTGCAATAAATCATTTTTTGACCACTGAGGGGCAGAGGAAAAAAAGTTGTGAACACAGCACTGACATAATGTATTATCAATTTTTAAGTTCATATGACAAACACTTTAGCAAATAAGCACCTGTTTATGCATCCAGCAGATATGGGGCAACATTAGCATTTATTTGGAGTTCCTGTAGTGTTTTGGTATCCACCAACACCCCAAGGGAAATATTTGGCTCTTCAGCTGCTAAATGCTCCACTCTGTTCACCAGATAGTTGCTGACTGCTGCAGCCAAAAAAACACCACAATGAGAGCAGTGGAAGTGAACCAAAACGGTGAACTGGAAAACTAAAAAATGACAAATGACAGCTGTAAAGCTCTGTAGACTTGAAGGGGACAGCAAGAAAGTTCCAGTTGAATTTCAAAACCATCAAGCCCATTAAAATTAGATATCAACTTCACATCAAATTTCTTATATGCACTAATATAAATGATAATTAACAACAAAAATGTTTTCCACGTTCAAGGGCCAGTTGAATCACAACAACGTCCAGAGTAGTCTATGCAAATATGAAAACAAAACAAGGACAGATTTTCATTCACACATGGAAGACACAGAGACAAAGAGAGAGAGAATTTAAAGGGACGCCGAAATTTTAGCCTACCTTTGGAATGTTATTTAACCCCCTACCCGACAAGCTATCATGCCATGGTTAGTACCAAAGAATGTCTTAGGTCTAGTTTCATATTATACCAGTATCTTCACTCTAGCTTTAAAACTGAAGTATTTCAAATTAATTAAATAATGAACACATTAATTTTGACTGCAATGAAAATAATCGATTTTTTTTTTTTAAAGACAGAAATATGGATTCACTTGTTGTCACAAAATTAATGTAGAGCTAATTAACCCAAGGCGAAGAACTTGGCAGAAGATTTGGATGTCTTAGGCAGAAACGCTTACTGAAGCTCGATCAAGAAGAACAGAGTTACAGTACAAGTGAAATTCAGTACAAAGTCACTCAATTCTGCAGTCTGCTTCCAGACAAGAGTATTTAAACCCTGCACCAAATCCTTACCTGTACTACCTCCAGAAAGGAATCTATGCCTCTATTGGTTATTGAACTTTAAACAAGACACCATGCTGACTAACGTTACCTTAAGTCACATAGTCTGTACATCGGTCACTTGCTATCCATTCTCAGAGGAGACCAGTCTGACCATTTGCACAAAGCAAATCTCCACCTGACCTTGGTTGCCATAGGATACTGACAGCCTTATCAAGACAGCTGCTTAAGCCAGCCAACCTCAGTAGACAGAGAGATGAATCCCCTCTGAAAGAGACAAGTCATGATCAGAGAAAATGACCAGAGAATGACTGAGGGAACACTCATTAAGTGACTCCAGTGCATGCTTCACCTTGTGCAACTGCATTTAAGGTAAATACAGAAGGGTTAAGGTTGAGGTTAGGGTTACATGCTCACATTGAGTTCAGAAGAGTCCACAAGAAAAATCTGGACAAATCTGACTAATTAAATATTTTCTTTTTTTTGAAAAGAAGATATTGCACCAATATCAAGCTCATACAGTAGATAAACTAAGGAGAAGATAACAGCCTAAAAAGAGTCCTGAGAGAGTGACAACAAATGTGATACAGGGTGCTGTAGCAAGAAAGTGCAGTAGGAGGTGGCTCTAACTTTAACTCTAAAGATAACTAGTGAAAGAGCGATAGGCAGACAGACAAAAAGTGATATCAATTTAATCATTATATACCCACCTCTCTTCTGAATAAACAGTTGCTGGCAGCATTATTAATTTCATCAGTCTGCTGCTTATTGAAAAGCAAACCTACCAAGGTGCAAAAAGCTATCATTCTGAGAGTGGCATCCAAAAGACAAAGGAAACAGAAAAGGATGAGATAGACTGTGATGTAGAGAAAGAGAGAGACATCAGAAATGACAGATGAATTGAGAGCTTGAGATGCAGAGAGGGAGAGAAATGAGAGATGTATTGAAATAAGGCGAGACCTTTGAAGATCAGCAGGTGAATCATCCCTTTGATAATTGCGTCGGCTTTTCATTGTGGTGCTCAGCAATGGGTGTTTGTGTGCAAGTTTGTGTATGCTGTTTGCTTGCATGTGCATGTCTCCTTCACCCTTTGCAACCCAGGACACATTATAACTGTGTTTGAGGCTGAAAGTCTTCTATCTAGTGCGTGATATAAACACAAATCAACAACTCTTGTTAATAATTGATCACACATGAAAAATGCTTGCAGACCAGAGCCCTACATATTTGTGTGAAGTGTGCTTCTGCAATCACGACCACATTAAACGCTGTCATAAGTTAGTAACATCAAATTTCAACCACCAGTTAGCACGTCATTGTGTAAGCTACCACACAAAAGACATATGTTTACTGCGTGTGTATCGTGTACGTGTGTGAAGTATATGTGTCATCATATGTCAGTCTTCCTTTGCATGTGTTGCTGCCATCATGATGTCTCATATGTCAAAGAGCAGTGTGACATATAGGGGGCTAATGTGTGCCTTTGGGGAACTTCAAAGGGTATTTCAGCACTGGCCTTTGTGGATGATTTGATGCAGTCACACTAGATTATGTATGCCAGTGTGTGCATTTTGAGAATTTCTTTGACATGTATATACATAAATCTTTCCTGTGTGTATGCGTATTCATATGAGCCTTTTTGCTTAAATGTACTCTGAAGTGGTGGCTCTTTGAATGGCCCAACACCTGCAGTAATCAATCAGCTAAGCAGACACTGCAGCCATCATTGGCAGCATGTGTCGGCTAATGGTTGACAGGAGTCAATAGCTTGAGGTTACAAATGTAGGCTGCTGGCCAGAGCATTGACACACCAAAAGTCTGTGTGATGAATGAAGACATTTAAAAAATATGGATTATTTTAATTTAGAGAGAGCCACGTTTAAGTATTTTATGTACATTTTTAAAGTGATTTTTTTCACCCTGCAAGAACTTCAATAGGATGCTAAAACTGTTAAATTAAGAATAACACAACAGCTATGTGTTTCTGCTATATGAGGTACAACAAATACTGTAGTGCAAACATACAACACAATGAGATCAGCTGACAAACAGTATATCATGCCGAACTGACCTCACAACATTGCATGTGCAGCCTGCATACTTTGTCCACTTAGCCATGATGAGCTCTTTGACAAATAGGCTCCGTGATGAATTTGGTCTTCTGGGTGGTTTCAATATTATGTAAAATTAAACTGCATACATTTAGTTTGACATTTATGTAAGGTCATTGCTCAACAGTTTTCTCTGCCAAGTCTGGGGTAATTGAATTTTGGATGCTGTTTTGCCTACAGCCATCCATGGATTACTTACAGGGCATGCAGAGCACACACCCACATGCCCCAGACTACCAAGGGCCCCTTGATGAGACAATATCTAGAGGATTAATAATAAAAGAAATATGTGCTCGAGATAATGTGCTGAAAGCTCTGAATACTTTGATTCCCATCTCTGCTTTATCACTTTAAGGAGACCCCATGTTCTCAGTACTGATATTTCAGTCGATCTTTTCTTGCTAGACTCACATATCTGCATATTTTTTCAGCTGTCTTCAAAGGTTTTACTGTTGGTATAACTTGTCAGACACTTTTTTTTTAGCTGGATCGGTATTTGAAGGAATTAATTTGTATCATCCACAGTTGAATATATTAAAGTGGTGTTTGGGCACAGAACATGTTTGACTTATGGTTGACCCAACCCATTGATATGTAACCCTTGCATGTCTGTTGCTTTAAAACTATAACGAATACAATAAAATAGGCTGGTCAATAGAATACATTGCAAAGAAAATAATTGTGCTGTCTGAATGCTATTGTTCTAGTTTCCAGTTTTCTCACTACTAGTCTTAAGAGGATAGCTTTACAGTTTTTCAAATCTGTTTTAAAACAATAGCCAGATGCTCAAATTAAATTAATTATTTTTTTGCTCTAATCATTCCTCCTGTTCATACTGGCCATTAAGAGATCCCTTCCTAATGCGCTTTCAATGTAAGTGATAAGGGACAAAATCCACAGCCCTCCTTTCACGCAAAAAAGATAAGGCTTTAATTGTCGAAATTAGTCAAATCAAGTCAAAGTTCCTTCTTTTTGTTAGGCAACTATACTTCCACTGCGGCTGAACAGGAAAACCGAGACACAAAAAGGGAATTTTTTACTAAAAAAAACTGTAACTGTGGAAGATCCAATGGACAAAAATCCACGTTATGTGACTAACTCAGATGACTGAAGTCTAATAGTATCTTTAGAAAAACATTTAAATACATCTATTCTCAAAGTGAAGACTGTAGATTTTGTCCCCCATCATTTACATTGTAAATGAATTGGGAGAGCATCTTCTAGTATGAACAACTAGTATTGTTTCAAGAAAAACATGAAAAATTGTGAACCTGTTCTTTAACTACATGCAAAGTACAAAGATCTTAAATAGATTAGCCTTTGCTGTTACACATTTAAATAATATAATACAGTCTTTAAGTTTATGTTTGTGTTTGATTAATTCCTCAACGTCAGAATTGTCAAGTGCTGTCTTATCACTAATCATATCTAATTAGCACATCTACATATTTATTATTAGGCGTTTGTGTCTATCTGCGTGGATGTGTGCCCTGAATCTTGACTAGTTTCCGTCCTGAAGCTGAAGTACAGCTAATCACTTCAGTGCTTCCCAGTGGACAGGCCTAATGCATTTAACCACTCCTGAGGGAGTCAATGCCTGATAGTGTAGAACGGCTTCTCTGCCCGCTGTCACAGTATCTCTGCCTTTCTCTCTACCTTTTCTTTCTTTCAGTTATTCCCCCGTTTGTTTAACTTTGTCTGTCTGTTTCTTGATTTCTTTAAACTCTGCATTCTAGTTGACTGTCCTCTTCTTTCTCTGTTTATGTAACTCAAGCGACTTCTCTCTTCTCTTCTTCTTCTCCTGACACTTTGAGTTTAAATATGTCTTAATCGTCCTTTTGAAAAAACTGGATCAATTTAGCAACAAAAAATAAATACATACAATATTCATAGAACATATAAGTAATATGTATGGCAAAAGTACCACTACATAATATTAAAAGGATGTGCAAATAGACAGAGTTTATTAAAGTTGAACATGTACAATATGAATAATATATACAAGTCTAGATCAGAAAAGTGAAATAATTAATGTTTGCATATTATAAATGATTAACTACTAATTTGCATGTGTATTTTTCCAGATTTTTTCATTTTTCGTAATAAGATACTCAAGAGATTTAAGCTTATACTGATATTACTCTGTTAAATAAAACAAATCAAAATAAAAAAGAATATCGTCCTTTGATTGAACAACATGCCATAATTTGCGTCATACTTACTCATCCATACTTTAGTTTCCATCTCTTCCTTTATTCCTTCTGCTTGGCATAAGACATAGTTCATTACCACTAGACTTTTATGTTTTATGATGGTTTGCTCCTCTGTCACTTGTACAATTTAGTCAATTGGACCGCGATGAGCTGGAATAATTATGTGCTCCCAAAATGTTCAGCTCATTGACACTGTAGAAACACACTCTGTGTCTCACTTTGAGTCGTTCTGTTTGAATATCCACAGCAGCCTTTCTGTTACTGAAGTTATGTAATGCACACGCGTAGGACAAGGATGATTCATCCAGATGAGCACCTGAGCATAACAAAGCGTCACTTACATCAAGGCTTGTGGCTTAGTAAAAGTTTGATGGCATTATAAGTAGAGAGAACAGATAACATTTACACATTACGCATGTTAATTACGGTTGGAGCTGATGTATAAATAGCTGCAGGTCCATAGGTCTGACAGAACTGAGCTTTGGTTGAGCGGTCATTGCAGTAGGTTTGTGGTTTGGGAAGCCAGTGTTTGAGACCCAGCAGGGGAACCCTCCTTTGCTAAACAGTTTATCAGAAACACTTATTTTAACACTTTAATATCCTAAAATTAGAAGTGTAATAAAAACAAAAACAGGATTGTTACGCCTACTTCCACTTTTATTTGAAAAATAACAGAACAATACAAATCATTTTGCTGCCTCAACAAATACAGATACCAATACAAATAATTAGCTCTCTGCACATCCCTAATGTTAATCATGACATAAATGGCTCTAAAGATGAAAAATAAGGACTTTGCTGTGCTATTTTGTGTATGAGGAATTTCAAATTAACAATGATTGTATGGCCAACAGATGGAGAATGCAACATACCATTATTTTTGTTGATTGCTAAGCATCATTAAGCACACAAAAAAACACCAATACTGTGTCTCCTTCATCATTTGATGAAGATGTAAAGATTAGATTCTAGAATATAACCAAGTCCTCTTTCTCAGTTTTATTTCAAGATTCATTTTATGGATAAGTCATCATTTGTTTTCATGGGACTCCATAACAGCTAAAACAATTGAGCAGGATTCAGAATATTGTGCCGGCTAACTGGGACTAAATAAAGTTTTTTTTTAAATTCCGAACCTCCAGCAGGGGATAAATCGAGGCTATGAATGGGCAGCATGGCAGACTCTCTGCTCACAGCTCCTTCTTTGGAGTGTTCACAGTCTCTCTTATGTAGAGTATTCTTTCACTACATTATATGGCACACTGTCTTTGATCCTGAACTCTCTTGAGTCCCTGGGATCCCCCGTTTCCATCTCTGTTCAACTTCTACTCAAGTCAAGTCAAGTCTAGCCCAGTAGTATAGCCCAAAATCACACATCACAAACTTGCCTCAGGGTGCTTTACAGTACAGCAATACAACATCCCCTGTCCTTAGACCGTCAATTCGAATAAGGAAAAACTTCCTAAAAAAAAAACAAAAAAAAACCTTTAACAAAGAAAAAAAATAGAAGAAACCTCAGGAACAAAAATAGCGGAGGGATCCCTCTCCAAGGACAAACAGATGTGCAATAGATATTGTGTATACAGAATAGAACACAAATTACAGAATACAGCATTGAACAGGATAACAAAATTATAATGGATTTATAATTTACATGAAGAATGTGATGAAGAGGATGCCTATAAGCCTCCAGGTGCCACCAGAACAGAATGGGACCTCAGGCGCATGACCTCAATCAGCATCGAGACCTGGCAGGAGGACAGACTACACATGCACACAGGGGAGACTCACAACACATCATTCACATACACAGGAGGAGAGACAAGAAAATACATTATTCACACAGGAGAGAGCGAAGGATAAAGACATCATTCAGAGGGAGACATGAGATGAGGTTGAACTCCTGCAGGATGGGGAACCATATCCAAAAACCTCAGGAAATGGCACCAACAGGCAGGGAAGCAGAGCGGTTCCAGGTTGGGTGCTGCAGCAAAGGAAGCCTGAGCGAAAAGAGAGGACAAGAGGAGAAAATAGGGAGAGAGAGAGAAGAGAGAGGGGCACACAGCTCAGGCACTCATGTGCTTATGGAACAAACAAAGTGAAGGTTAGAGGGAACAGTTGCAAGAATCAATAATCTCGTCTGCAGGACAGCGCTTAGTAAATTCACTGAGACAGAAACCGCTGTCCTGCAGTACAAGGTCAGGAAGTACTCAATTAAAGGCAACTAATTGTAGGTTAAGGCAAAAAGATGAGTTTTAAGTTTGGATTTAAAGAAGTCAACAGACTCAGATTGTCTGATGTCAACAGGGAAGTTATTCTTAAGAACAGGGCCTGACAGGAAAAGGCCCTACTGCTTGCTGACTTCTTTTTAACTTTGGGTACACACAGGAGCCCTGTATTTTGAGAACGGAGAGCTCAAGATGGAATATAAGGTTTAAGGAGATCAAACAGGTATGACAGGGCCCATTTAGGATTTAATAAGTCAGCAGAAGCCCCTTAAAGTCTATCTATCATGGATAGGATGTCAATGAAGGGAGGCTAGAATTGCTGTAATATGGTCCATTTTTCATGCTTTAGTTAAGATTCTAGCTGCAGCATTTTGAAACATCTAATATTTTCAGATATTTCGACCTCCCTGATAGGACTGCAACTATATTATCTTCAGTCAAATATCCTATTTTGACTGTATATAAAATGTCAGAGAATAGTGGAAAAATAATGCTGATCACAATTTCCCATAACACCAGTAATCAAAGAGACACTATTTGAAAATTATTCCTAATGAGGGTCCTTTTCCTTGACAATGATTGACACTTATGATAGTTATTCAGTCTACTATGATCAAACTTAGAAATCTTAAATTGACATGATGAGTGCTCTGTGGTCTTCATCAGTGGTCTTGCTGGACTGGATGATGGTACAATAGTGTTTATAATCATGACAACATTATTTTGAGATCAACAAAATGATTTTCTGCATTTTTTGAGTTTCTCATGCCCATTGCGCATAAAGAAGTACTTTGGTTTGTCCGTCATACACACAGGAGAAATCATTTGTAACAAGACATAATTGAGACAGAGTAAAGGTTATTACTTTATAAATCAACTATTATTAAATATATTAAATGTGATAAATTGGGCAATATTCCAGTAATGACTTCATGTTTCAAAGAGAGGAACTCAGATAGATACCCACTGAGAGCTGGTTCCAAGACACTTGATATTCACTAGATTCCTAATTTAAAAGTAACATTTGGTAAAGAAAGATTGATAAAAGCCTTAATGAGAGAAGCGGATAGTAGAGACAGAATGAAGTGAGGGGTAGAAGCTGCTAAAAACTGAGAGAGGAAGAAACAAAACCAAGAGAGACATTTACAGTAACAGTTGGAGAGAGGGAGAGCTAAATCTAAATAATTTAGTGCATGTGAATAAGAGTGTTTAAATGTGGTTTGGGTATGTGGATGCAGATGGGAGCATTAAAGTCAGTTTGTTGCTGACAAGACTGCCCCACTCTACGGTCCCACCTGCACACCACATGAACACCAATATGACCTCACCACCAAGGGTAGACAACCACATCACATCAACTCAAATTAAAAACCAGCCAAGCAAAACCAGAATGTTTTCCCAGTGGCAAAAGCAGCAATTCTTCTGGCACGAAGCCACATGATGGATTTTAACATTTTGCCAAATTCACAAATGGGTTAGTTTTTTTTAAATCTTCAACTCTAAAATATGCAAATGACTCTTTGAAAGATCCTTGATGTTTTACTTTTTCAGGAAAAATTGAAGGAGCTGCATCCTTGTTTGTTGTTAATCCGCAGATAGCATGCTATGCTAATTAATGTCCTTCAGAAAACTGACTTTTTTAAGTGAAGCATTTCTTAATCATTCAGTAAAACTAGCCAAACTTACAACAGTCAAACCTGGAGTCAGATATAGAGGAAGAAAAATATTAGAGTGAGGGATACAATTAAATATTTAACATGAAAAACTTTCCCACCCCACAGTAGCTGCAGCCTCACTGTCAGAGCTCTATACTTTTACTACACCACACATACCTATCCACCTATCTACACACACAGATCAAAAATCTATATACCGTGGTGTATCCTCACTTCTACATACAACAATGTATGCACATACATTTTAACATGCACCACACACACAGTGCTTGTGCATTGCACTACTGTATATGCATGGCTTAGGATTTCCTCTTTCTCAACACAGTGTGAGGCTTTTGAAGCGCATGCGTGTGTGTGTGTGTGTGTGTGTGTGTGTGTGTGTGTGTGTGTGTGTGTGTGTGTGTCCACCACATGAAGACTAAATCTGATAGATCCAGCTTTACATTTTGGCTGCAGTCTTCTTGTCAGTCCTTTGTGTGCTGTGATTCTGTCATGAGAGAATCTAGATGCTGAACATTTAGATCCATCTCCTTTTTTTAGTTCCGTCAAGTGACTTATTTCGAAAATTGTGAGTAATCACAGTAGGTGTAATTAAACATGATTAATTGCATATTTAATCACAAATTCACATTTTATGAAAAACATATAATTACTGTGTTCAGCAAAAGCAAAATACATTCCTTATCACAAGAAACATCACACAAAATACAGTTTAAACTGTTTTATAACAGAATAAGAAAAAAGAAAATGTAAGTGCCCTTGAGCATACTTTAGTTGCTTATTGCAAATAAGTTGCTGTGGACCATTGACAGTGAAAGAAAAAAAGCCACAGTTGTTAAAAAAACACTTCAATTCTCAAAGCATGAATCATATTTGAAGTATACAAATTGTTCTAGCTCTAAAGAAGTGAATACAAGCAGGCATGGATATATATATATATATATATATATATATATATATATATATATATATATATATATATATATATATATATATATATATATATATATATATTATACATTTTGATGTATAACATAAATATTGAAAAATTAACAAGAACATTTGCGAGAGTGAGAGCAGGTACATTTTTTTCTGTGATCATGATACAGATTTAATGAAATAAGGTACCAAGTGTGGACGACTTGTTACAATTTGATGAATTTGTACGGTCAGAGACTATGGCATTAAGGGTCATTGCCAGTAAGAAATGAAAAAACTTTTTTTTGCTGAATTTAGGCATTAGGAATTTGGACATTTTCACCCTGAACGTATTATGTGGCAGCAGTATAGTGTGCCAACCAATTAGAAATGCATAAAACATAAGAGTCAAAATAATCAAAAATATTCAGTGAAATGCAGTCCCAAAAGGCAGAACTGGAGTTTGGAAAGACATGTAGTGAAATGTGATTTATGCAGTTAAATATCAACATTTTAACATTAATGCACTCCTATATTTGCTTTAATGGGTCTTTTTTTCATTTCAGAGAGATACATTTCAGGTTTTAGGTGTGTGCCTATATGTACTGTGGGATAGTGTTCTGTTGATGTGTGCTCAAAGTATCCTGATGTCTAAACATTCAGAACATTTATGTGTGTATCACATCCATTTCCCTCTGCTCGCTCCCCTGCCAAAACTGCTGACAACATGCAGAGCAGCTGAAACCATTCTCTTGGCCAACAAAAGCAAAGGAGCAAAATAGCAACAGGGAGAGGGACAGCGGGGGAGAGAAGGCGACAGATAAAAAACAAAATTGTTGTCAGCTGCTCCATCTCTGTTTTCCCACGTCTTTTTCCTCATCAATCCGGCTCTCTCACTCCATGCCTCCTGCCCCTGCAGGGCGTTCAGGTCAAAGGTTAACACCACCTGGTTGTTTCATTTTCTCGCCAGAGAGCTCGCAAACGACACATCGACTCTTTGTATGTGTCAATACTAAGGCCTTCAGAAAAATGTGGAACTCAGTGCTTGGATTAGAGGATGTCTATTTGACGTTGCTTTGCCTTGATGTACATGCCAACAACAGTATTACGAACAACATTCAAGCACAGACCTTGGACTGCTGGTAGCTTAAAAGAAAGTGATCGCTGATGTTTCTAGAAGAATTGTCTTTAGCTGTAGTGCATTTGACCAAAGGTGGCTAATCTGCACATGTGACTTATGCATTTGTAATTCTAATGTAAGAAGAGTTTAAAAATCATGCAAATGATGGTGATTTGCGTTTTCAATGAATTCACTTTCTGCCAGTGTGCTATACTAAGCACCTAATATCAACTCTGTGGCAAGCAGTACATATTCAAAAACACATGGATGAAATGAATACTGCAGCCCACCCAAGCAGGCATGCACACACACATGCATGCACACACACACACACACACACACACACACACAAAATACATGCTGGAGCCATCTTATCTCTACCCTGTTTCTCTCTGGAGAGGAAGCCAGCACTTGACACTTCATGGCCATTTTATGCTCGGCTCAGTTCAGCCCTCTTCTCCAATCTTCCCCTTCTTGCTCTCTCAACGGAGGGTTTCCACTCAAAATGCAAAGAAACAGGCGAACAAGAAGGTTAGCGCATTTTAATGAAACTCGCTCTCTGTCTCTCTCCTATTTTCTCCACTTGATCCCCTATCTGTGTTTCATTTTCATCCATTTCACAGTTTCTCTCGCTCGCTTATCCCTTCTTTATATTCATCGTTCTACAGCAGCCCATTCTGCTTTTCCTCTGTTCTTCACTCCTCCTTCCTGTCCTCTCCTCTTCTCTTCTCTCACCTCCCAATCCTCCCTGTCTCCTCCAGCTTCCTCCCTCTATCCCTCTCCTCCTCTCCTTTTCCCCTCCCTTGACATGTGAGTATGCACTCAAGTAGCATCACAATCCTTTATCTTTACGAGTGGCCTTCTCTTTGTGCGTGTGTGTGTGTGTGTGTGGGTGGGGGCGGGGGTGCAGGAGAGCCGCAAATGCTCCAAGAGCCATATTCAAATCTCATTTCACACTGCTGAGGGTGAAAAGACCTGACACAGCACTCTGTGAGAAAAGAAGAAGAGGAAGAGAAAGGGAGAGGGCGAGAATGAGAGGAGTGGCGAAGGGAGGAATGTGAGAGATGGGGAGTAAATGATGGTAAAGACAGCGCCGAAAGTGGAGGAGGAGAGCAAGGGACACAACGTGGGAGAGGAGGAGAATAATGGCTGTTGGCATTAAGCTACCTACAGTATGGTGAAGGGAGAGAAAGAGAGAGAGCGCGCGCGAGAGGGAGCAAAGAATGGAAAGGACACAGCCAATGTTTAAAAAAGGGGAGAAGAGGAAGAGGATGAACAGAAGGGTGAAAGACAAGAGAGCAGAATGTCATCAGAGTAGGGAAAGAAGACAATAACTGACAGTTTCCTCGCTGTCAGCAAAGCTTGTATTTTTGTTGCAATATCTTCTCTATATTTCCAAAATTACATCTCTCGGTCTTACTCCTTCCTCCTCCTCTCTCCTTTCTCCAGGTGAAGCTCCCCTGTCCCCCTTCTTCTCTTCTCCTCCACTTTCCACAACCTACCTCCCTCCCTCTTGCACAATGTGTATGTCTATGCAAATGAGGTAATTAGGAAGCTGCTTGGTTTCCTTCGAGCTCTAAGGTTTGAGAAGAGGTGTGAAGAGAGAGAGAGAAAAAAAGAGAGGAGAGGTGGATGGATACGGCTTTGGTGTTTGAAGGAATGTCTGTGTGTGCATCAGCATTACACATCCATATATTATCACATATTCCCTTTAAAGTACTGTATGATTCCGTGTGTGTGTGTGTGAGAGAGAGAGAGAGAGAGAGAGAGAGTGTATGTGTGTGTTTGCAAGTGCAGTTTAATATGCTTCCCTGTATTTCAATCACTAATACCTCCTCTCTTTTTACATGAGACGCAGCCTCAACTGTCCTGAGACACACACTCTGTCTGTCTTTCTCTTTTCCTTTTCCCTGCCTTGTCTGTCTGTTTTCCTCCTCCTCCTCCTCCTCCTCCTCCTCAGCTCTCTCATGTCCTACCTTCTTTCTGTCACCCTTGCTTACAGCCTTCCCTCTCGCTATGTTGTCTTTTTCTGTTTCTGTCTCTTCTGTCTCAGTCGCCTCCCCCACGTTTTCCGACCAGCCCTCCAACTTCCTCTTTTTAAGCACTTTTTCCAATGCTTTTTGCTCATGGCTCCCTCTCTCAATCCTCTCTTTTTCTCCTCCCCCCTCTTTCCGTTTCATCCATCTTCATTTCCTCTCCTCACCTTTCCCTCTCCAGCCCTTGCATATGTGTTCTGTGATCGCATTTCACACAAAAAGTTAGCCTTTGTGCTCATATTTCCCTGCTCTCCCTGTTTTTATCATAGCTGTCCCCTTCTATCGCTTCCGATTGTACCGTGGTTATCACTAAAGCGCAAACACTCACAACACAAGCAAGCATATGCAGTCTCAGGCAAAGACATACTGTATGTTTTGATGCTGGAGCAGGAAACATCACATGCATACAGCACATGTGGACATGCGTTCACATATGTCACCTATTGTCAAGGCAGCTCTCATTTCACTGACTTGCCTCTTCAGGGTTGATATCGAGGGTTTGTCTGCTCTCTCTCTCTCTATCTCTCTCCATCGTCATAAAGTTATGCACAAACACACGCCTGCACACGCGCACGTCACCTCACGCCATTCCTCTCCTCGAGTTTTCAAACTTTGGATGGCAGTCTCCTGTCAGGGCATGAAAGCAATGGGAAAGAGCTTTCTAAAAGGAGAGGAAGAGACAGTGAAGATACAGGGGGGGAAGAGATAAGGAGTGCTGACAGATGTTCAACTCAACGCTTTTTTGCCCCGCAGAGGAGTAAAAAGAGGAATGGATCTGTCGTTACTTCTCCTCCTCCTCCATCACTTCCTCCCTACCCTCCACTCTCTGTTCCTCTCCTCCCCTTCTTGTTTTCCCTTGTAGGGCCCACGCTAAACAGAATTGACTTCATTCCTTTGATCTTAAGGCAATGAAGATTTTAGGTAATTTTAACTAGAAAATAACAAAACAGAACAGAACAGATTTGCAGCCCCTCACAGACAGTGATGTTGCAAAACAGCCACGCAGTTAACAAGTAAGTGTGAGTTAAATTTAAAGTCAGTAAGGCTGGAGGCATCACGCTCAAACTGAACCACAAAACCTCTCAAAAGCAGTCACACAGCCACTCTCCCATTTTAAATTAGGAAGATAATAGTGCTTCGAGCCAATTAAGGAACACCTGTGACAATGATAGCACCACTGTCCTCATTATTGTTACTTACTAGCTAAGCTACTAAAGTGTGCGTGTGTGTGTGTGTGTGTGTGTGTGTGTGTGTGTGTGTGTGTGTGTGTCTGGTCTTGCATCATTGTGCTTTTGCTCTATCCCCCTCTCCACTGCTTCACAGACACACACACACACACACACACACGTACTCAGACAAACTTCACACACACTGTATTATACATACACCTGCAGCTGTGCAGCAGTCTGTGAATTGATCAACCTCGGCCCCTCTGCCACTGTCAGGGTAGTCAGCAAAGAGCAGACAACTCTTTATCTGGTTTGGAGCTGAAAACACACCTGCACACACATGCACTTTACACACACTCAGCCAAGCTGACAGGCTGCAGTAGATGCACTTGCACATCAGCCTAAGATTGACCATTTATTTTATTTGGCACGCCTACAAGTATGAGCTCTCTCTGCCTCACACACAGGCAGCTGGAGGGAAGCATATGCCATTTATCAGGGTGAAAGAATGACAGCAAGAGCTCTAATAGTAAATCATTGGCAACATTATTGGACCTCCCCTCCCTCGCCAATATGGATTTGTGTTGGGAAGCTGAGGGACCCTGTTATAAATCAGTCAATAACACACACAGGAGTGTGTGCACACAAACTTCCACAAAGCATGGAAGCACAAACCCCTCCCCCCATCACTTACACTGACAAATGTAGAGACACACACACACCAACACATCAAAGATGATAACAAATGTACTGATAACCAGCCTATGACAGGTGTTGAGTTTTTCTTATGTGGATCACCCACAATGTGTCAATTCTGCTTCTTATCTTCTGCAGTCCTTTACTCTTATTATGAATCATCTTGAAGTAAGAGGTGTGTGTGAGGCCCTCAGATGTGCAGCATGTCGTTGTGAGATTATATCCAATCCGTGTAGCTATCGAAAAAAATGCTTAATTCAGCATTGTTTTGTGGCTGATAACAACACTCTGTTTAGGATATCCACAAGGTTTTAAACAATGGACGTATGCCACCAAATTAGTGATCACAAACAGGAGAATTGTGTGGTGGATCAGGTTGAATCCAAACCAGAAGGCAACAAAATTAAGAGCTTATGTGTCCTCTGGCAGCGTTTGTTTGTGAACATGGACTGAACCAGACAAATCTCAAAACACAGCCCTGTTACTAGTACAGTTGCAAGCCAACAATACCAGAGCTAGCATGACTGGAGAAAAAATAGTGAGCCAACAGACTTCCTCTAACATCCAGTAAAGCTGCTGTGGTCACAGCAGACTACTAGGAGAGAAAGGCAGGATTACATGATGAACCGCCTTCAAAAGGGGCACGCTGACCCAAAATTCAAAGTTCAAACTTGGTTATTATATTTAAAGTCAAAAGGGGAAATGAAAAGTGATTACACAGCAAGGATACAGTTTTATTGTTCTATAAAGTCACTTCTTACTGTAACAGAGCTATGTTTATGTTCTTTAGTCAATGTCTAGTCAAAGTCTATCCACCATACTCTCTGCAGTAAGCCATGATCCAATTTGTAGGTCCTAGCCTCCGCTTGCTTCTCTCCAGCTCATTTCCCAGCCTGACTGTCCTCCTGTCACCCAATGAATTCATATTATTACACTTGAACTTTAGCATGACCCTAATTCTAAAAGCTGTTAGCATGATGCAAATGCTAACAGTTTGAGCACCATTTCAGTGTAAAATATTGCATTAGCATCAGCAGTAGCATGTCACAGTGTTGATAAGGATGCACAGCGCTCATGCTGACTTAAAGACACAAAGATGTGCTCGATATCCACTCAAACTGTGCATGTACAACGATAGTCTTGGCTGCTTGGCTAGAGCTAATGCTATTAATACAGATTAGACTGATGGGGCCACTGCTTCAGTGTAATCCACTGGCAGCCACTCTCTAAAGATGATTTCTGACACGGAGCTCAGGATCCCTCTTCATCATAGAAAGAGAGAGAGCAAGAGTGATAGAGAGAGATGGAGAGACAGAGAGAGAGAGCGAGAAAGAATAAAAAAAAACATAGAAGGGTAGATGAAATGCAGAAAGAAAATGAAAGAAAAGTAGAACAGAGTGGATTAGAAAAGAAGATAAAGTGGAGGAATAGATGGGTAGAAATCAAGAAAGGTTAAGAAACTGAAATGGAAATTGGAATTTAAATATTTCCAAAAGGAAGACGCAAGATTAAAAGAATTAAAGCAAATCTCTCATCCTCTCCTCTGATGAAAAAATTAACTGCCGTGAAGACCAAAAACTCCACACACACAGTAGAGCTGTCAGCTCCCTCTAAAATTTACTTACTACTCTACTCACTACTGACACATGAACATGTGAAGGTACAATGAATGGATAATGTATTCAAACTCTATCAAGTGCCTCTGAGACAAACATCTCTTTCTCTTGCTAAATGCTTGACTTTTCTGTCACTTATCTGCTTCAGCTCATTAGCTTTTACACTGGGCAGTGTCCGTGTGTATTAACATGCACCCATAGTTTTGTATAAAGTGTAATTGTTTGGTTATTACAGAGCCCGAGAGGAGCCATAGAGAAAAAATCACTAATGCATGCTCTCGATTTAGTAATTTGTACTCTGTATTTAATACTTTGTGCTTTCATTTTAATGGAATTCAATCTCATGCCATTCTCCTGTCCTGCGTACGCCCTCATTGTGGCTCACTTATATTTAATAAGGTTTTATTTTGGTCTTGGACTACGATATGTGGATTTGTTTTTTGGTTGTAAGCACAACACTGTGATATCTCTGAGAACCCCTAAACATATTCTACCTGCTCTTCATTCACCATTCGTCAGCACATCAAGAAGTAACTGAATGCATCCCTCTACAAGAGGAATGCAACAGGCAAAATAGATCATTCGAGAGCACAAATGAAGTCATCCGTGCACACAAATTATTAAATTGAGAGCACAAATTATTAAACTGAGAGGACAAATTATTAATTTGAGAGCAAAAATTGAAAGCACAAATTATTATTTTTTTCCCTCCACAGCCCCTCTAGGGCTTTGTAGGTTATGTCGGTCAGTAATGAGAAATTCGTTGGATACTCTCAGCAGACCTCAGCAACAGCACCAACGATCAACACTCAACCGGGAGTCATTTGATTTAGTGTTCAGTGTATAAAATCTTGCATCTTTAAATTTTAAAACCCTCGTGATAATGATACTCATTTGTACTATTCATATTCTATTCATAATTGCTTTTCCTGAATTCAAAAATGTGACAACTTAATTTTCCAACTGCATTCTGAGATACTTTTTGTCTTGGGCAATCTGTGATTTCAGTATGGAGCACAGAGCATATGGCTGTTAGGGGTAAATCTGCCCACTCGGCTGGTCTGTGATCCATAGCAAATGTCTGGGCCAATCTGGCCATTCTGCCGAGTCAGGGTAACACTGCTGGGAGCAGGAGATGGGTCTGTCACCCATATGTCACATACCAACAGAAATACCTTTAAGTGACTGTCTGTGACTGCAGGTTAGCAACCCATTTCACTGCAATGATTGGTGATACTGTAACCCCTGTCCAGACAGAAACCGAAACTACCAAATGTGAGAAAAACCTAGAATACTGAATTGAACAAATATCTCATAGAGCAAACAATACTGTGGCACTGGTGATGGATTATGCAGATTTTGTTTTGCATTTTCTCTTCCTCTAGATCTTTTAAAGCTTGGAGTAAAGCATGTGTGTCGTTATATGGTGGTGCTGTGAAGATGTGGAGCCAGGCTGGTATGATGTGGCACAACTGAAATTATTAAAGAAAACAATCACGCAATGACGCAGAATTTATAATGAGTAATGAATATAAACAGCAAGGAGGTGATTGTTTGGAGCTGTCCTGTAAAGTTTATCAGAAGCCATTTAGCATGCGCTATAAAGGTGTTTCATTATTTTCGTAAATCCGTTTATTCTGACATATTTAAATATTACAATCGCCCTAAACTAGACATATTAATGTTTACTTGGTGAGGTAAAGTCGCCAAGTGGGAATTATGCTCTTCTTCCATTATGCAAGAGTCACATTTATCACATTTTAGAAGGCTATTTTATAGTGCTGTCAAAAAGCCAGCCGTCTTATTCCGCATTGGCTCCTTTGTCACTGGCTAGTTTATAAATACATTATGCTCTCTCATTGAATATATTGGTAGTCTCGGTAACAACGTAATGTGTTGTTTTGATCAGTCAGCAATAGGTGTCAACACTGCTTTGTCTCAGGTCACTGGATGAAAAATTGCCTGACATAGCTGACGAGACATGGAGTGTGTGAGCGTGTGTGTGTGTGTGTGTGTGTGTGTGTGTGTGTGAGTTTTGAGGGTGTGTGTGTAGTGTTTGTGCATAGGTTGTGTAGCGTAAGTTGTGTTCTCAAGGGATCCTTGCCCTGAAGTGATTCTAATAACATTAGCCACTGTCTGTTGCTGAATAGTCCAATGGTGCATTATGTTTCTTCTGAGACACACACACACACACACACACACACACACACGCATACACACACACACACACATACACACACACACACACATACACACACACACACAGACACATCTGGGACGGTACCGATCATCAGGGATCTGCCCCGTGTTTTCTCATATGCTCAATGTTCTTCCTCATTTTTCAGTCAATTCACACAAGACTGTGCGTGCGTGCGTGTGTTCTCAACTGATAATATTGTATTTCCTTCACTGTGTTTTGACACAGTGAGAGAAAGACCTTAAGAGACGTTAAGGCCGGGTGCTGTGTTAAGTCAGCGTGACAGTCAGATCCCTAGCTGCCTATGAGTGCTGTGCTGGGCTCAGCATTGTCCCAAATCGCACAGAGGCACACATACACTCACTCGCACACACACACACACACATGCACACACACACACACACACACACCAAAAACAAAACAACACACAGATAGACACACATACATACATATGCACACTTCTAACACAGATGTAATTTTGCTAAAAAAAAAAAAAAAAAAAAACTCATCTTCTTGGGCAACTTTCTGCACCAATCTCTATAACTTCTGAAACTCATAATGCAACATTACAGGGAGGCAATTTTTAATAACTTTTCCCTGTAGAAACTGAGGATTATGTGCTACAGTGCGTCAGATACAGTATCAGTCCTTTCCCAGAAGTCCTGATTTTGCTTGCAGTAGATTTGGGCTGCCTTCTAAAGCTGCTTTAATCAAAAGTATTGAATAATATCATGCAGATTCTTACCTTTCTCGTGGTTGTCTTGCTTTATAGAATTATTTAATTGTAAACCCTCCTCTAAAATATTGTCTTAGCTAAGTAATAATTTGGAATCAAAATATTTCAATAAAGCCTATAGAGAACTATGATGACTTCTCCAAATTAACTGAACCATTGAAACTGACCAAAAGGAAGGTTTACAGATTACTAAGTAAGGTTGTATGTCAGAAATGAGTCGAATAACGAAAAGAAATCAGTTTCAGTCTCTGCAACTCCATCAATAAGATGTGCATTTTTGGTAGAGAACAAACCAGAATGACTGAGAACATGAATTGCAAAAGTAATGCGTGGGAAATGTTCAAGATCCAAAGAAGGAAACCTCCCTTTTACTTCACAGTGCAGAATTAGCTGTTAGCATCTAGTGATCTGGGCACAGCCCCAGATTTTATTTGGTGCAAATTACTGAGAGTGGTGGATATCATATATATCCACAGAGCCTGAGACTGTTTTAAGATTTGAGACAGCTCTCTGTTACTGAGTGTTTATGGCTGTTAACTGTCAAAATATTTGTCAGGTTCTATGATCAATACTTTGCTGATCAGTTTGAGTTTCAGTGTGACCCCACTGATAGAGGTGGCAGACTGATGGCTTTGGATGGAAAATGCACTACGTTGTTTCACTTATTATTGTACAGAGAAAAGAACAGAAGAGTCTCTATCCATGATCCTGTGTGTGATAAATAGTACTTATTAAATCCTACCTAGTGTCTCATATATTTCGAAGAAACAGCAGGATTTTCATACATGCTTATGTTACTAATGAGGGAGGTTCGGTGCTCTTAACAGCAGACATTTCATATGTACTTTTATCTATTTTTTATGCTGACATTGGGGCTTCTGTGCTTTTAAGCCCTGCTGCCTGTCAATTATTTGGGACACACACAGTATGTTTACTCATTACTGCTACTGGCTGCCGTTTCTCACCAGAATATGTCATGCTAGAAGCTACCCATTTCCACCAAGATGCTTTTTTTCTAAATACTGATAATGTCTGTATATGAACTAGGATGACATTGTGGCATGAGTCATTGTGCCCCCCCCCCCCCCCCAGTACTTCATGCTCCATCATTTTTGTTGTAGTTTGAACATGGAAAAAGAATTTTACAGTAGCTTTAAGGAACCACATACATGGAACATCCCGCTTTGGAAAGTACATTACAAATGTTATCTATAATTAATTCATTAATACCACATCTGAGGACACTGGAAATTTTATTTTATTTTAAGCCTCCAATTCCTTATCTGCAGCCTTTGCTTTTGAGCTAATTCAATACTCACTGAAAATCTTTGTTATTACTTACTTCCCTTGAGTATTATACATCAGCTTTTTATTCAATTTGGCAATATGAAATCATTGTAATGAAGAATGTGTTTCTCAAGCCCCTCATGAGTCCACAGTATGTTTCACCGTTGTTTTCCATCCAGCCTCTTCCTGTGTCTGTCTCAGACTGTCGCAGTGAGTGTGTGTGGGAGGGGGAAAGCAAGTTTTTCCATAGCTCATCACAGCCTTTAGCTCATAGTGCAGCTAAATGGGTGACTGTATATCCGCTATCCCAATTAAGGGTGTTAATGTGCGTATGTTGATAAAGTGTGAATGTGTGTGTATGTGTATGTGTGAGCACCAACACAGCAGTGAAGGCCTTGTGCATAGTATCTCACTCTCTTTCACTTTCTGTGTTATACACATATGCATTCATCAATCATCATTGTTATACACAAAAAACACATTTAGGGTAAGCTTACCCAGCATGCATAAATACTGTGAAAAGAGAGTCAAAGTAAAGAAGGAGAGAGAAACATTCTGGTGCAGAGAAGTTAGATGAAAGAATTTTAACACGCAAACAAACGCAAGAGCAATGCTGTCTTTTTCACATGGACACACATGCTAAATATACCCACACATGCACACACACATAGACAGACAAATAGTCTTACACAGAATAAAACAAACTCCTTCCAACCATTTCTGCAAAGCTGTCTCTTGCTTAATTGTAGACGCCGGTAATAGCTGCACGGCCTCTCTAAGAAGCTTTGTCATGGGAAATAAAACACAGCAGAGTAAGAATAAACTTCCTGCCTCCACAGGAAGCAGCTGTTGCCATGGTAAAGCTAATTTGAAAGTCCTGTTTGGGAAAGGCAAAAATAATAACCTGCTCTGAGAAACAGTGTGTGTCTGTATGTACTTTACACATGAGATAATAAAAGGATACACACTAATAGATGATTATTAGGCAGAGAGAGATACCTAATATAGCATACATCGCTGTGTGTGGTGGCTGACTTTCCCCTTTCTAGTGTTTTTGATATCTCCACTTCATTTAACATCTCGTCAGAGGATAAACTGTGAGAGATACTGGCTACTAAATCACCACTGTCCTATTTTCTTAGCTTGTAATAGATAATCTTTAATATCATTACCCTATAAAACAAAGTCTTCTCCCCCCACTGGCAATTAATCCTACTGTAGGATTAAATGCAAAGAAACACATTCACTCATTCGCATGACGCAAACCACACCTACGCATACATATTTGTACACATACGTGCACAAATCACAAGTAATTACTAAATGTGAACCATTCACACATGCTCACGCAGCTTAAAATAATCATACGGTTGTCTCGAAAATGTTCCTCATGTTACTTCTCACCATGCATTAGCGCAAGCCCAAATAGACAATAACATCTTGATTATGAGCATGTGTGTGTGCGTGTGAATGTGTGTGTGTGTGTGCGTGCGTGTAAGACTGTGCATATGTCCAGCTATGCACATGTCCAGCCTTCACTTGGCTCGATGCCTCTTGCTGGATGCTTCCTTTGGCTGCAAGTTAAAAGCAAGAGGACTACCAAGTCCAATTTTTTATTATGCATTCACTTACCGTAGGCTTCAGCTGCCACTGGTTGACTTCCTAGTCGACTCAAGGGTTTGATGCGTGGAAGACTGGCTGAGCCAAAAGAACATTTTTATTTTATTTTTTTGCCATTCTGTCTTTCTTTTCTCTTTTTTTCTTCATGTATTATTTATGTGTTTGCCTTTGAAGCTTTAAACACAACATGTGGACTTCCCAGCCAGCATTACGTCATGACAGTGCTCCTTTTCTGCACACAAGCTGATTCATTGAAAGCCAATGATATACAGTATTGTTTTCTCAGTTGTAAAAATGTCTCTGTTGTAAAAATGAATATAAATATATGTATACGTGGGATATTGTGCACTAGAGCATGCAAAACACACATTATTGTGTGTGTTTATGTGTGCCATTTCCATAGATAAAAGTGAATCCATTGATGAGTTAAGTGGTAGGAGATGGAAAGCCATTTCATCTGCCACAACACTGTGATGGGGATAAAGGAATCGTCAATGAATGTGCAATGACTGTTGACATTGATTTACTCTCCGCTGTCATTCAACTCTGTGTGTGTTTGATGGTGAGAGGTGACCGTCAGTAAGCAATGCATTCTGTCATGGAGACAAGTGAGTTTACAATAAGAATGTTTGCTTTCACAGGGCAAAAAGACATGAAGAGGCTAATGAGGCTTTGCTGCTAGAAAACAAAATGCAATAATTCTATATTATATAATATCTATGAGCTGTAAGGTGATGTTATGATGAATAATGATCTGCAGGAGTGTATTGTAAAAGCAAAAGCCTGCTTGTCCAATCAAACATTAATGAAATATGCACAATGAATTAATCATTTAATTCCTCTAATCTCACTGTCATCTCCCATTGTCTTTCAGATCTCGCCTGGGTTGCCATGACGAGCGAGGAGTGTCCTGTGCCGCTGGGGAGCATTTCCTCAGCAGTGCCAGGGCAGAGTGAGGAATACGGCTCGGCGCAGGCTGATGACATCATTGAGGAAGTGGGTCCAGGTGATGATGTCAGTATCGGCAGTGACCTTAGCACTCTTGTGGTGCCTTTCCCAGAGCTGGCGCCTGTGGTCTTCTTCTGCCTCAAGCAGACCACCTGTCCTCGCAACTGGTGCATCCGTATGGTTTCCAGCCCATATCCTTTCATTTACTGGTTGAACTGCCCCCTTTAACCTTAAAGTCCAACTGAAAGCCCACTGTATTGTTAATAGTTTTTTATTATTATCAAAAGGGTGAAAAACATCTTTGAGGACATGTCAGTTAGCTGGAGGAGCAGAACTGGCAGGACAACAGAGACAAGTAAACAAACTTGTGCTGTAGCCTACAACTCATGAACAGACATTGTGTTGTAAGCAGTGATACTGATCACCGAAGTATTGATCACTAATTAGCTTTCTGGCCAGCTAGTGGCTCACTCAACAAACTAAGGTGCAGGACATGATGTTCATGTTTGTAAGTTAGTTAGAAGAAGGAGACTTTAGCAGGAAAGCTAATGTGAGTTGTTGTTCAGAGTCTGTCTTGTGTTGTGTAGCAGGATGCTATCAGGCTCAATGTGACCATCTACTGTGCCCATGATAGAACGCTAAAGCTACTGCTTTGCGCAAGATTTGGTCACCTGAATGGAAACAAGTTCTGCATAGACAGAGAACTAATGGTATTCCCAAACTAATGTTAAACTAGGGGGTGCCACAATGGAACCAAAAAAATATAATATGTACATTTCTTCCTTTTAGTTTTAGATTTTTTTTTGTCAAAGGGGAACATAGGACAAGTGCTTTACAGAGCAGATGTGCTGTAGCAGGAAAAAAAAGTAAATTTAATTTCAGTTAGACTTTGATATCTTATCCCTTAACCTTCATCTTTCTCTAAATCAAATTATTCACTTGTCCTCATACATCATCTCCAAGTACATGAATTTGAACCCTTTAATCTGACCTTGCCACTCAGTGAATGATAGCTTTTGCATTACATGCAGTGTTTCTACCATATCTTTATAAACATTTCCTCTGAGACGTTGTTTTTATAATTATTTTTACACTAATATATCAGCAACATCTTGACACGTTCTTGAGTAATACAAGATACATGTTATCTGTCGTGTAAAACATCAGCACTTGCCTCAAGGATTTTATAGTCCGTAAACTTCATTAATCCCCCTCTTCTTCAAATCGCTCCCATTATTCCCTCTCTCTTCTGTATATTGGAACACCTTTAATGCAGCATTCAGTCCTTCTTGATTCTCCACCCTCTCTTTTCATCTCCTTATGTAACACTGGTGCTTCCCTCCCCTTTATATCCAGTCCCTCCTCATTTAGAGCCTTTTTTCTGCTTATCCGTCACCCACTTTTGCAGAGTCACAATTTGTCTTCTTTGTGAATTTCTTTTGTGAACTTCTCTTCTGTCTCTGTTCTTTTGATACATTTTCATCCATCTTGATTCTGACACCCAACCCCACCTTCCATTCCACCCTCACTCCTTTATCTTGTGGATTTGCTACTACGGTACAGCAGACATCACAGAATCTTCACAAAGTAAGTGTGTTTGACATCTTATACAGCTACAACTGCAGTGATCAGCATTGGACTGCTTGAACAATGGAACGTGCACATTTGTATGTGTGTGTGTGTGCGTGTGTGTGTGTGTGTGCGAGTGTGTGTGTGTGTGTGTGGTTTTAGCTCATGCCCAGAACAAGCAGTTGTCTGTTTGCTGACTACACTGACAGTGGCAATGGGACAAAGGATGATCCTTTCACATTAGGGACAGACAAGACCACACTGGGCTGCCTGCTGCACTGCTGCAGGAATGTGTGAGTGTGTGTGTACATCTAAGTGAAATATGAATATTGCCCTATTTACTCCTGCTAGTTGGAGTGCAGGGCTCTACGGATTGTAATGTCAGTAAGACCTTTTTCTTGGTCAGTTGGTCAGTTCAAATCACTTCGAACATGACTTATCATTGTCATGTGTGAAGAATAGCAGAGCCTTTAGGGGCAACTAGACTCTTTTGTTCTGTGCTTTCCAACTTTCCAGCAGTTTATCATAATGTGAACATCAATCAAACCTCAAACATCTGTTCTCACTAGAAAACATATTGCAACTATGCTTTCAAAGCTCAGCATATGTGTTATTAGTCAAGTAGTCTCTGACTACTGCTCAAAGGGGGTGTGTATGTGTTTGTGCATATTTCCAAAACATGACCAAAAAAAGAAAAACCTTTGTAAACTGTAATAATTCGATACATTGTTATCCAAAGTGGGTGGTGCCAGACACACATTAGGTGTTTTTCCTAATGACTTCAGCTTCCTAAAGTTGGCAGAGAAATCTTCTTGGATGGATTACCTGTAACTGCCCGACTCATTGATGAATGTACATCAGTTTGTTTTGCATTAATCCTAACTTTTCCTTAACTTTGGCTTACCAGCATTTAAAAAGCATTTTAAAGGATAGGTAAATCTGACCTAAAACTATAGTCAGATTCCCAAATGAACCACAGCCCTTCTCCCATGAAAGAAATATTTTAGAGGTTTATATGAAGGTAATCTGAGGCTTTAGCCTTCAAAACAGTCAAAAATAAGTCAACATCTTTCAAAGTTACTATCTTTGTAGTGTCAAAGTCCATGTTTTTGTTACAATCCCTCTACTGAAGCTGAACAGGAGACATTGAGACACACACAGAAATTTTTACGAAAAAGACTGTAACTTTTTTGCATCTTCAGTAGTCTGAGTTAGTCAACTAAAGTGGATATCTTCCACAGGAGTGATTGCAGCAAGGAAAAACAGGTTCAGTTTTCATATGGTCTTGAAAAATTCTGATTATAAAAACAATTAGTGAAGTTTTGAGACAAAAGTCCATGAAAGTTATGAGCTTCACTCATTATTCATCCTTTGCATTTACAGTGAGCCGTGAGGGAAGATTAATACCTTGGTAGTGTTTGTATTACAAGCAAACAAATGGGACGCTAGAAAATTAGACAGAAGAAGAGCGTAGGCAGTCAGACAGACAAAACTGGACAGTGAGACTTTCTGTTTGCCTTTCAGACTATGTGTTTGATGTTTGGAGGAAAAGAGGCTTCAGGAGGATTTTACACTGCTTGCTAATGGCTGAGCTCTGCTACTCTCAGTTGGCCCCGCGCCACAGGGTAAAAACATGCCGATGCATACACACACACACTGCATGCACACATGCATGCACACATACACACTCTCTAAATCGTATTTCACATCGCCTGAGCTTCTGTTGCAGCTCATTGGTTGCTGGACACCCATGGTGGCTGAAACCCAAAGCAGGTTAAAACACAGTGACACACACCTGTGTCTATATGTATGTGTGTGTGTGTGTGTGTGTGCGTGTGTGTGTGCATCGGCATGTGAAGAGAGAGAGAGAGAGAGAGAGAGAGAGAGCAAATGTGAGAGAAAAAAATACAAAGTGAGTGGGCAAAAGGTGAAAAATATTGAATGTGTGTGTGGTGGTTCCAGGCAAGGTTGTTATCATGGTAGTTTAGATGATTTTTCTCTGCTAGTGAGGCAAGAAAACACACATATTTCCATCACCATGGTGGTTGGTGATGTGTTACTTTGGCCTACTGTGACTGCATTAGTATAGATAGTTTTGACAGTGAAGCATGTGTGTGTGTGTGTGAGAGTGGTTCTGTGTGTGTGGGATGGTGGTATATTCACAGGCTCTTTATGCCTTTATTTGTGTAGGAATAAGACGATGTGTGTGTGTGTGTGTGTGTGTGTGTGTGTGTGTGTGTGTGTGTGTGTGTGTGTGTGTGCATCTACTGTGTGTGTAGGACTTAAACTGGAGCAAGAGTTTGGCATTTGATTTGCCAAACATTTGTTTGTTGCAGTGGAACAACGGTCCTGTTTATGTGTGTATGTGCATTGATCGTACAAAAGTAGACAGTGCTGTATATATATAGTAGATATGTTGGATTGTTTATGTACTGACCAAATATGAGGACTACACATTTTTTCAGTGTATCAGTGAAGCGAATTTTGTCTTGATGTGTATATGTGTGCATGTGTGTGTGCATGTGTGTGTGTGTGCATGTGTGTGTGTGTGTGTGTGTAGAAGGGCAATAAGTGGTTATTTCACCATCTCTTTGCAGATCAATAACTCTGTCCACCACTCAGAAGCTGTGAGAGGCATTCAGTGACACACACACGCACACACACACACACACAGATGCTCTCCCACGCTTGCCTGCAACAGAGCACCTGGAGCACCTCTCTACATTGCACCCCACACACTTCTTGTCCCTCTCTCTATTGTTCTTGCTCTTCACAGTGCATGCTCGTGCTCTATACCATGCAATTTACAGTACCATAATCCTTCTCTCTCATAGTTTTCTAAATCTTTTAACTCATTCCTATTGTTCACATATGCTGATACTTATATTTGATATCATGTAAGGTTTATTTGATTTCACAACTATCCTCTTAAAACACAGTTCACTCATGTAATTGCCCATCTCCACTCCTAGTTTACTGATATCTTCCTTCTGCCTCTTGCACCCTCACCCTCCTCCACTTTGCGCCCCTACACACTCTTTGTAATAGTCAGATATTATTTTCAGTCATTTATATACCGTTGTAATGTTTGATGTTTATGTGAAACATAGTCAAAGTTTTGATACTTGAGGTGAATATGTGTAAAATTCTCCCTGAAAGTCAAAAGCCAGGGCTTCAGCCTGCCCTGAAAATTCCGTTTGCAAAGGTACTTGAATTTCCCCATCAAGCTGATATCAGATTGTTCACGCATGTCAACAAATGGCTGTCTGTTTCATAGTCTTTTTTGCTAAGGTTGTTCTTTTTGGGTTGTTCATTTTTTCCACATATTTCAGATCAGATTCGGGCTTGAACAAGTACAGATGTATCTGAGAAGTTTCCATTTCAAGTAGAGAACATTTCTACTACTGCTGTTTGTGTACTTAGCCTCCTGAGCCACCAGAAGTCGGTTGAGACACAGCTTTCGGTATCTAATCAATTACTGGGCTTATAACTTATAAAAGAATCATATCTTTACACAAATCTGTCAATCATGCTGATATATCCCAGTAGAGGCCTAGAATTAAAATATAGACCTGGAAATGTGCAAGATACATCCCCTTTAAATCTGACCTGCAGGCTTCTATTTCTACTTGAGCATTTATTTTTTACATTTTTAAAATAGAAGTTCTGCCCTCTGCTCTGCTTGTCTTTATACCAACTTAGAGATAATGCAAAAGCTGCCACTTAACTCCTGTCAAGACTGATAGCAGATAGAGATGTGTGCCCTGATATGGTCCCGCTCACCCCTGAATGGATTCATATGCATGCATACACTGGCATATCCAGTCCTATCTAGGTATGTCAGTTGCTCTTCCATCTTTTCAATGTTAAATTTTACCTTTTTGAAAAAGCTATGAGTTCATTTTAGTTCCTCACTTCATCAGCATCTGCACCAAACAGGGAAAACATTAGGTCATAGCTTTCACCTGGTCAGTCTACTGAATGGAAAGAAAAGATAATAATTCTATGTGTGCAGTGGACGATATACCATCCAGCCAGTCTGTTGCATTGTGTCTTAGTTACGTGGTGAAAATTACTTCTCATCAAAGCTTTATTCTACAGATCATTCATACTTCATTATAACTCAGACATGGCAATTAACTACATTCAGTGAAACTTGACCTGTCAACAGTTATCCAGGCTAGGAGCACAAAGAAAGATAGATAGCAGTTTTTCCTCCTCTAGTGTCACGTGCTGACATGTTTGAAGGTGCAGTATCTTCTGTGGAGTTTTAGGCTCCCAGATTTTTAGTGGTTTAATTTTTCAATACTATTCTACATCTCAAAGAGCACAGATTTTTCCTGTGGAAATAGTTTGTTGAACATTGTTTTTTTTTTGTTTGTTTGTTTTTTTTTGTTGGCAACTTCTTCTATTGTTTCACCTTTTCTGTACTGCTTGTTCCAGACTTCAAAGTTATAATTGCAAAGTGGGCACATTGTATTGTATAGGGGCATTTTGAGCTGTATTTTCGAAGTGGAAATTCAGGGTAATTACTTGCACTATACAGCATTTCAGAGAGGAAATGTGCTGGGATGTGTATTCGAGTTGTTTAGAAGCAGAGCATTGACTGATCTATGGCTCGGGGCGCTGTCCTTTTTCTTTCCACATTCAAAAATCATTACAATTACACGCACTTAACAACATTTTCATCCTCCTTCCTTTATATTACTTTTTTTCTGTCTTTCCTTCTCTGACATTTGTGTTGTCCTGATGCTGTCACATGCTTTGCACCCTGTGCTACTCACCTCTTGTCATCCTCTTTTCCTTCTGTCATTTCTCTGCTCTTGGCTTCTCCTTTTTTTTCTAGTTTTTCCTCTCCTCTTTTCCACTGAAGAGCTTGATGCCAGTAACGATCTTTCTCTTCACATTATCTCACCCTCTCCCCTTCTCCTCTGATTGGCTCCTCTGGTGTTCAAGCAGAGTGACCGGCCTCTGTGGCCCATGATCCTCTCTGGCCCTGACAGCTTGTTATCTCCATGGTGACGGATGGCTGAGGCATTGCCGTGCCTTGCTCTTAACTACTGTTGAGGATAGAGCACACACCTGGGACACATCACCTACTCTCGCTCACCTTCTGGCTCTGTCTTTCTACTGTTTTCTTTTATTCTTTTTCCTTCTCTCAACTTTCGCTTTCTGTCTTTCGGTTTCCTTCGGCTCTAGCTAGAAAAATTGCTGTGGGGCTACATGGTAGATTTATGTCGTTTTCTTTGCAGTGACACTTGCTGTGAGGTGTGCAATATGATCGATGTGTGTGTGTGTGTGTGTGTAGAAGTTGAGTGGTTGTTCCACTTGTTTTGACAGATGTTTTATTAAAGAACATCAAAAGTCTGCCTTTAATTCACAGCGACGCTCTGTGTCTTTCTTTCATCTTCTGCTTGTTCTCCTGTCTGTTTTCTGTCATTTCCTCTTTTTTGCTTTCTATTGTGTTCACTCGCAGATTCAATCATTCCTTTCTACTCACGCATCCCTTTCCCTCTTCCATAAGATGACGTATCTTCTCAAATTTACGTTTATGCCTTCATCTTGTGCAGTAATGTGAGTGCTCCACTTTTTTTAATGAGCCTCTGCTTCAAGTAGAATATGAACTGTTGTCCTTTTACCCCGGGGAAAATCTCCTTTTTAAAAGAGGTGCAAACATTAATGAGATAAACCTCAAATAAAATAGAGGAAGCAAAGATACTAATATACTAAGACTACTAATGATTGTGCTTCCAAAATAAATCCAAAAACCAATACTGGTTCTAATCATCTTCACTTCCTCATTCCTCCCTCCCTCCTTCTTTCCTTCTCCTCTTCCCTCTCTCTTCTCCCTCAGGTCTAGTCCAAACTCCATTAGTGCCCATACTGTCTGAGAGAGAAGGAAGAGATGAGAGGGGAACACTGAAGAAGAGATGAAGGGCTTAAAGTGACTCTAATGACTACTGTAGTACTGAGTCTCAGTGCATACACACTCTGTGTGACCTCTATTACATGCATTACTCCTTCAAAGTAGTTAGGTTGCAATGAACATGTGTTTTTTATACTATAGCAGCTTGAGGTTGGGGGTTTTATAACGTTAAGAGATAAATAAGAATACTAAAACAGGAAATGCTACATTGTGTTAGCCACTCACCTCATTTTTTCTTATTCTAAAGAACACCAGGACTTGACAGCACAATAATTTTCTAAGAATCTGTTTAAACTAAGAATTAAATTGAATATTTTAACTGACTTCAAAGTGTGAATTTACCACAAACTTTGCTTTGCTGTTCTGGAAATCCACTTCTGCTCCATAACAATCTCACTACCCTTGTGTCTGTGACTTAAACACACATATTAACTATTTAGATTCACTAGGAATGTCACTTAGGAAGAGATGGCATGTGTGTATCTCTTCCCCTTGTGGTTTTTAAGAGTAACCTTAATGGTGCCCTGTGGAGTTTTTTTTTCTCAGGAACAATCAAAAGTGATGTTTAAATTGAGTGTTTCTTACCAAAATGCATTGTATCCTTGAGGTCTAACATGTGTCAAATGCATTTTCTTCACCATAAAACATTCACAAAGCTTATTTACAATTTGTATTGTATACATTTATGATTACTAGCTCTAGTGGCTTCTTCTCCCCTGCCTTTGATGGCATATTGCCGCGTTCTTGGCACATTACACCACCTGTAGATCATTTGAATAGTGTGAAGGTGTTTGCAGGATTATGTATCACATCATGAACATGAGGCAAACAAAACAGGGACGCACTCATAAAAGTCCTGCTCTATAGCACTAGTAGAGAAACTGCACAGGCTGCATTTAAGTTGTCCTCTTCATGCCTCATTCCTCTTCTTCTGTAATTTTCTCTTTTTTTATTGCCAGTGTCTGTGTGTGTAAGTACTGTGCTGTATGTCCACATACTGAATTACATGTGTATGCATCAGTCCGTGTTTACAAATGCATGTGCGCGTGTGTGTGTGTGTGTGTGTGTGCGCTATCACGCCCCCACTGTTGGATTATGGATTATGTAGACACCATTCCTGAATTGCATCCATAATTGGGTTATGGGTTAGTTCAATGTGACATTCTTCGAAGAGAATTACATTCAGATGGCTGGCTGACATTATCTGCCTACTGCTTCAGTGCCGTGTTATGCTATATGCTGTACTGCAGCAATACTTCAGACAGCTAAGCCTATTTGTCTGAACTCAGTAACAGCAGGGCAGATTGCTTTTGGATAAACCACACAGATAAAATGTCAGGGGTGCACAAACAGAAGAGCCACATACCCATACAAACACACATACAATGCTTACTGTATGCTTGCATGTACACACAAACATGAACAAGTAGGATTTTTTTTTTCTTTCTTTTTGTTTTCCGCCTGTCACCATAACTGTTGCTGCCTTATTTTTTAACTTATAAAAGAATCATATCTTTCTTTTTTTATGTCAGCTCAACTCAGAAGTATTGCTTTACACAAACTGGGACTCTTGAGAGAATTTAATAAGTCATTTAATGGCTCCATCACTACTAACTGCAGGGTACTTTTTATCCAAGTGAGTGCTTTGTAGTTTGCTATTCCTCATCTATTATCCACAAAGTGCTATATAAATTGTATGAGTCATTCTGCACTGCAGTGAGTCTGTTCTTTGTTCGCGACCTCCCTAAAACTCTCCTGAACAGATGAGAATTTTTTCCAATACAGAGCTTTCTTCAACAATACAGGTATTTGAGCGAAGGAAGTTACAGTGAGCACAATAATGAGGCTGAAATGAGGTTATGATGGGTAGCTGCCTGGTTAAGTTAAGAACAGTCCTTTGTTAGTTGTCAGCCTTGGGCTCTTCAGTGAAGGCAAAATGATGTTGAACTAGTTATCCATCAGCGACGCATTATGGTGATGGAAAGCTATTTAGCTATAAAAGAGGGTCATGTGTATTCTGAGAAGATGTTTGTGATGCATGCAGCTTCAGCTTGAAGCCAACAACTTGTCCATATCTCCGCTGATGTCACCGTATCGACCTCTCCATCTCTGCTCAGGCGGACATTTATGTGACTGCAGCTGAATTATGTCATGGAGTGCATGTACAAATGTCGCCACTCCCGAGCAATCAATGTGAAGTCTGACTAAAAAAAACTGGGGAAATAATAGAACTTTTTTTTTTTTTTTACCGCAGCCATGACTGCAGCTTTGTTCTCAAACTCCCAATAATCATTGCTTTCATCTTCTTCACTCTAAGAGAGCAAGAACAAGAGCAAGAACATCAGGTGTATAGGTAAAGACTGTGCTGTATTGTGCATTTGTTATTATGTATAATATGAATGTGTGCAGACATGCAGATAAAACTGTACTAAACACTCTGGAAAGTGACTGCAAAGTTTTTATGCTAGAATTTACTGATTGCAAAATGGAAATTAACTAAATTAGTGACAGGCCAGTGCTGAGAGTTGAAAGTAGCTCACATCTGACAATAAAATATGTAATATGCACTCTGACTTTATGCATTTTGCTTCTTTTCCTCCATCAGAGCAGGAGGGCAGCTCTCCGTAGCACCAACCCTGAAACAGAAGGATTTCAACAAAAGCAGCAAAAGCTTACATGTTATTAGTTTGAATATGAATTCTATGGTTATTACCAGAGGCAGCTGTAAAGACAGCTACAGATAAGCAAAGCAATAATTATTCTACTCAAAATATTCTTGTCTTGTTACTCTAAGAAGCTAAAATGCCAGCAGACAGAATTACTAATAAATCAAATGTGACAGCTCACAGTCTGTCCTTATGTTGTGGAATAAATTTTGTCTTTTCCGGGCACATTCTGTTGTGTTTTGCCTATGGCTAATGCTATAAAAACAATGAATTGCAAACGTTCGTTGCATGCTTAAACATGTCGCACCATAGTAAGTATTACTGTATATTTATTTATTAATTACAAAAAGAAGAATATTCATTCTAAAATGAGATGTAAAGGATATGGGGGAAGAAAATAAGCCTCTAAATAAATAATTCATTTACATTTAAGCAAGTAATTTACTTGTTAAAGATTATGTTACAGACTGTATATATTTTAGATAATAGAAGGATAAACTTCAGGTAATTATGAATTATGGCTGTGCTGTTGATTGTTTCGGAAGGAGAGTGAGGTTGTGTCAAAGACATTATGTTTTACAAAGGAGAACAAACAGCTATTATGAATCCTGGGAACATTTCCAGTCCAATTTTTAGGTTTGTAGGGAGTGTGAGAGGATAGCGTGAGTCACTGAGGGATGTTTATGAATATTCCGCTTTTTGATTGATCGTCAGTATGTTTTAGCATGAACCATTTGCCCGCTTGCTGTTCAGGCTTTGAGGTCCACCCTTTAGTAATGAATACTTATGAGCACATTAGCAGACCAAGAAGACTCATTACAATATCAAGGGGACCAGCAGATCACATGCCCTTTTAGTGCCTTTGAGCAGAGAACCTGTCTTTGTGTCCTGCCCATCTAAGGCATGAGCGTCATGTTACGAATTCATAGGTCACAATTATGTGAGGCTCAGATGAGTCTCCCACACACGCATCCTTACATGTTGGAGGTCAAGTCATGGAAATCTCACAGCGTCTTTCAAACAGTTGAATGAGACTGTAAACTGAGTTTCCCTCACTAGAGCTTCTGTGGGTGACTGACATTCACCGCATCAGTGATCACAAAACTCCAGCCTGTGGTTTGCATGATGTAGTGTGTGATTCACCTTCCCTCAGCTGCCATGTGTGATGGTGCCCTTGTTGCACTTCACAAAGGATGAATGACATACAACTGCCCACAAGACCACAATGGCTGCGATATAAGATTGCCATTTGAGGTCTCTCATTTCCCCTGATGAAAAGAGAGTGTAGTAGGTTTACGGCCAAGCTGGTGTTCACCTGGGAGAGATCAAAGCGAGTTTCACAGAGCTGACAGATGGGGGAATTTAATTTCTTCAAGGCACTCTGATATTAGAACATGCCAACATTTCACGAATGCCTAATAGTTGGGGAAAAGTTTAAGATTAAGATGAGTGTTCAAGTCAAGAAGGTTTTTTTGGAGAGCCCACTGTATTGATCTAATATAACATGATAAAGGAGCTTATAGTGAAATTGAACTTTGATTCAGTGTCTTGTTCATTTCATTTAACTGGATTGAGAACTGAGAACAGCGTGACCAAGAAATAGACACACTGGAGATGTTAAATGAAGTTCTGTTCAAGTAATTGCAGCCACAATATTTATTTTCAGGTCATTCATGGACGCAGCACTGCACATGTTCAGTGACTCAGCTCTACATCACAAAATATCAAATTTACTGCAAACACATTGTGACACACTGAAAATGAAGGAAATGAGTACTGAACAGAATGAGAGAGAACGAAGGGGAGAGAAAGATGGAGCTGGAGGAAAAGAAGGGGTAATTATTGCGTAGATACACAATGCGGGGCGACGAGTTACTGAGAGGCACAAAAGCAAGAGACCAAGTGAAGGACAAGCTGTAACTTCACTCTGAAAGACATGATAAAAGAGAAAGAGAAAAGATGGAGACAAAAGAGAGGGATGATAGCCCGTGGAGAGGGGGCAAAGAGAGAGGGGGAAGATGTGAGAGATAGCTAGTTAGCACTTTTCTTGAAAAGGCAGAGCGTGAGAAGGAGACGGTGTTAAGGAGGAATAGAAAGAGGAAGAGAAAGGGAGATAGTTAGCACAGTGGCAGAGTGAACTTTTGCCCAGTGCTTGTCAGTACCATGGACGGATGGTGTGTGTGTGTGTGTGCGTCATGTGTGTATGTGTGTATCCTTGTTTCCTCTTGACAGTGAGGAGGAACATGAAGTCTCTAATTGCTCTGGTGACTGCAACTTCAGACCTCTTCCACAGTGAAAGAGAGAGAGACAGAGAGTGGGAGGGAGGGTAGAGTTACACTGAGATCAGGACAAAAAAAGACAAAAGGTCTAAGTAACAGGAAGAGGGACTAAATGAAGTTATAAATGTGTGGCACACACAGAGGTGTGTGGAACAGGGACTGAAATCAGATAAAAAAACGCATCTCATTTTATTTATTTTAATGACCATTATTCTCCTATGAATCACCTATGAAAATGGTTTTAAAATGATATCATGGTGAAATATGTTATAGACCATTTTGCTGTAATGTTGCATGTGTAAATAAGTGAACAATTTATGCCTTAATATGGGACACCAGCCCACAGCATTTAACCAACATTAGAATACCAGTAAATTGCACGACCATTGTAATAGCTGGCATTAAACCTCTTTTCAGGCTCTATCAGTAATATTTATTTATAAAAATGCATTTTTGTCAAGCTTAAAATTACATGTTTAAATTTAATCAAAACAATTGTTCTTCTACATCTTCATGCATCTCTTTTTCTGCACTGAAGTGAACTGAGGTGTGTTTCATGCAAAGGACAGGTGGATATAGTATTTTATATAGTGAAAGATTAGTGGATCAGACTCACTTCATGCCTTTATGATTTAGTGATTACATCTCCACACATTGACCCCTTAGGACAGGCATAATGTGCACTTTCAATAATGACCTCTGCCACTTCCCTGACCTCTGTCCAGTGACCCTTGCTCTCTCCTGGGCTCCTGGACATATTCCCTTATCACTCCACCAGCGCTGGAAGGCAAATGGAAAAGGGGGGGGAGGGAAGAAGAAACTGAGAAAGTGGGGCTATGGATAGAGGGACTATCAAAGAGAAGAAAAAAAAGAAATGTAGAGGGAGAGGTGAGAAAGAGAGAGTTAGTGACCGCTAGGGACCTGCTGAAATGGCTCTGCTTTGTCACTGTCTCACACAAACACACAAACCCATACTACTCTCTCTCTCTTGCGCTCTTCTCACTCTCATATATACACATAATCCTAGCTGTCAGATATATGTTACACACATATGGATCATACTCAGCCTAAATCCTTCTTCAGTGTTTGTTTTTCCGCTGGATATGCTGTGTGCATGTGTGTGTGTATTTGTGTGCATGTGTGGGCGGCATCTGTCAGGGCGGTTGCTAAAACCCTTCCTCTGGCCAGTGATAAAAGCTCAGCCTTCATATGTGTGTATGTTTGTGTGTGTATGTGTGAGACCACCCAGATGTTTGGACATTAGTTGACTGCTGGTATCTGCAGCTCAAATGAGCCTTGGGGCTTAGGTCATTAAACACGGGCTTTAAACTTACCAACACACACACACACACATACACACACACAACCATACAGCTTTTGATGTTCTCCCCAAGTAGCTGACTTGGTAAGTTTCTTCAAAAACTCTGTAGACTGTCATGTAACTGAATCAGCGCCTGAGTCACTGACAGAACTGCAACAACCTCAAGTGAAATCAGCTCGGAGAGGGACAAACTGTTCAATGGGCGAGGAGGGAGGGAAAAGAATGAAATAAAGAAAGGAGGAATAGGGGAGTGATACAGTAAGGGAGTAGTGCGCAAAGCATATTTGGTGGAGACATGGTAACGTACATGAAAGATGCCTCAAGGAGAGAAGAAAAGAGAAAAGCGTTTCATGAGCCTGTCATGTAAAACGTTTGGTCATCAAGTAAAAAGAAAGCGTGAAACATTTCAAGGGCGGCATGCTCTGGTAGCCTTCTGGTTTAGACCCATGCTACATAACCGCAATGTTTGCGGTTTGAATACAGCAGCAGGCCTTTGTTGCATGTTGCCCCCCATCTCTCTCTCCCTTCAAAATGCCCCCCCACCATCACCCCCAAAAAACAAAAAACATTTCAAGGGACAGTTCAATGACAGGAAATATTGTCCTGGTCGCTACACCAGAGACTTGTACAGCCCTGGCAGGACTATCTGCACCTGTTGTACTCTCTTGAGGAAAATCCTGCTTGTCTGGTGACTCCATGTGTGTCTGTCAGAGCAGACACATCATTTTACACCCTCCCCAGGCCAGCAGAGGAATTGGCAGCAAAAGGGACCATGATGCAAATGTAGAAATGTGAACTACTAGATTTGTAAGAAAAAGAGAAATTAGCCTCTATGTTGACCCCGTATTATACAGAAATAAGCAAAATATTTTTCTCATCAGCAGTTTGGTGGGTTGACCTTTGCCTTGACTTGGGCTCGGGAAAAATGATTGACATGTCACCTTCTCCTCTGGCTTTTATTGCAACCTACTGAAGACCACTGACCTCAATTAGTGTTCCTACAATGTTTGGTTGAGCGTGTTTATGCTGCATAGGCACAAACCAACATCTCTCTATGTTCACTTTTTTTTTAAGCAATCACTTTTTATACACACACATTTTCTCTCTCTTTCAGCTGAGATCACATACATTATCATCATGAAAATAACATGATTCATCAGAACTCGCCAAACAACCTGCTGTCTTCGAGTAATACCCAGTGCGCTATTACTCTCACAAATGAGACTTGACAGCACAATTCTGTACAATTTAGTCTCTTGGCAGGGGAGGGAGAGAGGGAGAGAGAGCGTGAGTGTGAGAGATATTGCGTGTCCTTTTGGCCCATCCTTTTGGCTATTTTCCCAAACGAGTGTTAGAGGGAGTGCAAAGGCAGCCAGGGCCCTCAGAGAGCCAAGCACTGTTTAAATGATGTTATCACAATACATTTGTTTTCACTCCATCTGTTTCACTTGCATGTTCTTTCAGTCCTGCTACTCATCACTCAGCCTCTTTCATGATATTTTTTTTCTCTGAATGTCACGATTAACATTGAGCTGAAAGTTGAATGTTACAGTCAGTCAGTTTTTGTGTGCATGTGTATTTTTGCAGTTGTGGAAGGATACTGTGACCCTTTGTTGTATTACCAACACCCACCGCACACACGTTCATCTTTCCTAACACCCATCTGGCCAGGGCACCTCGTCATTTAGCACTCCAGTAAGTTATTGATCACAACAAACATACAGTAAAACGTGCCTGTTATATGGGTTCATAGACAAGACACCTTATTAATAGATTCCAGTGGTTTGTGTTCATCTTTGCAAACTGTAAATGTGTTTCCTGTTCAACACCTGTGTCAAAATTGATGACTTTGAGTGCTCTTGTATTCTTACCTTACCTATATGTTTCTGGTGTGTGTACAGGATTTGCTGTTTGCAATGATTCTTTGATACAAAGTGGTCACCTTCATCAAAAGATCACACCCACCAACCCACCAATCACATTTACTGCTGGTATTAACATGGGATGTGTATCTGGATTGTGACATCTAATCACAGGCCTTTGCATTTTCAGCTGGTATTAAAGGGGACATATGATACACATTTACAGGTCTATATTTGTATTCTGGGGCTCTACTGGAATATCTTTACATGATTTACAGTAAAAAAAAAAATACTTACTTGTCTTATACTGACCTTTTATGCAGACCCTCAGTTAAGCCTCTGTCTAAAACAAGCCATTTTAGGTCCTGTCTCTTTAAGGCCCCCCTCTAGGCTACAGAAAGGCTGCATTTGACTTGCAGGGACCATTTCTCATATCTTCACCTCATGTTTTTGAACTCTGACCATGTTTAACATCCAACATCATAACAGTATGAAAATAACAGGTAATCACAAGAAGCATAATACGTCCCTTTTCATTAGCATTCTCTCTATCTGGATTCTGTGTTGCTCATTCCAGGTCAAGGAAAGTGATGCTACTGTTTTCTTTTGAAGGAAGGGGTTTTCTGTAGTGTTTAATGGGCCAACTTGAGATTGCAGGAAGAGGCAGAGTCAGGTGACCTTTCAATATATTGGGTGGATTTTGCTTCCTAAGAATTTGGTCACTGTCCAGATTTTACACCTGGCTTGGATCCAGTCACAACACAAACCAGATCTAGTCTTTCCTGATCAAATAGCATACACTTTCTATTTACATGCATTTTCCCTTATCCACATAAAATGTTCAGATACAGATTGCTTGTTGGTAGTGTAAGGGGGGTCAGATAATCAATAGCAGGGTGTAATTCTTTGATGCTCACCAATATATCACTTAGTTAAACATAAAAGAATATAAATTAAACAAAAAATAGCCTAAATAATAAACACAAACAACTCAATATATGGAGTTGTTTCTTTAGAAGCACATCAATTAGAAGACAGTTGCTGCTGATGTGTGAGTAACTCCTAGAAATGTGCTGAATTTGCTTCCTTGCTACATGTGATTAGTATGGGACCCCATCTCTCTCTCTCTCTCTCTCTCTCTCTTTCGCTTCATCGTCTGCCCAGTTTTGTCTCTTTCTTCCTCTCTTCCATCCTCTCTTCCTCAGTTTCTTAATTGTAGTTTTTTCACCATTGCGTAATGAGTTGCAGTTGTTTCCGCCATCTGTAAGGCAAAGTGAGGCAGATGGAAGAGGGTGTAGCAGTAAAAGAGACAAAGTGAGAAAGAGACTTTCAATGTTAGACATCGCTCATAGAAGCCATCAGTAAGTCAATGAGTAGATGCCACGGTAAATCAGGACAACAGTGGTATTGAATGAGAGCAATTAGACAATTAAAGAAAGTTTTATCGAGATCAGATGTTCGGGGTATGTGTTGCACTCAATAGTAACAAACTGAAGCTCATCAATTTTAACTGTCAAAATGACAGAGGGTAGAGTTTGAGTTCCATTTGTATAATGTTGAGTTTGAAAAAGTGTTAACATTAATTCACTTCCGAGGTTCAATTAATTATAAATGTGTCAGTGGTGAACAGCTGCAGTACTCTGCATTCGATTTGTGGCTGTCAGATGATTTAAACAATATTTTCTTTTAAAGCTGCATTTTTTTCTGTCAATCTTACCAACACACTTGAGATTTGGTCTCATCAAGATTTGGCATATTAGTGAGCAAAGTGAGTTCTCCATTCGTACAAATCAAACTGGGTAAAATGGAAATCTCTTCTAGTATAAATTCACCGATACATTTACATCATGCCTGAACCGCCTGAAATGACTGAAAATGATTTTGTTTTTTTGGTTAAAAATAACATGAAATGCTACAAACGTTACTGTTGCATCTCCTCACTCCTTCTATGTGCCTGTCTGTGCACGTGAAAGCATGTGTGAACTGGTGAGTGTTTTATGCCTTTGAGTCTGTGCTTGTCTGCTCCATTGTCCTTGTGTCCAAGTGTGCTGTGTGTCTTCATGTGCATATGTGTTAGCTTGTGTGTGCTTGTGCATGTTGTGCTTGCCCATACCTGAGCTTGCCAACCTGCAGAGATGTGATCCCACAGGGTGCAGTCACTGCCAGTGCCTATTAATATCAATGGAACCAGTTAAACTGCAATGGCTGACCTTGGTAATGCTTTAGCTAACCAGTGAGCTAATGCAGCCTGCATTACAATGCCATCTTTCTACAGGATGGCTGGAAAATAATGGTCATAAATAACTGCTTTTAAAAATGATGCATTGTGGTTGAAACATTAGATTAGTAGATACTGACAAGCACACACACACACACACACACACACACACACACACACAAACACACAGCATGTCACTCTACTGTCCCCTCACGAACTCTGACATCACCTCAAGGGATGATTTAGTGCCAACAAAGCCAGAGAAGGCTGAAACTGTCTGAGAGAGGGAGAGAGAAAAAGAAAAATAAAGCTGTAGAATAATACCTATTTAAACAAAAGGAATGATGAGAGAAGGAAAGAGTGTCCTTTTGTGCCCTCATCTTCATTTTCGTGTCACAGCATTGTGGGCTTCAATGCACTTTTTGCAAATGCTGCCATTTTTTTAAGTTGGAATATGAGATTAAAAAGGAACCCTGTTATTTTCGTTGCAACAGTTGGCAAAGGGTGCGCACATTTTTGCACTTACTTCTGTCACATCGTACAAATCCTCGATTTTTCCCGTTGCACTTAAATCATATTTCCAAAACAGGTCAGTGATGAAATATTTGGAATAATGATGTAGGCCTATTTCTTATTTTGAAATTTTAATACATGTACACAGAGATTTATTGTGTATGCACGCTCTTTTTTTAGTATTCCTGTGCTTTATGATTTGACAGCTGCATACTCACACTTGGGAGATGCACAGACACTCTCTTGTACCAATCACTACCTAACAGCACTGCTGGAGCCTTTGAGGTTTATATGCCTTCTACAAGGGCACCTTGATGGCAGAGAGACAGGAGAGCATCTTGCATCCACCTTCCCTGCCTACTGTTCCCTACCTGCTCCAACGACAAACTGCCAGTATAAACATGACTTCACAGTTATTATAGCATTGCATGTTTAGCCTTAATGTTTGGTACTCATTGGCGAGTGTCCTTCCCTCTTTCTTATCATTTTGTTTTAGTTAGCATTCTGGTGGACAGGCTTGGCAGCTGTGCTTACATTGTGCCCTTCACAAGTAGGCTAATTATCAGGCACATTAAAATGAGGGAATGGCCGTTTGACTCTTATAATGATGGTAATGAAAATGAGAATAAGGGTCGGCATGGTGTAGAAGCTTGGAAGCATGACAGATAATAGTTATGAGAGTTGGGAGCGACCTACAGTAGCCAATGCCATTGCTAAGTTATGCAAATGAATAATGCAGAGCTGAACAACAGTTTGACATGTTTTTTGGCTCTTTTAGAAAATCTTGGCATCTGGCCCCGAAGAAGAAGATCTAAACTCTCCATAAATATAGCATGTCATGCAGTGTAGCGCGCTACGGTTTTTGCTGGGTCATGCTAGCAGCCTTTAGTTGAGGCTGCAGCAGCTTGGCTCGTCATTCTGCTTCGTCTGCTTCTTCAGTGCCCTTTCTGGCCTAACCAAGCATAAGTAAGTAGAAGTGCAAAGGGGATATGGGGACAAATTACTAGCTTCCTGTTACTGCTGCGTTTGTGTGTGTTGAAATGTGAATTACTGCAAGAATAATAGAGGAGACGTTGTTGGAGACAGGTGTGTGTTTGAATCAAAGTGTAATTGCGTGTGTTTCGTGGAGTAGTTTAATGGAGGTCTGGGTATGTGCATGAGAGCAAGTGTATGTGTGTGTGTCAGGTAGTAATTAATAAAGACAGGAACATTGGCTCTCCAGCTGGGCTGACATACAAGGGACTTTCCACCAGTCCAAACACTCACACACAGACTGGAGACAAACTTATTTCAACTGCATCAGAGCTAAAACTTTCTCAGCCAGTTAAAAAGTAAACTTAGACTTCATCGGCCAATCTAGCTTGCTCTTAATTTCAATGTCCTAATTTTGTACTAGCTTCACCTGGAGGTAGAAATGCAGAAGAGGGTGCTATGCATTATTGAGTCCCTTCTTCTACTTCATTTCAGTCTTGCAGCACACATGTATTAATACTGTAGTAGTCTGATAAGGACAAAAAATGAAGGAGTGGGGTGGTGAGAGTGAGAGAATAGGGTGCGTAGACTTAGGTGGTGAAGCACTTTGCTCACCCTATGAGCCCTTCACGAAAAAGAAATTCTCAACAAAGTTAACTTGCAAACAAATAACAAAAGGAAGTCAGGGCAAAACCACTTAATGGGTCGGGAACTTGCAGGGGTTCAGCACGCTCTGTGAATGAACCACTGGACCTGCAGTGTTTGTTCCACACTTGCTGTAACAGAAGTAATCAGAATTTTCTGGAGTGAACCAACTGAGAAAAATATAATAGAAAATTCTGGTTTATGGTTATACCAGTGATGAAGAAGTGTGCACGTGTGTTTGTGTATGCAATTTTCTGCTTTCAACAAGCCAAACAGCCTCATAGTGTATTGAAAGAGGAAGAGAAATCCACAGAGGTAATGAGATTTCACATCAAGGGGCCACGTTAAACTTTTAGTATTTTTATGTTGTTTGTAGTTATTTTTAGGGATCTGGAATTTTTGTCAAAGTCTTCAAAATAGCCTATGCACTGTATTACACTTATTACACATCAGTTTTTGTGCAACAGATCCTCCAAATTAAACAGAACTGTCGATTGGTGACAGAACATTTTCTGACTATGGTTTAAGTTTGATTATGTTTCAACACAAAAACAACTTGGTTGGGGTTAAGGTTTGAGTTAAAATTACTACTTGGTTAAAGTTAGAGGACCTTCGTTGCCATGGTTACAATGATAACAGTGTGGTTAAGGTAAAGGATCAATCATGGTCATGGTGGAAAGAAACCAACGTTGACTGTAGGTGACTGCAGTCTCCCGTGTTAAAATTTAATTGTCCCATCTATCCACCCCAATCTCCTGCCTCTGTGGACTTTGTCACTCTATATTAATGTCACACTATATCTTCATTTGCTCCCAGATAAATTACTGCAGCCTGTAGAGGGCTTTGTCACTTGATACTCTAGTTTTTCTTGGGAGGACAGTCTCTTTTTGTGTATTATGCATGTTAAATGTGAATATGCACATGTGTGTTCCTAGCTTCGGTTGTAAACCAGGTAAATAATGAAAACAGATGAAGTTTTTCATTCTTTTTTTTTCAACTTTCACCAAGCAGAAATCTTTTGCAGACAGAATACAGTACAGAAGGCAGGGTCAGAAAGTCACCACTGCCATAACTTAAGAAAAGAAAAGGAGGGAGGGAGAGAGAGCAGGAAAAGCAAGGTCAAATGATACAAGCACAGGGGAAATGATGTGATGTACTGAGTGTGAATGATTTTCTTCCTCTAGGTTGTAGTCACTTTTTACAAAGAACATTAACACACCCTTAAGCACAAGGGTGTCTACTGGTTACATTCCCTGTTTATGTAAATGCTGTGTTCATTTCTTATCAAAAATGTAGAAAGACACATTGAGGTATCACTGATGCTATCTATATTTTCCTTGGATTTAGGAGTTTTAGACCACATGCTACTAGCCAGGAAAGGGTTCAAACTGTCATTGAAGTTAACTGTCAGTCAGGGCCTTGTGGCTTATTCTTGGGGTGGTAGAAATAACTACTTTGGTGTTTTGCAGCTGCTGGGGAGACTGTTGGGAAAGCAGGAGCTAAATGGGAAGCTGTCACACTAGCTCTGCTGAACCACGGGTAAAAATTTGGGCCATAATATTTTATATCACACACACACACACACACACACACACACATATATGTATGTCAGTTTGACATCGAGTCCACAGTAGCATCTGTTGGTTAACAATAAAGCATTTGTGGGATACGGTAAATGCCACATAATATTGTGAGACTTTACAATACAGTGCAGTATTTTGAAGAGCTATGTTAGCCTTGCAGAGGAAACTTCTGTGTGATTCTAGTGAAGAACAATTAATTAGTTAGCAGCTGGAGGAACATGCAGTTTCCCCCCTCAAGCATAACACTGCGTTCTCATCTGAAGTCTATTTGTACATCCCTGTACATGTATGTAATAATAAGCAAACCAACCTGTTGTTGAAATGTTATTTTTAGTACATTTTTTATGAGTGCCTCTGCATTGTGGCCTTGATAGCACATGTTTTCACACATCTTCTCAAAGCTTGCAGTCAGCAGTCAAAGATAGAATGATGAATTCCCCCATCTTACCCAGACATATTTTGCGTTACTTAATGACAATGAGGAAACTCACCATACAGGATCAAGGGCAGACTGAGGTCTTATCTGTTGGTGGACGCGCTGGGTGCCTCTTAAATTCACCTTATTCAGGCAAATTCTTGCCAAACTTGCAGCACTGTAGTGGTGCAGTCTCAATTGATCCCCTCATAAAATAAAACTAGCTTACTAGCTCAAGCTTACAAAAGGAAGAGCTGGACTGATCACTTCAGCTTTTGGAAATCTGCTACCTGTCAATGTTTAGTTGCTAATTAATCAATTAACTGACCAATAATTTTAGCAAAAATGCAGTCACAAGATTAAGAAAAGCTATTTAGGTCTGTTTAAACATTAGAGCATACATTACAGACACAACAGTAAACAGAGGGAAGACAAGAGAGAGAGAGAGAGAGAGAGAGAGAACGACAAAGACACCTTCACCTTTTTGCTGAAAAATTAGCATCATAAATGGTTGGATCACAGCCTATTAATAATTCTTTTTGTTCTTAGCATCTCTTTCCCTCTGTCTCTCACACACTCTCACAGTCTCATTCATCTACTGTTAGTCTCAGGTTGTTTGTTCCCCTTTCATGAAACACCTGTGAAGCTCGGGGATCCACTCGCCAATGCCTGCAACTAGAGGCGTATACTCCGGGACCCTGACCAATCACGAGGCAATCGATTGCCAAAAAGAAAAGACAGACAGAAAGTAAAGAGAAAATGTAAAAGTTTAGGCCATACCACTGTGCTTTGAAGTGGAGACAATCAAACTGTGTGCAAAAAGAGATACTGTTTGACATGCAGACCTGCTGGTGTGAAGACAGCACATTACAGCACTCATATCATTTAGGGGCTGTCCACACCAAGAATGATATAACATTAACTATAATAATAACGATCTGAACATGCAGACTTACAAGCAATAATGTTCTGTAAACAGTGTCACCAAGCATACGCTGCATACTCCAGCTGTGTCGGCAACTCAGGAAAATGAATATTGATGACCTGTTACCACTGTACGTTGTACAGCGAGAGAATAAGAAAATCAGAAGGGTTCACAGGTGGATGGTGATTCAATGTGTTGCTCAGAAGTATTTTAGCACACTAGTTGTGGCGATGTTCCAGTATTTACAGACCAAACTGCACTGACTGACAGTAGCAGACAGTGAAGCGTGATATGCATAATAGAGAGAGACAGACCTATCTAAAGAGATCACCTCTGGGTGTCATTCTGCTCCAATTTACACCGTGTCTGTCTGTGGTGAGAAAGGAGCAAAACCGCATTAAAATAAATAAATAGAAATAAATAAAGCCATCAGTCATTTTCCAGATGTAAGATGACATATGTAGGTTTTGAAGTTTTACTGGAAAAGTCAAGCTAGATGGAGATTTTTTGTGCCATATGGTAGGGGAATGGGTGATGGATTTTGATTGGCTGTCAGTGTTTCTATTTTCATTTGTAGTCTGGACTCCCCCATCCACTTGAGTTAGAACAATTTTTAAAACGATATATTTATAGCTATCATTCTCATTACCATCATTGCTCTTGGCGTGGACGGCCCTTTAGGCTATACATGCTGGCTGGTAAAAGTAAGTTTGCTCAGAATTGGTACAGATCAAATATGTAATATTCATAATGAACATGTGAATAAAGATAAAATAATCTATTTTTTTTTAATCTGACATTGTGCAATTTATGACCACATTCATGTGTCAAGGCCAAAGTCAAAGTCAAGCATAAATCACAGTTTAAGTTAAAGGGACAGAAAGTCTAAAGAAAGCAGCAAAAACTCTCAGTGATCTCAGTGAAATTCTTTAATCGCTGCCTCAGCCAAGTCCTACTCTCTTGTTCTTTCCTCTTGCTAAGCCCTCAGTCTTTTTTCTCCGTCTGTTTATAACAAGGGATCATGTAGACCCCTGTTGACTTATGGATGAAGAGATGAGAGAGATGAGGGCTTACTTCTCAACCAGATCCTCTTCATCCCCATCTCCTCCTTCTGATCTCCTCACTCCCTTCTGTCAGTTCAGAGAGAGTTACAAGGGTATTTTTTGTGTACTGCTCAGAGAAAAAGCTGAATATAATACACAGTATAATTCAAATATCACACATTCTCCCAGAAATTGTTTAATTGATCTGAACATTTTGTTGGCTATCTTTTTGTTGCTGACTTTAATTGTTTCCCATCAGGACCTCAATAACAGTCTTTTGCTTTCATTAGATGCGGCAAATTATGTAGAATATCCCAACTCACAGTATTATTCTGGTTAGGGTTATTTTATTCTAATTCTGGTCAGCCGCAGGCATTCACTGACACATAGTCTTGTAAATTGATCACAGTTTTCAAAACTGAGAACACAAATTATGAGACCACATGGTCAGATTTCCACACTGACTTGCGTCACATAATGTTGCCCCCAAGGAGCTCTGTAAGCTACAAGCTTCCCAGAAAGGCTTTACAAGTCAGACAAACACTTGAGAAGTACTGAGAGGAGCTGAGGTACAGATATAGAGATTTTTTTGGGAAAGATCATAAACAGACATAAAATATTTACAGTGTGTGTAAAACCTAAACCTTCAGTAAGGCACTTTTGTCATTTTTTAAAAGTGATTTATTTTTCCAGTATGTACAGTTAAAATAAGCACCTGTGGCTCAAAGGTCAAATAACAAGTATTTAAGCAATTATTGGGTCGAATGGCCCATGAAGATGGGTTCTTTGAAGAACCTTAAAGGATAGGTTCAAAATTTTTCAAGTATGTCTTCAAACAACAGTCAGGTGCCCATATGAACACTGAAAGGTTTTTGAGAGGTTTTCCTCCTGTTCATACTGGCTTTTAAAGGCAAAAATGCACTTAAAAATGTATCTGAAGTTTATATGAGGCTTCAGCAGTCAGAATTAGTCATATCAAGTGGATATCTGCCAAATCTACAATCTTTTTAGTGTAAAATTCCCTCTTTGTATTTCCTTGGAAAGTGGTTCCCTGTTGAGCCCGGCAGAAGAATAGTAACAAAAGAAAGGACTTTGGCACTAAAAGGACTGTAACATGACAAAGGATATCTACTTGATTTGAATAATTTGGACAGCCAAAACTTCATATTAGCTTCAGATAAACTTTTAAATATATTGTTGCAATGAAGTAGGCTCGTGGATTTTGGCCCCCATCCCTTACATTGTAAGTACAATATGACGGGATCTTCGAATAGCCAGGATGAACAGGAAGAATGATTTTGACAAGAAAAACCAGTTCAGTTCATTTGAACTCTTATTGTTTTAAGACAGACTTGAAAAACTGTGAACCCATCCTTTAAGACCAGACTGAACATGCACCTCCTCTTAAAATGAACCCCAAGAGCACCAAAATTTCATTCCTCATCAAAAGTAAACATGTCATGTCTAAGCCTAGTCTCTCTTAAACATTTTGTGTTGCAGGTGTTCCACACATTGAGACCAGTCTAGTCCAGACCAAGTGATAAATGCAGAGAGTTACATGCTGGCTCTAATAGAATTGTAAGTCCATTGAATAGCAATGATTGTGCTACTAATATACCCATTGGAAAGGCCCTTCCTGTTTGTCCTTTCTCTGAGTGCTCATAGTGATAAAGCAAACAGGTGCTTCTGAGCTCAAGATACCAGTGGGGAGCAGACATTCTCCAGCACTGGTCTTCTGACATTCACTCAGTGTCAAAGTGGCTGTAAGGAGGAAGTTGGTGGAAAGATCACAAACCAGATGGCATCACTGCATGTGACCAGTCAAGTTGCGATGAAAGACTAAAGAGGTTCTAACAGTTCTTGTGTTTGGAGACACACATTATTGTAAATAGTGTTTCTTAATGAGCACTCAGTATGCAATGACTGACAAATTTTTGCAAATGCAGGATTTTTACTTGTGACAAGAGATAGAATACATTAAGGACAGAGAGAAAGACAAATGGCTGGAAGGAGTTTGAGGGCTGGTTAGGGTGGTCACATTGGAGTCTGACTAGCCCCCGCGGATGTCAGCAGCATAGTCATGTCATTGCGTGACGTTTTTTCTTTTTCCTACTCTCCTTCCTCCTGGTTCCAAAAGTCTGACCTTGTATGGAATTTAAACTGACGGCTTGTGCATACTCTGCATGTGCCTCTATCCAATGACCCACCAAACTCTCAAGTCTTTATGTATTTCCCCTTCTCTTTCTACCTTTCTCTTTATGCATGCCTTTTTCAAAATTCTTTGCTGGCTTCTTTTACCAACATCCTTTTTCACCCCCGACTTGCTTCTGCTCTCAGTTTATTGGTCTCCCTCTGTCTGTCTTGTGTTTCCTCCTCTCCATCTCACTGAGTCATGTCATTCTTTCTCTCTCTTCCTCTCATACACACACAGAGAGATAGAAAGTATTGGCTTATATTTCCCATGGTGTCTGCAATACATTCAGCTTCACTAGCTGCAGCAATGTACTGGAGCAAGGCACCTGCTGTGCTGAGCTGATATGAGGAGAAAGACAGATACAGTCATACACACACAGACACACACACTATGAGCTTTCAGATGCTCAAATATGGAGGGGAAATGTAATCATCCCCTGCCTTTAAATGCAGACACTGTTCATAATGAGAAACTTGTGCACAATTACAAACATATCTATGTTTAGAAATTGCCCATAGAGAAATGTGTGCATACAAAAAACACATACAGACACACATATATGAATATTGACACACAGTTTTTGTTGTCTCAATGGTGGAGGAAATCCCTCTACTTCCATTGCCTTGATTACAGGACAGAGGTTTGTCTTGAGCAGTGCTCCAGGTCTCAGCCTGCCATGTCAGGCATGGCATACAAATGACAATACATGTGAGTGAATAACAAACAAATAGCAATAAAAATCCTGCGTGGCTGCACTTTTTCCTCATATAATGTAAAAAGGATTATATTTATATTTGAAGGGACTACATAAAGAGAAAATTACATTATGATTTGTGTAGCAACAAATCCCCGTTTGATTTGGACTACAACTTAGACTGGCAGTGAGAGCTCACATTCAACTATCCAGGTCAATACCCAGTTTTCTAGGTGCCGTTTTCCAGACCAGGTTTTCTGACATCACAAGACTAGACGTTGCTGTTCTTTAACCCTTAATCAACAAGATTACTTACTGATACACTCAACTACTGTTAAGACCCATGCCAAACTTGATGAGCATCTGAGTTCATCAATTCTTTAACATAACTGTATTCCTACCCTTGGTCCACTCTCTTACATGAACAACCCACTGTTAGAGTGCATCATCAGAACAATGTTCCCATTCCTGCATCTCCTTCAGGCTCAGTGTTGCCTCATGGCTGTTGAATGTCTATGAAATTGTTTTTTAAAAATAATTTTGAATACACCACAAATGTATGTTATAGATGAAATGGCTTAAATGACTGCAGTATTAAGAAGAAAAGATTCCACAAACAAGAACACTATCTAACAGACAATGTTTCAGTCTGACAAGTTTGTTCCTCAGGTACACCTTATGTATTGTGTATTTTGCCCAAAAATGACAGAGCTTCAATCAGTTGAATGGGTGCATCATCTCATTCTTATATACATGGCAGAAAAACAAGAGTGCATTTTTGAGTGGCCTTGTAGTAGAGAAAACTTCAACCTGCCTTAATGAATCTCAAAGACAAGCAGGGCAGGGGATGTGCAGATATCAGAAAGATATTTTTTATACTTGATATGCAGCTTTTTAGACCACATAGAAAGACACTTGAGACAAGTTGTGAAGGAGAATTTTAACCAACCGGGATTTTTATCCATGTTCATATCAGATATACAGTGTAAATACATTTATTTTAGTATGGTCATCTCCATACCAGACTTACATTAATGACTTTGATATTTTATATTTTTGCCAAATTTAACAAAAAAAACATTGATACTGTAGGGATCAGAAAGGTTTTCATTATAAGCTGACAGCTGCTATAATCAACAAAGTATAAAAGCAAAGACTGTCATATAATATAAATATAGCTGCCTGAAAGTCAAGCTTCTTTTTTAGTCTAGCTACAGGTCCTGACCCATAAACAAAGGTGTGGGCTAGCATCACACTGTTGGCCTAGGGTGGTGTTTCAGCAGATCTCGGAGCAGTTCAACGTAAAACAGTCAGCTTAGCATGAAGAACTGACCTGGGCCAAGTTAAAGTTCACAGCCAGTCAGACTTCATCTTTTAGCTTAAACTAAATTAACAACAAAACTCTGATAATGACAAAATCACTGCTGTCATCAGTGACACCCATAAACAAATGGTCGTGTTAATTAGCTTCCATGATAAATTATTTAGCCTGGCTAAATGAGCAAACGTTTTTTGAGGCGCACCATCACAAATTGAAAAACGCTGGCTAAGATCACGACAATTGAAAGAAAAAATAATTGACTGTATGATGTTTGGTTTGCTGTGTCAAACATTAATAAACAGAACAGATCTAATGTTTTTCGCTCACCTTGCTTGTACACTGCTCCTTAGGACCTTGTCAATTTCCAAAATATCTGAGTCCTTCTGAGGATGTGAGAAAGATTAAACAGCAAATAGGACACAGTCAGTCACCACGTTTGCCAAAAGTCGTGTTTGGCATTTTAGCTGCAAGCAAAACATGACTTTGGTGTGCACATAGTATGTTATTTGAAAGCGTAAAACTGTATTATTTGTACATCATAGGGTCTGTTCCTTTCTGTCTCCTTTATGTGTGTGTCTGTTTGTGCATCGGTGTACTTGTGTGGAGGGGGAAAAGCTGTATGTCTGTTTATGTGTGTGACTTGTCTCCTGGAGAGAGCACAACACATTATATTGCAAATTTCACAAATGATATTTCTTGGACTCTATGATGAGTCCATTTTCTTATGTTACTGTTAAAATTGCTTATTTTCTTGTCAAAAATGTTTCAAGAGGATACTGGAATTGTTTGGCAGGCAAAAATGGCAAAAGAAGTTTTTATTATTCGTGACACTAGCACTCCTACATGTTTGAATTGAGGTCCAAAAGGTTGCTTATTTTAGTTCGTGTCATTTAAGATACTCAATATTTGCCATTTTCCCCAGTTTCCAATGAAACAGATGTGCTTATCAGTGGAGCATGCCTTCACCGATTTCACAGAAACAGAAAGAAAGAACCTCCTCCTCAGTAATTTCTACTGACTACCAAGCTATTATACCAAATAAAACCTGACTGTGTGCTCCACTATTATATTCAAACTGACCAAAAACATAGTCTACATGTCTCCATATTGCTGAGCATATGCTGACAAGGCATTTTGTGCATATTTACCCTGAACTTCATGGTTACAGCGTGATTAAAGAGCAGCCGGCTCTCCCAGGGATATACTGTATATTGAATGCTAATCTTGCCCTTGTATGAGAGGTGGAACTCACCAAAATTTAATTTAAGAAAAACGGATGAAAGTAGAATTGAATTGATTAAGTTGCTCTTAAACATTATCTTGTATCAAAGAAGACATGAATAATTTAACAAAAAGCAGAATTCTTATGATAAAGGCAGAATTTGATGAAAATCGGCTTATATGAATAAAATTTTAACTATTCGCCACAACTCTTATCATTAATCCAGCACCAGAGTATTAATATTTTTATTTTGCACTGGCCAAAACGCACAGTCACAAGAGACACTAATTGTCCTCAGGTAGCAATCCCAAGGTCAGACAGGGAACAAAATTCCAAGATGTTCACTCATGAGTTGCATAAAGCAATATCACGCTATTTATAACATATGTGTTAAGCAATAGATATCAGGTTGACACCCTAACAACAGGTGTATAAGGTTTCATAAATGTATGTATGATGATGTAATAAATAAATAGCCAAGAAATAGCCCAGAGGAATGGTCAGCACCCCAAGAGGCGCACTTATTAGGATTTTATTCATTTGACAATTGATATGAGCAACCCAGCTCTTTGCACACTTATGCTACAATGTGTAACTTCACAAATAAAACAAATATAACATAATCATATGTCATGAATGTAGTCTAAAACAAAATAGCCAAAACTTAATTCTCACACTGGACAAAAGCTTTTCTATGATGATCTGGAAATGTGAGAGCAATCATCCCACATTGTGTTCGAAGCTGATCTGATGCAATTCAAACATCAGGCTTAACAGTCAGGAATTCATGCTACTGACACTATTTAAACATTCATTCACTGCTATTGTCAGGCTGCGACAAGCACTATGCCTGCACCCTATTGGAGCGGACCCAGAGTGACTAATCAGTTCATATCATTTAAAAAAAGAGCATAGCAGAGCGGCCTTAAGCAGTGAATAGAATAGCATGTCCTACCTTAGGCAGTGAGAAGACTTCTCATCAGTATGCTCTTCTCTACCATCCTGTCTGTTATTCTGTGAGTTTCTAAAGCCATAAGAATCTCTTTTTCTGTAGCCATAAGAATGAATGCTTCAAGAAGTAGTGCTCCGCAATATATTTGACAGTAGCAATGACAGTAGCACTTCCTGCACCTGCCTTATAGTGTAGGTAGACAATTGGGACCATGTAATCCCCAATCAGATGGGCTGTTCCAACATCAAGTGGGCCACAGTGGCAGGATGATTTTTTTCTACAGTTTTTTTTCTCACATTACTAGTGGCCTTGTGACCCACTAGGGGGGCCAGCCCATCTGGCATTTGCCAGAATTTCCAGATTGCCAGTCCAAGCCTGATCACTTCCTTTTTAAACTGGATAATAGACTGTCCACTGACTGGCTATTCATTCAGTCATTCAGTTTTAACAGTTACATGGCAAAAAGTAAATGGTAAGATAGGATTAACCAATTTTATCCAAAAAAAAAAAAAAAAAAAACCTGCAAAGAAATAGATGCTTGTCCATCCACAGTAATGCTTTAATATCACACAGGCTTTATTCAAAAGCAGCAAAGAATGAGCAAACTAGTTTAAGATGCAAAAAATGAAGCTGTGGTTCAACACTTGCTACACTAATATATAGACATCTATCCATGTCTCCCTGGTGGTCCTATCTATCTATCTATCTATCTATCTATCTATCTATCTATCTATCTATCTATCTATCTATCTATCTATCTATCTATCTATCTATCTACATTTTGCACATTTTTTGGGTGTGTGCTTCCTTCAGTAAGGACAGTCTGAGGTGCCATGAGGTGACATTAACTTTGTCTAGGCACTCTGCACTGAGCCCTGTTTGACTATTGACTGCTATTTTTTCATGGTGCTCGGAGGGCAAACCTGTGGTTCTTGGACATTTGAGACCCAATTAAATTCTTTTTTTTATTTGACACACTCTTTTCTATAAGCCATTATATTTTGAAGAAGGTCTTATCTTAAAGACTGCCAACAGTGTTATTGAAAAGCAAAGACGGATTTTAGTGCGGATGGAATATGCAAAAATATAATCCCTCAAATTTCAAATAGTGTTTTGAATAGGAGGGGCAGAAGGGGTGTATAGGAGTGTGAGCGTATCCTCATGAGCAAGTTTTTTTCTGGGGCTGGTGAAATAAAAGTTACATTTGCTGAGACAAGCATAGCAGGACTTACAGAACATACAGTATACTGCAGTTTGCTTGAGGCTTTTCAAGGTGGTTTACCTGTTATCCAGGTGCTCCCCTACATATTTGCTCCTTTAGCCAACTGGTATGCAAAGAGAAATGCTTAGAACATGATGACCACTTTGACATAGCCTTTTGTCATCATTAAAGGTTAAACTTGGACAGTCAGTCTGTAGCGAATGCATTCAAAACTGAAGGGAGGCTAACTGAAGAACTGAAGACAGTCTTGATAACTTTTGTATATTCCTTGAACATTTATTCTCCCTCACTTTTTATATGCGCCCATATTGGGTTCTGCTCTTTATATTCATGTTACTAATTGCTCCTCAGTATGTAAATTCTTTTCATTGCTGTGTTGGTTTCTCTGGACAATACTACTCAATATATATGTAGAGTTGAACGATATACGATATACGATGTCCTTGTATGTAGAATTGTCTAAGATTTTATTCATTGTAATTGTCCTTTTTGCAAAGACTTGCACATCCAGGTGCCCCAGAAGCTTTAATGATGTGATTTGGTTCAGTGTTTAAGCTTTGAAGAAGGCATGTTTGTGCTGAAATGTCAGCTCATGTAATAAAGTCTGCGTTGCATAAACGTCAAAGTCCTCCTGCCTCTTTGCAAGTTTTTATGCTTGTTCGCTGCCTACATTCAGTTTTGCACTGCTGTTTGCATAGATAGGGTGCATAGTGAGTGTTATGCAAATTGTTGTTGAACCGCAAGTTTCTTGACAAAGGTAGAGATCAGCACATAAATGAGAGTTGAACAGAGACAGACAAGAATGAGCAGAAAAGCCTTGTGGACCCACAAAGGATTAGTATTGAGGCCAAGCAGCCAGAGTGTCAGACAGATAGGAAACCGGCCCACAAGCCTCCCAGACAGAGACATAGACTAATTGATCAGTTTCCCCATGAGGTACAAGGAAATTAAGTGTATAAATAGAGGGATAACAGTTGGTAGGTGGGGAAATCCCTGGCATGTCTGCCCCACTACTAGTCACAGAAATAGGGAGCAACAGGTAGAGACGCAGGGCAGTTACAGAGTAAAAACAAAAGTGTGACTGTCGATGCCAAGGACAGTGGGCAGACACACTCTGTATCAGCGTGAACACTGGTTGACCTAGATATCAATCAATCCTCCAGCAGCTGAGACCTTCTTCACTGTGTCACACAGAGTGGGTGACATGCCAAAATATGATTCTTTTTTTTTTTTTTTTTTTTTTTAAGACAGTGAATTTGAAAACACAACTGCATAGATGGGACAATGGTTGTCACAAAAATGTTGGTGGAGGAAGATGTGTGTATGACTATCTGTCTATTTATGTCTGTGTACTGTATGCCATGTCAGGGGCAGAAATGCTGCAAGTACGCCTTTACTGCATGTGTGTTTGTGTGTGTACATGCGTGTGTAACAATGTGTGACCTATCATGTTGTGTTCTCATTGGGAGAAGAGACAGGCACAGGCCTCAGTGCCACAGTGAGAAGCAGAATGTCATTTTGATTCACTTTGAATGAGACTGATCCTGAGGGTTTTCACAGGAATACATGCACACACACACACACACACACACACACACACACACACTTAGGAGGGGAGCTCTGCCGAAAAGCCTCATTGTAAATTACAGAGATCTCATTCAGTCATGAGTCATCCTGTTCTTAAGCATACACACACACACAGACAGACATGCACGCACACCGCTGTTGATTTGGTGCATCCATTTAATGGAGTCCATGGATTATATAAATGCCTACACACACATGCACGCACGCACACACACACACACACACACACACACACAAAAGCAGAAACACGCACAGACATTACTTTTACTATTTTACAGGAGAGAAAAGAATCATTCTGAAATAGAATTTGGTTCTTTAATTATTTACACCAATAGGAAGTCAAATTATTATCATGCAGCCAACTTGAGAAGGTCTTTTCTTCCTGCTCAGTCTTGGTGAAGCAGTCATCATTACACATGACAGGAAATAAAATGATAGAAGCTAAGATTGACTGACACCAAATGTCCATACTTACTGTAATACCTAACTCATAGATATTAAATGTAGAAATCAGTTCATTTCATGCTTTCCAAGAATCAATTAGCTGTCTCTGTTGAATTGCAACAAAGTTGTTGCAAAAACTATATATTATTTATGCTGTAGATAATTAATATATATATTGTAGTCCATTTTTTTGAAGTTATACTACTGTTAGAATTCCAAATAATTTGTATTGATATGTTGTGAGTTCTTAACAAGACATTTGAGTCATTCAGGTATACATATATTTATCAGTAGTTGCATTTACACACACACACAAACACACATACATATATATTTATATATTATTAAGTATTTATAACAGCATAAGAACAAATGTGAAAGCATTTCTAATTTTAGTCTACACATACAAACTTTTGCAGTACAAAGGTATATCATCCTGTGAACATGTTTTTTTCTCCATGTCTTTGGCACACTGACATTTACTGTATCCATTCATATTCTCAACAGAAAACGTTTAAACATGTGCAAAACAACCATTATACATCGGTCATTCACATAACATTTGAGAGTATAGCTCGTCCTGAAAAAAAAAGGATTCTGGCATTCCTGACTGACACGTCTAGTAACTATTTCACAAGACCGGAAAAAGGGGGGGGGGGTGAAAAACAGGCAATCATCGCTGTTAATAAGTGTTTCTGAAAATGTTTAGGTGCTGCAACCAGGGGGAGTGGAGAGTTTCTTAGGGAATAAATAAATAAGAAATTCACTCAGGTAATAAATTTGCTTTACACATGCACCGTGGCCCGCCATTTTTTAATACTGATGATAAAAATAATTTGTTTTTTCTAAAGAAGTTTTCCTACTAAGAGAGTGGAAAATAGGGTCAAAGTGAGATTTGTAATCCTGCCTTTTTGTTATCTGGATACATCAGAAAGGCAGACAGTGAGACATAAAGAGAATCAGAGACACAAAGTGACAATCGTGAAATGTTTTTCAAAAAGGAAGAGCTTGATAAAGTTGGACCGCCTCATATTAGTGGAAAAAAAAGGATAAAAGAGGAGAGCAAGTGTCTGATGAAATCATCATTGACGCAGAGCGACAGGCATAAAAATAGGTAGAGACATGGAGAAGAAGTGAGGGGAAAGAGAGAGAAAAGATAGAGAGGAGGCCCTGTCCACATCCTAAGAAGATTAGACATACAGAGAGAGAGAGAGAGAGAGAGAGAGACAGAGAGAGAGAGAGAAAGAGAGAGAGAGAGAAGATGCGATTTGAGAGACAAAGACAAAGACAGAAAAATGCAAACCGAACTTCCTCATTCACACGTGGATGAACCCTGAGTGGAAACTTTTGACATTTTGAGGTAAAGAATCTCACAAATGATAGCTTTAAAACTACAATCAAATTAAATGCTGAAGCTCAATAACAGCATCCCTTCCTTCCTTTCCCCTCCTCGAAGTGTCAGACTCAGTTAGTTCTTTCCCAACATGATTAGGAAGTGACATGACCAGCCATCAGCTAGCGCTCTGGAATCAGCTGGGTGTGAGTCAGCCGCCTGCTGCTTCATTTCCCTTGGGATGGAAAGGTTCAGGGTCAGTATGACAAAGAAGCTGAACTTAAATCAGCGTTGAGTCACTTCACGTCAGTGCATATGCTGCTGATACTGTTAACTTTGATGAGGTGAAGGTGAGGAGTCTAAAGGGTTGTGTGCAAGAGGGGTGTTTTGCATGTAATGAAGGAATATGGAGGAAGTTGTTTGTTGTCTCCCGAGCTGCTCTGCAAAGACTTTTATTTATGTGGAGATCAATGAGAAATTTCAAAACAGACGCTTGGCACTGGCATAACTTCTGTCCTTTTTTCTCCTGTCTTCTGTTTGCGCATAGTGAAGTCCCAAACAAGTCTTCTTCAATGTTGTTTGTATATCTGCATTTATTTCTTTGTTTCTCATACTGTCTGTCTCACTCTTTCTTTCTGTGAGAGTTCATACCCTGCCTTTGTTCTTGGCTCTCGCTTTGCTGGCACAGAACCTCGGGGCAGGTTCTTTAGTTGTGCTATGGGAGTGCTGCACTCACATATACAGTAAACACACGTTCACATTTATACACACGAAGGCCTGATTGATTTTTCATAGCCTAGTGAGGTGTAATGTGTCCCAAAGTGTTTGCGTTTGTTTTTGCTGTGAGGGCAAAATTGTCCATTGTTCACTATGTCACACCTGGGAATGAATGAAAAGCTTAGGAAAGGAGAGATAGAAAGAAAAGCGGGGGAAACTGAAATGAAATGAGAGAGAAAACTTACAGAGAGGAAAAGAGAGAACACTGTAACCCAAAGGGGTGAGACACCATTCGGTGGACAGGGGTAGTGGTTAGATGAGGAAACTAGGAACTGAAGGCAGAAGGGAGATGATTAAAATATTTCTTCCCTCACATTGTACTGATATTATTTCTCCCCATTTCACTGCGTTACCCCCAGAGAGCAGTGCTAAAGCGATAGCAGAGACAGCAGACAGGAGCTAGTGGGAAGGAAACTCATACAGATTAATGAAGTATGTATGTATGTGTATGTGTATGTGTGTGTGCGTGCGTGTGTGCAAAGGAGAGAGATACATTTAAAAGATTAATAACAAAGATGTTTTCAACCACACAATGTGTTGCACAAAGCATTGTTAGATAAGATTTTCCAAAAAGATTCCTTCAGAAGAGACTTGAGCTGCATAAAGTCACTTTAAATCACTTCATTTTTTTTCAATTTTAGGTTTTATCTTTGTCCTTACGAATTCTGCTGAATTAGAAATGATGTGGGTCTCTGTGCAAGGCAGGTTCAGTGAGGGGTTACCCATTGAGATGTTACTCAGCTGAAAGTTAATGCTCTCTGTGCAGGTCCTTAAGCACTTAATCTGATTTATGTTTTAGAGGGAAAATAGGAAATGCGCCATATAAGTGACACAATGTATTTTCTTTCAGTGAAAATATCCCAAATATGTAGAATAGTAACTTTTCCCAACTAAAGAGACATCAGAGCTAAACATCTTTGAGAATGTGCATGTTTTAAAGTTTTATTTGATACTTTTTAATAATAGATTTTTGAGTATTTTTGTGAGTGTTTTTTCTTCTTGTATTTTATATGCAGATCTGTTTATGCAGATCGGTTAGAGCAGTGTAATTTTGCGAACAGACCACCGCTTATCCATAATGCATGTGCAAAGTGACATCTATTTTTGTGGTGGAGGCATTCACACAGACATAAACCACCCTTGGTTTTGCCTTTCTTACTTGAGTATACATCTTTCATACATACAATTTTGCTCATTCATTCAGGAAGCTGTGTTTTATGCCACACACAGACTCGTTAGTGCAATGTTCATTTGAATACAAGACTTAAATCTTAATTCTGTAACATGAACAAATAATATTTAATATATACTACGTATATATATATATATAACAAAAGCAAGAGAAAAACTGGAAACCTCAGAGGATGAAGAACTAAAAGAACATATTGTTTAAGCTGACGACTTAAGATATAAAGGAAGGGATAAGCTGTCAACTGCATGACAGTGATTATAACACACACACACACACACACACACACACACACATATAGTTGCACACACAAACCCTCCTACCATATGCATAATATAAATATAGTGAATTAGCCTTTTCAGTTTTGCTCATGTTTGTATCGCATCAAAATGACATGATAACAATCTTGTATTAATATGCAAAGAAGGCCTGTGCTGTGCTGCATGTGCAATATGTACATCACTAGATATGGCACAGGTGTAAACCAGGGTAGTGGAGCACAATGCATTGTGAAGAGGTGGCTTTGTAAGGTGAGAGGAGAGGAAAAGATAGAGAGGGAGAGTGAAGGTGAGTCATGACTCGCAAGCTGCCAGGTTGTAAATCAAACACATAGTTAATTATACTTGTTAAACAACAGCTTAAAGAACATCTTTCATTATGTTGGCAGCGTTTTGAATTTGTTAACAACACTTGTTTATTATTATCATCATTATTATTATGAGTATATACTGCTGTATCTTTCATCATTTTGAATAAATATCACAAAAGGTGTCCTGTATCTTTGCAGACTTGGACAATGCATGCTTTTACTCTGAGTTTGATTTTGTGAGTCATACAGTTATGTGGTAAAAAATAGGTTGACTAAGAAACTACTTCTCATCTTCATTTGCATTGATGAATTGCTCACAGGCAAAGTGGCGGCTGTGTGACCTCTCAGTTCTCATGATGAGTTGCGTACATGCTGTGAATGAGTCAGTTAAGAATATACTGTGGCTTGTGATGAGAATCTGTATATTACTTGTTCGTACTTTGGTGAATAAAAGAAGAGGTGCCAAGCTGTATATATGTTGAAAATGGTAATGATAATGTGACACTGTATGTTCATGACAGTCTCCCACTCGTGCTATGCAGGAGTTAAATCAAATGCACCCTCTGCACTGAAGCTAGCAGCAGGCATAGCACTGACATGCACTGCGTCAAATATATGATGATATGTATAATATCAAAACAACACAAGTAAATAGTAAGGGTTGTTTTACCTGTCCAGTTTGCTTCTTCACTGTAACGTTAGCTTGTTAGAAAGTAACAAGCTAATGTACGTTAGCTTGAGCTTCATAGCTTCTAACCTATATTCCTGTGACATTTTGACAGTAAGTCATTAGTCAATAATTGCTGTAATGCTAATTATCACAATTCAAGCAACGTGCTTTTTCATGCACAGATATTCATGTCAGATATTTAAAACAGAAAACGTACTGTATCTCCAGAGAGTGAATGAAGGGATGAGGAGAGAAGACGGAGGAATGCAGGATGACATTTTTTAATGCAGATTTAACATAAATCAAACTGCTTAAAGTTTAAACTTAATCCACATCAATCAGTTTTAATATTCTGTTATATTCCAAATACTGTATAATACTTATCCTGTTTTAACACTTGATTTTTGATATAGAGACAGATAGATCCACCTATCCATCCTCCATGGCCTGCAATAGAGTAGCTGTGGTAAAGTAGGGATTACCCATCCTTTATTTTACCTCTACAGCGATGTTTGAAATGTGTTTGGCTGTGCATTTCTCCTCAGCTGCAATGCTCCTTAACCCCAGTCCTGTTAATACGTGGTTCGAGAGGATTAGCATCATGGTGATCCTGCTCAACTGTGTGACACTGGGCATGTACCAGCCCTGTGAGAACATCGACTGCACCTCGGATCGCTGCCAGATACTGCAGGTAAGATGGTGTGTGTGTAAGATCAACATGTCACCACTCAGATGAAGAGATAGAAAAAAACGGTCAATTATTTGACATAAACTCAGTGTAACTCACCACTCTTCTTGTCACTCTCTTCTTCGAGCTGTGATGCAGACACATACTGTAGATAAACGATTTCCCTCCTGAAAAGTATTCATTTTCTCCTGCTCTCTGTACAGAGAATTGGGACTTAGTTTGTTTTAATATAGTCTTGTGGAGCCACATGTGATTTTGTCTCTTCATGATGAGAATACACTTGTGGAGACAAATACCATCAGTTAAAATTGTGGTTGTGGATGGCTACAAAATGCCACACTTGACAAAGCTTCCCCCAAAGGCTTTAATTCTAATTCTGCTGCAATTTATTGTCTAAATCACTCTCTCTGTCTTGGTAAAGCTTTTGATCTGCATAAGAATTAGAAAACTGGTGTTAACCATTTCATTGCTCCAATACTACAGCTGTCTGCAGACACTTACCCTTGTACTATACAACTTGCCTCATGAGGCAAGTGTTAGTGTGATTATTCTCTAAATTATCAAGGTTTTCACAAAGGTTTCACACATGTTTTCTCAGGATGGCTTGATATGAAGCAAAAATGCCCAAATGAGCTGGTAACAGATTAAGTTCTATTCTCATAATTTGTATTCTTATGTTCAAGCACAGATAATTTAATCAGTTTTTTTTTTTTTTTTGTCAAATTGCTGACATTTTCCCTTTGTCTCTGTTTGTAAGCCGTGTTGGGTTGACGTGGGTTACTGACTGGGTGATTTGCCAACTGTCAGCGGACTCAGTGTGTACCTCTGGGATTATAATTGCTTTTCATTGAAGTAAATTTGGCAGGCTCAATTTCAGCCTCTCACATACCTATTAATGTCCGTTGACATTGAAAATTGACACAGTATGTGAGGCTTCTGGTGTTAGTTTGTCCTACTTGCTGTTGTTATGTTGACCGATTGAATTGTCATATCTCTCTTGGTCGATTATGATATCATTATAGCCTCCCAGAGCAAGTCGTAATGTTTATTTAACTCATTGAATGTCCTCTAAATTATGCAGATATGTTTTAAAAAAAGCATTTACTGCTGTTTTAAAAACTGTGTGAAACATCTTCCTGCCTCACCATCTCTCCTCCTCTTCCAGTACCATCTTTACCCCTCCCTATGTTCCCATTCCCCCATCCTACACACTAGCTCTCTCTCTTCCTCCATCCTTTGTCTCTCTAACAAGCATATTGTCTCCCCAGGGAGTGTGAGGGGTCCTGTTCTGGTGGTTGCTAATGGTAACAAGAGGGATTTTGCTGACAAGGCGTAGATAGTTAGAGTGGCCCTCACATGCTTCTCTGTCCCTCTGTGAAATGCAGTATCCCCACCTCACTTCCTGGAAGAGACGCAGTATCAGTCTGAAACATTTACAATACTACAGGATCTGGTCATATATGTCTATGCACGGCTTAAATTGGGATTTATTATGAGGCATAGCCCTGATGTGCTTGGTGAGGAAGGGGGTGGTACACCTTGGTCAGTACCTAAAAATGCCATCAATCTTGAAGGAAATACACTTCACTTTCTTCCCAAGACTTAGACGTGAAGATTGATACCACTTTGAGTCTTATGGAAATTTTTTTAAATCTATTTTGTAAGGTAGAATCATAGTCACTGTCAGCCTATGACTAATACAAATGCACTTTTTACATGCATTTGTATTGGGAAATGAGAGTGTGTGAACCTGTTGGGTCCTCTGTTGTTCAACACCTGACTTTTTAAAGATACACCTAATTTTAATCAAGTACAGATTGAATCTGATGAGGCAACATGCGAAACGCATAGTTCTCTCCTTTTGTATTTTAATGTAACCCGTTGAAAAAATAGTCTCAAATCTAATATCCTGGGAGATTGTCCTCAGTCTCTATGAGCGAAGCATTAAGAATCTAGTCTGGTCTAGTTTTTCACTGCTCTGGGGAGCACAACGAAGTTTTAGAGACATGTATCTCAAAATTCAGCAGACAGCACCAAAATTATATGCATGGTCACACATCACTAGGATAAGTGTAATTTGAGTGAACTGACCCTTTAACAGTAATTACAGTGAAATATCAAAACATGACATCTTGAGAACAGCTAATCTTGCACAAGATAATCACAGTATGGCCCTAAATTAATCTGAATAAATCGGATAAGGAATTAAGTTAAAAAAAAAAAAAAAAAAAAAGTGAAATACCATGAATACATTTGTTTAATAGATATTTTCAGTTTAAGCACCAGAAGTTAAACTCACATTTGGAAGTGACAGTAAAGGATGAAAATTGTACTCAAAGAGGTGAAGGTCCTCTCTAGCTGGCTCTGGCCCAGTTTAACCTAGAGTCAGTATTTGCATAGTCATCTCATGCAAAAAGAAAGTTGTTAGACTACTTAAAATGAATTAGGATGGAACAAGACTCATTACACCTTCGAATCAGCACCTGCTCAGCCTTTTTATTGGAGTTTCAAATGTTCACTCAGACACTTATCAGACTATATCAGGTATTCCTTTGTCTGTCCTATTTGTCTTTGAATGGGAAATTAACATTTATCCTCATTCTGCCTTTGGAGTTATAGACTGATGAATCTTGTCTATCACTCATTCCAGAGAGTAAGACACACATATATTATTTCTTGAAATGGCCCACCATCACAATCCTGATGACCTACTTACCACGTCCTCTCCTCCTGCCAAATAAGCTGCACAATAACAGCAGATGAAGTAGCTTCAACACCAGCTCCTATTTCAAATCATGAAAGGGCCCATCGCAAGACGGCCTCAACCTCTTTTCAAATCATGTTGATGATGAAGCCTGATAGGCTGACTGTAGAAGAAGCTGGCGGTTCTGACAAATAACTATGATGAATTCATTCCCCTTTCACTCAGAGCAGAGCGCGACAGGGATTCAACTGGTGCAGCCAATGTCGAATTACATGTGAAGCGTGCGGGCTGCATTATTTATCAAAACATCATTTAAACAGCATGTGAGACTGATCTTCTCATCTTTCCCATTGCACACTGCCAGCTCTGTACGCTGACTGTCTTTGAGTTGATGCGTACGTTGGCTTCAAATCATATATACACTCACAAAGCCACGCTCTCACAAGTGCAAAAAAGCACGGATTTATACATTCGCTGTCATGTGTGCACATGTGCATGCTCATGCTCACAAACCCCCAAGTGCACGTAATTGCTCCAACTTACCTCCTTCCTCTGCTGTTAGAGATCTTGACCCTTATAAATAACAAATGGCACAGACATTGTTCACACTTGTAGAACACAGGAATAGATCACATCTATTCCATCTCTTGACTCTTGCTACTTCTGACTCGGACAAAACAACATACGGCACCACTGCCGGGGGTGCGACATGAATACATTCAGAAAATTTCACACACCATTTACCTCATTCATTGTGGTCTATAGCTACAAATGCCATCTTGCAATTGTTCATCAATGCTGAGTGAACCGAATTCTCTCTTCTCCAATTGAATCTTGTTATTCTCAGCTGTCCAAATGTTCTGCATACCAGTGTTTTGCAACCTGCTGTGGGTTATTGTTGACTCTCTAGTTTGTCATTTTCACTTCTGCCTGAAACCTGAAAAAGGTAATATCCTTAAAGTACAAAAAAAATGTTTTCCCATTGCATTGCATTGTGTGTTGGCTTGTGTCATCCATTGTTTTAAGTTCACAAACTCTGTTCTCAGAGCATACACACTGTACAGAAACATTCGATCAGAAAGTCCTTGTGATCTTTGAAAAATATGTTGATACTCTACATTCATTACATTTTAAGGACTGCTTTATATTCATCTATGAACTGCTATCAAATGTAGTTATGTTTGCTAGTTTCAGTTGCTTCAACTTGCCAGTTAAAGGCTGAAATGAACATTGAAATTATTTTTTTTTCTTGCTGTAATTATTCCTCCTGTTCATATTAGTCATTAGAAGATCGCTTCATAATGCACTTATAATGTAAGTGAGGGGTGCCCAAATCCACAGTCCTCCATCTGTGTAAAAATGTATTTAAAAGTTTATCTGATGCTAATATGAGGCTTCAGCCATCCAAATTAGTCAAATGGAGTAGATATCTTTCAGTGTTGCAGTCTTTTTAGTGCTAAAGTCTCTCTTTTTGTTACTATACTTCCACTGCAGCTCAACATGGAAACACTGTCAGAGGAAATTTGACGCTAAAAGGACTGTAAATGTGGCAGATATGACTAACTCAGACTGCTGAAGGCTCAAATAGATACAGATAAACTTTCTAGGTCTGTCCCTGACTCAGGATTTTCACAGTCAACTCAGAGTCAGCACTTCAGTCCGACATATCACCTCTGAAGGAGGGGGGTGCACATGTATTCTCATATTCTCATCTATATTTCTCTATATTTATCTTATTACATATATTTTGTTCACATAGGACTAAATATTAAAAACATTATTACTTTTTGTTTCTCTCTTCAATATAGCCTCATATGAGAAATATTCATGTCTCTGCTCAGTTATGGCTGTTACAGTACAATCAAGCGCACCTGCTAAACTGAACAGCTAACACGGGTCTCATGTTTTACCTGCAAGTTTTACCTGTTTTAATACTGTTGTTCATCGTTTGTGATGTGAAAACATCAGAGAAATAAAAAGCTTGCGTCCTGGTATTAGTTCAGTTATAAAATCCAAACACACTGCGAAAACATCTCCCTTGCTGGCTTCTGACAGCCCTGTCAGCCAGAGAGTCGATCACACTAGACGGTAAAGGAGGAGCCAGTAGAGACGCTGGTATGTGTCTGTTTAAACAGGAGTTTAGCCGACTTTACTGCATTTAACACCAAAGCTGAGAGCTCAGAACAGGAAACACCGTCGCTGTGCGCCAAGCTGTCCTCCGCTTCCATCATCCCTCTGTGTTTCCATCAAAGTTGTGTATTTAGGTCATTTAGAGACAAGACTGTAAACGTTTGCAGCCTGTCATGTTGTCATGCTGCATTACTTTGTGTATAATGATGAAAACAAAAACATGGATTCTATTCAGTGTCGACTCAGCAGCCCTAAAACTTACAAATGCATTTTTGTACAAAATGACTGCGTGGACACAATGACATTGACAGCACATTTGATCTTTTAATAGCCAGTATGAACAGGAGGAATGATTAAGGCAAGCAAAACCTTCACCATGTGATGGTTGTTTTAAGATAGACTTGAGAAACTGCGAACCTATCCTTTAATGATTATATTTGAGAACACTGGTTTGTCTTATAATATGCTATGGCCTGAGACTGTAACTTAAGAAGCTAGAAAAACAATCTAGATTGTTTGCATTTTTAGTCAAAGTCTTAATTTAATATTTGGTCAGCCAAGCCAGCAGAAGAAACATATTATCCCATTTGTAATGGTGTAGATTGTGTGTTTTGTGCATGGATGTCATCACACAGACAGTTTCTTAATAAACAAAAACCCTTTTCATCATCAAAAAGCCAAATTATGACCAATGACTTATTAGTAAGCAACCATGGTTTCATTACTTTTTGAATTCCCAGACCTTTGAAATGTCGGTGTCAAGAGGCAGCAGCTTGACTTACATGCAGTAGGAATATGTAAGAAGGCAGCAAACACAGTCATACAGCCTAGGGCAAAACACTGGGAAAGAAAGATTTTTGTTCTGAAAAAGCAATAGGAGGTTTAGATAGTGATCTTACTATAACAATGCAAGCAGGACACAGCAGATATATGAGCTCATCTCTCTCTCTCTCTCCCTCCATTTGCCTCTTACTGTCTCTTCATCTTTTATTTTCTCTGAAGTTTGACCTGGTTCTCCTTCCCTTTCTTTTTCCAGTTCACTTCTTACTTTTCTTGTGATATATGTATTGCGGCATGGGTTGCATCAAGCACCGTATGTTTCGCGTGGTGCTACATTAGCGCATACACATACACACCATGCACACATGCAAGTACACATTTCTGTGTACTTTCTTCTTTTCAAATCACAATGTTAACTGCAGTTTCTGCTAGAGCTCACATACACACACACACACACACATACACACACACACACACACACACACACACACGCACATAAATGCATTAGGGGCACATCAGTCTTGAATATCACATATCATTCTGTTAGTGTGCTATTAGATCATAATCCGTGGTGTTTAAAAAGCCAGTCGGGTGGAAAATAACTAATTTGACAGGTCCTGTGAGCTTTGGGATGAGTCTGCTGAGGAGTGTGAACTTGCTACACTTAAAAAGTGTTAAAATTGCCTTTCAAAGGTGGAAAGTAGAAGTCATGGATTATTTTGAGGTGTTTGAATAGATACAAGGTCACAACCAAAAAATCGCTAGAGGCTTGAGAAGTGCACTAATGTGCTTCAGGGTACATGTGTCATTTTATCTCTCAGTCTTTCATTTTGTAAGGTGCTATCAAGCAAAATCTACTGTTAACAACTAAAGAATGACTTGAGAATTTGAAGAAAAGAAGAGATAATGTTTCCTCACCAGAGATAAGTGCTTCACATTTGCTGAGTAACCGAAACAGGAAAAAAAAATGAAGAGGGAGCTTTGACAACAGCTTGAGTCTAATAATTTCATGAACACACGAGACAAAACAGATGCCTGGCACATGTGTTTCAAGCCAAATGTTTCAAATGCATTTTCTTTTTTTCCTCACTTTCCTCCGTCTTTATCTCCTCCTCTCCTTTCGTAGGCCTTTGATGCATTCATCTACATCTTCTTTGCATTGGAGATGGTGGTAAAGATGGTGGCTCTTGGAATCTTTGGCCGTCGCTGTTACCTGGGAGACACCTGGAACAGGCTGGACTTCTTCATCGTCATGGCTGGGTAAGCGACTATATCATTATGTCAGCATTCATTATACTCCTGATAAACTTTGTTTGTCATGTTTTTTTTAATGAATGTTTGTATACAGCTGCTGTAGGACCAGCATTCTGTCATTGACTGTATTCTATCATCATATCATGTCTCTATTGTAAACATCAAAGGTAAGATATGTTATTACACAGTAGTAGTTAACTGAGATCTAGTGTCTATAGTGAGGGTTTAGCAAGTATGCAACATCACTGTGATGGCTAAGGCTTCTTTAAGCTTCCTCTAGTTTTATATGAAATCTAGTGCGTTTCTGATGCATTTTATATGTGGTGAGAATGCAACACAGACCAGCGTGATAATGGATGAGTCACATTTGCACGCAATTAAAAGCTAAGAGGACACATCAACCCATCATGTTGTGCTCCAGGACTTGTTTCACTCCTCTGATTGTAGCAGTCTTCCTCGATTAGTATTGACTACTGTGTGCAGTAAACAGTATTTGTTCATTGGTTTTCTAAGTTTTTTTTTTTTTTTAATTCAGAGACATCAAGACATCAAGCGCTACATGCAGCACGCTTTTCAGTCAGTGCAGACATTTTCACATTTCCTTTTTGTGAGTCTGCGTAGCGCTGATAATGTAGGATGACAGGTCACCAAAACTGTCTAATGAATAAGCAACCTGTCAGTCCATGTGACTTCATGTTTACAACTCCTGTTTTGTTTGTACATTATGTTAGTGTGAACACTAAACAGACTAGAACTAAAAAGCAGAAGGAACAACTGAATCACATCTGTAGCTCATACAGCACATGTCTTAGTCTTTTCATATTTATCAAATAATCATACATATTCATTGCCAGATAGAGCCATGGAGACATTTTACCAGTAGATTCACTGTACATGCGATCTCATTATAACAGCAGACGAGGCATGTGAGAGGTGTCCTATGAGAATTAAGCCATAAGGCAACAGTCTCTGGCACACTGCCACAGAAACTACAATATAAGAACAGACGAGGCGCAGCAGTATAGGGTATTCACCAGGGTAAAGATGAAAACGTGCTGCAATTGTTAGGATCCCTCCACATTAATAAACACAGAATATTTCACAACACTTGAATCTAGGGAGTGTTTTAGTATTTTGGACTTGCACATATGTTTAGATTGGAAGTAAAATGTGTTTCCAAGACAGACGGGAAGAAAAAAAAGAAATGAAGGAACATGAGACAGGAACAGGGAATAACGACTTTCCAAGAGACATCTACCGCTGAAACATTCGTAACAACCTGCCTGTGAGAAAATACATATCGTTGGTCATGTATCATGTACGTTGTTGCATAAGTTTGGCTTTTTCTTGCAAAGTGTCCATCACACATGCTGCTACCATGGGAAAAACACACACACACGTATGCTAGATGGGTGCATGTGGAAAAAACAAAAGCACTCCTGCTCAGACACCTGCTATGAACGAAGTGAAAGGGGAGACACAGACACAGGTGATGAAGCAAATGTGTGTGTGTGTGTGTGTGTGAGAGAGAGAGAGAAAGAGAGAAAGAAAGAAAGAGAAAGTGAGAGATAGATAGGGAGAGTAGCTGTATTACATAGAAGACAAAGAAAGGTAGAGCGACAGACTTGCTGTGGTAGGTGGAGGGACATTCATCTTAATTTGAGCTGAATCAGTTTATCCCCTGTGGATGCTCATAGTTTTTGCTTGTGAGTGTGTAAGTTTGTGTGTGTGTGGCACAGAACAATACACAGAGATTACAGTTTGTCAGCTTATGCCTTTTGAGTTTGTTTAATCTGTGTATGTGCGCTCACGTCTGTCCATGTTTGTATATGAATTTGTGTGAACGCCTCGGTCTTCATTTCCTCTTGGCAGCATCCATTAGATTAGCGTCTAGGCTAATTGCAGAGGGCAGTGCCAGCCTTGCCAGCCCAAATCACAGCTGACAGTCTGCTATGAGCTCCATGTCTGTTACCCAGGGGCACCACCTCGCTCTCCCCCCACCTCTCTCTTTCTTTCTTTTTCACACACTTGGGCATCTCCCTTGTTACCTCTCCTTGAGACCCTGTACGGACCAGGCTTTTGTCCAGACAGGCTCTAAAGGGGGTTTCATGCTTTAGCTCCATAACTTCCTAGAGGCTGTTTTATGTTATTTAATTTTAATATACTGTATATTTTAGCCTAATTCACTCCACTGAGACTTATTTTTTTTACTAGTCTGTCTCATATCTGCAGTAATAATGCAAAAGAAGCAGCATGTCTTCTTGCTTGTGTCCACTGAGCTTCTTGATCCAGGCATGAAATGACCCTTTTTTTCCCAGAAAGTCATATTTATTCTAATGCATGACTAAGATAGGTCAGAAAAAAATTTGCTGGGTCAAAGAAAAGGACTTTCTTGCACTGAGCAAGACTGCCAGATGTTTGTTATACGTCAAACATAATAAGGAGTTATATCTTGACTCAAACTGGTGAACATTGACTGCATCTTTTCAGATGGTATATGCAAAGAAACCTTCAGTAGCTTAACTTTAATACATAATTGAACAGACAAAACATGAAGGAGCTGCTGCTGTAGTCTATGAGTGAGCCACAAAAGCAAATGGGTTCGCTAAAAGATCACAAACTTTATTACTTTCGTAGGAGATCCAAATAGTAAAGCATGTTTCCTTTTTTAACTGTCAAATGCAAGAATGTTGTCTTGCAGACAAACTACTTTCTTGGGGAACTTCAACTTGGTGACTCTGTTGAGGGCATATTGTTAACTTGACAGTTAAGTCATGACAGCTTTTATATCTAGATTCAAGACTTATTTCCCTTGTCTCTCATGTTAAAGCTGCCTCTGAACTCTTCTCACTAGGTCTACCCTAGGTTTTCCCTGAAGCTCTTTTATATCGATATAAACATGCATGCAAACACACACACACACGCACACACACACACTAGTCACATAAAAGCATGAATGAGATGAATGCGTCACGAGCAAAAAAGGAATGTGAAAAATAGAGAACAATCATAAAAAGGAGGCTTGCAGCAGTCCACTAATTACCCTCCCAAACACAGCGGCCTGATTGATGTGTACAGGAATAGACACTTCTATAGAGTACATACACATATACACAGTGTGCGCACACATTCACAAAGACACACATGTCAAAAGCCCCCCCCCCCCACACACACACACACACACACACACACACACATCTGTGATCTTCACTTCATTTGCTGCTGTATTTGTCCTCCAGATAGAATTGGATCACTAATCCATGCAATTGTTAATGGTTTTGTTGGTGTCATCTATCTAATAGTTTGTCACTCACCCTGTATTCCACACAAGCAAAATATAACCAGTATCTGTGCCCTTAGGCTCACTAAAAGGAGGGCATGTATGTTTTAGTTGCTTCAAAACTCCCTTTTGACTATTTTTTTTTTATTCAGCCTCTCAGCTGCCTTAATTATATCACTGGTACGATTGTAATAACACTGCTACATCAAGCTGAAAAAGCCTGGCCCCCAAACAACTGTTTGCTCCTCTCTATGCTGTGACATTTTCATCAAGCTGCAGTGTGGCCTTTCTACAGTTTCGACTGTACCTGGAAGAGAAATTGTGTTTATCTGTAAATTCTCAGGAACATGCATTCTTTCAAATGTGGTACTTGTGAGCTTTAAGAACAAAAGAATTAGACTAATACCATAAGACTAAAGGGATTAAGCATTTCATCTTGTGCTCTAGCACCCTCACATGCCTGCTAATTTAAATACTTCCCTACTATATGAATAAATTCTTAGTGGTTCGAGCTACTGCCTGTCAGCTGTGCAGCAGTTCAAACTCTTGTTACAACAAGCACTCCTACTCAAGTGTGAGTTGGGGTGCTACTCAGTTCATGACTCTGTATTGTGGTGAAGGACACGTAGAGAGAGCTCCCCTGTGGGATCAATAAAGTAACACATTATTGTAAATGACATGGTTAATTTGTCTATCTATGTGAAAGACAGTGAGCTGTAGCTGTAGACAGTGAGCTGCATATGTGCTCCGGGTGTTATTAGCTTGTGGTGTTGGTGCTGTTGTTGGTATCATGCTGTCCCAAACACTGTTGTAACCTCAGGCACATTAGTTTTGTGCACACACTTGCACGAACACACTTGATTATGCAATGCTCACCATTTACACACACCCAAATGCACTTTTTTTGCCGCAGAACTCCTTCACTCACTGTATCTATATTTGTGTGTTAATGATAATAGTCATGTAACATAAATGTGCAACATTCAAACATACACACACTGTTTTCACACATATATGGCAAACCGTGGCCATTCTTCTGTGAAAGTGGTTTGGGTTTGGGGGCACAAACAGCTTAGCCATGCTGTGGAAATGACTTGCTAACAGATGCCAGGCTCTGACTGAGCCACAACATCCTGCAGGCAACACTTAGAATAGAATGAATGCCTCTTTTTCCCGCTCTCTTTCTCTTCCTCACTTCACTTTGATGTTATTCACCCTTTTTGATGCTTTGTCACTTTATCCCCCTGCCACTCTCTCTGGAGTGTTGTACCACTCTATGCAGTACGTTTCCCCCATGCTACTCAGGCTCACGCAGGTCTAGGTGGGGACAGGTGAGACTAGATCAAAGAATGACCACTGATGTTGGAACACAACCAGGTATCTCTGGCCCAGCTGGAGCCATGGTAGTCCTTTTTTTTTCCATATCCTGAATCTGTAGTTCTTCCAGGTAACTACAGAGATGTTAAATGATGTTCTTTATTCTCTCTCTTTCTGTCTGTTTTTCTCCATCTGTGTATCCAGGATGGTAGAATACTCTCTGGACCTGCAAAACATCAACCTATCAGCCATAAGGACGGTGCGGGTCCTTCGGCCCCTCAAAGCCATCAACAGAGTGCCAAGTGAGAACATTTGAAGTCTTTTTGTCCATTTGTGCCTGTGCAGTTTTCTGTGTGTTTCTCTTTGTGTTTATGTGTGTCTGTCAGTCCATATAAAGAACAAATACATCTTCATGAAAATTCATGTATATGTATTACATCTCTGCTTTTTTGTGTATCTGCATGCCACCTGTTCCCCCGTGGGGATCATTAAACATTCATCTTATGCTTAATCAAACAGCCCGCTCAGACCCTGAGTCACAGCTTTATCAGATTTACAAACCGTCCATTAATGCTGCTTCACTGAACGGTCCGTGACCATAACCCTTTTCCTTTCATCTGAAACTCAGTTCTCGGTCAATCTTTTTAACACCTATTGATTTCTCTGTCCTGCTACCCTAACTGGCAGCTCTTAATCATTGTAAAGCACCAATTAGCCTTTCCGAGCTAGGTTCAGACTGATCTCAGCACTTTAGTTGTTAGCCAAGCATTAGCAGCTAATGTATATATGTATAATGCATTTTCTGATAAGTAGACAGAAATTACATTATTGTTTTGTTAATAGATGCATCAATTTTCTGTTAATATTATAGGAATTGTACGCATTATGTCATAAATATAAGCAACCAATGTTTTGAAACACAATTTGTCTTTTTAACTTGAACATTCTCAATCCTTCATCCTTTTACAAAATGTCTTAGCTAAACAAAGCATAAACCTTTTCTCAGTATCTTAAACTCACCGAGGGATACTGTCCTTTTCACTTTTTAAATCATGGAATGAGTCTATAGCAGATGGTGCTAATTGCATGAAAGCACTGTTGCCTAATTCAGTTTGAACCTTGGGGACAGTTACTGTAAGAAAAAGATGCCTTTGTAGTCATTTTCAAGTTAAAAAAAAAAGATATAAGGATACAATACTGTGTATGGAGACAAAATGTCACCTAATAGATTAAATTAGATTCATGAATAAGTCTGTGTGACGGAGTTAACAAGTCCATTTCAGAGCTATAATACTGTAAGCATAAAATGTTCCATGTGAGGAGGAGAGAAAAGAACAGATAGAGTAGGTGTGTTTGAGGCTCTCATGGAAAGATACATGATCTCAGGCCAAATAGGCCCAAAAGATTGCAGAAGTGGACTTTAGCAACACTTTTTTTCTACAAGCTAATCGTCCTGTGTTATCTGGTCTGGTATCTGTGTGTTCCTGTGTGTTATATATATATGTATATATAGATAGATAGATAGATATATAGATAGATAGATAGATGGATAGAGGTAGATAGATAACTACACATAAATCCAAAATTATAACTTCTCCTCTACCTGGAGCAAATTCTTCAAGATTTTTTCTCATCGTGTGAAGTGTCCAATCATGGCAAATTCTTCGTATTTAGTGTAATTATTTGAAAAAGCAGCCTGTCTTCGGTGCCTGACTTGAATTGAATTTTCCACACGTTCAGAAAGGCAAGTTATCTCTCAGGTGGAGCCATCAACAAAGAACCCACTCAACCCAATATTTCAGACAGCCACAGCACCAGCACTCACCTGCACTGGATGTTAACTGCATTGTGCTTCAAGTGGTTTGATTAGAAGACATTGTGTGAAGCAGAGTACATACAGTGCTTCATGGAGAAATGTGAAGATTCTAAACAAATGTGCTTTTTTGGAGACAATTATCCATCAAAGCATGAATCTCCGGATAGATGGGTTTGTTAGCAGATGCATATGATGCTGCAAGTTCATACATGTACACTTATGAACCTACTCTTAGTTTCTCTTATTTATTTTTCTTCATACTTGTCTGTGTGTGTGTGTATGATGTGTGCATGCTGCTTATGTTGTTATGAGAATGCTGAGTGTAATGACGGTGTGGTAGCCTGATTCTGTCCCCTATCCATGACCCCATTAGAGAAGAGGAAGCATGGGGATAAAGCTATTTGTTCCTTGTTTTGTTGGATCGCTACTTTGCCCACAGATACACAGGGAGCGTCAACACATCCTGACCCCACACACACCTCAATTTGTAACCTTCCAACAAAATGGCAGATAATAGTCCTGTGCAGTCCAGTCCCAGTGTTGTGTGCTGTGTGTGTGTGTGTGTGCGTGTGTGTGTGTGTGTGTGTGTGTGCGTGTGTGTGTGTGTGTGTGTGTGTGTGTGTGTGTGCTAAACAGAATAGGAGTGGGAAAGACAACAAACAGAGGAGAGAAGAAGAGAGGAGAGGAGAAAGGAAAAGAAAAGAAAAAAAGGAAAGAAAAGAAGAGAAGAGAAGAGAAGGAAAAAAAGAAAAGAAAAGAGAAGAGAAAATGAAGAAAAAAAAAAGAGAATTCTCTCGGTCATAAATGAATAGCACAGGCAGGTAGCTGTAAATGTGTTTCCATTGTGGCACAAGGGGAGGCATCCATCTTTATCTGGGAACAGCAGGAGCTGGCAAACTGGTACAGTCACCAGGAGGGGAGAGAAATGGAGGCAGGTACTGTATAAAATGAGAGTGAAAGAATAATAAAAGAATAACAGGCAAAGAAAAGGAAAAAGCAGAGAAAAAAAAGATTTGTGATATCATACTGTTTTTGTTCTCTGGTAACTTTAGCTTGTTTTCTTTTATTATTTGTGGTTACTGAATGCATCATTTTCTCTTTTTTTTTCTTTCACTCTTCTGTACTTTCGTCCATATTTTGGCACTCCCTATTTTTCGGCTCACCCTCAGGCCTTATCTCATTCTTGTTTTGCTTCTCTGTCCTTCTCTCCATCTCTCCCTCTCTTCACCCAATTAGGCCTAATGGAACAGTGGCCTAATGACAAGGAACCCTAGGGAACAAACACATTTAGACTCGCCTCCAGCCACCACCAGAGACACATACACACCAGCAACACTACTGCTCTCCATTTAATACCAGTTAATGAGACAAATAAGCCAGAGGAGGGTGTATACTCACCTCAAGAAAAATTCCCTCCCTTGCACTCTTGAGATAAAAATTTCCATAAATTACAAAATTTCAATTTGAAATTACTTTTTTTAATTCAAGAGTGACACATTATTGTCATTCCCAACTACAAAGAGCTTGACCAAATTTAGGATTTAATGTCAACTCAGTAAAAAAAAAAGCTGAGCCCTTCATATCTTACTGTATGTCGACTTGAAAAATGAACCTCTACAAGTGAGCATACACTCCCAGTGGATGTAGTAAAAATCAAAATGGAGTTATTAGCACTTAGGGAACATGGAGCTCTTTAATGAGTCTTTAACATTTTTACTCCCACTGTTTCTGTTTACATGGTTTTGTGTTTGTGTTAATTGAATAAACTACAGGTGTTTGCATTCTTGTAAATGCTGTCTACATGTGTGTACATCAGCATCATTGCTCTCTCTCTCTCTTTCTCTCTCTCTCTCTCTCTCTCTTTCTCTGTGTCTCTCACTCTCAGCTTCTCTCCTGTCATTCAGTCTGTCAGCAGTTTAGATGCACTGTTGTGTTTATGACACATTAACCTGCTGTTGAGTTGTTATTCACGAATCCCAGTGTGATACTGAAAAACACAAGCACATGTTTATCAGATAAGTTAAGACATGAACACAAAGTCACGCTTATACAGTAATAACAGCAACACACACACACACACACACACACACACACACACACACACACCTCTCAGGTGTCAATGCGGGGTTGCCGTGATCTCATCAGTGGGTCTCACCTCAGTCTCTCGTTATTCCAATCAGCTGTCATTATGTTTCACTAATCACTTCTCAATATGTCATCACTGCGGGACAGACCCATCCACAGGGGACAAGGTCATCGTTATTTGACAGGGGATATGCTTGTATGCAATTAGGCGTCATCTAATCAGGAATAAGACCCCATGTAGCCTGATTATGCTTTGTTTTCTTTTCATGTGGTGAATTGACATTAGTATGTGTTTGTCTTAATGATATTCTAACTTTAAAGCTCTTGATTTATTAGGGGATGGGTTGCGTGCAGCATACCTACTATTTCAGTCTCCCCATGTTGCCACAGAAGTCTTTTTTTTTTTCATATCGCCTCCTCTGGAGAGGCTGCTACCATCCAATTTTGAACCACCGTGTCTCTCTTTTTATTCACTGCGTGTGCTTCCATGTGTCTTTTTTTTTATCACTTTCTGTTTAATTCTTGAATTATGTTTTCAAATCAGTTTGCTGTCATATGCTGAATTGTACATTTTTATCAATATAACGAGGAAACATTAAAAATTAAATCAATTAAAGCAATTAAAGCATAATGAATGTTTTCTATGCTCATATTTAAGCTACTCAAAGAACTCTAGGGAAAAAAGCAGGTCTTGGTTAAATACTGAAAAAGTCTAGACTGATTTAAAGCTTCACACAGGATGTGTTTCCTTCTCTCAAAGCATATCGTGTAATGGAAGAAACATTGGCAGTGACATAAGCAAGGCATCAATAATGTTTCCTTCAAAGTCAACAATTTAGTAGTGTATAATTATAGGAGATGGCAGCGCTTAGAATGTAGTAATATTGGTGAAAAGTTTTGATGAGATAAAATAGATGATCACAGTCGGCCACTAATACAGTAGCTTGTGGCTATGGCATGTTATTGTCTGACAGTTTACTGATTGATTGACCTGTTTAAATACACAGGTATGCGTATCCTGGTGAACCTGCTACTAGACACTCTACCCATGCTGGGCAATGTGCTACTGCTCTGCTTCTTCGTCTTCTTCATCTTCGGGATCATCGGCGTGCAGCTGTGGGCGGGGCTACTGAGGAACCGCTGCTACCTTGAGGAGAACTTCACTCTGTGAGTTCCACTGCACATCAGTGTGTACAGTATATGTGTATATATGTTGTGCTTTTGCTTTTGTTTCTAAAATGTAAGTTGATGGAAAGTTATGGTCATGTGCAGCTCACTTGTATTCTTTTCCATTCTTCTCACCTTCATCATGTCATACTAGTGAAAATAAAAAAGCCATATTACAGCAATAAATCTTTTGAAATATTATTTTGTAAAATGTAAAGCACCATTTCTATATAACATGCACTTTAATAGATATTTTCCCCTTACATATTCCATACAAGGTTATACAATATACTGTGTTCCACTTAACTCTGTCTCCCAGCGTTTGGCTCCTGTCTTTCTACCTTTTTATCAGTTTCCATCTCTCTCTCAACCTATTTCCTTGTCCTTGTCTTGCAACTAAGAAGCTGATTAGATTCCAGCTGCATCCCTCCATATTCATGACCCCACATGACAACATCACCCACTGTGTCTGTGAATGTGTGTGTGTGAGTGACATTCACCAGTAATCAAGCGTGTTTGATTTCATGGCATTATCTCAGTTTCCTTTTTGGGCTGGCATCAGCTTGCTAGAGAAACGCACGCCCCTGATGTGTGTGGTCTAATATGTATATAAGCCATGTATACTACTCTGTACTGTCTCCGGTTATGCTGATGCAGTGTATACTAATGACGGATGTAGTAGTCAGATGAAAGGGGACACGTGTCTGCCAGCTAGCACTTTCCCGCCTGCTTTGTCTTCCTCTTAATGTTGAGAGCTGACATTTAGTCTAATAACATTTACAGCAATCACATCACAAGGGTACTTAAACCAGTGTTTTCTACATTTATCTTCACAGGGCTAAAGGGTGAGTTCATGAGTAATAGGACCATCTGAGGAGTTTAGTTTGATTTTCCTGGATGCAGTGAAGCAAAAAGAAAGGAGAAGAAAAAGTTTAGCCCTGAGGGATCACTAGACTAGACAATCACAATGTTGCTTTAATCCAGCTTTAGAAAACGTTTTTCTTCCAGTAGACTGATTGATACACTCCTAACTCCCACGCACGCTTGCTGACTAATGCAGCTGCACATTTTTTTTAGCAGTGATCTCAGATTGAACTGAGTGTTGCCAGTTATTTAAGCAAAGTATTATTTTTGCATATTATTTAAAGCATTGTATTAACATATTATGCAGGTTAGTCGGGGTGCTCGAGTGCTTAATTAGAAAGGTCGCAGTGAGTTAGTGCTTGAGGACTATTATGCTAAGTAAAGAGCTAACGTTAGCTCTCTGAGAGGTTATAATGGAGTGGGCTAAGTGTCACAGTCAAGTGCAGCATTCACTTTGCTGTTTTACACCCTCCCTCCTTTGATCTCTATCTCTCTCTTTTTCATGCATTATTCTATACGTTCTATAAATAGCTTGTCTGTTTATCTTATCATAATCTTTCCATTTACCTTTAGATGCTTATTTACTCTCACAAGTTGTAAAAACAAACACATACAAAGCCTGGAGGATTTGTTCTGGAGTGTTCCAGACTTCCAAAGACACATTCACACTTCTATTACAACAAACAACCAGCATCCCAGCACTAATGGCCATAGAGAGGAGGCTGGGGGCACTCTGGCAGATGTTTTTATTGTAAAAGTGAGCTTGTCCCCTGTTTCTCCTCCTTAGTCACCCTTACTATGTACATTCTTATATAGTGTATCTTCCTCTCTGTCATTCTATTTTTCTAATCAATCTTCCCTTCTCACCTGTCCCACAGTACCGTTCACTTAGTACCATTGCTGGAAACTGTCTCTTCACCGTTACGCTGTAGCCTTGATCACTCTCACCAGCTCTCTCTCCGCTAGCAGGTGTGTTCTCAGTGTGATGCCAGGTTTTGCTGTGCCATGCTGTGCAATGCCAAATCACCAGCATGGGGGCAGCAGCCTTCATTCATGCTTCACTACTCTGACAGAGTCCCTCTATCTCTCCATCTTTCTTTTTTTCTTTCCTTCTTTCTTTCTTTCTTTCTTTCTTTCTTTCTTTCTTTCTTTCTTTCTTTCTTTCTTTCTTTCTTTCTTTCTTTCTTTTTGTCTTTCTTTCTTTCTTTCTTTCTTTCTTTATCCCTTTCTCTTTAGCATATCTAGTGAAGCACTAGTTTGAACGCTACTGACAACTTTTTTTGACATCCTTTCTTGTATGTCCATCTCTGTTGTCAGTCCCAACAGTGTCCTGCATAGTTTAAAGTTTATGTGTTTCAGTTCATACCTGAACGCTCTGCCCTGACACCAAATCAATGCATGGCTTCTAAGCTACTCTCCATGAGGAGTGGTACATCCCAATATGGCCACTGTTACTATTGATCCTGGAATTAGTGTGCATTTGTATGTGTTGTGTGTGGTTTGTGGTTGAGGAAAAAAAAGAGAAATTCTTCGGCTAAGTATGTCAGTAGTATCCATCCAAATATTGACTAGAGGAGACAGAGGAGGATTGAGAGAACTAGGGAGGACAGGAAAGGGGGGGATAAGTGGAAAGAGAGGAGTGGAGAGTAGAGGCAATCTGAAAGACAGAAGAAAAGAGGAGTTAGATGTGGGACAAAGGGAGAAAAAAAGGAAAGCAAAGGAGAGAAAGGAAAATGAAGAGAGACAAAAAGAAAGAGTTAAAGAGTTCAGGTGTCAAATACACTGTAAGGCAATGTTAAACTATATTGTAGTCTGCTTGAGGTGTACAATATGTGAGTGTATCAGGGCAAGTGGCACAGTGAAGTGAATGAAGGTCATTTGCCTTAAACCAATCTTTCCCTGATTATTTACTCCCTTTGCAGAGAGAAAAAAATGAGAGGAGACTGATACATACAGATAAATGGGGAAAAAATGGCAAATAGAAAGAGGAGAGAAAAAGGATAGCTGGAGTGACAGACGGAGACAGCGCAATGAGTAAATACTGTAGGTCAAGTGACCCTGAATTTGTGTGTTCAGTAATGGGTCTCGTGACAGAGGGGGTCTATTTTTGTCTTCTGCAGGCCCAGATCTTGTTATGAGAACCCACACCTTGTCCTCATTTACTCCAGTCATGTCTGATCACACACGCACACCTTATATGTCTCACTAGCTGGCTGTAGGACTATTTTTCCTTTTTTATTGTCCATTTTCCAAGAACTCTAAATCTTGCACTGGTCTTATGTCATTTGTGTTGTGTATTTTACTATCATCACTCATTTGCATTTGTCCTTTCCCCATTTATTACTTTGAATTAATATATCTTTAAAGACTATACTTTTTCTCTTCCTCTGTTCAGTGGTGTTTGTAATGAAAATGCTCAAAATAGCCCCATCAGCACATTACAAAATTTCACTTTCAATAAATCCACAAAGGAACATGAGCCTGAGTTCCTAGGTGGACATGAAGTGAAAGACAGACTCTTTGGCATGCTTTCATTAAATCTGAGAGGTACAGGAGTCATCTTGGGAAATGATAAGGTGCTTCAGCCAGTGGCAATCAGTTAGATTCAGACTTTAGAGATGTGTGTCATTAAGTTCAGCAAGAATCAGCTAAAGACACTACTCAATCATTCACTCATGAGGATTACTAAACAGGGAGTAAATGAGTTCATTGGTGGTGTGTGTATGTGTGTAATTTCATCTGATTTCACGCTAGGGTACACAAGTGCACATAGACTTTCCACATGACTTAGTATACATGATTAAACAATCTGTCGTCTGGTGCTAAACATACTCATCTCCAATGATGTGCTTGTCAGTTGGTTTGCTAGCTTCGTAACTATGACTTTCTTTTTTTCATCCCTGTGTATTTGACTATAAATTATACGTCTGTTTCTGTATCTGGACAGATCCTGATGTACACATTAAGAGAACGCACCCTAATTTCTGTCAGATTAAGAACACAAGATCCCCATTAGACATTTTAGAGCTCCTGTTCAGTGACCTCTTGGCACTCATTAAAATCCTGCCCTCTTGAACACATTGCATCTCAGAAAGTGATATATGATTATCTCCACCTATCACAGTCCCAGTCAAATGAGGTCCATGTGTTCAGCTGTGTAATCAGGGCAGCAGCAGGCAGCTGTTCCGGTTTCAGACGGCAGAACTCGCTTGTTATTTGTGCTTTGTCAAGATCAGACCAATTATTTACTTTCAAGGTGTTGAGGGAATGGACTACCAGCTGAAACAAACCCCGAATCCCTTGCTGCACACCTGGGTGACAATCAGTGCCACCAGAATGCAGCAAATCTTTATATTTTTGCATTTATGTCGTAACGCATTACCACAATTTGCTACAATGGCTGCAAAAGATTGCTGTTCTTTGTGTCTTGTGTGAGTAATTAATTAGTAAGCCCCATGATGCATTGATGGTTGTTTGGAAAGCTGTCACCACAGCTTTTTTTTTTTTTTTTTGGTTTTCACAAATGAATTGAATGAATTTGTTTCATCACTCCTTCTGCACTACCAAACAGGTGCAAACTAAAGAAAAAGTGAGAGTACAGGTGCTGCTGTAAGATTAATTGACTCTCTTCTGCAAATAAACAAACACAAATTCATTCTAATTCTCTGGTTCACTGACTCAAACTAACAGAGTCTAATAGAGTTGTATACAAACTTAGAACAACAAAGTTTGCCATAGGTACTCCTTCTCCATACTGATATAAAGGAAGAGGCTTTATGCAGTTGAATGTGACGTCTTAGATGCGGTTTGATTTCTCTTCAGGCCACTTTTGTCATATCCTGACCAAAACATGACCCTACCCCTGTTTACCATACCTGCCAGCATGCCTTTGATTTTCTGCACTAGCTTTAGGTGGTGTTCGCTAGTTCACTGCTAGGTCAGGGTTTTTTTCTCGCACATACACAAGCACACACAATATATATGCTTTCCATCACATACAGCACCATACTGATCCATTTATGAGCCTAGTAAGGACAACAGCTTTTGGATCAGAGCAGAGATGGATGTTTTTTTTCAGTAATTAGACTGGATTGGAGGCAAAAAAAGGTGGTAAGTGACAGTGACATGGAAGAGAGTGAGAAGAAGGTGGAAACAAGACCAATGTGACCTCAAAGTTGGTTATGTGTGCACATATGTATGTGATACTGTAAGGATATACTTCTATATAAAAAAACCCAAATATGATAGTGAAACATGAAAACATGAAATGATATTGTTTTATATACTACATATGAACATTCTATCCCATAACCTACTAACTTAGACTCTTACCTTGTCCCAGCTCTTCAGGTATGGCACTGCCACCTCCGTACTACCAGCCAGAGGAGGATGATGAACGACCCTTCATTTGTTCCCTGGCGTCTGATAACGGCATCATGTCATGTAGTGACGTGCCGGCAAGGCGCGAAGGAGGCCGCACGTGCTGCCTGGACAAGGAGGACGCGCTCCACAGACATGCTCTGGGCCTGAGTCCTGAGCCCATGGCAAACGGTAGCGGTGCTGGTGATGCAATGGGTCTGTGCATCAACTGGAACCAGTATTACACTCGCTGCCACACGGGGAGTAGTAACCCCCACAAAGGTGCCATCAACTTTGACAACATTGTCTATGCTTGGATAGTAATTTTTCAGGTATGTTCACTTACACACACAATAATGCCATTTTCACACACACTGGTCTCTTGAGCTTAGAATTTTGAACAAGTGATATGAACTATGTCACTCTAGCTCTACTGATCACGCCCTGGTGCAAAAGGTGTTAATGTTAATCTCAGTTGAATCTTTCCTCCTAGGTGATCACTCTGGAGGGCTGGGTAGAGATCATGTATAATGTAATGGATGCCCATTCCTTCTACAACTTCATCTACTTCATCTTACTCATCATTGTAAGTAACATTTATTACTACATTTATCAGTATATTAGTATTCTTCATCCCTACTAGCTGTCACATCCAGTGTACAGTGTGTTCTGATGATTAAAAAAGACAGAAATAAGTGTAACTGTAGTTAGACGCTGTGGTCTCCTGCCATCAATAAATTGAATGAGAATATTTCCTGAGAGGTGGATTGAAGTGTTAATAGACTTGTGAAAATCAATAGTAGCATAAAGGACTGTCTACAATCAATGTTTGAGGGAGGGAAGGAGGTGGATGTTACGTAAATTTATCTTTGGTGGTAAGAGAGAAAAAAGGGAGAGGAGGAAGAAGTACAGTTGGAAAAAAACTGAAGAAAACTTATATGCCCAAGAGAAAATGTATTGTATACACACTGTGTACAAGAGCTAAATCAGCTCTTTACACGCAGTGCCAGATGGCAGCACAATGAAGGTTGTTTAATTCTGCATTTACATGCCACTGTCTGTCAGTAAAACAGCAGTCAGTCTCTACATGTAGTGGCAGACGTACGATAGACACCCCAGATGTTGCACTTAGCTGCCAGCAGGTGAACACAATAAGAAATTGACATACATTCTTGAGCGAGTGAGTCTGGAAAGCCTGAAAATTAGACCAGGAGGAGAGGAAAGGAGGTGAAAGAGGAGAGAGTCAAAATTATATTGAAGACAAAAGACAGGGAATGAGTGAATGGAAAGTGATAGGATGATTCAAAAAATAGACTAAACGAAGTAAAGAACACAAACGCAGCAATCACTCACAAGGACGCTAAAATTCCTACACACCATACCAATAATGAGAAAGAGCAAAACCAAACAGAGTGTAAGATCTGCCCAATGAAAGAATTTTTTCCTCACATTACTGGCATTACATGAATCTTTGGCAGAATTTGACCTTAGATTGGCATTGTTAGTGTAAGCTCTTTTTGTGTAGCTGACAATGGGTGTCGCATTAGAGTGTTATCATTTTTTCTTGGTTTAAACTGCTCCATTGATCAAAATCTCATTGGACTGAACATCCCTAAACAACAATTATACATCCAACAGAGGACACATGAAATTGAATTGAACACAAATGTATCACATATATAATTTCGTGTCCCAGTAGAACTGCTACAATTAGGCTCTGAGCAAAAACAATTTGCTTTGTGTTCAATATACAGAGCTCAATTACTTGCACAACACCTAACAACTAGAGAAACACAGTGCTCCCTTTGTGATGATTGATTGACACAAATGTGCTTCCTTGCAAGGCTCCAGTCTGTTTAGCAATTTGTAGTCAGAGGTCCTGAGGGATGCCTTGGAAGTATTGTTGACACTATGAGAAGTTTCTGGGCTGGCACTACAGTGGGTCCCTAAGGTGTTGTTCACACAATTAGGGTGGGTCACCTTGACTCTCCAATTTGTACTCCTTTCTCTTGTTTCCTTTTTCTTGGTCAATTCTTTCTCTCTTTCCCCCTCTCTCTATCCCACTCTGATGTGTAGTTATTAGGTGGCAGTATACTGTGCTCGACTGCCTGTTAGTTGATCCAATAAGTGTGTGTTCACCGATTTATAAAACTCAGACACAAAGAGAAGTTTGACCTCTGCCGTGACACAGAGTCTCATCTCTATCTGCTTGATATACTGTCAAGTGTGCGACCCAAGTGTACACATTGAGGAGTGTGAGTAAGTGAATTTAAGTGACTTAGAGCTAAGTGCTACCAAGAGGGCAATTATTATGAGGTTATGTGTGTGTATGTGTGTGTGTGCACGCGTGCGTATGTATACACATAAATGTATGTGACAGCTTCTGCATGGAAGCACACAGGCACACGCAATCACTAGTAAGCTAAGGCTGCCATCTTAATTTGAGTGTGTGTTAGTGTGTGACCACACATGCTTTTGTCTATGTGACTGTGTGTGTGTGTGTGTGTGTGTTTGTGTGTGTGTGTATTCATGCATGCATAATTCAGTGATCATCCGAATGCGTGATATTGGACTGCCCTCCCTGATTATGCGCAAAGCTGTCTACTGATCAGAATCACAGAATAGACACACACATACACACACACACACACACACACACACACACACACACACATACACACACACAAACAGATGCAAGCCTGGAGGGAAATCAAAGCCCCACACACCTGCAGACCTGCTTTGACCCACAGACCACAGATGGGCATCTCTCCTCCTTCTCACCCCTCCTATGGTTCCTCTATCTTTCTTTCTCTGTGAATATCTCGGGAGTCTGTCTTTCTTTTTTTTCATTCCTCCTCAGCTTCTCCACTCTCTCCTTCACCTTGTCCTGCATCTTTGATCACTGTGGATGAAAGTGTACTGTGTAGGTGGAAGGTTATTCTGTTTGGATTTTATACCTGTGCATGTTTTATTGAGTGTACCAGCTCCAAACATTTTGTCTTTGGAAGTGTATATATATATGTGTGTGTGTGTGTATGAGAGAGAGAGAGAGTGAAAGAGAGAGAGAGAGAGAGAGAGAGAGAGAGAGAGCTCTGTCCAAGAGGAAAGGGATACATGTTCAGATTTATAATGAACAAAATGTAGACCCGGCTACGGGCTGCTCTTTACATCCAGCAGTCTGGTTTTGAGTTGTTCAGCATTAGACAATATTGATCTAATCGTTGTTTCTTAACCAGCTCGGAGCATTCCAATAAAAGCCATTTCAGCAGTCCTATAGTGACTCCCATTACCGCTACAAAAAGGGTCACCCGATACGTATGCTCCCTACAACTAACCTCTGCCCTTCAACCCTTACTTTGACTCATGACAAAAGAATGAAAGCTCTTTGGCGAAAATGGAAAAATAGAGATGCATAGGTAAATATAGGTAAAGATATATTCATGAGAATAACTGAGTTGGAGTAGGGGTGGAGGGAATGTTATGTCAGAATCATGGAATAAAACAAAGAGATAGACAGCCAGTCGCTGAACTGTGCTTTGGGCATGTGTTGGCTCTGTCTGTCTGCTCCAGTCAGCATTGGTTTGGTGGAAAGCCAGCCATCAAAGACCTTAGCATGTGTGCTAACATTTCTACAGGGGTATTGGCACACATAATTAAAATCAGCTAATGTGTGATCTTGATATACAAACAAGGCTGTATTTTCATAATTCGCACCGCTGCAGAATTATGAGTACCACTGCTAAAATTTCACATGATCATTAATAACAATTAGCTACTAATGGTTTTCACTCGCACACTGTGCAAACACAATAACACACTATGTCATTGTGGGATTGTTTTGAGTCATCAACTAGTGCATCTTATCCCAGAATCCTCTCTCTCTTTATTCTCCAAAGGACATCTATGTGAAAAGTACTGTTATAAGAGTAGCATAGCTCCTTTAGTGCCACACACGTAATGTGTGTGGTTGGGTGAGTAGAGCGAGTGACAGAAAAGTGACAGTGAATGTGAGCAGAGCAGAGGAAAGGGTTACCTGTAAGTTGTCAATCTGGCAGTAAATGAACAGTACAGGCTGCAGTGTGTCAGTTTATAAATGTTGCAGCTTCTCAAGACCAAGAAGAGTCTTGATTATTGCTTCTTCAACCACTGGAAAAGGGAAGGGAGTTAGCGACAATGTCTTAGCCTAACTTGACCAGGCTCACTGACCTTTAAGGTGGACCAGCTATTCTCGTTTTAGTGTCAATCACAGATGCTCCTAAACAGAGAACAGGGTCTGTTTTTTGGCATTTATTAGATAGCGGGCAGTGAAGAAGCAGACAGGAATCATGTGGAGAGAGAGATGGGTATGACATGGAACAACAGTCCATGGCTGGAACTTAACCAGACACACTGTAGTTATATGGCAAGCGCAGTAACCATTCGACTATCTTGGTGCTCCCATAGGCTGATTTTAAATATGACACTGAACTGGTGCTTCTTGTTTTAGTTAGAGAGTTATATTTGTTTAATCTTGGCTTCTGCACTAGCTCTTGACTCCCTGTCTCTTCCACAAAACATTCTTTGGGCTAGATATTGTGAGCTCATGTTCTTTGCAGTCATTTTCAATTGGTTGCACTGGCTTTATTTCACTTGATGTACAGTATATCACACCAAGTTCCACATCCATACATGGTCCAAACTTCTGTTTGTTGTTCTATACTCATCCAGATTGGTTCATTCTTCATGATCAACCTGTGCCTGGTGGTTATTGCCACTCAGTTCTCGGAGACCAAACAGCGGGAACACCAGCTGATGCAGGAGCAAAGGGCGCAATGCCTGTCCTCCTCTACCCTGGCCAGCATGGCTGAGCCGGGAGATTGCTACGAGGAGATCTTCCAGCTGGTCTGTCATGTCCTCCGTAAGGCTAAGAGGAGATCGGCAGCTCTCTACTACACACTGAGGGGCAAGCCCCCGCCTGCTGGTGGAGGCAGGGGTAACAGACGTGGTGGAGGGAACGTGAATGGAGAACGCCACCATTCGAGGCACCCAAAATGTGAGTAGGGCGACCTCAGCAAATGCATGTTTTATTTATGTAAGATTTGACATTTTAATTTCAGATAACATGTAGAATTGTTGTATGGCTGTATTTTAATGGATGTGATTTTAACTTTTACTTTTGGTAAGGTCAGCCTCATACTGTCCAAAATATACTTTACGTCTTGATTTCTCTTATCATACAAAAGAACACCTGAACATCTGAAATTAAAGTACATCCACAGGCTCATATTCTCTCTATTTACATCTCTAGTATCCCACTGTCCGCACCAAAGCAAGCAAGACCACGACTCTCAGCCACTAGCCAACTCCATCAGTCTGGCTGTGCCTCAGAACCCTGAGGACTGCCCTATATGTGCTTTAGCACTAAAAGAGGGTGCAAGGGCTGTGGGAGACTCTGCCAATGGGGAGGAAGATGAAGAAGATGCTGTGAAGGAGACGAGCAAGGAGGAGAACCACTTAGAGGAGAGGGGAGATAGAGAAAGGAAGAAGAAGAAGACATGCTTTAGACATTGTAAGGACCTTTGGAATGGTATGAGGAGGAGACTGTGGGGCATTGTGGAGAGCAAGTACTTCAGCAGGGGCATCATGATCGCTATTCTTATCAATACCATCAGTATGGGCATCGAACATCATAACCAGGTGAGATGTTTTGGTCAGTGTTGTCACCTGTTCCTGTTTTCTGTCTTAATTTTCAGCAAACTCAAACATTCTAGTGGTGTTGCATGTCTGCAAGAGGCAAATATGTAGAAAGAACAACACAACTGATCACCATGAATTAATCAAAGACAAAGTAAGAACAGTATTTCTTTTAAAAAGAGGAGCTCAGAGTTATGACTATGGCAGGACTATGTTGTTATTCTGAAATTCTGCAATGGAAATGCTCACTCGCTCTATGTGAGCATTTATAGCACAGGCTGCCATTTGAGATATGTATTTATTTATCTATTTATTTATGAACTGATTCCAAATACCTGTAATTTGGCAACAAAGATAGCAAATGTTTTGAAAAATGGTTTAATACAACGGTCGTTACCCTCATCCGTTGCCTTTAATCCGTTAGACTGACAAACTATAGTGTCAATACGATCTGTTCGCATAATCATCTCTCTTGCTCCCTTCTCACTCCCACAAATCAGCACAGCCTCAGCAGATAAACCATCATCACTGCTGATGAAGGATTGCTGCTATAAATAATATAATAGCAGATGACATTCAGAAGGATGAGTGTGGGAGTGGAGAATCACTGCCATGCCGTTTCCTGACAGAGGTGTAAACATTTAGCCTAGCGGTAGACAAAACCGAGCTGGCTTTTAACATTGGCCAGGCTCCTCAGAAGCAGACAAGGCAGGTGTCTGAGAGCGCAAGAGGGAGAAGCCTGCCAAGAGTACACACGCACGCGCACACACAAACACATAGAAGCACAAACACACGTTCTATTTGTGCCTAGTGTGTGCATGAATATACACAAATATCTTTTTAAAACTGTGTGCATGCACCAACAAAAAGACATGAAGGCACATACACTCACAAGCTGTTACATAAAACAGCTTTTTCTTTTTCCTTCATTTCTCTATTTCAAATCACGGCATTCTCTTTTCTCCCAGCACTTGTTTTTAAACCTCTTTCTCTCCTACTCCCTCCCTTGCTAATTTTACTTCCACCTCTCTCCCATTATTTTCTCCGTAAATCCCTGTGTGCACCTTTGCTTTGCACGTTCCTTCCCCCACTTGTTCCTTTGTTCCTCACCGTCTTCCTTCCTTCCTCCCCGTACGTCCTCCCCGCCTTACCTCAAGTGTCTCATCTACTCCCTGACTCTTTTTTACCTCCCTCAGCTTCACCCTCCGTCTCCCCACTTCTCCCTCTCTTTCTCATCCACCCACTCACTCTTTGACAGCGTACAGAGTAGTTGCTTTCTCTCATCTCTGAAGACTCTAAAAATAAACGAGGGGTGAGGGGGTGGGGAGACGAGCGTGAGGGGAAGAGCGAGGCAGACGCCGGTTACACAGCAGTTTTCAGCTCAATTCCCTGTGTGATTCTGTGTGTGTGTGTGTGTGTGTGAGAGAGAGAGAGAGAGAGAGAGCGAGATTGTGTGTTTCAAAGTAGGCATGTATGCAGAAACACAACATTACACATTTGCATGCAGTCTGTCTGTCTGTCTTTCTTTGGAGTCTTTCTCCCTCCACAGTTTCCACAGGCTGATACAGAAGCAGTGATACAAGTGTGTGTTTTTGCTCTGCAGTAGGAGTGCCTTACCTCATGTGATTTAGTTCTAAAACAGGAACTCTGAAGCTGATGTGCTTCTCCCTGAAAAACAGCTAACTACAGGGCTGCCTTACTTGCACCGCACCCCTAGAGAAATGTTAAACCTGAAGTGTGTGGTTTCAAATTAAAAAAAAGAATGTATACTATTCTGTAGGTATGACCTTGAAGGTTTGTATTTTTATGGCTGTGTTGAACTATAACTCACTAATTCATCAAAGGATGCTGCACATTTGCATTCATGTTATATGCCGTTCATGTCTGTGGACATATCTCTTTTGTGGTAAAGAAACGGGCACATTGGAATTCAGGCTTGGAGGTTCATTCATATTCAAGAAACATTCACACGCTGGATGGAGACACATTTTTAGGGAGAAACATGGAAAATATGCTTGTATGAGGCAAAGTAAAGGATAAAACAAGATATTATTTGGAAGATGGGAAGTAACGTGGGAGAACAGAGCTACAAAGATCTGAAGAAGGAGAGGGAGGAATGATGGTATTTTGTCTGAGTTAAACTGTGGTGTCAAGGGCTGTGATGATTCTGTCAATAGCAATAAATCTCATATCCTGTGTTTGCACTTAGCACTAGTGAGTGAGTCATGGACATAGGTCAAGGTTGGAGCTACTGTAACTGCCAAGGAATATAAAACTATAGTGTCTGTGCATAAGCACACATTCCTTTTATCATTCTTGCTCTATCTAGTAAATTCCTCTCCTTTCCTCTCTTTTCCTTTCCTCTCCTCTCCTCACCATCTACTCCTAAACAGTTCCCCTGCCTCCTCCTCTTTTTTTTCCTTCTCCTTTACCTCAGTTCCTCCTCTCCCCGTTCTTCCTCCTCTGATCGACAGGAGGATATTGATTGGGAAGAGATGGGTCTTCCTGATAATGAGACTCAGAAAGAAAAAGAAAAAGGGATGGAGAACTAGGGGGATGGAGATAGATTGGGAGAAAAAGCGGATTAGAGGAAGGGAGGGATGAAAGTGTGTTTTTCTTTGACATGGTTTGCTAACTTTGGCAGAGCTAGCTGGCTATTTCTTCACTGGCTTGGAAACTGAAATTCACAGGGGGTATCAGAGAAAGCATCTGATCCATATCATGTATAACACACATTCAGTCACACACAAAATATACGTCTGCACATGCACATACAAATGGAAATACACCCAGGATTGACTGGAGCATGTGTGTGTGTGCTTGTTCATTGTGTGTTGCAGTTTATGTTCCTTTGCCAATTCCTGATAACATGCTCTTTTATTCAACCAGTGTTCGACACCATGTGCTACATGAACAATGCACGCTCTTCATTCTCTTTCTGAATTTACAGTTTATTTTTGTTGATGTAATGTGAGCTTTCCTTTAAAATCCCACAAAAACAGCTGGGCTAAAAAAAAAAACACAATTTGTGTCCATATGTTTCAGTTTATTTTCTCCCCCTCTGACTGTCTCCTATCTAAGATAAGATGTGTGAGTGTTAATTTTATTTGCCAGGTAGGAGAGAATTCTCCTTTCAAGTGAGTGACAGTTTGAGTGACAGCCTTTTTCAATACAGGCAGATAAATGTGATGCATACACAATTGTTTTCGTCACAGTGGCTCCAGCATCTTTTGTTGCAGCATCTATGATTGCAAAGCAGGTGTTTATTATCAACTATGTTTTTATCTCTTTGTCTGTACCTGCCTCTCTTTGTCCGTCACTGCTCTGTTATTAACTTGGAAAGCTTGCAACTTGAACTCACCTCATCTATTGCCTAACCGCTCTGTCTATACCCACTTCCACGTTGTACATGCTCCTTACATTTTGTGTTTCTGCTTTTTCTGTGACCCTCCACCGTCTTCCACCCAGCCTGACGAGTTGACAAATGTCCTGGAAATCTGCAACATTGTCTTCACCAGCATGTTCACCCTGGAGATGATCCTAAAGCTGACTGCTTTTGGCTTCTTTGAGTACCTGAGGAACCCCTATAACATCTTTGACGGCATCATTGTCATCATCAGGTCTGCAATCTATAAAATATTTACACCATCTATTGTACAGCCGATGTTCATAATCATAACAAAATCAACACTAACATGAGAGAATTCAACCCACTCGTTTAGAAATTAATGAGAGCTTTTGTCCAAATGTGCCATGATACTGTACATTGAATGAGTTTCGTCTCCAAGAAATAACCATGGTTACCATTCCAATCAGATTTTTCATCTTTTTTTGGTGTATTAGTTTATGTGACAAGTGTTTAATATAGAAACTTTCTAACAGCAGAGGGAAAAAATATGTAAAATGCAGGAGTCTTCCTTATCACACACCAGTATGGATTATGTGTAGCGGCAGACTCTGAATTTCTATACCTTAAAAATGTGCAGCAGTGTGTTTTCGTGGAGTACAAAAGACTTACTTATCCTCTCATCTAATCTTTTCTTATCTGGTCTTTCCCTTCTTGCTATTTAGTTTTTATCTTCCTCTCCCCACACGTCTGTCGATTATATCAAAACACATTTGAACTTTAACTCTTTCTCCTCACAATTTGTCCACATCTTCCAATTTCTCACTTTATCTCTATTTCTGTCTGTTATATGCAAATCCAATGCAACATACTGTACACCCCAGTGTGTGTGAGATCATCGGCCAGGCAGACGGTGGCCTGTCAGTGCTAAGGACCTTCAGGCTGCTGAGGGTCATCAAGCTGGTGAGGTTCATGCCTGCGCTGAGGCGGCAGCTGGTGGTGCTGATGAAGACGATGGACAACGTAGCCACCTTCTGTATGCTGCTCATGCTCTTCATCTTCATATTCAGGTAACAGAGGAGCAGAGGGGCGTGTATTTATGTGAAAAATGGCATGGAAAAAGAGATTAACGAGACAGAGGGGGGAAGGAATGTGTAAATAAGAATCTGCAGAGTAGGAGAATAAAGATTGTGGTGTATTGTGCATATCTGTTTGTATGTATATCTATGTATATGTGTGCAGTACGGTGCCTGATAGTCTAGCAGCCTTAGACAGGTTGTTTTGTTGCCTCTCCAAAACTTTGAATATAAAAATAAGCTGATTGAATATCAAATTAAGATGAAATATAGTGGTTGAGCATGATGCAGGCAGACATAGCCAAAGGCCTGAACACAGTTTGTGCCGAATAATAGGATTAGCTTCCAATTATTGGAGATGCACCTCATCTTTCTCCAAACCATATCTCAGCTATGTCAAGGTTTTTCTCTTTTTGACCTGCTTCCTCCTCCGGTGTTACTTTTGCCATGAAGGTTATGATTACCTGTGTTTGTTTGTCTGTCTGCCAGCAGGCTATATATATATATATATATATATATATATATATATATATATATATATATATATATATATATATATATATATATATATATGTGTGTGTGTGTGTGTATATATTAATCCGACAGCAATATAAACCTTTGAGTTGCCATGAAATTAGACAGACAGATAGTCCTTGAGCCAAAGAACAATGATAACAGCAAACTGTTACTATTTCACTGACAGATACAGGCAGAAACTAATTTCAAATTTCAACGGCATACAAATAACTGACTTGATTTCAAATTGACAGGAATATCTTTAGAATCTTTAAAAATTGTGAGCAGTGCACCATCAGCAATGGTTTGTCTTTATAATGAGTAAAGGATCGTGTCAATCATAGCATGAGGTCAAGTGTTACAATAAATCAGTGATGGAGAGGGTGAGTAGTCCTAATATTTTGAAAAATTATTCTATAAATCAATTAATTATATGTAAGATTTGATGTGATACGAAAATGCAATAAACAATCTAGATTAGACCTAAATGAATATTGTGCTGTGGATGCTGAAAACTGTAACACAATCATTCATCTTAATCTCTCCTCTTATTAACTTCCCCCAGGACACGCACGTACACACACACACACACACACACACACACACAAACAAACACAAACACACACCTTGCTCTGTTTTCCCTTCAATTCCACCGGGTGTGATTACTAAAAAATAAGGTGCTATTCAGAAAATTATTGTTATTTGAAATTGTCATCATAATTGTTTCAAGTGCAATAATATTTATATAACAGATCTGAGTTCCGCAGCAGCATAATGCTATTCTTTGTTTCCACACGTCTGTGTGTGACCTCGGATGTGTGTATATTACCTGCCAGCCTGCTCCTTTACCCCTGCAGCACAGCTATCAAGCACAACTGTGCATCAAGACAGATGGCATCAAAGCTTTTAGCAAACTAATGTTAGCCTGAGCAAGTGGCATTTGCCTTATAGGAGACATCAAGCCACTGTAGCTTTTAGTAAGAAGTTAATGTGTTCCACTTTGCTAAGACTTTGAAACCTTTGCGTAATTGCTCTAAAGAAAGAAGCAATAAATGAGAATATTAACAGCATTATCTGGATTTCACAGTCATGTCACAACTGCAGATGGATGCACATAGAAGGGAAAGCAGGAGGGAAGAAAACAGGAGAGTGAAAGACAGAAAAAAAAAGATTTTAATGAAACAAATAGAAGATTGTGATGAATATTTGTTTATGTATATGTAGGTACCCATGCATTAATTTAACGTATGTGTGTGTTTGTTTTAAAGCCAAAGTCTAGAACATAATCATGTATGAAAAGACACAAGATTAGTTTTATAATCGATTCTGTTCTACTTTAATAATAAATAAAAAAATAATGTTATTTCATTCATTTTAATTTCAAATACACTTTCAAGTTTCACAAATATATATGTACACATGTACATTACCAGTCAAATGTTTAGACACAACTTCCCATTCTCTTGAATCCAAAAGGCCCACCTGTCTATTCAATAACCTAACTGCACAACATTCTTAGTCTGTGACAATGTGTGTGGCTGAATTATTGGAAAAATCTTCTCATGTTGCAGTATCCTGGGGATGCATATTTTCGGTTGTAAGTTCAGTCTGAAGACAGAGGCAGGAGACACAGTGCCTGACAGGAAGAACTTCGACTCCCTGCTCTGGGCCATCGTCACTGTCTTTCAGGTACAGTTAGTTTAATCACAGGCTACACACACACACACACACACACACACACACACACACACACACCCCTTTTATTTCCCAAATGTGTTTGTGAACTTATTTTTTTGCACCTGTATGCACGTTTGTGTGTGTAAAGTATGTACTATATGTGTGTGTTCCTACACTCTGTGTATATATTTGCTGTAGATTCTGACACAGGAGGACTGGAACATGGTGTTGTACAACGGCATGGCCTCCACCTCGCCCTGTGCTGCCCTCTACTTTGTAGCTCTTATGACTTTTGGAAACTACGTGCTCTTCAATTTACTGGTTGCCATCTTGGTAGAGGGTTTCCAAGCTGAGGTAAGACATGGGTAGCCATCTTGGTTTAGGGAATTGGAAAATAGGCACTTTGCCAAACAAAAATTAGCTAAACCAAATGTGATATGGAATAAGCAAGCCAATGGGTCCTACAGTTTTCTGCTATAAGGTGAGAATATGATACAGAATGTGACACAGGCAGAGATTTATTAAGCTATTTGACCCTTATGGGTTGAAATAAGTTATAATTTTGTTGCACAATTTAATGAAATACAAGGATGTGACTGAGAAAGTAAGGATCTTTGTTCTTCTTTTTATTAAATAAAACTTTTGTATATAGTGTATATATAATAACAATAATAAATGAGAAATAAGAAAAGATGAATATTAATACTATCAATACATTGTGAGCAGTGACCTAATTTGTATCTATAAAAATAACAAAAGTTGGCACTGAATGCTTGGAGAGAGATTTAGTTTCATTTCACAATAGCATGTATAATTCATTTTGTTCTCATGTTATAAGTTCAGACTTTTGTATTTTAAAGCTGGATTTGACAAGTGAAAGTAAACCAGAAGAGCTTGGGAAGAAATTGAGCCTTGGTTAATTCGGTAATAATGAGCGGAAAAACAATTAGCAGCTAATCAAATTATCTTGTGATTGATTCACTCTTTCAACACTTTTTACTCCTTCTCCCTTTATATTTTGTCTCACTTTCCCATTTTCTCCAATACAGGGAGATGCAAACCGGTCTTACTCGGATGATGACAGGTCTTCCTGCAATTTTGAGGAGAATGATAAGCAGAAAGACTCACTGCATGTATCAGGTATGAAATGCCACTAGAAGCTTTACAGCATTTTTAGATTGAATTTTTTTATTTTATTTTGATCAATTGAGATTTTTTTACTGAATGAAAAGACCATTTCACCTCCAATGGAATAGGATAGGTTTGTAATAATATGTATTTACAACTTTACACTTACCGTAATTTATTTCCAAATGCCCACTTTGAACCAGGCTATGCTTATTGTATCATCTTTCATTCGTTGTAACCTGACTTGACCTTTATTTTCTGCCTATTTCCAAAATTGCTTGAACCCTGGAATATGCATTTCAAACAAATTATCTGGCTTTCTTATCTGGATTATAAAATAATTTCAAATATGCAAAATTGCTCCTTTAAAAGTGAATGTAGATTTTTTATAATAATCTCACAGAATTGCCTTGATAAATACTGGCTGGGTATGGGAGGACCATCATGTGTGCTCTGAGGTTGAAGTGTAACCACCCCTCTAGCCATGCAGCGCTCCAGAAAGCTACTGTATCAGCTGATTTGTTGTGCCTCAGGGATCAAAAGTGTTGCCTGTTGTTCAATTTCCACAACAAATATTGCTAAGCTGCACAAAACTGCACAAACTTTAAAGAATGCATGCCTAATGCAACTTATCCATCCACTCCTCTCCCCTCTTCTCCCTGTAGGCATAATGAAAGTGAACTCACCAAGAACAAACCAAAGCATCGTGTAGTATAGAGCAGCACTTAGCAGCACATTAGAGAGGCCTCCGATGATGTCTGATCACAGTTCTCCTGAGTCTAAATGTGCCTCTTAATTGTCAGTCATATGAAAAAAAACACATTTAGAGTGTTAATGTTCCTCGAGACCTATTTCACCAAAATATATGTTTGAAATAGACAAACCACTGGCAGATATTCCTCTCTCACGCCATTACAAGCTCCTCTCTGGCTCCTTTGAAGTGATACAGTGCAAAGGAAATCTTCCTCTGCCTGTCTGAGTTGGTCATAATATTGTTTTAGGACTTTTATGTTTCACAGTGATGGAGAAACCCAAGTTCAGAGAGAAGCAGCAACAGAATGAGGGAAGGATCTCTCCAATGCTGTCTTCCTTTGACTGTTACCTCCACTCATCAATCTTACCTCTTCTCTTCCTTCCCTTTATCACAACATTCTTAACTTCCTTCCATCTGCTCCTTTCCACTCACTCTTTTCTACAGACCCAAAGATCTGTACACTGACCCCTAATGGGCACCTGGACATGTCTCCACTGCCTGCTGGTCTGTTTCCAGGAGAGAGGCTGACCTTTGCTCTCGGCTCCAGGAAGAACAGTGTTATTTCTCTTGGCAGGGCCAACCTAGAGCAGAAGGCTGTGGTAAGTGGAGAGGACTGTAAAAGAGAAAGTCTAAAAAACATAGTTGCAGTTTGTTAGTTCTTTAGTTCTTGGTTGACTGACTAGTCATTATGTTTTGATATGACTGAGTTATTTCTTTGAAAGTTGTGTTAGATTGCCCCATTATGCATAGTTCCACAATGGCATTTCATCAGAAGCACATCAAAGGTTTTACTTTTCCTTATTAATTTGCAGGAAAATAATATACAACAGAAATTTCACTATTTTTTTTTTTTTTTTTTCAACATTTGATCAGCTAATTAAATGTCAGGGAAATATAGTGTATGCTCACACTGCATTATTTTCCTTCTTTCATTATGAGATAAGATGATGATGTGGCCATTGGATCAGTTCTTGTTACTTTTGTTGGTAATTCAGACTACCAGTGAATGGCTCAGATTTATGAGGAAATGAGGGAAACCCTCTCTCTTTTTCTGTCAGTATCCAGGTCGGAGTTACCACAACTGGGGCCGCCCACTAGCTCCCCAGCCTCAGGCTTTGTGGGCCCGTCGTTCTAGCTGGAACAGCCTGGTAGGATGCCGCCCCTGCTCCTCCTCATCTCCCTCCGCTAGTCCAGCTTTCACACCCACCTCTGCAAGGCCTTTCTATGGCTACGGCCTAGGGGGTCTGGGAGGGGTGGTTGGAGGAAGCCTTCGTATCCGGGGTCCTCGTGCCTCTTCGCCGCCCCCGCACCACCACCTCCACCGTGCCCATCCAGACGAGGAGGAATCTCTTCTCTCTCCTCCCGCTGTTGCTCCCCACGCTCTTCACCTTCCTCATCCTATGCTCCCGGGCCATTTTGTACCGAGGAGGGACCGCAGAGCTCTATCACTAGAGCTGCCCCACCTGCTGCAGGTCCCAGGAGCCCCACACCCTCCGCCGCCGCCACACCACCTGCTGCCTCATAGAAAGAAGAGCTTCTCTGGGGGGATGGTAATCAGTGGAGGTGGTGGCGGTGGGCTTGATACTCTGGGTGGCTTAGCAGGGGTACACCAAGACTGTAATGGGAAGACTCCACTTTCGCAGCTTCTCCAGCTCCCTCCTAGACACCCGATTGAGCAGGCTGGAGGAGCAAACAACCAGAGCCAGCTGATGGCTGAAGTCTTCCCCCAGGTTAACACACGCAGCAAGGACCAGGAGGACCTGGATGATGATATTGAATATGTAAGTTATGTGTGTGTTAGAGAAGGAATTATAGTAATAGCATTATGAAAAGCTTGGTGAGTGAAGTAATGTTCTCCTATGACACACTGTCCAATTCCACAGATTAAATAAGAATCCCTGAGACAGTATGTAACGGCTTGTCAGAAAAGAACAAAGAAACACAATATATCCTTGTGATTCTCAATAACCCAACCATTAGCTTTTGTGTTAAAGTACAAGATTTACACATGTAATAATCTCCCACTCTCTTATGAAGGATTTTCAAGTACTTTGTATAAAGCCTGCACTCCCTATCACCTGGGCCTCATGGGAGTCCCATTGTTTTCATTGTAAACAAGTCTGTGTACGAGCGAAACAAGGTTAATTAGAAAGGACTATTTAGACAGCGGGGGGGTGAGAGAGCTATACAGATGGTAATTTTGGGCGATGCTCCGAGCTGTTGCTATAGAAATGTTTCACTTTTTGTAAATAATTCAAATAAGGAGTCTAAACAAATCAATTTCTCTGTGCAACTCTGAGTGTCTCAGTGTTTACTACATGATTATATGATGCATGGTGTATGGGCTCTGCTTGTGTGTGCCCTGATGTGTGTATTCTTTGCTGCAGAGTTTGTGCTTCCGCATCCAGAAGATGTTAGAAGCGTACAGACCTGACTGGTGTGAGACCAGAGAGGACTGGTCTGTCTTCCTATTCTCCCCTCAGAACAGGTGTGTCCTTATTATCCCTCGTTCTACTTTTTCTTTAGTGATGAAGTGACTTGTCTGCATCAACAGATTCAAAACACGTGCTGTTTTGTAGCCAAAGTCACAACAACCTCTCATACAAACAGTATAATAGCTAGCCACAGGACATATCTCACCAAAACAATACTAAGAAAGGGTTGCCACCTTTTGTTTCCCACTTCATCAATAGGAAGGACAGGTTGCCAAGCTTCCACAGAGAGGGACTATATTAGAGTATTGATTGTCACCTTGCAAATGACAAAAGGATATTCTCTACCGCCTCATGTCCTGTTGGAGAGGAAGAAACAGGCCTCGGGGGAGGGGGGGTAAATTTAATACCATAGGCAACTCATTAAATTGTGCATTAACTTGCAGTGATGTTGTGTTACAGTCTACACAGGAAGGGTTTGAATAGACACAGCTGAGTGAGTTTTAATAGAAAGGCATTTAAATGTCTCCATCTTCTTTTCACTTAATGCTGTTTCTTTCCACCCTTTCCAATAAACACTGCAGCGAAGATATTTAATTGCTTTTTGGCAGTACATAGTGTCACATTATAAGTTTGGAAATTTATATTCAGTATTTTTTACTATATGTCTCATCGCTTTCTGTCTTTCTTAGTGTGCCTGCTTCTCTTTTATCTCCCTCTAGTCTGTTCTCCCTGCAGACCACTGTACTCAGGAGTCTGGTGCTTCTGAGAATGTTGTTAATGTAATTTGTTTTGAATTAGGAACGATGTAAACAGGGGCTGAATGAGGCTATTTACTCAGTAAGATGTGAAGGAGCTCCCATGCACTGATGGGGAATTTGGCTCCATATTCTGATTGGATGATGGGGGAAGACTGAGGCAGAGTCTGGCTTTACTTCTATGTATTGGTCCTTGCATTTTTTTTTCTTTTTGTCTGAATTACAATTGAAATTCCTATTTAAACTTTTTTTTTTCTCTCATTGCTCTCTACCCTCTTCTTCTTTCCTCCTCCTCTCCACTCACTCCAGGTTCAGACAAATATGCCAATCCATCATAGCCCACAAGCTGTTTGACTATGTGGTGTTGGCCTTCATCTTCTCCAACTGCATCACAGTGGCTCTTGAGAGGCCCAAAATACTACAGGGCAGCTTGGTAAATCCATTTGAAATGTGTATGTGTATGTGCGTAGTGTGTGTAGAAGCTACAGCTCCTGTCTGCCACTTTTATGTGGAAGCTTTTTTGTATTCTCCAAGGATGAATTCAGTTTTATTATCTAAAAGGTGCCATAAGGAAGGTTTTACTACTCCTAATTACCCCATCTCCTCTTTTTGACTGTCAATCTTACTGTTTGTCTGTCTCTCTCTCTCTCGCTTCAGGAAAGAGTCTTTCTCACCATCTCCAACTACATCTTTACTGCCATCTTTGTGGGCGAGATGACACTCAAGGTAACATTTTACAATCTGTCTCTATTACTGCCAGTGACCCCTGAGTGTAGTGTGTGTACAAACTACAGAGACGCATCTTTTTTTTTTGTCTGTCTCTTCCCGTGTCTCCCTGTTTGTCTCTTTCACAGAATTGACTTTGCCTCAGTATTCAAGGAGCCCAACCCCTTCCCTTCTTTCTTGGCAATTCCCATGTTCCTTTCGGGGGAATGGAGCAATTAGGCAATGTCATTAATTAGAGACTGGTCTTTTCTTATGGATGCGGTCCATCTCCAGCACTCCCCCACACTCTCTATCCTTCTGTCCTCTCTGATGCTGACTGCTTCTTTTTTAAATCTGTTTTTCCACTCGTGTAGGGTCCCTCTCTCCTCATCAGTGCTTTCTCAGACTCTCCATCTCTCTTGTTTCCCATCCTTCCTTTCTTTCTCACCCCCCCCCCCCCCCCCTTCCCTCCCTAGTCTCTGTATTCTCAGCGAAAGGCTTTGGCACAAGTGGGCCATTAATTATGCACTCCCACAATCAATTATTAACCAATCACAGCCCGTCAATGAGCCACAGACTTGTCAGCCCCCTGGCCGAGCTGTACACGTCTCCCTCTGTGTCTCTGTCTGTCTGAGCCTCGTGTATCTCAATAATGTGTTTGGGTGTGTGTTTGTTTGTGTAGCATTAATCTCTCTCTAGGACTCCACCACTGAGTTTAGTGTTATGTACAAGATGCAGCCAAATAAAACGCAGCGCACAGCAGGGTTGAGGAATTGGTCAGCATGCTGCCTCACTTTTTAGCGTGGTATTTCATAAAGCGGCTTCAGACACGATGTAGCACTCTCCAGACTACATTCAGTAATTCTAATGATTGTAGCTGTATTTAATATGCAATGCCATTTCTCGTGCTTTTTCTTTTACTTTTTTAAAAGACAGCAGATATTATAGATTCATAGATGGGAAACAGATTAAAACATAGAATTGTGGGAAGCTGGAAGTTTTTGCACATTCAGTGTACTTTTTGTCATTGAGGTCAGTTTACATTTTGGCATTTAGACCCAAGATGTTTGCCAGGCACTGATCTTTCAACCATCTTGATAAGTTTGCATGCTAATCCCCACAGTCCCTCTGAAGTAAACAGCTTCAAATGTCAGTTGCAGATTTTTGCTCAAGCAGGCGTGACACTCCCACGGCTGCTTAGCAAAACACAGAATCCAGCTTTGTGCATGTGTATTACAATTCCTGTACAACATCTATCACTCACTCTTGAACTCGCAGAGGAGTGAAGTACCATCATATGTCAAATAATCTTTTAATAAGGTTAAGACAAAGGCATTGATACTTTATTAGTGTATTGCTAGATATTAAATATGCTGTTACCTGTGCACTCTTTACAGTGATGCATGATGTGTCAGTGTGTGTGTTAAGAATGTGTGCGTCATGTCTTGTTAGTGTCAGCAGCCTGTTGTCCTACAGCTGTTGATTACCTTTTTTGTCCGTATCTCCTCTCTCATCCTCTGGCTCTTTTAATTCCACCTCATTTTCCTTTGTGCTATAATTTGTATTTTGCACAGCTGGTTCAGAAACAGAAAATAAACTTGTTATTGTGTTTAATTTGCCATATGGCAGAACTGTAGTCCATGTTTTAATACGCTGCTTTACCTCTTTTCTCATACTCAGGTGGTTTCCATGGGTCTGTATATGGGTGAACAAGCTTATTTGCGGAGCAGCTGGAACATCCTGGATGGTTTCCTGGTTTTTGTGTCTTTGATTGACATAGTTGTGTCCATGGCGGGTGGGGCTAAGATCCTGGGTGTACTTAGAGTACTCAGGCTGCTCAGAACATTGCGTCCCCTCAGGTACTGACAAAGCTGTTTTTTTTTGTTAGTTTTTTAATGTTTTTGTAATCAGCATCTGTGGATAATCATGTTATAAAGTATAACAGCTCTGCTCCTTGTGTTTAGAGTTTTATCTTCACAATTTCACACAAGTTCAAAATGTTATTCTTAAACAAAAGTACCGAATGCACTGTGTCCCAAACGGATCAAGAGTCCATTTGCAAACATTCTTAACAGCAGACTGGAAATTTAACCATAAATAATCAATTAAATCCTCCTCAATTTTCCATCTGGCCACACCTGTTACCTCCATGAATGATACAGTCTTTGAACTAATCACCGCAATTTTCAAGATGCTAAAATGGAGTAATGACACTCATCATTCCCAGCGTCTGAGATATTACATATTATATATAGACAATGAAAGGCCATTGTAAGAAACACATTTTATGCACAGTCTACCTCTTATAAGTGTCCTGTTTGTTATTCTCCCTATATTCCATTTAATTTTTGGTTTTTTTATTCTCCTCTTCATCCTCTGCTTCCTTTAGAGTGATTAGCAGAGCTCCAGGTCTGAAGCTGGTGGTGGAGACCCTCATCACGTCACTCAAACCCATTGGCAACATCGTCCTCATCTGCTGTGCTTTCTTTATCATCTTTGGCATTCTTGGGGTTCAGGTAGGGAATAACTGACCTCTTGTGTCTAATAATGATTATGATATATATTTCATGCATATATTATTGATTCAAGCTATCATATGGACAGAAATGATTTCTTTCTTTTGTCTGCCTCAAGTAAACTCTCATTGTCTTCCTAAGTCTTTCATGACTTCATAACATTTTTCAGCGGGTGGGATCTTTAACCAGCTTATTGTTTCACTCAATACCATCATTTCATCTCCTCAGAGGGGATTAGTAAGGCTTAGTCGTCTGTTTTTATAAAACTAGTCAGACAGCATCAAAAGCCTGTCTCGTTGTTCTATTGACAGCTGTTTAAAGGCAAATTCTTCTACTGCTTCGGTCCGGATGTCAAAAACATCACCAACAAGTCTGACTGTCTGCAAGCCAACTACAAGTGGGTCCACCATAAGTACAACTTTGACAACTTGGGACAGGTTAGTGTCACGTTTGTTTTCTACATATATATTGTGTGCATAATGTTTATATTATAGGAATGAGTAACAGCACATAATTAAAATAAACTTAATGGATAACAGTTTTCCTTATTGTGTCTGTTGTCTGCCTACTGTTGTCCAGGCTCTGATGTCCCTTTTTGTACTCGCCTCGAAGGATGGCTGGGTAAACATCATGTATCATGGTTTAGATGCTGTGGGCGTGGACCAACAGGTACCTACATATAGCTGCACAACAACAGTTTTTCATAAGAAAAAAAATGTATACTATAGAAAAGGAAGATTTCTCCTTAAGGATTTGCCTCATGTGCCCATTAAGCAATTCAACTGCAAAACACATTATTTTTGAACAACTTATAGCACTATACATACATAATAGTGGAATGTCCAAGCAACCACAAGTTGACTTTTTCTTTAGGTATAATTAAAATGTAAATCTTACATTTTTGTCTGGCTAACTCATTTTTCTTCTTCCTTCTTCTCTTTGTTTTCATCCTCACCTTCCTCTTTCCTATCACATTATTTTACATCAAATCAAATCACATCACCAACAAATACACACACCACTCCAACTCCAGCCGGTGACCAACAACAACCCATGGATGCTGCTGTATTTCATCTCCTTCCTCCTCATCGTCAGCTTCTTTGTCCTCAACATGTTTGTTGGCGTGGTGGTGGAGAACTTTCACAAGTGCCGCCAGCACCAAGAGGTGGAGGAGGCCAAGAGACGTGAGGAGAAGCGTCAGCGGCGCATGGAAAAGAAAAGGAGAAGTAAGAAAGAGAAGAATGAGAGGAGAGGGATAGCAGAGAGGAGGTAGAATGAGTATGGTTGACACTAAAAGCTGGAATTTTTAAAAAGGCACATGAACAGTTAGAGGAGGAGAGGGATAGAAGAGAGAGGGAGATTTAAAGAGTAAGAATCAATAGGATCAGATAAATAATTACTTTACTAAACACTCATCATAAAACAATAATACAAAACAAAAAGTGCCTGATAACAAGGGCCTGAATAGCTCACTCAACCCCTATTATTAATATGACACATCACAAGAATCATTTTCTATCAGTATGTAGGGCTGTGATCAACACTGATGAAAATGTGTGCTGTAGAAAGAAAGAAAGAAAGAAAGATGGGAATAGAGACAGATAGATAATAATAAACACACAAACAGCAAGTGTCATTATTGTTAATGTGTTCTTCAGTTTGAGAGTTTTGAGAGCGATTTTGTGTGTTGGTAGTGATTTCAGCTTGATCACAGCTTTGATCAAGCGCTCAGTGTGGAGCAGGTCTTCCCTGGGAAAATCCTCCTACTACTACACAGGAGGTGATCTGCTATTTCTAGTAGCAACAAGAGCAGTTTGTTTGGAGTTGGCTTAAAATAGTACTTAAAAAAGTGTTATTTGTAACAGCCTAGAAGGTTTGAAATAGTCTAAATGATCAATGTACAGTATATCATGAGAGGGATTTTATATCACTGCGGAAAACACCCTTGTTTTATAAAAATAACCCAAATATCAGATACAAATATGATACATTTAAAAGCCTCATATATATATTTTTCTACCAACAGAGGCCCAGAAGCTGCCCTACTATGCCAGCTACGGCCACATGCGCTTGATGATCCACACACTGTGCACAAACCACTACCTGGACCTCATCATCACCTTTATCATCTGTATCAATGTCATCACCATGTCCCTCGAGCACTACAATCAACCTCATGTAAGACGGAATGTTTATCTGTGTGTGTGTGTGTGTGTGTGTGTGTGTGTGTGTGTGTGTGTGTGTGTGTGTACAAAGATGTGTGTCTGTATAGGAGAGGGAGTAAAGTGGGCACTGGTCCAACTCTGTATTGTACCTGCATTTATGTAAGCGTTTATAGATTTGTGCAACTTAGCTCTCACTTCCCCTAAAGCTCCTTTTCCACAAAATATGCAAAGAAACAGACGTATTCCTGCAAGCTCCATCTCAGTAGGAGGATCTTATTCTGAGTATTTATGCAGAATATTTAATGTCTATCAAACCTTTTTGGCTTTTTTCCTGCACCGCACTACAGTGTTTACATAAAGCTGTCCCTTCCCCAAACAACAGCATCTTAAAAAGACCTAGTGATAACTCTGACTGGTCAACCACTATGCCATACCATACCACCAGCGTGTGTTGTGAGTAGCTGCAGTCCATAAAAAGGAGCTGTGATTGCACTGCGGACTTGATATGGGTTGCTATAGCGTTTAATTAGTCTCAAAACCCATGCACATAAAAACCAGGCACACAAGCACACAGAATAGTATCCGTGTGCAGAAAACTTTCCTCGTGAGGGAGCATTTCTGCTCCACATGCACAAATGCAGTCCCGCGAGCACGAGGCTATGAGCTCAACCCTCCCTACATGCTCGAAACTGCTCAACATTTGCTCGCTTGTCAAGTTGACTCATGAGACTTTGGAGGCAAGAATGGAATAGACAGTGGCTGGTGTCTCCGTTCCTTTGATTGGTCAGTTTGAATACTGGCCATGACTTTTGATTGGCTGTTTTGTTTGATCACTGACACAGTCAAAGACAGGCAGTTGCCTGAGAAAACAGCCATTTTAGCTCTAAGCTGGATAGAGGAAGTCAAACCAGTGAGAGTTTTGATAGGTTCTGATTCCAGTAATGCACTAACAATATTAAATACATGCAGTCAGATACAAGGCAAGACATAATACTTGATATAGATCAAACAATATTCAAAAATTAAGAGGGCAGGAATAGAAATTAAATTCATGTGGATTCCTGCACCTATTGATGTGGATAGAAATGAGCTGGCAGGTAATTGGCCTATGCAAAAGGAACAGAAGAAGAGATGGCCGTAAAATAAAGCAAGGCAGGTTAAAAGTATAATAAAATGAAGAAATGAAAGAAATGAAAATGAAAGGGCAGGAAGAGTGAGATAGAGGAAATAAGGGCCAATACTACTAAAATATTCTAAGAAAAATAGGATAAATGAGAGGAAGCAATAAAAATCAAAAGAAGGACATTATATCAAGGATGAGGTTCGGTCACACCTGTCTGAAGAATACATTAAACATAATCAATAAATATGCTACGGGTAGATATGAACAGGAAATGAAGAATTTATGGGCTAATTTAATGGAATAATGTAGTAACTGTTCTGTACACTCCAATCCAGAAGTTGGCTTTAATGCACCTAGAAGCTGTTTGACAACTGTCATTAAACAACAAAAGACATCAGCCCCTGTCTATTCCATCCCCACCTCCAAAGTCTCAAAAGTCAACTTGACGAACGAGCAAGTCTTGAGCACATGGAGCAGAAATTCCTCCCTTTTCCACTCGCAGATACTGTCTTGTGCACTTGTATCGCATACACGCGCCTGTTCTATATGTGCATGGGTTTTGAGACTAATTAAACGCCATAGTTACTGTCAGAGTGGTGTTAGCTGTAGAGTACATGTATCTGTCCATTCATGTGTGATAAACGGAGGTTCAAAAGCCTGATAGCATTCTCGCGAGCAAGAGAAAAATGATTTTCCTTGAGATAAGATGGCCGCTTGACCTTTAAAATGGAGCAAGCTTTCTCAAACTGACCGAGCATCAGATATGGGTCTCGGCTGTATTTGTCTGTTTTTGGACCTGACATTTGACAGCCTCCCACTTGTTAGAAGCTCATATTTTACAGCTTTATTTATAAAAGGAGAAAACAGCAAGCAAAAATAATTGCCAATCTCTGCACTAATGGGAAGCTGGACTGGATGTTCAAGACAAATAAAGCATGCTCTGGAATATGTAAATACTCTGTGAATACAGTTTTGCTTAAAAATGTGTGTTTGCTAAGGGACATAGTGTGTGAATGTTGGTGATGCTATGAATGGAGAATGTTCTGTTTTTGCCTCTAGCATGCTTGATTTTACTCTGCAAACAATGGGAATAATTCCAGTTCTACAGTTTCTCCCTGCTGATGCTGCTGATACTCCACCCCACCCTACTCCACTACACACACACACACACACACACACATACACACACAGACATGCCTCTTAACTCTCTCTTTTTCCAGTCGCTGGATCTCGCCCTGAAGTACTGCAACTATTTCTTCACCTCCACTTTTGTGCTGGAAGCAATACTCAAACTCATCGCCTTCGGCTTCCGCCGCTTCTTCAAAGACAGGTGCAGTGTGTGTTTATACCTTATGCGTTGGCAGTGTGATTGCGTGAGTGTGTCACTTTCTGTCTGCATCTCAGTGTATCTGTGGGCTGGCACTTGTAGCACACGTGTATAACTCTTAGACAAAACAGCTTAGTATCACTGCAAAACTGAGACATCTACTATGGGATTAGTTAATCTGCTGTCCAGAGGAGGACTGTGCTGTACCTGACGGGATGCGTCATTTAGCCTGAAAACTCAAGCATCTTTTGGATTAGATTCTGAAAAATGAGCTTTGTATTTCAAAAAAGAGATTTAATGTCACTAAAAATTACAACATCACTCTGTTTTTGTCTATTCAGCTAAGTCACTTATCATATATTTGGTGTAAAAATATGAAACATTAAAGCAACTATCATGGCTCTAGGCACTTGTCATAATCTCTTGAATTAACATATAATATAAATAGTGCTACAATAAACAGTTATTTAGTTCAAAGTGTAATGGCTGCACAAATCCGCCTTTTGCTTTGATCATTATAAATGGAATAGTGGAATAACAGCTTTGACGATATAGAGGATTATGAAACATGTTGAAATATGTGAGCTGGCTATGATGCATTTTGTAATTAAGCCGACTAAACCATACTGTGTTGAAAATATGGATTTCATGACAATTATCACACATCATCAGTTCTGTTAAAGACAACCTTCCGTCAACAGAAACAGAAATGCAATTATTACAGCAAAAGAAGTAATAATGTATATAGTATAGTAATTAGCTGCATTTGGTCACCATCAAATCAAATCCATGAAGTCATTCCATAATGCCAATGTAAAATATTTTAAGGGATGAAAAAAACAAACAAACAAACAAAACAATGAGACTACATCATCATTTTGCTTAATAAATTGTCTATTAATTCTCTACATGCGATACTACTGCACTTTTCAGATCTCCAGATCAGACTGTACTGACCTTTGTTTGACCTCTGTGAGAAACACATCTTAGCACTGATCTGTTCATTTCCACATTCATTCACTCAGAGCCCACACACTAATTGATTTGTCACTCACCCAACAGTGATGAGAATGATGTCTTATTCTTTTCAAGGATATGTGGTGACTAATTAAAGGCAACAACAGATTTGGGAGCTTATATTACACTGATGGTAGTTTAATGTCATTTGCCTATTTTAGTTAGTGAAGAGGAAAAGGGATCGAGAGAGATAAGGTGGTAAGGGGAAGGGAGCGAGAAAGATGGGGAATAGACAGATAATATATAGGAGGGGAGTCTGGAGTCTGATCAAAGACAAAAAAAGGGAGAGGACAAATGAGTGATGAAATAAGAAAGAGGTGGGCGGATATAGACAGAATTTATCACACGGTTATCAGCTGGCAATTTGTCTCTTTTTATGTAGTGTCAGCAACAGCCGTGAGCAGTCATTGTGCATGGTGTGATTTATAGGCCAGGGTGACTCTCAGGCCAGCTTTAGAACTGGGTCAATGGAGTAGCAGGTAACACACAAACACACTGCCACATATGCCACCAACAGAACTGCAGGTCCTGTAAGTTTGCAGATATATATGTATGTATGTTTGTGTGTGTATGTGTATGTGTTCAGCTTTTTTATGAGTAACAGGTGCAGTTTTACAAAATGTGTTATATTGTTTCCATGACGTTGATATATATATATATATAAGTAATTAAGGTAAATGATTTGATAATAATGAACAAAGTTAGGTGCCGTCCTCTGTTTAAAAGGACTGCAACCGTAGAGGATGATGCACCTTTGTTTGCCACTGTGAAAAGGTGAGCAGCATAAGCAAGAGAAAACAAAAATGAAAAGAAAAAAAGTAGCCCCACAGTCAGAAAGGCCCTATACTGTAACAATAGAGGAAGACATGTTCATATATGACAGGAAGCAGGTTGATACACTGTCAGCATTGGCTTTTTTAAATGAGAGATTGGCAATAATCCTGAAAAAAGTGGATCTTGCTGGCCATAAGCAGGTCAGTCATTGTGACAACAACATTCTCATCCCTTCTAACTAAGGTTGAGACTTGGCAGAGTCTGTTATCTGGGATTTGTAGAGATGCATTTTTGATATCCAAAAGAGCAGAAGATAAATGATTACTATAAAACGTCCCAAATCAATTACATGAGGCAATTAATGATAAACATCCCAGAAAACTCACACAACTGGAATAGTTTAGTTAGCCAGGACAAAATGCTTGCCCTTAAGTCAGATGTCACAATGAATATGGTGGCTTTAAACTCATTGATTCCCCACCATATTTATCTGATCTGACAACATCTGTCTTCCATGTGTCCTCGAGCTTTATGAATCCTCATATAGTAAAGCTCAGAACATTTCAGATAGCCCTTGTATCTGCTAGTCTAGTGTATGGCTGAAGAGGCAACTTAACGCACAAGCTTTTTAATTTAATCTTTTTCTAAACATGTTTGCCTGCATATCTGCCAGTATGCTTGTGCATTTGCGTTTCTATTTGCTTTCTGTGTGCATGTGTGTGGTACAATTCCTCTGTGCACCTTTCTCCGTTACTTCAGTGTGTTTTGTGTTTGCTTGTGCCAGGTGGAACCAGTTGGATCTGGCCATTGTGCTTCTGTCAGTGATGGGCATCACTCTGGAGGAGATTGAGATCAGTTCTGCTCTGCCCATCAACCCCACAATCATCAGGATCATGAGAGTGCTGAGGATAGCACGAGGTACGCATGCTACACGTGTGCTAAATATACACACACACACACACAAAAACACACACATATACTCTGAGTACTGTGCCAACTTCACGTCCTGTAAATCCTTTGAGTATAATAGAATATTGATTCAGTTTAACTGGAGTGTTAAAATATGCATTAACTGTTGAAATTGTTAACAACTTTTATTAGCCATTTAGTTGTAACATAGCAGCTAATGTCTTAATACCCTAATACATTGTAATTTGTACATGTACATGCATGTATGAGTTTGCACGTGTGTGTGTGTGTTCAATGTGTGTGTCTCTGTGTGTTACAAGAGGTGTAAATTAAGGACTGACCTTTCCACAGTTTAATGTTTCCCATTTAGTCTGTAATTGAACCTGAGGGATTTCCTCCTAAATGCCCACACCTAAAAAACTCTCTTTCTCTCGCTTTCTCTCTCTGTCTCTCTGTCTCTCTCTCTCTCTCTCACTCACTCTCACATACACACACACACAGTTCTGAAGCTGCTGAAGATGGCAACAGGAATGAGAGCCCTATTGGATACAGTGGTCCAAGCCCTGCCTCAGGTACACACACTGTCTCTTCCTCTTTTTTTCCTCACAGACCCAAACTCCACACTCCCAGAGAGACAGGGTTGACCAGTCTCAGTCAATAGCTAGGGTGGCACCCCCCAAAACACAAACACATCTGCCCCTTTTACCTTCTCTGTCAGCCTGTAGGCAACTCTAATAGATGACTCACTTATGGCACAGACTGGTAGACCGGCACACACACACACGCACACTTTGCCTTGTTTTCACTTTCAGCACTTTCAGCACCATGGAGAGTACCTAGCTTCCCACTGAGACCACAGTGTGTTAGAAACAGTAGGGGCTTCTTAAACCAGCCTGCAGTTCATTTGGTGGTGAAGTGTCTACAGAGTCAGATAATTTCTAGTGTCAAAATCATTCCAGTGCACTCAAAGTTCACCTCCTTCACCTTGCTCACTATTCTTACTGAATGGAAGAAGAGTCATTATTGCTTATCTTATAAATTAGAAATGAGGAGACAACAGAACAAATGTTAAGTTATGTTATTTATATATATTTGTCATTTTAAAATTATGCTGTCTAGCCAATATGTAATTGATGTTATGTTGTGTCATCTAAACTCTTCATCAGCATCCCAATATTTACTGAATCAATAACCTTTGCCCAAAGTCCTATTGACCATACACTCATGTTTCCTTCTGCGTGTTAATTTGAACTCTTTACATTACCTGTGCAAATGTAAGAAAGACAGTTGTCTAGACAGACAGGTTAGATGCGTTTGTTGACATGTAGGCACACACACATACAGACACACACACACACACACAAACACACACACACACACACACACACACACACACACACACACGGACTGATCCATTTGACCATCAAAAAGTAAGATGAAGCAAACAGAAGGAAACAGGTGGCGTGGTGAAAGGAGGGCAGACAGAGGTGAGGAAGAACAGATTCCTTGTCTTTCTTTTCTATTGATCCCCCTCTCATTAACACTGAGCCCTTTGCTCTATCCCAAGGGCGCAAGGGGAGGTAATTAAAACTAGGGCTAATTAAACAGTTCCAGGAGGTCTCTGTGTGTGTATGGGTGTGTGTGCATATTGAGATACTGAAAGAGTGAGAAAGAAAGCGTTATACCTGGTGAGAGATTTAACCTGAGGTGATATTATGCTATATTTCACCATGAAAATGAAATGGCAGACTGCCAACGTTTCTTTATTACATCACATAGGGTATTGAGGATAGTATTGACATTTCAACAAAGGTTTCAGGATACAGCTGAACAAAGGAACAGGCAAATACACTGATATTGGTATAAGAGGGCAAAGAGTATGAATAATGCCACCATGGCACACAGGGACAGATGTCTGCTGGATTAATAATTTATAAGATAAAACATGATTTGAATTCTTTACAAGTTTGCAAGCAGTTTATAGATTTAATGGGTAATGACAGGACATAGAGGTGTAATGAGTGACTTGCACATGCACCTAATGGGTAAGTAAGCTTAACAGCTTATTGGCATGTTAAGAGAAATGTATTTTCATGACTTGTCTTTACAAAGACACAGTTAGACAAAGTCATTTTACCCACCAACAGCTACCATTATCATCTCCTCCTCAACTGATGCAAAATGGCTGCAACACGCCATTCATTAACACTAATAGCCTTTATCATCTTGGCACCAAAGTCAAGCCAGTTGTTGTATCTCTTCCCTGGGAATGACTGAGAGCGGTCCTGAATAGCCCGCGGCAGATGTGGACACCACATGGAATGCCATTTTTGCTTTAGGAAGGCATTAGAGCAGCCCCCTGTGAAAAAAGCAGTTTGTAATTAGCTTCAAAAATGAATATGATGTTAGTGTTTGTCCTTCTTTTCAAATTAGATAATTAGAATTATAAATGGGAGAACAGAATCTTTTAATATTTGTGCAAACATTCGTTTAACCTAAGTGTAAAGCTCATGTTCATCTAGTACAGAGTAAGATATTGAAATATACTGTACATTTGCATAGATTACACTATGAAGTCCCTCCTTAACTCTTCTTTCTCAAAAGTGTATTTATCCTTATCCTGAATTCCACAAAAACCCGAATTCCACAAAAACCCAGGCCATTATGAAGCACAGATTGTTAAGCATTCAAGGCAGGATAGCTATAACATACTTCAGGCAAGCCTCCCAACAGTCACATCTAGAATTATTACAGCACTCTAAACGAAAGGTTGTACAGCAATTACCTCCATTACTTTTAGTCCAAAGGGACCCACTGTGTTGCATGTAATGGGGCATATTTGTCTACATCAAAAGTATGCACTGATATTCATTCCCATGATGTTAAATGAGTAGCGATATATATTTTTTCTTTTCTTTGCAGCACTCTAAGTGTAGGATTGACTAACCAGTCTCATTTATTAGCAAGCCCATAGATTTTAAGACCTTTGCCAGCTTGAAAATGCAAATAATGAAAATTTCTTACTGAGTTCTTGCTGATTATACCAATCAATATCACTGTTGTAGATTTTGAAGGAGGGGAGAAGACAGGTGGTTCTAATAAATGTAGTTCCACCTACTGCATTTTTCTTTCCTGGAAATTGTATTGGTCTCAAATCTCATTGTAGTCAATTTAATGCAACCTAAATTCAATACAATCAAAATTGTTTGACTTGGCTCCTATTTCCTTCGCTCCAAACAAAGCATTATTATAAAAAATCTCCTTTTTACTTTGATCTTTCTTCTGGGAGTAAACTTTTTGTATAGCAGCTCATGTGTAATCTTTTTATAACAAGCTCTATCATTGTCATAATGTTGACGCACTATATCTGAACCCTGCAAAGTAAACAGCAAATTTCAAGTGTCTTTCCCATGAAAAGCAGGTGGAGTGATTTATAACACATAGTATAATTATAGCAGCCGTTTGTCAGTGCATTTTCTCATTCCCAATGGAGCTGTGTTATTAACACAGTGTTAAAGACAGTGAATAGTAGACTGGGTTTGTGTCCCTGTAATGGGATTATATTTAGCCCTGAGAGTTTACCATGCAACATCATCATCACCATTAAATTGTGGTAACTGAAGGCAGTTTTGTGGTGGAACCAAGCCAAGTCTCAAAACTAACTCCAAAAATTCACACCAGCATCAGGGGCTCAGAGTCTCAGAAGAAGGTGTGCGTGTGTATGGTTTGCAGAACTAAGCATAGGGAAATGGAAGCAGCATGCATGGAGCCATTTGGAGTCCTATGTGCATTTTTAATGCACAAGTGGCAAATATGCGATGGTTTTGCTCCTAAAATTTGAGTATTTGCTGCTGATTTTTGTGTTTTACATAATTTTAAGTCAAATAATCATAGGTTTTAGACTGTTGGTCCAACAAAACCAGACATTTTACTCATCACCTTGGGCTCTGAGAACGTGTTTGGCATTTTTCCACAATTTGGGGAATTTTTTAGAGGATTAATGAATACTCAGTAAATCAATTGTTAGTTGCAAACTGGAATAATGTTTAAGGATTTTTTTATCCTGTTCACTAAAACAAAACAGGTGTTGTGCTGAAGCATAAAACCTAGCCACAATGCTGTTTAGGGAGTACTTTGTCATTGCAGATGCTAGAATGCTGTCAAATGCTTTACGACATGTGCATTATAAGAGGTTTTCCTTTATGTGTGTGTGTTGCAGGTGGGTAACCTGGGCCTGCTCTTTATGCTGCTGTTTTTCATCTACGCCGCCTTAGGAGTGGAGCTTTTTGGAGAACTTGGTGAGTGCACATGACAGCCAATCGTGATGCTACAAACATTATATCATGTAAAACTTATTTTTCTTCTCTCTACCTGAGTCCAGCAATTTATACAAACTGAACCTAAAAGAGAATCAGCATTCCATATTTGTTGGTAATTTAGAGTCTCAATACTCAAGACAGATTATTCTTTCAAGTTGACACTGGCACCAGTAGCCGTACTAGATTAGATATTTATCATTTATTGTGAAATGGTTGATTTGATATTTAAGAAAAACCAAAAACCAAATGCCTACAAACAAACTGACAAGCCCCAATCATCACAGGAGGTAGCAAAAACAAAAGCGGGCCAAATTACCACAAAGGCTAAATTTCATTTGATCCTGGACAAGCCCCCAATTTGTCACAACCCAGCTCAAGGCTAGACAACGGTGGGGAGACCACACACGAGTTATAACTAAAAATAGATTTATTGTACATATCTTAAAGATAAATTAAACTTAACACAACCAAAATCAACATGGTGGAAGCCAGAGGGGAGATGGCAAATGACTGACTGCCTCCAGCTTGTATGAAGCTGGGCAGACGAGGTGAGCTGAATCCTGCAAACTCCGCCCACCAAGCTCCTGCAGGTAGAGAACTAATAGTCTGTTCAAGGAGGGTCTTCACACAATATAATTGGATAAATGATAAAAGAAAGGGCTCCTTTAAGCCATAACTTGAGCTCTCTGTGGGCTCACAAGCAGGAATAAGCTGTGGAGGAGTTTCCAAGTTAATTCAAGGATTTTGAGTTTTGGAAAGACATTTCTTCGATAGTGGATGGGTCACTCTTTGATCTAGATGCAAAACATTTTGAGAAACAGGTGTATTCTATTTCTGGTATTGTGGTAATGTAGATAGGCTCCTCCAATAGTTGGATTAATCAACATTACCACACATATATGGAATAGCATATTGTCCAAACATCATCACTCAGAGTTTCCATGCAGGCATTATAGTGCACATAAAAAGCACAAGGACTTGTATTAACTGTATTATGAAAATCTCCTTATTTTCTCTCTGTCCTTTATTCCTTTTCATCAGTTCTCTCTCTCCTGCAGTCAGACCCACTCTCCAATGTTCTCATACATAAGCACTGTCCTAAAATATCCACATTGAAGTTGGAAGATCTATCTTCCAAACTGTCACATTTCCTTTTGTGCAGGAGAAAAGGATTAGTGGCAAGCTCAAGCGTCGCTTTCTTGAGGCCATTCCAAAGATTATCTTGGGATATAAGCTCAAAGACAAATAGAGTGTTTGGTCACATTGCTACTGATTTGGTAACAGACTGTGCCCACACTGAGTTGTCTTGTTTGGACAGTCATCCAGGCAGCTTAGCAACAGTAACGGTGCATGCTTGCTGCAGTATTTGGGAGCAATGTCTTGACAAGTGCTGAGTATTGAGTAAGTAAGTAACATGTTAATGCTTTCTCTCTCTTTTACATCAATATTTATTTTCTCTACTTCTTTCGTTATCCCTGCACCCTTTCTCATTTTTCCTCTTTCTTGTGATCTTTTTACCTCTTTCCTCACCGGGGACCCACACCTTATTCTCTCCCTCCATTCACCCAACTTACTTTCATCCTTAGTATGTAATGAAGACTACCCATGTGAGGGTATGAGTCGTCACGCTACATTTGAGAACTTTGGCATGGCCTTCCTTACCTTGTTTCAAGTCTCCACGGGCGACAACTGGAATGGCATTATGAAGGTACATTCATCTACTGGGGACTCATCGCTTCAACAAGACATCTACTGTACCAGGTTTAATGTATTTGGAAGGTTGCAACCCCATTTTTTTGCTAACACAAAGTGTACATAGCTTTTGTTTATGGCAAATAGACAGACTTCATATAACTTAGAAAAAGGTAGTCTGAGAGAGATAAACTCTTCCTCTATTTCTTTCAACCATCCTATCTTCCACTCTAATAATACTCACTGATTGTCAGTGGAGTGACTGTGCTTCATTGCACACACACACACACACACACACACACAAAACCAACCACACCAATTTTTCCTGAACACACATCTACTACCACATACAGCTATCACCACTCCTCCGCACACCTAGGCTGTAAGGGGAATAGAGATTATGCTGGAGCCTGTTGGGCGGGGGCCATTAAACACACACTGGATGCAGGCAGTGCGGACAGTGGTGGTCCATGAGGTAGGCCAGCGGTCCACAGATGCTACCTCTCAGTGTAAATCTCTGTCATTGCAGCTGTAAAATTACTACCTGGGCTGCGAAAGAAGGTAGATCTGCATTGGTTTAAGTAAGAAACAAGGCAGGATAGGGAAGAGAGGGAATAATGAGGGAGAGGAACAATGGGGACACAAGGATGAACCAGCAAACTGTAATAAGATGAAGGGTGAGAAAATAGAGATTTGGAAGAAAAAAAGAACACAAATGCATTAAGAAATAAGAGGGAGAGGGAGTGGCAGTAGAAACGAGAGATGTTGTGTGAAGGAGCACAGTGTGTAAATGTCATGCCAAATTAGACAGAAACGACCAGCTTCAGCTTAGAGGGCTAAAATTGTTATGTGTGGTCACAGCCTGGGTGAGATATGTGTACTTCCTCCAGAAAATACTTGTCACTTTGGTTCTGCTCTGACTCAACTCCACTGTAATCATGTTAACCAGAGTGGAAAACCTCTAGAATAATGTTCCAGAAGAAGAAGAAAAAAAGCCTCTTGTTGTTTTGCATAGAAGAAAAAAACCCATTAAGTGTGTGATGATTATACAAGATGTCAAGAATACAAAGAGTCTTGTTAACATGAGCGAGATTTATTCTATTATCAACTAAAATGTTCTTAATAATTGTTTATGCAAATATCTATTTTAATACAGTGGCGGTGCAGCTATGCTCACAACATTGTTAGATGATATTCTGTCTTCTGCTCTGCATGTTTGCCATTATTAAATTAACTGAAATTATGGGTTTTTATTATTTCTATTGATATTTAAGCAAAGTAAAATGTTAAGCAATTATGCATGCCTTATTTTTCATAATAATTTGCAAGTCAGTGCAAAAACAATACGAAAGCACAGCCTCATAAATTACCTATTTGACTGACCCTCACTTGAAAACTGATTATTACAAACTTCACAAACATAGTATTTGTTGTAGGGCTGCTATATTGGATTAAAAGTATATGAAGATTATTATTCTGGTCCCTTCCTGAACCTTCATGAAGATTCATACAAAAACTGTTAGTTCATCTGTTCTTTCTTTTCTCCTCCTCACCACCCCTGCCCTGACCTCTGTCCTCATCCTCCGCCTTCATAACACTAGGACACATTGCGGGAGTGCCCACCAGACCATGGCACAGATGTGGACTACGCCTGCAATCCAAGCCTTCAGTTTATCTCGCCCATGTACTTTGTCTCCTTCGTGCTCACCGCCCAGTTCGTGCTCATCAACGTGGTGGTGGCCGTGCTGATGAAGCACCTGGACGACTCCAACAAGGAGGCCGCAGAGGAGGCGGAGATGGATGCAGAAATTGAGCTGGAGCTGGCCCAGGGCACCCTCTGTTGCATGGGCGCCCCCGGTTGCGGGGGTGGGGGGGGTGAGAAAGGACTAGTCACAGCTGCATCGGGACCTGGATGCACAGCGGGGGGAAAGGAGAGAGGAGGCGTAAGAGGAGAGAGAGGAGAAAGAGTGAGGAAGATGCGACACTCAGAAGCCACTGCACACCCTGGAGCGTACAATTCCCAGACCCTGTACTCACCAGCACAAGTGAGTGTGTATATTTCTGTGTGTGCGGTGTGTATTCGCATGTTTGTTTGCTGATAGAGTGAAAGGCCAATTTTATGTGTTTATGGGTGAGTGTGTGTGGGTGGGCGTGTGTGTATGTGTTCGTGTTTGTCTGCTTTTAAGTATGGATGTCTCAAGCTAATCTGCAGATTGGGGCTGATCAGGATATTTTTATCATTATGGATTTTTACTGACTGTACAAAAATCTTATCCATTCAGATCCTTCTCTGATCCTATATAAAGTTCTATGTTAAGTGTTTTTCTTTAAAACATTGGAACCATTGTAATGCTTTATAAATGTGTAAACCACAAAGCGACATCAGCAGTTTCTGTAAATAAAACGACAGCATGTGCCAGCGAGTGACTCGATAAATAATGAATGATTAGATAAATAAATACATGTTTGCTTTGCTTGTATTTCGGCTTCAATTTCCTGGTGCATGCTGTCGGATGGAAACTGCATTTGAACTTAAATATTTTGTTCACAGTCCTATCAAAACCTTCTGGCAGTGTCCACAGTGACACTCCTCTCTCAAAGGACATTATTCAAAACACTACAGGGCACCATACAACATGGTATGAAATAATTGGAAGTTTGAGTAATTCGGCTGTCAAACATATCTTTTTGCTCCAGTAGTTGCTTTAATATTTTTTTTATGTAGGCCTACTTTAGGTTTAATGGCACACTGTAGCTGTATTAAATGGGAATATCTAAATATCAGATCAGACACAGTATGACCAAATGCTAAATAATAGTTATGGGGTATATGGGGTAAAAAATACGGAATAGAGACATCCCTACTTAAATATTCTTTTCTGTGTTTCTGGCTGCCTGTGAGTTTGCTTCTCTTAACACAGTATCACTGCATTAGTTCCTGCAGAGAAAATTACATATTTGATGCACAAGCTGGAAGAATACATAAGAGGTAAACAATATGGCAGTGATTTCTGTATAGTATTTGAATGGTGCTGACATGGAAGAGAGTAGGGAGTCATTGCTTTATTTCTTTTTTTGTGTGTGTGAAATTTACTGGCAGCCACAATGCATGATTGCGCTCAGTCATTTTACCAATCTCTTTGTGAAATCCTTTTCTTTTGCAGTTTTTGTGAGAGGGAAGGGAGGGCAAGGATGGTTAAACATTTACAGGAATATGGGGAAGAATAAGAACAGGCAGATAAAAAGCAAAGAGAGAAAGAAGAATTGTGTTAAGAAACTTTAATTTGAAGGAAAACACATTGGGATGGAATTAAAGGCACTTTGCAAAATGAAATTAAACTACTAAAGTGATATTAGGCAGGTGAAAGTCAGGGCTAGGCCATAATATAGTTTCATTTTACCTTTTGGAACTATGTTTTTATCCTTCACTGTAATCATAGCAACCGATGTTGTCAAGGAGGAGAGATGTGCAATTTAATCTCTTTCTCAATTAAGCTTTTTTCATTTAAATTTTATTATCCTTTCAGTACTCACATGAGACTACGTGAGTACGCAGACGGACGTGCACAGGTTACATTTTTAAAATGATCATTTCACAGCCAACATCTGTGCGTGTGAGTAGATGGTCTCTCATTTTTACTCACAGCCTGACAGCAGTAAACACAAGCTTTCATTATGAAATCGCTAATAAAAGTCTGAGATATCAATGCAGGAACACACATAAAGATGACTCATCGGCTGTCGTAAGGAGTTTCACCTTTGCAGAGCTAAACTTGGCCACATAGAGCCATTTTTAGCTCAGTGTTGGCCGACAGAGGAACTTAACGCAGACCAGGGAGAACACACTAGCAGCATCCTCCCCCTCTCTCTATCGCTCTCTCTATCTTGAGCTTCCTCTCATTCTCTGTCTCTCAAGTGATGCAATAAGGGATCTGGGAGACAGATGCAATTTATACCCAGAGTTTGAGTATGTGTGTGTGGGCAAAAGGCTCAAATGAGGAAATGTGCACACTTAAATATTATGACATTTTATGCTGTGGTGCTTCAGAATTTTATAAATATCCACAAATTGCCATATTAATGGCCATAATATTTATATGTATACTCAATTATTGCTAATAGTTAAAGAAAGATTGCAGCTTCTATGTTCTTTGCCATATTATGCTCGGAAACAGTCGTTTTTGAATGTATGGTGAAACACTAGTGATATATTGCACAGGCTCTAAAGGAGACTCTGTAGGAAGTGGACACACACAGCGGGAGAGAGAGTAAGAGAAAAAGAGAGGAGAGATAATAGCTGAGCCAGTGACAGTCAGATAGAGGCAGTAATTAATTTTAGCTCTCTCCTCTCTCTCTCAACTTCCATTCCCAGTAGACGGGCCCTATTGTTGTCCACTAATACAGTTATTAATGGAGGCCAGTGCATAGGCCACCACAGTCAATCAAACATTATTTTTTATATCAAGCTCTCCACCTACACAGAGTTGACTATCTTGGGACTGTCTGTGAGAGTGTGTGGGAGAGAAAAGAGAGAAAGAGTGTGTATTTTTTTTTTTATACATGCATGTATTAAAAGAGCTGGATGTGGAAGAGTCAGCCGTGCTGCCAGTTTGTCTTTGTGCCAAAATGTGGCACTGCAACAAACTTCCATGTTTCATAAAGCGGTATGATTTGAGTATATTTATAGTGCTGGGAGTACAGTAACCTGTCTCTTGAATTCGCAACTCCCTCATTTTCAAAACATGAGCCACGATTGATTGTAATATAACAGTATGAGTCAGAAATGTGTGTTTGCATAACACATCTAAGTATAGACCTATAAGCGGTGTTGTAGAAATGTGTTATGGAAATAGACTTGTGTGGGGATTGAAGAGGAGTGACCTTGTTTCGCAGTATCTTTTGGGATACATCTGCTGATGTAATACAGTTATTTTGGCTGTTATGAATGTGCTACAGGCACAATACATTCAATTCATTGTAAAATACAGTGCCCTGCCAAGAAACACAGAAATTGTTTTTAAAGTAGTTTCCTTTTTCTGTCAGTTATTTCTTTTTTCTGCCAGATTAGTTTCTGGGAAAACCAATCTGGCAGATGAGATTCAAGCAAGGAGGGATCATTTAAGTTGCAAAAAGACCCCTGACTGATTCAGTCTAAATTGCTTTAAACCTAATAATACCCAGATCACAAAGCAAATGCTTAAATCTTAAATTGTTTCAACAAGGTATTGAACAGCCTAATTGAGCAAATATATCAAATGTAATTGCACCACTCTCAGTGCTTGATAGTAAAATTATGTGTTACTTGGCTAATGAGGGTTTGGAGTCATATTATTGAGGACCCTTTTTCTAGAAGAAAAGAGTATTTAGCTCTGAAAGACAACAAAGTTTGAGAGGGGGATTTGTTCTGGTTTATGTGTTCTTGATTTTGATCTCTGATACAGAGAAAGTGTTGAAGATGCTTTTTTTTTCTTTATTTTTTAGAATTTTAGGAACTAAGGCTTACATAATGTGAAATATAAATGTGTGTGAGTGTGCACATTTGTGTGTAAGTCCATAAAGTGTTAAAGCCTACCTACGTGTCCACACAGGCATTTTATAACCCTTACGATGATGTATGCATTTCCCTGCGTGTTCTTTGTCCTCGCATGTCGGCATGTGCACATGTTTGCGCCTGCGTGCAATACTGGTCTGCCGGCCTGCGTCCCGTGTGTATGTGTCCGTGTGTGTATGTGTGTGTATGTGTTCCAGGAGAGCCAGTGGTTGGACAGCGTCTCTCTCCTGATCAAGGATACGTTAGAGGGGGAGATGCTGATGATCGACAACCTCTCCGGTTCTGTCTTCCACCACTACTCCTCTCCTCCACCTATCTGCAAAGACTGCAAGGGCCACCCACAAGAGGTACCACCCTGAACACACATCAGCACTCATGCAGTACACATAGATACACACACACCCACAAACACACACACACAGTGAGAGACCTTAAGTAATCCCAGACATTAAATTCATCCTTGTGGTTTAAATTTACAAGAGAAAGAGAACCACAGGCATTCATTTTTAGTTAAACATCCTAATCAAACACCCAAGAATCTCCCCTCCTATTAATCACACAGTATTTCACTAGTATTGATCAATTTAGTGAGTGTGTACCTTAAATGTTGCAACTTTTATGGCCCTTTCAGCAACATTATTTTTAAAAAATTTTCCTGGCAACAAATCTATTGATTTTTTGGAAAAATATTTTACTTTCTCTTGAAGAGAGCCACAGGTGAATCTGCGGTCCTCCTTGATCACCGTTTCTGTGGCTCTCTGTGTTGACAGCTGCGTTCAGTGAGTCAGAGATAGCAGCACATTCAGCCCACCACACAACAGCCAGACTGAAATGTACACTGATTGCAGAGTATCCATAGTACATTTTAAAAAATCATAGTTTATTTGATGTGGTCAGTGCATCTTACCAAGGACTCTGCCCATGAATCATGTATGTGTTTATACACTTTTTTCGTCAGCTTTGTAATACTGCAATACATTTTTTATATTTTTAAGTAAGTGAGTGACCACTAGTCAGTTATTACTTTGCAGAAAACAGTAAATAGTAAAACTCACACAAACACACACAAACACACACACACACACGCACACACACTCATATTTGCAGGACACACATATTCAGCACACAGGCGCGCACACACTCTCAACCATTATGTTTGGGACCAGATTGCATGCATGAAGATTTGCAACAGGAACATGCATTTGCACGTACATTCAGGGATATACACACACACAGGGCTTCATTCATCACACAAAGTAGTGCGAATGGCTAGTGTTTCCACTTTATGAAGCATGTCAACTACTGTATGTGCTACGATGTTACAGTCTAATAGGGAATTTCAGCCCATAATTAAACCCAGTAGCAACGCAAGATAATATCAACATTCCATATGTGCAGAAATGTGGATTAATGAGGCCCATTGCATGCAGACACACATGCAACTACTCCTGATATGCATGCATGCACGCACCAACACTCTCCTTTACTTGTGCTTGTATTTGGGGGTATTTTGTACACAGGAGATCTTGTTTAAAGGTATATTATGCAGGATTTCTTGATTGGTGTTTGTAAACACACAGCATTCAAAGTTGGCCCCTCCTGCCTGGCTCAACCAGAGTGAGCTGACAGCAGAGAGAGAGAGAGAGCAATGATGGTCGAGCGAGCTAGAGAATGAATGAAGAGAGCTAGCAGCGCTGGCAAGAACAAAGCCATGAATCAGATAAATAAAACATTTTTATTTTTTTTATTTATTTATTCATTTATTCATTTTATTTTTATCTTGTTGATTTATGGTAGTTAAGTCCTAAAGCACAAATAAACACACCCACACCTTCGCACAACCCTGCGAGAAGGTGCCGCATTACTGGATTTTGTGGGAATGCAGAGCTTCATCCTGTCTGCTGTGGCCTCTCTGCTCTGTGTGTGTGTAGCTCAACCCTGCCCTCAGTCAAGCAGACTCACAGACCTGCTGCTCTTTATACATCCATGACACAGAGACAAAGAGCAGACCGGAGCAGAGGAGAGAGACAGAGACAGTGATGTAACCTGGTCACTACACACCAGTGGCTACACATCCACTGCCCAAAGTCTGATTCCTAGAAACATCCCGAACACAGCAAAATAATATGAAAATAAGAAAATACAGTTTAGAGGACAGGGTCTCTGTGGATAAATACACTGCCACACACTTCTAGTGGGTCAGTGATGATTGAGAGAGATTATTTTTTAATAGAGTCTCTGCATCGTTTTTTTTTTTTTTAGGAAAATCCTGCATAGTATACCTTTAAAACACACTCTCACAAACATGCTGTCCTGTTGTCAGTGTTGTTCATCACAGCGACAAAGTGCAGCGGGTCAGCTCAGAAGAAGCAATAACTGGGCTCTACACCTCCTCACCTGTCAGTCCTGCTTTCTGCCTGTCTGCAGATGCTGTCAAAACATCAATCTTTCCTCCCTCTTTTACATGCTCCCTCTTTCCCTCTGTCCCTCAAGTCTTCTAGCTATTCCTCTATCTATGTCTGATTTATTGTATCTGATCTGATCTCCTTCAATTTCCCATGTTCTTTAACCATTAGACTTGTATACTGTGTGTGCGTCTGTTTGTGTGTGTGTGTGTGTGTGTGTGTGTGTGTGTGTCTCTGTGTGTGTGTGGCATTTTCAGACAGGCTGTCATTGCTGAGAGTTATGTACAATGTTATTGTGTTAAAGGGGACACAAAGGAGCAGCGGGACACCTGGGTGCAGTGTGTCTGACAGCGGGAATATTCATCTGCCTAATAAGGAGTTGGGATCAACCTCAGCTTGAAACTGACTCCAGTTGAGTCTGCAGGGAACAGTTCAATGGAGCAGTGAAGGCCTTTGCCATTCATTCAGTTGCTAGTATAAACATGCACTCCTCAAGCGTACATGTACGTTCCACAACATTATTTCTCCTGACACTATTTTTGGAAGGGCACCATCATGGAAAGCGAGTTTTGGAAGCTTCTTTGAAAGCATAGTTCTGCAAGCTATGTGAACAGGTGGAGGTTTAACCACAGCAAAGTACAGACAGAAGAAACATGGCTTGGTAAAGATGAAGAAAATGGTTCAAACTACCGTAAAATATACAGTATTAACATGAAAATGTAAGGTAAAGCTCTGACCGATGATGATGTGAATGGATTCTGATGCATAGTAATACATCAGCATAGTTCAACAAATGAATACCTCCAAGAGGTCTGAGAGGAGAATTAAGTAGCAGAATTATACAGTTGCTGAGCTGTGTACAGTAGATGCTGTATATTGTACTTGTACATTTAATGGGCAAGAAAAAAATGCTTCTCGTATGAAACTGACACAAACATTAACATGTAAAAATACTTAAAAAGTCAGTTAAAGCACCTATGTGTGGGATTTGAACATGTCTGACTTCACTTAGTTCCAAAAACTGTGGCAGACAGCACGAAGGAAGAGCAGGAGCTGAACCTGTCTTTGCACTTGTGTGTGTTGTGGAAAATTATCATCTGACTGCCCAAATGACTACTGGTGCACTTGGATTGTTAACATCCTGTGTTTAGCATAAATGATATTGCATACCATGAGTCATGCGATGTGGCTATGAGATATTAGTCATGCTTATTTTCTTGCTCAGTCACACTCATTGCTTTCCAGCGGCGCTGAATAAAGCGATGCCTTGCCTCAGCGCTCTCAGGCTATGGTGGACACTTTGAATTGCTTCTAGTCCCCTCTTTTGTTAGTGAAACCTTCAATATCTCTCCAGTTACCTTAGAAGCAACTGTGTAGCTGTATTCCATTGTGCCTTTTTCATCGTCCCATAGCCAAGAATAGAGGAAGAGGAAGGCTGTAGTTTCCATTACATGCTGATAAATGTACCAAACGATGAATTGCAGGGCCCTTTTTGAAGCTATATACAACCCACCTTTGAGACACAGTCTGCAGATATGCTATTGTTACACAGTAGCATTAGTGACTGCCGATATATGGAGATAAGACTGAAAAAGTGTTCCTTTAAATTAATGAGTTCCCTTGCTGTGCTTCTACTTTGCTTCCTTTCCTCGCCTCATCCCACCTTTCTCTCTGTCTCTCTCTCTCTCCTTGAGGGCCTCGGCAACGGTAATTTACTGCTGCATATCAGCCATGAATCTTTCTCTTTGAACCTATTTGTCTTTCTCATCAACGGTTACATGTTAATATCTCACTAACAGGCCTCACTCTGTTGAATGGAGTATTTTGCAGATGAGAAAGCAATGTCATTTTGAAATCTCTCACCCTGCTCTCTTTACAGACGGGTGTCACGGCATTATGGCTACTTTGAATTGTCAACATCTGGTGAAGGATATCGAAGCTTTGTGGAGATTTTACCTATTTTGTGTGGCCCATATTGGATAAGAGATACAGTATAAACAAAGAAACCATGAGCATCATCTTGTTGCTAATCTTTTATAAATATCTGTGTAAACCATGATGTTGTTGTGAACCATAGAGTAAATCATGCAGCACCAGTGTGGTCATGCTCTATTAATTTATCTGCATTCCAGGAAGTTTAAAAGTTGCTGTTCCTATTCCCTTTCTTTCTGAGACATAAATAACTAAGGTAAATTCCTTGCAGCAGATCAGGATGGCAGAGATTGAGCAAGCATCGCTGAAGTCAGAGCAACTCTCAGACAAGTCCTCATCTCCTGCCCTGCCAGATGACCTCAGCCTGGACGAACATACTGCCTATCAGCTGCTGGCACGAGAGGGCAAGGTTGGTGTGCAGAGTGAGGTGGGAAGGGTAAATTAAGATAGATCAACACTTCTGAAAAAAAGAAAAAAATCTTTAAGGCCTTGAAAAAGAGAAAAAATGTGCATACATACTGTATGCTTCATCCTGAAGATGACTTAAATGAAAGACAGTGTATGGAAATTAAAATCTTGTCATTTTGGGAAATTGCAAGGTAGATCTGCCAAAGTTTTGTATGATTGTATGCCTGCTCTGATTTATCATGAAGCTGTCTTTACACAGATTATACTGGTACAGGAAGTTGGACCTGGCGTTGATAAAAGCTAATAATGTACAGTTTACACAGATGTACTTGTACTGACTTTATCCAAAACTGGGTCTATGACACTGCTCCAATAAACAAGGCTAGCCTACAGCCATGCAAGCTGCACTGTGAGGCTACACTTGAGGTAAATGCTAACATGCTCATAATGATAATGGTACCATATTAATGTTTAGCAGGTGGACAGTTTACCAGGTTCACCATGTATGTTTAATGTGTTGCTAATTAGCACTAAACACAAAGTACAGAAATTTAATGAGTTTTACTTAAGTATTTTGACCAGATGATGGTGCTAGATGAAAAGTCAGAAGGTCATGCAAGATGTTACATTTCATACTTTGAGTACCATGAATATTCGTACCAACTTTCATAGCAATCCATCCGATAGTTGTCAACATATTTCATTAACTAAAAAGTCAACCTCATGTTGATGCTAGAGGAAAAAGTCAAGGAATTACCAAAGTCATTAAAATACATCACCTGGAAACCATGAATTTCTGCACAAAACCTTGTGGCACTAGAATAGAAGCTAGAGGATCAGAAGTAAGATGTAAAGTTTACCATGTGTCTTCTGGGGACATTGAATATCTGTTGCAAATTTCATGGCAATTCATCTCATATTTATCAATATATTTTATTCTCAACCACAAATGTCAACCTCATGGTGATGTAAGAATAAAAGTCAGCTGATCATGCACAAAATTTTATAGTAATCCATCGGATAGTTGCTGAGATATTTAAGTTTGGATCAAAATGGTTGACTACCATCCCAAGAACCAGCATGGCTAAAAATGGGAGATTTCACAGAAAACATCCTAATTAAATGATCATCAGTGAATATTTATAACAGCAAAGCTATTAACAATGAGTGTCACATTCTGAGTGCTTATGCATATGTGTGTGTGTGACGGAGAGATGGAGAGTGAGTTCCTGCTTTACCTGCTTATCATCTTTACACCGAATTATAAACCAGAGCAGATCCTGCTCCATGCCATTATAAATTACCTGTCAAAAAACAGCTGTAGAGAAAAAAAAGGATGCAGTGACCACTACAGCACCACAGATTCAAAGTGATTAACTTCTAGTTTGGCCGCTACTTTGTACTTGACATACACAATGTGCCGGCAGTTTGTCCTGCTCTCCCATGAGGGTAAACACAAACAATGGCAGAGGCTTACTGATGATTTTTTAAATTCATTCCAGGAAACAAATGACCATTATAAAATATTTTTCATGGGTATACCATACTATAAGCTCTCTTGTGAATTACAGATATGAACTTTAGGTTCTAAAGACCCCTTTATCTCTTTCTTTCTGTGTGTCAGTGGTAACTTGTATTTGAAGTATCCACAGTCTTAATCCGCCACAGACCTTCTCATGAATCTCTCTACCAAGCTCCTCCTAGTTGCTGTCCCAGGTGGCTCTCATGCCTCCCTCTCCCGCATCCCCTTTCGACTTTATCTTTCATAGTTCTCCTTTCTCACTGTTAGTCCTCTGGTAATTGCACACCTTCTCTGCACCTCCCTCTAGCCCCTCTATCTCCATCCCTTATCGTCCATGCTTCCTAGATATCCTACTCTGTAATGGGGTAATGCTCCTTGGTTCTGGATAGCCAGATAAGCCTGCAATCACCAAGCATGGCTGTGAACCACTGCTCATTAGAGGATGGGAAAAAGAAAGAGAAAGAGGGGAAGACAGAAGGTGAGAAAGGATCTAAGGTTAGGGATTTTATTTGTCAAGGTTTGTTTGGTTAAAAAGTGTGTGCGTGTGTGCGTGTGAGTGAGAGTGGCATTAAGTATGTGTGCCCAGGCTGTTTGAGGTTTGTATGGGTGTGGGTGGCTGGCTATTTGAATGGGAGCTGTTCAGGGGCTAGGACTGAATGACTCAGTGGTACAATAATGAAAGCACAAAAGTGAACCCACACTAACACACAAATGTGCGCGAGCATGCACAAATGATTCTACAGTCCCCTACATGATGGTAATTAAAATGTACAAGGTAAGAGCTTATAAAGCTGAACTCCTGCCTTAATCTGCTTCCAGCTGTTGCAGCCATCACGCACACTCCCAAATTTATAACCAAACATTTATTGTTACAATATGTAACATTAACATGACAATAACAGGCTCTTTCGGGCTCATAATCAGTCCTCACCCCTTCACTAGCACTAAAATGAAAAGCCTGAGGAATGATGTGAGTCAGAGGCCATGCTTAATATCTGCAGGATGCCTCCAGGGCTGCTTTTTTCTGCACTCACTTTCTATCAACCTTGGTCTCAACCTGGAATTATCACTTTACAATATACAATGCTAATCCTAAACTTAATTGTGTCCCTTTGCAGAAGAAATAAGAGGTTATGGCTAAATTTTAAGCTATTTTCAGCACATAATTCATCTATTTATTTAACATATTCTACATTTCTCTTTTTTCTTTTTTGAATTAGGTTTTGGAAAAATCCACACACTTACTTGATTAATATATCCTGGAGATTTATTGGAAAAGACTTTATCTTCAATCTCAGATCATCCTTTCTCTTCCAGGGAAGGTGCAGCAGCGACTCCCGCAGCTCTGAGGAGGCTGCAAGTGGAGGAGGTCATGTAGGAGTCCACCAGACTCAGACCGTAGTGCAGAGCCAGGTACAGGGGTTCGGCCAGCTGTGTAGGGCCCACAGCAATGGTGTTGAGAGGGAGACCGCACTACAGGAGATGGAGATGCAAACAAATCAACCAAATATGTACTCACCTCAGTGCAGCCCTGGTGAGTAAATCCGGATAAAGTGTATCTGCTGCATTAGCAGGAGGATTATCAAAGGAATGTATGACTGAAGTATAGATTCAAATGTACGCTTATACGAGCAAATGAGTTAAACTCTAATTAGATTTTTCGCTGTAGCTTGTGTTCATGTTTTAATTTCAAATCAAGTGGTTCATGGACAAGATAAGGTATGGTTTTATTAAACAAGAGTAAGAACTTTCCAACATAAATATAGTAGAAAAATACTGTATATTATGTTCACTAAAACAGGATTTACTGAATGACTCAGTAAATCCTGCTGCATTTTTCTGCACTTTCTTTCTATCAGCCTTGGTCTCAGCATGGAATTATAACTTTACAATATACAATGCTAATCCCAAACTTAATTGTGCCCCTTTGCAGAAAAAATAAGAGGTTAAGGCTATTTTTAAGCTATTTTCAGCACATAATTCATTTATTTAATGAATATATTCAACCTTTCCCATTCTTTTAATTAAGTTTGGGAAAAGTCCACACACTTACTTGATTAATGTGTAATGCCTCTGTGTAGACTGGGTTAGGGATTCACTCATGACATCCACCTGCAAATCTTGTGCTTGGCCTGCTGCCCTAAAAGCATATTTATCTGTTGTTATTGCTACAGATAAATATACATATATCCATCCAGTGTAGCTGCATCACCATGCTGTACATTACTCAGATGGGAAAAAAGACTCTCCTCAAACTAGAGATACTAGAAAAGTGTAAACAGTACACAAATTGATAGAAATGGTGTATTCCCATGAGTGTATTCCCTCTTCAAGGTGGTGTTTCCAGCAGCAGCAACAAGGAAAGAAACAGAGAAGGGGAAGGAGGAGCCAGTGGTATCTCTCCTCTCTTCCATCTGCCTGCAGACTTCTTCCACCCTGCAGGAGCAGCCATCCCAGCACCTCCCCGCAGTAGGAGCCTGAGGTTGTCAAGGGGCCTCAGGCTGACTTCCCCAGCTTCCTGGGCTTCGCTCCGCTCGCCAGGAGCCCATAGCAAGATGCTCTGTACAAAGGTAGGTTAGACGAAACTAGAAGTGGGCACGAAAAGATAATTGAGGTTTTATTGAGTCATTAGATTGATATTAACGATGATGCAGGCAAGGACATTTCATTTTTGTGCTCATCTAGATGAAAAATTGCCTGTAGATTGGTCGCTGACAAGAGATGATGATATATGAATATTATGAAGGTGGTTTGTAACCGGCATTTAAGATGCAATAAAAATGGAAGTGGTGTGTCAGTGCAATCAAAACAACAGATATTACATGATCTTAAATGTTTAGAGGGTTGGATTCATGTGATGAGATTTCTTTCTCCTTTCCATGTGCCGTCAGTACCCATCCCACAGTGACTCATCCCTTGCTACGGGCAGCTCTGAAGGCAGCCTCCAGACCACCCTGGAAGAAGGATTGAGCTTCAGCGTTTCTCCACCACAGAACCTGGAGTTGCCGACAGCTCCTTTACCACTCGTGTGCCCACTCCCGCTGCCAGAGGACAGCACCACCATCTCTTCCCCAATCCAGACCTTGAGACCAAGACCGTGCCCCTCATCGGCTTTAACTCTCCAGGCCACTAGGGGCCACCAGCGGAGCCAGAGCAGCGGGCGAGGTAGCACCAGCCCAGGCTACACCCGTGATGACTCAATTGACCCTTCAGATGAGGATCTGGGCATCGGCATCGGATCATCAATTGGTGGTTGTGGCTCCAGCCAAGCAGGCAACAGTGAACACTTGTCAGAGACACTGAGCAGCTTGTCGCTGACATCACTGCTGTCACCCAGCTCCCTGGTATACCCTGGAGGAGCAGTGAAGAAGTGCAATAGCACAGGCAGCCTGGACCAAGGGGGGATGCTCCTGTCATCCCGGGGAAGGGAGGGCCGCAGGGAGATTCTGGGCCTGGAGCTTATGGACCCCCAAGGCTTCTTGGCCAACCCCTGGACAGGGGTATTATCTGAGACAAGAAGAGGAGATGGAAGAGGGGACATAGGAGATGGAGAGCATGGGTTTAAAGGGAAGAGCTCAAGCCAAACAACAGTGGGGCCTTGCCGGAAAAACAGATGAAACCTACCTAACTCTTTCTTTGTGTCTCCATTCCTTGGATCTAAACCCATTGCTGTCCCTTGCACTCTCTCTGCTCCCATCAATGAGAGAGAGGCTTGATGACACATGATGTCCTGTATTCCAAACCCTCATCTTGCCCCTTCAACCCCTCTCTATACATTTGTGACAAGCCCATGTCCTATTTTGTGCTACCTGGGGGAGTGGTCTTGGTTATAGTCTCCTGGTAAGGATGTACAGTAGCCTGCAGAGTAAAGGCCCAAGGGCTGAAGATAAGCCCTTATACACCTCTTGGGGGTTGTACCTGTAGAGGAGGCCATGGAAGGCTCCACTCACATTGGGAAACCAGGAGACCCACTCATGTCAGAGTTAAGTTAGGAGCAGAGACAAGAGAGCTTAGACTCACAGACACAAGAAAGAGTCTTGTTGTTGCTCTACTGTAGTTTCCTTTTCTCCATGTCGGCGAGGTTGAAAAATGCAAAAATAGAAGTGTCCAAACTGAAATAGCTATCCATGCCAACAGAGACCGTTTTGATTTGTGTATGTCTGTGAGGCAGTGCAACAAGTAAGTGGGAGGAGGCTCGGAGATGGCAGAATATATCAGGGCGGAAGGAAGGCTGGGGAAGGAGAAGTCAGGTCATTTGTTTGGCTGGGAAAGCAGAAAGCGGATATAATGTCCATCTGTTCTGGCAGACGGAAACAACAGGTCCTACTCACTCTGGCGCAGGACCTTCTGCTGAGATCAGAGTAAAACGCGAGGTGGAGGAGAGTTCAAGAGTGTGTGCTCATAGTGTGTGTTTGTGTGTGAGAGCACTGCCTCAGGTATCCAAGGCATGAATTAAATCATTCTCATCACTTCACCATACCTCTGTATTTTCGAGAGAGGAGATAAGTATTGACTGATCAAAGCTTTGTGCCTCTGTCAACTCAGTCTTGAGTGGCAGCGGAAAATGAAAAGAAATTGACGGTTTGCAGGGGTATAACCTTGCATGGAGTGATTCGTGAAATTGGTTTATTTTTCTCTCTATCTCCAGCATCTCTCACCCACTCAAACTTGAAGAGAAATGAGTATGAAAGAGAGCAAGGCCGGATGGACTTTACACCCCCCCCTCCCTCTCTCCCCCATCTGAAGAAACAATGATGCACGTTTGTGGCAACCTTGTGTGCACCAAAAAAAAAAAAAAAAACGGTTCACAGCTACATAACAAAGCGAGACTTCAAGCACACTCCTTTTTGACACCACTTCCTCTCACCAAGGATTTGAGATGAACGGACAAAACCATAAGGGTTTGCGAGGGACCTCAACTGCATGATGGAATTGCATTTAACCAAGATTTTTATCTATATACAGAGTGTATCAAGATGTCAATGTCGGGTGATAACCATGTGATTTCTATTCCACTATTTTTGTAGAAAAGAGAATAGGCACGTGCAAGTGTTGCCGTTACTTTGTTCCTATTTCATTTAAACCCATACAATCTCTTTGACTTGTTGTCTAGGACTTTTTGTCTGCCAGTGGCTTCCAGTTTTATAACATTTTTTAAGGTGTGGACAGTGTATAAAACAACAAAGCAAAAAATTTCAAACAAACTTTGTGCGCTGAAGTGATTGTTCCCTCCAGCACATTTCTCTTTGGGAACACTGGTTCCTCTTGGATTTTTTTTTTTTTTCACATGTTGGAGTCCCAGGGGACAGATGGGAACAGCCATATTCACTCAGCACATGAGGATCGTTCTAGCTCACAGACATTCCTGGCTGCACACAGGGAACTTTGTTTGCTTTTAGCCTCCTATGCTAAAAAAAAACCAAAAAAAAAAAAAACAAAAAAGAAAACATTAATAGTGTAAACCATCTCTATGAAAGCTTTAATTTGAGAGTTACACCACAACATATCGATTACGGACACATTAGTGTTCCTTAAGCATGGTTCTGGGATTGCAATACAGTAATGCTTATTCTTGAAATGATGCACTCATCTTCTCTTCCCCCATCTCTCCACACATACAGTATGTTGTAGCAAACCCTTACACACACCACATTGTTTCATATCAAAAGCTGACACTGTAACAAAGAACAAAACTTTGCATCTTTTCATGCAAAATTACTTTGGCTTTTGCCGCTTGATTAATTACTCCAATCCAAAAATGAGATGCTCATCTTAAAGCCTGATTTCCAGAGGTAGACTGTTGTATCCCTAGTGTTTTGATCATTACCTTACTTTTTTAATTTCTCAAAAAGAATGAGGTGATGTGAGAAAATCCGAGGGTTTTTTTTATCATGCAAAATCACTTTGATGACTATGTTTTATCACATGGTGTTGGGTATTAATGAGTGATAGCAAAGACAGTTGTGTGTGTGTGTGCGTGTGTGTGTGTGCGTGCGTGTGTGTTTATGACTTCAGGTGAAGTAGTGATTGCCTTTTCCTGAAGTGTCCTGTTCGTCCGTGAGGATACCTGAGAAGGTTGAAGAGGGAAAATACGAAACAACCAAGGGCTGTTTTAGCTTGAAAGATATATCCTCTTATCTTTCTGAGACAAATGTCAATGAATATGGCATCAAAGGTTAAAGCCTGACTACACAGCAATAAATGTTCTATGTGTATGCCCTGAGTAAATGATGTCAATGTGATTTTTATCTCCTCAGAATATAACAGTATTCATTACTGTCTGTTGTTGCTTCTACTTGTCTGAACTTACAACCAATCAGATAGCACCTCTGCCCTCTCAGAGACCAATCAGTCTCAGTTTGTAGTGAGATGGGCCACAATTGGACTAACATGAACAAATTAGGTTATTGAACTCAGGTCGGGGGGTAAAAACCACTAGTAAAATTTTAGAAATAGTTGTAAAGGTGTGCTCAGACTAAACACAAAGCGAATTTTCACCTCGCTTTATGCGCACAACTTTAACTGCTGGAGTGCACTGGAGCCATTGCACCAACAATACAGATGTTAGCTGCAGCTAGCTAACAGTGTGTGTGAGTGGAGTGTGCCTTTGTACAGTGTGTGTGTGCTACAGCTCAGACTGATTCCAAAACTTACCACAACTCAAGTTTTTTTTTTTTTTTTTTTTTCTTGTCTCTGTATATTCATGAATTTGAGTACAACCGCTTGGAGAAATATTTCACTCAAGTGTCAAGATTTTCAACTTGTGCGTGTGTTTCAATTCACGCTGCCTAGAGCGAATCTGTGTCCAAATGCGACTACACTGAATTTGTATGCAATCATGCTGCCTCTAAAATTTGCTATGTGTTCAGTCTGAACACACCTTAAGAGTGTACAATTCACATTTGTACATATCTTTGTATTTTGATCTGCATGTGTACATTGCTGCCAGTGACCATGATTATATCATTAGTATGCATTTCATAAAATTGTACAAAGTTAGAGGGAATGCCCCGGTGTTTTTTGACTGCTGCTATGAAACCACACAAAAAAAAAAAAATCAGTGGGAGATAAAAAGTTTTTTCCTTCCAACATATCCTTAACATGATTGTAAAATGATAAAATATGACATTTTTTGGTAAGTAAAAGCTGCTCAGTCTGCTCTATCTTTATACCTGTTACTTACAATTAAGTTAATAATTACATGACATGACAGCAGGGGGGAAAGAGGTTGAGTCAGGACAGTTTAAAGAGGAGAAGAGAAAACCAGAGACAGGACAGGGGCACGAAAGCCGGAAGTGTACAGTGTTGACGTGGACAACTGCACAGCGTAAAGCTAACAGACAGTGTGAGAGACCGAAGTAGTGAGATGCTTCAGAAGCAGGAGACTTCTCCAGACAGCTTGTCATCGGCAGCCTTGCCCAGTAGAGCCGCCAGCACGAGAGAGAGCACATTAAGCATGCATGCTGAACTCTGAGGTGTTGTTTACCTCACACCCCCCCCACCCCCCCCACCCCCAACCAGCCAGCCCTCCACCTCATGTAACCTCTCAAAAACCAGCTCTCCCTCAAGGCTCCTGTCCTTCAAATGTCACTGCAGGAGGGTGGAGGTGAGTGTGGTTAGGGGTAAGTGTGCGTGCATCTCTAGGACTGTGAGTGCATTTGTGTGCGTGTTGATGCATGCGCAAACAAGTATGTGTGAGTGGATATGTCATTGCTTCAGTTATCTGCAAGGTCTTAAAAGGAAGTGTCCTGTCATCAAAGTTTTGTGGGTGTTAACTCTGCTTTGCCCTCTGTCACCTGAAGAGTACAAGTCTTGCAACTTAAACTCCAGAGGTAGAGATCCAATAAGTAAACTCTGAGAGCTTGTGTGCTGACTTTATTGATTTCCTCGCATGGCAACATGCAAAGTTCCCCAGAGAGATCACTGACTCTTGGGTAAAAGCTAATTTTTTCAGAGCACCTGGAAACCTATTCTTCATGTCTCAACTATAACCTTCATAGTGCTTCTGTAAATCATGACAAAGGTTGTGCTTTCACAGCTGCAAGGGGAGATCTCCGGAAGTTAAAGTTCACTCACATTTGTGTGAAACCGGATACAAAAACTAAACATTTTTTGGTGGCAAGGATTAATTAAAGGTGGTTCAACTAAGAACAAAAGCTCATATCTTTGCCTGCTAAAGGTGTTCAGGTCAAACATAAGTCTGATAAACAAGGTCCAAGCAGATCTGTCTCATTAATGTGTTTGTTTCTGGGCTCAAAAGGGAGGAGCGGGACACTTCTTAAAACATCCAGCTTGTTTTCATAGATGTGTTGCTTTTTTGCCTTTTCCTGGGGGAATTGTGAAGCTTTTTATTCATAAAGTGAATAAATTAAGAGTTGTTTTTAGTGCTCTGTCACCTAATGAGTCACTTAAGCCACCAGAGTGTCTTTGATGTGCGGAGAGGTGACCTGAGTGCTGCTTTAAGCAGGGAACACGGACCACGAAACAGTGTTTTCAAGCTGGTATCATTAGGAAATAACAGAGAAGACAGACTGAAGAGTCAATGAGGATTATAGGAGATGGGATTTTGTTTCACTTTGGGGGATTGCAGAATGAAGATACATGTAAGAATCGTATTCTATTTCTCTGATGCAGTTGTACGGGATTATTATTGAAAGAAAGAACATGTTAACATTTTGACCTCTTCTTTTGAAGCAACAGTTACTCCCCTACTTTGTCTCTTTCTTTCCCATCATTCTGGGAAACCTTTTTACTCACAGTTCACACCTGAGTCTTTCTCAACACACACACACATGCATACATCAAGGTTGTGTATGGAAACCAGTCCCTGTCATCCGTCAAGGCTAACTGCCCAGGGAGTTGTCCAGGCCCATCGATTGTATCTCAGGCTCCAGGGAGACAGCCTGATAAAGGCAGGTTGAGAAGAAGGCACAACAAAAGGATGAATGAGGTGTCACTGAAATGAGCTGGCTGTATAAGATCAGGGAAACTGGCAGTCAATCTCCAGACGATACTTAAACTCTCTGAAATCTAAACCCGTTTAAGGATTTTTCTCTCATTTGAGTGTCTCTTTATTGTTTGCCTCCCTCTCTCTCTCTCTCTCTCTGCCTCTCTTTTCTTTCCCATTAACATCCTTTTTTCACCTTTGACTCGCACAGAAATGCTCTCTTCTCTGTCATAACCCAAACTCTACTTTCTGTGACTTCAGAGGATAAATTAAGCAGGTACAGTATGCACACTTCTCCATATCTGAACTAATTCAACAGGGCATATCTCTGGCCTTTGTGAACTCATTTCCATGTCTACATAAACGCGGGCGCTCTCCCAGTGCGAGTCTGCGAGGCAGTGTGCTTGTCAGGAGGATCAGTGCTAATGGCTGGAGCTTATCCCCTCACAAACTCTCTTCTTCCTCTTTCTCCTGCTTTACCTCCGCAACGTAAAGCCATTAGCAGAGAAAGGGAGGTGGCGGCAGCTGAAGCCGTGAGATTGGGAACATCGCTGACGCTGCTGGTTTCAGCCTCACCGCGCTTTCATCATGATGGATGATTGACTGGCTTTCTCAACACCTGGCCCGCTGTTTTGTAAGATAATAGTGAAAAATAATACAGTAACAACTCTGAGTGACTGGTTTATGATTTGAGAGATTTATTCAAAGTGAGCGCCGGTGGTTCAGTCACACATAGGTGGGGTTGTGTTGAAATCCCTGTTCAAGCTGTCACATCTCTCCCTTGTCTGAATTTAGAACTCTGCAATTTCCCTCGAACATGAAGACAACTCTGAAGGTTGCAAAAGCCAGGAATCCTCTTATTACATCTGCTGCTGAATAGTAAGAATGACTGAGAGCATCAGGAGGGGGTAAATGACTATGGTATTGTTCTTTTTCTTTTTTTAGTATGTAAACCGAAAGTTGAAAGCTTGATAAGGGGCACTTATTATGCTTGACTGACATCTTCTCTATAAGGGTGTGTGTGTGTGTGTGTGTGTGTGTGTGTGTGTGTGAGCATAACAACCTCACTTAATGATTGTGTCCAAGAACACAGCTCAGATTGAATTACTCAACTTCAGTATGAAAGCAGGAACACTCCATCTGCTATTGGGAATAAAACATAAATCATGCCCTCTAAAGAAAACTTATGTAAGGTTACCGGATACCATCTCATGCAACTTTGCTGAGTTTGTAATAAAGTTTGCTCTGCTGTGAAATTATAGAGATCTTTTGTCCTCCAAATCCAGGAGCACACAAAGCAACAAAGGCAGCACTTTCTTTATTCATGCAATTTATTTATTTGATATTTAGCTGGACCTTTAATTATAGTAACCTTGTGAAAATCTTCATGCACTTCAAAGCAATTGTACATGAAAGTTAACTCAAAGTTAAGGGCGGTGCACAAACAGGGTGCTCTTGCTTCTAGCTTTGTTGACATTCTACTTATCTCAGCGTGTTATGATGCTGTAAATATATAAAACCGGAGAGTGTTTTTAATGAAGATGGTTCAATCAAAATGCATCTACTAACTCAGTGGATAAAGAGAAGCAACTGAGGCAAGATATTTGAAAGATGTCAGAGGTGCTGAGTGGATTTAATGGTAAAGTGTCTCATGCCTGTTGCATCTTAAAAAGCTCTGTTTCTCAGACCTGGGTGATGGTGTTAAGAGCTTTTGGCTGTAGCCTCTCATGCATGCTACGCCACAAGCCCAGTGAGAGGCAAAACATCAACTTAAACCCTGAAACACACTGAAATTCGCATTATGCACGATGCAAGGTTGTAGCGAAGGCCAAGCTATGAAGACACTCATGAATTTCAAAGACCTTAAATTTTGCCTAAATGTATCTTAAATAGAAGTCTTCTTCATGTGACTGAAATTTTCGTCAGAATCAGAATTGAAATTCGAAAACATGAAGTCACTCTTGCCATCAGATCCTTTTAATAGTGTGCAGGTGGACACCCTGGGGATATAAATATACCAATTATTCTAATTGTTTGATGTTTTTTATATGCCTCATTATTCAAGTTGTTTGTCATTCAGCTGTTCCTTTCCAGCTGTCTCTGAGGTTGCATGTGACATGTTGGCAAAAAGGAAGGAGAGCGAGGCAAAAACAAGAAAAATTTGTTCGATTTAAAGTCCCCCTCTACTCACAAATATTTTTTTCTTCTTGTTTCTTCCCTTGGGTGTTTGAGCTTCACTGTGCAGAATGATGTATGTACATGGAAGGTTTTTTCACGTTCATCTGCTGAAAGTGGAAAGTTTTTCTGTGCTCATTGAAAATCTGATCTTTAAGGGGGCGGGCCTTCAAGCATGATTTGTAACATCACTAGTTTGGAAGTCAATCCTGGTTCAGTATGCAACTCACACAAAGTGTGATGTGAATACTTGAAGCCTCCAGTGCACAAACACTGAGAATGATTGTTCAGCGAAGTAGGAGACATCTTGTGTCCGACAGTTAAACCTTTAAAATGAACCATATTTGCATATTCATATAGACAGAAGGAGTAGATGTCATTGTAAAAAAAAATTACAGGGCTAATTATACTTTTTGTGGAAAAATCATATCAGAGACACATTATTGTTCCAAGTATTTTAGACACCTTAATACATATCTAGAGGGGATCTTTAACAACCTAAATCATGTCATGTGACCTATTAGTTTTGAAATGTATGTCTACAGGACAGGACATGATCGTAGTGACCCATATGATGATGAAACTCCAGATTAAGCCTCAGTTTCAAGACAGTGTCAGACAAGGTTTCCTGACACATTTACTGTCTATTCAAACATCCATAATTTGGCTGTAAGAAACTAAAACAGTAAGGAGAAGTACACTGCAGTGTAGCATTTTAGAAGTGCTTTTTCAAGCTGTTTTTCTGTGTTTGTGTTTTGAGCCTGTGTGCTGCATATGCACATCCTTGCCTCTGCGGATAACTACTTGCTTGTTTAGTGTGTGTGTGTGTGTGTGTGTAGTACAGTTATGTGTTTGTGTATTTAGTCCATTAGCCACCTCCCTCCCCAGGTTCATATGAGGATAGGAGCCTTTGTCTCCCATCTCCACCATCTCATATTTATCACTGCAATTAGGCGCTCTGCTGAGCGTGCTGTGGCTCACACTTGGCAAGCATTTCTCCACTGGAGAGGCTGTCTCGTCCTGTTTACCTAAGAGCCTGCTGTGTGCGTGCACGTGTGTGTAACAGAGAGAGAGAGACAGACAGACAGAAAGAGGGAGACTGGAAATGTGGTTTTGAACACCCGTTGATTGTCTCCCGCCTTTTGTCCCAGCCTGGATCAAGAAGCCACCGGGGCTTCCTTTGTAGCAAATGTTGTCCTTTGTCCTTCCTGTGTCTGTGTCTGTACTTATACGCAGTGACGGTATCTCTGACAGTCAGATCCAAAAAAGACAGGGAGCATGAAAGCGAGAGAGAGACAGAGACAAAAGAATGCGGAGAACAGGTGGAAAGATGAATGAGGCTGAAACAAAATGAAGTACAGGAGAAAGGTGCTCGAAGGTAAAAAGCATTTGAGAAAGCTGCAGCAAGACAAAGTAAAGCAGAGTGTGCCGCATACTACAAAGTCCACTGGTGGATGAAAAATGTCCATATTTAGCTTTTGACCATATGCTGTACATCCACAGGATCCCAGGAAGTGAAACTGAAGCCAACACTTCATGCACAGGATGTATCCATACTGAAATTACACTCTGCCCTGTCTGCATTCACAAAGAGGTAAGAGTATAGAGGGCAAAGAAAGGGGACAGGGGAAGAGAGCAAAGAGGAGAGATGCTGAGAGAGCAAGTAAAGAGCAGGGAGAAGATGAGAGGTGAAGCAAGAAATAATGAGGGACATGGACTGTGGATGCAATAGGACGATACATCTCCATTATTAGTCTTTGGACTGTTTCTAAACAAACTAACGTGCCCAAAACTCTTTGTAGCGTGAAGGAACATGTCACCCAGTGCAGCAGTGTGGCTTATTGATATATTTTTAATAGTTTTTGGAAAACAATGGAGGTCTACTGCACAGAGGAATACAATACATCAGGCTTTGGATACACACACAATTCATCGTTGCTTTGGCTCTGCACATGGGATATTGTTGATATGAAAAATATAATATTGTCAGCCATATCCTTTAAAATGCTGCATCTACTGCATTTTTCTCAACCCATGCAAGGGCATGTAATCTCTTAAAGTTAAAACATTTGTCAAATTACAAGGCTTTAGTTCTACAGCAATAATACTCAGTGACTCACTCACATACTTAAAAACCTCCGATTACACTCTTTAAGCCACCCATTCTTTCTGATAGTCTTCTCTAATTTAGTTGAATGAACATTGGCCTCTTTTTTTAATGGTGTTGAATAATTTAGTGGAGAAAGGCTGGCTGATAACATGATAATGAATTGTCTTAAACTGGGCCACCTCTGTTAAGGTCTCCACCACACTGGAAAAGCAGGGTATGTGTGTGTGTGTGTGTGTGTGTGTGTGTGTGTGTGTGTGTGTGTGAATTGGGGAGGGGGGGGGGGGGGGGGGACATATTCGATGACATATTCAAATCCAATAATTCCATATAAGATGTGGGCATGCATGCTTGTGTGTTATTTAGTCTTACTAGCATGAACCAAGAGATAAGTGTATTCAAATGAGTAGCTGTGTAAGACTTTTGATGTCTGTGGCTTTGATGCTCATGTGGAGACAAGGGAGATGAGGTGAGGGCAGCGGAGAGAGAAAGGAAACAGCTGATGTGGCCATGCTTCAAGGAGGTGAAATGATGAAATGATTGCTATAAAGACGGGAAGATCAATGATTTGAACATGAGCCCAGAAAGGATTTTTTTCTTGTCTTTCCTGCTAATGGTCATCTTTCTTTTTCAACTAAGTATTATTTTTAGTACATCATTGTGCGTGAAGCTCGAGGTATAAGTTCAACTAATGAGTAGTGCTTAGAAGAGAAGATGGCTGTTATAACAGCTAAAGACATTATGAGTGTATTATATACACTGAAACCAAAGCAGCAAAGCCAAATGTTGCACACAGATTGATAGATGTAGTTAGAAAAAATATCTTACGTCAGTCTCACAAAAGTGTTCTTACTTCTGTATGGATCACCAAACAAATCCCAGTGTGATGACATGGACGTCACAGGACAGGAGGCTATATTTGGTTTGCTGGAGCTAGATGAGAATAGGTCAAGCAGCTGGCTTACAATACAGAGAACAAGAGACAAATGAGGGGATGGGTCAACCCAGTCTCACATCAAGATGGGTCATAGCTGGGTACAGGATTTCTGCTGGTGCACTGATTTTCCTTCCTTGTACCTACAGCGCACACTTGTTCAGTTCCACATATGGATGTAAAAGAGGACAAGTGAGACAAATATTTAACCTATACAGTATTCTTACTTATTTTTAATCTAACATTAATGAGACATTTCCAACCTATATCTCATTCAGACGCTGGAAGTGAACTTCAGACCACCTGTTTGAGGTGAACCTTGGTTGTACTCAAGTTTGATTTTACACTTTGCTAAATATAAGTCTCATGGAAAATGGACTTATGTCCAGAAAAAAATAATCATATTGTCTCAAGTCTTCCCAATTATTCTGTGAGAGACTCCCACCTTGTCAAAATTCTTGTAACAGATGAGCATGAAAGTTCATTCTTGACCTCATAAATAGGTTTAAATTTTTTAAGAAAAAAAAGAGCCATCGCCATAAAAACTGAGAAAATTCCACCAAGAATGTGAGAGGCAGTTGAAAGGTCTGGAAAAAGCTTTTAAATGGACATTGAGTTGAGATTTGTTTTGTCATAATTAAAACTGACATTCAAGTTAATGAAGGTGCCTCAAATGCAAAAATAAAGCCCATTAAGATGTAGTGGATTCATTATGTTTAATGATGTTTTTTGAAGTAAATGAAGTGCTGCATATATATATACCACAAAGGAAATCAAGTCTAACTCATCTAACAAGAAAATCACACTCTATGATCACACTCTGTGAAATTGTACTGAGGCAAAGCTTGAGCTAAATGCTAATGTCAGCTGACATGCTCAAAATAACAACTAACTACAGTAAACACAAAGTGCAGCTGAGGCTGATGAAAAGATTTGCAGGTATTGAGTCATAAAGTATTGGGAATTTTTTAATTAGACATGATGATGGTGCTAGAGGTTAAGCTGGGTAATCATTAAAGTCAATAGGATTAATCCTCTGGGTACCGTGAATGTCTGTACAGAATTGCAAAAGTGTTTGAGATGAAGTTTGGACAAAAGTGTTTGACTGACTATATGAATTTCATGCTGCTATGGTAGCACAGCAACAAACAGTGTAGAAGTCAGTATCATTTAATACAATATTAATATAATCAAGAGTTTTTAGGAAGTAAACAGGAAGATCTATTTTGACAAAGCAATGTATAAACACCAGCAATCATGAGTTTCAGTTCTGATTATTGTTGGGTATAGCGACAGAAAGCAATTAAAATAAATCTTTGATGAAGGAATTAAACGATGAGCTTTGGTGATCTGAGAAAAGGTTGTGACTGCAGGTAATTACTTCTTTCACGTTGTTTATTGTTGATCTTGATGGATTTAATATACAATCAAGCAAATATGACTCCTGGTAAGAAAAATAAATAATACCATAGAAAGCAGACTGACACAAATTTGCCCCTGCCATAAAATGACAATCAAGCCTGCTTTACTTCCATTTATATTCATTACACTCCAAATAGAATCCAATTTGGCCTTCCTAATGGGCACATTCTTATTTAGGCATTGCACTTATTAGGCATGGCACATTGGATGAAAGATTGTTTTTGGACAGGTATTTTATTAGTTGTATGGTCTCAAGCGACGACGCTAGCTAATCTCTTTCGTTTATTAGTTTTACAAGAGCTGAAAATGTGTGTAGTGTGACCCCGTTCTGCTCGCTCAGGGGTTTGTATCTTGTTGCAGGACTGTTGTTTCTTGTGTATGAATCCTCCCTGCTTCATGGCAGATGTTCTCTCTGCTGCACATATGGTATGCAGTCAACTAAAAAAAGAGTAAAGTAGATGTCCACTCGCCGTTTACCACTCTGTATGCTCAGGAGATGATGTTAGAGACAACAAGGGGTTTTGGTGTGCATGTGTTTGTGTCAAGCCAAGGAAATGAAATTGGCAAGAACCGCTGCTAAGCAACACTTTGCATCCGTTTTTGTTTTTTTCACACAGTTAAGTAGTTCTGACACTAGATGAGTTAGAAACCTGCATGAAACCCTAAATTGGGTTTGGGATTTAGTGCGATCCTGTGATTTTCCACAGCAACAAACAGCCTAATAATCATCCCCCTTTTCCAAAGCCCAGACAGCCCGTCCAGCAGTCCACCACTCACCTGGGGCGTGTGATCTCATTATTTTCACAAGGCTTTGTGCTGTAATAACAGGGGAGGTGTACTGTATTGTGGGTACAGCTCTAAAACCTAATTTGAGTCCCACCAGCATTTTTGCAACCTGCACTCAAGCCTACTCATGCTGTCCTCACACTGGTTTGGTTTAACAGGCATGAACGTGTCTTGATTAAATGTTTACCAGAACTGTTGGTCAATGCAGTCTTGAGCAGATCAAATTTGAAGGTAAACTGAAAAATATATGTACAGTATGTGAAAGAGTAAGAATGTACGTGCGTGTGTGTAGAACGGACCTGCTTCTAGTTTTGAGGTGAGAGTCAGGTGTTTGTCAGTCCACACTGTAGTTTCCATTTCAGTGCACATGAGTGCAAATGTCAGTACTCATTGACTTCATCTCCCAAAATGCACACAATCACACACTTGGACACAAATGATGTGCAACTCACATGCACACACACCCATGGACATAGATACTCCTATGCATGTATAATGTGTAGCGTAATAGCGCTCGATGTACTTAATTCTGCTCTCTACATGTGTGAAAACACTGTCTAGTTTTTGCTTGCTTTTACGATTTCCCTCTTATGTCTGTCGTCGTGTTCATGCCAACATGCCAATATGCTAGCAGGTTATTAAGTGTCTTTCAATATGACTGGTTTAAAGGGAAGGTTCACAGTTTTCTTCGGTTGGAAGATTGAAGTGATGGGAAACAAAATCCACAGTCCTTGTTTTGAGCAAAAATAAAATGAATATTTAAAAGTTTATCTGAAGATAATGTGATGCTTCAGCAGTCTGAGTTTGACAAATAAAGTACACTGTATATCTTCCAAGTCTTTTTAGTGCCAAATTTGAGTGTTTTCCAGTTCAACTGTAGTGGAAGTATAGTAACAAAAAGAGGAAATTTGGCACTAAAAGAAAGATATCTTCTTGATTTGACTCATTTGGACAGCTGAGGCCCCTTCAGTAAACTTTTAAATGTATGTTTGCACATAAAGAGGGTTGTTGATTTTGTGAAGGAGTCTCTTATTGGCCATTATGAACAGAAAAAATGATATAGCCAGAAAAACATGTCAATATTCTTTTGGTCACCTGGCTTGAACAATTGTGTCCTTTAATTCAAAAGTGAAGACACACATTTGCCGGCTAGCTGCTGCAGATAAATCTTGTATGCGCTGGAGAAATATTTGAGTAATTTACAAACTAATCTGAAAACATGGAATGCACTGCATACTCAGTGAACACACAAAATTGTGGAGCAATTCCACAGCTTTCTTCCCCTCCTGCTCATTTTCTCCTCTGCTTATTTCTGAGATTTTTTTGTGTGTGTGTGTGTGTATGTGTGTGTCTAATTTCTCCAGCCTCTCCTCTGCCTTCCTTTGTGTCTGTCTCCTTCCCTGTCATCCTTTACTTTAGAGCTGTGGTGTCATTCACAGGGACAGTGAGAACAGGGCAGAGTGAATCAGCCAGGAGGAGATTGGCCGTACTCTGTGTCCGGCATCGTCTGTAATATCCTTGCCGGGAATGAGCTGATTTGCATGATTACACAGCATCCGCCAGACAGCCAGCGCTTCATTACTCACCACAAAACGCACACCGGATGATTACAGGAAAATGATTCCACGCACACATAAATGCACCTTCGCTGAGACAGCGCGCACAAATACTGTACATCAGAGTAATGCCTTCTGACACTGTTTATAGCTGAGCAGTGGCGAGGGTGATGACACACCCAGACGAGCTTGTGTTTAAAGACACTTAAATCTTCAGGTATTTCAAAAGCTATAGCTCCGAGCCACGTCTCCAATTAGCATAAGAGCCTCGCTTGTTAAACCTTTCCTATCACTGACTCATCTGTATAATCTCGCTGCTGGGCAAGCATAAAAGACAACGCTGCTGGCCACAGAGCATCAGTGGACAGGTACATGACTGATCTCTGAACAAGGAAAGAGGGACGATCGATACAGAGCTATTGAAGCCCAGGATCAATAAAAGGCCAAAGGATTCACAATGCAAGAGGCCACCTCCCAACAACCTCCCATAGCTTTCTGGTGTGAGAGCAGTGCATTAAAGCTAGTAAAATGTGTGAGTGTGTACTGTGTATATATTGCACAAGAGAGAAAATAGTGAGCTTTGCCTGGGAGCATCTGCATTGATATACAGTATACCCAAACATCTCCCCCCCCCCCGTCAGAAGTGTGTGAGCATTTGCATGTGTGTTTCACTGTCTCCAAGGTGTACGTCAGCCCACCTTTGTGAGCACAACACGGATCAATAACTGCTACACAAATTTATTGCACAGATGGCACCTTGGGCTTGGGGGACTTGCGGTCTGCCAGGAATTACAGGTTTGTCTGGGATTTACACCTTTCCATAACGGAGTAAGCATGCCTGCGTAACATGTGAGGAAAAGTAATACAGGCTACACAGTGCAGCTAGTGTTAATATGGCTTTATTCGGTCATTCCAGTGAGGATAAGCCGGTGTAATTCAAGTATTCTGTCGTGTAGAAAAGTGTATATCCACACCATTATGTACACGTGTGTGCATATCCTGCTCTAGCCCCTTCCTTTCCATGAGCGCAGACGTGTTCTTTGAAATCACCAAGATGCAGACTGCGTTTCACTCTTCTATTCAAGCAGCCGTTCTGCTTTGAAGTCCGACACAAGGCTTTTATCTTGTTATCTTGTTATTTCATTGTATTCCCATGCGCAATGCCATGCAACATCCCGAGGGGTACAACAAATACCCAGGGCCCTCCCTCTCATCCATAACACACAGCCAACAATGACGGCAGGAGAGAAAGAGGGGTGGGGGAAAAGGTCCGTTTTGTGTTTGAACTAGAAGAGAGGGGAATTTCCAGTTGACCATATACCATAATGACGAGCCTAATTAATCAGATACATAATTCATGGGATGGAAAAAGTGTGCTATGAAAGAGAAGGGGGTGGGCGAGAGAGAAGACAAGACTTGCACCATCAGCATTTTCCTGAGGAGAAGACAGAGGAGAACGCTGGAGTGTGTATTCGCTGGAGTGTGTATATTTGCGTGTGTGCTTGACTATAAAAAAAACAATACCCAATCCATCAAACCACCATTATGAGCTTGAATAATTAAATCTCTTTACCGCTACATTTTTATTGTTAAATCAAAGATGACGGACATGTAATTAAAATCTCCTATAAGTAATAATTTATAACAATGAAATACTACAGAGCATCTTTAGGTCTATGACGCCTCAATGTTTCTTTCACACCGGAGGAAAATGAATGAATCGATCAAATGGCAATCAACAGACAATGAGTAGGTCAATACCAATGAACCTAGAGAGTAGAGATCACTCATGACAGTCAAAGACTAAAAAAAAAAAAAGAGCATCATGGATTCAACTTGTAATGAGACGCCTTTGGGTCCCATTGTCTGAGATCAATAACTAAATATAGGAGACATTAATGACCTTCTAATGATGCTGGAGCTCATCATGGAGCTAAAAACTCACCCTTGTTGATCATGCAGCTCAACAGCACAGCACGTTCAGTTTTAGCTTCACATATTTTTTTTATAAAAAAAAAAAAAGGAGAAACAATCAAATAGTCGTTGAAAACAATGATCATCATCTTCCATAATGATGCAGCCAGACTTTGGTGATAATTGTCATTTGTTCTGCTTCAGCTCTCTTCCAGGTTCCCCTGCTAGCTGTGCGGGGACACACAAAGGCAGGCCTGTTAGCTCTGGGTGAGGAATTATTTTTACTTCACCTGATGCATATTTCTGTGTGCCTGTCAGCTGTTATGATACAAATTAGGCAAGGTCAGCTTGAGCTGTTGTCATGGAGACAGGGTTACACCAGGGGATGATTTGGTATTGGCTTGTACCTCAAATGTGTGTGTGTGTGTGTGTGTGTGTGTAAGTGAGCGCTCTCTTAATGGACAGGAGGTAAAATAGACTTCACCCACATATCAGATCCAGTGATTTACCCATAAATAAGGTCTCTGTATAATAAAAAGCTTTCCGTATCACTTTTTCAACCCTCCTGCCAGCCTGTCTATCTCTTTCTCTCTGACTCCTTTGTTCATCAGTTTACAGTATATCTAAATATTTTATATTAGCTATATTTGGCAGGAACCCCATCTCTCATTATTTTCTCCAAACATGCTCCAAACTGTCTTCGTCTACAAGTCATTTTATTCACTTCCTTAAAAATAGCATAGAAAAAAAAATATGTCTTCCTCCTGTTTTTGTTTTATCATGTCATTCTCTCTGTCCAACCATTCCTTCTTGAGCTCTCGAGGGAGGAGGCAGCACTGGGGACAGGCTTGTCCTCACTCCAACACCCACAAAAGGGCTTTGATGCTCAGGTGGGAGGACTGAAAACTCTCACTGACTGCCACCCTGGTTCCTGGCTCCGGGCGGCTTATCTAGGGCCAGAAACGGCAAACGCTGCAGGAAAATAAGGGGAAAAGAAAAAGAGAGAAACATGAAAGAAGAGATAGTCGGAGAGAAGGACAGAAAGAAGGCTGCTAGGCTGTTACTCGTCAGTTCCGAGCCCATTCCTGTGGTGGAGCCATCTGCTGAGGGAAGGAGAGAGACAGAGTGCAGTGCAAACACTAAAGCATGATCCACTCTTGTTACATTATTCTTGCTACTGAGATTTTGGATTTTAACACATACAGGTGAAATCACTGCATGCCCAAAACCCATCATACTGTAGATACACTCATATTACCACAATGCAATGCAACCCAAAATACAGTACTGTGAAAAAATCTTACCATAGATGGTGATGTTGTTCTGGACTGCATTCAGTTGACACGTGTTTTGTTCACACGTGGGGGAAACGTGGATCCTTCTTAAATACTGCAGGTGTTCTTGTGCTCATCTAACATTCATGATGCCAAGTACAACCTTAAAGACAACAACAACTTCATTAAATACAATTTGAAATTAAATCAAAACTCCACATGAGGTAAGTAGGTGAAGTACAAAACTTGTTGGATATGATTCAACACTATGTGCTTATACAGCAATAAAGTATCAGCATATGAGGATACACATTCATATAAGCATAAGAACTGTACATGTTGTGAACTCATCTGTGTTTGTGTGTATAGTACATGGGCATTACTTCTGCAGCAATTGAAGCAGCTAGATTTAGCTAACCATATACCTCATTAAGCACGGAGACATAACTTTTTTTTTCTGTGAAATATTTATTTACTTTACTTGACACCCACCATCGTCACACAAGCACCGATGACGCTAATGTGGAGTATAAGACTTATAGAAAACCAACTTGTTCAATAATGCGTGAAAACACGTCAATTCATGAAAGCATTGAGTTGTTAACCTGAAAAATGAATGAATTCATATGTTAACACTCTTAATGCGTTATAACATGTTCACGTGTTGTCAGCGGATTGTCTACAGTGGTGGGTTTTGCTGCCATCCACCACCACAATGAACTGGTTGCAATGTGACAGATAAGTGAAACACTACAGCCACCATTGGATTTAAAGGGAAATATAGACTGTACATATATACTGTACATAAATGATGGTGGTTGCACTATTAGTAGCATTTAAAGATCCCTTCCACATGTTTTAGGATATATAAAAATACTGTTTGAATAACTTAATTTGTCTATGGTTTTTCCACAAAATAAGTTCAACTACCCTCTTAAAATTACATCTATTTCTTCTCCCTCAATTCAAAATCTATGAATAAGCAAATCTCCAACATCCAACTGAAAGAACAAGAAGAAAAAACACTTTTTTTTGGAGGGGTTTGTTTTTAACCAGATAGCCTGATTGGTTAAATTGCTGCTGAATCTTGCTGTATCTGATAAATTGAATAAAGATTTTCAGCTTGGCTTTGTAAAATATAAAAAATGCAATGCTGTAGTCTGAGAATTTCTGCAGCACCGACATCAGTCTGCACTTGCCCGGGAGGATACATAGTATCACTGCATCACCTGTAATAATACAAAGAGAAGCTCTAGAAGTGGAATATTAGTGCCGCAGCTGTGCAAGGAGTAATAAAATAAGCACAAGCACAGCACAACTGACAGATACCTTTAGGGGACACTATATTCTCCCATCAGAACATGACTGACAAGTGACATAAACTGTGAGTGTGTGTTGGAGTTTCGATCATTAATCAAACAGCACGCCGTCAGGGCTGATGAATTGCCTTCTCCACTGCATAATCTACATGATGCTTTCCCTCTTGACCTTCACTTGAGACTGACTGGGTGTCTATGTGAAAGATAGTAAAAGTAGAGAAAGGAGAAGACAATCTATCTCCATTATCCTTTTTTTCACCCTGGTTATTTAGCACCACATCAGACCGGCTTTCTCAATCTCTCCCCTGGTTTCCTGCTCTATCACTTTTTTTTCCCATTTCCCCTGTCTTTTCAGCTCACTATCTTCCTGTTGTTGCTTGTTTTTCCACTAGCTGCAACTCTTACCCCGGGGAAATACAGCTTTCTTAATGACATGTGGAGACTGTGTGTTGCAGACAGAATGAGGTGTTAATGTCGCCTGAGTGTGACACTGCTTAAACTATTCTCAGGGTTCCGTGTGTGCGAACGTACGTGTAATAAAGGACGCAATATGTCTCATGAAATACTTTATCTGCACTGCTGGAAGACCTTTGTCTGACAGTTTGTGGTTTAGGTCTTTCAATCAAAAAATAGGTACATACTGCCTCCTGCTGTTCAAGAAAAAGAACATCTGTGAAGTAAATTGATAAGTAAAGAAGGTTTCAACAGAACCCAGTCCTCAAATAGGATATACACCAAATTCAGTTCATTTATTCCCACTTGCACTATGATTGCAGCCTCTACCCATGCATATCCTTTGCTGCATGGAGCCTATCTATCACCCCAAATGAGTGCCGTGCCTGCCTCTCAAACCAGAGCCTTCCCTCCATTGTTCATTAGCTCAGCTTCCATCCCAGAAGTTAACAGGCCATCTGAAACCAACCTGTTACTTTGTTGTTGTGGGACAGGAAGGGGCAAGTGAATCTGGCTGGCAATAGGCTCATGCAATGATTCAGAAGCCACAAGAGAAAGAGACAAAGAGGAGCAAAGGTCACAGCTGGGCCAGTCCATCTGCACAATCAAACATGGTTATGCATAATCGCTGACTAATTTGCTTGTGGGGTACACAAACACCCAAAGCTATTTATTTTTCAAACAGTAATTTAACTCTAGTGAGATTATGTGAAACTGGTATTTCCCCACTGACAGCAGGGATAATGGGGCAAAACAAATATGTTCCAAAGCACAAGAAGCAGACAATTTTCATTTTGAGCATTTTCTGCAGAGGGAAATGTGCACAAATTATGCTGAGTGATGATCTTTAACACTATCCATGATCACACTCATGCCTGGGGAAGCAGCTTAGACATAGCTGAGTCTTTTTTTTTCAGCTTATTGATCACATGTGGTCTGCCTACAACTACAGCTACTGCAAACTGGTCACCAATCCATTAGATATACAATCCAAATTTCTACTAGGAGCATACACCTGCAAGCTATTTAGTTGTACTATTGAGGATACTGCCTGGATTATAATTAGAAGTCTGACAAATGCAAAAAAGTTTGTTTTTTTATAACAAACCAAGCAAAAGATCTACTATTGTGTGTGCAATTTTAACACTATTAAAAAACATCCTTGTTGCTTGCCTTATTATTGAGCTAATCAATACTTCACTTAAAGTTAATTGGTTATAAAAAATCGAACATCATCTCAGCCTCTTGCAACAACAAGTGGGATAATGACATTGGTTTATCAGGTTTTTTCTGTGGTTGTCTATTCTTGGCTTAATTTTAGATTTGGTAAATCTCGACTGTAGATTGACACGATTGTCCACTAGTTATTAATTTCACTCAAATGATGAACAACAAGCTCCTGCCACTTGCGCCACAGGCAGCTGGTTGGTAAAGGTCAGTCGCAAGGCCAAAAACATCAGGCCTGCTATGTAGGCAGTGTGTGAGAGACGTGTTGTACAGATGAGAACATGGTTAAAGATTTCAATGTGTAGGATTAAGAGCTGTAAAATTAAGTTTGCATTTAAGGGACAGTCTAGTGTCACAAGCTGTTTGCATCAGTTTGTTTGAAGTATAATTCAGTGGTATTTCTTTGACTTTTTCTGCAAGACAACATACTCAAGTCACAATATCTCATATTAATGAGCAAGAGCTTTTATCTTTGCTGATTAATGAAAATTAAATGTGCAAGCCAGGTGGCTGGCAGCCAGAGTACATTTCACCATTTGCATCCACGTCTCGTTTGCTAGGTCGGCAGTAACAGGATACTGTTACAGTGTGTTCTCACTCAATTAGAAGGCTAGCTGGAGGGGCAATTTCTTTTTGGTTATAACCAACGTGTGTTTGCATATCTGGACTTACAAGCAGAAGCTTTAGGTCTTATAATAGAAGCTGGTGTTAGTTCAGCAAGATGTAGAGATGAAACAAGGGAGGCCCTTGCAGTCAGCCTAGTGCAGCTTTTAAGTTTACAATTTACACTTTGGATTATATTTGTCTGCAAAAGACTGAGAATAGTTTGCATTTTTTCCTCAATAGAATACTTAATTAAATGCACTTTTTTTTCTCAGAATTTTCCTTCAGGGATTAATAAAGTATCTATCATTTAAAAGCTGGATGCACCATTTCAACAGTCCTTTAACAAAGTCATGACTGTCATCATACGATGTGATGTGATGCTACAGTTGCTTCATTAATTATAAAAATAATGGTAGCTGTATGTTGTTGTACTCTTTAAGTGCATGAAAGATAAATATACTGAATAAAAATGATTTCCAACTTTAAGACTAATACTATTCAGGTAAACCAACTACACTAACCTGCATTTGCTTAAATAGAATATACAGACTTATTTTGGTAAATAGTCAAAACGATGGAGAACAGAAAAGACAACATTCAAACATTTTTACTTTTTATTCATCAAGACCACATGGACATTTAAAGCAGAGCAAAATTAAACAAATCTTCAGTCTTCAAAATCTTTTGATCAAAATTAATCAGTATATTTTACAGTAAGGGGACAAGAGCAATCAATGTGAGCTCTAAAGTGGAGGAGAAAAGAGACACGCCCTGTCATGGGACTAACATTGTACAGACGCTTTCAACTGACTTCTTAAAAAAAGGTCAGGAAGTGAAGTGGAACCTGACAAACCAAAACAAACCACAAGCACTGTTTTTATTTCATTTTCACTAAATGCCAAGAAACGAGGATGTGTAAAGATTCTCAAAATAAGAAAACAAAAACCCATAATGAACTTCTCCTCTAAGTTTGGTATTTAAAGTGATGTCTGGCGGACATCTAGACCAAGTAATACATCAGATGAACCACAACTACCCTCATCCAAAGATAGACAGAAACATGAAAATCAATTTTTTTTCCCTCTCTCCTCATTTACACATGTATGTTCATGTTTTTAAATAAGCCACTACACATTTGTGGTTCACCTTGTTTTTAAGCAGCGAAGTGTCAGGTTCAGGGTAAGGATGGGTGCGCTCTTCCGATTCTTCCTCCAACAGTTATCCCAGCTTCCCCTGTTAAGCAAAAATGTCCACAGAGTCTAATGTTAGCAAAGGTCCCACAATAAGTGCTTGAAGCAACCACTGCTGCTACTGGAGCAACAATTATCTACATGAAGACTATCCCTCGATTTAGTCACAGAGGAAAGTGGAGATGATATACAGAGACACAGCTAATAATGCACAAATATTACCCATTTACCTGCACAATGGACATCTGAAATCCTGTATTTGGCTGAATATCCAGATATTTTATAAATACTTGTCAGAATATTTTAACTGTATAACTTTAACTTTAGGCGAGCCAGAAGAAAGTCCACAAAGTCTGGTCACTACCTTAAATCTTTTTTTTTTTTAATATAAATAATGACAAACCTGTTAGATATTCCCTTTGCCAACGTGAAAGTGAACACACAAGTTAAAATTTCAGCCGTTAGCATGGGTATATCAAGCAGGTTGTCTGTGCATCTCAGCATTTTAAAAATGTGTCTCCCAAACAATTCTATCAAATTAATTTATCCCCCAAACATATCTGACAGCTAACAAAGAACATCAAAGAAACACAGTAACAAAATATACACAATCAAGCTTTTTAAGTTCATGTTCTGGAGAAGAACAGAATTTTTTTTCTGACAGGCAACAGCATTCAGAAATGGATGTGGGTAGAGAAAGGAGTACCTGGGGTGAGTACCTGCACAGTTTGACAGTCAGAGAGTATCCATGATTTTTAATTTGCCCTTTTCTCATGTGGTCTCGCTCACAACACCAACGCTGTGTGAGGTATGGAAGTCAGCTGCAATTCATTCGATAAACCCTACCCTCCAGTTAGTTAGTTACGTTAGGACCCCCCGGTGCTATGACACCCCCCAAACACACACTGCATGGCATTATCAGGCACAGTAAGCTGGACAACAAATCCATGGCATTTGAGTTATGATTACGGAAAAAATAATAATAAATTGCTTGTTTTTCCACATACACCTTTGACGAAGTATGTCTGTGTGTTTACATATGAGGAGGAAAAAAAAATCCCTTAAATATAATATACATGTAGACACACAATGGTGGAACTTTCCTCCTATGTGGAGAGTTTATCTCAACAAATCAAAGTTATTACATCTTCCTACTGCCAAGTAAAAAACAAAAAAAAAAAACAAATAAAAAATAAATAGATAAAAACAGGTAAATACAGGCAGGAAAATTGATTGTATTGGTTAATAGTTTTTCTGCCATTTTGTCCACAAAGACAAATAAACATCTATATAAGGATCAAAAACCGATACAAAACGAGGGGTACCTCCGGGCATGTTTGCTCAGGGCTACACTGGCCTTTCCCTCTTGGCTTTGTGTGAATGTTTTCTACCTTCTTCTCATTCATCGGGCCTAGTCCTTCATCTTCAGTGCATACTTATGATGCACTATTCGAAAACAGGATAAAGATATATGCATATAGTACATAAGACAAAAATCATAGGCATTGAACTGAACATAAACAGGGTGGGAGAGGTAGGGTGAGAGGGTGGGTAGGGGAGATGGGAGAGGTGGGGAGGGGAGGTGGGGGTTGTGGGAGGGTGGTGGGTTGGGTTGAGAGCCAGGGGGGAGCGAGGAGGAGGACGCACTTACCTGAGCCTGATCTGAGGTCCTATCAGATCAGTTTTAATTGGACTGAGTGTCACCTTCAGAATGGAGGAGCTCTTGCTGGCCGTTAAGCAGAGGGGAAGAGGCAGAGGCAGCAGCCTCCGTCTCCATCGGTTCCGCTTCTGATGAAGCCTTGATGGCAGCTGCATCGCCGTCGGCGTGCTTGTCTTTCTTGGAGCTGCTCCTCTCCTCTGTCGCCTTACGGTCTAGGAAAACATATATACTCATCAGAAGAAGAGTAGCGGTATCTTCGGGCTATCAGAAATGAACTGTCAGACATATGCACACACGCACAAAAACACCATCTAATACATGCAGTACAAACAAAACCCATTTCTAAATTTTCACCTTTGTCTTTCGATGACCGCTCTCTGTCCCTGTCTCTCTCCTTATCTCTGTCTTTCTCCCTGTCCTTGCTGCGGCTTCGGTGGCGGTGAGATTTGCGCTCTGAGCTACGTGACCTCCTCCTGTCACGACTGCGGGAGCGACGCTTTCTGTCAGAGCGCTCACGGCTGCGTCTCCTCTCCCGGTCTCGGTCTCGGCTCCTACATAGAGAGGGAAGGGAATAAGTTATTAAACAAAAACCAATTAAGAGACATTAAAAAACACACATGAAGAGAGACGTATAGTCATGAGTTGCACACATTTGTTTCTGTAGCATGTTTTATGTTCAACAACTTTGAAGTTTCAAGAAATATTTTATCCCCATGCTGCTTGCTAGTAGAGACCTAGTATTTAAGATGTCAAATAAAAAAAAATTTAAAAAAAAGGAGAAATGTTTCTATTAGGGCAGTGAAGTGAAGTTTTGATAGCATTCATCATTTTAATTAGTACTGTCAGCAGTGAGCTAGATGTAGCCAGTTATTTAAATCTTTGTTTTATGAACAAGTGAGTTCCAAATTTAACACATCCCAGTCAACACATACATTTAGAACTGGTTTTGTCCAATAAAAATAAAAATAAAAAAATGAATAAATAAAAAGAAAGGGGAGGTGGTCCCTGGCCAACTGTCCTGTGATGTAAGAATGGCAAAAATGATGACAGATCAAAAATGACGTGAATGTGGGTTTCATAAGAAATAACAGAAACGTACCTGCTGCGTTTGCGCTCCCTCTCCCTCTCCTTGTCTCTGCTCCTGGACCTCCGGCGATCGCGGGACCGGCTCCTTTTCCTGTCTGATGCTCGACTGGAGTGGCGGCTGTTCGAGTGGCTTCGCCGTGCCCTCCTGTCTCTGTCCCGGTCCCGGTCCCTGTCCCTCTCTCTGTCTCGATCTCTATCTCTGTCCCGTTCTCTGTCTCTGTCTCTCTCCCTCTCACGCTCCCGCTCTCTCTCACGTTCCCTCTCCTTCTCCCGTTCTTTCTCCCGCTCCTTCTCCTTCTCTTCCTCCTCTTTGCGCTTTTTCTCCCTTTCCTCCCTCTCACGCTCGCGGTCTTCTCTGTCCCTCTTGAGCGCTGGGTTTTCACCTTGAGGGTCCTCTGAGCGGCGACGTAGTTTCTCCTGAAAGTAAACAAGCAATTATAGTTACAGCATATTATAATTATAACATATTTAAGTTGATCAGCAGATTTTTAAACCACAGCCAACATTTAACATTGACCAGATGGAAGATGATTCACTTCATTAGAATCACTTCATTTTTAAATGGAAAAAACAAAAATAACCATAATTCTGTAATTAATAAACAGGCTTGTTTTTCTCTATCCTCTTCTGGTGTGAAGTGGATCCAGTAACCATCATTGCATACTGCATCTCATCATCTACATGTTCATTATGACGTGTGATCCTGTTACCTTGAGCTCTTCTACGGTAGATTTGATCTTAGCGTAGCCCATGTGCTGCTTGCCCATCAGGTGGTCATCCACTCTGGACTGTGCATCACCCACGATGAGGAAGGCCCCACACACCTCACACACCTCCATCTGTTTCTCCTGGGCTGCAAAGCTCTCGATTGTCTGGATAAAAAAAAAAAAAAAAACGTCATGTAATCAGGAATATGATTCTGCCTCAGAGAATAGCCATGTTTTGCTTGTCCAATTGAAACAGACTTCGCTTGAAGGGCATTTTTGTATTTTGAAATTATTTATAATCAGGATGCTCGTTGCTGCTCTAGTGAAGAATTACTTTTAGCAAACCGCGATGAATGTTTGTGGACTGAGAATAATTTTCAGTTAATGTTTAGTTTGACTTTTAGAAAATGTAACAGAATATAACATCTCTATAGATAGCCTTACATGAGCAGCGCCTACTATCCTGAGTGGAGCCTGGAGTTAGCTGACTCACCGAGGGGGTGGAGCTGAGCAGCTCCCTCTCCTCCTTCAGCTGCTCCACCAGCTTCATCATTCCCTGGGCCTCCTCCACTCGACCCTCAGACCCCAGCTCCTCAATCTAAGTGAAAGCAAAACAGAAACAACTTCAAATCATCATTTAATCACAATGCAACATCACTGACAGCTAGATTACTGAGGTATCAATAAGAATGTAATTTGATGTCTTATAAGCTCCAGTGTTTCCTCTAAGTTGACTGCTTTGGTGTGGCAGTGGTGAAAGTAGGCTGAGGAGACTGAGATGGGAGCTCAGTTTAGGCTGAGATGGACACTAAAATGAGAACAGCTAGTCCACCTTAAAACTGGAGTGCTGGACTTTTGTCTCTCCCTTTTGGCAGAGAGAGTAAATACAAAAACACTGTCAACATGTGCTTACATCGCTACAGTTGCACCTCTAAAATGGTGGATAAATTGCAGCGAGCACCTCAAAACCCCCATGAAATGACTAGTTTCACTATCAGAATTTGATCCATTCAATCTGATAACATTTGGAAAGTTTAGAAGAGCTGCACGATTCAATTATTTTATCCCCATTAAAGTTAGCAGAGGAGTAACTGGAAGTTAGCTGACTCATTTGGCAAAGGCTTGAATGTAACTGACATCTATTTATATATAAAAGTTCCACACTGCAGGTTTAAGTGAGCGTGGTCAGGTTACTCTAACCTATTGTTGCTAACTTTAGAGCTAATCCCTTTCACATTTCTAGTAGTTGGATGAACAACAACAGATGAGACTTTTCGTTGTCTAGAGAAGCTGACACTGTAGCCTGTACTGCCAAATTGATAATTTACTGCTAATCTTTTCCTCTGCCCAGCTCACATTTGTCACCTTTTTGCCGCTCATTCTTTCCACTCAACCACATACTCACTATGCACATACATTACATAGTGCCCTATTCATTAAAGGAGCTACACGATCAAGAGTTTCCCAGGCTATGGCACGGAGATTAACTCATGTTTCGGAACAGCGCTGCACACAGGCTGCCAAACGTTATTAATTTCTGAATGAATGGATATTTGGTGTCATTTTTGGCATTAAACAAAAGACTTTTTTGGTCAGGTTCTCATTGACTTGGTGGTCTGCCAGGCTTGTACAATTATAGGAGAAACACTGAGCTCCTTTCATATAATGTAATTCAAAAAGGCAAGAGATTTTGTTCATGTCATGTGCTTTGGCCATGTCGGTAATTACCGCCGTGAACAGACCTGGCAAAGGTGATATGTAACACATGTTCAAAGTACTGAGTGTTCTTGTTCCAGTATGTTCCAAATTACCAAGACTAATGCAACTTGTTTGTTACAAACCTGTACAACAAGATCTTCGATCTTCTCTGTTAGAACCTGAACCTTCTCCTCATTCTTTCCTGATGGACCAGGACCCTGCAGGAATAAACACAGCATATCTTAGATAGAAACACACACAGTATTTTATTTTCTTAATATAGTGTGAGTGTTAAGGGGACATGATTTTTATTGCACTCCAAGATGTGCAACAGAAGTGATTAGTTTCAGGGCGATGAAGCACATACCCCTGCATTCTGCTGAGCCTGGGAGAGGGCGAGCCGGGCGTGCCCCCTTCGAATCCGCCGTTCCACCTCTGCCAGGAGCGACTGTAGATAACGCAGGAAGTCTCGCTCATAGCCCTCCTTCATGAACCGAGAGCTTTTCTCATACCTGGTAGTGATGGGTAAAGAAGTTCTGTTCAGTGTCATGTATCATTAGAAATCAGTTCATTGAAAAGATTTGTTCAGAGTTGTTAAGTGCTTAAACTGAAACACAAAATATACAAATGCAACAAATGACTTGAATCACTCACTCAGTGAGTGAATGTATCCCTGCAAATGTCAGTGTTCACTCACTACTGACTTAGAGCTTAACTGAACTGACTGAGAAATGAACAGATCGTCTCAGGAAGTCAATGAGTTTCAGTTCAGTTTTGTTATTTTTAACAAATCTTTCATGACAACACTAATTCTTGGACAAAACAGGATAGAACTAGGTGAAAATCTCAAGAAACACAGAAATGAAAACTTACGTTTTCCTAAGATTTTCATCATGGATTTTCTCACAAGGGCCTGGAAAAGAATTGTAATGTTATTTAATGTTCAGGTATAACAAAATAGCTGTCTTAAAGCATAGTTACACACATCTGCAAGACTTACCCAAGTCAGAGCGGGTGTTTGTGAAGAGCTCCGCTGGACAGAAGCCACACAGATAGTATCGACAAACCTTATTGAAGAGAACATATAACGTTATATTTTTATCATCCAAGACTGAATCCACAATTTCTTTATCGAATCACGTAACATCATTTAACGTTAGTGAACAAATGAGCCTTGCAGATCGTACAAACAGTCCCGCAATAAATTTAACACTAATGCGTCCTTTGATGTCCAACAAACCCCAACTTACATGTTAATACTAGACCCACAAAGCAAAGCAGAGCAATAACACTACGTTAACATTTAACCATAACGTCACGAGCTTCATTGTAACGTTAGCCTTCACATGCAGTGCTGCTAATAATGCTAACATGGTTAAGCGTGCAAGTTAACAAAATCCCAGTTTACGTTACTGGGTAGTTGCAACTCTATGTTAACCGAGAAGCTACCGCTATTAAAATATTACGTAATGACGGACGGCTACATTTAACACACTTTTATAGATATTTTAGCTGTGATAGCTTATGAAACTGGCTAGGCTAACGTTATCCAGGATGCTAACTTACGCTCTCGTCGTCCCATCGTACGTTGCATCGCTTCTCGTCAGGGGCCAAATTTCTATCTCGGCCCATTAACTCATCGAGTAGCTGGGCTGCGGAGAGCATTTTGGCCCAAAAATGCTAGCCTTGGTATAAAGTACTACGATATGTCCCGAAGAGCCAGTTCACACCATCTACTGCGCTCAAAGTAGCTTTAATCAAAATGGCAGATGCTGTATCAACCGCCCGTCCACGGCGGTTCACGGTTCAACTACAACCAACAGCACCCGCAACCTTTGACCCGGAAATACTAGCTTGACAACAGCGTGGAGTTAAATGATGACCGCACAGACTGTGTACACTGTTATATAAAAACCTGCGTTGCTTCGCTCAGGCTTACTAATGGAGACTTTATCGACCTTTCAAATAAAGTATCGGGGCAAGATGTTGCGATGCCTCGCTTCAGCACGCCAAAATTCACGTGACCACCCCAAACCAGGTCTCGTTACGTCACACTCATAGCAGAGGTGTGGCGCTGATTTTGGTTTCTGTGCTGGAATTGGAACCAACCCCACTGGTAGAAATTTGTGTGGAACTCGCATTTTTCTAACATTCAATGGGAAACAAACAATGTCTCCCCCACATAAATCTGTTATTACAAAATTGTGTATAATATAAATCCCACCAACAAATTCGTCTCAAGATTTGTGGATATCAATAACAAATGTGAAAATAACACTCAAACCAACCATTCAATTACTGGAAGCCAATGATGTAATACTATACAATAAAAACAAAAAACTGAAAATTCAACAGAATGTCAATTTATTAATTATATTGGAAAAATTTCACATCCATAAACCCCAGTTCTCTCCCATCTTTTGAACTTTTCATGACTAAATTAAGAAAATGCGTCTATCCAATTTATAAACAAAATGTACAAATATGATTAGTATGATTATTATTGTAAAGAAATCTGATTTTATTGCCTACCTTGTTATTTTTATTTATTTATTTGTAATATTATTACTTTTACCATATATCCTGTAACCATGTTGAATGTATTAACCAATTGAAAGTGAATTCATTATGTTATCTTCATTTCATTATTATGTCTAAGTCTTTGATTGTTACACATGTTGTATGGTTTCTATAAATAAAGAGATGAAAATAAAAAGATCTGCCACAATATCTAAAAACAGAGCTGTAGGCTGTTTAAAAGTGATCCGTTTTAATAATTGACTGTATTGAACAAAATAACAATAATGAAAGCCGTGAGACCATTTAAAATATCTTTCAGATTTAATTCAGCCATACAAGTGTAATACCAATAGTTGCCCAGCAGACGTCGATTACATCAATTGTTTCATATTGATTCAGTGCCTCAAAAAGCTTCGTTTCCACTATAACTAATAAAAACATGCATTATTGGAAATATTAATACATCCAGTCAGGACATGACCTGCCCACCATTTATCACAATATTTAAACACACACACACACACACACACACACACACACACACACGGGATTAGTAGTAGAAACAGACACGTTGTCAAACTATGCTCACCTTTTGATTGTTTTATTTTGCAAAAGTGGTTCTGTCTGTCTTGACGAGAAACATGTGGGACCATGTTCCCGATATAACCACGACGTAAAATTAGCAGTTAACGTTGACTGCTACTTTTTACAGCGATACCAACCGACAACGCATCGGATTTGAGTTAATTAGCTACGTTACGAATTTCAAGCACCAATGCAGAATTTTTACTGCCCTCTGGCGGCCACTATGTGCAACTCATTATAGTTCATAAAACCAGAAAAAATGCTGATATGACATCATATTACTACTTCTGGTGAATACTTTTATAGTTAATTTACGAACTTCTAAAAGACTGCTCTATGATCATTGTCATTTCCACAATGGTGGAAATAGTACTTCTTTACTTAAGTAAAAGTACTAATATAGATATGTAAAAAATACTCCATTACAAGTCCTGCAAGAAAAATCCTACTGGAGTAAAAAAAAACAAAAAACAACAACAACAACAACAACAACAACAAAACAAAACAAAACGAAACAAAACAAAAAAAAAGTATTAGCAACAAAATGTAGTTCAAGTGTTAAAGTAAAAGTAGTGGTTTGGTCCCTCTGATTGATATTATATATGACATCATTAGATTATTAATACTGAAGCATCAGTGTGTAAGCAGCATGTTACTGTTGTAGCTGCGTGATAGCACATCACATACACCCACAATGTCAACTAGAAATTAATAATGTGAGTTGGTGAAATTAAAAGAAAGATTATTTGTGTTCACGAGAAGACCATGAAATAAAATGTAGAGTCAGTGGTTACAGAGATGAGTAGCTTTCAGCAGACTTTTAAATTTGGTTTTGAATGCAGTGATGGAACCATAGCTCTTCATATCATCACTGAGTTGTGGCTTTCACAGAGAAAGTTGACTGCCCAAATGTAGTGTGACAAAATGGTATGATACAATTTTGTATAGAGGATATTCTGGAGGATCAAAAAGAACTTACTGATGGAAAAGCATTGGCTTTTTGTCCCGAAGACTCAAGAGGTCTTATGGCTATTTATCCAGCCTACCCCCAACATGTGATGCAGTAAGACATATGGAGAAGAATAATAAAATGCATGAATATTTTGGCTGTGTCCAAAGAGAGACAGTTTCTAATATGTCTAAAATTTGCTAAGTTGTACTTTATGGTTTTAACTGTTCATTTTTTTTGTTTGTTTGTTTTGTTTTTTAAATATGTTTCTTTGAGTTCAAATTTGGATCCAGTGTCACACCAAGATATTTAAAATCAGTGACTATGTCCATCCTTTCACTTTTGTTGAGAATATCAGTGTTAGGAGGTTGTACCATGGATTTAGAGAAAAACCTAACCTTTGTTTTGTTTACATTTAGACTCAGACATGAGTTCAATGTCATCAGTTCAGTGGTTCCTAAGGGTTGGGCCCCTCCAAAGGGTCACCAGATAAATCTGAGGGTCATGAGATGATTAATGGGAGAGGAAAGAAGAAAAAACAAAGTTTTTCTTTTTTACACAAATCTGTCAATTTTTGGACTTTTTCTCTAATCTTTGATTTCCGGTGAAATATTGGATCATTTGAACATTTATTGAAATGAAACCATGTGAAGTTACTTTCCACAACTGCAGATGGGAAACTTCTGATTATTTTATGACAATTTCTGTTAGTTCTGCTGATTGCTTTTGTTTTGTTTCTGTATTTTGAAAGCATTCACCAAAGTGTGGTAGTTTGTGTAATTACAATATAAAACACTCACCAATATAAAACCATTTGCTGTGGACTGGAAGTGCATAACCATCATTTTTTATGGCTCAAAGAGGAAATAATGTTGTGTTTTAATAACTCAGAAATATTTATTAAAAGGACAGGTTCACAATTTTTTCAAGTCTGTCTTACACAACAGTCAGGTGTCCACATGAACTCTGAAAGAGGTTTTGTTTGCTGTAATCATTCTTCCTGTTCATATTGGCTATTAAAAGATCCCCTTCAAATGTGTAAGTGATGGAGAAAGATTCCACAGTGTGTCCACACAGTCATTTTGTGCAATAATGCATTTAAATGTTTATCTGAATGTTATATGAGGCTTCAGCAGTCTGTGTGAGACATATCAAGTGGATATCTGCCACATTCATTACATTCTTTTTAGCATCAAATTCTCTCTTTGTGTTTCCTCGTACAGTGTTTCCCTGTTGAGCTGTGGTGGAAATATGGTGACAAAAAGAGGGACTTTGACTTCTAACAGCTGTAACATTGAAAGATATGTACTTTATTTGACTAATTTGGAAGTTTCATATTGGCTTCAGATAAACTTTTAAATACATTTTTGTATAGAAGGAGGCTTGTGGATTTTGGCCTCCATCACTTACATTGTAGGTGCATTATGAAGGGATCTTCTAATGGTCATTATGAACAGGAGCAATGATTATAGCAATAAAAACTTGTTTCAGTGTTCATTTGGGCATTTGATGGTTGTTTTAAGGGAGATTTGAAAAATTGTGAACCTTTCCTTTGATGACTAACTAGGGGCTGGATAATGGCTCATGGTTTTAAAGTAAAGTGGCAAAAACGTGAGAGATAATTGACAGTTTTCAGGGGGGAACTAACATTTTGTGCTCAGCGTTGTTACATCTAAAGCTGCCCCCCGATGAGGCGGTGGTGACTCTGGCAGCCCTCTGACGGAGCCCTGATAGACTGAATGAATACACTGACTGTTGGAATAAATGGCGACTGAGGACTAATCAGTAACCTGCTGTATGAACGCCAACGACTCTGAATATCAACACGAAGTTGCATTAGCCGAAGCGGTTTGCTGCCAGTAGCGCCAAAGACTCTGCTAGCACCTCGTTAAGTTAGCCAGTAGGTAAGGTTAGCTGGGTAGCTAATGTTAGCTGGCAGGTCTATTTTTAGTGGACGTCAGTAGGGAAGTCGCTTGGCTATTATTATTGACAACCTAATCCGAGAGGCTTTTGTACATCCTATGATCTCGCTGCGCTAGTTGTCTGCACCAAAATGTCCACTACTTCGTTGGATAAAGAATTACAGGAGCGACTGAGAGAGGCGTCTGCCATCGGGGACATTGACGAAGTGCGGACATTGGTGGAGAGCGGAGTAAATGTCAATTCACAAAATGAAATAAACGGATGGTATGTATTTTGACATATGATAATATTCTTCACTGGAGTGTCGATTTATTGCACAGTTACATTGAAAAACTTGTTGAGATTGACAGCTCAGTGCAGCCAAATGCGATGTTACAGGGATTAAAATTGCTCCGTGTTATCCCATTAGCCAGAGCTGCCACTTTTTTTAAAATCTTGCTTATCCAATAGACAACCAAATCCTTTGTTAGCTAAATGGTTTGAAATATAGTAAAATATGTAAGTATAAAATAGCAGAAGGACCTGTGGCTGAGGAGGAAAGTAAATGTGAATTGGCACATGGCTGCTCCAGTCCTTAACCTAAGCCTATTCTCACTGCCATAGATAGTTGATAGATCATTGTAATAAACATACTAAATAAATCAAAGGACGGATTCACCATTTTTCAAGTCTTGTCAACAGTCAGGTGCCCAAAAACACGTGTTTCTTGCTATGATCATTCCTCCTGTTCTAATACTGGCCAATAGAAGATCCCACTTACAATGTAAGTGATGGAGGCCAAAATCCACAAGCCTCTCTCTGTGCAAAAATATATTTAAAAGTTTATCTGAAGCTTCAGTCGTCTAAATGAGTCAAATCAAGTGGATATCTTTCAATGTTATAGTCTTTTTAGTGCCAAGGTCCCTCTCTTTGTTGTTATACTTCCACTGCAGCTCAACAGGGACACATTGAGAGGGGAATTGATGCTAAAACTAAATGTGGCAGATATCTACTTGATATGACTAACTCAGACTGCTGAAGCCTCATATAAGCTTCTAAATGCACTTTGCACAAAATGACTGTTTATACACTGTGGATGTTGTCCCCCATCATTTACATCAAAAGCACATTTGAAGGGGATCTTTTTAAAAGCCAGTATGAACAGAAGGAATGATTACAGCAAGGAAAACCTCATTCAGTGTTCATTTGGCCACCAGACTGTTGTTTTAAGACAGACATGACTGAATGAAAGCATTAAGTCAATGTTTCATTTCAATTATTTCAATAATTCAATATTGTATTGTTCATGTGGTGTGTCTCTAACTTCCTCCTAGTTGAATGTGTTGCTTGATGACAGGTTGAACTTTATATACATAAAAGAAAGACTACTGCTGGTCAGAAGAGTCCTCAGTTCTTAGAGTAAGAATTAATAATTAACACAAAATGATATTACAGGTTATCAGTCCACAGCAATCTACTGCAACCAGTCATTGCCATGCAAGTCCACAAAATCCAACTTTCAGAGTCCACTTCGTATATTTAAGAGTCATTTTTATCAGCATTTGTTGCATTTTTTTTTAGTTCATTCAACTGTATTCTCTATAATCTCACCAGGACGTGCCTGCACTGGGCGTGCAAGAGGAACCATAAGCACATAGTGTCCTACTTACTTAGTTGTGGAGCAGACAAAGAAATCCTGACGGCTAAAGATGAGCTGGCCTCACAACTCACATCCAAACCAGAGATCAAAAGACTGTTGGGAGGTAAACTGCACCTTTCTCACTCTTTTCCTTGTTCCTTTCACATCATTCCTGATATATCACATCATATTTTGATGTGATATATCAGTTATGTATACTGTGCATGAGATAGATTAACATGTAATGTACAGGTTGTAGCCTTGAGTGTATCTACAGCAGTTAATGGGTTCCACATTGAAGGATTATTGTCTTGAGCTTTTTATTTTTAAGAGAAATAACTTTTTTTTTAAAATTTTGTACATTACTCCCACAGTCGAGGTGGAGGAAGTGCCTGAAGTCAAGGAGCCTGAGTTGCCAATCATCCCTAACTACTTGTCTAACCCGCCCTTCATGTACTCCAAGCTGGATAACAAGTCAGAGCTCATCCTGGCCCAGCACCTTACACAGAACGGTTCAGGAGAGCATGCAGATGACAGCGATCCAGCCTCTCTCTCTCCAACCCATGAGCCTCAGAAACCACAGAGCCTGGTCTCCGACAGCCCCACTCCTACCCCAAACCCCATCACCCACAACCAAACCCAGGCTGGCGAATTCATTCCCGTGAGCGAGCAAAATGGTGTGTCACCTAGCCCGGCCTCATCCCACAACCACACTGTTGTTAACTGCACAGTGCCCATGGACCTGTCAGTTGAGCCTCACCTTGTCAACCATGCAGACTACCCGCACACGGTGGCACACAACGGCACCATGTGCTCTCCTCCATTGGCCTCACCCAGCCCGAGCTTGGCCAGCTGCGGCGGGAGCCAGGTCCAGGCCCCCGTGGCCAGCGCTAACCCGACCATGAGCAGGCAGCAGTCTATCCCACAGCAGCTGGGCTACGGTCAGTCTGGCAGCTCCTTGCCGGCCTTCCAACCTTTCTTCTTCACCAGCACCTTCCCCGTCAATGTACAAGGTGAGAGTGAAATTGTGTGCTTTATTATGTCTTAACCCTCTGTTCACACATACTGACTCAAACACTGGTGAACCTCAAATAATCAGCTGGGTCGCACTCGCACCGCTACTTAAAGACTCAAAAGTCGCCGAGCAGGAGGTGAGGAAATTGCATTCAACTTCTGCAGAAAGGTTCCTCAAATTAAATTGTAGAAGTATTTTTGGAAAATATGTTTGTCACTTTCTTGCCAAGACTTTGATGAGGAGATCAATACCACTTTCATATTTGTTTGTTACGTATAAAGCAAGAGCCAGGAAGTTATTAGCTTAATTTAGCATAACCTCTGGAAGTGTGGGAAACAACTCTACTGGCTCTGTCCAAAGGTAAACAAATCTGCCTACCAGCACCTTTTAAATTTCACTAATTAAAATGTTTTGTCTTGTTTGTTTTATCTGTAAACAAACAGGAATGTAAAAATGCCAAGTTCTGTTACTATGGGGAGTTAGGTGCTGGATCTTTTTCTTGGCCAGCAGCAGTGAATTACAGGACATGTTTAATTGCTGCAAAAGCAACCAGCAGAGACTCCAGAAAGTCACTGCGTCAGGCTAAACACACTCACTTGAGTCGTGTAAACGGAGTAAAGCAGCTCTCAGACTCTGCAATTTAGGCTTTCTTTTGTCATATTCTCACGTGTTTTCAGTCATGCGACCGTTAAGAGCACGCAGGCATGACGACATTCTCGTGTGCTTGTCAAACCAGAAGGGAGTTATTAGTGGACGTGTCCTTATCTCTCAGTGTGATGACTGAACTGCCACAGGCTCACTAGCAGAGACACCAACATCTCCGTCACGCAATGTAGTGTTTGTGAAATACAAGCTGACAAGACGATCAAGTATATCCAAAGTTTAAGAGAAACCGTGACACAGAGCAAGTATTTATCTTGCATGTGAAAGAAGGAGGTGAAACAGACTTCATCAATGATGAAACATTCTCATCGTACATGTAAGACACATCTTTTCTAGGCAGGAAACGGGTATGATCAATTCAGCGACTGTCATCATCTTCCTAAAAAGCACAATACTGTTGTTAATATGAAAGTATCTCTCTGGTTATTCTCTCTAGAGTTGGTACTGAAGGTGCGTATCCAGAACCCCAACGCACGGGAGAACGACTTCATTGAGGTGGAGCTGGACCGTCAGGAGCTCACCTATCGTTCCCTTCTGAGGGTGTGTTGCCGTGAGTTGGACATCAGCGCCGAGCACGTGGAGAAGATCCGTAAGCTGCCGAACACCATGTTGAGAAAGGTACATTACGGGAGAGGGAAGCCCACATACACATGTTTATAGTTGATGTCCAGTGCTGCGTGCACAAAAATAAGACAAAATAACAATTATTTAAGATATTGACACTTGAAATACTGTATGGAAAATATGTTTTTGAACACTGAGGGCAGGGTTGGCACTGAACCACTCCTAGCCTGATGTGAAAATGCCGCCTGTCCCATGTGTCATAAATATATAAAGCTATTCTCTTAATCTTCTCTTCAGTGTGTCCATCTGTCTCTGCCTCCCTCTCTGTCTGACTCATGCATGCACAATGAAAAGTGACACTGTCCCCAACTCTCTAATTAGGTTGTTTGTGACTCACTTTACCTTCCCACTGAAACCTCCCCTACCTCTTTATGTAAACAGTATTTGTGTAATTACCCACTGCCTCTGACAAATAATGACAGTATAGTGCATGGCCGCATTGAAACATTTCTGGAATACATTATTTTTCAATTAGGCTGTTAAACGTTCAAATCGCCCATCGTGATTGACTAATCGTTCAACTAATGGTTTCAGCATTCGTTTCACTGCACATTTCAGCCTCATACCTTTTGCTTGGTTTTCCTTTTGCTATGATACACTAGAAAGTGAAATACATTACAGTGCTTCACCATGTGCAGTTGTAGTAAAATTAAATGATCAAATCTGTTGTTGATTTCATTATGATTTCCATTTTCCTGTCCAGGATAAGGACGTGGCTCGGCTGCAGGACTTTCAGGAGCTGGAGGTGGTGTTGGAGAAAGCAGAGGGCCTGTCTCTTTTCTCTGGGACGGGTGGCCTAACAGACAGACCCTGCTACAACATGAAGGCCTCCCGCCTCACCTACTAGAGCTACCGCAGAGCCCGAGGTTTCCCTGCTTATGATGGGTTTCTGTAGCTACCCTCAAGCAACCATAAATAGTTGCCCGCCCAGATCCCTTGTTACAGCTTTGTTCGGCTTTGGTGTTTCGCCAATTTCCTAACCGGGATTTGTTTTTTCAAGTTCTGTAGCTATTGTCCTCCTCCTGTCCTCCTCTGGCCCTCCTGCTGCTTTAGTGTACCCGACCAGTTCTAAGCGATTACTGATGCATGGTGTCCTCAATTATGTGAGAACGTATTTGGGCCCCTCTCTCCTCTCCTCTCCTCTCCTCTCCTCTCCTCTCCTCTCCTCTCCTCTATCTCTTTCTCTCCTCCCACTGCACTTTGTGCCAAGGCTCCAGTGGGACAAAAGAGGAGGACATTGGTTTGTCTTCCTTTATGGACTGGACATGAATGGGTTTCTGCAATAGCCTTATATGGACACATCCCTATACTAGCTGTGGACTATGGTCTCAGACAGAAATTGCCAGATACGACCGAGAGCAGAGGACAACAGGAAGGATTTACATAACTCTTACTGATAAGTTCAACATTAGTCCACAGAATAGGACGAGTTGCAGCACAGCAGACTTGCACACAGCAACTTATATTTCTAGCAAACTGACCTATAGAGTGATATCAGATATTCTAGCTGGCGTACACACTTTCATACATGCTGTAGGCATAAGCCTTAGTGTCTTTCCTGCAGAGGGCATCCATTTCTGGTCTACTTATTTAAGTGGAGGTAATCTCATTCCATGTGAGATTTAGGTATTTTTGGACTAATAGTACTTTTATTTGCTGACAACACACACACACAAACACGCTTTAATACATATATATATCCACACAAGGATGGACACATTTGAGTAGGTGTGATGGTTTACCTACATATTTGAATTGCTCAGTTGTACACTGTGGAAAAGGAATAAATAGATTTGTTTTAATATTTCTGTCTTTTCTTGTAAGACAAAAACTTAATTTCTAAGATAAATGTGCAGCAACTTGAAGCAGGACTAATGTTTTTTTGTTTGTTTGTTGTTGTTTTTTTTTTTCTACAAAATTACAGGATGTGTTTTATCAGTTCAGTCAGCATAACCCTTAAACTGTCAACTATGAAGTATTTATTTTTTATTATTTTGAGTTATACTGATTCTTACTAATAAAGCAAGACCATGCATTGTGCTTTAGAGTAGCAAGGCTTGAGTCCCAGTAAAAGGTTGTGTACGAGGCTTTCATCCAATTTATCATATAAGTTGCGCCTTCAGTTGAATCTTTTTTTCGGTTGCTTTCCTTCTGTTTTACTGTGATTAGAATTCAAACCAAAAACTAATCTAGCCAGCAAAGATATAAACTGCAGAATAAACTATCACTGCTTCAGAAAGGATGCAGCTTTGTTAGATTTTTTTTTTCCCCCCAAGTGAAGAGGAGAGAAAAAAAAAAAATACGATCATACGTGTTTGTGACACTTTATAAATTGAGTACTTCCTTGATCCTTCAGTACTATTCCAAATTATCATTCCTGATATGATTATCTAACTACATGGTGATTTGATTTCTTTGCCATCAGTTCAGTTGTCAATGCCTGTCTAGTGCTAATAGTTAGATTTGTTGTATTTGGTAGCTGAATCAGAGGTATCTCTGTCTGACTTAACTTAAGACTGCACTGACAAGATGACTATTGACACTATTAAAAAAAAAATATTGTTCTTATATATTAAGAATTTATTTAAGGTCAAGAGCCACAGCCATGTTGTGTCGGGTGGTAATGTTCATGCTGCTTTCATCAACACACTATATTCCTTTAATTCTCAATGCTGGGGCTCATTTAATTTAAGCAGTGCAGTAGACGGAAACTACACATGTGCTACAATCAAAAAGTTTCTTACCCAGTGGTAACTGTTTACTGTTCAAATGTATACCTGAAGCTCTTACTGTATTTGTATGTTTTATGATATATTTTTATTAATTTGTATAGTTTTTTTAACCAGCTAGGCCTGTTGTGTTTGTGTCAAAAAAAAAAAAAAAAAAAGAGTTCAACAATGGGGTGAAAAGCGCTGATTGTTGAAGCCAAGTGCAATGTGGGGGTAAAGAATGTGTTTTAAGAAAGTTTGCTGTGAGAAGAAAAGACTACCGAGAGTGCTTATTTTATGTTCCCAACTATGTTAAATGCTTTATTAAGTGAAGCTGTGCCACATGTTTAAGGCAGAAGTGTGGTTTAGAGAGTGGAACAATGTGAGAGGAAACACCCCTCTGGCTGTTTTTTGCCCTGGGTGAGTGAAAGCAGCATGTTTGAAATGGATTTTTACAGGATCTTCTTTTGATTCTGTGGAAAAGAGATGACTAACATTGTATTTGTGGGATTGCTTATTGTTCTAGAAAAAGCAGAATACAGTTTGACTTAACCTATGCATTCAGAGTGATATTTTTATATACAGTACGTCCTGTGTACTTGTAGAAATAATCTTAGGCACTGTTACAGTTGTGTTTTTTTTTTTTGTTTGTTTTTTTGTTTGTTTTTGCTCTGGAGACCTGTATCTGTTCTTTGATAAAGCATGGTGAATTACTTCATCTCTTCCCTCTTTTTCTCTCAAACTGGCTTTGTGTCTTATAAAGCATTAATGTACATCTGACCAGTTGAAGTAATTTTGACTATGAAATATTTTCAGTTTAGGTCTTCCTTTATGTGAATGTGCATGTTTGAGGGAAACTCTCCAGTTATTGAAATGTATCTCTCAGTTGAAATCCACTAGAGGGAGCAGAAGAGTCACATAATGTTGTATCAGAGTGCATGCCACTTAAAGTTATAATAAGAGGATGCTGGATTTTTTTTTTTTTTTTGCCCGTATTTAATTAAGTTCATAAAAGGAATTTCTCTAAACTTGTTGTTTAGACACTGGACAGTTATATCTTTATACTAAAATGCACCAGTGTCTGAATGCTTTGGTCTTTCCTGTGATAGAAGATGCACCTTCTATACTGTGTAGCTCTTAAAGGTAGATTCAAATGTCAAGTTGCCATTGACATTTGAGCCTACCGTTAAGAATTTGAGCTAAACTGAAAACATTTTAAGCACAGTAATTTTAGGGACTAATTGACATCTGAACTGCTTACATGATTAAATATAAATCTCATGCCTCATTTCTATGATATGGTACACTTCAAAATATTTTTTCTCAGTCATTTTTACATTGTCAATTTCATCATTGAACACTACAAAACATTTTGAAAGTGTAGCAGCGGGCGTTTTTTGGGGATAAGGTACATGCACATTGATTCTAATAAATCTCTAAATAATCATTTTTGCCTTGACTAAATTTTCTAACCCATCAGCCCAAGAGTGAGCTAAATGGATACTCGTATATGTAATTTTACATCACAATATAGATATACAGTATAGAATGATCCTGGACATTTTGTTGAAAAATCAGCTGTGAAACTAAAATAGTTAGATGGATGTGTGTGTTTGTGCATTTTTGTTTGTTTGTTTTTATGGCTAATCAAGTGAATTAAATACCTGCAAATAAAAGTACTTCATCACATTGATGCAAAAATATATCCATGTTGCATAAAGCAGTAATTGCCTACAATGGACTAATACAACCAGACATATTAAAAGAGACTGTTACCTCAGAATAAACAATATATTCAAATCTCTGAAGATTTTAGACAAATTAATGTTGTTTGACAGTATATGTTGTCATATCACCCAACCCTACTTGAGCTATATGCACATAATCAATTCATGAGGAGTATAAATGGCTTTTTTCAATAAGAACTAAACCCTGGAAACATTGGTTTTATGTTGAGACGTGTTATTGCAGTATACTGTACTTGTATATTTGCTCAAGTTAAAGCTGAAATATTTACTTCAGTATAATACTGCTGAAAAATAAGAGATGAAGTTTGTTACAAATTTTTCGCTGACTGATTTAGACTTTCTTTTAACTGTTTAATTCAACATGCCCCTTTATTACCACTAATATTACAACTAATAAAAATACTTTGGAAAGCAAATCTGGAAGTCTTCCATCTTCCAAAACTCAGTATTGTTGCACCGTCCAGCTGTCCATTCACATTTGACCTGTGTTTGCACAGCAAGCCAATGTTGTACATTCTGTTATGAACTTGATTAACAAGGCGTGTTTGAGGGCCTGAGACATTTTGTTATGTTCCCTTTCTGATTTAAAGAACATAAACAACACCTAAGTTATGGTCATACTGACTCACGAGTGTATCTGTGAGCTCCTTAACCTCAATGAAATGAATACAATAGTGTCCATGTGGAGAGCAGATGTTCTGACAATGCAATCCGGAGAGCACAAATATTGCATAATCTGAGCAGAATGGTATTCAGAAAGTTAAATGTGTATGTGTGTCTTCAAATCCAAAGATATAGACAAAGGGATGTATGGGTACCAGGATGCATACATTTCAGTGGATACCCGTGAATCTGTGTGTGGACGTCTGCATGTCTGTCCGTCGGCATGTTGTGTGTGTCTAGACTAGGGCTGAGGAATCAGCTTAGGGCCCTGCTGTGGCTGGACGTGTCTCTCTCCTTTGTTCCGGAGTGAGACACTCATAATAAGCTTAGTATGAACAGTCATAACACCGTCATTGTTTTAAACCAGCTCCACAAGCTTCCCAGGCCTTGGTCATGGGCAAGAGAAGCTGTGGACCTGCATGGTCAAGAACCCCTAAGAGCATTTTAGAAATGGAGGCAGAAGGCGACGTTACTCACAGGTACAGTATGTGCCTTGGTCGATGTACTTGGACTATGGCCTTTGGTACAATTTGTGCCCCTCTCTAACCAGCATAATGCACAAAGCCAATAAACAGAGCAGCTTATTTGCAACATAAATGCATGCATGATACTGTAAAGCCAGAGAGATTAATGGTGAAACTGTTGAAGTCAGACGTACAGTTGCTTTTATTTGATTTATGTCTCTTTTATCTGCAGTAATGTTCAATTTGAATATGAATATCATAAGCCATGAATACACAGTTTGTACAATGCAGTGATCTTACATAGCTGTGCAGGCCTATAGACAACATGTCCAGTGAAATAGTTCGACATTTTGGGAAATATGCTTAATTGCTTCCTGGTGGAGAGTTAGATAAAAAAAAATTGATACCACTCTCATGTTTGTCCGTTAAACATAAGGCAACAGCAAGCAGCTGGTTATCTCAGCTTAGCACAAAGAATTGAAACAGCTAGCCTGACTGTGTGTTGGTAACAAAATTTGCCCATCAGCACCTATAAAGCTCAATAATTAACATGATATACACTATGTCTTGGCGTCTCTGCTGGTTGCCTGGCAACTATTCCCACACAATATAGGTTTTGCAGTAGTGACACCTATTTCCAATCAGTGTGACATAAAATCCCACCCTACAGTGGAGGAAGTGATAGCTGACTTTCTAAAGACTGTAGTGTCATGAAGAGTGGTCTGTAATGGTGTACCACCTTAAACAACCCATGTGACATTGATTAGGACCTGTGAGACAGATAAGGTCACAGGCTCCTCACGTTATTTCTTGTCAAGACTTCTCCCTATAAGTCTATAAAACATTTCTTCCTGTATGTTAAAGCGACAGCCAGAGGAAGGCCCAACCAGGCCTGTAATATTTTCATATTACATATCTCTATATGAAGAGTGGTTTTTGAACAATTACTGTATCAAACATATTGATAGATTGTAAAAATGGAATTAAATTCACTTTTTGTGTGACACACAGTGTTGTGCAATCTGCTTCCTGTTGCACTTACAGTATCTGTGCCTCTTAACTGCATCAAAATAAACAAATAATAGTCTCTCACATCCAACTGCTAATTCACAAACCTGCAAATTCTTTATTTTTAATAGAAATTGCATGTTAATATATGAGATATCACTCTTTTTTGAAAATGTACCCTACTATACAAAATGACTGAATGAGTGACCAAGTGTGCGGTTGATTGACATTTAAAGTTATTTGATTACCATATTCTATTTACTGTATGCTGAATGACATATGAGATATTTAACCAGACTTGATTTGTACCTTTTTACAGAAAAGTCTTGAGAGGATGTACATGGTTCGTTTACAACATTATTAAATGTACAGTTGTTTTTATTTAATGGTTACTGATTGTATCAGTGGGTTCAGTTACTGAGAATATGATGATTACACGATTCTAATGCAATTTACAAAAAGAAAGACATAAATCTCTATATTGCGACACAACTGAAAATAATCATTAACACAGAATTTGTTTTGAACTGGGCTCAGAAAGATGGTGAGAACGCACAAAAAAGGTCAAAGTCAAGGTCTGTTTGCAGACAATACATGAGCTGAAGGCAGAAAGCCTGTCGGAGCACCCCGCATGGGGCTTTATCCAATATGTGACATGCCCTGTAGCTCTTGTGTCGGCTATGCTGGGAATGCAGGGTCTTGAGGGGTGAAGGTTAGGGGTGGCCTGAGGGGGCGAGTGGGTGAGTAGACACTGAAAACACAGCTTGACTGTGTTTGTGTATTTGCATGCGATTGAGAGTGTGCACATTTATGTATATACAGTATACACAATTTATTTTTAAAAGCAATTCCTTTTAAATCGTTAGCATTCTCAGCTAAATAATCAGTCCATGTGTCTACTATATGCACTATATACTCTTCTTATTTGCATGCAGGGACATGAGTCTTACCTGTGTGTGTGTGTGTGTGTGTGTGTGTGTGTGTGTGTGTGTGTGTGTGTGTGCATGTGTGTGTGCCTGCCTGTGTGTTTTCAGAGAAGGCTCACAGACAGCGGACTAGACTAAGACTGCAGGGTTCGGCTTGGAGAGCACTGGGCCTCTTTGGGCTCAGCAGGGACTCAGCTTGGGAAGCACAGACTTCATACACACACATACAGCCAGTCTATTAAAATGTTTGATCTTTCCTCTTCTTTTCTCCTAAAGATAAAGGTCGACCAGCTTTTTAAAGTCTATAATTCGCGCTCAGTTATGTTCCTAAAGCACTGATAGGAATGTGACTGTTTTGGATGAAACAGTTTTTTTTTTGTTCATATTCACAGCCAAACAGACCACCAGCCTATTTGTTTTGTTTTGAAGCCCCTTTTTCAGCAACACTTCCTGGAATTGGCTTTTGGGGAAGAAACCAGTTCTTCACAGCACGATATCAAGTTGTCTGTACTACTTGTGACTTCTTACATGTCAATATTGTGATAGCATGAGTCTTGAACCTATTAGTATTTCTATTATAGAATCCTGCTTTTCCTGTCTGTGTTACCTCTACCTTACACAATGTAAGAAATCATAAAATCTTGGCATGTTGAGTGTAGGACATGTTATCCAATATTGTTTTTAATTTATACAATTTGATTTGATTGTTGTGGTGTGTCATCTGTCCTGGATGACACAATAGTCTAAAACTCATATCATGTATATGCTTATTACTGAAAGACATCACTGGCTGGGACATTTTCAAAGGTTGGCAGTGGCTGTTTCATGTATAACATATATATAACAGTATGAATTATGACTCCCTATTTTCTCAAACTGAACTGTTTGAGGATTCTTTTTCAAACTAATCTGTTTGATTGGATCAGACAAATAGAATCCTCACACTCAATGGACATACTCACAGTAACTCTGTTTGACTTTTCATTCACTTGCTGCTTTCATTTTTACACATCATATCAAACCAACAGTACAGTTTATTGGGTCCAAGCAATATGCAAAATAACATATCCTGTATGGCACAAATTCTAGTCATTATATATAAAATATTGCATTTTTGAAAAGTTGAATTCCACAACAGGCAGATAGGCTAAAACATGGAAGTGGTTTGTATGGCACCATCATCTGGTGCACCAGTATAATTGTTATCCTCTATATTGCAAGTGTGCCTGCTGTTGGTCTTGGAGTTCATGAGGTACAGAAACGTCTAATGAAGAAGAAACAGAAGGAGAAGGATAAACAGTTTCACAATTATTATCTAGAATATATAGTCATGGTACAAATAAGTAGAAAAAAATCTCAACAAACCACATAATGTAGCCTCCTCCACACTACAATCTACTCAATAAAAGCAATTTGAATGGCAATTGCACCATTTTGTTCACACTCAGTGTATAAATCCAAAGCAGAACAGGATGTATAGACAACAGGGACAAGAGGAACTGCACTGAGTTTGATGAGTTTGGTGCCATCTCCTGGAGACTGACGTTTTTGTTCTGTCAAAGACGAGATTTCACAGTAATCTGTGTTATATTATCAGGAAGGATCATCATACAGCACAATATTGTCATATAGTACAGTGTTTTAATTTGATCCATATGACAAAACAATAGATTACTTTATAATAAACATACCCAAAGCATCATATAACATGTAATACACAATAATAACCATCATATGAAATGTAAATTGAAGTCTGTTGACACTAACACCTGAAAGTAAGGAGTTGTGCCACAGTTGGACTATATCATACAAAATACAGTCATTATAAGACTCTATTCAGTGGCATGTACCTTTACACCTTTTTAAGAAATTACAGTGTGCGTGTGAAATTATAAATCCAATATGGTTAGTTCGTGCATACATTGTACGATAAATATATCTACTATACTTTTCAGATCATTGTTAAATATCGGCTTCTTCCCAAGCAGCGACTTTGCAAGCTAAGGGTTAAGGCGGACAGCGCCTTACGCACAGGTGTCTCGCCAGTCTTGTATGAAGCAGCGCCTGCAAACGGCTGGAGGACATTTTTTTTCTTTAATTAAGTTGATCATAACTGTAACTCAGCTGGGATTTGCTATCCGACTAGACAGGCCACTGTAATTCATGTAGTTAGATCTTAAGTGGGTTTGCACACTGCAGCCCTAATCTCTTGCTACTATTAAACGTGGAGCAACTAACCTGGAGAGCTCTCCAGATCCAGACCGGTCCTGCACGCTCCTTATTTTCGCAATTTTCATGCATGCTGCATCTGACTGCAAATCATTTGTGCGAAAGTTTAAAGACTTTTCCACAACTTTAGAGTCGTGTTAAACCCTGTTATCTCCCGTTGGATTTGTTTTTCTGCAGGATTTTTTTCTTTCTTTTCTTTCTTTTTTTTTTTTAGTGTCCGCTCTGTTAAACGCCGGATATGTGGTGGATGCTGTTTCCCCGATGGATTTGGTTTCTTCTGGGACATTGTTACACTATTCTCCTTTTTATGGACAGTTGCCGCGTGAGGGCAATGCCCATGTCTGTGGCAAAAGTGGTTTATTCTCACGCAGGTTTGTGCCCGAATGACCTGAACCCCAACCTGTGGGTGGATGCTATGAGCACCTGCATTCGCGAGTGTGAATCTGACCAGGTGAGTGAGGTGATGTAGCCGAAATGTGCAGACTGTAGTGCATAGCAGTGCAGTTCATCTACTGTCTAAGTTAAGAGTAAACAAATAACCAGGCTGTATGAACATATCTCGAGGTAGAATGATTGCATTTAAGACAATTGTTGAACAAATGGATTTGTTTAGAGAAATAATCTTTTTCTGCATCCCCTGTGCATGTCTGTTTTTTCTCTTGAACTCACTGAATTTCAAACAACAAAATTAACAGTCCCCGTTTTCTTGTGCACAATGCGAATTGCTGCTTGGGAGGGTGGGGGTTAAATGAAAGATAGCAAGCAGAAATTCAACACAATAAAAATAATCTTGTGGTTGTGTAATTTAATAGTGACAATTACATTTTCTGCTATTACTTTAAAAAAAAAAAGTTTTTGTTCATGCTGTGTCAGATGTTGTGAACATATTGGTGAAAACTGATCCAAACTGGAAACAAATACTTTGCTATTTTCATTTCACCAAGCATCAAACCATTTTCTGTGTTTGTGCAGTTTACATATTAAAATGCACACTGTATCTGCATAATGAAAACAAATATGCTGGTATGTGGTACAAAAGTTTTGTTTCTTTTCCAACCTTCAGGACTGCGAGACATTCGAGAAGTGCTGCCTTAATGTATGCGGTAACAAGAGCTGTGTGGCAGCACGGTATATAGACATCAAGGGCAACAAGGGCCCCATTGGAATGCCAAAGGGCGCCACCTGCGACAAGTTCATGTGCTCTCAGCAAGGGTCTGAATGCGACATCTGGGACGGCCAGCCTGTTTGTAAGTGCCGGGACCGTTGCGAGAGAGAACCCCACTTCACGTGTGCATCTGACGGCATGACATATTATAACAAGTGCTACATGGATGCCGAGGCCTGTTCCAAGGGTATCTCTATCTCTGAGGTCACCTGCAGGTAACATGTTAAGTATTTTAGATCTTTACTATTAATTTTGGTGTGATGAGGTAATGTTGTCTTGTTTCAGTCTTCAAAATTAAGACTTTTTTGTGCCTGTAGCATAGAGAAACAAATGTATTCTGTATGTAATATATCAATAAAGTAACCAGAGAAGAGCCTTTGACATATCCTGGCTTTGATTAATTCCTTTCTTATTCAACCTACCTACAGGTACCATCTGACCTGGCCAAACACCAGTCCAATCCCCGTGGAGACCACCCTGCATCCCACTACTGCCCTCCAGACCACCCTCCCAGCTGACATCCAGCTCCCCACCATACACAGTGGCCCCACCCAACAGGCTGTTTTTGTGGGTGAGACAGCCAGCTTCCTCTGTGAGGTGTCTGGGAAGCCACGTCCGGAAATCACCTGGGAGAAACAACTGAAGGGCAAAGAGAACACCATAATGAGACCTAATCATGTCCGAGGGAACGTTGTGGTCACCAACATTGGCCAGCTGGTCATATACAACGCGCAACTTCAGGATGCCGGCATCTATACGTGCACAGCCAAAAACGTTGGGGGAAGTGTATCATCACACTTTCCCTTGGTAGTGATCAAGAGGGAATCGAAAGGTAAGAATGCAGAAGGAAATAGTACCAACCTGCCGTTTCCAGCTGAAGAGTGTCTAAAAAGTCCAGACACAGATGACTGTGGAGAGGAGAGCATGAGCTGGTACTATGAATCAAATCGGAACAATTGCTTCACCTTCACCTACAGTCAGTGCAATAAAAACCGTAACCATTTTGACACCTATGAAGCTTGCATGCTGTCATGCGGAGGAGAGTTGGCAGCTCCCTGTAGCCTACCGAGCCTCCAAGGGCCTTGCAAGGCCTACGAGCCTCGCTGGGCCTATAGCAGCAGCCTCAAAAAGTGCCAGTCCTTTGTCTATGGAGGCTGCGGTGGCAATGAGAACAACTTTGAGTCCAAAGAAGCCTGTGAAGAGATGTGTCCCTTTCCGAAGAACCACAACTGCAAGATATGTAAACCTCGAGGCAAGATGGTCACCAGCTTCTGCAAGAGTGACTTTGTGATCTTGGGGCGTGTGACAGAGTTGACAGAGGAGCAAGAGTCCGGCCACGCTTTGGTGACAGTGGAGGAGATCTTGAAGGATGAAAAAATGGGTCTTAAGTTCTTTGGTAAAGAACCTTTGGAGGTCACTCTCCTGAACATGGACTGGAACTGCCCCTGCCCTAATATCACTGTTGCCGAGGGACAGCTCATCATCATGGGAGATGTTCACAACGGGATGGCTGTCCTGCAGCCCGACAGCTTCGTAGGCTCCTCCAGCCCTCGCAGAATCAGGAAGCTCCGTGAGATTGTCCACAAGAAAACCTGCAATTTCCTTAAAGATTTCTCTGCCGTCCAGTAGAGTCTATTAACGTCTCACACTCACTGAACGTCAGTTATGTTGTATTCAGATTATTCTAAGCTCAAGTGACCTCACCAGTCTGACTGGTAAACACAAAAGTAGTAACTTATCTGTAACACCTGAGGTTTCGTTCCCTCTTTCATATTTTTTCTTTCCTTCCTTTGCTACTTAATGCTTTGTAGATCTCTGAAATTCTCTTAATCACTTTTCATCTTTTGTACTGTTGTCACTGATAATATTTGTCTGTTGTTTTTATTCATTATTTCTTCACAGAATGCTGTGTCAAAACTGTCCAAATAGCTAGAGATGTTTTGTTTTTTCAAATTAGAGCCAAGCTTAAAGAGTTTTGATGTCCACAGCTGGGGTAAACTGTAGAATAATATTAGTCACAAGCATTTATTCTGTACAAAGTGTTCGATTGTTGTAACTGCTTGTTAAAATGATATTATAGATTTCCTCTCCAAATGTTATCTTGAGTACACTAATATCAGTCATTTAGCATTATGTTTTGATATGATTGGTTCATTTGCTTTATGTTCTTGTGGGCTATCCCAAAACAGACATTCTGTAACATCTGTGATGAGCACTCAAGCTCACAATAATGCAATGTGAAGCCTCAGTTTATCTACCAGAATCAAATAAGCTCTTTGGTTCCATTTTTTTGTGGAATCTATTTTGATACGTTTTAATTTACAATACAGAATATGTATGTGGACTTCTGTACTCTATATTTATTGATCTATTTCTTATAGGGCACTTGCCAATAGATATATACATATGCAGGATGTATCTCTGTAAATCTAATTACGTAAAGAACTTATGTATTTTTATGTTATCTATGATATATTAGTGTTCATTAAAACTTTTATGGAATATGATGATAAATAAATAAAGATGTTTTAGAAAATATTACAGGTGTCCTTTGTTATATTGTTGTACTGTTGCCTATGCTACAGACTAAATACCCGACATGCTCACAGCTTATCAAAAAGACTCATGCAGGCAGTGCATGTGCTGTCCTGTGGTTGATGTCCCTCCATCCATGTCCTCCTCCTCCCACTTCTATTTCACACACACACAAGGCCTAGTCTGGCATTAAAGTCTGAAGCAGGTCACATTCCAGCCCAGCTGTGGTGGCCTGCGGAGCTGTGTGTTGTGTTGTGTCTGGGTCTGGGGCCCTCGCATAGCACACACCCCACCGGCCATCCATTGGCCTTGTGCGGCCCCTTTCATGTGCGAGAGGCCGGGGTGGAGGGGAAAAGGAGGAGGAGAGGGATGTTGGCTGATTCTCTCTCTTTCAGTCACTCACTCTCTTTCACTCAGTTGGCCACATCTGTGTTAAAGGGGCATAATAGAGAACAGAGAGAGGAATGGAGGGAGAATAAAAAGTCAAGCAAAAATAAGGCAAACTGAAGCACTGAGTTACATTAAAGTTAAGCTAGAGCTTGATGTCATAGTTGTATCCATTAACACACATTTCATGATTAAGTTTGAGGCTAAATCCTGGTGTGGAAGAGATTAAGATATTGGAAGATGCAAAATGTTAGACTTGAAAGGTTCCTGGGAAAAGATGTGCCCATTTCTGAAACGCAACAGTTAAAATGTCAATTAAGAATCAACTTGGGGGTTGACAAACGCTGGAACAGTGGGATATCTTAAGAACAAAATGAGTCACCAGGACCAGCAGGACATACAGGGAACAAAACATAAGGAAACACTGAATGTTTTCCCCCTTCCCCCTCTGCCCTTATATCCCATTCTCTAACCCCCTTCCTCAGCCCTCTTCCTCAACTGTTTGCCCACTCAGGCCGTCAGACACCCAGCCTTGGGCGGTGACCTTTGACCCTGCTAATGAAAAAGAGGCCACCAAGGAAAAGGCCACTTTCATTAGAACTGTTGATGAGTGTTAAGTGACTGGCGGAGCTCCAGACTAGCTCCACACAGCCCCCTTGATGTCCTACACATCACAGTCGGCCGCTGATTTCAGTATCAAGTTCACTTAGAGACCACCAGCCAGGCAGCCTGCCAGACAGACCATAATAATAAGCCAGACAGCCGCAGGTAAGGGGGGGCACAATGCCCTCAGTGACACAGTATCAAGGAAGAACTTGTTGGTGTTCAAAGAGATAGTCTACTTTCATTCAAGATAACTAAAATATACAAAAACTGGCATTGATTGAACAACATTTTTTGTTTGTTTGTTTTTACCTCAGATATCTTTCTCTATGTATCATTTGCACTGTATGTAAAGTCCACTCTCAGCTGTTTCTCTTGACAACTCTTGGACTTAAGGTATTTGTTTGACATGTATTTTGAAAGAGAAGGAGAAATATGTTAAGAAAGAGGAAAAATATGACAAGAGAAAAAGAAGAAAAAAACAGGAGCATGTTACATGCAGGTGGTTCATTGGGTTGAGCTGATGTGTGCACACAGTGGGGGAAACTACAAACACACACACACACACACACACACAGTACATCCATGCAATATATGCACCTCATAGTCACACTTTACATTCCCCTTTTGCCTTCAATTTTCGGTAAAAAGGACTGAATAACTGGATAATTGGACTTTCCACACATTTACAATAATATATAGTAGAACAGTGTTTGCTTTCACATTATTTTAAAATGTATTTCAGTAATTTAAAAAAAATCTACTCATAATACACTTGTATAACTTCCCATTTTGCCATGACAAAGGCTGTGTGTAGACTTCAATAAACTGATGTGAGCGTGAAGAAAACTACAGTAACACTTTTAAGTCCCTTTATTTAGCATTTATAAGCATTTCATAAATTGTTGATAGCAACATTTTTAATAGTATAAGTAGTAGTTTTAATGTACAGTATTTGTCAACTATTATAACTTCTCCTATGTAGATATTTTTTATTTTATTACTGTCATCAATTTTCTGTTTTTCTATAGTTGTTGAATACATTGATAATTACATATATGTAACAACATTATAGTCTGTAAATGTTTGTATACAGCTTATAAATGCAAAAGAGGCGGTTTTAAAGTAAAGTGTTACCAAAATTACATTACTGGTTTTCTTGCAATCATTGAAGTTGTCCACTGAGTGGCAGCACAACACTTCACAAATGGTGATTAGTGTGAGCTTGCTTAGCACTGTGATATGTCTCATACACTTGTGAGAGAGATTTCATTAATGAACAGAAATGGCTTGTTTCACTGTGCATCAATATTAAACTGTATAAAATACTAATCCAAGCTGGATGACAAGACAAAATTGTATGTCTGGAGTGAGGAAATTTTGCTTGTTCTTGGTGCAATTAAACATGTTTCAGGAATATTTCAAGCTAAAAACAATATCATCAATAATTTGACGCAAAGCAGAATTTGGGATTTTAGAACCCAAAACTGAACAAAATAACTAGTTACTACTAATATTATTTTCAGAGGATCATTTTTCAGTGTACAGTATGTCCCAGCTTTAAAACAGATTTTATTGCACATGTACTCTCTCTCTCTCTCTCACACACACACACATAGTGTCACTTGCCCTATAAATGCCTCCACAAGCAGCCAGATGGTCTAGTATATGTGCCCAATGCACTGGATGTGTGCTAGTACTTGATGTGATCACACACACATTCACACACAGTGTCAATAGCAGCTCTCCAGGGCACAGCTGGTCTCTGTGTTGGATTGGACAAAAAATAGTAACGGATATAGAGAGAGAAAGAGAGAGGAAGAGAGAGAGAGAGAGAGAGAGAGAGAGAGAGAGAGAGAGGTGAGGGGTGGCGGATTGACCAGAGAGAGGGCCAGAAACACAAAGTTATGTATTACCAAGAAAAAATGTGGAATACTAACACACTACATCCACATACTCTATGCTTTTGTGTAATGTTGCTGGCAGAGACATTTAGTGTTCGAACAGATAAATGACACATGACAGCTTTTGGTGTTACACGATGTGTGGTAACATACAAGCACACAGAAAAACCCACTGATGTACGTGCGTGACAAGTTAACAATCGTGGTAATGCAGCCCTCACTTCTTTATTATTTAAGGCAACTGAAAGAGGGCTATGTCTGACTGGTTAAAAATATGGCAGTGTGTGCTAACAGAATAAGAAGAGCGAGAGACAGGTTGGAGGAGATGAGACATGCAAGAGGAAAAAAAAAACTTTGGGAAAAAAGAGAACAGATAAAAGTGCAGGAGGGGGAAGGGAGTGGAATCAAGATAGATAAGGAGGCAGGAGAAAGGAGAGGAGGGACAGCGGGAGGACATGAATGATCAGAGGGTATGAGGGGGGCTGGGATGAGTGAAAGATGAAGGCAAAGGTCATCGTAGCATAAGGAGGGTGTAAATTGTCCAGAACATAAAACTGCTGCCGTCGACTCTAGGGGATTCTTTTACCCTCTTATCTTTCTGCTTTCTAAAAATAGTACCTGCTCAATGTAGGGGGAAACTAGGACACTGTTACCTCCTGCATCCCTCTCTTGTATCTATACCTACTGTATTACATCTAGATAGATTTATATATAGGTAAATAGATAGACAGATAGATCATAGTATGTCTATCTATTGTGTTTTAAAAGTCTGATAGCCTTGCATTGCAAATATAATTGGAGTGGATCAAAGGCTGCTATGGTGTAGCTGTCTCATGATGGGGAAACACAAGTACAACCATGCAGGAGATTCACTTATCTTTATGCGTCCTCTTTAGCGTGAATAATAACCATGTTATTGAAGAGAAATAGCAATTTTCTCTGTTAGATTACAGTGTTGCATGATACACTGAGCAAACCGTGTGCCTTCTAATTATCAAATATAGATAGAGGGGCTAGTGCACCACTTGAAAATTAAACATGTAATTGTGCATGCCACGACATGCACAAGCAACCAAACATAAATATAGAATGCCTACATGCCTAAAGTATGTCTACATGGAGAAATGAATGGATTCAAACCAATGACAGACAATAAAGGAATAAAGGCAGAATTATCCTGATTTTAGTTCTAAAATCCAAAGCAAAATTGTTAAACTGCTACCAGAAAATGAGCATCCTTATGAAAACACAGCCTAAGGACATAAACAACGCATATTCAAACCAAATTTTGTATCTGCTGCATTACCACTTTCCTGCGTGTGTTAATGCATTGATCGTAAAATATGCCTGTGTTGTTTAAAAAAAGAGCCGTCGGCTTGTGCTGTCATGCTGCCAGCCACCATCCACCAGAACACATATGCATGCACATGCAGACACATACCCTTACACATAAGTACACAGTAACTTATATGCATGGAATGAAATAATGCATTGAAAGTACTTAATCCCATATGCCTGAGGCTTTTGGTTTGTGAAATGTTCATGTGCTGCCAATATGTGCAGATGGATCACCAGCCTGGTTTTGATTCATGTCATACACACACTCACTGATAAATGCACACACATATACATTATGTACACAGAAACCTTCCTTTACTGTTTGTTTGAATTTGGACAGAAAGTCAGAGATAATGCAAATACAAGATCGTCTGCTTAGTGTGTGTGTGTGTGTGTGTGTGTGTGTGTGTGTGTGTGTGTGTGTGTGTGTGTGTTTGTCTGTGTGTGTGTGTGTGTGTGTGTCCTGCATGTGCAGAGGTAAACACTCTGTGAAACCAAAAACAAAACAAAAACTAGGCGGAAACCAGCTTTAGTTTCAATTATACTTATGGTTTCTTCATAAATTAGAATGATAGAGACACAAAAATAGAAAATCCAGACAGACACGAGAGTGAGAGTGAAAGATAGAGAGAGAGAGAGAAAGAGAAAGAGAGGGAGAGAGAGAGAGGGTGCAGAGTGGCCAAAAAAGAGACAGAGAAGGGAGGGGGGCGGGGGTAAAGGGATGCTTGGGACAAAATGTTCTAATCCCTGAGCAACATCACAGAGAGTTACTCAGGGATTTTACATTGTTTCTGTTTTGGGATGAGGTCTCTTGTCCCGGTGTGACCGTGCAGAGCAGCAGCAGAGATCAGCTGCTATCAGGGGTACTTAGGTTATCTTTTAGTAGATACGGAAAAGAGACGAGAGAAGCCTCTGGGAGAGGAAGGGAAGGACACTAGAGCTATCAAGTGATACTGGCACTTCTGTAAGTGTTTTCAAATTAAAAGGATGATGTTAAGACAAAGGACAGTGAGAGTGAGAGAGATATGACCTTCACACATGAAATCTTTCGCTGTTTAAGTTGCGTGTAAACGAGCTCATAATGAGCCTCTCGTCCATGAAAAGGCTTGTGATGTATGCTAGTGCACATGGACACACACACACACACACACACACACACACACACACACACACACACACACACACACACACAAACACGTGAATATGCATTCATGTGGTAGATTGGTCCATCATCTGTTTTCATTGACAGTGAAACAGAAAGTCCCTTCATACACACACGCATGCCGACACACATATTCATTCACAGTGAGGAAGTCCAAAATCCTGCTATAATTAAGCCCAGTGGGACTGTTTTTCAGAGGCCTAATAATAGTAAACACTCAGAACCTTAGAACTTATCAATATTAGTTTTATAGATTGAACCTGAAAGTTTTTACAGAAGCATGTCAGTACTGATCACATCTGAAACTCTTTTTTTAATTTTTTTTTTTTTTTTTACCAATGATGCATTTGTCAGTTTTGTCAAAATAGTTTGTTTTTTCAGCCTTCATCACTTGGATGAATAGGCTTCTTGTCAATAGTCCTCTGAAGTGTTTGGATGCTCATCACATGCTGTGTGATACAAACAAACATTATAGCCCAGTAATATCATTTTACATCGCCCATAGAAATGAAAATATTATCCATTCATACTATATTATCCATTCATTTTCTGACTCATGCACACAAGAGAGGTTCAAAGCAGAAGCCAGCCTGTTTTTGTTCATGTAGAAAATATACCAGGTCTTTCCTCATTGACACAGACCACATGGCCATACAGTCGCTGCAAATAGCACTCTTTCTGCTTACGGCCACAATGACTTCACAGCCCTCGTTGCTGTGGCACCAGCGGGGCCAGTGGACACAAGTCTCTGCTGAAATGCTGTAAAGCTCTGCAGACACTGGAGGGAGTCCTAGACTGCTATCTTTAATGAGTGGAAGACAGAGAAAATTAGTTTGAACAAGTTGTCAAATGTCTGAATTGTTGCTTCAAGGTCAGTTTCATGTTTCATTCTTTATAGAAACAAGCACAGACATAGCCATTTAGAGCCAGAAGCAAAGAGACTGATTGTGAAAGGGCACATACCTAAATATATCACTCACTTATACTGTTTTTAGATGTGCACTGATCGGAAGTATAGATTATATGTAAGTGCTGGAAATATTTTTAATATAATATATATAATATAAAAGTATTATAACATACATGTTTTTCTCTGACTCTGGTCCTGCTACTGTCAATCCTCACTGTCAGCCTTCCACACAAGCAAATTGTCTCTTTCTCTTTTTGTCTGTCTTTGGTCCTTTTAATTTAAACACAAAACTAGATAACTATCATGCACCTATCCTTGTTTGTTACCATCTTAGTATTTGTAGCATCTGACTAATGTTGGCCCTTATATAATAAGTCACTCACTGAGACCAGTTTAGCACATGGGGGCCGTGGGGTAGTTGAGAAATACGCAGGACAGATAGTTTCCTTGGTAAGTCATCTTCTCCTAAAGACTATTCCATGAAATGATACAATCTATGGACTTGTATATACTTTACAGTCCATTTTATCAGTCACTTGTTTTCAGTCTTTGGTTCCAGCCTCTCAGAAAATTGAGTCCTCCAGGGTTTTTATGCAACATTGTCCTCAGTTTACAGAGAATATTGAGCTACAGTACATGCAAAACAGGCTTGTTAAATAAGCACGCTCCTTTTCACTTTCACACACAATAATGCATCTTAATAGGCTTGGGTGTCTGACCTTATTTCAAGAGAAGTATTACATAAGTGTTCGTTACTTGAAAGGGAAAGAAATGCCTGGGCCTGTCAGAGAGAGAGAACGAGATAGAAGTTGCAGTTGAACTATTTTTGGATTGCAGTCAGGTTTGTGCCTCTCCGCCGTGAGAGTGTATGAATATTAATCAATGCTTTTATCATTTGCTATGGAAAGGCCCTCTCTGCGTTTGAATGGCAGGAAAGCCATAAACCTGTTTTTCGCTCTGTCGTATTACCATATGAGTCAAAAACATTTCTCACGGAAAGAGACCAGAGGACTTGTTTGAACATAAAAGCCTCTGTGTAAAAGGAAAGCTGGGCTGCACGGGTGAATAATTTGTCCTTTCAGATTTGTTTAGAGAGGGGATGATTAGTAATCAACAGGTAAAAAGCAAGATTAATTTCGTTTTCCACAGATGGGTCTTTGTAAGGCAGGAGTGCCTGTGTGTGCACATGTGTGTGTTTACTTTACATATATGTGTGTTGGCAGCGAGGCAAATGCCTCTAAGCTGACTACATCCGAAATCCTCACGTGCAGCTCACGTCTAATCAAGGCTTGTGTGTTTTATGTGTGTGTGATGCTGTGACGTCATGCTGTCATCCTGAGCAGCTTAGGTGGCATTCACGTGACACTTGACCTCTGACCTCTGCTGAGTTCTGTTCCAGTGCGAATACAACACAAGCTCAGAGAGTAGACAGCTGTGTGTGTTGGATGAGAGAAATTAAGACAAAAACAGTTCACAGAGACTGCAGACTGAGTATGCATAGATTTCCATATTTACAACAGACAGAGAAGGTAAGAAAGAAGAAAAAAGAGACAGATTAGAATAAAATATTAAGGTAAGACAAATAGAAAATGTAGCTCAGTAGTGCTGACAGATAGAATGAAGCTGACAGTTCTTTTTAATGATGTCCCAAAGTGGACAGCACCTGCCAGGTGACCGTTAATGGGCTGCTTGAATAGACCACAGCAGAGGAGGATCACATTGAAAGTTTGCCCGAGGATGTCACTACCACTACCTGATCTGTTGCCATGACAACTGGAGCTCGAGTTGGTATGGGGCGAAGAAGTTTGTGGATTAATTCAAGAAGGGATGGGAAAACAAAGACGGCTTTTTAAAAAATTGGGTGGCCCTTTCATGTCTTTTCAGTCTCTTTTAACTCATCAAACTGTCCATTCTGCATACAGTAACGTGACTGCGTGAATGTCTGCAATAATGTAATGTCTTTCAACCAGTGTTTGCATTCAGTGACATCTATATTGCATGTTCCCTGATCATTTACTTCATTTTAATGAAATAGGCTTGCTTGATTGTCATTCTGATTGACTCCGTACTTTGACAATGAGTTGTGCGTGTGTGTGTATGTGTACCTCTGATGTGTACAGTTGCTAGGTAATGTGATGATTTTTGTCCTTGATGGTGCCTAGGTAATTTTCCCATATGGTGTTCATCAGTTCTAATATCTTTCCTAATGTCTGTTCTGGGCCTGAATCGTCTTTCTGAACAGCCATTATCTTCCACCTCCAGCTACAGTTGACTTTGACGTGCGTCATTTGTTCATGCGTCTGGGTGTTCAGGTTTTGAAGGGGGGGAGGGGCAGTGAGAAGAAAGGAGTGACAAACAAAGACAGAGTAAGGATGTGTTGTTACAGATGCTTTTATACTCAACTATATATTTTTTAGGTGTGTTTGTGTGTGTGATTTGAGCTTGTGTATACTACTGTATGAAGTGCGCAGCAGCAGATGGCATGTGCTGTCGTTTGCCAGAGCTTCCACTTTTCACTGTGTCAAACACACACACAGACACACAGACACACAGACACACACACACACACAAACAAACAAACACATGCATATGCACACACATGAAGAGTCTATGACTGTCTCCCTTGAAGGCTCATCTGCTCAGAATATTGCCTTGGGACAGAAAGGGAGCTGAAAATGCTGCAAAACTCTGCTGTTTACCTTCAGCAAGAAGAGAAGAGAAGAGAAGAGAAGAGAAGAGAAGAGAAGAGAAGAGAAGAGAAGAGAAGAGAAGAGAAGAGAAGAGAAGAGAAGAGAAGAGAAGAGAAGAGACGAGGAGAGGAGAGCAGAGCAGAGCAGAGGAGAGAAGAGACGAGACGAGACGAGACGAGACGAGAGGAGAGGAGCCGAGCCGAGACGAGACGAGACGAGACGAGACGAGAAGAGAAGAGAAGAGAAGAGAAGAGAAGAGAAGAGAAGAGAAGCCATATCATATCATTAAAGGAATACTCCAGTGATTTATTATTGTTATACACTTCCATAAGTTTGGGGGACTTGTGAGAGAGAAGTATCTGCAGCACTGGCTGAGATATCTGACTTTTTTCTATGGGTCAAGTTACAAAAACATGCAACAACGCAACTCAGTAGTATTGCTCCTTAACCTCTTCCTGCCTAAATGGCCATATCTCAGTCCAAATCCAAATTAACCCACTGAGTTGTACAGCTTTCCTTGGACAGACCTTTTCAGCAGGTATGACCTGACAAGATGGTTCACAAGATTTATTAAAAGATATTTTGTTCTTGAAGTTTTTGATGCATAAACATAAGAGTTAACTATTGTCACATGATTGTGTCAGGGGAAACAGTAATCCAAAGCACAGTGGAAATCTAACTGCTATGTGGTTGGCTTTGTCCGACTTGTTTACAACTTTACTTGACCACACAATGTTTTCCTTAAAGGATGTAATTTCATTGCAAGTTCTCATAGGAACACACCTATGCTTCTGTGTTAATATGCATATTTTACCTGCATAACATGTATTTTTTAATAACCATTCATTAATTCTACTTTCACTTACAGTAGGAATTACAGTAGGAATATTCTAGTTATTCCAGCCATTTGCATATGAGGCCCATAGTGACAGGTGCAGAGTGTATTACTGTGTTGGTGAGTCAGTGTGTCCGTCACAGAGAGGGGTGGCTAAACCTTATGTAATGGAGAAAACACATAAAAATATACACTACATACTGTACGCATACATGCTTGAGGATATACAAACGCACACACACACAATTACACACATGCACAACCTCCAAGATTAGCCCCCGCCCCCCAGCCCTCATCTGTGCCTCATATGCTGCACATCCCCCTTAGAAACACATATACATGCACACATAAGCACACAAAAACAGTCACACACCGTGTCCTTTAACCCTGGGCAAAAATTCTTCTACTCCTGCTGCCTTTATCCCGCCTCTCAGGGTTTCTTGTGATAGCTACACACCTCAACCCTGTGAATCCCTGGCATCAAAATAGCCCTGCTGCACTATTCGCACGTCTGGACTGTTTATACTTTTCCCCTATCAATAAATGATGACCAAAGTGTTTAGATCCAGGTTATAACGTGTACGTGTGTGTGTGCATGGAACAGCTGTGAGCAAAGCCCCGACCGGGCTATCTGCTGATCTCCTGCTCTGTGTTAGCTTGAGTTTTCTCTCCTGCGGCGTGGTTGGAACAGAAAACAAGACAAGGCAGGCACATACTGCACACCTACTCACATATATATGTATACACACACACACACATACTCGACCACAAAAACAAAGGCTCATTATAATTTCACGGAGATAGCAATGATATAAACACATCCTACACATACTACATTATACAAAAGTCAACATACATGTAATCTCAGCATTAAACAGACAACAAAGTGAAAACAAGGGTGGAGAAATATGCAGCCCTAGGGCAACACAACCATGAAAGCCACGTCACATTATGTAGAGATGGAAGAAAACCAATATTCCAAAAGACAGGCAAAGTATATATCTTTTAGCAGTAGTAACAGCAGATAGGGCATTAGGTGGAACCCTTTGCTGCTAATCAATAGAAGTTGTTAGAGCCTCTCTCTCTCCCTCTTCCTTGCTCTCTATCTCCCTCTTTCAGATCCATTGTAATGCAGCACAGAGCACTCCACACATGGCCTTTACAAAGACTGCTTGTACTCTAGTAGACCTTGGGCTGGGAGCCTTTGTAGCGAAAGTCTGTGACCTCACTCATTCTTTTATTACTCGGACACATACACACAAACACACACATGCTCCTGAGGGGAAGTACATATAGAGGTGGATGCTTTGAAAAAATAAGACATCTTGGAGATGTAATATTGTTCTGTTTACAAACATAAGCTCATGCCCTTCAGCACTTATAGTCACATATGCTGACGTACCGACACACCAAGACACACATAGACATGCACACAAGCTCACTGTGCCCCAATCCAGCTTCTCACAATGCTAATGGCCTTGGTGCTATGAAAGCACGGAGCAATAAACACAATGCCGGCCCACACAGCATGTGAGTGAGTAGGCTGTGAGTTGTGTGCTGAATGGGTCTGTTTGTGTGTGTGTGTGTGTGTGTGTGTGTGTGTTGCGAAGGAGCCAGGCTTTGTCACACTGAGTTTCCAGAAAAGGCCATGTTTCAAAATGTTTTTTTAAGGACCTCACCACTGGGACTCAAAGAGGACAAACTGTTTACTATAGCCAAATTCACATTGTGTTTAGTTTTATCTTTGATGCTTATCGATGTGTCAGTCAGTGAACTCATGAGAGCTTTTTAATATGTAAAAGAAACTAAACTAATAATAGCGGGGTGTCACCTAATTTGTAATATGTTTAATTTTTCTCACTATGCTACTGGCATAGCTATGTACAGCAATTTCGGTCCATTGATCAACCAATTGAACCAATTGAATCATCTCAGAAACTGTTTGATGGATTACCATTGAACTACTAAGATGGTGAACATGGCAATAATTATACCTGCTAAACATTAGCATTGTCATTGTGACCATGTTAGCAGACTCTTCGTCCATTCATCCATAATATATCTTTGAAACTACTGATCCAGTTCTCACTGGAGTTGTGGAAATGATGCATCTCACCACTGCATTCCAGATTTCAAAATTACATGATTGGCAAAAAGGGGAGCTGCGGTCACACAGAAATGGACTGGACTGGGGAAGTAACGACAGTCTCTCACGGTCCTGAGACTCAGACAGCAGCAACCATGGCTGAGTGGAGAAAATAGTTCAATTTTATTGATATAGAATTCTCATAGCAATGTCAGCTAGACAATAGTGGTCACATGTTCCCTACACCATCCAAATTTGTGTTGAATAATCAGATTGCAACTGTATTTATGTTTGTGTTTTCTCTTTTGTATGTGTTGTAGTATTATTTAGCATTTTTAGATTTGTCCTTAAGGGTTACTATACTATAGAATTGAAAAATGATCTTCCTCTTCCTCTTCCTGTTTTGTTTTAATTGTGGTGGCACATCACTGCCATCATCAGGTAGGGCTAACTAAGGAGAACAGTAACTCCTGGGCTACTGCACTGACTTAAACCTTCAATCAGATCATGATGATGAAGACTATATTTATTAACAAACAACGTGGCAAACATGTGTACTGACAAGGTTGGGAGTGACAGAATGTTGGCTTCTCAACATCTCATACACTAATTTGACTGTCATTTTCATTGGGAGAATATTTTCAACAGCTCTGTTTTTCACTGATGGAAAATGTTTGCATTTTTCCATTTATCCATGTTGGTGAGGGTATGGCCTTGTGCCAGACTCACACTGTCAAAAACACAGACACACAAGGTTTGTGTCTATTTCCCTTGGCCATACAGTGACATGTAAAGCAGCTGTGCTGGCAGTTGTCAGTGTAGTAACCAGAGAGAGGAACAGAACAGAACAGGACTTCAGCAATAATGCCACAGCGTGTGTGAGAGAGAGAGACAGAGAAAGACAGGCAGAGCCTGCTGAGCCAGGCCTCTCATTATGTGGGATGTAATCTGAGCTTTCGGGGCCCGGGCAGGCCCTCCGACTGCACTGAATGGGGGTCGAGCACCGGCCCCCACTGTCTTTCCTGTGCTTTCACTCTGCTTAGCTCGGCAACTCTGATTATAAAGTCGAGAGGGTGGGGTGGGGGTGTGGTGGAGGTTTGGGTGGATCACGGGTGGTGAAGTTTAGAGCTGGTATGGGTGTGATGGTGAGCTCTAGTTTGTGGGTTGCCTGAGTCTGTCTTGCTGTGCTGGATAGTTAAGCGAATAGAGTTTGCAATTTGTGGTCTTATCTGCATATACAGAACGAAAACATTTAAACAGTATGAGAGTAAAATCACATTCCACTTTACTTCCAAATATAGGTTTCTGTCTTTTCCTTCCGTCTGCGATAAATTAGAAAGCGATATACAAAATCAGCAATGTCCTTGAAGGTTTCGAATTATGCTCAGATTCATAGAAATGTGTGTAAAATGATTACTATTGTATAAGGCACTGATACACTGTATGAATATACACTGTTCATGATGTTTTACTGTGTGGAAAAAAAAGCTTTTTTCTAATAATTAAGGGACACATTCAGCTTTATGAGGTGAAACTGAAACGGTTTTATAATTTGACAAATATGACTTATTATGACCCTTACTGATATCATCTTTACATTTTAAAGCCAATTAAGTTTTCTAGGTGCTGTAACAGTGGGACAATCGTGTGTGTGTGTGTGTGTGTGTGTGTGTGTGTGTGTGTGTGTGTGTGTGTGTCTGTGTGTGTGTGTCTGTGTGTGTGTGTGTGTGTATTAATGTGTGATACTGAAGTCTGCCTACACCAGAAGAGTATAGATAACCTTGGGTCACCTCAGACTAAATGACCGCTTCTGCACAATAGAGATGATTAATGTCCACCTTCAATATCACACACACTCACACGCACAAGCACATGTGTCAAATCACGTGGAGTGTGCATGTGTGTGTGACAACCTTGTCCCTTGGATCTAATGAGGCCCAGCGACCAGTGTCCCATGGCTCGATCTGTACTTGATAGTAGGGCGTTACCTAACTACAGTATGCACACCATTCATTTCCCCTGGTATGTATTCATCATCGGACTATGTATTATACATCTCACTACAGCCACAAAAAACACCATTTACATGCTGATAAATGCCCTGAGAAAGAACTATCTGAACTATATGCAAAATAAAAATGCTAAACAATACAGCTTTAATTTCTGGAATACAGGAGGAAAAGAACCTGTGAGGTGACCCTGTTTCTCACTGGCAGAAGTGGGTCTCTCTAAAGAGTACAGGGCTAGGTTATGTGTTCATGGGTGTGTGTGTGTGTGTGTGTATCTTTCTGATGTGTGATACGCCATGTGTATGCGGGTCTTTGTGTAAAAGGGAGGCTGGTGGTTTACCCCAGGGGATCTCTGTGCCTACCTTTATGTGCTCCTGTGTTTACTTTCTACCACTCATAATTGGAGGAGTAACTCAGTCTGGTGCTCTCTGGGGAGCAAATTATTAATTTGTAGCCACTTCTGCCAGACTGCAGTTTCAGTAGAAAACAGATGCATAGAGAGAGGAGGGCAAGTTCTTGTGTATATAGGTATATTTATATAAATCCTTTGACTTATTTTGAAGGGAATGCTTGCTGATCTAAAATTATGATTTAATAAGAATATTTTTCCTCCATCCTTTCAGCTCTCTTTTTCATTAGTCTACTCTGCCTCTCTCTATACTCTGCCTTTGTATTTGGGAGTGTGTATGTGTGTCGGAGTGAGGAGGGTGGTAGTTGGCAACCCACACTGTTTGTGAGTCAGCTGAATCACTTACACTTGGCACAGCATGACATTTGAGAGAGAGCGCGAGAGACAGAGAGAGGCAGATGGCAAGAAAGTGGCGAGGCCCATGACAGAGGGCACAAGAGTGAATAGTGACCGAGCAGTGGAGGTAGTGAAATACATGTGTTCCCAAAATGTGATGGGTGTAGCTAGTGAAAAGATGGACATGGTAGCAGGTTACTGAGTCACTGGCTACACATGCATAGAATAGAAACAAGTTTATTGGGAGAAATTCAAGTTAAGCAACAAACTTAAGATCACATTTAAATGCAGCAGGTCAGTCATCTGATTTTCAAACCAAGGCGGGCATTTTCACTAATGTGACATTGTACCTTTTTTTGAGGGCATTTGAAGTGGCAATACATGAAGAGATGAAAGAAACAGTAGAAACCAACTTATTTTGACTCATTTCAGTTTGGATTTATTTATTGTGAATACAAGGACGCATAACCACAAGTAATGATGATTATATTTCCTTCCATTCTTCTGCACCACTACCGCGATATAAAAAAACCTAATTGGAAAACCTAATTAAATGTATACAAGAGCATGAAATCAGCCTGTCCACGGTGTTATCACATTCTGCGCTCAGTGTGTGCTGTAGGTAGCTACAACCCTATAACCCTAATAAGTGGTTTAAGAAAATAGATGGATGGACAGATGAACCAGGTTTCATAAATACATGTAAAAGCACAGACAGAAAATCACTCATCCACACAGATATATTATTATGCCATCATATGTTCTCTGTTTTCATTTCTCTGTGTGTTTTATATGATATGATAGACAGTTGCACCAAACAATCGGCTTGCAAATCCAAGGACATGACAGACATGAAAGAAAGACAGATTGATGGTGACATCATGCATGATAACTGTGTAACAACAGAGACAAACAAAAAAAAATGCAAACACACACATCGCATATAAAGGGGACCCATGCATGTATTTCTCTTCTCAATGTGTGCTGGTGCGTGTGTTTGCATGAGTCTGAGTATGTCCAACAGCCCACATCTAACCTTTGAGAAGACGCTGTCTGCTTACATTTATTCTCTTGGATTTCTCCCAGGCCTCAACCCAAAACTTATTCTGATCATGAGAAGCGACAGAAAAAAGGGATAGAGGGAGTGTGCACACACAGCAAGAGAGAGCATGTGAGAAAGAGAGAGTGATAATATGATAGAAAGAGGGAGACTGGCTAAAAGATGAGAGAGCGCTAGAGAAAAATGTTGTTTATGAGTGTTTGTATGTCTGTGTGTTTGTGGGCTTAAGAGCATTCCTGTGTGCGTTTGCCCCTTTGTTTGCCTGTTCATTGTGTATTAGAGAAACTGGGGGCAAGCCAAACCCTGTCCTGCATATTTTATACCCAAACTGGGGTTTCACCCTCTCTGACAATAAGTTAGCCGGTGATTTGTGTGATGCTATTTTTAGCAGAACATAGGCTGTGCTGACCTTTCGGTAGCTGGAAAAGGAGACCTGATGAAGAGCAATGAGAAGGTGGGTGTGGCGGGGCTCTAGTGTGTCTTCAGGGTGTGTGGATGGTGTCGAATGAGCTTGACCTGCTTTTTAGGAGAATGCAATGTAATGTAATGCAATGTGAAATGCCTCGTGAAATCCAGTCCAGACACATAGGTTGCTTTCTCAAAGATCAGCAGTTAGCCTATCTCGGGTTTTCAAGATGGCGCTGGAAAGAGGGGATCAGGTGAACTCTCATATTTTAACAAATAAGGAGATGGAGACAGATGGGTTTTTATTTTCAGATTCCCGAAACACTTCAAACACAAGTCAACTTGGCATGAAAGTTGTTTGTATGACAGAAGTAAGCAACCAAAACAATTGGAAATCTTTATCGCGGTTAAGGGAAGTTGATTTGCATGATAAGCAAGTCAGAACATACTGAAAAAATAAAAAAAGATACACTAGTGAGAAGACAAAACATTGAGCAATGCACAGGTAAGCCAAAACACAAGTACTGATATGTAAAGCCTCCCTGTGAAATGTATGTAAACCAACTTTTATCTGGTCTCCAGTGAAATGTAATCCTGTCAAGATCCTTTCCCCTCACAATTATGAACAGTCTGTTGACTCCTTGCCCTTATTCTTAGCTCTCTGCATCAGATGTCCTCTTAGTATAGTTTGGCTGGTGCACAATCTATTTCCATCCTCCTCTATGGATAAACACTGTTACTATGAGGGAGAAGAAATATAGAGAAAGGCTGAGTTCAGACTGATTTGCCCTGCCTGTAAAAAAGCAGCCCGCTCATTCATTTCAATGAGGCCAGTCCGGCGACACCGCAAGAGTGTCAACGCAGACGACTAACCTTAATGAAGCAGTACTTTTAACCCACAGTATGAGGTGTCTTACCCAAATTGTTTTTTTAACCAAAACCATGATCTTTCCCTAGCCCTAACCGAGTTGTTTTTGTGCCAAACCAAACCAAACCAAACCTTAACCATAGCAGTGTAAGATCAGAATACAGCTTTATAATTTGAACTGCAAAGTCATCCTGCCAGTACTGGCATCAGATCAGAAAACACGTGTATGTGTCATTCTTGAGGGCATAGACCGATGACATATTGTCGTTTAGTTTGACTTGTTGGGAGCTGGATATTAGAATTTAATGTTTGTATTTGTCTAACAGCCGTCATAGTGATTTTCCATCTAAAATAAGGAGTTTCGATCCAAATGAGATTTCACTTCTTTGTTTTAAAACACAGCTACTCTAACAAAATGATTTATGGTAGAAGGTTAGAGGAGGTATAGCAGGTCATCTAGTTAGCAGGGTTGGCATTTTGATCTCCGGCTTTTCACGTCAAAGTGGATTAAACCTTAAACAATCCATTCAGCAAATGCATCTTTTTGATTTATGTTTCATAAAATAAGTCTTTACGATTACTGAATTTTAAGCATATCTGTTCTCCTTCTGCTCTAAGAATTGAATTAAGTATAGCTGCTGTTCTGGAAAGACTCAGAGCACTCTCTACATTTTTTGAGAGGTTTCTCAGTGGAACCATCTTGGATAAGAAATGTTATTAGCTTGGTGACAAAGACAGAAGGCTCAATAAATGCAGTATATTTGAATTAAATTGTTACTTCAGTACAACAAAGGGGACCAATAATGGACCTTAACACAGGTTCATCTTTCGCTTGCGGTGGAGCATGCATACAGTATTAAATATGTAAACAGAACCATTCTATTTTGCGCTCATGAGTGTAAGGATGCAGTCCAGTTGCATTATGGGATGTGTGAGATGTAGCATTTTCAGAGCTCCACCCAAATTCATGCCTAAAAGTCAGGCATTTGGTCTCTGCTTATTTTGACCACTCTTTTTTAATGTTTGTCTCTTTTTATCCCTTTAACTTGATTTGACTTGGAATTGATGAAGTCTGTATGAATTCTTCTCTGATCACATACACACAACCCCGCCCCCCAACCTACACACACATACACACACACAAAGCACATAGACAAACAAATAACATATAATCAGTGTTTCCTGTGGAGGGGAAGGCAGAGTCTAAATGATGATCTTTATGTTGTGGTTCACTGAAAGCCTGTGGTCTCTGTGTAAGTCTGTATAGGTTTCTATTTTGTGAGTGTGTGTGTGAGAGTGTGTCAGTATGTACCCAGCCATTACCATGTCTATTGTGTGTGTGGCTGTCAAGCCACCATGGATTCGACTGGAGCTTCAATTGCAGGGTGGGAGGAAGAACCCAACAGCTTATGGCTTGGGGACAACATTATGCTGTATTTTCATCTCTGGCTTGACAACAGCATTTACATTCTCAAGTCCAGTCTGAAAGTGAGATGACAAATAGAAGAAGCAGTCTCTAAACTGATTTAGTTTTACAGATCAGGCATTACAATGTTTTATGCATGTCATTCTTTGCCTTCATGGTCGCAGTCATCACTCTTGATGTCACTGTTGCTATTTCTGATTTAAAATACCATCATTAGCATTATATCATAATTATCACTGCTCGGTAAGATCATCATAGTAATCTAGCAACCACTGTGATTGTTGGCATCTGCAACATCACCATCACCGTCACTATCATTGGCGTCATCAGTATTATTGTAACCACAACCAGTTGTTATACTCGAGTCGAATTTCCAACTTGTCTTCCCCTCCTTCTATTCTCCTATTTCCTCTCTTCCCCTCATCTTTTTCTCTTCCCTTAAGTTACCTTTAGCAGAGACCCCTGCAGGGTTATGCTAATAACAGCTTTTCTCCTGAGACAGCCCAACTATTGGCTTCAATAAAGACTGCCTTCCTGCTGGGGACTTTATGCTGTCTCTGACTCCACAACCTGTCACATGGTGTTACAGCAGTGCGGTTTCAACTGTCAAGCCCACACATACCTGTTTGCCAGTGGAGGACACTTATATTACTGATTCATTTTAAAAAGATTGTGTGAGTGTGTGTGTGTGTTTGGCAGGACTCACTTGGGAATACGTTGTGCTGTTATTGACGTAATGGGTTGTTTGTGCTGTGAAGTGTGCATTCTGAACTGAGGTGGTGGTTTTTAAGGGTTTGTGTAAAAGAAAATTGATGTGGCTGCTGGACTACTTGAATATCTTTAAGATTTTTTCTTTAAAAATGTGAGAAGGTGAACATCTTTTTTTTTTTTTTTTTTTTAATAATTCAGTTGAAACTGAAAAACTTAACAATCAAACAATTATGTGATCATTCGCACAAGTACAAGAAAAAGCATCTACAGGAAGCTTTAATTATAACTGGTTTAATGTGGTCCCTAATCTCAATGACGTGTCACAGTCAACTCCAGAACTGGGTTTATTTTCCTGCGCACAAACGGAAATGTTTTAGCTGTAGTTTCCATTATCATCACCAAAAGCCACCCAACAAATGCCGCAAAAGAAAATTTATTGCAACATCTAGTTATGGCAGTTCAGATGATACGTATTGAATATTTCTATTAGATTCAAAATGGATAAAAAAGCAGTTTGTATGATGATGAGGTGACAGATTTTATACCTATCAAAGTCATCATAAAAAGACTCCTAATTGGTTATTTTAGAGTTCAGATACACAACACTTTTAAGACAAAGCTTCTATACAAAAATGTCTGCTGGTTAACAAAATACAACATAATGAACATTTCTTCCTGTAGAATGTTGAGCTGTTGGAGCATGCATGATTGCTCACTGCATGTTGCAATTCTTTATAACCTTCACTTCCCTTTTACTTGTACATGGTCATGCATATTTTCTTTATCCTCTTCTGTCTGAATTCAGTGTATGATAATAATACTCTTTCTCTCTCTCTTTGTCTCTCCTTGCAGCTCTGCCCATCACTCCTTGCTATTTAAGTCCAACTTCCTAGATCTCCCCCTCTGTTCTCTCATTTCTCCATCCATCCATGTCCCTGCTAACCTCTCCATCATGTCAACAGTCTATTCTTTCTTTCCTACCTCTAACTTTCCGTCTTTCTCTCTTTCCATCTGCTCTCTTCACCCACCCCCCCTCCACACCCCCTCCCGCCACCCCCACCTCCCATCCCATCCTTCTCAGCTAGCTGGCCAAGCTGCTGACGTCTGCAGTAGCGGTGGAGCGCGGCCAAGAACTGCCTTAAATCAAACCGATTTCTAATGAAATGCACACATACGCGCACACATGTGAGCGGAGATGAGAGCCAGGCATACACACGAGTACGTGCACACTCTCACACACTCACAGACACAAAAGAAGAGAATCTTCTTCACAAGCACACATGATACGCATAATACGTACACACAAACTCAAGTAGAACATTTTACCACATGTCTCAGCATCAGATAATTGCTCATAATAACAAAGAGTCAAAAGTCACGCTGCGTGTCTAACAATTCAGTGCTTCATTTTTGATGAAGGCTCCCAGCGAGAGGCACTATTTTCTTTGCTGCGCTGACACGGTGAAATGTGCCCTATTTTAACCTGCTTTCTTTAGCAATGTCAAGACAACTCCAATAAAGCTTTCAAAGTTTACACTCTCAGGTAAACTTATCTCTTTTGGTGCTTTGAGCTTTTTCAAATTTAGTTGTATAGTCTCCCTTGAGAAAGTTCTTTGCTGGAAACAAAATATCTGTATTTCCAGATCAAATGCTTGCAAACGTGTATAAAATCGAACTGTGGGTAGATTTTGGTCTCCAAATATAGACATCATGTCAGGACTACATTGTTTACCAGAAAGAATCACATACTGGAGGGATTCAACTCACCTAGTACTTTTTAATATAATCTGGAAACTGTCCAGTTGGCTGGCTCTTCAGTGCTGTACACACAAGATATTCGTCTGTTCCGTGTTATATTTTTTACTCACACATCCCCTGAGCCCAAAAAAATCTGTTAACCTGATCCACCTTTTAAACTACAACCAAAAGAAAAACTACAAAAACCTGTGCATATTTTTAGCTTAATTACGATGATTAAAAAAAACAAACAAACATTGCAACCATGAGTTTGCGATGATTTATTTTTGTCGTCGTCATAAGGTTCCTTATCACCTGATTTCATTCTCTTTCGAACATTTAATTCTCAGGGCTTGGGTTGAGAGTAATGGACTAAAAAGTCTGTTAAATCAGGGGCTGTGCTTCCTCAAGTAAGACCAACTGATCACATTTCTGTGACATGGACATGACCTGACCTGGCAGAATCCCTCTGCAGCTTCTCTACTTCCATTTCCTCCTCCGTGTTTGGCTGCAGCCGGTCACCAGAAAACTCACAACCCTGCCAGTAATCCTCTGTGATGGCCGACAGCACAGCAGGCACTATATCACACGATTGGATTGGAGTTTTATAGGCCTACCGTGGACTGCTATCAGCCTGAGGGAGTTAGAAGCATGAGCGAGGGACAAAGTATAAATCAGGACTGAAATGTGGCTACTGTTAGACTCCATAGCACCACGTAGATAAGAGGCTGCCTGTAGGTTTTTTTTTTTGCGCTTCACCAAACAAACACTCCGTAGTCTTGTGGGTGTGTGTGAGAGGGAGGGGGTTGATACAGCATTCAAAACACTGAGCATTGGCTTACTTTCTTCTCATCCACTGATGGTCCACTAACTGCTAAAGTGCAAACATCGCACCACTTCACCGTGCAATGCAACAGTGCTCTTGAGTTAAACTAATTTGAACCAAACCTCAGATTTAGTGTAAATCGCAAGATAAGTGCACTTGTTTTCCTTACCTCTTTTCCCTCCCTAATCACTTAATCCTCCTTAAGATAAAACTGTCTTTTTTTCTCCCTTCCTTCCTCCCACGCAAGCTGCTGGTGTAGTTCAGCTCACCGTCACACCACGATGTGTGTGGGAGAGAACGTCAGAGAAAGAAAGACAGACACTCCGTATGACCCTCCAATTATTCCTGAAGAGCTCAGATTCTGTCAGTCTTCAGCACTGTTATGCGTCAGCACAGTAACAACATGACTGTGAGTTTTCACTGTTGGCAACAGGGAAGACAACAGTGGAACAACACGCTGAAAAAGGTTTGAGGGCAGACACAGTGAGGTTCACTACATGTGATGATAAATGAAGTAATGTAATTTGTGGTTGATGAAATTATATTGTGTGTTGACATGCCTAAACTGTTGACACCAGGAGACATTTCAGTTGAGGGAAAATTGGTGACTCATGAACCAAAATATACACTAATTATGTGTAGTCACAGATGAAAGATCAATGTTGGCTACACTTCAGCTGAAATAATTTGCTGAGAAATAAGAGATTTCACTTTGGTACCTATATGGGACTTCTGTATAACAATCCCCCCCTGCACTAAGGAGGTGTTTGCTTTAATGCAGAGGAGGTCTTATTTTGATACAATTAATGAGGGGGCTTTCCTCTCACATGCCAATTAAGCAGAACAGAAAAAATACAAACACTTAGCCCAACTGTTATAGTGTTGTTCATAATCCAGCTGTCATTCTCTACATTGAAACATAATATAACATATAGAATGTCAGTGGTGGAAGAATACAGCAATGTAAACATACTCCTTCACAAGTAAAAGTGCATTAAAAACCCTGCTTAAGTAAAAGTACATAAATATTAGCGGCAAAATGTAGTTACAGTATTGCAGTAAAAGATGTGGTTTGGTCCCTCTGACTGATATATTATTATATATGACATCATTAGATTATTAATACTGAAGCATCAGTGTTAGAGCAGCATGTTACTGTTGCAGCTGCTAGTGGAGTGGAGCTCGTTTCAACTGCTTCATACACAACACATTTCTTTTTATATACTGTTTTTCTTTTTATTTATCTGTGTTTTTAACAGTACCATGCTCGTAATTTCAATCTGCCTTACATCACTGATGTTTTGCTGAATGACAATAAAAGGATCTTGAATCTTGAATCAAATGGGAATACTCAAGTAAAGTTCAAGTACTTTCAAGTACAGTACTTGAGTAAATGTACTTGACTTTCCACCACTGCTGAATGTAGTACATGTACAAAAGGTGGTTAGTCCAGGAATGAGTTAGTACAAGCACATTTTCATAGAAAGGTATAGTTTTTACCTACAAAAGAAAGAGTACTGTTATTTAAGTCTTTAAGTGTGAAATCACATCAAATCAACCCTTTCTCAACTGCTTCTCAATCACAAAGTCACAACTAGAAAAAATGATGATAATAATTTATGATTCAGGAGTTTGAATCATGTTTGTTTGTGTACTGGTAGATATTAAAGTTTCCTTTTTCATTTGAAGTGGGTGTTTCAGAGAAAGTTCTCTTTCTGTGTCTGACTCTGTCTGTCTGATCTTTGATGCTGGTCTGGGGTAGTTTTGTGTTTACACTCTGCTGCTGCTCAGTGGGCTTTTTCCTAAAAATCGTGGTCCAGTTGACTTCATGTGTGTGTGCTATATGAGACAGAGGGAGAGAGACACCAAGAGAGTGGGTGAGTGAGAGAGAGAACGAGAGTCATTAAGTGATATTAGCAACCCCCCCCCCAACCCCCACACCCCTCTTAATTCTCTATCGAACCTTGCTTCAGCGCTGACGTTCTTATGCAATGCCACCCACTGAGAACCCATCAGCACATCCCACACACACACAGTCAGCCTACACGCAAGGAGTAGCCTTCAGCATCTTTGTTCTGTGTGGGAGAGGAGTGACATCATTTAGTCCACCTGTACTGTGTGTACAAAACAAACACCGCAGCGTAAATACAGCATGGCCTAATTCAGGGAAGGGTAATGTATGTGCTTTGCATTGCAAACACAGACCAAACTGACTAAACCGAATAACACAAGTCAACCAGAAGGAACAGTGCAGTGTTTGGTTAGAGAATCAGAAAACATTGGCTAAACTGATATCAAACAGTGCAGGTATTTTTTAAAAAAGTAATGATTTCCACAAAATTGAGTGTATGTTGTAATGCCTGAAGTTTAAAACACTTAAAACGGAGAATGCTGGGAAAAATATGCGGGAATTTAGCACCATAATAAAATAAACAAAGAACCTCTGGGCTATCTATAATACCTAACCATATGACAAACCCACACAGTCACACAGTTTTCCTTCCCAATTACACAGTATAAAGACAGTTGAATCAGTAACGGTCCTGTAATGTAATGTGTAATTGAGCCATTTTTTCTCACTGTATGCTGTTGTTGCTTTGAGAGTATTATGTTAATCGGATGATAATAGTTAGTGAAAGTGGTGAAATATGTGTATGTGTGTGAATGAGAGAGAGAGAACTTGTAGCACAATATCATGCACTGAGTGTAACAAGATATCAGCTATAGTGTTGTTACCCATATTGAGCATATATTGTATATTCATTGTATAGGCTATGTGTGTGTTTATGTAACTTGTGTTTGATAAAGTTACGAATGGTCTTTTGGTTAGACACAGCTGGTTCCTCCAGAGCTCCAGTTCTCACATGTGTCAGTATTTATTGCCGAGAGCATATGAATTTGCATCACCCACACAGAGTGATTAATTCCACCATTATTTCTGATGCTTCCTCTGCCCAAACTGGGTTCCGCAGCAAGTTAACTGCCGCACTCTCTATTTATTTGTGTCATGCAATATTTTAGCATGCAACACATGACGAAGCCCTAAAATAACCCTGGATGATACCCGACAATTTTTGTTAGTGTCACAAGCTTGCACGTCTCACACTACAACACAACATTACACAATGCAATTAATTGGATGCTGTCAGAGGACTGATTAAAAAGACTGGGGAGGTACTAATATATGACAACAATAAGTTTGGAGCAATTAAATAAACTGTCTTCTTTTAATTTTTCTTTTTAAATATATTCACCAAAAACACTTTTGTTATTTATCAGCCCCCGACTTAACTTGTGCTCTGCAGTGTGTATTGACAACAGACATTAAGGCTTTTCAGTAATTAGAAATAAGTTACCTTTCATTTTGAAAAGTGCTATCAGGAAAAAATAAATTTTATTTTTGTTGATGTATTACATTCAGTGTAAAAATAATATAACAAAAGTACAAACTAACTCTTATGAGTCGATTTACTAACAAAAACATGGAAGGAAATCTACTTTGCTGGATGGTATTGGTCAACTCACCAAAATAGGGTGGGTTGGATGGAGGAATCTCTATCATAACCATCAAGTCTGGCTTCATTAGAGCCTTCCTGTGCAGTGCTGCTGGTTGACAGGTGTGTGGTACATTCCCCAGACCACTGCACAAACTGGGCCATACTTCTGCTAGGACGCTTGGATAAGTTGAGCAGTTCAAATATTTAGTTCTCACTCAAGGTTTTCGCATCGCATGCAGGTCAAGATCTGTTTAGTCCATCATCATGAAAAGCCTGAGGTGAAAACCAAAAAAGGGACAACGATATATCAGTATTCAAAGAAATAGGAAGTGGATTCATTTTTTCCAGTGGAGGGCAGCCAAAACATCTGTTTGACAGTGGTGGGGAAGCTTGAGACCAGCTGCAGGCAGTGAAAAAGTGTCAAAACAACCTTACTGGTAAAATGGGGTTCAAACCTGTAGGTGAGACTGAATCTAGTGCAGACACCGCAGCCATTGCAGGAAGTAACACCCTCAGGGAAAACTAAAATGTAAATTAACTACACGGAGGTTAAACTGTTTTTACACTTACCTAATTAGTATAGTTGTCATGTAAATGCATGTAAATAAGAACACTTCTATTTTGCATTGAGGATCACACCTGCCCCAACAGGCTATGTCAAGTTAGCATAGCCAAAAGCACCAATAATACTGTTCTAAAACCGTCCTAGCAGCAGGGTCTCTTTAACTGCCCTTTGTCAGATACATTTCTCTTCATCTGAAGATCTAAATATTCATGATCTTCTTTCTTTTTTAACTTTCTTTTAACTTCAAAGGTAAAAGAGGCTAAATAGAAATACAGTGGTTGGTGAAATTGCCCACACTGCTATTTTACTTAGATATCTAAAGCAGTAATGTACTGTGGATGCATGTCAGAGAAAGTGAAAAGGGGAGGTGTGTGTTCAGGCCTGCACGTGAGAGTCCCAGGCAGCCTTATTAGTGGGATGGTTGGAATTCCAGAGCCTTGAGTCAGTCAGAGCTGCTCCAGCTGTGGAGACATTTCCTGGTGATGTCCGGACAGGTTCATTTAGACATGAGAGGCCTGATCACCTCAAGATGAAAACCTGCCACTCTAATGATCATTAAATAAGTGTTGAATGAAGTAATGTACTGTTTATCTCACTTACTTTTCCTTTTGCAGATGTAAACACTCTCCTTTTCTCACTGGAGTTGAACATATAATAGCACTCCTCAAAAACACACGAGTGACATAGAAGTGTTCATTCACGATTAGGACTCTACACCAATGCCACTGAATACTACAGTGATGGCTTTATTTTTGCATGTTTTGACTCCCTGTTCCACTGATGCATATGAACCTTCTCGTCCTCATACATTTAGACAGACAGAAAAGGAGTTTCCTTTGAGATCTTGAGAATACATTAACCCTGTTGACAAAATATTTTAGTCCCGCACAGACGGTTATGGAATGTACGGGAACAAATGTGCATCTCATGACTTGAAGTTACAAGTTAGAGGCTGGCCAGTCGTTGCCGAGGTTTCTTTCTTTAATGTGTGTAAATATTATTCATGAAAGTGTTCAAAGCATTCTGAGGTGTATGTCAGGTAAATCCAACCTGACTCTAAGTAGACAGAAAAAGGTGTTTAGAAAGCAATAGCTATTTTTTTTTCAACAGCAACAAAGACGACTTTGTGGTGGCATGTAGGCTATAGATAATATGGATTAAGTGGTTGTGGAGAGAAAGTTTCATATGAATATGTTCTCAAAGGACTTTTGTCTCTCTATTGGCTTTTAGATAATTTTGTTATATTCCTTTTTAAGTAAGAGCTTATGCAGAAGGCAATGTTTTCTATTGGATATGCTGTGTTTGTATGCGTTTGTGTATGTACACAATTTACCTCTCCAGTCTCTCTCCTGGCTACAAATCAGCCTCTCAGGGACACCAACATATTCCTTTGTTGCTATACTGTCCTCCCTCCCTGTCTTTCTCTGTCTCCTGAACACACACACACTAGGAAATGATGAATAGCAGGTGTCCACCCCCCATACCTTCCCCTACCATCACCACCAGTGCCACAGATCTACAGATTGCGCAGCACTGATTAATCTCCACGTGACAAGCTGATTCATGTTACTTTGACACTGCCGAAAGTAGCCAAATTCTCCACAGCTGCAGAGAGAAGTTTATTTTTGGGGTGGGGTGGGGGGGGGGCTGGTGCAGTGTTATCTTTGTAGACTTGTGGACGCTTTCAATGTTAAAAATATGTTCCTCCCCATCCAGATATATATATACGATGCCCAAACAGGAGCCATATTCAAACAGTGTATAGAGAAGTGATTATAGTTAATGTTTTTAAATGTAGGATATATCTAGGCTGATACAGTATTGTTGATTTTACTGATATTTCTGCTGCAACACAGCATGTTAGAACTTGCTAAAACAGAACTCTGTGTGAGGCCTCACCATCTTATCAAATCATGAAAACTTCTCTGTGATCAGAACTAAATCCAGACAAAACAAAACAAATCAGATGTGAGATAAATCTTTATTTCTTACCAGATAAGGCAGAACAAATGAACCTAGAAGGCCTTGCGAGATAGCCTATCTTAAACAGCTTAGACATAGTTGATTTACACATTCACTAGGATTATGCAGTATGTGGGCTACTTTGTAACCTTGGTAGTTGTATTTCTCTATCTCTTGCTCTCTCTCCCTCTCCACCCCTCAGCTGCAAAATATCACGGACAGCCAGTGGCAGGTATGGGAGTGGTGTGATAGACTACACTTGAAACCGAAGAACGTCACCCCGAGAGGTGTGGGGAGGGAGGGAGGGGAGGCTGTGTGTTTGTTTTTGGTTTGCTTCTGTAGATAAGAGCAGCTGCAGTTTAAAGGGCTGGGCGCGTGAGTGTCTGCTGGGGATATATACAGTGTACTAAACAAACCGGACAACTCCCATTATGTATCAGAAATTGTAAATAGAGTTTATGGTTTGTGTGTGTGCGTGTGTGTGACAGTTTCCATGGTGAAGTATGAGGAGCCCAAACATGCAATGTATCCAAAATGCCGTTCAAAATCACTTACAGGCTTTCTAAAAATGCATGTATTCTTCATTTACTTCACTCATTAACCTTTGTAAAAGCTCTGTTTGGATTAGCAAAGGGCAGTCAGCAGCTGCGGGGTGTATTAATATGGCACAAGAATACATTTGAATGACTATAAAGTGTTTCTTGTCTGCCTACCAGCAACAGCTTATGTGTTCCAAATGGGTGTGTGAGCAACTGTTTAAAGCAACTGTGTCAATACTCTTGATACTCATTTAAACTTCCACTGTGAGACCCGTTAACAAATGTTAGCTTGCTCATTCCATGTGTGCTACAGGCAAGATGTAAAAGCAATGTGCTTTGTCATACTTGTTCCATGCCTCTAAAACATTAGATTTTCAAAATAAACACAAGTGGTCCAAATAAGCATTGGGTGCAGCTAGATAGCAAAACACAGACAGATAGATCTTCCCATGTTGGGTTGAGATACTTTACTTTCCCCTAGTGAGATACAGATAAGGTGTGGTGAATATAATGTTCCAAGGAAAGCAAAATTCCCTGTAGCTTATCATTGCTCAATCAGCTCCAGTGTGCTTCCAGAAATAGACGGGGTGAAGGGTTGGACTAAGGCAAGGGACAGAAAAGCCATTAACCGTTTTTTGCTGAGGAGGGTGACATTACCATAAAGCCTTGTCGGCTGGCTGGGAACACAAGCTGAATCGAGCTCCACCTGTTTTCATGACAGGCGAAGGGGAGACTGGGGGGCTGAGGGGTGTGCTTGGCACTGGATTAGCATCAATAGCGGCGCTGCCAGTGTTTCACTCTCACTCTTTCTGTTGCCCAGTCACATTGCTCCATGCCTATCCCAAACAATCGAGCTTATGTCTCTCTTTGTTCCTCTATGCTGTTCTGATCCCTCTCCGCCTCCTCTTACTTGGATTTTCTCCGAAGGTATCCTTATCACCAGAAGTATGTAGAGTTTTTATGGTACAAATCATAACATATAAATATGAAACAACATGACTACAGTCCTATCACGCCTACCATGTAGGGTCAAGGAGGCATGTTTGTGGGAAGAAATGTCTTCAAGACTGGTCGGTAGTGACTTGGATAATGTTATGCTCTCTGACAAATGTCTCAAATGGTTTAAGGGTCAACAAGACTATAATAAAAGACAAATGTGACAGATATTTTCATCTAAAGCCTGTGTATCAGCTGCAAAATCACTTTCAGCTTTTCAGCTTTGGAAGACTCCATGTTGGAACAACTTGCAACAAAAGTTTGCAACCAGAATCCAATTGTGGACATACAGTACAGTTACGTGGCATGCATCTTAACCAGTTGGCTACCAGGGTATCTCATTTATGTTAAATTGGAGGAGACATCAGCTTACACAGTGAGTGACCACAGTAAATCCTAAGAAGAAGAAAAACATTACACATAGTTTTACATACAGTCTAACACTTATGAGCTTCCTCGAAATCCTAACGTGATAATGTTTGTGCACGCTGAGTGAATCACCCTGGAAAGTAAACAACTGAGTCATTATATCTTCCACTAAGACATGACCTGTTTCATAAACAGAGACGTGGTTGTTCTATTTAGTAAAGTGGTCCAATGTAATCAGGTTACATTATTATGATAAAATACTCTATTGAAGATTGTAGCACTCATTACAGTGTTGAAATGAAAATCACTAATCCTTTACAGGCTACATTCCAAACATAACCTTCCCAATCATGAGGGCTTTGTTGTATTGGCAGAAATATAGTTTGACTTAAGGCTGATATAAATCTTTGTAACATACCAATTAGTATAATATCAATCTGATTTAAGGGGGCTTAAAACACTCCTTTTCATTTACAACTTCAAGACATCACTGGTCTTAACCCTATATGTCCAATTGATTCTATAACACAACCTGGGTATAAAGGGAGAGTTGATGTCTATGACTCATCTTTTCTGCCTCTCTTACATTAGCTTGCAGAGTCATAGTCTTAACTCATGATGTAAAGAGAACCATTAACAAAAATAACAAGCAACTGGATAAGGTGCGTGCAAAAAGTAACCACAATCCATCAAATGTATATTCAGGATGACCTGTTCCACATATACAGTCATACATGCGCACAAACGCAGTGTCACAGCCCAAGATAAACAAACACACTCCCACCAGACTCTGTTACTGTACACACACACAGTATCAGCAACTGAGATAAACACACACACGCACACACACACACACACACTGAACTTTACACAGCCCCAAGTGTATCAGGGGACACACAGACAGACAAGTGATGATGAACCAGCCCCAGAGGGACCAAGATACGCCAGAAGGGTCAGAGTGATTTTAGTCAGCCAGCACTGGCATGATACAGTCAAGCTGGAGCAGTAACAGTACAGAGGTCTCAACGTGTAATACTGCAAACCTAAGCACTGGTCATCATTTGGTGCAGTAGTGTGAAAGTTTTCGAAAACACTTCAGTAACTTTCCTTGGATTGTCCCTCTAATGAACAGTCATCACTATAACAATGTTTAAAGTCCTCATGGAACAACGTAAGCAGCTAAATATCCAAAGCTAAAGCATTACCATATATGGTTATATGTTGAAACAGTTGTATAAGTACTTTTGGAAAGGTTGATAGAGTTCATTTTAAATAAGAATTCACTGTAATTGAATTTGAAAAGGTAGAGGCCCAATTTCAGTCTAGCTATTCCAGTTCATTATGATAGGATATATATATGATTGAATCTCATTCTGTTCAGTGCTGCCAGTTATCCATTAACAGGCTACATCCTTGAGAACACTGGGTGAAATGTAACTGACCAGCTTAACATTCAGCTACACACTCCTAAACAGCTTTTAATACCGTTTTCCACTATTGCATGATGATTTTATAATTATGGTTAATAAGTGACTCCACTGGTGCCATAGAAGAGACACGTGTTCTGGTCTACAGGAAGTCGAGAGTGCAGAGAAATAGCACCCTGGAGCAGGTAGGGATCCAGTATCCTGCAGTTAAAAGCACTTCAGCAGATGTTTTGCCGTTATTGTCACCTTAGAAGATGTCTGCTGAACACAGTCTGATGGTGCAGAGAAAACCACTGAAACCAACTGTGTTCCTGCTCATACCCCACTATACAATTTTATAGGTAAATAACCAATTCACAGATCTGTATTTTCATCATACAGGCCTCAACAAATGCTTCCATCCACAGTATGTAGCACAAGGTTTCAGCCTGTCTGCTGTGGAAATTATTACATGGTTTAGCAGCATGCTAGCTAACAGCCTTGTCATACATATGAGGCAAGGCTTTAGTTCAGGATGTTATCAGGCTTGACACAGTCACACTCCTAGTATCTCTATGTGTAATGACACTTGGCCCAAGGGCAACAGTGCCAGCACAGCCTGCATGATGTGAACATGTCGCTGAAGGCTTGTGAGGCCTGTGTACTAATATATCAGGCAGAAGCTAAGAAATGTGTTGAGGTATGTAATATATCACCTAATGTTGCAGTTGCTCCGGATAGAATTCAGTGAAGTAACAGATTAAACCTGCAGTCCAGCAGCTAAAAGCGTTATTAATTTTCTGACCTAAACTAGTGCATGTGAACTATCAAACGGTTTGCTAAGAACATTAACAAAGTGCCAAACAGGTGACGTAAAAAGGATGCAGGTGTATCTAAGAAAAAGCAAAATTTTCTGACTACAGGACAAAATACTGGATTTGTCCTGACATGTTAGAAAACCCTAAAATACTTTGCATAATCTCCTTTAAGACCTGTATCAACCAGCTCAACCACAAAGACCAATGACAAACTGAACAAGTGTAATTATTTTCAAGCTTTTTAATACAAACTTAATAAACTATCAGTCCCTCTTAACATGTAAGACACTGACTCCGAATACTTTGTTATACCGTTTGTTTTATCAAGTATTGCACAATGTAGGTACAAAATTAATATACGATTACATTTTGTCCATAATATAGCAAAAATCTTTAAACTCTTAACAGAAAATACAACTCTTATGTTTTTCAAAAAAAGCAAATATTCTTAAATCCCACCACTACGGAATATTCTGTACACAATCTTTAGAATAGTCAATGTTTTTTTTTTTAAAGATGGATTCATTTTATAATTTCAATAAAAAAAGAAAACATAAAGTTGCTGCAGCCATCACAGATCACTGGAGTAGTAAAAAGATATAAATGCAATACCATGTCGTAGAAACAATAGATACTCTGATATTTTACAAACTCTGTACTAAATTAAATTATACAATTAGAAAAAAGACCAGGAAATCCCACTTATTTATGCCAATTCCTTGAAAAATTGGCTGTGTCCAGTTATGTTTAAATACTGAAAGAGGCCATGACTTGTGGTGGTATTTTTTTTGTCTTTTTTTATATCTTAAAACAGTCACATAAAAAAAAATATTTTGTGCTTGGTTGGCAAAAGAAATAACAATGATGCATGTTGAAGTTTAGGTAACCAAGCTTGGACATCTTGTACTACAAGCTTCATCATTTAGGGAAAAAAAAAAGGTATAACTCAAGGGGGCAAAGTAGTTCACCCTCGGGCTCATGCTCTTAAGACTCGTAACATAGATCTTACAGTTGACAAGTCACTTTTTCCTTTTATCCTTGACATTCTGTTCTTGTTTACACTTTTTTTTTTCAAAATGTGCATTTGTGTTTGTTTCCCCCCTATCACATTATCTCTGGTCGTTTCTGTGTGAAGTAGTAGCTTAAGTAGTACCTTTACGTGTACTAGTTGGCCATAACTGGCTGGAATTGCTGGTTAGAATACTGCATGTTGTTCAAGCTGAAATTCAAGCCATCCATAAGGGACTTGTCGTTAAGGCCACCATAGGCCGCAAACATGTCGAAGGCATTGCTGTACTGCAGCGGGCTGAGGCTGAGCGAGCTGTCCCCAGGGAAGAGAGCACTCTGGCTGCCCTGGCCCTGCAGGCTGGGGAACACAAACTCCTTGGCATTGGGGGACAGGGCTGAGGGCTTCTGGTGCTGCTGCTGCTGCTGCTGCTGCTGTGTTCCGAGACCCAACCCGTACAGAGAGTGCATGGAGGTGGAGATGGCTTTCTGTTTCAGGAGACTGTTCACATTCAGGCCCAGGTTGGTGGGAGAGGTACGTGCAACCTTGTTCCCAGCATTACTGCTGCCATTGTTGTTGCGTCCACTGCTCTTCATCTTAGTGGAGCCAAACTTGGTGGCGGCAAAGGTGGCGGTTGTGAAGGTTAAAGGCTGCGTGGAGCGGGGCATAAAGGTGGGGCTGACGGCTGCCGAGTGACCGAAAGGAGGAGAGGGTGAGCTGGAGCCCGGAGAGGTGCCATTCACAGGCTCATTGATAGGCATGAAGACCTGTGCGTCTGGATTGAAACTGTTCTTGATCTCCTTGTCCAGATCAATCCCCCCACTGTTAGCTCCACTTTCATTGCTGTCGTCGACATACAATACTTTGACGGGACCCTTCTCCCCGATTTGGTAGGACACCTCAAAGGGGTCAATCCACACGCTGAGGTCCTGGGGCAGGTTGTTGCGGACATCCTCAATGTCCAGCCCACTCTCTTTGGCTGCCTTCTCCACCACAGGGTCCACTTTCTCCCCCACGTGGATGCATCTGAATCCTGAGCCCTTGTATGGCTTTTCTGGGTACCAGTGTCCCTCATATTTCTGCTTCAGCTGCCGCTCCAGCTCCTCGCCGAAGATGTTGACCCGTCGCCTCGGCAGCTTGTTATACAGGTACGAGATGATGAAGTTGAGAGCTACTTGGATTTCAAGCTGCATAGCTGACTGCTGAAGTTTATCAGTTGCGTGAAGATTAGGTTTGTCTGAATGTGTCCACTAGGTCTGCTTTGTTTATCCGTGGTTGGCAACACAGATGCTCTCCAGGCAGGATGGCGAAAGCAACCAGAACTCGGATCAAAACAGGTTCAAAAGCAAAAGTGCTGGTTTCGTAGAAGTGGTGTCCTTCCACAGGGTGTGGTATTTATTTCCTGTGACAATAAGAAGAGAGAAATAAGACTTTTAGATTTCATTCATTTCAAGATGTTAAATAGTAATCATAAAAAATACATTCATAAGTGAGTGTTAAGTACTTTTTAAGAGAGCACCAAGTGAAATATTCAACTTTTTTGGCTGCTTGAGACCACAACTGCAGACTTTATGGGGAGAGTGCATAAGTGTCCTTTAATTATTAACCATTTACAGTCTGTAGTACCAGTGTATGTTGCAGTTTTAACTGCTGGAAGCTCAAATATCATACACTGAATGTCACAAGACAGACAACCAAAGCAGAATTTCAAATCTATAAATTAGAGAGGGAGGAAATGTGCAGCCATTGCAGAAATAATAACAGAGGGGCCAACTGATTTCTTTCTTGTTGATCTGTCTGTACATACATTTGTTTATCTAAATGGCAAAAGTAGGTATTGAGCACATTAATCTCACACTAGCACTCGGGAATCCTGTTACATAATAGGCTGCTGGATAGCCTCCATACAGCAGGAGACAGCAAACTAATGCGAAGTAGTTGCATTAAATTAACGAAAACGGTAAACTTATCCGAGGAAATGTCCAACCAATAATGTCTAATGGAGGATAAGTTGGCAAAGAAATCATTTGGGTGGATTTCAAAGCTTACAATCGTGTCAGTGGGGCTGGTTTGATATGCGTGAGGCACAGCCGATTAGTCGAGGCGCTTCCTACATTAAAAACAATGTTGAAATAAGACTTAACCCACTATGGCTACACCCATGTTTGGCAATTTTACACAGTAGAGAGGAAATATTTGAACATAGCTTTAAATAAAATGAAAATGTACAACACATAAGAATTAAACGCAAAAACATGGCAATTCTCATCCTCGCCATTGAGAAAGGCTGGATTGAAGGGAAGGATCGAGGCTCCTTAAATATCTAACAGTCGATTAATTTGTTCATCATATGGGAAAGAAGCTGCACTGGGGAATAACTGCAACATTATCGCCTCCCTCACGAAGCTGCCCTTGAAGACTGTATCCTATAGGAGATTCCTCACAGTTGCGAAATGGCTACAGGTCTTGATTAATCTTATCGTTTTTACAAAGTTAGAAGTATAATGTTGCAATTTTACATGAACTGCAGGGTAGCAATGGTTTTAACAGCCCATATTGACAGCAATGGAGATTAAAAGACACAAAGTAGATAAGGTAGGCAACTGGGGAAATTCGCGAGCATATCAGACGCATTTCAAGGCTCTATGGAAATATTATTGCCATATATCATTTTCAGAGCTGAGATAAGAGAAAAAATGATATGTTATACGTTTCTATCGCACGCACGCGCCTCCCCACACACACATACACACACACCCTCCCTAACTTCGTGGACTGACGCAGCAAATCAGCTTAGTAAGTATGAGCTACAATACGACAGCAGGCCAAATAAAGACACATATATTGCACACATCTATTACAAATAACACAGACAAGCCAGCTGAATACTTACTTTTTTTTGTAAAAAAAAAAAAAAGAAAGAAAGAAAAAGAAAAAAACAAAGATTCTCAGTAGTAGTTCTGAAGTACCGTTAGTTAGTGCAAATAGAAAAAAAGTATAAATACTTTCTTCACATAGAATATATTATCAACATTACAAAAAAGTATTCCAGTACATGAAGATTTCGGAGGATTGGCGTTTGCTTCAGTTTCTGTTTTTAAGGTTATTTTGCGTTTTTTCCTCTTTCAGCAGGCTTGCAGTGTAGCTCCCTCCTACTCGGGAGTTTTGCAACTTCGTCCCCCTCCTGTTACAGTGTTGCCTTTATTTATAGCTTTCCTCCGCCATGGGCACGAGGTAGGCGGTGATGCGGTTTCAGAGGTCAAAACAATGCGAGGGGCTGTGATTGGACTACAGTCCGAGTCCCGCCCTCTGACTGGTGCCCGAGTCTTTCGTTCATTGGCTGATCTGCTCTGACAATCCGAGACATATGATTCTGTGAAATGGGAGAGACGCCTATGGTGAGCGCTTGCGTCAGAGATAACCTAGGTCTGTGCTGACAGCAAAAGGCAAAAGTAATTAATGTTAACACAAACGATATTATATAAAGATATATCCTGCCTGTGTCTGAATCGTCTTGAATTAAATACTCTGTATTGTAGACTTATGTCTTACAGGCTAAATCTTTTCCACTAGTCAGGAACATACTGTATAGGCAGGTCTTCATCATCAGACAAAATCAGGGACACAGTGCTATTAATTAATATACGTAGGTAGTGTACTGCACATGACATGCTGCTCTTTTAATGCCTGTGCCATGTTTAGGCTTAATACCGGACAACTAAGCCTAAAAAGCAGCCCTTTGTGCGACTATAATCTCATTTAGATCATATACTTACCTATTATCAAAAAATTGTTCATAAGCTATAAGACCACATTTGCGTGACCTGCCACGAAAAAATGCAGTTTATGATGAATATATATTGCCTGAGAGGAGATTCCCTACAGCGGAACAATACAGCTGGCAGCAGTGTGGGTGGTGCTCAATGCTATCTAGAAAAACACATGCGCTGATTGGTCTAAAACGGGGCAGGAACCCTACGGTGAATGGTGTGTCCGTATCCAAGGTGCTGATGTAGGCTGCGCACGTCATTGATCGGCTGAACGCACGCTGTTGCCAAATTTAAAGAGCACTAACACACAAAGGTGTATATATGCATGATATGAAGTCACTGCTCCACAATGTCAGTGTAACTTAACACCAGTGTCTGTGTTAAAATGAGAAAAAAAATCGTATCTATTATTTGAATTGTTTATTTACCACAATTAGAGTGAAACATACAGGCTCCTAATGGTTAAGGCTGTCATAAAATGTTATAGAGAAAAGAGAAAATGAGCCTAATCAAATTATTTATAAACAAAACCTTTTCCACAGGTTTGTATGGATGATGCCATATGGTGATCATTCACTGCCTTTAAAGCTTTTGTAGCCTATTTTAGTCCCTTCTATTCATATCTTTTCGTAACACTCTGTGTGTGTGCCATTCTTTTGTCATCACAACATCTGTGCTTGTAACGGAGAGGTCTGCATAGGCTTGCTGACAGAGTGGACCTTTAGACATTCTTCAAGCACTTAAGGTTTGCCAAGCAGAGTCATGTGCTTGTTGTGAGCTGTAAATGTGTGCGAAAGGGCTCCCGTGGAAAGTGCTGTGAGGGATCAAATACATGAGACAGACGATAGATGAGACAGAGGCAGAATAGAGGAGAGATTATATGGTTTGACATTGCCCAGTGGATTCAGATTCAGGCTCTATCTTAGAGTCAAAGTGGGTGGGAGAGTGAGTTGGCTGCCAGCGACACTGTGACTTCCACAGTCCTGGCAAGGCCTTCTGGGTTGTTTTTGCTGTTAACAGCTCAGCGCAATCTAACGTCACATGTCCTCTAGGACCAAAGCCATATGGATATTCTGCTTTTTATGGTAGTTTGCATATTGTGTGTGATTCTTTTTTAGTAGTGTGTAATTTGTAAGTGTGTGCTTGCTTGTGGTATTTGCAGTTATAACAAACAGCTGTCACCTGCCAGAGCAAGGTCAGCTGCCATAGTGAGGTATGTTAAGACTGCTATATTGTCTTAGGGTGTAATCCTCTAATGTATCCTCCACTCACTGGTGCCTCTGTCACTTGTGCTTATGAAGGCGTGTTGCACCCTAAGATCTCTAATCCCCTGATCAGTCTTCAGTCGGAGTCTGTGCTTTGACTGCGGGAATGAGAATGTGAGTAGGGGAAAATTAAGTTAAATGAGTAATTTACTAAATGTTGTTGCCTATTTCCAGTGTTTTAAAAATATGCAACTCATGAGGTCTTAGTTGTGCTGTTTTAAGGCTTGCTCACACCGAAGGAATACCACAACAATCATACAGGCTTTCACTGAGAATTTAGTATTTACATTTAATTATCCCTTTTGACACACGGGTCACCTTCAAAGACCATAGTGTTGCATAATCAGCATTTGTCACAAGACCTCAACCTAACATCTTTGTACTAAAAACAAACTTGATCTCGCCCTGACAACAGAGGATGAGCAGAGGCTGTCCTCTTCCACCGCTCGCCTATGACATAAACATACAGGCTCCTGTGATAGGACAATACACAGAATTATGCTCAGCAGCAGATGTGTGACAACGCATAATGGACCATGTCGCTTCCGCTTCACTCTGAGCCAGTGAGAGAAAAAAAAAAAAAAGCTATGAGTTGCTAGGAAAAATAATAATAATAATAATTGTAATGTTTATTAGCCTTTTTTAGAGTGGAGGAGCAGAAATCACACCGGTGTTTACAGCTTGCGATTGAAGAATTATTCGCTGTGCAGTGTTTATGTGCAGTATTATACAGCAGTGACACATAAACAGAAGAGGAGCTACTGACACACAAGCAGAGGAGAGTTCTCACACACTACTGCTTCCATGTCTGCCTCCCCTCCTCCCTTTTCCTTTTATCCCTTGTTTGCCCCCTCGCCCTCCCTCTTTCCAGCTCAGACGGAGAGCCTTTGACGTCACTGGTTGTTATTACTTAACACAACTCTGCAGAGCGCCCTGGGCTCCTCGTAATAGACAGATGCTTTGCTCTTCCTTTGAAGAGTAAATGAGGTGGCGGGCGAGACATGCAGTGAAGGAGACAAGAAAGAAAGGGAGAGGAGTAGGAAATACTGTAGGTGTAATACTTTCACTGAGATTGGGACTTTTATTTTTTTATTGCTGAAATGAAGGAATTTATTCCAAACTGAGATATCCTTCTTAAAAAATACATTGCATTCAGAATACAGTATATTTGCTGTCTACAGCCTATTGTAATATGTATTTTTTGTTCTTTTGATGCAGCATTAGATGACTAGGTGAACTAATTTTCTTAAAAAGGGAAAAACATGTGCATGGAACAGTAGATGTAAAGTGATAGGTTTCCTCTTTGTTGATATACTTGACAAACACAATCTTCCCGGTAGACAGGCTGCAGCATAAAAAGGCAGACTATTTTAGTAGTAGTCTATTAGCATGATAGCATAGCAACACTTACAGTGACTGCAATACATCAGTGTTATTTGGCATTGGCAACTAGCTAAAACAGTAGTAAGGCTTCAAAAGCAGAGCATAGTCACTGTACCTCAGTGTCCTATAGTTTTCATTCAGCATACATTCTGGGTTGAATCTAAAAAAATAACCTTCAAACGAGTCAGTTATTCTATCACTGATACATGAAATGACCACCCTGGCAAAAAATCTCATTTACTAAATTACATGAGTGACTGAGTTTTTACGCCAGACATTTCACGGTGTTATCAGGGAATGGCAAATTGTACTTTTTCTTCACTCTGGAACAGTCTGTCAGCTGTGGCTGCCCATTAAACATCATGCATCAGTAACCAGCCGTAACTCACACATCATGCATACACATGGAGGATTTCCATGGCACAGCGTATGTAAATATGGAGGTTATGTTATCAGTTGTCACAACAGCAGCGCGAGTACTTTTTCTCCTGCACAGTCACCTTCATAACGCATCGAGGCTGTTACATAATTCATCCAATAGCAGCCCACTGGGGCAACATCAATAGATCCATTCGCCATCTGCAGAGAGAAATAAACAAGGCTGAAATATACAGGAGCAACCTAAAATAAGCAACTTTAAGCTGTGTAACATGGCTCATTATTGGTGTATGGTCAATTTCAGAAACATGAAATAAAGTAAACGTGTTTATACTGACTTTGTAGCTTCTCAAATCTTAGTGCTGTGTTTGTTCGATGACCCATGCAAATGAGTGATGCTATCTCTAGAAAGTCACTGGATATATTGTATGGTACATGTTTTGCTCCTTTTTAAAATGCATAACTAACCATAAGCAGAAGCACTCACAAGTAATCTTTTTCAGTTTCATAGGAATTGCTGTTACTGACCTTTTATATGTAAGTTACCCTGTAACTCTCACTTGAAAATTACATTTGCCTCTAATCACTGGTTCTTTGCTATATATTCCTGCATACAGCTGCTTCTCTACATTTGTCTCTCCCTTTATCTCGCTTTGACCTTGTACCACAGCTCAGCAAAAACTATGGTTGTGTGCTTTCAGCTTTAACTTACCAGCAGAGTAAACACCACGGAGTAGCTAACAGCACACACACACAAACGCACAAATGTAAATACACACATGAATGAATGGGGCAGTGCAAGTCAGTGGCACTATTCTAATATCCCCCAGTACTGTATGTTCCCATGAGTGGCTTGTCACATGAGTCTTTTCTAAGGCTAATTCTTTTCATCCTACATTTTTCTTGATTTTGTTACTCCCCCGTTAGTCCTCGACAAATCCACCACGCTGTGAGTCCATGATTTATAAAAGGCACAAAGAGGGAGGGAGGTAGTCAGTAGAATAGCTCTGTATGTTTTCTATATGTACTCAACCCCCAGGCCTCTTTGGACATAAACTGTCTCAAATGATAGGACAACATTTCCTGTGCCTCAAGGACGTAGAGAATCAATTAAGTAATGAGATGTGAATAGTTGATGGAAAGATAAGAGAGAAGTGCTGAGGTATTTTATGATTCATCTGTGGCAGTGACACGGCACATCACTTTGTGTGGTTTAGTGCCTGACATTATGTTGATTACTTAGCATTTTTTATTCTGCACTCTTCTCTCTCCCCCAATCATTCATGAGATTTTAATGCAAGGTCCTACATTAATATGACAAAACACATAGCTCACATTAGGATCTGAATGTAGGGGTGATAGGTCTCCCTGCATAGTCCTGTACATATTCCATATATTCTGGATGAGTTTAAACAGCAAATGCACTTCAGACATTCTGCAGCATGTTAATTGTTAGATAAAATAAAAACTAAAAATTTGCTGACTTAAATGTCAGGAGAATTGAGCGTTTTTCACACGTTTTCCTGAGTCATGTATTATTTTATTTTCTGCCTTGTTTTAATGTATTGTAAAGTCTTGGAGGAAAAAAAACAGCATGCGAAATGAGTAAATTTATTTCCAGCCTACTGGCAGAATTTTCTTATTCATCAGGTGAAAGGATTGGAATGTGGAGCATTAGTGTTGCTTTTCATAAAGGAAACTATCAATACAGCCATGTTCATGTATTATTCATATATAAAAGACTGATGGTATTACTTCTGCTATAATTCTGTTAGTGTTGGTCACACATACAACACACAGTTTTTATCTTAATGTAACTAATTTAATTTTTTTTCCATTATAGTTGCAGTTGCCTTTCAGCAGCTGTAAGAGTGGTCATGGCAGAATCTTTTTTTTTTTCATGTCTTATTACTTCACCTGTAACATCGATGTTGTACTGAAATATATACAGATTGTTTTTGGATTCAGTTATGACAGATTGCAGTCTCGCTTGGCATCACAATGTGTCCAATGCTTCTCAATTGTTCCTTTGATTTGATATCACTTTCCTGCTCACTTTGTAGATATACACGACATCTATCAATCCTGTAAAACCTGAGCTCAAACTCAAAACAAAACAGAATGGCATCTACCCTCCATGCTTTCGCTGGTTTCTGCAAAACTCTTGTGTCAGTCCTTCCGTGTGGACAAGGGCACATTTGCATTCACATTAAGCTGAATTTGTGGCCACATTTGTCCTTGACCACCTCCAAATGTGACTTGGGGAATTCAGCCCCAATGAATCTCAGTGGGTACATTCACACCTGTATACAGAGCCATTTATTTGTGATTGGATCTCCTAAGACGCATTTTAGTGCTTAACAGGTCCAGAGACACTCTGAGGTGTTAGGGAAGCAATAATCTCCAGGTTGAAAGAGTGTAGAGGTGCAAGAATGGGAAGAGTGTGTAAAGGAGGGGAAATACAGAGGTATAAAGGACAGCTGGGGGGATATGAAGGAAAGAGGAAGGGAGAGAAAGCATTTGTGCCCTTAGGGCCAGAGGTGACCTCTAAGGGCTCACAATGAGAGAGGAAGAAGAGAGGGAAAATAAATGAAGAAAGCTGATATAGATAGAAAAAAACATTGATCATGACACAAAATATACTCCAAGAAAAAGAACACTGTGCATAACTTTTGAATAATTCTGTTCCTCAATGGAAAGCACAATCTATTTTGTTTTTATAAAGCAAAGTCAGCAAAATGGAAACCACCTACTCACAACAGTAGAACCCTTGAAATAAAAACACCTCAGGTGGTTTAGAGGGGCTGGCTGCAAAGTCTGATGCACTTATCATAATTTCTGATTAGAACTGATCTTGGAAAGACACAGCATGCAATTAGGATTCACAGAGAGAAATTAAAAGTAAACAGCAGGAGTTGTCTGCCGAGAAGTGTGCCTGATAGATGAGAGGGGAGATAGATGGAGACAACAGAGGAGGAGGACGGAGGATGAAAGAAAGACGGGGAATAACAATCCCACTGTTGTGTTTAATAGACGAAAGGGAGGCTATTCTGTATTCATAGCTGTGGAAAAATACTTGGGCGAATCTGTATGTTCAACTCCCCACACACAGATACACACATGCATACATCTCTCAGCAGGCCAGGTCTCACATTCCCTGAATATGTAATCGCCTCCATCTGTACTAACCATATGTATCTATGTAGATGTGTGAGTGTTCGGTGATCAATGGAGATTGAGTGGTCACGGACCAACAGAAATCTCATCTACCCTCAAATGAAATTCTGCTTTTTAGATAGCTTTATATATCACCCGTATTATCTTGAAATGCTCTGGTTGTGAATTTCTATAAGATTATTCAACTTGTTATCATGCAGCCTGTCACATGCAGCAAATTAGATCCTGTAGCTTGTCTTTAACAATCATTATTTAATGAATCCATTTAATAAAAAAAGATGTATGAGGCTAAAGTAGCCTTCCGTTTAGTCGACGAGGTCACACAGTTTGCTCATGCGACACTCTAACATGGTGGTCTGTGTTGAATATGTAAATTTTATCCCACCGCAAAGGCACATATGTTATGGCTAACAAGTCCCCTTACTGACAGCAGACACCAAATGAGTGTGTATATGTGAATACTGCATTTTTATGTGCTCTCCTAGTCTTTGATCATTCACAATACTAAATTATTTATCAGCTTAATCAAGTGCTGATCCAAGAATGACAGAACTTTGCAGTGTATACATGGCAGTTTACTATATTGTGTTTGTAATGTAATTAATCATTGCTGTTGAGAAATTATTACCTTTTTTAACCCTGCTATTTGAGGCCAAGAACCTTGTACAATAAATACAAGTTTTGAGGGATCAAAAGGAACAAATATAGAAACAAGCAGCTTCTTCATTTGAAGCTGTAGTATTTCTCTGATTGCGAAATCTATTTATCCACAAATCCCATTAACTTGCATCATATCTTAAAGTATGATTTTGATCATATTACCCACAAAGATAAGAGTTGTTCTGTCGGTTCATATTCCACATCTACATCCACATCATCAACACTCTGACTGATGGCCAACCCCAGATTTCCCTGTTCTTTTGGCTCTGGGCCTGGAACAGAATTACATAGCCATAGAGAGCGATAAGAATGAGGACAGTCTGCCTTTTGCCATACACTGATCTCATCTGAAACAGTTGCTCTCTTCTTCCAAAATAAACGACCTACCCACAATGCATCTCCTTTATTTCACAGAATGCCCCCCCCCCCCAAAAAAAAAAATTCACTGCAATGTAAAGCCACCATTTTGATACTTGGAATTCAGATCTGTTGGTGCAATTTACTGCAATTTACAAGTTTATTTATGAATGAGCCTACAATGCATTAAAGGGAATTCATCTTAAATCTCATTTAAATAAATGTGTCTTACTCTATGTAAAAGCATTGTTCAAATCTCATATTTGTCTGTGCAACCATATATAATTGACACTGTATCAAATTCTGTCTATGGCTAAAAACAAGTGAATTATTGAAAATATTTCTTTCCTGGGAGGATTATGCATGGGAGGGGATTTTACATGTAGTGGATAAACGTGTCTCTGGGTATATGACTCTTTACAGTCTTTATCTTAGGCTGGGGACATACAAATACTTTGCCCCGCAGTGCATCTGGTTGGAGCAGACACAATGTACCACATTCACAGTCCATAAACTCTGCTGGTCTGCTGCAGTGTTTCTAGATATTCTCTCACTCTCTCTCTTGGCTCAGCACAGCGGGTGTGCATGTATGTATGTGTTTGTGTGTGAGGCGACAGGTCTATGTTAGATCTCCTGCTGCCTTGTCAGTGAGTCACATACAAACATAGTAACACACACACACGCACACCGTGGTAACAGCGCGTGACTCCCAACAGCTAATGGTTGTACCTGTTTTGGAAACAGATATGGTATCATGGACTGGCTGATGCATACTTAAAATGAGTACAGCACATTAACCTTTCCTTTATTTAGCTTCTGTCCTGCGGAGTCAACGAGGTGGAACAATATCAGATGGCCATGGTCGACTGGCCATGAATGAGAATAAGGATGCAGGAAGATAGAATTAGATTGTAATAGACAGCAGCTTGGATGAATCATCCTGTAGAAATGTGTGTTGATGTTTGAACTATCTATAAGGGAGATGTAGTCAGTATAATAACTGCAGTGAAGTCAGAACTTGTTTCTACTCAGTCATAGATCTTCTCACGTGGAATTACAAGTCACTGGTTTTATGATACACATCATAAACCTAATCACTTTTCTCTCTTTCTTACTTGTCTTCTATTGCAGCCACATTATAAAATACACTGTGTGAGCATATATATCCCATATATTGCTGCTATTTCAGACTTAAAAAGCCAACAACGACAAAGTTAAGGCACAAAAAAAACTTTAAAAATAGACCAACCCATTCCCCTTCACCTTTCTCGCAAAATGCCTCCATCCATCAAACTCTTTGTTTACTTTGCTGTAGTGCTTCAAAGTTTCTCCCAGTACAAAGAGCACTCACCAAACAGCACTCTTCCACAACACTCTGCCCCCTCCTAAATCTTCTCACCACGAAGCTACTAAAAGGAAGCGCCCAGCTGCTGTGCTTCACACTCAGAAGTTTTCATCAGTTGTCAAAAATTCACTTCATAGACCAGAGGTGGGGCTTGACTCGCTGAATCAGTTACAAATGCCCTTTGATCCCAAATGATACGCATGTGGTGTCACTGCCCTCCCCCAAGTGTCAGCCATGTCAGTAGGACAGCCGCGCTGTGTCTTTTGTCCTGACCCTTGCCCTATCACATGCATGTACACACACACACACTCACAAATCTTGTTTTGACATAATGGTGCCAGAGATGATATCTTTGGGCAACTAGTGACTGTCATTTGTGGGAGAAAGCATATGACTGAGGTTTTGGTCCTTGAGCAATTTAAGGAAAGTAGCATGATGTTGATTTGCTGTTGAAGTTCAGTGATTGATTTTTGTACTCTAACCACTTTTGAAGGTTGAATACATATCCCAGTATACACTTGGCACAGGGCAGGGAGGCAAGGCACAGGCAGACACACCATCTATGGGCAGTTTAGAGTCTCCTATCTACCAACATGTCTTTGAAACATGAGCACCAGAGCATCTGTGGGAAACTCACCCTGACACAGGGGGAACATGCAAATTACACACAGAAAGGTCAAACCTTTAAACCATCACCAGTGAGGAGGAAATGAAACCCACGTTTCAAGAAGAGTTTAATTATATGGTTTATTGTAAATTATATAATTTTATATTTACCCTTTAGCTTAAGGTCACATAATTGTTTACCACATTTGGGCATCTGAATTAATAATACTGTGCACAGAATCTCCAAAATAGCACCCCAAGAGCACCCTAGAACGTCTATTGTCAGTTCACATCAACATCCTCGCTCAGGTCAGACAAGTAAAACAACTCTAAACTACCTCTACCAGGTGAAAAGGCACCCAGCAGTGAGGAGAAAATGGCTGCAATTACAGTCTGTGGGAAACGGAGCAAAATGAATAGAATCGAGGAGGCACACCATCACAGGTATTGTGCATGAAAGTCTCCTATTGTGCGTTTGTCTTTTGAGTCAACATGTGTGTCTCATGCTTACGTGTGTGTGACGTGTGCTGGTACAGTTTGTGTCTTTTTCTACCTCTGCTTCTGCCTAAGACACAAAATGCATAACTGCTTAAGTGCAAAGATTTTTTCTTGCTCCTAAATTACTTACACTTTAAAGCTCATGTCTGAGTGATGTTTGAAACACTATTACATTCTGTGAAGCAGTAGCACAGAAAAGAACACATATTTTAGCAGCATATTTCAGTTGTTTTCATCCATATCTAATTCATATACAGTATATACTTAGTTACCAGTTTTTTGGGTACATTAATTCAACTTTATGGTCATTTTAGATGCTGTAGTTTGTGGTGTTCTTGAATTATAACAGTACTGAGAGGTGTTTCTAATATTTTGACCACATGATGTAAATGTGGACTAGACTAAATATTAGTGACACCTCAATAATGCGATACAGTAACACCTGAGAGCACATTTGCCTCGATGAGAGTGTCCCCTGCACTGTATCTCTTTCTCCTCCTCTCTGTCTCTGTCCCTTAAAGTAATAACTCAATTAAAAATGTCAGAGCTGACTGGAACATGCAGTTCACCTCCACACAACCACACTCTGTTATTAGTGTGTTGACGTAACTGTTACAGCATCCGCCTACGACAGCGAGATGCAAAGAAAGGGAGAGACAGCAGCACACAAAAAAAAGCTTCATTTTCCTGATTGTCCGCAGCATCCGAGAGCTCTGAGAGACACATTTCTGTCACTTAAATTTCACAAAGTGCCTCCTTCTGTCGTCTCGAGACCGTTGTTTGCCCTCACCTCCACACAAACAAAACTCCCATTGAGGCAGCGCACACAAGCCTCTGGTGAAGTCATGGTCACCATGGTAACTCTTCTCACCCCTCCACACTCCCCTTTTCCCTTTCGCCCTCTTTGATCCTTTAAATCTTCTCAGACTGAGTGGCATTCTGTCTGTCTTTCACTCTAATACATTCTCCTGCAAACATACAGGCTACATTGTGTATGTCTAGTATTGCCAATACATCCAAGGACAGAGTGACTCAATTTCCGGCTTGTGGAGAAAGAAATGGGGGAGGTGGGGGTAGTCGGAAAAGAGGGCTGGGTCATCTTTACCATATGGTTGAATTTCTGAAAAACATTACTATTTTGTACTCTCATCCAAACATCAGGCACAAACAGCTCACACAGGTGGTCACTCCCCGTGCTGACATGTCATTTGAGATTAATTTGTTTCAGTCATTTTCAAAAGAAACTAAATAGTGATAAGAAGAAGGAGGAGGTTGTCCAAAAAAAAAGAAAAGAAAGAAAGACAGCTGCTGTTTAGTATGCATTTGTCTGTTGATTTATGAAGGGGGGATGAAGTAGCAAACATCGACCTCTGAGATGGATGAGATAGATAGGTAGTGGTGATTGATGAGGGGCTCCGCAGTGTGGAATATTGCACAAAGGCAACGAGAGAGAGAGATAGAAGAGGGCAGGGGGCATGTATAAAGATATAAGCTTAAAAAGTAAAGGCAGAAAATGTTCTCATGTTCAGCATCAGAAACTTGATCCTGATCGACATCACCATCCCCCATTCCCTCCTGCCCTCTTTAGGAGACAGTGACAGTGCACTCTGATGGTGACAGAACAGAGCAACCTGGAGGGAAGACAGAAAAAAGGACAAGGTGGATATTTCAATAACCGTACTCTACCCCTCATCTCTTTGCTTCAGTTCATACAAAGCTGAAAATCATAAGCTTGACCATGATTTTGCCTTTTTTTGTGCAAATCCAGAAATTTCAGTACCCCCAGAAAACCCAATTAATTCCTTTTAAAGGAATAGTTCACCATTTTTGGAAATATACTTATTCACTTTCTGGCAGAAACGTGAATAGGTGAGAAGATTGACAGTCATAGCAGCCCATTAAAAATTAAGCATCAGCCAGTTGGTGGTTAGCTTTGCTTTACATGAAAACTGGAAACAGGGGGAAACAGCTAGTTTGGAACACAATATGCCATGACATCAGTCTTGTAAGTATGCAGTCATAATCAAAGTATTGGGTCAATTAAAATGTGAACTCGATGATGGCACTAGATAAAATGTTAAGGCTTCACCAAAGCTATTACAATTTATTCTGATGGGGGCATGAATTTGAGTACCAAATTTCATTGCAGTCCATCAGATAGCTCTTAAGACATTTTATTATTAACTAAAACAGTCTTCCCACTGCTAGAGAAAAAAGTGAAAGGAGCACTAAAGTTAGTAGGACTCAATCTCTGGGCACCATGCATGTCTAAAAAAATGAATGACAATGCAGCTAATAGTTGTTAAGATATTTGCAAAGCTGTGAGCCAACTAAAATTAACCCAAAACACTATCTTATTAACAAAAAGCACTTTATTTCAATGTGAAACTTTTTAAATCAATTTAAAACTGGCATCTTGGTTGAAAATGATAACAAGCGCACACTAGTCAACTGCTCTTTATTGCTTCGATTTCTATCAGTCTTGAATAGATTTAAAAGCTAACAGATTTAATGTTCTTATTGAATATATATTTATATATAGTAAAATAGTACATTTTTGTGTTTATATTGCCACTTTTAAATTCATAAACAGATGTTAGCATTTACAGAGGGCTTTTTTCGTTGTTGTTGTTGTTGTTTTGTTTTGTTTTTATCTCCCTGGGTTTTGTTATCTAAAAAGTTAGCCAGAGCTGGTCAGTCTGCCCTCTGAGGATGCCTGTGTGTGTCACGTCCCACTGTAGCTGATAGTAGTGAAGACCTGCTGGCATCGATCACTCTCACTCTCACACAGACTCGGTTATTATGTAAGGGCACAGGTTTATTTTTAGAGAGCGCTATCAGAGGAAACGCCCACTCTCCCCCACCCCAGGCTTCAGCCCGGGTGCGCTGGTTCCATCATGCAGGAGAAGGAGAACATATGGATTACATGCTGTGTTGGCTTTAGCAGCATAAGGTGTGAGACCGTGGGGAAATACATTACCAGGTTATATATACATTTACAGTTAATTGAAGTGATATCACGTGTTTACAGTCTCTCTAACAGCTGTACATAGGTGGAGTACTTGAATTCTCAGATTCAGACGGATTAAAATAAGTGACACTACATGTGGAGTGAAGAACGAATATAAGAAAACTGTGGAAACCACAATAACACCCATAACTTAGTGCCGACCATTCGTCCATGTTTTGCTCTTTCGTTTTTTTATTTAGTTTTGGTTTTTTTATCGAAGCCTCGGTCATGGTGGCTGCAGGGCGGTCATTCAGAGGTCAGGTCTTAGTGGCCGCAGTCACATCCTGCTCATGTGTTATGTAATGGGGGACATACACTAACCTGGTTACCACGATTGCACCACAACCTACTTTATCCCTGATGTATTCATACATGAAATATTTATTGCTCATGTAAATGAATGTTTACAGGCAGATCAAAAATGTAGAAAAAAAACCTCTGACAAACACCATTGGGTAAGCTATTATAGAGATAACAGCAGACATGAGACGGAATAACAGAGACCAAAGGAACATACAGGGGACTCAGTTGCAGTGAACAGACAGATGGTGAAAGCAACACAAAAATAGAGAGTATAGAAAGGGAAGGCACAAGGGAGAAGTAAAGCATGAGTGAACGGGAGGGAGTCTGAACGCACACAGAGGCAGAAAATTGAGGTTTAGGGTCAGCCAAGGTTCATGTGAACAGAATTCAAACTCCTATGTTGAATTATGATGCATCTATAAAAATATACTCCTCACCAGTTCAGAGAACACTCAGCTAATTTGCCTTAATTGCTTTAATTCTGTTTGTCGCAGTATAATGTTTCTACATTAAACAACAGAGCTCGCCACCACCTGAGTGGTTTGGTGAAGGAACAACTGCAAAACATCCATTAGTTATATATCTCTGTTATAAAAATACAACCACATTGGAAAACTAGTGATGAAAACAGTTTTGTTCAGCGTCAAAAACAATACTGACATTACACATGCTCAGTTGAGTTCCGCTCCCATTAGCCCCCATTCTGCAGCCTGTGTTTCAGTCTCGCCGCCTTTGATCAGCCCCCTCATAAATGCCAGCCCGAATGCCAGGACTGCCCCATCTGCCCCTCCTCTCACCGCACCACTCAATGGTCTCCTTGTTCAGAGCTAGTGCCCTAGAAGTGAGGCTTCATGGAAGCAGCATTTAAACTTGTTCTTTTGTGCATAAGCATGCAGGGATGGATGTGGAGGGTATAGAGTGATGACAGGGTGATGAGAAGTAACAAGCAAGCAAGCCAATGGAGGAGAGGTCACTGGTGCATAGGTCCTTGTGAATAATCAGAATGCATGTACACTGCAAAGCACAAGCAGCGGCCACCGGAGATGGGACGAGGAACACGAGAGGGGGAGCAAGTGGAAAAATCATTATCTGAGCATTGTGGGCTGTTTCAGGTCAAATTATTAGTGGTAAAGAGAACTGAAGAAAAAGCACAAAGACAGAAGGAAACAGTGCTAACTCTGGCACAGCTGTGAGTAAGGGGACAAGAGGGAGAAGGGAAGGAAGTATCAGACCTACATATGTTACCTTTCACATGGTGCAACAGCTTGGGATGGGATGATGATGATGGGGGGACATGGGAGGAGGAAAATTGTCTTAGTAGCTGTGATGCTGATGATGCCAGATATCACTGTGCCACTGGGAATCAGTAGCGAGCATTATGCTGTTTCTATTCTTGCATATCTGCATCCTGTGTGTGTGTGTGTGTGTGTGTGTGTGTGGTTATGCATTCTCACCCAGAAACAATTTCTATTTAATGACTGCAGAAATACTCTTGTAGAATTTAGGACATAAAAATCAACACATACACATACAGTATGTGCACACTGAATCCTCCTCAATATCATATAATTAAACAAAATATACATGCTGTGCACAACATCATCACCTTGGTAGTATTTTAATTACTTAACACCTCTAACATGATGTCTGGCTCAGCAAAGGGAGTATCAAAGTCTTCAGTCTTTGATTCAGGCTGGAATATGTGAGTATATAATGACAAGGCACCCTCAGGGACAAAGGAGGGCTGGAATGTGGCTAACCTCCAAGTTGCCCACACAAAAAACAAGTGCAGATACAATCAATACAAAATTGAGCTTGGAGCTAAAAATATGTGCAGCCAAGCAGCTGAGAAGTGAATTGCGAGCACTGGAAATTGGAAAAGGGGCAACAATAAAGGTAGCGTTTAGTGATCTGACAGCACAATCTCACATTACTGATGAGCCAGAGCTCAGTTTACATCTTGACATCCACATGCAGCACACGAAGGCACTTAATGCACCACTGAAATAAAAAACTTGAATTTCCTTGCATCAGATAAACTGGTATATACTGATTTGCAGTGTTATTATCAGTCTGATATTGGAGTAGAAACCTATCTGAACATTTCCAGGATTTATTCTTCATTTATGAGTTCAACGTTGTTCAGACAGCTGTTTTTCAGCTATAATTTCTACTTTGTGATGGATTAAACATGAATGAATCAAACCAGCTATCAGTTACACTAGTTGCCATGGAATTATTTTGAATGATTTAATCTATTGTGAATTAAGAAAAAAAGTTAAGCTCTGTGCTGATAAAAGTTGAAGATTGATTGATGGCTGGATGTCATGATATTATTGGTTGAAACTAGTTGGTTCAAGCCTATGTAAACGCATGTCATATTTTGCTTTACACAAAGAAAAGATGATTGGATTTTGATATAAGAATACAAAGAAATTTATTTTTGGCATATATTGTTAAATAGGTGCACAATATGACCAGGGTTGTGATCTAAAAGGGTTAAAAAAAAAAAGCATTTTTCATTTCATCTCAACTTTAAGATTAAATTGACAACCAATTCTCACAAAATTCCTTTCCTGAGACTCAATCCAATCCTGAAAGCTTGAACCCAGCTTTACTCAGTCATCCTGCTTTTCATCAGCGATTCTGCCCGCCTCCTTGTTCCAGCTCTTTTATTTTTTTTTGGTCCCTCCAGAGTATTATGCCTTCAGCCCCCACAGCTCATCTAGGATTCTGCAGCCAGTATAGTTCAGGATACAGGAGTGGGGCCTTCTGCACTCAATCCACTGGCTGCTTGTCGGCTGCTCATCCCAGACCCAGAATGCTGTTAGGGGAGTTTAGGTCCCTCTTCTCCACAGTCCAGCCTTATACTGCAGTCATGCTCTAAGGCACTTATTTCATCCTCCTTGGGGTGACCTGGGGAGCCATAACTTCACATACTGGGATTTTCTCTCTCCTGGCTCCTGTACAGTAAAGACTTTCCCACAAGATGATATTGAATTTTGGTAAAACAAAGATAGAACAGCACAAATCAATCTTCTAAATCCTATTGGTCTTTCTTCCCATTGATATCTGTTAGCAAATATTCTAAATATCCTAACATACAAAATTAACAAACCCCAATAAATTCATTACTTTCTTTGGAGATGTAATATAGGGGGAGAAAAACTAACAAAGTCTGCTACAAAAGTTAAAATAACCAAATAAATAAAAAATAATGTGTGTGATCTTAGTTTTAATCGTTTATCAGTTGCCTTATTGTGAAGGGGAAAAGAATTCTGTCATCATAAACAACCCCTTATCCACCATCAATACAGTATTAATACACTCATACACAAAACAGCACCACTACAATCCATATATGCAGCACATCAGCAAACTGTGTAACTGCAATGTATGATTCTAGTACATTTCTATTTGTCATATAAAGAAGATTTACCAATTATAAAATGCACAAAAAATGTTATTTTCTGAGTGGCATTGGCTTTTGATTGTCATGGTTCATACTGTGAAATATGAAAAAGGTTGAAGACTGTACACTGTGAGAGACACGTGACGGTCTAAAGAAGGATGTGCGTATTCTTTCTGGTGAAAAGGAGAGACTGTTAATAACACTTAAGGCAGTCATATGCTATCTTGTGGGGGAGAGAATCAAATAAATTTTTTCTATAGAGCTTATACATTCAACAGTTGAATGGTTGGGCGGAACGTCACAGATGTAGCACAATCTGGGCTCTGAAAGGACACGCCTCATTATTTAAGCAACAGGCTTGAGGAGAAATAATACATGTATAAAGGAGGAAAAACATATCCTCATTTTCTGTCAGATCTATTCTTTCTTTTCACTTTTTGAACGTCTCTTTGTGTTTCTCATTGGGGAGATCAAATCTGCATGTGAATGTATTTCTTGGCTGTTCTTGCAGATGATTTCAAAGGTGTATAAGATACAGATTTTACAGCTCTGTCTCTGAAGGACAACATCGTTCCAGTGTTCTTTTGTTAAAAGAGCCATGAAATACCAACCTACACACCTTTCCAGCAGCCGCTTTGAGCAGATTTAATTAATCTCTTAATACACACACACACACACACACACGCACACAGTAACACATGTGAAATGATAGAAACCGTGAGCTGATGAAAGTGATGTTTGATGATATTTAATACCAACACCAGGGTGTCCTAGGAGGGAGGATAGTTGGAGTCCAAACAATTTGCCCTGTGGTGTAACATCATGGGTTCACAATGTCATTCATCCTGGAGATTATTTCATTTATTGTCTCGGCTGGCCAGATCACTTATTACATCACAGTCCACCTTGTCTCCAAGGACACACTAACGGATCCATTAAATCAGGATGAGAAATCCTGTGGTGTGTCGCTGCTGGCCCCCCAAGTGTGTTTCATTACCCTGTGTTGGTGTGTGCCGGCATGAGTGTTTGCATGTGCCACAATATTTACTGCCTGGCTCCCACTACAGCAAATAAGTCTTTACAATCATTATTACACTTCCCCTCACTATATATCCTCTACAGTGTTTACTTTGTTCCCAGAGTGAACAGCAGCAGCCTTTGCACAGAGCGATGATGATCCCCTGTTGTGCGCAATGTGCTGTGACAAGGCCTGCATCATAACTATGGCACATTTAAAAACCTATGGTAAGTGTATGAAGGAGTGTGTTGAATTCAGCCCTATCCTGAAGCGGCGTGTCTGGTAATGAAAGTGGTCTCATGTCAGATTCAACTCATGACTCTTGGATAAAAATCCAAGAATCGACAAAGCCGATAGAGGATGGTGTAAATCTCTGCATATTCTATTAACATTCAGTGCTATTTCCCCCCTCATACTTGTCACACATAAGGTTGAGTAACAGGACGGCATGGTCACGGGCACAGAGGTGGAAAGGGAGTGGGTCCAACATGGCCAGTGGAAGTGAAGAAAACGCTGAGTCATACTTGTCCTCCGGGAATTCTGAACATATAATCAATACCTCAGGGCACTTGAAGGATCAGACAGCACACTGCAATTGGAGGCCAGTTTCATGCTTTGTAAAAGTGCCAACAAGGCACCTGAGGAGTGACCTCAATTCTGATCCTGCCGTGCCAGGGTTTCACAACCAGCCCCTGCACTTCTTCTTTTGGTCGATGTGAAAGAGAAAAAAGCAGAAGTGTTGCATTCTTCTGACAGGTCTATTGACTTACTTTTTTCTTTCACATCCTGTCTGTCAAAATTACAGGTTGTTTTTGGTTTGCGTGCTATTCTGAAAAATTCATCACACATTACATTTGACATAAGCTGCCGTTTGTTACATTCAACAGAAGATTTAATCACCACATCTGGTTACATAAACCAGAGATGTAGTGCAAAAAGGCTGAATAGTAAATGAGGTTGTGCTTATATAAGTAGTCAAAAATCACTTCCTCTTTCTCTAAATTGAAGACCATCTTCAGTGACGCTGTTTTGTTTTTTTTTCAGCTAAATTTTGCTCATGCAGTGTAAGAAGACATCCATGCTATGTTTTTCAGTGTCACAGAGTATATTTCCTGTCACAGTGAAAGCAGTAGTAACAAATATCTCACATCAAATAGATAATTCCTCATATTTTGCAATATTAACATACAAATACAATCCACATTTTACCACATTGAGATCCCGAGGTGTCATTATTTTATTCATTTGTAATGGAGCGTCACCTCCTCTAGACATGCTGCAGCTCCAGCATCCAACATTATCCTTCAGTCATTCCTGACCTACAATGTCAACTGTATATGCTCTTGCTAGAGGGAATTGGAAAGTGATGGCCTGACTGTATGCTAAGCTAATAACAAGTCAGTGAGCATGCCCACCCTCAGTTCCAGCTGCTTTCAATGCTGAAGCCGTATGCACAAACTAGGGAATCTAATATCTTACCCTTGTTATCTTCTAATGGCCCAAAATGAGAGATAACAAAGAAGATGACACTTTATTACTCAAACAAGTTGTGGAGCACACAGCAGGCAATGATGATATTCTCAAGCTTAATTAACCTTGTTCTTCATAGTGCTAGTTATCACTGTGGTCTTCTTCTAAAAGTGCAATTTTGAACTGATGCAGACAAAAATCAAGGACACGTATGTAGCATTTTAGGAAGTGACCCTCCACTACTACTCTACTGAAATATTCATTGTGTGGAGGACAGATCTAAGACTCAGGCAATATACTGTGTTTGGATAAGGAGGAAAAAGCTGCCGGCCTCCATTTACACAATAGAATCTTTAAATTCATGCAACACCTTAGACAGGATGGAGCCTGTTTTTACTGAAGTTATTGAGCTTTGATTTGCATCCTCACAACCTGATTAGAAACACCAAGAATCCCAGATGTACTGTTTGTATTTAACCAGCATCTGAGGAGGTAAAACTAACTTGCTGTCCTAAATAAATATTTGGATGAAACAAGTGTTCTCATTTCCATAAATTAAGGCATGAAACTCTATAAATGTGGCCATGACTCTTCATCACTCAGTCAGCATTTGGAGGATTTTGAACCAATGTTGTAGTCAAATTAATGTTTGGCTGCACACAGTGTTGCTGCTGGAGACTTTGAGCCCTGAGGTGGCAATCTGTATGATATCTTCTCTTATTTCTCATACACAGTCTGTCTGACCACAGCCAGACTACAGCCTGCAGGTGCTCTGCTCTTCTACATTTTCAGTGGATGAGTTCTGGTAATACTCGCATCCTTCCACTTGGCTGATTATTTAAAGGCTACAGCAACACTTTTCATGTTAGTGTGATGTGACTCTGCTGGCTGCAAATCTTCCCTACTCCCAGTCATGTGCCTTATCAAAATACACATAGAGTTGCAGACAATGATTAGCTTTACCAGCAATAAGCTGACGCTGTGCCGTCCAAATCTTGCCTCCCCCTGTGCATATGAAAAGGAAGCAAGGACATGGGCAGATGTATCTATTAAATGTATTTTAGATGTATTAAATGTATATGAATCACCATTTAAATCTCACTTCTCTTTAATTTGTGTCCCTCTCTAAATGTGTCCAGTGTTTACAAAATAAAAATAAAGTGCATTGAGTTATCTTGATGAGACCACACAATGAAATTCTACATAAGCATGGACCAACTTTGGACATATTTCTCCTTGTTTCCCCTTGGACCACAACATGTCCATCACCTTCCAAAGTTTTTGTTCTCAACTGAAGTCCTTTGGGCCATTTATCTCCACAACAGAGCAAAATAGCTCTTCTCCTGCTCCCTCCTATCCTTGTTTTCCTGTTTGTATCTGCTCCAGCAGAGCGTATCTAAGTATCATTGATTGATGTAGTAGTTACTGTGTGAGGGTACTGACATTTCTGCTGAGACAACAAAGTGGAAAGCTTAACTTTGTGGCTGCATTAAAACAAATCGGAGCATTGCAGCAAATGTGCAGTTTCTGGTTAGACTAAAATTCTTCTAAAAAAAGCTTGGTGTTGATAAAGTGTGATTGCATTACTAGAATTATGTAGCATGAAAGGTACATTTCTAAATGTATAATGTGAAGATTGTATATTTTAAGGGATTTTCACACTGCACTTACTGTAGCCCAGGCTGAAAGCATTCTTGGAACCTTAGCCCCAAGAATGGGACCTGTTAGCTGTTAAAATTTACTCTCTCTGTTGCTGTCAGCTTTAACACTGGCACAATCTTGGCACATTACAAAGTGGGCTAACCCCGACTTTAGCCTAGGGCTTGCAGGCCCTGCTCCAGGCCAGTGTTAGCCCAGAGTTTGCAGGATTATCCCCTTAAAATAAATGAAACACGGGGCTAAAACGTGCCAGTGTGAAACGGGGCTAAAGTAAACAGTGGACTTTGTGTCACATTTTTGTTGTCCAATCACACAACCTCTTTGCATGTCATTACAGTATTCACATGCTTTCTGTTTACATTGTAACTACTACTAACTGAAACAGGCAACATTCTGATGTTGGAGGTACCTAGCAAGCTAGCTAACTTGAAATAACAACAATATGTCTGGAAAAGACTTAAATAGATCACATTGGTCGCAGGCAGAAATGGTACTGTTCCAGAGTTTGCAGTTGGAAAAGTCTGTTCAAGACAAATAAGATGGAATATGCTGCAACAGAAAGATTTTCTACCATCTGTCAACAAAGCTAATCTAGGTAGGTTTCAATATGAAGCTGGAACAACTCAAACAAACATTAAAAAACTGAAAGAAAGAATACAAAGAGGTCAAGGACAATGATGCATCTTCGATATTGTGGGCTCTGTCATGAGGGACAGGCCAAGTGTTGAGCCTTCGGCAAGCAAAGACTCCCTGAACATGGCTGATGAAGAGATGGGGGGAGAGCAGGATGGAGATGGGGACGTGTCATTTGCAGAGGAGGAAAGGATGGATGCTGTGAATTAAATCACTTCATCAGCATCAGTCAGATCAAAACACTCAGGTAGGCTGTCTTTGTTCTCAAACAGCAGTCACACACTCCGCATCCACTGTGACATACACATACAAACGAACACCTCATCCTCGTTAACACACACACACATACACACACACAGTTGAGTCTACTAGGGATATGCAGAGTCCCCAGTATTTGTATCAATATTTGTTGAAGCAGCAAAATTATTTATATTTGTATTTGCATTTGAATAAAAGTGGAAATAGGTGTAGAAATTCAGTTTTTGTTTTTATTACGTCTTTAATTTTAGGATAGTAAAGTGTTAAAATACTAGGTCTCGAACTCAAGCCTTCTAGATCATATATGACTGTACTGACTACTGAACTAAAGCCAAGTGCAGACAAACCTTTTTTTAAATTTTTTAAAAAATATTTGTACAAAATAAATGTTTTGCTGAATAGTGTTTGGAAGAGCATAGTAAAAAACTGCAATAAAAAACAGGATTGTTATGTCAATTTCCACATTTATTCAAATACAAATAATGTTGCTTATTCAACAAATACAGATACTGGGCTCTCTTCAACCATTTCTCAATCCCAAGATTGAGATTTGGATTGGTCATCCTCGTGCCTGTCAGACAGGACCTTCTTGGTTACAGTTCATAATTATGCCTCATCAGCTAAATCTTTGTTTTATGGCTTTCCCCGCACGTCAAGAAGTCCCTGTCCAGGAGTCAAATGACTGCATCTAAGGCAGGGAGGATAGCACAAGACCTCCTGCCTCGAAAGGAAACACCCCCTCAGGTGCAATCACTTCATCTTAATGAGAGGCTGTATATACTGCCTTCCTCCCTCTGTGCTCTCTTTTCAACCTCAGCCATTTTGTGTGTGTCCTGTAAGTGAATCAACTTATTTGGTTTACCATTATTGCACACAATTTCTGTTAAGAATTGTTTGTTAATAAATTTGTTCTCTCTTTGCAGAGCTTAACACACACACACACACACACACACACACACACACTGAAAAGGAAATCCACAAAGAAATGAAAATAAAATGGCTCTGTTATTGAAATTTGGATTCCTGTCTCATTTATGGGACTCTCTCAAACACACTCGGCCTACCCCACCAGCCATTAAATTTCAAATCTAACACCAAGGTTCTGTCCTTGGCCCGTTACTGTTTGCATTGTACTTGCTTCCACTTGGGCAGATAAGTAATTTTAAATATCTCCTTCCATTGTTATGTGGATGATATTCAATTATACATTTCATTTAATGTTTATATTCATATGTTTCAAAATGTTTCAAAACTGTCTGTTCTCATGAACAGTGAACTGCCTTAACACTATAAAAGATTGGATGGCAAATAATTTTCGACAGCTAAATATTCCTAAAAGAGAAGTTTTCATTTCCACCCTTGATGTTGTTGTCCCGGATGTGATGGAAAGTCTTGGCTACCCTCTGTACTCTGGGTATTTCTATGGGCCAGGGTTTGAGTCTTGACCAGGATGTAAATTGTTTGGTTCCCTCCTGTTTCTAGCAGCTGAGAAACATTGCTAAACTCAGACCCATTGTGTCCATAACTAATGGGGATGAATATACTTTAATTAATTTCCTCCTGTCTTGATTATAGCAATTCCCTTCTCATTGGTCTCAGCAAGACATGAATTGCTTACAAGTTGTTGAAAATGCTGCGGCCAAGCTACTGACCATGTCCGTTAAAAGGTATCATGCAACACCAATCCTGATGTTGTTACCCTGGTTTCCATCAAATCCAGTTCAAGATCCCTGTAATCACATTCAGAACCTTGCATAGTCAGCTACCTGCCTACATTAAACAGCTACTGCAGCCATATAATACCATTAGGAATCTGAGGCCCTTGAATTTTGGTTTGTTGCTTTGCTTGTTCCAGGCTTAAGACTAGAAATAAGAAATAAGATTGTGCTTTTGAAGTTGTAACTCCTAAACTTTGGAAATTTCTCCCATTGGACTTAAGAGCTGTCGACACATATTTAAAAAGCAGCTCAAGACCCATTTGTTTAGACTTGCTTTTGTTTAATTTGTGTTATTTCTGTTGTAGCAAAAGCAAAAGTGTCAAGTTTATCATAAGAAGACTTGATTGTACAAAGACAAGGGAGTCCATTGATGGAGGCCACTCTAAAATAATACTGTAATAAATGTCTGAAGATTCTCAGTCATCCAGGTCATGGATATACAAGGAGGGTTGAACTGAGGACAACTGGACTTGGTTGTAGATACTTGAAGACGTTTCACCTCTCATCTAAGGGGCTTCTTCACTTCAAACTGACTGGTGGGTAGTCTCAGGTATTTAACCTCTGTGGGATCGTTATCAAGGTCATTGATACCACTTGGTTCATTAGTGCTCCTGGCTGTTGTAACAACAGTTGTTAGAATCATTAGAGTCACCTGAGGCCAAGTGTAAATGACAGTCGTTGGAGTTGTCACATGCATTCGTTTAATGATTGTTTAGTTATAAACAACCAGTAATCAACAACCAATATACAAGTCTTTGCATTACTCACTGTATTGGATTGCATACACTAGAAAGATTTTCTTGTGTTTGGGTGTGCAGTCTTTTGGATAGACCAGTTTCTGTCTTAGTGTCTTGCTGGTTTTCAAAAACAGTTTGTTGAAAATCCTCCTGAGTTTCTCAGATACTCCAGACATGTATAGAATGACAATGTTGTTGTGTTCTTCTTTTCTTCACCACCCACAGTGTTGGTGTTTTTCCTGGATCTTGTGGCTGTTTTCACAAAGGTCCAGTTAAGGTATCCAAAAGTATTAAGGTGTTTGTGTTCCTTCTCTTGGGCTAAGGCACTTGTTGGTATCAGCTCAGTGGTGCAGGGTTCTGATGACTCCTAGCTTATGTTCCAGTGGGTGGTGAGAGTTTAAGAGTATTGGCCTGTGTGTGTGCGATTCCTTTATACTCTAATGTGGAGGTCCTGTCGTCTTCTGTGTGTATGACACAGTCCAAAAAGGCCAAGCTGCTGTAATTATAATAGTAATAGTAATTATGTCTCCTACCTAAGCGAGATCTCTTTATTCTATATTGTTAATCATAGCATGTGATTATTTTGTAATGTCTCAGTCCTATCAATCATGACTTTAAGCGCTTAAGCATTGAATCATATATGATATAGTCTATACTACTCTGTCTCAGCACTGTTTTATTAATGATACATGTTCATTAGTTGTGTCCAATTATACAACATTTTCATGCTACCTCATTAGATGTGCTTAACTTCTGTTAGCCACTCTGGATGAGAGTGTCTGCTAAATGACAAATATTAAATGTAAATGTACCTGGTGTACAACGCTGCTGACAGTGGACCAAACAGCTGTCCGATGATTCTATATTCAGCATTGGTGGCTAAACAAAGTTAGAGCAACTCTGCAGTAGACTTCAACTGCATGTCTTTCTTCTCTATGTATGGATGCAGACTATTGAAAAGAAAATCAAATGTTGTTCTCAACTTCCTAAAGTGTTTAATCCATTCCACATCCATAAATGTTTTGACTGCGTTGTGTTGGTTAGGTGGTGGTATTTCTCCAGGCATGACACAGCAAAACAGAAACATCTCTTTTCTTTGCCTTTGATGGAAAATCTAAAACAACAGATATCTTAAGTCTTTCATTTCTCCACTGTTTTGTCTTTTTGTGATATTTCAACACCGCTCTCACATAAAGCCCTGCAAATGTAAACACTTTAATGTTGATTCTTGCTGTTAAAGAATAGTCACGCTTCTTTCTAAAATGTAAACATTAGTTGCATGTTCCAACAGACATTTAATCGAGGGCTAGCAGAAGTACAGTGGAAATCGTTTAGCTCTGGGCTTGGGTTAACCCTGAGTTAACAATGTGTGTGTGAAAATGAGCTAAGTTATCCCAGGGCTATCCTCACCTCAGGGCTAAGGATAGCCCTAAGCTAAGAATATGCAGTGTGAAAAGCCCTTTCGTGTGTGCTCAGCAATCTCCATTATTGCATGAATTGGTAATGTCACTGCTGTCACCCTCGCTCAGTGATTTACAGTTTCAGCATTAAGAGAAGTGTCAACATCCAAAACAAATGGTCCAGGAGTTAATGTGCTGGCGTGCACAACATACAAGCCATATTTTCAAGGACAAAATTGTCTGCTTGCATTAAAACCATTTTTAATGTGAGGATATTCCTCAAAGGGTGAAAGTAGTGAAAAAGTTCAAAGTTATAATTGAAACCCTGAAGCGGTGATAAGATTCTCTCCTGATAAGGGATGTGAAGGAGGACTGGGTGAACTGGTGGTGAAAACAAATAGGAAGATGGTTATTTCTAGATTTCAAATCAACACTTTCATCTGTGTGTTCAGGATTTGGGCAGCCAGAGACACATACAAACACACACCCACATTCACTTGCAGGCAAACACACACACACACACACACACACACACACACACACATACTGGAAGATCTCTCATTGTCTTGATTCCAGCCCCAGTTCCTTTGGCAGTAACAAAGGTTGTGGAGTGTTAATGTTTTACTCACTCTACCAGTCTATCTGCCAAGTTCCTAAAAATGCACTGTCGGGCCTCCTGGGCAGAAAAACTGCTTGTGCAAACACAACCCCTCTCTCCCTTTCTCTCTCTCTTCCTGACATTTTCGATAACTGTCCCTCATGTACTGCAATATGTTGCTGCCTCACTCTCAACTTCTCCCCTTTGCTGCGTCAACATGGCTAACGTAAAACACTCATCAGCTTGATTGAAACTGTTAAAGCCTAATGCAGTGATTACTTTCATACATTAATGCTGCTTCAATCGAAGCCTAAAAGCATTTTTCTTGTGTATCTTGAATGTGTTTCTAAATTCAACGTATAGAATGACCTACAGTTCATCATGAGACAAACTGAACCCTGCATTAATCTACTGGCCTTTCAGGACTAGAGCTGTTCTGTCAGCCCACCTGAGTCCAGTTTAGCAATCGGGGACCCTCTAAGTCTGTTGCTGGGTAGAAGTACAACTCCACCCCACGCTGTGATAGGCTGATGCAGTCTCAATGGCCACACCTCTTGCAACAATGGTGTCTTCTCTGAGCACAGCCGTCTGTCACAAATAGGCGAGGGAAAGCAGTCCCAACAACTGCTCTGGGGCCAGGTTATTTGTGATCTAAAGTACAGTGATAGGTAATCTGATCCAACATCTGTGAGTGTACAACTGTCCTCAATTAAATTTCACACGTACCCAAAAGGTTCATGCTTCATCTCTGTGAAAGTTGGCAGAACTACTTTCTCACCCTGAGGACAGACACTTACACGTACCATCAGTGAAGTCAGCTACACAGACAATGTGACCCAATAAAAAGGCACTCGACAATGAGAGAGAAAACATGGTGCTGTTAGTGGAGTTAATCATCCATGGACACTTAAATATCTTTCAATATTTTTGTTTTTTTTCTGTTGCAGAGGAAGAAGTGTGGTTTGGTGGTTAATTTAGACTCTCTTCATTATCTACCCACTTCTGTCTAGCCTGATATTGAATCTCAGCAAATTATAAACAAACAAAATGATGATGATAATGTAGTGACACACGCTCAGATGAAAGTGAACAAATCCCCCAAAGAGAGATTCATCCTGCTGGTATAACTCATATTGTCTCTGCCTGATATATGCCAAGGGAATTAATTGAAAAAAAGTTTACTATTATTATTATTACAGAACTGTTAAATATATATACATACATAGGCACAAAAATCCTGCTTTTGTTTTTATTACACTTTTAATTTTAGGATATTAAAGTGTTAAACTATACTTCCTGAATTATATTTCATTGACTGACTTTATGCTGCTTTGATATTATGATAAACTGAAATGAAACAGCTACTAATGAGAGCCACACTAAACCTTTAAATAGACCTTTTCACAGCAGATATTTTGTCTTGTCATGGCAGGAAAAGAACAGGTGTAACTAATAATGTCAGTGATTGCTCTGCTCTATTCAGGTGTGTCACTAAATTCTGTCATGACCCAGCATGCACAATAGGGCTCTGGCACTAGCACAGCTAATTGGAATGCAGTCTTTATTAATTGTATTAGTTACACTAGGGTTTGACAGGTCAGAATGTCTGTTCCATGACAATCTGAGATGTGGGCGGCGATTCAGGGGTCTGGAACGAGGCTATCTTCTCCCTGCCAACCCAGCTGCTCTGATGTTCAGCATCAACGGTACAAGGCTGCTTGAACTGGAGTGCACCCAGGTGTGAGATTGCATAATGTAATCCTCCCTCAAACTGCACTGCTGTGGGACTTAATAATTTCTGTGAAAGTGGAGATGTTGCTGTTGTAAATCATGTACAAGCTGGCTCTGTCCTCTTCTCAGCTTATGCCATCTGCCCTCCATCACGATATGCAACCACCCATCTAACCTCAAACACTCTCTCTTTCATCCTAATCCCTCTCTCTCTATCTCTAATTAGTTGGCATGAGTATCCCAGCAATCTGTGGTGTAACACAGACGAAATGGAAGCTGTATGTTGATGTTGTCCCAAATTCTAATCTCTCAAAATCAGGGCACTGTTGATTCAAACAAGCGATTATCATGTTACATCATGCAGTAAATGGATGCACCTCATCTTTTCCTGTCCACATAAACCTCATCCCATCAATAGACATGTAATCAAATCACATAAACAAATGATTTATTAGTTAAATCACCTCGCTTTAACACTTTTTTACATTTATTTTGAAGTATGATTGAAATGTTGTTACTATGTTTTAAACATGCTGGTTCAGGTGGGCATAAAGCTTGACTTTTAACCACACGTCTAGAAGGATGAGAAAACCACTGAATGAAAAGTGACAGCGTTATCTTTGTCTGTCTCTAAATCTTACAGAAACAACCAACAAGTATGGTTTCAATTCTGATTCACTTGTTATTTGCCTCATGCATTAACAAATTGTTACGCAGTCCTGAAAAATATGTACAATTCATCTGTTGTACCAGCTCAACAGCTCTGCAAATACTGAACAAGAAAATCAAATATTTGACAGTGTCACAAAACTAAATAACAATACTAAAAGAAAACTTCTCACTTGTGTTTTTCATAGTGCTATGCGCAAATGTCTTTACAGTAAATGGAGGACTGAAAGTGCTTAGTCTCTCCTGAATAGGAGACTAAGACAAAAATGGCAATTAACTTGTAGTGACCTTTAACCTATAACTTTATAGTTATAAAGTTATACAAAAAAACAAGCTAAACATAATAGTTTTTTCATGTTTGTACCGCCAATTTTCAGGTAAAAAAAATATACTAAACCACATTCTGATGTTAGGTAAATAACCGCAAGTGCCCCATTTGGCTAAACAGGTCTATATAAGTGGAAGTTGTCCCCTGCTGATACATGTTTTGTCTCCCTCCCTAATGGGCCTCCTTCCAAAGGGCACTGCATCGTTTGGCCTGGCATTGGCATGGTCTTCCCCCTAAAATAACATACACACACAGACATGCCCACATCTACACACACGCGCACACACACACAAAAAGAGGGCTGCCAAATTCTTGAAGCGAGGGCCGACAGTACAAAAAAGGGAGGAGCTGCATCACCAGGTTGTGCACATATTGGCAGCCTCAAGAACTGAGTTGTCCACTTGTCTTACACACCTCCTTGCATGAGAGCAGGGTAAACAAACTCCCCAGGAAGATGAGCTTTTGCTAGCACAAAGACCAAAGTGAACTTTAACTCACTATATGAAGGAAACCAAAGCAGTCACTGTTATCTGGTAGAGATCTTTGAGTACATATTTCGAGTAAAGAAAAGAACAAGAAAAAGAAGCAAAATCTACTACTGTTTGTTTACGTAGCCTCCGGACCTGGCCTATCAGCATCCCATTTCAGACAGAGACTGAACTGAGGGGCTGTATAAAGCACCAACATAAGATAAATAAAGAGTTGGGTTTTTTTTACTGTAAATCATGCAAAGATATGCCCAGAATAAAAATATAGGCTTAGAAATGTGCATATTATGTCCTCTTTTAGCAAAAGAGGTTTAAGGGTGCAAACAGGAGTTAATTTTGACAAATATTGCATGCGCGTGTGTGTATGTGTTTGTGTCTGCGTGTATTTGTGTGCATACACTATAGCCCGAGCTGTCAGCGTGGCTATCTGATGTCCTTCCAGAGATTGCAGTTGATCCCAAACAAGAGGAGAGGAGGAGGGCAGAGGGGAGGAGCAGGCAGAAGAGGTAGGCAGTGGAAATTTTTCCTGTAGCATAGTCAGCGAAGACAGAGGCAGGAGATTTGCACAAGTCCAAACAAAATACTGTTTAATGTAAACCCAATGCATTACATTTAGCAGTGTAATGCAGAATGAAGCATTTGATCTTTGGATGACAGGGAGATAAAGCCAGCAGTCAGAATTTGCTATGACATCCCTCTAATATTTCAATTCATCATCATGGTGCATGCTGTTGCTTTATGAGATAAGACAAGGGAGAGTATTGGAAAAGTAACTCTCACTCATTTGAGCACTCACTATGAGAAATGGATGCCCTTTCTTTTAATGATAGCCCTCTGTGATTGTGAAAGAATGAAGTTCTAAAAGAGTGTAATGCGGAAAACAGGACAAGCATAGGAAAACACCAGGCGATTTCTCAGTCATCCACTGCGAGCAAGGTCAAAGATCCGGAAAAATCCACATGATTTACAAGGGCAGCTCAGGGAAGGGTCACCGCTGTCTTATCACAGGTCAAAGCAGACTGCACTGCTGTGCCGTGACCACAGGAGTACACCTTGGCTTCTCCTCCCTCTCTCCATCCTTCCTCTATCACTTGACCACCTGGCATCAGGCAGCGCACTCCCATTCCATCTGCTCTTATTCTCAAGCTGAGGAAACACTGAGGGACAGATGGATGGATGAAGGGGTTGGAAAAATAGGAGAGGGAAAAGCAAACAGGTCAGCAATGAAAGCAGCTGAGTATCTTTTATCAGGTTTAGATTTAGCACTACATGATAGCAAGCATGATAAAAAAAATCAGCAATTATTAACTTTTGTTTAATGCTGACGGAGTAGGAAAAAGAATAATTTGAGGGTCCAGTTTAAAGGGAAAGTTTGCCAGTTGTGTTGCTACAGCTTTGTTCTTCATGTCCAAATGCGACTGACCTAAATTCCATTTAATCAATATTATTAGAGAAATCCTATCTCCTGCATACGTGACAGATCTCAAAAGAACATGTTGAAGCAAGCAGCCTCAGCCAACATATCGATTGGCTATGGCTTTTCTTATTGATTCAGATTAAAGTGTCCTTCCTATCTGACGTCCATCTGTCATTTTTTACGATTCAATCAAAGGAAGTGGCTTTTCATTTTGATATGTTGAGGTCTTGACCATCATGTTTGTACTGTGCAGATTAATGAAGTAGTCCTGAAAGAGCGTGCTGATGGGACTGCATTGCTGTAATTGAACATCATATATATAAACTGAACATAAGACATTCAATCAATGTGTGTTTTTGTGTGTTTGCGTTATGTTGTCAGACATATGGTGCATAATTGATGTTTGCTTTGTGAATGGGTAATGGCTGGTGCGGTACACGAGGCTGATGTAACAGCGCTTTGAAGAGTACAACATGTACTGACAATTGTTTACCATAATCATTCAGTGGATGTCAAAACAGACTGTGTGTGTGTGCCTGCGTTTGTGTGAATCACCACCAGGCTGAATGAGAATGAGAGGGTTACTGCCTGTCTCTGATGTCAGAGACACAACCTGGCAATTTAATGTCTCAATTAATATGTGCAGCTCAAGTGATCTGTGCTCTGCGATGGTTTCTTGCTCCTCACTTTCATATTTCCCAGCAGCTCATAGAAATGTAAATCAACTCAGGTGTAAATACATACATGGGCCACACATCAAGGGATTTAGAATTCACATCTTTGAATGGATTGTCAGAGGTTCAATTTGTCATGTTTGTTGGATGATCAAATGATAACAGGATCCACATAGAAAAAGAGAAATAGGAAAAAAAAAGGCTTTCTAACTTTGTTTTTTTTTTTTTTGTTTTTTGTTTTTTGCATAATGAATTAATGTAGCGCAGCCGGTTTGGCTTCACCTATGCAAGCCCCAATGTTAGCATAGCACTCTAATTGAGTGCAGAGGGGAGAGGCCAGGTTAGGCTATTTAATGTAAAACATGAGCTTACTACTGAGGATACACAAGGCTTATATTTTGCCTTCAGTCTCAGTAAAACAGCATGCTACAGTCTATTCAACATTCACAAGGCTTCCTACTGCAAATTGTCTTAGAACCAGCAAACTCCCATGTGCAGGACTCTGCAGTCCCTCACTGGATGACTATGAGATGCCTCACAGTAATTTATAAAGCCAGAGGCGACTGCTCTTACATCCTCTCTGGTTTTAAGATTTTCATTAGATTCTTTCCACTCATAGTTTTACAAAGCCAGATGTGATGCTTTTTAAGATGAACACATGTCAGGAGACACCTAGTTATTGCAAAGGTCATGGTGTTTTAATGTGTGTGTGTGTGTATGTGTCATCTTTGGTTGACTGGTTTGTTTGTTTTTGTGTTGTGACACCATTAGGAACATGTGGTCATTGACTTGATGTTTTGAGCAGTCTTTCTCAGTGATTACTTGGCCACAGTGTTACCACAGTGTTGCTTTGATTCACTTTAGTGCAGCAGCTTCCCAAACCCCAAACAAACAACATGCACTGTTTAGCTGAGACATCACAGTAAATAATTGAACACCAAAACGCTACAATATATACACGCTACAACTATACAAAAAGCATGACTGCTCTATTACAGACTAGAGCAAGAGAAGAGAAGAACTACTGAAGTGATGATTATGCTCAACTTGAGAAAAACATTTCACCAGTAAATGCTCATGCAGCTGGAATGGGAGAATTACAGGGGAAGCATGAGAAGGTCAGAAAAAACATCCAAAAACCAAGAGACTGTTGCTAGATCAATTAGAGCTTTCATCATCAGTCATTTTAGCTAATATTTTAGCTAATATCATAGTCAATAAGAGTAGGAAAGCCAGACTGACTGGATGCTGGACACGTGGCTTTGGACTATTTCCTCCTTTTCCTGAGTAACCCGCAACATGACCGCACGAGGTGGCGAGTCCGGGTTGGTGGACACTCAAGAGGTAGCAGTTCTTTGGCACAATGTGCACTGAACACAGCTGTCAAAGCATTTACATACTGGTGCTGGATCAGTGACAAGTGATTTATACGAATCCACTATGACCTTCCTGCAGCATTAAAATGATTGTCACTGTGACATTTATACATTAATATCATCTGCTTAAATGTAAAAACCCATAAACTATACTTGTAACCATAATAAAGATGTCTACCAAACACATCTTTGGATAACTGTGTAAACCCATCACCAAACTATGAGAGACACGAACAGCTGGAAATACATACAACATGGAAAATTGGCACTCAAACGTTATTTGCAAACAAGGGCTCAAAGCTTAAAATTTCCATCTATGTTCACTGATGACAAAAAATTTAAAGTGAAGTTGCAGCATGGAGCATTCTCACTTAAATAGGATTTCTCATTTATGAAGTTGTTCATGTCTAAATATAATGATACGGTCTGTAGTCACTATATGTTTAGTCTCTAAATTTTTACCTTCCATAATACACTAAACTCCAATAGGAGTAAATGCAGTAAAGGCAGAGTGATGGGCTTGCCAGAGGTGAACCAGTGGACATATATTACACTCCCTATGCTCTCTGCACTCCAACTCTGATTCATATTGGTGCCATAAAGTACAGAGCGAGGGCACTTTCAGACAGGGGTGGCATAAATCCCCAACTGTACAGAGCTGATGAAAATAAAAACTGCTGCTCACTACAATCCATTTCTAAATACTCTGCTCATAACAGGCTCTTTTTTTGTTTTGTTTTGTTTTGTTTTCTGTTTTGTTTCTTTTGAGCTACAACAGCGACCAAAGTTTCAGGCCCTATTTAATCTGCATTGTCTGTTTTGATACACAGAATAGATCCAGGTAGAGTCCAATCCATACTGACGCAAATCAAACATGGTGACCTTCATAGTATTAGGGCGTGTCCATCCAATCTTTCAGTCTCCTCTGCGACCATCATAAAGCACACACTGCTCTGACACCTCAGGGTGCGGGGTGTAGGAGCGAGAGTTATGATGTGCTGTAAAGGGGAAAAAAAAAAGGAAAAGATCTAAACATGACTGACTGTGCAGTGAGCAGACTGTGTATGTTTATGTTCTATTTCATGCAGGCTTCACCCTCTTACAATGCTCTATAGTCTCCAGCTGCCTTACACATCTGTGTGAACTGAATTTTCCACTTGAGATGGCAGATGTCAGTTAAAATCATGTATTGCAATATATTGTAATAATATACTCCACGGGGTCCCAATATTGAAAATTATGATGACATGGTCTACCTATTTCTTAAAGTCTTAGCACACCTATTTGTGTATTAGTGCATAGCAAGACACACTCAATTCAATGTGCACCATTCAAATGAGGTGCTCCAGCAGTTAATGTAAGAGAAGCCATTTCTTAAGTCAAACATGCTATTTTAGAGAGAGTAAGATAGGATGTACTTTCTCTGTCAAGATATCTGACAAATGTTTACCCAGCAAAGTCAGTCAAATTTTAATCAGTTTTGCTAATGTTTGCACTGCGCTTAGCGTCAGTCAGAGTGCATAAAATGATCTGTGTTTAGATTAGAAGGGACAGCGTCAGCAAAGTGGTAAAACCTGATAGCAAATATACTCTGAAAAAAAAATCCCTGGCCTTGATCTTGACACGTTGTGGCTACAGTATCACACTGTACATTTTTACTTACTAGTTGTGTTTTAGTGCACCCTGGAACCTCAAATTTAGCCTATTTGGAAATTCGTATGTGCAGTAGCTCTGTGTGAAAAAATAAAATGAATCCCAACCTTTGTGTTGCTGAATATTAATAATGCACAGATGTCTCTGGGCGCAATGTTTTTCCCACTTTTGAGGTAACCTAGTTAGAAGCCTGATATGTTGGCCACATACTATAATTTCCCAAAGACATAATATGATGCAAGAAATCCCTCATGCATGTTTTTTTCCCCCTTTCTTTCTATCGACTATTCAGGGTAGTTACTCACAAACAGAGAAGCTTATTTTGGATCAGTGCTTGGTTTCTTAAGCACCAACAAGCAAGCATACTTGCAGCTAATATGGCAGAATTAAGAGTGCAACCTGGTCATGGCATTTACTGATGCGGTGGCCTGCCTCTGCTTCATGTTTACCATGTCAACACAACACATAACAGCAGACTGTCTGCAGGAAAGAAAATAAGTAAACAGGGCTGCAGAAGCAAATGTTGTTTGTGGTGATTAATCAAGTTATTTGATTGAAAATGTCAAAAGCTTTTTTTTCTGTGTACAGTTTATTTCAGATGGATGGTTGTGACTTTGAAGCATTACATTTGCAATATTTGTCTTTCATCCAATTTGTTAATTGCTGATGACATTATTTGTGCATTATTTTCCTGTCACCTCTCAGAGCTGCTGCCTGTCAAGAGTAAAATATGTCCTTACAGTAAGCATAAAGAGGGAAAAGAGAGTGAGGGTGTTTCTCAAAGTGTATCCCATTCTCCTCTGCATTCCACAAGTTCACTTCCATGGCGTGAATATTTGCTTTTTTTTTTAAGAGCCAAGGCAGCCTGAAGCTTTCCCTTAAAAGGTTTACAGTGTCCAAAAAGGAAATGAGAAGAGTATGAAGGAAGACTCAGCGAAAAGGGGAAACAGTAAGTGAGGGAAGGGGATGACAGAAAAAAAGAGACTGACATATATAGGAGAAATAGAGATCTGTTAACTGTTGGCAATGGAGATCAGAATGGTATGATGTTGAAGAGAGGAGAGCGTGAGACAGAAGTGGTTTGGGAAAGAAAGAAAGAGAATAGAAGCAAAATGAAGACAGAGAAAGAGAGAATTAAAGATGATGCAGCTGTCAGAGAGAGAGCCACCACTCTCTCTGCTGTTGATTAGTTCTCAAGCATCCTGGCACACTGCTAATCTGAGGACGGATAGAGCTTAGTTAGTCGTTAATCTGCTGACACCTCCCAATGTGTAGTGACCCGGCACATTCACAGGTCAAACTATCGGCCAACAGCTGATCCACAACAACATTGCAATCCTTACAAATTAACCAAGGAGGTCTTATTATAGGGCTAATAATATTTCAGTGTTCTGCAAACATGCCCGACCTGCAATCCTCTGCAGTCAAAGGCATTTTTTTTCTTTTCATCTCCTGTTTTTCTCTCCCTCACCCTCTTCTACTCTCTGTCATTTCGATTCAGTTCATTCCTCAAATCCACACACAGCCTCACAAGAAGCAGACAGACTTTTGCCTGGCTGAAGTTGCCTCTCGTCAATATTTTGACAGCATTTCATGTTTCACAAAATTCGTTGGATATAAATTGATAAAGCTCCAGGTATGCAATGTTGTTGGGGTTGGTGTGATGAGCTGCAAAAATCAGGAATGCTTTCTGATATCAAAGAATTTCTGCAAAGTTGGAGAGAATGATGATCATTTCGGGTGCTCTGTGACCTACACTATGTGCCCTTCATGAATTTTAATGGCCCCTTTTACGTATCAGAAATATTGACATGAAGAGTCAATACTGAATGAAAAATTTATGGACAGAAGTGTTGAGATGCAGTGCCCTCGTTTCAGGTGCAGAATGACAGGGTTCAATCAGAACCAACTTGTTTCTCAACTTGGGGGGTGACCACTGAAGGTCAGATGCTGTTAGGATTTCTTCGATCCTGAAGGAACTGAGTACCGCTGGGTAATGATTTTCTCACTGTGGGAATAGATATTCAGTACTAGTTCATCAAGAGATAGGCTACTCGTTTCATAAACCCTCCAGGGACCTACAGAACAGCAACCTTTTATATGTAAGAGGCAACTGAATTTGCGTGATCCCTTAAACTGTGATCAAGATGTTCCTGGGATTGATTATGAAGCAGTGTTCAAAACTAAATCTAAAATCTAAATCTAAATTACTATAGTATCCTTCTGGAAATAGTCAGCAGTAATGTAAAGTGATTTGTAATAAATGAGCCAAAACAATGATATGGCCCCCTTTAGAAGGAGAAATGCTTGCTTGCAAATTCTGACAAACAAGCTGTGAAAGACAATATGACCTCACTGAGCAAAAGCTACTGTCGTTATGAACTAGTTATCTGAAACAGTACACATGCAGTATTGATATACGAGCCTGTCCTCCCAAGAAAAATGACACCATGGCTACATTCACGCTACAAGTCTTAGTGCTTAATTTGGATTTATTGCTCAGATCCTTTTTTTTTTGTTTAGCTATTCACATTATTTTTTAACTGTGGCTAATATCAGAGTCCAGTGTGAACTGGTCACAGTCCTGAACTGACCCGCATTTGCAAATGAACAGTAAGATATCACCATACAGATGACTGTACATGCTGTCGTACAGAAGTAAACATGGAGGCCACTGAAGTCAGCATTTATGGTTTCATTTATAAGTTGATGTGCAGTGGAAGCCGGTGATAATGAGATGATTGCTGTCCCTCCATTGCAGCTGTCTTCCATGTTTGTATTCACAGAGTGACTCCTGCCAGCGCAGAATTGTAACGAATGTCAGTCTAGAAAAGTCACATGACTGACTGTTGAAACTGATTTAGGAAAGAATTGAAGAAGAGAATGATTTAGGACCACATATGAAGGTGGCCCAAATCAGAATTGAAAAGATCAGATTTCATGTGATTTGTGCTGTTCACATTGTTACGAGAAAAAAAAACAGGTCTCACGTATGAGGCAAAAATCAGTTTCGGGCCACCTTTGCCTGCAAACTGAATGTAGCCTAAAGGTCATAATGTCAGTCACCAGAATTGACCTATAGTTACCTTTGAGTGACAGACATCAACTAGTGGCCATAGTAATTATGACCCGGAGCCGTAGCGTAATTCAGATGACGTCTGTAAAAGGTGACAAATTGCCATATTCAGAGGCGGCAGCTTGGGTGGCTGATTAACTTGCAAAAAGTGGACTTTGGACTGCGCTGCAGGACACCACTGTTTCACTTCCTGTTTCCAACCATGAGTGCCACGTTTATTACCATGGGATAGTTTTTAAAAAAAACTGTAACCTACGATTGTCGTGGTGCTTACTGTCGCCATGGCGATGAAGGTTGCCTGACTTTAAGGAAGTAGTAACTGTAACCCACACCTTGTTTCACATGATCATTTTAACCCAAACCATGATCTTACCCAAACCCTAGCCAAGTGTTTTTGTGCCTAAACCTAACTAGACCTTAACCATAGTGTTGTAATACCATAAAAACATAGTACTACTGATAGAGGCAGCATATTAGAAAATGCTCTTATTGGTCATTCTGGGGTGCATGGTCATACGACCTATTTGGTTGTTTAATTTGGAGGACATGCTGTAATATGTACTACTGCTGTGTGTTTCTGCATAAAAAGGCATAGGAAACAATTGCAGCAGGCTAACATTGTTAAAAACTTATCCAGCCGATGTTAAAGCCACATGTGAGTGCTGTTAGACTGCTCGCCCATTATGTAAAGTTCTCTGCTACACTTTCTATAAGCTCACAAAAGGTAAATTGAACAATTCTTTTACTTTCATTCCCTCCTTTATACCTCTTCCCTGTACATACACAAAAATAACTCCCAGTGCTCCTTACTCCCCTTGTATAAGCTTGAGCTAGCTTTGGTGGCAGAAAGCGTCAAGCTGACCTCAATCCCCTCCCACTGTGGGTCACTGTCTTGCCTTGCAGAGCGGCTCTCTGGCTGTCACACGAAGCAGCAATCCGGCATATTCTTAGCCCTGCAGCTAGCTGGTTCCCATGGCCTGGGGCGATTAGAGATGCTATTCATACCCAACCAAAGCTACTCTCTCAAGCTCTCTGTCTCTTCAGCTGCTCTCCTTAAGGAAGTGACTCGTTGAATGCTCTGGCCTGCAAAATCTACTTCAGCTAAGCAGCTGGTCAGCACGCCTCTCTCAGAAAAGTATGTGTCCATGTATGCATGTGCACAAATCACATACAACATAACCAACATCAAGAGTCAGTGGCCACCCAGCATGCGCACAGGAAGAGTAAATAAAGCCAGCTAGCTCTGTGCCAAACTCTCAACATCACATTATCGCTTTAGTTGCATCATTGTAACTCCTGCATTTTCACGGTGAGTGAGGTTTTTCTCATCCATCTCATCAACAAACACTTTGGCTTCTGCTTCCCACAGATCTGGCATTAAAAATTCAGATAGCTGAACCTTCCTCTCTCCCACTTCTGATACTTCACAGCAGCCACCTCTGAGTCTGAGCAGTCAAAAACAATCTTTTACCATGGGAATTAATTAAGACAGCCTAAATCTAGAGTAGGGTCTTTTAAAACATATAGTGCAGAATGACAAAGGCTGGAAAAGAGGCAAGGATGAGTATTGGAATGTTTAAGTATGTGAGAATACACAAAGCAGGAGGTCACAGAGACTTAAGAGTAATACAGAGAGAGACTCAAAGTGGATGTAGATGGAAGAGAGAAAGAAAATAGTTTCTCTTGGTAGCGAGCCAAACCTCATCATTAAACTCATTCAAAAGTCTTGATCATTAGGAGACGATGAAAAAACTTGTGATGACATGTTATCATGTTATCTGCTATATACAGGCAGACTTGAAATGTTGGAGGTTGTTTGTTTGTTTGTTGATTATGGGGCTTGAGAAAAGAGTTGTCAACCATTTGGCGCAGGGCCTGAAATGCTCTGCAACCACACAATTCGTTTTTTAGCTGGGTTCACGGGAAAGCTTTGCTCCATAACAAATCAAGTTCACACAACCAGATAGAGATAAAGCTTATAGTGACGTAACAAACCTGCTGTGATTGCCTAGAAACAGAGCAAGCACACATAAACATGCACATAGATTTCGACACAACGCTTGTTTATGTAAAGGTCATCTCTTGATTTATAATATGATAATGGCTTCGATATCATCACACAGGTGAAGATAGAGCAGGATACTGAAGCACTGCAGTGTAGTAAATCAACTGGAGCCATATCTGTGTATTGTAAGAGACAAAAATGCTGTTATAAAGAAACTAAAATCTCACTGTTTCAGCATCAAGAGGAGTAGTCACTTGAAGCCCAAAAGAAAGTTAGAAATGTGTCAATATAAGTGAATGGTGCCCACATTCCGAGAAAGCTTAAAGTGTAAAATGTCCCTCATGCTTGGCAGTGTTCCCTACACCTCAGTGCTCAAGACGTTTCACAAACATTGGCATTTTCACACCCAGCCAGCTCTCCTTCACTAAAAGGGCATTGTGCACCATGCCAGCAGGACACAGGAGGAATGGGCAAACACTTAAAACCCCGACAGGGAGAAAAGAGGGACAAAATACTGATGACCCTACTGTTTAACAAAAGTCATGTAATGGAGCCTGTGGAAGGCAGCATTTATTGGAAATGTAAATAGTTTATAGTAGATTTATGAAAAAATGTCATCAGATCAGAATGGATAGACATTAGACATTTCATTAGTTTTGATCATCTCCAAGCTCTTGGCTGTGAGCACAGGGCACACACATCATCTCATTTCAGTCTATCTTCACCAGTTTCACACATGCTAGCAACATGGCTCTAGCAGTGGCAATGATGGTCTCCATAACTTTTAAATGGATTGCAATGAAACTTTGCACAATCATTCATGGTCCCTAGAGGATTAATTCCACTGACTTGGAGATCTAGTGACATTTCCTCAAGCACCACCTGTAGGTTGACATTTTCGGCTTTTTGTGAAATTTCTCAACAATTACTAGATGTTTGCAATGAATTTTGGTACATACGTATATCTATGATGCTAAACAGATTAATCTTACAGACTTTGGTGATCTTTAGGCTTTGGCTGATCTAGTGCCACCAGCAATTTTTTGCTTATTGAGTGAAATATACTAACATCTACTGGATGGATTGGGATTTGATGATCCCCTGACTTTTCCTCCTGCACCACTACTGACAGGTTGACATTTGTGGTTTTGAGTGGAACATCTCTACAACTATTGGATGGATGAATACGTATTAATTTTGGTGATCCATTTTGAATAGTTAGTATCCTGACACTTGCTTTAACATTTACCTCAAAGTAACGGCGTAAAGACTCACTGATCCTCTACTATGGCTGCAGTCAAAGGCTGCAGACTCTTAATCACTTTCAAAAATAGAAATGAAACTGAATCCAAAACAGCCCAATTCCAGATCTGTCACCATCCTGTATTGATTTTCAATCTATCATTAATCTATTTCTTGCAATCCTATTATGTGCACCCTGCACCCTCGTAAAGACCAAGGCAATATGTCACATAAAAAAGGGGAGGCTTGTGCACTCAAAAATGGTATTCTCCACTCCGGCTAAGATGTACTAGTTCTTCACCTTAGCCTGTCATGAAAGAGACTGATGTTCCTACGAGGAGTCCCAGAGGTCAGGTAGCCATGTTCAACTGCTGCAGCCCAACCTTGGCAGATACATTAGTAAATTTAATTCCCATCTACCATGCTGTATGTCTTTTTGTTGTGCAGTTGTGAGTGCAGTGTCCAGTAAATGCCAAGAAGCTGCGGCTCTTCCTGTTGAATTTCATACGTCTAAGAAAGAAAGGCAAAGAGAGAGCAAGGATTAATTTAGTTTGACATGCATGACATACAAATTTGCGTCCCCGAAGGGAAAGTTTGTAAATTGGAGTTTCCGAGAGACTGCATCTCAAAATTGTCACTTTGAAAAAGAGTTTGTGTGTAAAAGAGAGAGAGAGAGAGAGAGAGAGAGAGAGAGAGAGAGAGAGAGAGAAAAGCAACCCTTTAAATTCCTTTGAGTTGTTTTTGTGGGAACATCAGCAACATGTACGGAAAAAGATTTTGCTCTTCCAAGTAATTCAGATAGAGACAAGATGGAACAGGGAGAGAGGGCTGAGTGAGAGAGGTAAAATAGAGAAACAGAGTGGAGAGAGAGAGAGAATGAAAATACTTAAAGTGAAGGGGAAAATGACAAAAAAGAGATACAGTAGCAAGATAGGCGGGAGGTGCAGGAGAGTAGGCCTACACTGTGAGTGACTACCTCAGGCCATGAGCTGACAGGTGCCAGAAACATGTCACAACATGATTTATTTCACAAATGAAGCAATATCACTACCTATGACCTACTTTTTTTTAGCAGTTTCACAACTATTTAAAACCAAGAAAATACTCTCAATGAGGCAAAATCGCTTCTCATCATATGAATTGAGATCATTCGGTTATATTTCTTTTCATCCACTGTGTAAAATGTAAATTGTGTTTTCTGTTGTGATTTCTAGGAATATTTTCTGGTAGGAAATTCTTGAACTCCTTCACTGCTGAGCTGGACATGACGCAAATGACAACATCCAGCATGATTCTGGTGGAATCACAGTGTGCTTACAACTTCATCTTGCTGGGAGGTTATCCCAAATATGTGTGTGTGTATGTGTGTGGATAAGTGTATTTGCATGCATGTTTACATAAATGTAAATGCATTTGTGACGTATTCCCCGTTAAGTAAATGAAGGTGCCCTCTTAGGGTGTTAGGAAAGATCAATACTTACATACACATACATTATATACATTGAACTGAATGAAAAAGTATTAATACATGTGCATGTGTATGTGCACATTCCCTTATATTCAATAACTTGCAAAAAAACTGCTATACTGTAGACTCCATACCCACAATTCACACACACCCTTGGATATTCCCTGACACTTCATGTTGCTAATGCTGGATGGAGGTTGTCATGGGAACACATCTTTGACAGTTTCTCGGCTCACTTGCAGCATAGACACAGAAAAATACTAAAGAGGCAGAGGAAGTTCAGGTGGTAAAAAAAAAAAAAAGGTAGCCGGGCTGAGTCTGGCGGGGCAAAGAGGATCATTGGGAGCCATCAGTGCATGAAAGTTAAATGCACTGTGATACTGTGGCTGAGTGGTTTATCTGTAGTGACCACCAACACAGTTTGAATTTACCTAATTTCACAGATTCCCTTTTCAGCTTTAGAGGTGCTAGTATGCAGATTTTGTTACCTTTGGACAGAGCCAGGCTAGCTGTTTCCCCTTGGTTCCAGTCTGTTTTGCTATAGGCTAGCAGGCTGCTGGCTGTAGCTTCATATTTATCATGCATGTCATGAAGAGCAGAGCAGGTGGACCCAGTGCAGGCAACAGGGAAGTTGAAGAATAAATCTTTAAAGACTGAGTGCAGGCAGAGTAATACTGAACTGAACAGAACAAAGGATCCAACAAGGACTAAACAGAGAATACAAACTTAGCTAATTAGGGAATGGAGAACAGTTGACTAGGAAGAAAACAGGTACAGAGTTGATTGGCTAGGGAAAAACACTGGGCGCAGGGAAGGATTAATGAAGCTGGTACAGGGAGGGTGTGAAGGGAAAATCAGGATGAGGAGGAGTACATGAACACAGGAGGAAAACACCAAACAAACCAAAAATCCAGAAAATGCAATATAGACAGTTGTCTGATTCCTCACTGTACATGGTCAGAATAACAAAGCATTTTTTGATGTACAACAGAAAGGCAAAACAGTCTCTTAATAGTTTGTATGGGGATCAGAAACTGTGTGTAAGGGAAAATGTGATTGTTAGCACAGGATTGAGTTTTCTGTACCAGGAGTCTCTTAAACTCAGACAGACAGTGAAGGGGAGATGGGTAAGGAAGCATAGGTGAAGGGAATGAGGCAGGGACTGGAGAAAAGTCTGAGGGGTCTGAGGGAATGTGGTCAACTGGTAGAGGATGGCAGGTGTGGAGAGTAGGAAAAACTAATAGAGCCAGGGAGAAGTAATGCAGACAGCTGGGGATGGGAGTGTATGGCTGCAGAGAGAGACTGAAGAACAGATTGTGGCAATGCAGACATAATAGTGTTATCAATCTTGTGTTATCTAACTCAAGGAAATGAACAGGTGTGTCTCCCAAGACGTCAAACTATTCTATAACTATATATTCTACTGCTCCAACTCAAACCCCTTGTAAGTTCCTGCAGAGTTCCTGTTTAACAGCACTAACATGTACCTATGGTGTGATCCACATTAGTGTTTACATTCAAAGATCGACTTTTCTAAGTTGCACAGCTAAGTGAAAATGACAAATCGCCCCGGTACCAAAGACATGTGGCGCTCTTACAGTAAATGAATTGCAAACTCAGTCTCTCTGCTCCCATCTGTCTGGTTGTCTATCTCTGTGTCTGTCTCGCTGTCAGAGATTTATGACTGTGTCTCACCACAAGCCTGCCACTGCACCCAGAGATGCTCAGTAATCACATTATGGTGCACGACAGCAAAACAGTTGCTTATGTATGTGTGCATGTATATGCATTTGTGTGTGTGTGTGTGTGTGTTTGTGTGTGTCTGAGCAATGTAAATATGCTTCTCCATCTTCATCCAACATGCAAGAAGATAAACACACCTTCATTTCCAATTCCATGTGTTATTTATGGAAACCGAGATGGAGCTACCTGAGATTAGTTATATAAGTTATTCTACTAGTCTCACTTCATCATCTTTTTACAGCGCATATTGTATATTCAATTGCTTTTCTGATATGATCCTGTCCTTTCTTTTTTCTTTAAAACATGTAGTCAGCAAATGTTTTATGTTTCAGACAGTTTAATCGAAATAGCATCTAATGTTTCTCTATAACACTATAGTGGATGCACTGAAGTGTTGGATTCTCTTCATTGTGTGTTTACTTTCTTTTCCGTTTGGTCCTGAGGCATCTGATGCAGAAACTGTATAATCAAGTTTCCTCAGCCATCCCAGAGTTCATGCAGACTAGCAGATGTAGCTCTAGAGCAGCGTCTCTGTGCCGATAGCCTCCAGGTAAAGACAAACCATAATATACAGGAGGGTTCCAGAAATATTCATAAGTTAAACAGAGATAGTGGGAAACAATACTATTTCACAGTATGTGATAGCAGCTGTGATGAGCTGGAGGAGGGCGAATCCAGAGATGTGTCCACATGTGATTAAGTGCACTTTAACTGCCAAATTGCATAATGTGATGACACTTTTCACTAAATACCACAATGCCATATATTAGCAGATGGCCTCAGGGTGCATCCTAAATGCTTTCCAACTCATATGTAGTCATATGTGACCATTAACATAACACTGCATGTGAAATTTGGCTTACAGCTTAGCAAAAACAGACATGTCAGAGTAGACTAATCCAACAATGAAATAGATTATAAAAAATGAATATATTTTAGAAAGAGTTCACACCAAGAACAAAAGCATAGGTAAAAACAAATCAGTAAAAAAAAAATGCAATGCAAGTGAAACTAAAAACAAGTTTAAAAAAACAAACAATAAAATAGGATCTGTCTTTTTGGTAATTAAAAAAGCCTGTCTTTCTATTTAAATGAACCAATCCAATTGAAAATCACTTAATTGATATGAAAATGATTATCACTACACTTACACATACCAGAGTAAAAGAAAACATCTAAGCTGAGCTGCACAGGACTCCCCATGGAAACTGATTTCACGATCACAACATAATAACAGACAGTAGAATAATAATACATGAGCAACTGTTCTCTTCACAATTTATAAGCACTCAGTTATCTTTTTTCTGCCTTTCAGGTACCTTGACATTATAGTTACAACTAACCTCGCAGCAGCCAGTCCCCAGGATCGCTTATCTCGCTGTGGTCTGGCAAGGACATGGATAAATTTTCTTGGGGCCGACATCATTGGCAGAAGGCTGAACACAAGGTGATTGACTGTTCTCTCCTTCAGTCAGACATCAACATGGACCTCTCTGATTACACAAACACACCACTGGGCTGCAAAAGGAAATTGAGAGTAAACCAGAATCAACATGCTACCAGAAATCATGTCTCTCTTCTTATTACTGTGATGGTTAACATGATACAGCAGCAGCAGTTAGCTCCCACATTTGCATTTTAAAAGTAAATCAGCAGCCACAAAAGCTACTGTCATGAAAGGATTCACGATAGAGGTCACATTCAAGGACAGACATTATACTGGTTGTTCTTATAAATGAACAAAATTTGCATTTTAATGACTCACCTCATAACTGTGACTCATGAAATAGATCTTGTGGAAAGAATATAGACTATCTATCACATTTCATTTTTCATGTGGAGCTCAGGAATACGTGCGCCATATTAAACATTTGTGAGTGGTGAAATTGTGAAAAGAATGTTTAAATGAACCACACTTGATTATATTTTAAACTGTTTACGTGTGCCGCCTGCCTATAAATTAGAGCCCTCATTCATAGCACAGAATTTTGTCTTTCTGAATTAATATGTTTTGAATAGCAAACAGAATTGCAGGTTTTCAGAAAATGTGTGAATAATCTCTCACTCAGACATTAAATTATATTCATCAGTGCTCAATCAGGCAGTTTAAAAAATACTGATGAATGGAGCACATGAAATTGACTTGCTTTTTGCACTTACTTGTTGATTCTTCTATTGTGTGTGTCTATACTGTGTACGTGACCAGTATGGGCTGACTTTGCATCCTGGTGAGTAGCAAGCTGAGGCACATACAACCAAACAACCTTGTTATATAGGTTATATGATATTCCTTTAATTAACTGGGAAAAAAATAGAAATAATACCTCTAATTTAGCAAATTTAGAAAATGCAGTCCTGCATAAGTTAGTCATATTAGTCAGTTCACCCCTAGAGAGAGCCGATCAACCCTCCAGAGTTGAGAGCTTTAGGACCCAGGAGGATAACACTGCAGGGAGATCTAGACTAATCAGTATTAATCAGCTATGCATGACTTCAAAAAAGACCTCTCCATCTGTAAGCTGTGCAGGGCACTTACATCATACTCTCCTCTCTCTCTCTCTCTCTCTCTCTCTCTCTCTCACACACACACACACACACACACACACACACACACACACACATACAGTCAGGTTTCCATCACTTCAGAGGACATTATATTGACTTACATTCATTTCCTGGAGACTTATCCTAACCATAACTACCTATAACCCTAAACTTACCTCAACTTTAAACTAAATCTTCACCTTGAAATAAATGATTTGCGTTAAGGGGACTAGTTTTTGTCCCCATAAGGGAGGCGAGTCCCCAAAACATTTTTGTGTAAACATATTTACGTCCCCACAACATAAGGAATACTTGGTACACACACACACACACACACTTTACCGTAGATAAAGGAGAAATAAGGACTGTTCTTTTCAGTCCCATTTATAGAAAAACAGCAGTATACATAAACAAGCACACAAACACATTTACAACAATGCAGACAACAAGGAAACTATGAATATATAGTATATCAATCTCTCTCACACACACATACACATATGCTGCACAAAAAAAGATGTCAGCTTGTTGCAGCTTTTGATGATGGAGGAAGTCAATATTTGCTCTGGCCTCTCTCCAGGGGTCTTCAGATGAACGTGACATGGGAGGGCCCCTGGGAAAGGTCAGCATAGCTCAGAGTCCCAGTGGGGCCACATCAGATCCAACACTGAGGGATCAAAAGCAAGGATGTAGCTCACCAGTGAGACCCTGCAGTAAGGCATCGAGGAGGACCTGAGCATGGAGAGGTGAAGGAGATGAAGGGGAAACTACAGGGAGATGAGAAGAGGGAGGGTATGGTAGAGGAGGATGAAAGAGAAGGGGAGGAGATGGGTGTGCAGGGGGTGGGAAGAAGTGAGCAGCCTTGCGCTAGTAGGCACATTGTGAGTCACCTTTATGTCGGAGCCTTCATTATTCAGGTCCAGTTTACCACACCGTGACCTTCACATACTTCCCAGTATATGCGGGCAAATTGCGTTTGACACAAGGTGAAATGAAATCATAACCCGTATCTGCTATTTCAATTCCACAGCAAATTCTCTGTTGATTTTTCAGTGAGCGTTATTTGGAGTTGGTGAGATAATTGTGTGTCCACTAACAGAACTGATGCAGCTTCAGTGGGGCTGTTTAAATAACCGCAAGTGTGAAATTAACTCTGAAGCTTGCAGACTAAAGTGTCACACTGTCTTATCTCAAGCGCAGACATGTGTCTGTAGCTAATGAAGTTACACCAACTTGTGCGCACTCATTCACGCACGGAACACTATTAGACTGTGACAGGTGATCAGATTCAGGAACTGACGGGGTGTAGTGTCAGTGGACGTGCACCCCTTGAGTCAGAGAGCTTGTGTGTTTGTTTGCCGCCTGTGCCTGAACAGTTGGAGCTGTATGTATAAAACTAGATGCTGAAAGCCAAAGATGCCCCAGGTTTTAGGAAGGTTTATTTACTTTCTCCATTACTTTCTGTGACCTTCACATTCAGTTAATAAAATTGCTAATTAACAATACATTTTCTCAATAACCAAGGTTGTGTGTCGTGGTAATCCAATAAATTATTGTTGAGAACTGAAGACCTGTTCTACATCCAGGCTCTGCTCTATTAGCTTTTGTTCCATGGTGTATTTTTGAATTGACATTTATAGACAAGAAGCAGATATCCATTTAGTTTAGAACATGAACCACATATTCCAATATCATGGTTTAGCTTTAAAGAACAATTTATGTAAAGGGAAAAAAGCCTTCTGAACAAGAACAAAGTCAAATAGAGGTGAACCCAAAGGAAGAGCAGAACTTCAGCTCTCTATACTAAACAAATCAATATATTATTATTAAATCCTTAACAGGATCAGAGTAACTTATCTTGTCCAAACAAATCAAAGTGAATTTTCTTGATTTAGGCAAATAATCCTAGGTTGGTTTCATGTGTGCCTCAATTTCATTTTCACATTTTCTTGCGAGGGGAAAAATATATATGATGATGTGATCTTTAGAAGGGGATTTTAGTGATTGTTTGATGAATTACAGTGGCTCAGTACTCTTGTTTACATGTATGCAAGATTATATAAGATATAAAGCTGAATTGCAGAAGTAGAATGACTGTCAGAATGAGTATGGAGCGCCTGAAAGCCTGAAGTGCCTCTCCAGAGAGACAACCACCGCCAGCCCCATGAATCATGAAATTCTAAAAGGAAAAAGAGACTCATAAGCTCATCCAGTTGTCTGTCCACACAATAGGGCAAAAAAAAAGTGACAGGGAGAAAGAGAGAGAAGGAGAGCGATAACAGCAGCATGTCTACGTCATCGTTGAAAGAGTAACCAGACCCTTGGGGCTGAGGGGATAAATAAAGGAACGAGGAGCGTGGGTAATATTACCCACGTCTCCCTGCTGCTTGTGGCCTTGCCGCCTGTCATGCTCTGCTGGGCAGTGATGTCACTCAGACTGCAGAAAAGCTGGCTTGCCCCCAGCCCCTTGCCGGCATATGAAAACACACAAAGAGTATGTACAGAGCTGCACACACACACGTACTGCTGATGCTTAATTATTAAACAAACAGCATCCTAATACACACACAAACACACGCACGTGATTCCTCATCGATATTCATCTGGTCAATAATTCACAGTGCGCTGTCACAACAACTGCCTTTCACAAACACTGGATAACATGGGGTAACCTATTATTACTGCTCCATATAGATGTTTTTTTCTTATTTTTCTTTGGCTGCACTGTCATCTACTTAGTTCTAACATTTAAGGTCCCACATACAAAAAGATAAACAGGGCAGAAGGGCAGATAGATAAAGATTCAGGTTTCCTCCCATTCCACAAACAAGGTTAAACCACACAGAAACACAATACTTCAAAAACACTCCCTAAATATAGCAAGGGAGGGAAGAGAGAGAGAGAGAGAGAGAGAGAGAGAGAGAGAGAGAGAGAGAGAGAGAGAGAGACGATGAGGATCCGACTGATTTGCAGCCATATATAACCTCCGCCTCACTGCTAGCCTGCACATGGTGTCACACTAAACTGTGTCCCTCCTTTCAACCCCAGTTCAGTCCCCTCAGCACTTTAGTCATTTGCTATAAATAGTCATACACACAGACACACACACACATACACACTACAGCCACCAGGCCATATTGTCTATCTACTTTGGAAAACTCTTTTTATTTTTTAGCCAAAAGGATTTCAGCTGTTATGAGGCCTCACCTGCGGCATGTCATTCGCTCATGGTGAGCACAGTGTGCCCTAAGTACGCCAAAATGCTTTGCTGTATTGGCTCAGAAAATGCTTAGCCCAGCCCATCACAATGAAATACTGCGTACCTCCATGGGAGGCCAAGGGCACTCTCACCACTGAGAGGGCTGAGGGAGGCTTTTAAATCACATATGATCATATAGCAGGTACACACACTCATAAACACACGCAGACACAGACACAGACACAGACAGAGGCACATACTGTATTAACACACACAGTTTATTATATTGTGTGTGTAAGACTGCACTTCTCTTCTAATGACAACCGTGTCATCATATTAACAGTTATGGAAACTGTGGATCATGTTTGAGTTTGCAGTCATTTGGTTAATTTCTTGGTGACTGAATCCTTTTTCTTCATAATTCCTGATGAATTTCATTTGAAATTCACTTTGAGGAAAAGCCCTATAAATTTCTATTCCCCCTCTGCCAATTTTCTCTCTGCTTATTAAAGACTTTTATTGCCTGACATAATGTCCTAGATTAAAAAGCTCCACTATGTTGGTGGTACAATAATGTGACTGTGTGATGCCGAACCTGCTGTATCCACTACAAACAGCAGAGGGAGGAGAAAAGGCCTCTACTGTGATCAAATATTGTATGAATGGGATTGACTGCATACTGAGTAACTGTGTATGTGTTCCCATGTGCACACCAAGTAACTGTATGTGTATTTAGTACTTTTCTCATTTTGGTGAGTTGAATACATTTCCCCACTTTTTAATCATGAAATTTTGGAAGATAAAATGAATCATGTCGGTTTTTAAGGGAGAAATTCTCCTGCATATAGAGCAAGTGATTTTCCATTTCTGGCAGCAGTATCAGGTGTTATTTGGAATGGAAAGAAGGAGATCCTGTTGTTAAAATGACAAAATGAGTCATGATGGTTTGACAGCCAAAAAAGGAACAGTACCATTAGGTGCTCAAACACAAAACAAGGCAGATGTCAGAGGTCTGATTTGGAAGTATTAACTACTAAAAAATAGTTGAGTGTTTGTACTGCATCTTCTCATTCCATCCAGGGCCTGCAGAGGCCATCAAGAATTAGGGGAAAAAACTCCAAAATATAACCCCCCACTCACAAAAGCATGCTGATGCACAAACATACACATACACCTAACCTCTTGTTTACAAAGCCTTTTAGCTGAACTATTTGCAGGGGGGAGTCTTGATAGCAGCAGATGGATCTCTTCCTCCTGACCACTGCCATATTTTTTACTCCAGCGTCATCTGGTGAGCCTTTCTCTCTGTAGACTCTCCCCCACCCCCTGTTTTGCTAGACTTACTACTTACTTACTTCTTGGATTTCTCACCTTGCTCACTTTGCATTCATCCAGCCCCCTTTGCTACTAGCCAAGAATGACTACCACTTAACCGCTATGCTGACACACCACAGGCGTCCCCAAAAGTATTGCAACTATTTAATCTACTATCACACAAACTTCAAACCCCTTATGAATAAGCATTCATAATGATGCGTTTTATAAGAGTAGAACGTTGTGATGCTTCACCAAAGGTGCTATGAATGTGTTTGCTGTTGTTTTCTTCCTTTCTTGCCACTGAAACTGTTCTGTCCTTGTTTTTCTTCACTGAAGGTCTTGTCCTTAATCTCGCTGTGTGATCACACTATTGATTTGGCAGCCTGTGTTGCATGTCATTGCCGTGTATTGGGCTGAGACAAGCACAGGTGTTGACTTTCACATCACACAGCACAATAACAACAACAACAAAAAAAATAAAGAAAAATCAAACTAAGGAAGAACACATAAAGGGACCTGTTAGCTTTTAGTGACAAATACATTTCCTGTGATAACTGATAAGAGAGTACAAAGGACAAGCAAAAGATTTTGACCTTTAACGGGGGACTGACTTTCAAGGAAGGACAGAGAGACACAGAGAAGGCAGCTGGGGATGTTATGTAACAGCTTCCACATATTTGGGCCTATGGGGTTTATTTTACTGTCATCTATGACCAAGACAGGCTACATGATAAATGATGAACCAAGTGAGCCACACAGCAACCTAAATCTCTCGCTTTCCTGATCAGAGTTGAAATCCCTGCTCTATCTTTATTTTAGTTATCTTCTACATAATGTTAAATCACTGTACTTACACAACAAATTCTTCACATGTGTATGTGCAGATGTGTGCACCATCACCACAAACACATGACTACTGAAAACATGATTTTAACAGTTTGGACAGCATTTTGCATTCTTTGTCATTATAAAATGAGCTAGAGTCAAAAATCCAGTGTATCACAGGTGTGGAACAGCTATAATACAGTATTTCTTGAGTCATAATCTGTGACTGATCTAATGGAGGTACTTTTTCCCTCCATCCCCAACAGCTCTGACACAGGAAGTCGGGATCATTTCTTCTTTTGCAGCATCCCAGATGTAATACAGCACAAACCTGGCATGTTACAGTCTCAGAATCCCTCAGAATCCCCTGTCTGGTCTACAACACACTCTGTGACGTCAGAAACCTCAGTGTTTATGTGTGTGTGTGTGCAGGCCTTGCTGTCAACCCCCGCATGGCTTAAGAGGAGGAGGGGTGGATGAGGTGGGATGGAGGGATGGAGAAAGCAAGGCGGGGGCGGGAGGTGGGCTTAACGCTGTGATGTAATTTCATGGAAATGGTTTTGTGCTGCATCCTACAGAAGCTTTGGACAGCCCAGCCACCTACTGGCTGAAGAAGAGACAGCATGAACACTGCATGAATATAATTCTGACTGGAAAAGTGACGTTTGGCAGTCTTTCCTCACCCACACAGATAGAATTTGAATATATCAATTGGATTAACAGGTTTTTTTCCCCATCACACTAATTCTTCAATTGTTTAGCATCATACATTTACATAAATTCAAAGGGTTCATTGATTTTCAATGAACTCTTTGACGTGTATTTCAATATTTTCTTTCATATGAAACAAAATTTGTCATGTCTTTTGATGTCAGAAATGCAAATCACTCATATGAATATGACCACAGTGGAACTGAGAGGATATAAATGAACCCATTTTTAAATATAAACAAAGAGCACCATCTGGTGGTAATATGGGTCACTCAAAGGAGTTGTTTTATATGTTGTGGGTATTAAAATGTCACTCATTAATTAAAAGAACTAAATAGCTTCAATTCTAAACTGAGTATTTCTCATTTGATGTTCTCGATGGATGCTGCAAGTATTGGGATAAAGTTTAGCAACTGCCACGTAGAAACATTTCTGCAGGCAAGCACATCACAAACTGGCTTATGCATGCATGAGTTAGTTCACAGAGGATGTAGTGGAGAAATAAAAGGGTTCATTTTTTCCTGTTTCCTAAATTAAATCATAATTACATGTCATCAGTGCACTAAATGTTTTTGTCACACAGCATATTGTATTTTGCTACAGCTTTCAATGAGAAAAAAATGCACTCATTAATTTACCAACAATGAAACACAGGACATCAGTGAGTTCTCCATGAAACTGAGTTTAATAGATTGTTAAAAATAAGGCTATGATGCTGTTTTAGCAAACATTGACCAGGAGGAAAAACCGTTGTGGCATCCAGAGAAGTCCGGCACAACAGGTAAATGTGACCATTCTCTGGGGTATTACAGATGGACATAACAGTGAGCACACATACACTGCACATTTGCAATATCAAACACACATAGACAAATGTGTCACACGTTCAGACTCCAACATGTACACATGTACTGTACACACACACGCACGCACTCACACACAGACATCCACCCCACCCAAAACGGTGGCAATAAAACAGATTTAGCCGATAACATAGCAGTGTTCTCTTAAAAAAAACATGCATAGCTTAGTACATGAATGTGTCGTTTGAAAACCAAGTTATTGTTTACACACTTTGATCTTATGGTTTGTCAAAAAATTATCAACATGATCACATTACTATTTTTATTTAATTTTTTTTTTTTTAATTTATCCATTATTAACAATCATGTAAACTCATTGGACTATCTTGCTCACAATAGCCTCCTTTTATATTTTGCTTATGTAGAAAGTTACATTCTGAACCAAGATAGGCTCGATAACAAAGGAAATAAATACTGGAATGGCAAAAACACAATATAAAGTTACTATTGTGAATGATGGAAAAAATGGACTGAAGACCAATCTTGGCCCAACATAAAAAAAAAACTAAAACACCTGCTTAATATTGGTATTCTGCTTTCATGTTACATCAAAATACTCATTACTTAATAAAAGTGTCTCACAGATGGATACAAAACAGCAACAACAAAAAATAATGACAACAATTGCCTTCCAGGTCTCCAAATGCATTTGTCACAATAAAACAAGGAATGATGAAGCAATCAGGAGACTCTCTTTAGTGCTATGTGCATGTCCATTAGAAGGTGCCACGCAAAAATGTTATTGTCAGTCAAATTCCCTCATTTAAGTTTACTTCCCAAGAGGACACCATCTAAAAATAAACATGTATACGCTTCAAATTATTAGACTCACAAGACTGTTTAAAGTTGGAAAATATGAAAATAATGAAATTCAGTTTCACGGTGCTTCTTCTTTCGTCCTTTGGTTACTGGGGTGATGCCTTGCTAGAAATGTTTTTTTTTAACATACTGTTCCCTTCATACAATTGGCACACAGTATAGTAGTGTAGTTTACATTACCATGGGTGTTTTTCCAAACCTCAAGCGACTAACATCTAACATTTTAAAGTGCCAATGAGCTGAAGCAAACAGGAAGCACCAAGCTGGTGGCACAGGCAGATTCTCCTCACACAGCAGACTAGAGTTTAGCTTTTAAAATGGCCGAGCAGGCGCACACACACATACTTGGACGATAATACAGGATTCCCTCATGCAGGCTAATGCTAACCTACAGTACGCTGGTTCTTCTATTAACAGGAAACACTGAAGTACCCAAACTGCCTAGACATTATTGATATCACAAAACTTAAACCTGTGGCAAAATAGGGCTGGGTATCAATCAAAAAATGTATACACTCTCTATGACAGTGTTTTATTCTACAACTTTCACTGAATAAAAGCACATTTAGGAATTAAACCTTACAGTTTTTTTGTGTGTGTAGTACCACTTGTATGTACAGGCTGATTTTCTAAGTCAATCACTCTCATCAGACAATACAGTATAGTAAACAGCCTGATATTGCAGGTGATAATTCAACCTTTTCTAATGTCTTATGTCTTTTGCCTTGTAGGTATCACATTTTGACACCCAGCCCTAATGGTAAAGATCATAAAAATGCTCAACACAGGAAAGATGTCCATGAAAGCATAGACACACACCTCATGCTCACACACGTACAGACATGTGGTATACAAATGTAAAAGTCTTACATGTATAATATAAAATATACTTCAGTTCAAATGAAAACTTGCTTCCTGCTCCCTTTTTAATGACTGCAAAAATGCTTCAAGCACTTTTCCCTTTATATCAATCACATCTAAACTCTTTTTTTTTTTTTTTTTTTTAAATTTGTGAGACAAAAACATGTTAGTACTTTACCTGATCAAATTGCCCACACCTTTAGGTGTGTTAACTTGGCCCTTTTCCTGTGTGCAACAGCTTTTCCAACATGAAACCCAGCAGAGGGGAACACTTGGACCTTGGACGTATTCTTAGAGTTAACATAAACTTCAACTTACCAATTTTAAACTGTACAAAACATGGACTAAAAATAACTGTTTTTTTTTACAAAGTAGTCAACTACTCAGGCATTAAGAACAATCAGTTATATCAAATTAAAAACTTAGAGAAGGACATGCAGGGGTTGGTGGGCGGCCCTGGCGGTGACAGTCTGTGATTTTCTCAATCATGAGAGGTTGTGACCTGCCAGACAATGAGGTGGCTCCGCTCAGCCTTGGTGGGTGCTGACTGCTCACCGGCTGTCTGCTCTGATAAACCGTCCAACTCACCGCCTTCATCACCTGAGGAGGAAGACGATTAGTCAACAGCTCACAGTTTTAATAGACAGAGGTACAGTGTATATATTAGCTACATAAATGCAGCCATTAATATTTTGCTTCTAAGGTGGAAAGGTGGAGACTACATTTTGCAGTGAATACATTTTGCACTATATTGTTGCTTTGTATTACATACATTTTTTTCTGTTATAAGTCTATGACATTCTTTTATGTGGGTGTTTTAATGAGATATTCTGTTTTTAAACACTGTATACAGTATACCAACGTGCACGCACTTATACACATATACACACACACGTGGCATGCTCACCCATTCTGAAGTCAATATAACCTTCTCCTCCACTCATGACCAGGTATGTTTTGGGTTCAGAGGTCGCCGTGTCAGAGGATTCAGATGCAGGATCATCAGAGCCTGAATCAGCACTACCTGGTGGAGGCATTGCCTGACCTGCGAAGAAAAATCAAATAACCAACAATAAAAAACTTTTTTAGTTTACAGTGATGAGAAACCCCAGCAAAACAACTTTTTAGTAGCTATAATTAGGAGGAAGTTGCCATTTTTATTGACAAAAAAAGTGGACTTCATTGTCAGTTTCCAACAATTAATTTTCAATTAATAGTCAGTTGACTATTATTGACATTCACAAAATGGACCATAATTAAGATGCAAAGAAAAGAAATAGAATGACAATGGTGATACATATTTATTAATGTCTTCTCAGATGAGAAGTGAAGACATATATAAAGTAATCTGGCCCAGATAAGTAGCTGGCATTTTTTAATCAATTAATGGGTTTTGCAGTCTATTAATTTTTTTCAGCATTCATCACCATTTCTGCGCTTACTGCTTACCTGGCACAGTGACAAAAAACTTGACAGCATCTCGATGTCCGTGGAAACACAGCTGGGCATGGGCCATGGAGCAGTATGGCACGAAGCTGCCTTGCATGGCACAGTCCACACTGTCTTCACTGTAAACCCGTACAGCACTGCCGGGCCGATTTGGCACTATTCCTGTTGTCTTGTTGGCTGAAAAAAAGAAGAACGTACTCTTGATACTAGAACAAGTGAAGTCAATGCGTAAATGATGTTTTCAGACAAAAACATCCAATTTTATTTATGCATTTTGCTGTGCTGTTTTAAAGCAGGGAAAGGAAAGACTTCAAAACAAGGCTTATCAGGAATCAATAATAATCAAATAATCCCCAGCTCCTCCAGTCCACATGTCAAAGTGTCCTTGAGCAAAGGGCAATGGCCATGCCATCAGTGTGTGAATGTGTTTGTGAATGATTAGATCCTCCTGATGAGCAGGTTGGCACTTTGCATGGCAGCCTCTGCCATAAGTGTATGAATGGTTGTGTGAACAGTTGAATGTGGCTTGTAGTGTAAAAGTGCTTTGAGAGGTCAGCAGACTAGAAAGGCCCTATATAACAGTGCATTCAGAAAGTATTCAGACCTCTGCACTTTTTTCATATTTTGTTATGTTGCAAGACAGATTTTTAGAATTTTTGCCTGAAATATCATATTGACATAAGTATTCAGACCCTTTACTCAGTACTTAGATGAGGCACCTTTGGCAGTGGTTACAGCCTTGAGTCTTCTTGCAAGCTTTGCAAACCTGATTTGGGGATTTTCTGCACGGGTTCAAGTCAGGGCTTTGGCTGTGCCGTTCAAGGAAATTCGTAGACCTGTTTATTGTCCTGTTAAAAGGTGGATGGTATTGGGTAGGTGATGAGCAGTGCCTGGGTCCCTCCAGACATGACGCTCAGAAGTGAGGCCTGTCATAAGATTAGAGAATCTTGCTTCTCATGGTGAGAATCCTTTAGGTGCTTTTTTGCAGACAAATATAGCCATCACAAGAGACATGACAATGTTTACATAAAAGTTGGTAAACTTTTTAAGTAAAGGTGTGGACTGCCCGTCCACCTGTGTAATTATCAGTCTTTACAGCTTGAGCACCTCTGTCTTTCACTGAGGATAGAATTCTGTCTGGCCACTCTGCCAAAAAGCGATAGAAACATCTCCAAGATGATAGAGAGAAATGGAAGGCACCTGAACTAAATCTATAATAGGAAATGGTCTGAATACTTATGTCAATGTGATATTTCAATTTTTCCTTTTTAATTAATTTGCAAATATTTTTAAAATTTGTCATTATGGGGTATTAAGTGTAGATTGATGAAGGAAAAAATGAATTTATACAATTTTAGCATAAGGCTGCAATATAACACAATGTGAAAAAAGTGAAGGGGTCTGAGTACAGCAGTCCATTTACAATTTATAATTGGTGAGGCCATCAAATCTCAGTCTTTGACAACAGTGTATTAATGGATTACTGAGGCACATACACTCATATAGACACAAATTTACAGAGTAACAGAGTGTGAAACTGAATCCCCATCCAAACAACTAGGGAGTTTATGAGCAGAAATGACCTGCAGGCACAGTCTCTCAGACAGCACAGAGCAGTCTGTGGGTTCATGACAGTTTGACAGCAGCTGAGCATGTTTGCTCTCATTGTTTTTGAATAAACATGCAAAAAGAGAACTCTATGCCTCTGATCAGTGAGTGGGGCCTATAGTGGAGAAACCAGAAGTTAAAGAAAAAGAGGACATAGCTCTTCAACAATTTCTCCCATTTTCATACTTTAAAACAAGAGTAGTTCAAGACAGAAAACACATGCAATAGAAAACTACACAGAAGAAAGGGAAAAGGAAGAAGATGAGGACAAAACATGCAATTAAAAACAAACAAACTTTCAGAAGATCTGGTATTTGAAGGCAAATATTGTTAATTTCAGACTAAATCAAACACCAAACTGTAGAGACTTAATGGAAGGAGACTGCAACTCGCTCTCAGTTACCAGATTAGAAAACCAGCTTACATAAATTTTCAGTATTTGAAACTCTTCGATTTCCACTGAGCACAGTATAAACCTCCCAAATGGCGTCATGTTTGCTACACACTGACTGTGAAACCTGTGTCTATGGCAACTCAGTCGTCTTTTATATGGAAAGCCTAAGTGGTAACAACTGTTGCACTGTCTGAACATGACTTAAGAGAAATTGAGGACGCACTGAGGATACACAGAGAGGATGTATAAACATCATTTGGAAGAAAAAAGCAAATGACAAGCTCTGTTAAGAAACACATATCTACTCAAACAACATGGTTGCACAGAACTTAACCTCTACTGTACTGTAAACAAAAGTGGACATTTAGAAGATCATTGCATGGGGTAAATGTGAGCGGGCTGTTGATGCTGTATATATGTGATACCTTCAGACAGCGGGATGGAAATTATGACACCGTTTCCTGTCCCCACCCACAGTCGGCTGCAGGACACCACCAGAGCTGTGATTCTCACAAATGAGAAGCCCAGTTTACCCGTACCTGCAACACATGCAAAGGAGAAATTTGTGTGCAGTTTCAATCTATGTTCAAAAAATCTTCAGTATCTACCTAAAATATACAGGTGATGGTAAATCCTCTCTTGTGTCACTGTGTGGCATATAGTTAACATTGTCCATGGTAAAATATTACAGCTACATGTAGTCACCTTAATTTGTCTTTTTGAACTTAAATCATATGCTTGACATTAAAGCCAAAATGTTTTCTGTGAGTAAGTTGGTAAGCAGTGACCAGCAGCCATACCCAGCATCTTGCTGACATAGGGCTCGATGTCCACGTCCTGGAGGTGCTGGTAGGTGTGGGCGTGAAACAATCGCAGGGTTGAATCCAGTCGGATAGACACCCAAATACCGTCTCCAACCCAGGCCAGCTGCCGGACTTGGCTCTCCTTGCGAGGATGAGCATCAAATGACTTCTGCTCAGGAATGACAGGTTGAGATGATGTAATGTTACAATATTGTTGAAATCACTGTGTGACATATTTTTACTTAAGGAATATTTCGCTAATTTGGGGTTATTTCCTTTATTGAACCAGTGAACTGGTTTAAATCCTACTTAAAGGATTACTTTGTGTCTATAGGTAATTACACATCTGAGTGGACAAAAATGACATGCAGAGTTCCCCAAGGCTCTGCTCTGGGGCCTCTTCTGTTCAACATCTACATGCTCTCACTGGCCCAGATTATGGGGCCAAGTAATAATGATTAGAAGTCAGCACTCAGTTTCAATTGATAATGTTAAAAACCACAAACCAAACCAGAAATCTTTCTGTAGTCAAGGACTCTGAAGAATATATCAAGAATTAAAGTACTTATGTCTCATCAGGATTTGGAAAAGCTTGTCCATGCATTTATCTTCAGTGGACATGACAACTGTAACGCTGTCTTCACACGTCACCCTAAAAATAATTCTTCTCAGATCTTTATACTGGCTTCCTGGCTAAACTGATTTCAAAATACTGCTGTTGGTTTATAAAGCACTGAATGGTTTAGGACTGAAATACATTTCTGCTCTCCTGCTACATTATGAACCATCCAGACCTCTCATCTGGGATGAGCATAAAAACTAAACCTGAAGTAGCAGATTTCAGTTTTTATGCTCCTCATATCTGGAACAAACTCTCAGAACTCCAGGTCTGCTGCAACTCTCAGTTCTGTTTTCTGCTGTTTTTATTTAAACCAAATTTAAGGCTTAATATCTTACACTGCACTGTACAACTTTTATCCTGTTATATCTGTCTTATTTTATTTTAGCTTCTTTTTTATTTCCAAATTTAACACTTTCTAAATTGTATTTTAATGTCATTGCCTTGTGTATGCTTTTATATTCTATCTTGATGCCTTTTATGCTCTATGTAAAGCAATTTGAATTGCCTTGTTGTTGAGATGTGCTATACAAATAAACTTGCCTTGCCTGGATCTGTGATAAAAGATTAACTATTACCTTAACAAAATTATAAAACTATTAGGTTAAATAAGTTGTGGGTGACTGGAGAGGAACTCATATAAGTGACAGAATATTTATTGACTGCATTGACAGTTGTACCTCTATCCTCATGGCCTTGGGCTGGATTATGTAGATCTTGTTCCTATATCCGCACCACACTTTGTCATGGACTACTGTCATACAGCGGATAGAGTGGTGGGGCCGGCCCAGATCCAACAGGTGGTAGTTGGTTAGATCCCACTGACCATCTGCTTAGGAGAAACACAGAGACTTGAGAACTGAGGTCTTTGTAGTCTAAAATGGCCATCAAAGATTTTGGCAAAATGGTTCCAACAGTATAAATATAGTCAGATGTGTTGTTGAAAATGTACAAAAACAACAGACTTACCAATGCCTCTGTGGAAAATTGCTAAAGTCCCATCTGCTAATGCTACCAGGACTCTTCCTTTAACATGCCTGCAACAAGATGAAGACACTTCATTACACCTTTTTTTCCTGTAAGTAAAAAAGTATGTTGGGTGTGTGTGTCACAAGCAACTTTGTACTCACACTATGCTAAGGATAGAGTCTTTCAACTTGATGGCATGGAGACACTTCCTCCATCGAGCTACAGACGAGTGGACATACAGACTTAAGAGGGAGACACAGAGAGATGAAGAAAGGCAGATTAGAGTAGAATACTGGTTTAAGAAGAGTAGATTTCCAACTAAAAGTGGTGTGATCAAATAATTTGACAAATAACAGAACCATTATTGGCTTACATCAGGTTTGAACTTTGTAAAATGTAAGAACAATTTCATCAATTAAGTTAAACTTAAAAGTCCTTTGTCAAGGAAAATGTGAAATTTGTTGTGTTAGTGCTGTCCCTTATATTTCTTGCTATACTTATAGCATCCTCTAGTGACTGTTGTCCTTCTCACCATCCATTCTGAGCTCCCAGCCACATGGTGGGGAGGGCGCTGCTCATCCTCAGGAGTTCCCCCTCTGATGGGTCTGAGTCCTCAGGTAAGGAGGTTACACCATCTGGCCCAGAGCCCCTGGGACATAGAGGGCAGAAAATCATGTACACTTCATAGTAAAACTAAAACATTTGTGACACATGTACACGTATATATTAATGTTACCAGGATTGTGCTTATTAACATTTACTGTGCGAGCTAAATATTCTGAGGGTTATACTTTGTAATGCCAACCAGGGGGAGAATGTTAGACTGAAAATTTGTTTTGAAATATATAAATATAGTCTTCACACACTTCACACTAGCTCCTTTGAGTGAATAAAATAATAAATAAAGCTGGCATGTTGAAAAAGTAGTGAAAATGTGATACTTCTGACAGCAAAAGGCCAGTTGAACAGTACCTATTGTATCAAATGTTTGTGTTTCTACTGTTGAACTGTTGATATCAAAATTATATCAAAATTTTCAGTAAATGCTGTTAATAGTTTCAACATATCTTAGTGTTTACACCCCACAATGGCAGAAATTATAATCCAGAACATGATTCCTCACCTCTGTGTGTCAACAGGAGAAGAGTCGGTGGGTCCCACTCCTAGTGGGTCGGTGAACACATGTTCTGTGTAGATTCCTGGCTGGTTATGATCTGTTCCCTGGTCCTCTCCTTCTGCGCCCACCCCAGCATTGGCCTCCGTTGCTTCTGTTGCCTCCTCCGCTGTAGGAACCCCGTCGTCTGCTGGACTGGTCTCCCTGGACAGCTCAACTATGGGCATTGTGGGTTGATCCGACAGAAAATTCATAATACAGTTAAGGTTAGTGTAGGGATTTCAGCACCAAGGAATGTAACTGTTTTTGCAGGAAAAGGGTGGATTGCCCCTGATACTTAGGTTGGCATTAATGAAACAGTGATACCTGCAAATGGATGGATTATCAGTAGAGAATCCATTTATTTTATTAGCAAAATTGTTTTTCACAGGCAAGAAACAATTATGGAAATACCCTGTCAAAGCATATTTCCAGTAGAGAAATACCTGAGCCAGAGATGGCACTGTGCTCAGCCGGCTGGTCAGTGACACCTGAGCTGGCTATCTGGGGGATGGCGGTGGTCCCCTCTGTTGCCATGGTACCATCACTGCCTGTTGAGCCCACACTGGCCACACTGCCAGCCAGTGACACCCTGTCACCTTGGCTAGCTTCCAAGTCTTGGGGTACCTCCTCACCCGCTGGATAATCAGTCTCCAACGCACCTGAAAGTTGACATTAACAACCTTAAAGGCCAAATTCACTAACTAGGTAATTACAGATGACAGAGAGAAACCAAACACATCACCCCCCACATAGAAACAATGACCAATCAACCTACCAGGCACACTGGCAATACAGACGACGTGGGTGTTGCAGGCATAGAAGCTGTCAAGTAGGTCAGAGGGTTGACTGGCGTCCAGCACCATAACCTTGGTGGAGGAGTGGGTGCTGGTGCACACCCACACCCTACTGGATATCTCGTCCTGAAGGACCAGCTCCTTCTCCTTCTCCTGCTCCCCTTTCTCCTGATCCTGATAAAGAAAATCAGCCAAAGTCTTGACAGAATTCAAACCAAAGTTTGAAGAACTTTCTGAACTCACTGGACCTACAGACAGCAACCATTTTCAAACATAAAAAACACTGTAAGTTACCCCAGCTTCTTCCTTAAATGACTCACCCTAACTTTATTATCTTGCTCCAACTGGTCCAGGCTACTCTGAGAACCCTTCGTCTGCTTAGCGAGCTCTGATGTGGGTAATGTTCTCCCACCAGACAGGTTAACCCCTGCAGCACACCACAGCTGGGAAACAGAGAAGGAACACATTAAAACATATTACAATGGGATTATATCCACTAAGGTGATACACTTAGATCATCAGTGTAAAATAATATTGTGCCATACAAATACCATATGGATATATACAAAAAGGCACACAGTATGTTTTGTGTATGTTTGAGTTATGTAGTTGTTCTCTTATGTACCTTCATAGAAGCATCTTTCTGATCCAGAGGTCTCAAGTATACCGGTACAGGCAAATTCATCTTGTTCTCTACCTGGCCTCCGTTTGACACCTGTCAGGGTCAAATTACAAAACATATTTGATCAAAACAGTATTCCTCAGTCACTCTCAGAACATGTACAAGTGAAACTAAAAATGTATCATGCTCATTTTATGTCACTTGTACCTCGATATACTCGATTGGCTAATCTCACAGGGTTAAGCTATATCTACCATATTTCTTCCTACAGTAATAGATTTGTATTCAAACCTCTTCCTTTCCCACCTTGTATTTACTAGGCAGGCTCCAGCCATGTGCAGTGACACGTCCATCCTCCTTCTGCATGTGGGCCTTCACCTGTCTGTACTGGGCTCTCTTCTGCTCTTTACGTGATGGCGAACTGCACTGGTCTTTTCTGCAAGAAAAGCAAGAGAGAAATTGGATCAGCTAACATATATATTATATAAATGAATATTAGGCTATTAGGTGAAAATATTCCTACAAACACTTTTGGAATGATGACCAAATTCAAAAGGCACTGTAATGACTGAGTCAAACTATTAAAATGTAATCATCAAATTTAACTTTATTTTTAACTTGTTGGATTTGTATCGATTCAACACATTTAACATTTCTGTTCCTTTTTCAAAAAATGTCTTAATATTGTTCAACTTGATCACTTGACCACAGTACTCACTCTTCATTGAGGAAGTCGAAGGTCTTGGACTTCTCTGTGGGGAACTGGGAGAAGGTGCTACTCCTCTTCACCAGGCTGCCCTGGTTGGATTTTACATTGGACTGGGGCTCCATCTTCTTTATAGCAGGGGCACTGGAGGAGGAGCTAAACAGTCTGCTGAAGCTGCAGGTGGTGAAGTTACAGAGAGCCAAGAGGGAAACAGAGCCAACAAGAGTGCAGGGAAAAAGCAAGGTATGGGGTCAACCAAGGATCACCAACCACCAACATTTACTGCACAGTAACATAAAGCATGCTGGGAGTTGTGGAATAGCTGAGCGTTACCTATTAGATCTTATAGAACTGGGTATTAAACATCAAAACCTCTTAAGTACAAACCAATTAGTGTCATTAGCACCAAGTATCAACATTATCCAACTGTCATATTAGATGGTTTTACACTTTTACAATTTAATTTTGCATGCAAGTACTGATAGTGAGCTGTTATTGGCTCCAGTGTAAAAAAAGCAATACCCAGTGCAAAGCCTTCAAAAAAAAAAGCACATGTCCCTCTGTATAATACACATAATTAAACCATTTGGCATGTGTAAAGAAAGAAATGCCAATGATACAGTTTGAATGAACAGATAAAAATATTACAGTTCAAAGACTGAACAATAAATAAATATTGAATTCATTCATTCATAATGCTGTCTTAAATCTGTGTGACTCATGCTGTCTTGTCTTATAATCTCCATATAAACCATATAATATAGAAACATATGTTAAATACACTGACATGTCTCCAGAGATTTCTAAGTCATTGTTTCACGTAGTACACTAGCTACTGCATTACTTGTTAGTCAATATTTTCTACTCAGGTAGACTTCATTAAACAAAGATAACACATCTAGTATATCCTGTTAAAATGTATTACAATAAAACTGACTTCAGAGTAATAAGCAACAGAACATGTACATGTATTTAAGCTGCTGAGGGAACTCCATCCCTCTTTAGCTCCCTATGAGCAGACAGAGTAGGAAAACATCAAAAGGCACACAGCAGGCAGGAGACAGGAAAGCCCAGGGGGCACAAGGAGAGTCATGTCTGAGCAGTTTGTGGTAACAAAAACTGATACACTGCATGGAGAGTAAAGATTATGGAGAAAGACACATCAAAGTTGGATCCATTCGTAATGGAGGAGCAATTCTGTGTCAATGGAGGGCAAGAGAGAGGTTTGGCTGGGAGAAGATTTACTGAACCATCTTTACCTAATGCTGCCAATTCAATGGCACATCCCGGAAAAGATAAGAAAAAAAATGTATTTGAATAATTTGAGAGAAAATGTCACAACAGTTAAATGGAAAGTGTGCACTGGCCTCAAAAAGCTGTCAAAACTAAAGTCCTGACAAAATGGTGAATAACGCTGTAGTTTTTTTAAACAAAGAAACTGTAAATTTGATTGGACTCACAACTGCCAGATGCTGGATTTCTTCTTTTCTGTGAGTGTTGGATTTTCCCTCGAGGCCCTAAAGAAGAGTTTGAAGACAGTTTGAAGACATACAAGTACGGATTGAGGATGTAGAAGGGTCAGCACCATCTGCTGTATCCTTCTGCTCCTTACAATTAAAGCTGAACTCAATTGCCTTCTTTAGTTGGTATATCATTATTGTATCCTTAGCTCTAAGTTAAGAAAACAGCAGACATCTCACAGAACAATGAGACACTGGTTTGAAGTTGATGAATTAATGAATATAAAGTCCTCCTTACCTGATCATCTCTGTCCACCTCACAGCTTCCTGCAGCTCCATTAGTCTCTCTTTGTACTGGTTCCTTTCCATCAGCACTCTGGCCATTTCCACTCTGGTGAAGCGCTTTCTCTGGGCTGTAGGTACATCAGTCTATGGTAGCACACAATGAAACGCACTATTATTAACACATTATTTTAGGAATGAGCTACAATTCGACATATGTGGAAAATGTTCAGTTGCGGATATTGTTGTACAAGACTCACATCTTCTTCATCTTTAGTTTTGTGTTTCACTTCCTCAATCTCCACTCGCACTCTGGAAAAAAACAAACACTTTAAAACAAGCACTACAGTATAAAAACTAGAAATACCGCCTCATGGTTGTATGCCTCCAACAACCAGTCAAGTTTGCACTTTAAAACCATGTCTGTCAGGACTCATATAATATCTGTTGTGAAGACATTGAAGGGATTTAATAAAAGGTATTAAGTGTATTTTCCTTATATGTTCACATACTTGGGCAATAAAGCTGATTTTGATCAAACACAAAGTTGTAGCCATGACAGTCGACAATTCCTTCAGACATGGATGTTTCTGCAAAGCTACAAATTCTAAAACGTGGATGCTTCATGCACATCTTCAACCCGGGATCACAGAAGATCTAAACAATCACCACAGTTTGAAGGTGGACATCTTGACCTTTGACCACCAAATTCTAATCAATTCATTCTTGAGTCCAAGTGGACATTTGTGACAGATGTATTGAAATTCCCTCCAGGGGTTCCTGAGATATCGTCTTCACGAGAAAGGGACGGATGTGAGGTCACACTGACCTTGACCTTTGACCACCAAAATCAGTGTGGAGGCTTAATGATACCTGTTACTTACTTTTTGAGTTCCTCCTCCAGCTCTCTGTTCTTGTCCTCCAGCTTGGTCTTAGCCTGCAGCAAAGTCTCCATCTCCCCCTGCAGCATCTCCTTCTCACAGGTCAACTCATCCACCTTCAATATCAAGTCTTTGTTCACCACATTCAGGGCATTCCTATAGAGAAAGGGAACAAGTATGTTTTGGTATGCTCATACAACACTGCTGACTTTTTTTCCTCTTGAGTCCTTTTAACTTTTAAGTGGGACAAAGGATTAAGAAGTGATGGATATCAAATATCAAAATCTTTACACAAAAAGACATTAAAAAGAGAGCTCCACTGATTTTTCAACCCATCCATCATGTGTCTGACAGTATTATAGAAGAGCAGTGCTAAAATGATGGAATATTCTTTAAGTTATGTACTTACTTTGTCTCAAGCAGTTGTGAATTCTCCTGAATGAGATTTTCAACTTCCCGTCCCATACCTGAACAGATTTGATGACCACATTGGAATTTTATTCCATAACAAAACTTTGACAGCAAGCTGGAGCAGTGACTACATAAGTACCACATATTAACCTCTTCCACTCCTGCCCCTCGACCACAGACCCATTTTTGGGGGAAACAGGGGATGTTTAGGGAGAGATAGCAGGTCAACAGTATATGCCACATAGAAGTGGTATACATCATTTGAAAGATGGGAACCTGAAGATTAATTTGAGATGCAGTTCAGCACTGTGTGTCAAGTTTTCCTTGTAATAACACAGATTTGGTGCCAATTTTAACAATTTTCACCACTCAAGAATTAATAAAAATGGTCAAAAATCATTTAGACATTTAGACTTTTTGGTGTCAAAACTATTGACATTTAGAGATTTCTGTAAGAATTGTATTTCTCAGAGATTGGATGGCGAGTGCTTCTGTTCTGCTGTATTGCTCAGAAACCCCCTTATGGTCAATATACGTAGGAAAGCCATATGTCCTCTGAAAGCTCTACGTCTCTAGTTTGTGGGTGTCAAGTTTCATGAGACTGTGATTATCCCAGAGGTCACAATAGGTCATTTTATACAGTGAGGTCAAGTTTCAAAAAAACGGTCTCACTACAATGAAATGGCTACTATGAGGACTCACATCATCACACATTAATATAAATGGGCTTATCAAATCCACAAGAGACTCAGCTTTCCAGTCATACCCAATTTACGAAATTCCAAGACTGTTTAAGGATCCCAGCATGAAAAAACTGCATGTTTTTTGCCCAAAACTGCACAGGATTAGCATAAAGTGGGCATGTTTGCAAAGGGGAGACTCACTGGTGCCCATAGAACCCATTTTCATTCAGATATCTTGAGGTGAGAGGTCAAATGGCTTTGAAAATGGCCATGCTAGTTTTTCCTTGCCAAAATTTAGCCTAACTTTGGAGCGTTATTTAGCCCCCTTCCCAGCAAGATAGGATGACATGATCGGTACCAATGGATTAGGTTGCCAAGTATCTTCACTGTAGCTTTAAAAGTGAGCTGAGCCTCTGAGAGACAGTAATGTCACCCACAGACACCAGTGTTCTTGGGGAGTGGAAGAGGTTAAGATGCACTGCTGTGGATTATTCTTACTAAAATCCAACAAGACACTACATAGGGTGAGAAATATCTCCTAGTGAGATATGCGTTACTGTAGGTTTCACAGTACAAGAGACTATGTGCAGAAACAACCACAACACACAAAACCCACAGCACATGTCACATGACTGACAGGAGAAGGATGGATAGAGAGGGTGAGGTCTTACCAATCAAACTAAGGTCTGAGAAAACCATGCAATCCAAGTCAGGCGGAAAGAATAAAGAAGAGGGAGAGAGAGAAAGAAATGCGGATATAGTTTGAGACAGTGGAATGACCAAAATGATGGAGGAGCCAGAGCTAAATATGTAGCTGTTGACTCCACAAGCAAACAGGAAGAGATGCTGCTGATTCTCTCAGGCAGCAGTAGGGAGAAGGAAAACAAGAAAATACAAGGGCAAAAAAATATTTTAAGCTGTAAAAAGAAAAAGTTAGGCTAACTTTATGGAAATGATGCATCATTTGAAAAAAAGGAAACATTGAACCCCATCATCCATGCACCAAATTTTGTCTTAATGATTGCAAATCTGTGTGTTTTAGCTCAGAGGCAGTCAAAGTAGACAGCTGAAAGGCTACACACTGTGCATTACTGAACCTATGCCAACTGTTATCAAACATAATGAGGAAGAGGCTGTGAGCTGTAGCGATGGCGGATATGGCAGAAAGTGAGTTGTGAGTAGAAAGTCAAAGGGAGATTACGAAAGAATGTTTAGCTAAGGAAAGGTTTGAGGTCATACACACCAGAGTACTCCACTGGGATTATGGACAAAAGCAGGGAGATGAGACACGGGAGAAAGAGAGGTGATGTTAACATAGGTAGATGACTAACACTGTGTATAACAGCTGGACCAAAGCAGTTGGTGTAGCATTACAGCATAGAGCAGGTGTTGGAGTTATAATGAATTTAAAACAAGTGCTAGCAGTAGAACAGCAGCTGCTAACCAAACATGGTACTAGAACTTCAGTAAAACAGCTTTATAGTTAATTTGAAAAACCAATAAAAGCAGTTATCAACGACAGAAGAAATATGCAGGGTTATTTTTTGTATTAACCTATGTTTCACTGATACAACATGAAAAACCGAAATAGTCAATTAAATTATGAAAAATTCTCTGATGTCACATCGTATCTTGAACACATTTTGTTTCCATGTGTCCTAACAAAAAAGTTAAAAATAGACACCACAACATGATGTAGAGTCCTTTTCTGTATCAGATCACCTCAAATTATTAAGTATATTATTATACCATGGCCACTCTCAAAAGCAAAAGGTACGTTGCTTATAAAGTTGTCATACATTTTTAAAAGCCTATGTATCATTGTCTGTAGATTTATCAGTGGGGATATTTCAAATCAAATCAAAATTGTGAAAAGTATGTCTTTTCATTTTATTTCTATTTATTGTCTTTAAAATCATCCAAAGGCCCAATGATTGAGTTTTATTGAGCTTTAATATACCTTCTAATGAATTAGAATGTTGAAGCTTTTGGTCAGATACACGATTAAGATGCCTCGAAAGACCTGTATGATGTTAAAAGACACCTGCCAGTCAGTTACAAATGAGTATCTTTCATGGCCATGGTATAATTATAGACATAACATTTACTGTATGTCTATGCTTAATCTTCACACAACATGTAAAATATTGGAAATGGAGAAACAGTTGTTCCAAGAGCAGAACTTCAGCTGTTTTATATTTCAATCATTATATATTGTAAAATAGTGAAACACACCTGTCAGTAAGATTTTATTTATTTTATTTTTTTTACTTAAATAACCATTTGGAGTCAATTCATAATTGAATCAATTTCATACAGACTATTTCAACACTACACAGCTGAAATGTATTCAGAGCGTCCGACAGGATCACTGCTACATAATTCAACATCAGTTGTTCATAGCACCAATGAAGATCAAGTTTTTACTCACCCAGCAGGTCGGCCCCTTCATCTACATCCCCTATGAGCCCAGTGCCTGCAGACGACAGCTCTTCAAACAGAGAGTCAGTATTGCGGTCAAATGCCATGTTCTCAATGCCTTTGGTGGGCGTGCTGGAAGAATAATAACAACAGGAGGTGATGTTTTGCTAACTGAAGAAACTTAATCTAAAACTGGCCTGGCAGCATGTTCTTAGTACTACCTGCATGCCTTGTAACCTATGAGATCCATGTCCAGCTCAGGGGTGGATTCAATGATGTCCTGCACATCTGAGCTGTCCTCATTTTCAGACAAACCTGCACAAGACACAGGACATGCAAGAACAATATATGAGTAAAGATCTACAAAAAATGTCATTAGTTATGTTGGGGTGCATCAGACTCTACAGCATAAACAGTGTGTGCCAAACACTCTTTTCATCTACTGTATATGACAAATGACTACTGGATGATTAATGAATGTGATTATTTAACTAACTAGCACAATTTCACAATGTTTGACCCTACCAACTGATATGGATCTGGTCCCTGGTGCAGCCTGCACCTCCGTGCTCTTACTGTTCCCATCTTCCTTCTCCATGTCCGAGGCTGTGGTGGACATGGGTGTGGCAGACTTGGAGCCAGTGAAGTCTGACAGTTCATCCTGTAATAACAGGAGACTTATTCACGGAAACATACAGATAGCTCCTCATACTCAAGGGTCAAGATGCCACTCAGGTAGATCATAAATGAACCAGAGCCAAAATTAAGAAATAAAAATGTAAAAGGACATATTACATATTAAAACACATACACAACATATCCAGACCAAACAGTGGAAAAGAAAACAACATAACAAGACAGTTTATGATCTAATAGGTAAACATGAGGCTAAACAGAGAAAGAACTAAACACAAACTAGACAAGGCAAGGGAAGACACACAAATCCAATTTCCTTCAGCTCTTACATTATGTAGAGCAAGAGCATCATGAAGATCTCAAAGTATAGAAAATCCAACTTTAAAACTTTTTTTTATTGTATTCCAAATTAAATAGGAAGAAAATCTTTTAAACACAAAAATTAGAAAAAAATTAGACTAAGCTACAGGGACTTGTTTTTTTTTGTGAAATTAGGAAATCTAACAGAAATACTACAAATGAACACAACAAAAGAAGCACACATGAATTGAGGATAGCTTTCTATGAGAACACGAGGAACACAGAGCTAGCACACAAACAGTAAGTCAACACAGAGCTTCACACATTGCGGGAGGGGGGGGGGCTTCACACAACATCAACTGAACATAAATCATGGCCACAATGGGAGGTGCCATTCTGCCTCTAATACACAACACAAGATTCAAAAACTAAAAAACAGTTTAGGGGAAACTGAACAGAGGCTGGAATCATACATCTACGGGACGTTAGGTCTAATATTACACAACAACAACAAAGACACAGAGTACCATCTAAATATATGATGCTACGTTATTGTACAATGAGAAATGATCAGAAATGTTATTGTAATGTTGAGATCTGTGTGAATGAAGCAAAATATGAAATCTAAAACTATCATGCATTTAAACTAAAATGAAAAACAAATTAGAGGCCAGATGCAACCAAGCTGTCATTGACTTTGACAGATTAATAATTAAGCGTTTCCATCTATGACACAGCTGACAGTTGTGTGCACTTAGATTTGGAAAAAGACCCCAATGTAGCCCCTCACATACGGCATGGTTGCATGTAGCACAGTCCATCACAGGTGGTCTGTGAAGTGATGGTCTATAAATGAACAAAGTGAGTAGGCAACAACGCTTTTGAAAAGATGAAACGGCATAGTGGAGGAGACTACTGAAGCTCATACACACGCAAACACAAACAATGTGCCGCCCAAAGCCAATGCAGGCGTGCTGCTGCTGGCATTTCCACCAGCCGCCACTCATCCAACTACCTTGCAGTCGTCTGCCAGTGAATTCCCCCAAGTAGAGTCTTGCGTACTCTTACCCTCCCTTTCCTTTGGGGGGTCGACAAAGTCCAACTGCTTGGGAGGGGAAGAGTAAGAATGAAGCTCATACTATATGTGCAGAAGCAGTTCAGCAGAAATGCATACACTCCAAAAGTGTGCATGTCTGTGAAGTGAATGGAAAAGTACTATTGTTTGTAGCAAAGTACATACATACATATTGTAGGTGTGTGTGTGTGTGTGTGTGTACACAAGTGGCAGTTCATCATTTTCTGTATGCTAGAAAACTTTATACCTTCCAGGATGTATATTAACATGAACTATAGAAACCAAAGTAAATGTTGGCATTTGTAATCATGTACCACAATGTTTGGTATTTTCATTTAAAGGGCCCTGCACGCCCACTGTACACCTGCACAGGTGATATCATGTATTTTGGATGATTCAAGCTTTTCTCAGGAGTGTGCAGACTGTTTAATTGACATCTTTGATGTACCTGCCAGGGACAAATTACATCTTTATCATTCTTACTGATGCATAACCTGTCCAGGTTAAGTGGGAGCACCAGTGCGGGTATGCAGGGCCTTTAATAAAGAGGTAAAACTATTAATTATGAAAATTACAAACAAATATTTGCAGCATTCTAACTTTTTCTTCACCATCACTTACAAAATTATGTAATTATTATGTAATATCAAAATGTCCATGTATTGTACCAGTTACATATCCACTTTGATTTGTTTAAGTGATATTGCTTTGTTAAGGTCCCTTTGCATGAAAGAAATGCAATGATTTAGGAAATATAATTATACCAGACTCAAAGGCAATGAAATGGTCTTCCTTATATGATTCATATTGCTGATGGAGATTAGATCATGGCTGGCATGCACGTCATTAACCTGTCATTCATTTTCACTTGCAACACCACCCCCTCCCATAAATAAATATGATGTCTGTGTTTAACTATAACGGCCTGCGTGCATATCAAAGCCACTCGTATTCAAAAGGCTGTGGCTCAACAATAACCTTCCTGTGGCACTGATTACATAAGGTCCAATCGCATTCCAGCTAGTCCTTTTTCTCCCTCGGTGACTGGCTGCGAGCCATACAGCGGCATCACTCCCATCATGCAACGCGACACAGAGCTGATGTCCCAGTTTTAACAAAAACGCAGTGGGATGAAATAACATTGTCACCCTCCAGGTCCTAACTGCCACAGATACAAACAAAACCCACGCGCCCAAAAATGCGAATAATTTAGAGTAACAGCAAAATTTTAGCAGAAGGAAAACAGCCATTCTAACATCTATGTGAGAAGAATGGGCTGTGTTCCCTGTAGTATTTAGAGCAGTTTAACATGAATTGAAATAAGTGGAACCACACATCATATAAAGAATAAAAATCAAAAGGAAAATGAACAAATTTGTGCCTGCATCAAATAGAAAATTACTGCAATTATGAATATTCATGTGATGCATTTAATGATCTCCTCTGACTGAAGCACCAGGTGATCAGACAAGTTTGCATATTCATTAATGGCTTAAAAGAGGATGTCTGAAAATAGAGACGGCCTTGTCAGATGCCTACTGAAATATGCTTAGGCGCGCCCAGGCCTTATCAAAGGCTCTCTATTCTTAAATGGATCCAAAGCCAGAAACTCCTCTATCTTCTAGCACTGGCACAAGGGCTGAAAACACTGTGCCAGGAAATGGGATAATAGAGATCATATCAATCTCTACATTTTTGCATTTTTTTTTATATATGTAAACTGTTGACACTGATTTTGATCTGACAATTAAAACAGCGAGAATGTTTAGATAGTAGTTCACACTCAGCTATCAAATAATTTGAAGGAAGTGATGTCCTTTTTTGTGAGAGGAATAATGATGGGATCAGACAACACAATAGGTTATAAATATTTAAGATCATCATTATTCAGACTGGAGAATCGGCTTTTAACATGTCGCTAGATAGGGCACACTACACAACTGACTCTCTGGAGCACAGATACTGAGGAAGGAAGTCCAGATGAATGAACAGAGACTGGAAGAGGAAAACATGTCGGTCTTTGTGGGAGGACTTCAAAGACTGCACATCTGACACTCATTTCAAACTCATCAGTTATCAGGCTGATATCAAGTAAGTGATTTTTTTTATTCCATGTAAGTCAGTTTAAGTCTGGAAAATAAAGACTTATTTTGCCATTCACACACCTACCTTGAGGCTAGTGTTGGACCGTGGCTGTGCTGCATCATTGAACCTCCAGCCCTCTGTGTTTGGTGTCTCTGCTCTGGCCTGGGGATCTGGGATAATCAGAGATGCTCCACCAGATGATGGGAAGATCCCCAAAGAAAGAGGCCGCTCTCTCCTAGAGAGGTAAGAGGGATACAAAAGAAGATTTTTGTTTTGATGTTTTCTCAAAGGCACAATCTGCAGACTAAGGGTTTGCTGCGTTAATGTTTTCACTTGTTTTGTTTTTTTTTTTTATTTTGAACTAATAACACAGACTTATCCTGTGTGGTCTTACCTGACTCGGCTGACGCCGCTGGACTCTGAAGTCTCACTGATCTGCTGCATTTTGATCCTCTCTACATGCTCCATATAATTATGGATCATCTACAGAAATCAAAACAAACGACCCAGTGGAAACTTGTCAAGAATGTCGTTAACAATCACAACTCAACAACATTTCCTTCCTTGCTCTCCCACTTCAGTTCCTCTCCCTCTTACCTCAGAGTGCCGCTGGTGGAGGGAGTTGTATTCCTTCTTGAGTTCCAGTTCTCGTTCTTCTAACCTGCCAACTGCAAAAGAATAAAACACTGCTTAGTTTAAGGTAGTCACAATGAATGCACAAGACAAGGATCATACTTTGCCTATGAATTATGTGTAAATGAGAATAATAATCATTTAAAAACAGGAATCAGGCATGAAAACTTCAAAATTTTACAAGCAGGATATTGACTACAAGATCCTTACCAACTAAGCTATACCTGCATAACAAGGCTATAGAGTCATATGAGATATTAATTAAATATTTTACATCTTCCTCATTAGAAAAGAACAGATAGAAATACATGATTGTATAACAATTCTATACATTGAAGAGCAAGAGCATGCACATCCCACTTGCATAATTTTGCTCTACCAGACAGGCACCGGAACAAGGCAGAGTGGGTAATCTCACTCCAATAGGTTTCAATGTTGGGCCGACTTATGAAGTGACAAAAACACCTAATCCCCTATTAGCACGTCAGGTTTAGCCTAAGCCACACACAGAGCTGCTGCAACAGACAGATATATAAAGCCTGGATACTATCAATTACAGCAGCTACAGTGCAGCTTCTGCGTGCTGTGTGATGATGATTTTCCAATGTGTGTATTTTGACACAGCTGAGGGATTTCATTCTGCTATCATGAGTCATCAAATTCATGGAAACAAGTAATGAAGTGAAAGGCTACACAGAGGGGAGACAACTGAAGTCTCTAGTAATATCTCCTGTGGGTTTGTTTGGATTTGTGATGTTCAAATATGAGAGTGTGGAGACACTGAGCATTAAGGCAATAATATTGATTGAATTTATTTACCTTAAATGCGTTTAACACTGATAATTAAATATCTTTCCTTCTGTAATATCCACTCTAACAGGGTATGTAAAATGAATCTACATTGTAGAACACTTTCAAGACTGGTAAAACTACATAACCCCAAACCAAAATTAAATGCCAGGCAAATGAAAGTTAAGTTAATAAAATAAATATTGTTGCCTAGCATCTGCTAACTAACTGTGGCTTTATTACTGTAACATTACTGTAGCTGTGGACTCAGTCCTGGACAGGAAATGCCTTAGGACGCAATCAGCTCAGGTTCAGCAACGTAATGAATGAATGATTTGCCATTGACTGGAAGCAGCAGAGACAGCTGACAATCAATCAATCAGGAGGCACACATACAACTACAATTTTTGCAGATGTTAGGTAACAATAAACCGCACAAAAGAATGGAAAAAACACATAGCTGTTTTGTTCCCAGTGTGGCACAATAGGGGAAACAGTTCATTAGGGCAGACAATGGAGAAAAAAAAAAATCAAAAACGATTTACATTTGATTTTCCAGAATAAACTAAACTCTGAGCTACTTTTGTTTGGTTTGTTAATGCTTCAACCAAAAGTTAGATTCAGAAGAAATTCATGTTGATATTTTCTCCTCCTTCACAGTTTTGTGTGAATGATTCACTTTAACCAGCTGTGTAGCTTTGCCACCAGATACTGGACCAGCCACCGGGTGAAGCAAGACAAAATGTATGAACCCATCGTTTTGCCTCCATTTCTTAATCCACCAATAAGATGGGCGGTAATGCAGTGCAGCATTAGGAGGATGGGAATAACAGAAATCCTATAATCCCATTACTGTTAACCCCGCAAAGAACGAAAAAGAGGGGGTGTGAGTGTGTATGGTTGTGTGTGAATGTATGTGCGCTGAGAGAAAAACTAGGCATAACAAGCCATGAGAGAGACATCAAACAAGTGAAAATGAAGATATTCACAAAGCAGAGAGAACAAAATGTCCTTTTACATGGGAACAGACACATAAATAAAAATAAAAATGGTTATACTAGTGTTTTTTTCATAAGATGATGGAGAATATGAAAGGAATGACATGCATAAGAGGCAATAGGTGCAATAAATGATGAAATTTCGTGTGCATGAATCTAAGTGTGTGCCTGTGTTTGTGCTTACTCTGGTCTGCGTAGTTCTTGATCTTGAGTTCCAGTTGCCTGGAGTGGGACTCCATTCTGTCCATGTGGTTCTGCAGGTCCTTCTTCTCTTGTTCATGAGTGTCCTCAAACTCAATGAATTTCTACTCAGAGACACAGAAACACAAACATACACACAGGGCTTGGTCAGGCTTGCTGTCATCCATCAAAAGTCAGCTGCTATTGTTGCTCTGATGTGATTAAAATGATAAGTGAGAATGTGATAGAGGCTTTTTTTCTAATTTTCTAACCTAGCAGTAAGAAACAGGAGGAACTTGAGGTCACCAATGTCTCACCATAGTCACCAAGATGTACATCAACAGCATGCTATTAATGTTGTTAAGGTAATAAATCCATTACTAAATATGCATTATATATGCAGTATGCAGAATAAAACACATTATTTTATCAATACTAGGGCTGCAAATAATTATTTTCATCATCAATTAATCTGTCAATTATTCTCTTGATTAACTGATTGGTTGTTCAGTAAGTTTTTCCACAACCAAAGATATTCAGTTTATTTATTTTTTTCTTAAAAAAATGACCCAAATTGATTAATACATTATCAAAATAGTTGATTAGACGATTAATTTAATAGTTACATCTCATCGATTCATTGACTAATCCTTGCAGCTCTGATTAATATTGTGTTATATTTATAATATCATGGATCAAAGATGACATGTGACAACATTACTTTTTCACTACGGATGTAAACATGTGTCTAAATCAGGATCTTGAGCTCATCGGTTCATTCGGAAATTCCTGTTCCTCTCAGTTTCCTTGTAGGCCAGCCTCTGAGTGCGTGGGTGTGTGTGTGTGTGTGTCAGCGACCACATCCTGTCCAGCTGAGTCAGCCCAGGCTGTAAAGTGGCTGCACTCCTTCTTCTGGACACATGACTCTCACTGTACTTGTACAAACACATTACAGACTTCTGGACACTGTATGACAGCTATATCCATAAAACCACAATGCCATTTTGTAGAAAATGAGAAACTGGAAAAGAAATGCAAATAAATCAGCTGGCAGGCGTCAATATCATCAGTAATTTATATGCGTTTGTTTGGTTATGTCTTCAATTTATAACAGAGATTAGAGGACACAAGGCTAAAATAACGGGGAGCGGGGGTGATGATGCTGCTGTGTCGTGTCTGTGCCCACTACACAGCCACAGAGTGATCTGCAGTGAAATCTATAATGAGTTAAAAAGAAATAAATGGCCAATTCAGGGAGTAAAAGGTCCAAAAAAAAGTCAATACAAGTTAACTGTTCATCTCAACTGGATGCAGCCTCCTGAAAAGAAATGTGACACCCTTCACTACTCTGGTAAAGCGGGGGGAGTCAGTCTGTGACATCAGAATTTGACACGAAAAACCAAAGACAAAAAAACAAAAAAAAGAGGGGAAAATGTGAGCTGAGGGACGTTCCCTTTCTGCTACTCTCTGACAAAGGATCAAATGACCTGGAAGTAATACTTGGCTTCTCCAACCCACAATCATACTCAGCGTACCCCTCGCTCACTCACTCACTCACTCACTCCTCCTCTGGGGTGTAGACAAAGAATATTTCCCAATATGATCCCATAGCTTTAGGTTTAATGTGTATCTATTTGACATAATGTGTTATTATATCAACACAGGGTACAGTACTACTGTCAGCGAGTGTTTATGTGCCTGGCTGTCACACTGTATCAGTGTCACTATGTCCACCACATACTGGGCCAGTGTCTCTGCTGGCCTAATGCCCTGAGTCAAGAAAGCAAACTGGAACAGAAGGTCCGAGTCAAATCACATTGCGCCTCATAGAGAAGCCCGAGGCCAGGAGGCATCACATTCACACACCTAAACCACACACATCTTAGCCGTTATCCTAGCCAAAAAACACAAGATCCCAAACACACAGACATTTGAGTTGCACTTTTGTTGGCAACTAACAAGTGACGTTTGCCACAAAATGTATCCTTTTGGTTGCTACCTACTGCACATGCTACACTTTGTGCAGCAGCAGATGTTTACTTGCTTTCATATTTGTTACTTTAATAGCAAAATACTGACTTAAAACCATATTTGTGGTCACAGTCAACAAACAGCATAAAGTGTATTTAGAGGAGAGAAAGGGGCAGTGTAACTTAGACATAAATAAACATGAGAAAAGTAAATAAATAAATACAATTTTGCCCTGAGCCCAGCTGTCCTGACCCATCTTGGTTTCACCCTGGCCACCCCCTCATCCCCTGGGACCCAACCACAGATGCTCCCCAACAGCACTGTAGTTTTCTTTTCTTCTTCTTCTCCTCTTTTGTCCCTTCTGCTCTCTCTCCCCTTATATCCTTACACACACACACACACACACACACACACAGGCATCTAGTATCAAACCAAAATTTGTATTAATTTATTTATGTATTCTTTTTTTGTCCATGTGGTTGTTTTGTTCAGGTTAATGTCTGGTTCAGTTTTTGATGATGGATGTGAGTTTGGGAAGCTCTCTACCTGGGACGTGGAACGCTTAAAGGCGCTCCATGCACACTGACAGGCTTTGATGCGTATACATTTGACTATTTTTATACTACAGTATATGTGATATCTTAAATCGCTGTACACTGGGTACAACACATCTGATAGAGCAACTGATATGTGGGTAATGAAAGGGGCTACGGTGCTTTGCACAGGAGTGAATGGTGGAAATGATGAGCTGCTGGCAGTACAGGATGTCGGTTGTAGTGGTGGATCCTATGAAATATGATCATTATAGGGGACAGTCTGGGTAAAGCTATGATGGGATGTTTTGAGTATTTCTGGCAAGCAAATCTGTCACATCCCTCTGTCTGTGAGTGTGTCTCTTCTCTCGCCACATTATTTCCCTTATCTCTCAGTGATGGCCAAAAATGCTGAGTCACTTCACCTGCTGTTTCTTCGGTCAGGGTCTCACAGGGTTCACACACTTTCTGATGCAATAGGCCAGCTCATAGATTACAGGTGCATTTGTCAGAGATGTGACGATTATGGTTTTGCTTGTCAGAATGAGTCTGTTCAGGTGACATGAGTTAAATCCTCTCGTCCTTGGATTCAAAGATGCAGTGTTAAGTCATTGACCATCATGCTAGAAAGTATAGCTAATACAAAGAGAAGGCCATTTCAGTTTGACGTTAGCCGTGACACTGCCTTGTTTACATCCTCAATGATGGCAGGACGGGCGGGATGCTGCACGGCCACGTGTAGGTTAATTCATCACACAGTGATGCTGGGAGGTGAAAATACCTGAGGCAACCTTTATTGGTCCTTTTTAAAAAAAAAAAAAAAAAGGGATGCTGCTGACTACCATCACCCCCAGCTCTATTCAACTCACCTCCTCTGCATGTTTCCTCAGCGCTTTCTCCCGCTCGTACTGGGTGATGAGCTGCTCGTTGTCCTCCTTCAGCAGCTCCAGCTCCACTTCGTGCTCCTGGTTCTCCGCGAACACCGAGTCCAGGTTCTCCAGGACGGCCACGACTAGAGGCATCAGCTCCTTCACCACGTCCTCGTCGTATTTGCCAATAAGCCTCTCGAACTCGCGGTAGATGGAGTTGGCCAGGCCCGACACCCGCTCAGACATCATCGCTGATGTCCCCGGGTCGTCCTGGTACACAACTCCGTCTTCCAGCTCCATTTTAGTCCTCTCCCTTTCAGCAAACAGGACCACTGTGGTTTATTCTGCGTTATCCCGCCACTATGGACACCGTTACCCGCTTAAATGAAAGCAGCGTTTCTTTAAATAACCGGACACATTGAGAACATTTCACGGCTGGACTATTACGATGCAAGAGGCTACGTGGATTTCTTCCTCTTTTTTTCCTCACTTGTCCCATGCTGCCTTCAAGTGCTCCTCCAAAGCTTCTACTTCTCAATTTCAGCGAAGGTCCAAACTCACACGCCTCGAAAGATGTGTTTATTTTGTAGGGATTAAATAAATAAAATATATTTTCACAAGCCAAAATATCACATCATAACATCTGAGTACAAAATAGCATTTTTTCACATATAAAATATGTCCCACACTTAATAGTTGTGTAGAAAATATTCACATTAGACATGCATAATTTAACAAAAAGCCAATTTAGTAATTCGCTGAGTTTAACCAATACTTTTATACACCACGGATGACTTTTACCTGTATTCACTGAAGAACAATGAGCTTCCCGAATGACATTGGTCATTTAATGTTTTTCATCCAGGCGGCCTGTTGGCAACATTTCCGACGGTCCATGAAGGCACCATCACAACAGCTGAGTTGTTGACGAGATCACGTGATGACGTCATGATCATCCTAACAACGTAAGATTTTTTTTGCACTACCATACTGTATTTTTCTGATTTTGTACACATAATCTTATTGGATTATTATAAAGCCTAACAAGAAAAAAACAAAATGACTGGTACTATTTCACTGTTTCATAAGAAATTGTCTTTTTTTTCCTTTCCTGGCTCATATGAGGCACCTTTACCCTGAAGCTTAAATCTGATTTTCATATACAAGCACCTCCATTTGCATTCTGTTTGACAGATGAGGTTGAGACAGAGATGCACTTCATTCTATAATGTAAAACATTCAATAAAATAAAGAACATTTACTTTAATAAGTTCAACTCTACAATTTCAGATTTCAAAGAGTTTAATGTAAATGACCTAGACACACACACACACACAAAGGCATGCATAGGATATACTGAGTATATATATTTATATAACTGTATCACATAATAGGCCTATTTGTAAAAGCCATAAGGATAATATGATTTTAAAAAAGTGAAGGAAGTAAAATATGGTAGAACCAGTAGTAAGATAACTTACAGTGTATTAGTAAAATAGTATTATATTATTACAGCTGAAAACCAAAAAAACAATATTGCTCACTGCATGCGATTACCATGTGCATGCCTGTTAGGCACTGATGAACAACCAAAAAATAATTAATTTACAGTGCATGAAATCTGACCTTGGTCAAACACCACTCAAAGGGTGATTCATACTTTTCTGGTCAAGCTGTCCTGAGAGTTTATATCTGCCAAATCTTTAGCAGCTTTTCTGTTGTTGACATTGTTGACTGTCAAGTTGCTAAAACTGGACTTGCCAGCACCATTGAGTCTATGAATTCTTAAGTGTTGAACCTTCTTCATGAGGTTGAAACATTCACATACTGCAGAAAGTTCTCTTTGCCAATATTCAAAAAAGAACATTTTAACGGCACAATGTGTAGAATTTAGTGGTATGTAGCTGAACAGACTCAGCAGAAATGGAACATATATTCATAAGTATGTTTTAATTAGTGTATAATCACCTGAAAATAAGAATCACTGTGTTTTCTTCACCTTACAATGAGCCCTTTATATCTACATATAGACCAGGTCCTCTTCCAAAGAGCCCACCATGTTGCACCGTTATCATAAATAATGAATATATATATTTATATTACTACAATCAAGCAAGATTTTCCATGTGCCTCAGTAGCTTGTAGATTAAATGTCTTCTACTGATTCAGTCCCTTTTATTTTCCAGTGACTGATAGTTTACATCTATATCTACATCTACATCTATATCTATGTATATCTCCCATGCCACATTTTTCATTACACATTAGAATTTATATCTTAGTATATTGAAATTAATTTAACAAAGGGAAAGTGGGAAAGTTACAATTAAATGAAGTAAATAAATGCTGTCAGTGCTCTAAATACTTTGATGAGTAAAAGAATGTTGTAGAGCAAGATGGACAGCAATGCTCCACATTTTTACAGGAATCAATGAAGAACAGGATACAGCAGCAGAGAAAACACCTGTAAGAGGAAACAAAGTGAATTACGTCTCAGTTTGTAACTTTTTCTTCTATAGTTTCAGCTTTACAATTTAAAATATCTGATGGATAAATTCTTGTACCCTTGTCCAATGTCACTTTTGATGAAGAATAAAGATGAAGTAACTCCATAGGCTCTTGTTGGCGTTTACTTGATGGGGAGGAAATTGGAGCACCTGGCACCTGGCCAAAACCCACGTGAACACGGGGAGAACATGCAAACTCCACACAGAAAGGACTTGGGACAGCCAGTGTTCAAACCCAGGACCGTCTTGCTGTGGCAAAAGTGCTAGCCACTGAGCCACCATGACACCTGTTGAGAGAGGGGAGAGAGGAAAGAGCAGAGAAGAACGGGGTTGGGGGGTGTGGGGGATTTGTGAGAACTGAGATGAACAGGAGAGAAAGGGGTTGGACATGCCTATATAGGTATTCACAGGCGTACCTATATAGGCATAGGTGATTGAATTTAGTGACAGAGAGGGGCATGGTCTTGTTCCCGAACCTTAGTTATAATAACTTCATTTAGTTATTTGCAGTAAAAAAGGAAAGTTCAGTTATTATAACAATAATAACACCATAGTTGCTGTAAGGCTGCATGTCACTTGCTCACTAGTTTCATCACAACTAATTAGTGCAAACTGCTGCTGATGCTGTGTAATTATCATTGCAGGTGCACATAGTTTTCCTGAATGAAATTCTAAGCGAAAGAGTTCTTAAATTTCCTGAAGGTTTGTAAACTTTTACAAACCTTGCATGAAATACATAACCTTGATTGAACCACACTTAAAAGTAATAGTAGTACTTTTTTGGTGAAGCTCTCCTGAGAGAAACTGTCAAAGCTCGAGCAGCCATTCTGCCTTTTAAAACACTATCTACAGAGCTGATGTAACTGGAGCTGCCAGGACTAGTGTGTCCATGAAGCAGAAAATGTTGAACCTCATCTTTATGAGGTTGATAATTTTCCACATGCTGCAGATAATCCTCTCAGCCACTATTCAGAAGAACATTATAGATTAGGTAACAACAAATCAGTTTTTGTTGTCAGTGGTGCAGATAATTTGTAATTGCTGCTCAGATAATAGTGACACTAGCCAGAATGTTGCTAGGACATACACAACAACAGGAGTCTCACCAAATTACTTTGTGCAGTTAGACTGTAGTTCCATCAGATCATGTGAGGCAATGTCACCACCTGCTTGTGTAGCTAGTAACTGCACTTCACATCTTCACAATTTATTTATGGGTAATTATTTCATTTGTAAATTGTTTTTATAATTCCTCTTTTTTATTCCTCATTAAAATATCAAATAATAAATTATTATTTATAGATGAAGTAATTGATTTGTAAAAAAAAAAAAAAAAAAAAAAATCTGTGTGACTCTGTTTGTGGTCCTCAATACAGCTGCGCTACAAATGGGACAAAAATCCATAAACAAATAAGAGGGAAGTCACAATGTCACAGGGCCCATGAACTGAAAGGAAGAGAGCCACAAATGTGCAAAAGCAGTGTCACATATACATATGGATGCACAAATGTGTAAATGTTTACAGAATAAGTTATGTTTATCTGTGAATTGCTCTGAATTTTTGTGGATAGACATTACACAATACAAATTTAAAAAAATACATAGTTGCGGATGGTCAAATATTTGTGGATCATTGTACACATCTGTGGATTCTCTTCAGGGACTTACAACTTTTAAAGTTCAGTAAAATCCTCCGTTGTAAACATCTATCACTCTCTTTGAATTAAAATAACTTCATTGTCTAGTATTTTATTACATTTAGGGTTAGGGTCTACAGGTATTCTTCCACTGGGAAGCATATATATATATATGTGTATTGCATTGTTATATTGGAGGACAGTTTTTCTGTTTTAGTTGATGGCCGTTAAGAGCTCTGGGTTCTGATTGGCTGAGGAATGCATTGCCCTGTCTGAGATTAGTGGCCAGTTATCTGACGGACACACAGGTAACATCCATCCATCACCAGTTCATTGGATATTTGGTTCTTTCTGGTTATGAATCAAGTGTAACTGACCAGTGGAAGGGTTGAGGTTCCTATTTTAATTTTGAGATAAGACATTTGCTAAGACATAATGTAAATGCCTGGGGCCCCAAACAAAGTGGCGCCTTAACAACTATAGATTTATTATGATATTTAGCTAAAAAGTATAAAAGTACATAAGTATTCTAACTTGTGTACCTTGAAATAGCTTGCAAAATGCTCTTAAAGCACTTGTTTTGTCATCGCACCTAAGAATAGTGGACTATTTCATTACTAGAGGAGCCACTCTGGCCACTGCACATCTAAACCCCAAACACATCAAACCTTGTTAAGGATGCTGAATCCTCAGATTGAGCCTCTGCCTGAACAAGCTACTCAACATACTGAAACTGAGTCATCAGCATTCCTAAGAAACAACAAGAGAGAAAGAGATGAATAATTGTAAAACTAACAAAGGTAATCGCCAGAAACAACAGGCTGGGCCACAAGTTCTCCTCCTGCATAGACACACTTATTTGATGATGGGAGCACTGATTCCCTTTTCTGTCTGGCCCTCATGAAAACAAATCAAGATAATGAACCAAAAGTATTCTGATCCTTCAAGTACTAATATTGTAGTAGTAGTAGTACTCTTTTTTTTTTACAGACACATTGACATGTAAACAGCATCTTAATGTTATAATTTTATCTATCATATGTACTGTACAATCTATAATGATGCATTGTTTTTTATCAGTTGATATATGATGGATGGATTAATGTAGTAGTAGTAGTGTAGTTAAACAACAGATACTTCTGCTTCACTTCTACAGATTCAGTCTCTCAGAAGGGTAATGATTGTTTATCATTCAATAGTTGATTTTATTGAAGTTTTCCAGTGATTTATACATATACAGTATATACAATATACAAATATTACACAAATCTGTATCTGTGTAATCATATTTGTGAAGATGTGTCGTCTTAATGTGACTCAAGTTGTGAATTCAACATCCATGCTTTAGTTACAACAGATGTTTTCTTGCTTATTCATATTCAACAACATCAATCTACTGTGGCATAACATAACATAGTAGATACCATATGTAGTATATCTAGATGAAAATCCCCCCAAAAGGTATGTAAAATACTTCAGAATTAGAAAATGTATTATTTATTTATTTACAACTCAAAGGTACATTTTAAGACTATGAAATTGTATCATAGTTTTGATGTTGCAATCAAACAAGTGTTGCTTCAGTTTTGCTTGACGTTGTCAAGGAAGTCTTCTCCATAGTTTATTATCTGTCTCAGTGTGTTCAGTATCATTGTGTCAATGTAATCATTTGTGTAGATTTCTGAACTGTAATTTTTCACAAGAAAGATGCAGCTCTGTGGAAGGCCCACCAACTTGCTGAACATGTCAACCTAAATTTTAAAGAAACAGCATTTCCGTTCACAATTAATTAAACAGTGCTGATAAAAGCATACTGAAATGTGAATTTATAATATATTCCCAAACACTTACAAACAAGAAATTACAAACAAAAAGTTACCTGTTCCCTCAGATATGTGCTTCTATAGCCATTTTGTACATTTGTTTTAGCCATAAGACAGGCTTCAATTTTTGTTAGAATTGCCACTTGGGGAATTGCTGTCAAGACAGAAAATGTTTCAGTATTTTAAACTTTTTTTGCATGTTATTTAGATTTATATTAATTGGGGCACAATTAATGCAAACAAAGTAATAAGCATGTTGATGTCTGATCCTACCCAAGTCATAGGCTGCCCGTCGTACATCTTTCATTTTCTTCACAATTTTATCATCCATTAAAGATGCATTACCAGTGTCAACAACAAAAACCAGAACATGAACTTTGTCGTCAAGTGTGGGGCTTGGGTTGTAACCTTCATCACCCTCAGACATTGGGGATGCAGGTTTAAACTAGAAATCAATTTAGAATCAGTCCATTACTTTTGTAATTAAAGTGTGTTTTCTTTTTGTGAAAAAAGCAAAATAGTTGCAAATAAATTTCTTGAACATGGTCAAAAATTAAAGAATTGTACCTTGTAATTTTATCTCACATGTCCTTTCATGGCCAGTTTGATGTCTTCCACATGGACTCCTTGGTCGTTTCTTTCCTCAAGGCCCATGGTGTCACTGAAAACAAATGGATATGAGCTGGCTGAATTCTCATTTTTGATTTTGTGAGTTTTGTACTGTAAAAATATAAGATACAGTTATTTGCAAGCTCTCATATGAATTTGTCATTCCTACAGTAGAAAGCATTTATTTCTACTGTAGGATATGTACTCCCAAAATCTACACCTGTTGACCTTCCATCAAAAGGTCAAAATACCTTCAACCATAAAAGGAACGATTTCTTAGGAGCAAAATTTTCTTATCATAATAATCACACTGCATCTAAATGATCTATATTAACAAAAAGTTAAGATGTTGGTTTGTTTAAGATATTTTAGTGAGTGTTTCATAAACAGCGTTTTTGGGATGGCAGTTCTTCTGTTTTGTAAAGTAGGGTCGTAAAAGAGGTTCATAAAACAACATAACTACTGAATATATCAAATATTTACAACAACTAGACTAATAACACTGCATCTAGATGATCTATGTTCAGAACAAGTAAAGATGTTGCTTTATTTTAGATATATGTATGTGAGTGTGTGTGTGTGTGTGTGTGTGTGTGTGTGTGTGTTTGCGCGCGCGCCAACATTTTTTGAATTACGCGGGGCTCTTTTGGCGGACTGAAAACCCGCCAACTCGTCTTGCTTGCAACCTCGGGTTTTCAAGAATGAAGATGTCATTTCAATGTAGACACACGTGGGGTCGCTAGTCTGCCTGGTTCATTGAGCCATCCACTGTCTGTTCGAAGAAGACGAAGTAACGCGGAAAAAAGGTGGCGTTGTAGGGGGCGGGCACATACATCCATGGGCGGGCATCATGGATGTATTATGGGGGGCGGGCATGGGGGGCGGGGTCGGGGGGTTCATTTTGTGGGACCTTACTAAGCATGACGTCACTGGGAATTCCCTTTGACACGTTTAGGATTTCTTTCTTTTTTCAGTCCCTTCTTATGAGGTTAGACAACAATGGCCAGATAATTTGAGTTCGTCATGTCTTTCTTTGATTTTATTCCTCACAGCAATGACAGGCGGTTACTTAAAAACCGGCCATAATGCGCAAATCATCAGATGTCAGTGGAGATACAAGATACACAGCAATTACAAATCAATCCATTAATTAAAATGAGTACCGGCACGTTGAAAAAGGACAAATCCAGGTTTGTTTAGAAAATGCGTAGGCCTGTTCCCAATATATGTATGTTAAAGTAGAGAAAGGTTGCTCGAATTAAAATAGCTAATAGCATTGTAGGAAAGCCAAAATATGTTGATTAGAAACGTATTTGTGATACGTTACAAACAAACGTAATCGCGGACAAAATACGTTTTCTGAGAAACGTAATTGAGAATGCAAATTAGTTGTGGGGGAACGTAATTTTGAGGAGACAGGGTTGCACAGGAAACTCCAAGGAGGACAAAGTCCAGGCAGGATGTGACAAACCCTTCCTGAATACAATGGATTGTATCACAGGACTGTCTATTGCATGAACTAGAAGGGACTGAATAGAAGACAGCTCAAACAAAGTTCCTTATTAACATATAATACACTTGTAATGAATAAATACTAGCCTACTGCATGTTGAATTACTTTTTATAAATGCAATTAAACACAACTTGATTAAAATTCATTTTAAGTTCATTCAAACAGTGTAGTACCACAACAAACCCAAAGTGCACTGCTAAAAGTCCAGTTTTTGACAGTAACACATCTGTGAGCTTGTTTTATTATTAGGCGTACAGTGTGCCCCTCCACTAGAGGTGGAAATCCTGAATCCTTTGGTTGATTTGAATCTCTTCCTTCAGTTCCCAGATTTGTTGTCACTGACTGTGGAGTTTGTTTTATGTTTTTCCTAAATTAAGCAGTTGCATCACCATTTGAATATACATCAGTTCAGACAAGAACATGTCATTGTTAATATGGTCCAAAGATCAGCAATAAACAGTGAATATATTGCACTAGAGATGATCAATTTGGCAGGGACTAAAGATAGCATAGGAGTTCTCTGTTGTATTGAGACATGAGATTGAATTAAATGCTGATGGAATCACTTCCTTAAATTTAGCTACAGCACTATCAGATATTCATCTGATAAAATAGGACAGTGAGTGGGTTTATTTTCACTCTGAGAGAAGCCAATTGAGTCTAATAATGAGACAAATGCAGGGCTAAGACTATCATTATTGACTTCCACATGAATGTTAAAGTCACCTAATATGATCACTTAGGAGAATGGGCCAAGAGGACGATACACTATAATTCATCAGCTTTCAGTCAGGCAAAAAAGACAAAATAAATCAATATGATAATCTGATTTAAAATTATTTATTTATATGGCTTTATAGACAGATATCTAATATTTAAGAGTCCACTTTTAATTATCATTTTTTGTTGTACTATTGCAGTTGAGGTGTAAGGCTGTATCACCCAGTTGTATCTTGTGTCTAAACCTTAAGACATGATGTTGTCTAGTCTTCAGTGGAAAAGTCATTATGAATCCAATAATAAGAATAAGTCAAGCTCAGTGTTTGCAAATATCTAAAGAAGTGTTTTGGAATGGTAGATCTCTTCTTGGTTTTTTTGGGGTTTTTTTTGTTTGTTTGTTTTTTGTTTTGTTTTTTTTTTTTACCATGAAGCCTACATCAAATGTTCCTACTTTGAATTAAATATTGCCTCAAATTGATCTAAACCAAGATAGCACGTTACTTACTATTTTTATTCATCTTCATTCCATATATTGGCTATGTTTTTGCTAAAGTACATTTGGGCACAGCCAAGTACAGATATACTGTAAGTGCAATATTAACTGAGCACAATGTGATTAAATATTCCTCTGTGAAAAATCATTATCAACATCAACTATGCTAACCAATAGTCCAGCTGGAGATTCGTAATATAGTGAAATGACATCTGTGATACCTTTTATTCCATTAAAAATGCTTAAATATTTGGGGACTAAAGGGGATATTTTGAAATAAATATAAAAAATTATGTTCATTTTCTATCAATTTAAGCTGCCAATTAGAGAGATGGGTAAAGACATCTGTAGATTTTTAGAACTGATTCAATTTCCATGTTCAGAAGTTTCATTTAACCTAACTGAGAAGCAATTTTGACACCCAGATAAGTTAAATTCTCAGAATTTCTATTTTTCATTCATTAAAATAACTGATGATTTTTTGGGAAATACAGAGATACTTTTCCAAGCATATCAGTTGTATTTAATTATGTTCACATTTTTTTCTTGAAAACAAGATAGCAAAAGGAGCTATTTTATGTTTTTTACTCACATTTTTGACTTTGATTCCACTCATTTGTTGCCATCTCTGCTGTTTATTTATTTTGCTATGATACATGGAAAATGGAAATGTATTTTGATCAAAAAAGTTTGACAAAGAAAAGACAATGAATAACTCATTAAATGTTCATGAATTTATTTAAGGGTAATTGTGGTGGAAATTCACCTTTCAGTAAACAGATTTTACAGATCAAGGTGTTTTATTGTGATCATACAGCACACTTGCGTGTAGGTTTACTGTGAAGGTGTGAAAATGTCATACTAAAGATACATGATAGATTTATAACATCTCTCAGCCTTATAAAAATCAGACACCTGTTTGACGCCTTCAGATAGAACAAAATGTTCCCTTATCTGTCTCTAAGAAGCAACAATCAGGTCCATAAACTGAGTAGCCTGCTCTGTGCCTTTAAACAAAAAGCAAAACATGATGAGAGCATATCATTGCTATAAAGGCTATTAGTCAAGCACAAAAACAGTTTATACCAATGAAACTTTTTTTCCATTGCAGTAATAATATTTTTTAAGAGAACAACAAAAGTTTAATTTGTTCTTATATGCAAAACTTAAGCAAAAAATATACACTGAAATTAGTATATTTAGATTATATTTGCATTCTACAAACTTACAAAGCTTTCACTCAAGATATATGTAGAAACCAATGACATTCAAATAACATTTCATTACAGCATTACTGTTTCAACCTTTAAAATCTTTTGATCTCTGAACTTGATCTTTGTCTTTTAAAACTCATATGTTTAGAGGTCTAACTTTAAAAATGTAGCCAATTGCAGGAGGAATATATCTCACCAAATCCCTTCCAAAGAGCTGTAACTTAGTCCATACAGACAATAGAGAATGAAAAGAAAACATTAATGGATTCAAATATTTTTGCTCTTACCTGAACCACAGGTAGAAGAAGATAATAACACTAATGTTTCAACAAAAATCTCAATTTCACAGCTGGCGTAAAAACAGTCATACAGGTTTTACAACAAAATGATAAATGACAAATTTACAAACTCCCTTAAGAACCATGTAATGCACATATCATAATAGATGCCCTATGCACTATATCCATTTGAGATGAAAATAACCACACGGAGTGTAAAATACTTGTTCAAGAAGCTAGTACAATGCAAAGGTACATTTTTAGATCATGAAGTTGTGTCATTTATTTGATGCTGCAATCAAACAAGTGTTGCTTCAGTTTTGCTCCAGGTTGTCAAGGAAGTCTTCTCCATAGTTTATTATCTGTCTCAGTGTGTTCAGTATCATTGTGTCAGTGTAATCATTTGTGTAGATTTCTGAGCTGTAGTTCTTCACAAGAAAGATGCAGCTCTGTGGAAGGCCCACCAAGTTGCTGAACAAGTCAACCTATGTTTTAAAATAACAGTATTTCATTTTGCAATTAAATAAACAGTGCGGCTAAAAGCATACTGAAATGTGAATTTACATTGTATTCCCAAACACTTACAAACAAGAAATTACAAAAAATATGTTACCTGTTGCTTCAGACGCTTGCTTCTATAGACATCTTGTACATTTGTTTTAGCCTTAGCACTGGCTTCATCAATTTTTGTTAGAATTGCCAGTTGGGGAATCCCTGTCCAGACAGAAAATGTTTCAGTATGTTAAACTCTATTTTTTGCATGTTATTTAGATTTATATTAACTGAGGAACCATGACTGCAAACAAAGTGATGAGCATGTTGATGCCTGGTCCTACCCAAGTCACAGGCTTCCCGTCGTACATCTTTCATTTTCTTCACAACCTTGTCATCCATTAAAGATAATGTATTAGCATCAACGACAAAAACCAGAACGTGAACTTTGTCGTCAAGTGTGGGGCTTGGGTTGTAACCTTCATCACCCTCAGACAATGGGGATGCAGGTTTAAACTAGAAATCAATTTAGAATCAATCCATTAAATGTGCAATTAAAATATTTGTTTTCTTCTTGTGAAAAAAGTAAAACAGTCAAAAATGAATTACTTGAACACTGTCAAAGATTAAAGATTTGTACCATGTAATCTTCTCTCACGTGTCCTTTCATGGCCAGTTTGATGTCCTCCACATGGACACCATGGTTGTTTCCTACCTCAAGGCCCATGGTGTCATTGAAAACAAAGGGATAAGAGCTGTCTGAGTTCTCATGTTTGATTTTGTGAGTTTTGTACTGTAAAAAAAAAAAATAGATACAGTTATTTGTAAGCTCTCTTATGAATTTGTCAACAGCATTTATTCACAGAATCTACACCTGTTGACCTTCCATCAAAAAATACTTTAAACCATAAAAGCAATGATTCCTTAGAAGGATAATTTAATCTTTTTTCTGCCAATTTGCATATTTGATGAGACTTTCCACATATTGAATATTTTAGTTATTAGTGACACCGGGTATCGCACGAGTCACTACGCACCATTGCTATTGCATACCTATTGCATAGCTATGGAGCGTAGTGACTTGTCCCGCAGCTTTGAGAAAACCCATGCGAATTATACATCAAAACGTGCGGCTCGTTCGGGAATGGTGTGCTATGACTTTTGGTGAAGATATTGAAATTTTTTCATGACTTGCGTCGCGTAAAACTGTGAAAGATTTCACATAGGAAATGAATGGGGAGGGGTCAAAAAACATCCACATTTTAGGGGCAATTTCAAGCTTCAACAACTTCGCAATACTTTGAGCTACAGACTTCATTCAAATTTTAAAATGTTCACAAAGTTGTCAGCTATTCAACTTTTTGATATCTTTTATACTGGAATGTTCAGGGCTAGAGTGCGTGACGTCATCGCTTAGAGTGGAAGAGGCTGTTTACATTTTTCTGAAAAATTTCTGGATACATCATCCTTTTAGCCACATATTTTGGTCTACACAAATAATTTTTTCCACAGTAGTAGGCACAATTTTGCTCTGTCATTTAAATCGCCAACCGTAGCTCAGACATAAACAGAATTTTATCTGTCAGCCCTTTTGTGAAGGGTTTACCGGCCAACTGTCCCATAGACTCCCATATTAATTAAGGAGGAGATTTCAGGAGAAGAGCTGAACCGACATCCTTTTTTTCTCTCGCTCTCCTGTCCACATATTTGGGTCTAGGGACTTGAAGATCACCAATATTGTGCAGAAAGATCCTGTGGTGGTCCTGGTCTGCTCAGATTTCTGATAGGATTTACAGTTCTTTTACAAAAATGCCTTTTTTGACAGGCTCACGGAGCTAACATTTTTAGCTACTTTGACAAATTTACACACCAACACACACGCACGCGTACGAGCACGCAAACATGCACGAGTTGCCATGGGGAGCAGAGTAAATCTCTGTGTATGTGTGTGGGATTGTGTGTGGGCGTGCCTGCGGGCGTACGTGTGTGTCCTGGTGTGTGCGAAGCTATGTGCAAGGAGCTATGTGTGCTAGCTAATCTGCCTGAATCAGAGGGCGCTGCATACCAAACACAAGTCATCAGTCATCTGATTGAGGTAAGTGAATATTTTTCTCTTCAACTTTGTTATCTTAGTAGCATTAGCCTACATTATTCTTGAATCTAGACATTATTCTCTCATATTTTTGGGAATAAATGATTAATATGGACAAAAAGTATACAGTCGGTACTAAGCAAGAACACTTTACATATGGCGTTAAACTGTGACTCAGTGTGCTGTCAACGTCCATTAAAGTGCTGTGTTTGCTTCTGTCACTTCAGAGTAATGTGAAAAGTGTTTGAGGACATCATTAAAATGATTTGTATCAAGATAGACCGTCTCTGTTGAAAAGTAAGGTCCGTTTTGTTTACATTAACCGAAAATAGCCGTGCTATATAGCAGCGCCAGACTCCTTTGAAAAAACACACATTTATGATGGTAAGGTAACGGGAGGTGCTGCTGTAGCGCAGCTAGCTGCTTAGTCTCTGTGTGTGACTGGGTGAGTTTCAGCGGTTGAAGAAGTTATCAGATCCCTTCGTGAAGCAAAGTACCTCACAATAATGAAAAAAGAGACTGTGTGGTAGATCTGTGCTCTGCTAAGTAAATTTAGTCTTTCTGTCAAAGGAGTCTGGTGTATTTGAATGGCAGTGAGGCTCACTGGCCAAACAGGTAGATGATATCACAGATTAAAACTGACCTTCGTGCTATAAATACTGTTAGTGTAGTAACGTAATGCTGTTGGTTGAAGAAATGTTCAGATTATTTTCTTACAAGTAAAAGTCCACTATGAGAAAAAAACCTTCTTTTACTGTTCATATAAACACCCGACTGTAAGTTATACACCGGGAGAACTACATATATATTGTTTCATATCTATATTATACTATCTATTGGACTATATAGATACAGTCAAGCCTGGAATGATTCATACCCTTTGCAGCAAATTTTGTCTTAAAGTTACTTTTATTCAAGGATATTACTTTGACTGGAAAATAAAAGCTGATAAATATTTATTTCCACAATGATGCCTCTTTTACATCCTCTTATTATCTTATGGTAGACGCCTGTGTCAATTCACATCAAGAAAAAACTTGCTGGTTGAATATATTAATTCATGCTACCATAATGTTGTCTGTATTACTGATTTCTTTGTTTTTGTGTATTTTCAGAGAACATGCAAGACAATCACCCTGCAGCCAAAATTTCCCTCTGTCTGTCCCATAAGAGACTTCTGCTGCTCCTCCCAAAGTTTCTTTCATTTTGTCCATGTAAAAGGTTTTTATGGGGCAGTTTCTCTAATCACATTTGAGGGTGAAAGGGCAGATTGTCATACAAATAAACGTGAAAAACAACTGTTGGTCTAAGGTGTGTTCTGTTTCAATATTTGAAATGTATTAAGAAATGTATTCATAATGTACAGGTGTGCTCCTGATGATGTAGAAAACCCATAAATTATGTTTATTATGTACATGTTGTGACTCCACATCATGACTTAAAAGTCAATGTAATATATAGTATTATTAGAATTATATATATGTTTATATATATTTCATGTTTCAAACACACTAAGTGTAATTATTGATCAGCACTAATAATTAACGGCCATACCACTGAAATCATAACGGAGCATCAATGACACAAATACCATCAGCTCCTCCCTGATAAGTGTTCCCCATCAGCTGCTGGGGCTCCCTCACACATGACCCACCGGCACCGGCCCGTGTCCCTCTCAAAATTTCTGCTGCAGGAATTTTCTAGTTATATATATGTTTATATATATTTTTATGTTTTGGGTATACATGATACAGAAAAACACACTAAGTGTAATTATTGATCAGCACTAATAATTAATGGCCATACCGCTGCCTGAAATTATAACAGAGCATCAATGACACAAATACCATCAGCTCCTCCCTGATAAGTGTTCCCCATCAGCTGCTGAGGCTCCCTCACACATGACCCACCAGCACCGGCCTGTGTCACTCTCAAAATTTCTGCTGCAGGAATTTTCTAGTTACAGTCAATTATTACAATAATTTCTCCACTTCATTCTTTTTTATTTATTTCTCTCCCGACGTACTCACATAATAACAAATGTTATTATTTTAGCTGACACTGAATATCATTCTTTACTTCCAGTATTGTATATCTATAATATACAATACTGGAATCTATAATGTTAATGTTTGTTCCACATAGACAAAGCAGAAGTCTGAAAAAAGTTTAAAAAATGGTGAAAAGGGAACTGAAATTCTTTCAGATAATGTTGTTTTACACAGCTTTGAATTTAAATAATGGCAGTCATTGCATCTGGTGATTTGATCAGTGTACTGTTGCAATCTTGCAGTCAGCCACTTAGATGTTTTCTATGGTGTATGATGTATAATACATAAAGACTAATAGCTTCGCTTATAAGTAACACAATCAAAAGACTTACCTTTTTGGTGAAGCTGCTCCCACACATCGCTTCTACGTGAGCTTGGTTTAAGTTAATTTTGCCTCGTAAACAGAGTTGATGAAACTGGACTTGCCAGCACCAATTGGTCCATGAAGCAGAATTCTGAGATGTTTAACCTCTTTCTTTTTTGGCTGATAATTTTCCACAAAGCTCAGATCCTCCTTTTTGTTCCTTTTAAATAGAGAAAAACATTAGATTAGACTAGATTAAAATAGTAAATATACATGTTTACTCACTCTGTATCATTTTACAGTATTTCACTCCCACAATCTGTGGGAGTGAAATACTGCACATTGTGTATGGCTTTTCTCAGTGTGTTATTGTTTCAATAGGTTGAATTAAATGATTTTGTTGTGGTGTTTGGGGTCTTAAATGTTTTTCATTCACTTTCAGATTGTTGGAGTTATTAGGTATGTTTACCCTAGAAATAACATTATAACACATGGGTTCAAAAAGTTATTATAACTGTTGCCACCACCATTCATCCACCATTATATGTGAGAGAATAAGTATCAAAGTCCTTTACTAATATCTCAATGGGAAAGTAGTCAAAAATGTACTTAAGGAAAAGTGAACTGCTATTGCAGTAAGGTCGGGGCATTATGTTGATGCATGAGTAAGGATACTGGAAATAATGAATGAAAATCAGACAAATAGTGACAATCAGATCTCACGTTTGGGAATTTTCTTTGGTACTTTCAGATAAGATTCAGCCCTGTACAGGGCTACTAAATGCTCTACAGCATTTAAGATCATATCAAAAAGTAATAATTGTGTCAGCCAATAGACTGCTAAATGTTTGAAAAGTTGAAAGACCTTTTTCACAACTGATATTCTGACTTTTCACAGCAGGGAAAGCCAAAAGCACAGGTGTAATTAATAACATTAATGATGGTTCTATTCCATTATGTGTCCCAGTAAGTGAGCATGCACAATAGAGCATTGGACAAGTCAAAATGTCTGCTGTGAAAGAGTCTATTAATTTGAGAAGAATTAAGGGCCTCTTTAGATTAATGGTGGCACTTGGAAAGGTTAAAAGCAAGAGATATGTAAGATTTCAATACTGTGTAAAGAGAATGGTACTCACTCTGGCATCTCCCTCCATGGTGTACTAAAATCTGCAGATATATTGTTTACAGAAATAAGTCACTTCTGTGAATGTTACCATAATTAAGTTTTGAACAATGTTATGCAAACATGTTACCATGAGAAGGTGGGTGTGTTGGTAGGTCAAAACTTACATTTTCCCATAGCTGCAAAGACATGTAAATGTAGAATTTTACAACTAATATCAGAGACAACAGTTAAGTCATTTCCTAAAACTAAAAAACATGGAGACTAATAATTGGTAGTAAAGATGGATATTTAAGGTTCACAAAGAAAGTGACTTTTTAATCTTTCTATGTCAGTGGTAAATTGAATCAACACAGTATGATGAAAACAGTCAAGTCATTTGTTCTGTAATAATGACTTTCATCAAAACTGAAATGATTTTTTAGTCTTGCTTTCAGTGTTATATGGGTGTTTATTTTACTACATTACAAAATAAATTATGTTGAGTTAAAGGGGAGATATGCACATCCAGGTCCATATTTTTTATTTTGAATACTAGAATATCTTCGCAAAAAAAACTTTAACTTTGTGGCCATTTATGCAGCCTCTCAGTTCTCAGTTCTACTTTTTTGAATGCTGCCTCTAAGAAACGGATGTTGTTATCAGGAAAGACTTTTGCAAACACAGCATGGACAGGATGAAACCTAGGCCTTCCTCTTAGAGGGAGCATACGTTCACATCAAGTTTTGGTAAGTTGTAAGTGTTTGACATAGACATCCAACATCAATATATAAAGTATATAAATGACAGAAAATCTCAAAAAGCACAATTGGTTTTTGAAAAATGGTTTTGTTGAGTCATGGAGTAACAGGTCAAATCAGCGGAGTTTAAATTGCTGAACGTGCGGAAACCTGATCACTATAATATCAAAAATGTTAAAGAATATATATTCGCTTCGTTAATTTAATAATTGTTTTCATCTCATTTATTTCCTCATGTGTTCCTCATGTCATCATGTATTGAGGAAGCAGGAAAGTCGATCTGTGTCTGATCAGTTGTTCAATCAGTGTCTGTTTAAATATTTGTATTGTCGCAATTTGGTCAAATAATTAAACAATTTAATCCATAATTACTGCGATTAGTTAATTCTGATAAATATTATGACTGACATGTAATTTCTTTAATTATATTAATATACACAATGATAATCTTTCACATTGTAACACTTTTATTTGTTACCTTTAGCGCGTGTGCGCTGCTGTGCGTCCTGTGTGTGTAACAAGCAGAGTGTATGTTGTGCACCTGCCTGTGTAGTTGCATATTACATAATGCGCCCTTAAAATAACAATGAGACCATTGTCATTGCGCCATTGACTTTAGACCAGGTTTTTGTTGGTCAAAAGCGCAATCATTCTCTGCTTCCTCAAGATAGCAATGCGCCAAGCCACACCTTACTTTTAAATCAACACGACCATGGGCGCACATTTACCTCATTAAGTGGTGGATAATGGTAACACCATAATTGTAACTAAACTGTACTGAAATGATTAACAAAAACTATAACCACATAAAAGCGTCTTGATCTTCTAATAAAACTTGAAAATTAACAAATAGCTTCATAGTTTCACAATTAAACTAGCACATGCTACTAAGAAAGCAGAAGAGAGACATAATAAGAGAACCTGACCTCTACAGATGTGTCACTGGAACAAAGTGACTCTTCGAGTGCTGATCAACACTGGAAATGTTCTTCTACATACCGCCCCCCTTAAGCCATTCAAACCATGTTAATATCTTCAATGACGTGCACTTCTCAGACTTTCAGTTTCAGTTTTGGAGGAGCCTGTATTTACAAGAATTTATTTACAATAATAATGCAATGACGTTGGTGATGTAGGTGACAGAGGTGCCCCAAATTCTTATCCCTTTATTTCTCTTCTTTATTTCATCATAAGTTCTGTAAATTGTCCAGTAGTTGTTTCATGATTTGCTGATGATATATTTAGTAAACTGCTTGAATTATATTGAGCTTTATGTAGTTATTTATACTCACTCATATTTTAGGGTATACTTTAATTAAGAATTTAGTGACTATAGCTGTATCAACAATATTTTTACCTCTTATGGATATACAGTATAACAGACAGGCCCTCTGCCAATGATACACATACACTGTACCAATCCTGTTAATAGTAAGGACGGGACGAAACAACAGTAAGAAGTCTCTCTAACATGATCACTGAAAATGACCAATGAAAATGATTAATCATCACATTCATCGTCATCATCATCATCTCATTTCATTTATATAGCACTTTTCAAGTTCAAGAATTAAGTGAAGAAACCCCCATAAGCCCCTCCTACATAGATAGAAAAAAATAGAAAAAATTATCTTCATCCCAGTGTCACAGAGGGCCAGAATAACAAATACATATATGTTATTCGGCAAAGCACAAAAAGTGTGTTTGTTACAAACATTTATTTCATACACATATCTTATTTGTTTTCAGGAAGAAAAAAAACATGTTAAATACCAGCATGCAGGTCTTTTACATTGCTATCTTAGACAGTCTCCTCTGCTCTGCTGTCTATCAGCAGGTCTCAGTGAGATGAGTCACATCCACATGTTATATAATGCAAACTTCCTTATTTGGACATCACTCCTGGAGTTGGGATAAACTCCCAACTATCCTCAGAGATAAAGCCGAGCTACTGACACCAGCAAAGAGCTCTCAAGGGACTCTCCATAGCTTGTTGTTCCCCCTCTCCTTTCCACAAAGTTAGGTAAAATAAGAAAAAATAAGCAATAAATGAAAACTGCAAAATAAGAATTGTCTTTGAAGTTCTTCTCTACTTGTCTGTGCTGTCTCTGTGTTATGGATGTATATATACAAAAATTTGCAATGCACTGCCAGCTAAGTGGGGAATCAGGAGGACTGCAAGGGCCTTCTCCATGGGGGGCACATCAAGACAGCCTGACTCCATGAGGCCCTGCTCTCTCAGGAAGGAAACCATTCCCACCACTGGTGCCATTTTCAGTGGCTCCTTCCAGGATACATCGATGCACTGCCAGATGTCTGGCAGAGGAGGTGAAACACAGGCAGGCTGAACTGAATGAGCCAGGCTATAAGATCCTTCACAGGGCTGGCTGACCGATTTTGGTGGGATAGGGGAGGGGGCAAAGGGAGCCCAACATGCTCCACCACCATGGCCATAACCTTCAGGAAATCATGGTGAACTGAAGTCAGTGGCGGATTTCCTAAAGGTCACCAGAGTTGTCAGAGAGGCTGCTCAAAGAGTCTTAGCTGAGGCGGTTCACTCTTGTCACAGCAGAGTGAAACATCACACAGCCAAAAATGTTCCCACCATCTCTGGCACTGAACAGGAGGGAGTGCCTGGCAGTGTACGCAAGGTGGTGGCTCTCAAGTGATGCCTGGTGTCGGTGGTGATGAGACTGGAGCACGACAAGCAGGAATGAGCTTGCAGCGGCGACCACATCCTTGGAGAAGTAAGACAGTGAGCTGATTTCACCATCGCTGAAGAAAAGAGGATAGTGAGCAGCAGTGAGATACTGCTTATGTAGTGTGCAAGACACACATAATCAGTAGGCTCGTCCTGAATGGCCAGCTACTTATATGCAAATTACAGGGGGCGATTCTGTGCGTGTGATTGGAGGAGAGTATTACCCATAGAGTCCAGTAGAGGTCAGAGCCTGTGTGAGATAGAACAACAGTGCTGCCTTTGGGGCTCTATATGTACAGATGTCACCACATTTCAATAAATATAAATGTTTACAAATGAACAAAATCAGTCTATGTTAAATTTGATTAAGCTATATAACTGTTTGGATTTTTATTATAGCTACAATACAGACTGAATAACATAATTTACTGCATCTCTCTGTCAATAAGCTTATTTTTTTGTCAGAAAAAAAGTGTTAATGGAACTTTGAGTTGAGAGTTATTTTGTCACATTACAGTCAGGTAGCTGTGTTGAAGCTGAGCTGCTGCTGTTAGCAGGCAGAATGACCGCACTGTGTCCTCTCATCCTCAGAAGTTTGCAATACCAAGTCAAACTTGCAAAGTCCAAATTAGCCGAATTCCGAATTTGGTGCACTTGGTATTGAGAAAGGTCCAGTTAGATACACACACCGGGGACAGAGAAAACAAGAGACAAGCGAGTCAGAGAAAAGTAATTTCACATGGCGTGATATAAAAAGAAAAAAGAAGTCAGTGATAACAAAGCTTTTAATGAAGAATGGACACTCTTACACATATTCTTCCCACGGGCAGTTCAAAATCAATAGGTCTCATATATTCTTATCGTGGTGATTAAAAGTGGCAGTGTGCAGACTTGAAATTAAACAACAATAATTATTATATTAAACTTAATAATAATTTGGTTGAATCAAATTCAGCTTCTTATGTAAACTTCATGCGGCAGGAAATGGAGCTGTCAGGAGGGTTGATAAAGAGGAACTTTCACTAACCGCTAGCAAACACATGCACATCATTTTATATAACTGAGACCACAAGACATGACTATGTCAAGGGGAAATGATTAATAATATATCGTGCATTGGGAAATGCTTTGTCAATGAAACATGCACTTTTCTTTGTTTAAACTGTTATTACTGGTATTTGTATTACAACCAGATCATACTACATCACAGTAATGACTGCTTTGACTACTGGGGAAAAGGGACTCAAGTCACAGTAACTTCTGGTAAGTAATAATCTATTTATTTTGAGTAAAGACAACTCAATAATTTTCTGGTTTATCATTAACTTTATGCAAAGGGAGATCAGGATAAAGTTTACTGAATAATTACAATAATCTTTTAGATGATACAAGCGATAAAGTATTTTTTGCACTGAAGTGCAATTGAAACCTGTCACTGTGACTACTACTTTGACTACTGGGGAAAAGGAACAACAGTGACAGTGGATACAGCAGGTAAAATAAGCAGTTTTTGTTTACAGAGTGTGGAAATGTAATAATTGCATTGTTTATTATAGCATGTTTAGTCTTTGGTGGCATCACTGGCATCTTTAAGGTGCTTGTTTTTGTATGTTGGATGTGTTGGCATATTACACTGTGACAGTGGCCAGCTGTCACAGTGATTACTGGGGAAAAGGCACGATGATTACAGTTACATCAGGTAAGTCTATCCTATTTTCTTCTTAAATGTGTAGATTTTGATTTTAAAAGTGTTCATATTTTTTAAGAAAAGTAGTTGTGACTCTACACATTTAATTCATTTCTAGAATATGTCAATTATGTTATTAACAGTAGACTCAGTTGAAATGTTAGTGGTGAAAATCATCTTTTGTTTCCTCTTCTGAATCCAAATTTGAAAAAGCTGAGGAAAATATGTCAGAGGGTAGATTGTCATGAAATAAGCTTCCATGGAAAGTGTAGTTAGCTGGGAACAGGTTTTTGTATGCAGTGGTTAACAATTTGTTAGACTGTGACTACACTTTTGACTACTGGGGGAAAGGCACGATGGTCACTGTCACCTCAGGTATGTTCTTTTATTATTTCCGATTAGAGAAAGAAATTCCTAATCACATCATTAAAATATATATTATCATTTTCAGGAAGTCACAACTGTTGTCCAATCATAAGACAGCCAACAGCATTTTGCAGCCTGACAAAGAACTGATCAGAAGTTTAAAACTCCTGACTGTTCAGTTAACATAAGTCTATCAACTGCTGTATATTTTAGTTTGATTTTAATTGTTTCCTGAACCACATTGTATGACATGAATTAATGGGATAGGTTTTTTGTGAGAAGTGTGAATTGAATTACTTTATTGTGACAACTGGGCTTTGGACTATTGGGGAAAGGGCACTATGGTAACAGTGACATCAGGTAAGATACTTATCATCTAAAATCTACAGCACGATGTGTTTCAGACTGTGAAAAGTCGTGTTTAAGTTATGCTGTAACTTCTCTGTATTGTAAAACAAAGTGTTTTTAATATGAGAAAAGTCAAAACAGCGACATTCTCAGTAGGATATGATGATGGATATTTTTGGCAAATTTTTTATTTTGGTTGTTAAAGTGAATTTTATAACAAAACAAGGTTAATTAAATGTAAAGGTAAACTTTTTATGCAGGCCATTAGTAGATGTAGCGTTTTCATACTAAGAGTTAAGTAGATTCAGCACTGTGCTACTACGGTGCTTTTGACTACTGGGGAAAGGGTACAACAGTAACTGTTACATCAGGTAAGAATACTCTTTGATCTCTTAAATAATCGCTAAATTAAAACAAAAGAAATGTGTTTTTGTGACAAATTGTTCCTACTGGTACTTATAATGTGACTGCAATCAATACAGTCAATTGATTTATCCGTTTATCTGATCCATTCTGCAATTTCAAAATTACGAATAATTATTAATTTAGATGTTGTTAAAGTTATGCATTGAAAGCTGTTTATCTATTCAATATAGAATAACAAAATCACACAAATAATGTTATTTAGGTATGTTAATCTTAGTGCAACATAAAATGTCTAAATAAATGGGATCGTATGACAAAGGTCCGCGTATGGAGGGAACTTTATATTTCCAATTTCACCATTGAAAAAGGTAATGGTTTCCAAGCTGTGCTTTGTTATACAACTGTATCAACTCAATTGTACATCTCTGTGTTGTAACCAGTGCTTGGTGAAAAATGACTGTTATGTTGAAATTTTATTTTATTTTGGTAAGTTAATTACACGTCTGCTTTTCCCTTCTTTAGACACACCGCGTGCACCAGTTCTGTTTCCCCTGGCACCATGTGGCTCTGGGACTGGAGACATGGTCACTCTTGGCTGCCTCGCCACCGAGTTCACACCCGGATCACTGACCTTCTCATGGACCAAAAGTGGGACTGCCCTGACAGACTTCATCCAGTATCCTCCAGTACAGAAAGGCCAATTTTATATGGGAGTCAGTCAAATCCAAGTGAGGAGACAGGACTGGGAGGCAAAGCAACAATTTCAGTGTGCTGTGCAACATGCAGCGGGAGATTCTCACACCATTCCTCCACTTCATCCACAAAGTAAGACTTATCCCATGTCATATATTATTACAAATTACTTTAAATAGTTGATATAGATATAGAATAGTCGATCTAGTTTTTTTTTTGTTTTTTTTTAGCATGACAGTGTTGTTAACATATTTTATTTCGTTAACTGTGCAACAAAAATTTACATGCAGTTTGGGAATAACAACTGACTGATAATGTCATCCTGAATTTAATTTAATTTTGCTTTTTTACAAAATCATTTGGTGACTTAATGTCAAATAACTAGTAAATAGCTATGCAAGTTACAAAATTCTTGATGTTATAATAATTTTATAATAAATTTATTTATATAATACAATTCATCCAATAAATGCAGATCTGAGTGCTTTATCAGAGAAAAGAAAGAATAAAAGATGAGAAGGAAACTATAATAAAGTTATAAGTCAGTGTTATTGTTGTAGTTTGTCTATAGAAAGTTCATTTCTATTACTTTGCTTGGTTTTCCTAAGAAACATTATTGGAGAACAGTCATAATATTAAATAGTGTGACATAATGTGAAATATTTTTAATTGAAGAATCAGAGGCCTAGCAGGCAAAACAAACAGTGAGGTGGAATAAAACGGCTGAAGCTTGCTCCTGTATATTCAGCTGCTGACTTTCTCTACCTGTCAAAGAGCAGATTATAGCAAAGTGCTCTGCTTCTGTCCATATATCTACATAATAGTTCTTGTTCTTCTTGATTTCTGTCCGCCTTCATGTTCACTGTACGTTGTTAATTAACATTCACTGTTCATGACAAATGTTTAATCTGTGTTTGCTTGCCGGAACAGTCAATGTATATGCAGAAGCGAGCATATACTGTCAAAAGTATGTTACAATTGTTTTGTTTTTTTTCATGGAAATTTCCTTTTGACTCTCTCTGCACACTTGAACAAGTTAAGAGTTAATTTGAGGAGAGTAGTAGGAGTAGGAGTAGTTGCATAATATACATTAGTACAGAAAAGAAACTGAAAAGAAACTGCTTCACCTCTGCTCACCTCTGCTTCTGCATGTGTGTGTGTGTGTGTGTGTGTGTGTGTGTGTGTGTGTATGTGTATGTGTATGTGTATGTATATATTATTCCTGGCTTATATATATATATATATATATATATATATATATATATATATATATATATATATATATATATATATATATATATATATATATATATATATATATATATATATATATATATATATTTGTGTATATGTTTGTTTTTCAGCATTTTTTCAGTTGCCAGCTCTTAAAGTGTTGGCCTCCTCCCCTGATGGTGGAAGCGAGGGCGAGGCTTCCTTCTCCTGCTTTGCCAAAGAATTCTCACCAAAAGAATATGAGATGAAATGGCTGAAAGATGATGGGGAAATCTTCGACAAACTATATACGATTAATACACCCATTCAGAAAGAGACCAATGGAAAGAAAGTGTACAGTGTAGCAAGTTTTCTCGGGGTAAAGACTGATGACTTGATTCATGATGCTACTAAGTTTACATGTGAGTTTAAGGGGAAAGATGAAAGCGGGCACGATGCATTTGTGAATTCAACTGTGATCTACAGAGAGTCATGTTCTGTTGGACCTGGACCAAGTGAGTAAATGTATTTTTCTTTAAAAAATATTGTAAATTCAGTTTCAATTCCAATGGTTTTGCAGTCATGTTCATTCAACAACTGTTAAACAATTCTTCAATCTATATGACCAGATGGATGTGAAAAAGCAGATGTGGAAATAGAGATCACAGGCCCCACAATGAAGGAAGAGTTTGTAGAGAATAAAGAAACTCTATTATGTAAAGTCAAGGTAAACAAGCCAAAGGTCACGCAGATTTTTTGGGAGAACGAGAATGGAAAGACCATGGCTGACTTAACCAACATTGATGGAAGTAAAAGTGTGATCACCCTTCCACTTGACATCACATATGACGAATGGAGTGCTGGGGTACAACAAGTCTGCGTTGTTCAACATTTAAATTTTTTGGAACCAATAAAGAGAGTGTATGAAAGGAGGATTGGTAAGTAAACCTCAATTTCATACTAAAATTCTATGTTTGACTCACATTGTCATTTTGTATATTTGTGTATATAATGTCACACAGTAGGTACTTTTATCTGTGGCAAGAGGCCTAATTGTTTTCTCATGCTTGCAGAAGGACCAGCTCAGCGTCCTTCAGTGTTCATGCTGCCTCCAGTAGAACAGCCTAAAACAGACACAGTGACCCTGACTTGCTATGTGAAAGACTTCTTCCCCAAGAAGGTGTTGGTGTCTTGGCTTGTTGATGATGTGCCAGCAGACTCAGATTAAGATATCAGTACCACAATTCCTGTAGAGAACAAAGGATCCTATTCTGTCTATGGCCAATTTACACTCAGCCTTCAAGAGTGGAAAGACAGTGAAGCAGTGTATAGCTGTGTAGTTCACCATGAATCTGTGGTTAACACAACTAAAGTCATCGTCAGGTCCTTTGCACACAGATCATCTCAAACCAATCTGGTCAACCTGAACATGAACATCCCTGAAACATGCAAGGCCCATTAGATGTTATTTTGTGTTGCTGTGTCTTCCACTGTTTGTTGTTTAATGTTTGTTGCTTGTGATATGACATTGTGTTTGTCTTTTTAATGCAGATTTAAAATCAAAATAAAAAAAAAAACACTTTGCAACTCTGTTGTTGTATGTCATATGCATTTCATGTCTTTATTTGGAGCTTCATGTTTATTGAATGTGTGCTGTCACAGTATACTGCATCACAGATTAGGTGTAGATATTGGCATATTTGAGTTTTAAAGCCTAGTGACATGACAGTATATCAGTTCATCAATTATTACACCTTCTGATATTGTATTTACTAGAATAACACCACATACACCCTACCACATTTAGGTAATAATTACATATTTTTAAAAACATATGTTATATGTTCATGTTTATTTGCAGCTGGTGCAGTAATATTGTCTCTGTGACTTGTCTTTGTGTACATGTGTTTCCTCTACTGGGTCTTGCATCCCCAACACAAGAGAGATGGTTGCCAAGGTCTGACTCACTGTGGTCATTCAGTCAAATTATAACGATACTGATTCACAAGCCAAGTAATGCATGCCACACCAATAAAGGGGTCTTTCAAAAGCAACTCAGGATCTTTTCAGGGCCACTTTAATTAACATAATCAACATTTTAGAAGGACACTCTTGAAATAAGTAATAATATATATGTCAGAACTTTTTTTTTTAATTGTGGTTGTCTTTTTATGCTTGATACTTTTTTATACTTTATAATTTGATTGCTTGACTGACTGATTGATTCATTGATTGAATCCACTCTTACCCGTGAGCCTACATAATATATCATGCTACTAAGAAAAATAGAAGAAATAATAATTGAGATGATGAGAAATTAAATGATCATTGTCTCATGAGCTATTGTTGAAAGCTGGGTGTGGATTATCTCAAATATTAACGACATATTACAATGCATCCAGATGTGAACTACAATTGCAACTATACCATGGAGGCAGAAAAAGATCAAGAACAAGATGACATAGGGAGTACAGCCATCATTTTCATTCTTCTCTTCCTCATCACTCTGCTGTTCAGCATTGTAACCACTGCTTTTAAGGTAATACTGAGTTTATATGTTGGAGTTGTGCACAGATTTAACTCAACAAGATGTTTATGAAAACAACTCATATGGATTGATAGAAATCACAACAAAAGGTGTGATTTCTATCAATCCATATGAGTCACAACTACCAACTACATACCTACCTATACTATACAGAATAACAAAATCACACAAATAACGTTATTTAGGTATGTTTATCTTAGTGCAACATAAAATAAAATAAAATGTCTAAATAAATGGGTGTGACAAAGGTCCGCGTATGGAGGGAACTTTATATTTCCAATTTCACCATTGAAAAAGGTAATGGTTTCCATGCTGTGCTTTGTTATACAACTGTATCAACTCAATTGTACATCTCTTTGTTGTAACCGGTGCTTGGTGAAAAATGACTGTTATGTTGAAATTTTATTTTATTTTGGTAAGTTAATTACATGTCTGCTTTTCCCTTCTTCAGGCACACCACGTGCGCCAACTGTGTTTCCCCTGGCACCATGTGGCTCTGGGACTGGAGACATGGTCACTCTTGGCTGCCTCGCCACCGAATTCACACCTGGATCACTGACCTTCTCATGGACCAAAAGTGGGACTGCCCTGACAGACTTCATCCAGTATCCTCCAGTACAGAAAGGCCAGTTTTATATGGGAGTCAGTCAAATCCAAGTGAGGAGACAGGACTGGGAGGCAAAGCAACAATTTCAGTGTGCTGTGCAACATGCAGCGGGAGATTCTCACACCATTCCTCCACTTCATCCACAAAGTAAGACTTATCCCATGTCATATATTATTACAAATTACTTTAAATAGTTGATATAGATATAGAATTGTCGATCTAGTTTTTTTTTTTAGCATGACAGTGTTGTTAACATATTTTATTTCGTTAACTGTGCAACAAAAATTTACATGCAGTTTGGGAATAACAACTGACTGATAATGTCATCCTGAATTTAATTTAATTTTGCTTTTTTACAAAATCATTTGGTGACCTTATGTCAAATAACTAGTAAATAGCTATGCAAGTTACAAAATTCTTGATGTTATAATAATTTTATAATAAATGCATTTATATAATACAATTCATCCAATAAATGCAGATCTGAGTGCTTTACCAGAGAAAAGAAAGACTAAAAGATGAGAAGGAAACTATAATAAAGTTATAAGTCAGTGTTATTGTTGTAGTTTGTATATAGAAAGTTCATTTCTATTACTTTGCTTGGTTTTCCTGAGAAACATTATTGGAGAACAGTCAAAATATTAAATAGTGTGACATAATGTCAAATATTCTTAATTGAAGGCCTAGCAGGCAAAACAAACAGTGAGGTGGAATAAAACGGCTGAAGCTTGCTCCTGTATATTCAGCTGCTGACTTTCTCTACCTGTCAAAGAGCAGATTATTGCAAAGCACTCTGCTTCTGTCCATATATCTACATAATAGTTCTTGTTCTTCTTGATCTCTGTCCACCTTCACGTTCGCTGCTTGTTGTCAATTAACATTCACTGTTCATGACAAATGTTTAATCTGTGTTTGCTTGCCGGAACAGTCAATGTAATATGCAGAAGTGAGCATATACTGTCAAAAATATGTTATAATTGTTTCCATGGAAATTTCCTTTTGACTCTTTCTGCACACTTGAGTAACAAGCTAAGTGTTAATTGGAGGAGAGTAATCAGTATGTTCACATGTACATACAAGTTGCATAATATACATTTGAACAGAAAAGCCTGTAGATTAAATGGACATTGTAGCAAACTGTTCACCTCTGCTTCTTCATATATATACATATATTATTCCAGGCTTCCGCATTCATATATTTGTGTATTTGTGTTTGTTTTTCAGCATTTTTTCAGTTGCCAGTTCTTAAAGTGTTGGGCTCCCCCGATGATGCAAGCAACGCTAGATTTCTCACCAAAAGAATATGAGATCAAATGGCTGAAAGATGACAGGGAAATCTTCCACAAACTATATAAGGTCGATACATCCGTTATGGAAAGGCTGACCGATGGAAAGAAAGTGTAAAGTGTAGCGAGTTTTCTTGTTGTAAAGGCCAATGACTTGATTCCTTATTCCACTAAGTTTACATGTGAGTTTAAGGGGAAAGATGAAAGCGGACATGATGCATTTGTGAATTCAACTGTGACCTACGGAGGGCCATGTCCTGGAGTTGGTCCAGGTGAGTAAATGTATTTTTCTTTAAAAAAGGATGTAAATTCAGTTTCAATTCTAATGGTTTTGCAGTCATGTTCATTCAACAATGGTTTAACAATTCTTCACTCTACATGACCAGATCAATATGAAGAAGTAGAGATCACAGGCCCCATAATGAAGGACATGTTTGTAGAGAATAAAGGAACTCTATTATGTAAAGTCAAGGTAAACAAGGTCACAAAGATTTTTTGGGAGGACAAGGATGAAAACATGCTTGAGGAATTAATCCCTGCTGGTGGAAGTAAAGGCGTGATCACCCTTCCACTTGACATCACATATGACAAATGGAGTGCTGGGATACAACATTTCTGCATTGTTCAACATTCAAATTTAGTGGACCAAATAAAGAGAATTTATGAAAGGAAGAGAGGTAAGAAAACCTCAATTTTATACTAAAATTCTATGTTTGACTCACATTGTCATTTTGTATATTTGTGTATATAATGTCACACACTAGGTACTTTTATCTGTGGCGAGAGGCCTAATTGTTTTCTCATGCTTGCAGAAGGACCGGTTCAGTGTCCTTTGGTGTTCATGCTGCCTCCAGTAGAACAGGCTAAAAAAGGCACAGCGACCCTGACTTGCTATGTGAAAGACTTCTTCCCCAAGAAGGTGTTGGTGTCTTGGCTTGTTGATGATGTGCCAGCAGACTCTAAAATGTGTCAGTGCATTTATTTTCAAATCATCAGGGAAAGAAATGGTGCAATGCCTCACTTATCAACATTAAAAAAAAGACTGCATGATGAATATGAAATCCAAAATAAATATTTAGATTCCAGCTGTAAGTGTCTTTGATTAAATGTGAAGAACATCCCTTTAAAGAGCTCAAGCCAGATTGAGGATTCATGTTTATTATATTTAATGTTACATTACATATTAAATTTATGTAATGCAGCTTTATTTTAACTGGAGTGTACATACATTAGTCATATAATAAATTTGCACATTAAGTACACATTTAAATGGTGACAAGTAGTAAGTGTTGTATGTGTTTGTTTTGATGCAGTGTCACTGATACATATTTTTTCTTTTCTTTTCAGGTCAAATGAAATGAGGTGAACTTTCTGTATGCATAAAGATACCCATTTATGTTGCTCCTCCAAATTTTGTGTCTCTTCCACATAATTTCTTCTTTTCTTTTTTTTTGACTATTTTTTATTGTGTTATACATGTATCAGTTATGCTTGTCACCTCCCCAGCACCTGCAATCAGCAGACCATGTACAACCCAAGATGTAAATCGGGTTTTAGTTCTCGAGTCTATTATTAATAGACTCACTTCTGTATTTGGTACTTTTTTGGGACCTGGGTGTTACTCAATGCTTCCGCCTGCTGCTAACCCTAATCATTCCGTCCCGCCATGCTGCAACATATGCACAACAGATTTAAAGCCATATCTCTTTAAGATACCAAACACTGTAAACATACAACTCTACCATCTAGTCTAAATACAAAGATATTACAATCAGAATTGTGACTACAATCTGAAGGTATGTATAATTAAAGAGATCAAATCGTCTCAAAATTACAAAAATGTCCAACACTGTGGAATAATGCATGAAAATAAATAATAATCTCTTTCCTATTTCAGAATGAAATGTCCCTCCAAAAATCAAATTACACCCTGTTTGGGAGGGCGAGTTCAGGACTGCAGCAGTCCACTCATGGTGCAGTTCAGGACTAGTTTCATAACAACTAGTTAGTGTAGTTACTGCTGCTGATCTGTGTAATTATCACTGCAGGTGTACATAGTTTTCTTGAATGAAAAATTATGTGAAATAGTTGTTAGATTTCATAAAGGTTTGTAAAGTTTTACAAACCTTGCATGAGAATTATCCACATGCTGCAGATAATCCTCTTCCTAATCATCCACTATTCACAAAAGAACATTTTAGATTGGGTAACAGCCAAATTGGTTTTTGTAGTCAGTGGTTATTGCAGATGATTATGCAGATATTTTGTAATTGCTGCACAGATAATAGTGGCACTAGCCAGAATGTTGCTGAGACAACCACAAAAACAGGTAATGAGGTCAACAGCAGTCTCACCAAATTATTTTGTGCAATTTTAGTTTAGTAACACAATAAAGATCAAGATTGTCCTTTGGTTACTGTGATGATGCCGTGCTAAAAATATTTTTTTAACATATTGTTCCCGTCACACAATTGGCACACAGTATAGTAGTGTAGTCTACATTACCATGGGTGTTTTTCCAAACCTCACATGACTAACATCTAACATTTTAAAGTGCCAATGAGCTGAAGCAAACAGGAAGCACCAAGCTGGTGGCACACACACATACTTGGACAATAATACAGGATTTCCTCATGCAGGCTAATGATAACCTACAGTATGCTGGTTCATCTATTAACAGGAAACACCAAAGTGCCCAAACTGTCTAGACATTATTGATATCACGAAACTTATACCTGTGGCAAAATACTGCTGGGTATCAATTTCAAATATTTATATGACCTCTATAACAGTGTTTCACTCTACAAGTTTCACTGAATGAAAGCACATTTAGGAATGAAACATTAAATGTCTGTGTGTGTATAGTACCACTTGTATGTGTATGCTTAATTTCTAAGTCAATCACTGTAATCAAACAATACAGTTTATAATTCAATGTTTTGAAATGTATTATACCTTTTACTTGTATAAAATTTTGACACCCAGCTTTAACAAGGCGCTCATAAAAATGCTCAACACAGAAAATGTGAAAGCATACACACACACACATCTACAGACAAGTGGTATACAAATGTAAAAGTCTTATGTGTATAATTTTTGAACATATTTTTTGGTTTTTTTTTTATTTTATTTTCCCTTTTTCTTTCATTATGGAGGAGGCATTACATATCATAATCAAGTAACTGATCTATACTCAATGGCAATCACATGTACATTATAAATGTACATACCTTTAAGTATAAGAAAGAAAGTTTGGCTTATAGCCAAATTTTCAAATAAAATTCCATAGCAATTTATTTTCAATAGTTTTCAAACCACCTCTGTTTAGCTCTATGTAGTATGGCACGAAGCTGCCTATTCCTGTTGTCTTGTTGGCTGTAAAAAAAAAAAAAAAAAAGGACTATTAGTACTAAAACTATTGAGGTCACAGTGATCTTGTTTTCAGATTAAATGTCTCATTTTATTTCTGCATTTTGATGTGCTGTATTAAAGTAGGGAAAGCAAAGTGTTTGAAGTAAGCCTTGTTAGGAAAATGATCAATAAACAAGCACATGAAAGAATAAGAAATGAGAAGTAAAATAAGACCCATAAAAAATGAAGTTGTTAAATGGGACAATGGTGAAGACAAGTTTATGAGCAGAAATGACCTGCAGGCACAGTCTCTAAGACAGCACAGAGCAGTCTGTGGGTTCATGACAGTCTGACAGCAGCTAAGTATGTTTGCTCTCATTGTTTTTGAATAAACATACAAAAATAGAACTCTATGCCTCTAAACAGCAAGTGGGGCCTGTAGTGGAGAAACCAGACATTAAAGAAAGAGGACATAGCCCTCCAACAATTTCTCCCATATTTATACTCCATGACAAGAGTAGTTCAAAACAGAAAGCTATACAGAAAGAGAGAACAAAGAGAAAAGGAAGAAGATGGGGACAACAAAAGCAATGACAAACAAACAAACAAAGACCCATAATTTGTAGGCAAAGCTTGTTCATTTCAGACTAAACACCAGATTGTAAAAAGATTTAAAACTATAATATGTAACTATTCCGTATTAAAAAGTAATGGTCCGTTTCATTTGGTCACCTGTTAATGGCGTCATACCCCTCTACCAGGTCACACACACAAGATTATATGTTTGTGTTGTGGTTGTTTGACAGAAACTGTTATGAATTTACTTTTATTCAGTTTTAAGCCACATTTTTATGATAAACTTTTTCATCACCATCTTGGTCATTTTTAAACCAGATGAAGTCATCGGTCATCTGGATTTTAAGTTATTAGAGAAAAAAGCAGAGAAAACATTAGCAGCAGCTCAGCTAGCAGACCCTCCCAGAAGTCTGGTGCTTGCTGAACATTGTCGGAGAGATTTTTTTCACATGAAACTGTTTTATTCAGTGTTTTTACCTGTTTTAATCACTGGGTCTGTTTGCTCTGGAGACGAAGAGACCTTTGCGGATAATTCGGCTCCCGGTAAAAACCTGCTGAACGCCTGGATCTTAGGTTATCAGAGAAACAAGCTGAGCAAACGTTAGTAGTAGATTGGCTAGCAGCCCCTACCGAACATCCTGGGCTCACTGAACAGCGTCAGAGAAACATTGATTTTATGTGGAATTGCTTTATTCAGTGTTTTTACCTGTTTTAATCAGTGGGTCTGTTTGTTTTGGAGAGGAGGAGACTGCAGTGGATAATTCAGCTCCCAGTAAAAACATCCTGAGCAATGAACACTGGAGTAATCCTAACCTAGAGAAGCTGGTTGTTTAACAATGAAGACAACCACTCCCATGATCCCATGCAACTTCATACATCACACTCCGTCTTTTGTTATTCTTTCGATTGAGAGACCCCTTGCAGCAGAAATGACATATTGTGTGTTTAATGGAAGGAAACTGTAACTCCCTCACACCTATCTTGAGGCTAGTGTTGGACCGTGGCTGTGCTGCATCATTGAACCTACAGCCCTCTGTGTTTGGTGTCTCTGCCCTGGCCTGAGGGTCTGGGATAATCAGAGACGCTCCACCAGATGATGGGAAGATCCGCATAGAAAGAGGCTGCTCTCTCCTGGAGAGGTAATCTGCAGACTAAGGGTTTGCTGCATTAATGTTTTCACTTGTAAGGATTTTTTATCAACTTTGAAAATAATGAAATAATAATATGAAAAACCAGTTTGTTGTTCCTGTACGGTCTTACCTGACTCGGCTGACACCGCTTGACTCTGAAGTTTCACTGATCTGCTGCATTTTGATCTTATATAATTATGGATCATCTGCAGAAATCAAAACAAACGGCCCAGTGGAAACTTGTCAAGAATGTTGTTAACAACCACAACTCGGCAACATTTCCTTCCTTCCTCTCCCTCCTACCTCAGAGTGCCGCTGATGGAGAGAGTTGTATTCCCTCTTGAGCTCCAGTTCACGTTCTTCTAACTTGCCAACTGCAAAAGACTAAAACGCTGCTTAGTTTAAGGTAGTCATATTGAATGCACAAGGCAAGGATCATATCTTGCCAGTGAATTAAGTGTAAATGCATTAGGAAGATGAGAAGAACAAGAAAGAGGGATGTGAATGTGTATGACTGTGTGTGTGTGAGAGAGAGAGAGCTGAGAGGAAACTAGGCTTAACTAGCCATGGGAGATACATCATATAAGTGAAAAAGAAGATATTAAGAAAGCAGAGAACAAAACAAACTGTCGTTGTATAGGGGAACCAAGTGGGTAGCTCCTTGTCTGAAAATTGAAGTCAATGCTGCAGTGCCTCAAAACCTGCGTTCTTTCCAATAGCCAGCAGGGGCAACTCCACTGGTTGCAAAAAGAAGTGCAATTGTGAGAAAATTACCCTACTTCTCACTTGATATGTTACCACCATAAACTGTTTCCTAATGAGTTTATGGTCTCAATAGTTTAAAGTCTTCAACTCACCATGATAATTCATTTAGTAATAATTAAGTAGGGTATACTTTAGAGTGTGGCTACGTCGTGGTTGACAAGGCGCTACCATGAATTATGTAACTTAACCATGGTCTAACCCCAGATTCACAGAGTATAGGCATAGTATACGCATAGCTATGTGTTTTAAGTTCCTAAAAGTTAAGTGTATCATTTAAGTTATCTAAAAATGTCTTGTTCAGTGTTTGGTTGTAGGCTTTTCGGTTTTTCTGGCAAGTACATTTAGTTTTAATGGTTGTAGGCTGTTTTTCACACGTGAAAAGTAGCATTATCACAGTTAAGCATAGACAAATGCACCATGCTAACCAAGCTAGCAGCTAGCACTAGGGACAGCTTCACCCTCTCGTCCAAATATGGTCACTTCTTGCTCCAAAAATTCAAGATGGAGATGTTCAAATCGCTAAACTCATAGGTAGATATATAAAAAATAAATTGTTTAAACTGGTGTGTTACTTCATAAAACAATGGAGAATGGTGCCTATGAGATGAATGACATGCATTTAAGGGAGTCAAGGTGCAATAAATGGCAAAAAATTTTGTCCATATATGTGCATGAATGTGCGTGTGTTTGGGCTTATTCTGGTTTGCGTAGTTCTCGATCTTGAGTTCCAGTCTCTGGGAGTGGGATTTCATTCTATCGACACAGTTCAGTTTTTATATTTTTTGCATGATGATGTGTTTCAATGTCAATATTTGGATTTTTTCTTCATGTCTGTCTTTTTCAGAGATTTTTTTTTAAGCTGTCAATATTTTTTCAGTGTCACCAATTTTCAGTTTCAACTTTCTCTTTTTCAGTTTCAACTTTCTGTCACTGTTTTGGTTTAGAGAGGAGGGCCCTTGCTGGGCCTACATTATCTAGTGTGCCTCGTGGTGCGACAAAGATTGGATATCCCAGGGCACAGCATCATGGCAGAGATTTTGACCCAGACCCATTTGGAAGACAAATGTTGGGGTCACAGCTGTTGCCCCATAATAATAATAATAATAATAATTGGGATCATTTTTCTATTTTTTTTCTTTTTTTTCTGTGAAAATAGCAGGTGATTGATTTTTTATTTTATTTTTTGTCAGGATTTTTTCAAGTGTTTGTTGTTGTAATGCTCATTTCAGCCACAACAGGCCACAATTGCACCACTACCCCATGTTCTAAATAGTGAAATCATCTTGTTACAAGATGCTGCTGACTGTCGCAGTGTCATCGGCCAGCCCACCACCCCACCCAGCTTTAATCAACTCACCTCCTCTGCATGTGTCCTCGGTGCTTTCTCCCACTCGTACTGGGTGATGAGCAGCTCGTTGTCCTCCTTCAGCAACTCCAGCTTCAATTCGTGCTCCTGGTTCTCCACGAACACCGAGTCCAAGTTCTCCAGTATGGCCATGACCAACGGCATCAGCTCCTTCACCACGTCCTCGTCGTATTTGTCAATAAGCCTCTCGGACTCGCGGTAGATGGAGTTGGCCAGGCCCGACACCCGCCCAGACATCATCGCTCCGTCTTCCAGTTCCATTTTAGTCCTCACTAAAATCACAATCAGCACTAATGTTTTTTTTATTCAGCGTTATCCCGCCACTATGAACAGTTTATTGAAGTAGCGTTTCTTTAAATAACCGGATACTTTGAGAACATTACAATGCAGGAGGACGTGGATATATTTTCCCCAAACTTGTCCCATTCTGCCTTCAATATCCCTGCAAACCATCTACTTCTCATTTTCACCGAAGGTCTGAAATCACACGTTCTGAAATATGAGTTTATCTTGTGGGAATTAAACAGTGTTTAAGTATGTTAAGTATATATAATAATATTAATGATAATAATAACAATGATAATATTTAAGGTAACGTGTTTTAATAGCTTTTCTGCTCTGGATGATTGGAAATAGGGCAGCACCCCAGCACCTGCATTAACCAGCCACAACTGAGAAGTACTTAATGCTGAAAAACATAGCAGTTCATAGCAGTCCATGGGCACATTGGGCCCATGGAGCAGGAAATGGCTTTCAGGAAATGGCTTTTTTGGCTTCATGCACCACTGAGCAACTTTCATAAGAATGAACAAGGCCCCACCTCTGACACTAGTTCTTACACATTGAACCTTCAATGGTTCAGAGCCTATATACTACTATCCCAACATTTCAATACACATTTTGGCCACATTGATCCACTACATTGCAATACTGAGTCAACTGTGTGCTGGTCTCTTTGGTTTGCTTAATGGGTAAAGACAGCTGTCACAGTGCCTTGTGCTGCACAAAGATGTCAGACACCCTACAGGGTGTATTTTACATTTTCTCCATTATCTTGGAAACATGCCACCAGTGCATCACCTGCTGGTAGGCTCATGTTTACACTGAGGACTGAGGTGACATATTGGTTCATCTCTTAGGGGCAGACTTTACCTTTAGGTACTACACCTTTTCATATTTTTATACACACACACACACACACACACACACACACACACACTCACACACACACACACACACACACACACACACACACACACATTAACATGTAACAGTATTTTAATGTTATTTTTGGATAATCTATGTGATGCTGGGTAGTTTCATCTATAATGGTGTATTTTATCAAATCTCAATCTGCAAAGGTAGCAGAGAAGAAAATACAGGTGATAAGGTGAGTTCTCCTTCCCAATTCACAATCAGGATAGTTTCACATTCGCTTGTATATGTAGATGATTCTGCGGCATGATGGACAGCGATGCTCCACATCTTTACAGGAATCAATGCAGAACGGGATACAGCAACAGATGAAACACCTGTAAGAGGAAACAAAATGAATTACTTCTCAGTTTGTAAAACAGGAACAATTTCTTCTACAGTTTCAGCTTTACAGTTTCCAGCCCTTGTTATATTTTCTGTTTCTTAGAAATTAACACTGAGTTCCGTTTTTTTACCCAAAGAGGGCGAGGCCGCCACAGATGGCCCAAGTCATCAGGCCTGATGTGTGCTCTGTCTGGGTGATCACTGTCTGCTGACAGTGGGGACACACTGTTTGCCCCGGGACGTCATGCAGCGCAGGCGATACAACCACGTGAGTCACTGAAAATGAGAAACACACAAGACATAACATTAATATTTCATATGAACTATCAGCCTAAAATGAGTGCATATAGTCCTCCCCTCCTGCACCCATTTCACACTGCTATTTACTATTTTATCATCTACCAGACTAAACACAATTCAGAAGATAACACTGGCCAGTCAAGCTGGCAGTGATGTTCACATGATTGTGCACCATAACATCAGATTGGCATCTTCTACATTTGAAATCCAGACGATTAACAAATGTTGAAAATCTATTGAATGTACAGTAACTGTTGAACCATTTGATTGCACAAAAAGATAAATGCTGACCTCTTGTGGATATATGCAGACACACTCAGACACAAATATGTAGAGTAAAACATTCTATTCTATGTTTAGCTGTTTAGTGTATACCACTCACATATACACATAATTTGACAATATGTGTAACTGCGGTGGCCAGCCTGTCAGCCAGTTGGACATTCTTGTTGTTATTGCAGACTGTGCACTTATGGAGCTGTCATTACCAGAGGATCAGGGGCTAAATGTACTGACTGCACTGACTTAGAAAGACCAGCAGAGGCTGACAGTTCTACAACAACTGGTCTTAAGGCAGTTCACAGTTTTGTTGTTTCACTGGACTATACGTTTATAGTAAGTATAAAATTTATAGTAAAGTTTAATTCAGATTGTTTTTCTTTTGTGCAGTATGAAATTGTAAGTGACTCATTAACAATTACAACGCATTAAGAGCCCAGAGTTCATATGAGCTTTGTGGTTTAGATTGGTATGTTCATGTGATAAGGTAATATACCTGTAATAGGAATTTTTATTCATGTTAAAAAAAAAAAAAACACGAAACGTTCAAAAATGTGACTGAACACCACAAGAATGAACAGTGAACAAAAGCTTTTTGTTATGCACACAGGCTACAAATGGGCTATTCTTCAGATCAGTAAGGAAGGACCTCACCCACTGACTCTGTCTTGCTATGCAGAGGCAGTTCTCCTCTTTTCACAAACCAGAATTGAAACATATCAAATATCTGTTCACATATGTGTGTTCACAAAATAGTGTAATCATATGTGCTGTGTATATATTAACCTTAAACACATGCATGTTTGTTTTCTATGCACATATTCTGAGAAATGATAAAAGATTGCATGTGCAGCATGTGTGTCATGTCTCACATCAGATGCATCACCTCACCTGTTGTGGTAGGTGCAGTTGGGCCCGCATGTAAAGGAACACCTGGGAAGCAACAGATATTTTCAAAAATCACCGACAAAAACTTCACTACCACTCTAAAAAATGCATACAAGGAGGCAATCTTTTTTATCTGTGGATTTTGATAGGATATTTTGTTTTAACATCCTTTTGTATAATGGGTGGTTTTGTGAATATAAGGTGCTTGCATGCTATGCAAAGCATGACTGCAAGACAAATGCACATTTTGGGTTTTTTTTAGGTTTCAGAAGGGAAACGGTAACTACATTCAAGGTTACTGTGACATTTCAAAACTGAAAGATCTTCTTTTAACCCACGCAGTGACCACAGACACATACCTCCTTGGTATCCAACAGGTGGAGGTCCTACAGGGAAAGGAGCAAAACCAGGCTGAGGCTGAGGGTACATCCCTGGCTGAGGGTATGGCCCTGGCTGAGGCACTGAACCCCCATAGTTCAGAGGTGGGCCAGGGTAGGGTGGAGCTGCATCTTGTGGCGGGTATCCTTTTTCCATTTTCAGATATCTTTACTGGATATGAGAAACATGTATTACTCATTCTTTAAGTAGAACTATTGGCTTTCAAGTAAAAAAAATAAAATTACACACACACACACACACACACACACATATATATATATATATATATATATATATATATAGTTATATAGTTATATAGTTATATATATATATATAGTTATATAGTTATATATATATATATATATATATATATATATATATATATATATATATATATATATATATATATATATATATATATATATATGTATAGTTATATATATAGTTATATAGTTATATAACTACATATAACTATATAACTTTTAGTGAAGAATTTAATAAGGAAGGAGGAGGAGGGAAGCATCTCCATTATGAGTCTGATGAAAACCATCCAAGTACTGAGGACTACTAAATGTACAGATGGGTGACAAATTAAAGGGAAAACTGGTACAGGAGTGATTGACCCCTACACTGAGGGGATCCTGTGACTCTGTTATGCTTTGGGGGGCATTTTGCTGGCATGGTTGGGTCATCCTGTCCCCTTAGAGGGGAGGGTCATTGCAAATCAATACAAAGTTGTTCTCAGTGATCACCTTTATCCTATGATGAAACATTTCTATCGTGATGGGAGTGGTCTCTTCCAAGATAACTGTAGAAAAAATTAAGATGAATTCACAGAAATAAAGTTGTCTTTCAGAGTTTCATTGTAATATTCAGAATATATATTTACAAGTCTGGATCTCCTATTTTGCTAGGCAAATTAGAAAGAAGAGATACTGAATGTAGCTCAGTGTTGGTATTTGTATATTCAGCCACATGCATCACAATCATCCCATATTCATCACCCTTACAGTTATTTTTAATCAGTATTTTTAGGGAGTTTCTTTCGGTTTCTGCTGAGAATTAAGAGTTGAAGGCCAAATCCTTATCTGCCTTTCCTCCCTGGACTTTCCTTCTAAAGTTACAGTGACCGAGTCCCACACTTGACCTTTGATAGTATCTGTTAGGAACATTTCACATGGGAATCATGGGGATCATAAAGTCTTACAATGAGTTTAATGCAGTGTAACATAATCTTAAGACAAGATAAGTGCATAACATGTGTATATGTTTCCATTTCAATGACAACGCCCCCATTCACAGGGCACGAGGGGTCAGAGAATGGTTTGATAAGTATGAAAATGATGTGAATCATACGCTATGGCCTTCACAGTCACCAGATCTTAATCCAATTGAACACCTATGGGAGATTTTGGACCGATGTGTTAGACAGTGTTCTCCTCTATCGTCATCAAAATACAAAATGAAGGAATAACTTTTGGAAGAATGATGTTCATCCCTCCAGTAGAGTTCAGAGACTTGTTGAATCAATGTCAAATCAATGCCAAATCAATGAAGCTGTTCTGGCAGCATGTTGTGGCCCAACCAGTGTGAAGACACTTCACACTGGTTTTTCCTTTAATTTGTCACCTGTGTGTATATAATATATGATGAGTGATAGTGTGTGTGAAAGCTAGTGGCAGTGTAAACTTTATTAAACACAAACTGGAGCCTAACACAGCTTTGCACTTGTAATCATATTGAAGTATTATGTAATCTGTTTGGTTATCTTAGAAATGCTGTCAGGGGAGAAAAGGAATTTTATCTGATGTAAATGTTGGGAATGTTGAGAGTCTTACAGTAAAACCACATAAACATTTCCTTTATGGATTGGTATCTACAACAAATGACGCACATCATATGACACTGGCTTATTGAACTAGGGTGGATTTGAATAAACTCATAAACAATGGCAGGAGGAAGTAAAGAAATGTACTGCTTGACCACTGTGGTAGAAGCAACATGACCCTTCCAGGAAGAGCAACACTCTGAAATCACACACTGGACATCGTCTTTGCCATGCACACAACAGTGAGCATTTGACAGCTATAGTCTGTTAATGTGACATAAATACAATGCATCAACCTTTTCCAAAGAACCATATGTGTAACAGCAGAATTTCTGAGTGAAACTAAGATAAACTAAAATGCTTTGCTTGCTCGATCAGAATTTTCTTAGAGACATAGTGCATAATGTCTGTGACTTAAAGAAATGTCAAACTACATGAATACTACAGCAGCTCTTGGTTTAAGGAAACAGGATGGAAGCAATGAACAGCAGCAATTTACGTTATCATTTGCTTAGGGGGAGAGGCATACTGTTTACAGTAAAAGCTCTTTTCTCTGATAGTGCTGCCCAACCTTAAAAGCCTCTCTCAGTGATACAACCAACATAAATGGAGTGTCATACTAAATCATCAGTAGTAGATTCTTGCTTCCTTGTACTGTATTTCATTAATATGAGAAGAATACAGTCAGTCTGTTGTTTATAGAGAAGAGGCCTGGGCATTTCCTGCCAGCCATCCTGTGCCTCATAAATCCATTTTAAATCAATTAGAGCAACATCGGCCACTGAAGCACTTTCATTCAATCATTGTCTTTTGTGCCTCACCCTCTTTTGTTTGGCAATGTCACTGGATAAAGCTTACAACATGAAATGTTTTAACAAAAACATGTTTGACAGCAAAAAAATATATATACTATGTTCACACTCTAGCGGTGGAGTAATAATGTAATGTCAGCCAAATCCATAGAGGCAAAATGGGGTGTATCAACATTCAGATTTTACACAGATACCATACGTTTAACACAATAGCAACAGCTGCTGATCATTATATAACTGCTGATTTGTAAAGAAGCCTACCTGTGAATTTCCATCAACATAGAGGGAGCACCCTCTCTCCTCAAGTTGCGTAGTCCTTTGTAAGGTATAAAAAAGGGTAGTAAAGCCAAAAAAAGAAGGAACTAGTATATGAACTACAATACAGTCACTGAATTTTGTAAGACTAACGGAGGAAAAAACTGTTTTTAGTGCCTCCAGTACGAGTGGATTGACAATTGCATGTAGCATGAAACTTTTTCATGACTCCTCCCTCCCTCTCTCATGCCTCTTCCTTTCTCCTCCCACCATCCCATGAGTGGGACGTTCAGAGCAAAAGAAATTGAATAGTATTTGTTCAAATGCTGACCAGTATAGCCATTAGAACTATGAATACAGAACTAAACAAAAAGAAAAAGAGAGACTGGGGGAGAGGGAGAACTGTGTTTGCTAAGAACAAAGCGTCCTTTGTTGACCTAACGTATAATGCCTTACGTCACTCAACAGCTTCAGCCAGCAATCATGAAACTCTACGACTCAGACGACATATGCTTTTGGCAAGAAATACTAACCATCTTCTCTCTGTGAGCCCACCCCTGTGGTTTTCTGTGGTCTGACTATAGCACATGTACTCGCTTAATAGAAAACATGTGGTAGGAAATACCAACCCAACCTCCATTTTTTCCACTGACAGCCTTGTACAGCATTGTTTTTTAACTGCTACACTGTAACTGCTGCATAAAGCTGTAGTGTTTTTTTAAGATAGTGTAAGAGATTTATTACATTTGTTTGTTCAGCTATATTTTAATGCACCAACACCTCTGACAGGTAACAGCGATGGCAGTGGAAAATTTGACAGCAAAACCAAACAAGTGCCATGCTTCATTCGCAGCAGCCTAGATAGAGCTCTCAGACTGTCACATTTTGTCTCATTTCCTTTAATTTGCATAAAACCAACACAGCTTCTTTCAGGCACCATATGAGATAGACTAGAACTGTTATGTCTGACAAATAGATTTTCTATGTCTCTGTCTGCCTGGATAGTCCATCTCCTGCAATTGTTTCTAGAATGATGCATTTTAAATTAACTTCTTAATAGAATGGTCACTGTTTTTTGCACTTCAGCATTGAAACTCCCTAGTGAAGAATTCATGATATTGAAGGATTTATGATATTTTGAAGTGATATATATATATTCCTGCCAATGGTTTAAAATTATTCCACTTAATGACTGATTGACTGCACCAAAAAAGGCAAGGAAGAAGAACATAGAAAGCTAGTGAAAATAAATGCAAAGATACATATGGTGCATTTTGGTGAATAAGACAGGAGAGTCAGTGGGATGTCAATCAAACAGTTGACATAGTAGTACTATAGATGTGCAGGGCCTTTAAAGGTGATGACTTTTTGTTACACTACACAAGCTGTATTGCTTGTTATACAAATTATGTAAAAAAATATTCAATCTTAATTTCACATTCCAGAAAATGTTGCTTCCTTTTTTTCATTAGAATCACTTCCATCAGCAAATTCACAGTCTTGCAAAACAATATCACATGAAGAAAAATGGCTTTAAGCAGAAGTTGTGAAATAAAAGAACTTTATAGTATTGATACATAAAAAGGTCAATTTCACATTTAGACAAATTATAATTGATGAATTCAGAGATGAACGATGTGTTGGATCTTCTGTTCTACTTGTGCAGCATTTATCTGTAACTAATTATTTCTCAGTGATGAGCTTTTGGATACGATCCTGTCTCTACTGGCTCTCTGGTGTTTTTTGAAATAAACATATCAAACTCTTGCACAAGACTAAATATTTATCAGTTCAGTCATGCTTAGTCAGGCAGTGTCTCTCACACACTAAATGAGTGTGAATGATCCACTCCTAAACACATGACTTTAACACATGAAGGCCTGATGACAGTCAGGTTGGGACTGAGGATACTGAGAGGTCACAGGACTATCACAAGAGCATTACCCATTACATCTGGAATGTGCTGCACTGCAACCACACTGATAATTACAGGCGGACACAGGAAGATGCTATTCTGACTTAAAATCCAGAGAATATAAATATCTATTTTTGCTACATGGCCACTAGAGGTCAGAATAATGGTAACATTTTAATGTTCAACACTTGTTTTCTTTCCCACTAGATCAGAAAGAGGGGTCAGTTTAAGGACACACAGAGGGTGTCTCACTATTCCACCCATATTCAAGAATTTAGACATGCAGGTTTTTATAATCATACTGTTCTAGATCATCTACTGGGACATTTTTGTGAATGCCTAAAGAGTATTTCCACTGTTACAGAAGCATTTGTTTTTCCACAATTGGTGGCTGCTTAATGTGTTTCTCCTTTTGTTGCATATTGCTTGAGTATAATATAGTGATTTGATTAATAATCTTCATACAGCAGCCCAGGAACTGTTTGCCTTGATTGCATCATTATTTTATACTCATGCAGTCTTCCAGAAACAGAAAACTATGTCACCAACAAGACACGGGTTTTGTGATTGGCTACAATGAAACATGAATAAGTTATCACAGAGCAAAGTCTTTCCCTGGAGACAAAGCACAGATCATCATCAGTTTGGTACACTGTGCTCCAGGTCAATTCAATTTACTACAATTTACTTCATTCCAGACGATGGAAGGAAAAAATTAAAAACAGTCATCATTCCTATTTAAACCCATCAGTAGTAAGCTCTCTGCAGGGATGTGTCTTTCAAAAGGCTGTATGCAGACCTTACACGATGATCAGTTTTTACATTTTACTGGTGTTTCAGATTGCATCATGTTTTTGAAATGTGTACATATCAGTGTGGAAATGAGTAGACATATTAAAAAGCAAGCAAGCTTTTGAAATGTTTTTGATTTTGGAGTCTTATGACTTTTGCACAGGGCATTTAATTATAAGTACGCCTCAGACAGCCTCTCTCCATCTAATGTGTGAACTACATAGTGAGGTTCAAGTGCAGTTTTTGAACCAATAGCAGCAGCCAAAACTTCTAGTTCACCTGCAAAATGTCTGGGGGTCATGCTCCTATATAGGAGGAGTGGGGGGCCTTTTACAGTACTTGTTTGTGTCCAGGGGCCCAGTGTCTCTTAATCTGCCCAATTTGCCCACAAAATAGAGGGTCTGGGATCACAGCTTAAATCTGCACATTCAGAACAGATAAAGAGCCCTATCAGTCGCACAGCCATCAGTCTTAAGTAGTGTATAATGTGGTATGTGTACATTAAGTATGATCATCATGTATTATGTCATAACTTTCAATGCTGTGGAAATATTGTAAAATCTTTTGTTATTCTCTAGACTCATATTTATCCTTAGTCTCTCATTTGAGAAATGTGCAGAGATCAACGTGCAGATTTACCACTCCAGAAACAGCCAGTAGGGTCTTCAGTTTGTAATACAGGCTTTGCATATTTTGCATATTTTTTAAGACTTTTGAAAGCTCCCTTCAGCACTGTAGAAGACATTAGAGTGTTTTTAAAGGCTGAATACTAACCATGATGAGTAAACTGAACTTCAAGTCATATACTTCCCAACACTAAAATCACTTTAAAAGTTATTGAGTTTCTGGTTATTCATATTTCTTGGTTTGGATATTGCAGTCCTTCTTTGTTAATCTTACTTACAATGTTGATAACACATACCATACCAGGGAATGCATGTATATATATGTATACACATGTATATATGTATACAAAAACATACAATACAACAACAACAAATAAAATTGATTTTGAAGTGATTTGATTTGATATAATTATCTATGATATATGTGCTGGCATACAGTGCCTCAGCAGACCTTCAAGTCTAGCAACAATCCTGTTTGTTACTATTCATGCAGCAACTAGTATTTGTCAAACTGTTAAAGACTATACAGGACATATGTAAGGAATGTAAATATAATGAATGTTGTGTGTCTATTTGTGTTTTGAGCCTGGATTCTCCGCATGATCAGCAAATTTAGTATATCAGATTAAGGCGTGGCATATACTGGATGTATTTTTGTAGTGAATAAGAGAGCTGGATCCTGTTTGTAACAAGATCATGTTGGTCTAATTGATTCATTGTATGAAATGTTGCAGATGGGCTAAAGTATGATGACATTTCTGGTGAGTTATTATGTTGAGTTTCCCTGATCTTGTATGTACACCTGCCTGAGAGTATATTCTTGATAATACGATCTTGTCACTGCTTTCTGTTCCTCTGTGGCAGAGAGAAGATTTGACTGTGCGTGATCTCAGGTAAAGGACAAAAAGCTGAATTTTATGAAAAAACACATAATAAGTATCACATTTTGATAACATCAGTGAGTCAACACCAGTGCTGTATCCTTATTGCAACACCATGTTTTGTTTTCCCAGTTAATTCCCTGTGAAATTGTTTTTAACTATTGTACATATTGTATTATTTTTATTATTCTAGGACACCTAACAAAAAGGGGCTGCTGATGAAAACTAGTATTTTGGCTAACTTGGGTACATTTGCATTTGTTTGAATGTTAATCAATGCACAATGTCCATTTTCAAATAAAAAAAATTGAATTTGAAAATGTAATTTAACTACCTCCTCCTCTAAAGTCTCTTTGTACTTTTAGATTTATCTCAGTTTAGATAAAACATCCTTTACAGGATTTGAATGAATACACAGTGTCATTTCATAATTAAATCAACACAATAGAAAACACTTAACAACATTAATTTTAAATATACTTTAAGATACACAGTTAAAGAACCTAACATGGAACTTAACATTTGTACGGAGTGTCTTCCATGACAAACACAAATAGGTGTTGCACATGCTCAGTAAGTCAGGATCGATGCAGGCTCGCTGTTGGAGGGTTTTATTACCCACTTCCACTCCCCGCTATTTTGTTTGGGATGGCACTTAATATGTTGGGATGGTATTTAATATGGCAGACGTTCCACATAAGTGTGCAAACAGAGTGGAAATGGGTAGGGAGATGGTGTAAGGGCTACTTTGGAAAAGGCCCACTGACTGCAAATCTTTGTCCTTTTCACAAGAACAGACAGAACAAGTGAGAGTGTGACAAGGCCTGCTGCTACTTTCAAACATGGCCTTCACACCTGCTATTTTCACCCTATACTATATTTTATGATTACTGACACATTTATTGTACTGTTATAACTTGACTCACTCAAGTCATATTTACCTGTAACTGTTGTTTTTTATGGACGCACTACAATGATCACACTCGTAACCATATTTTTCCTAGCTTTCTTTTTCCTCATATAATCCCCTCCCATAAGAACACACCCTGATGCCTCCTCCACTTTTTTCCACTTTTATTTGTTTCTTTATGTCTTCAGTCTTTTATTCTAGTTTCTTTTCACAGTGTAGTCTCAATATGAGTGTTGAATGTGAGTGGTTATGAATAAGGGTCAGAGATACAAAGGCAGGGAGGGAGGAGTGCTGAAAAGCAGAACCATCAATCAAGATACAGACTGAAGTCCAAATAAAACTATGAAAATGACAAGAAAGTGCTGAAGTCTTTATTTTGACATACAAGCAAATTTGTGTTAGCTTCAGTTCTGCAAATGAACTGCATGGTGTCCTCTGTTCATTTACAATAATGTCACCTACAATGTCAGCATTTATTTCTTTTACTATTGAATCTCTAAAAACTATCAAGGTTAACAAAATATTTTTCCATTTGATTTTTTAAACAGCAGCACCAGCAGACTGTGATGGAGTAATAGGGCCAGAGATTTCAAGCATTCCACTTTCACCTTATACTACAGAAACAGAAAACACAACTCCAGCAAAGTTAGATGTGTCATGTAAATTCAGCCTATAATATAAGTTAAGTTTAGCATCACATGTTGGCAGCTTGTTCTGTAATTAATGAATTTAATAAATGAATTTAAGATTCTCATCCATGGTGTGACCCCAAAAACAACAGATCACAGTGGGACTCAATATGCAAGTATGGAGATACATTACTGCTTTAAGGTCATATGAACTGTTTGTATCATTGGCAACTGAGATGTCATCTCCTGGTTCTGTTTCCAGCTGTATGAAAGCATTGTAGAAATCAAAGAGATCTTTCAAACTCTTCTTTGATCAAGGTAGGAAGATCTGTCCTGTTTTGAAGGTTTCACAAGGTACACACACATACACACACATGAAGTTGGTGGGTGTTTTTAGCTAGTGTGTCTGTTGGCGAATTGGCCATTTTAAGCAAATGATCACAGCCTGCAAGAACACTCGAATGGTCCCAGAGAAAACAAACTTTAAGAATGCAACAATTAATCAATTAGTCAATTAATTGGCAAAAAAAAATATCAGCAAGTATTTTCACTATCAATTTATAATCTAAGTCATTGTTGAAGCAAAAATGAAAAAAAAATCTGATTCCAACTTCTCCCTTGTTAATATTTGCTGTTTTTTCTGAGAAACTGTGATATGGATCTGGACCACAGCAAATCACATTGATATCACTTGTCTGTCTCACCTCTGTGTCAGACTTTTGGTCCTTCCAACACTTTGGTGCAAATTGAAATATCTCAACAACTATGAGAATTTTTTTTACAGACATTCATTTTTTCCAGATGATGAGTCCTATAATTACTTTGGTGATCCCCTGACTTTTCCTCTGGCCCACCATGGATCTGAAGAATTTCATTTGTGGCTCAGAGTGAAATGTCCAAACTATTAGATGGATTGCCATGAACTGGTCATGGTCAACTGCCATGGTCCACACATTCACGTAGCACTCTGGATGAAATATAATCACTTCTGTTGTTCCCTGGCTTGCTACATCATCAGGCTAAATGTTCAGTTTGTCCAATACTTTGGTTTATGATGAAATACTTCAGCCCATGTAGCCATCAGCCTCAGCTGTACTTTTTGTTTAGTGCTAATTAGCAAATATTTGAATACTAACACACTAAACCAAGATGAATGGTAAACATCAGAATGTCAGCATTGGCAATGTAAACATGTTAGCATTTAGCTCATATCATTGCTATGCCTATGTGCAGCCTCACAGAGCCACTAGCTTGGCTGTTTAATTATGACAAACCTTTGTTTATCCAAAGCAAGCAGATCTCTTTCTCTTTAAAGTAGGGTTCACAGTAGGGTAGGGTAAAGCAACAGGTTTGCATGCATGCTTTTCTGTGGTACTGTAAAACTGTGCAACATTCAGGGAATGCAGCTAGCCATTTACCTTTCCCTTTGTCATTGCAGTGCTACACCTAGACAGGCTCTATTATCAATATGATAAGAAATTGGCTTAAATATAGTGTTCGCTATTGTGGTTATTTTAACAGACAAACTACATGTGGCTAGCTGTACAAGCTGTATTTATAGCCATTTAGTCATGAAAAACCACCTGCTTTAGACAACATGACATCTAGAAAGAGTAGTGACACAGGAGGAACATTGAAAAAAAGTTGTGGTTATGATTGTGGCAATAGAGAAGTAGTTTTGGAGGAAGTTTGCTTGTTGATGGGTCCACAGTTTAGGGTGTGGCTGTACCCTTGGTTAATCATTGCACCTGGCCCTGATCTAAAAAGATTCAGCACAAAGCGAGATGATCATTATATAAAACATCATTAACATGGAAGTTGGCATGGAAGTTAACCACATTGTAAGTCATCTTAACACATAAGCATTAATAATTACATGTTTTTCAGAACAAATTTGTTTATATTTTCTGAGTTTTTCCTGATCCATACAACAGTACAGGAACCATATACTCACCATGTACACGTGCATGCAAAAGCACAAAATCAGGCAGAATTATATCTGCATGAATATATTCAATATTTCATGACTGGGAGCTGATAGGAGAATGTTAAAAAAAATTATAATCTATTTAAAAGTTAAGTCATGCTCTGTTTCCTCCAGGATTTGTTGAACACTTAAGTCTTTCAGTATTTTTTCAATTAAATCAGTCCAGTGGGACTTATTTAATCTAGATGTCTCCACTGTATATTTTGACCCATCCAATTATTCTGTCTGAGAAAAGAGCCTGAAGCACAACTCCCTTATCAGATTTATTTGATAATGAATAGTTAAAATGTTCATTTAAAGTTAGACAAGAAGAAATTGTGTGCTATGCATGTATAATTAGCAGTTCAAGTTGTTAAAGGTGCTTGTGTGCATGCTCACAGTTGGCAATAGACTGGTTTTAACTTGGAAAGGTAATTTATAGCCTGTAGTAGATTAGTCTGTGTCTTTTAACCAAAGCTTCAAATCTTCTCTTCCTCTTTCTCTTCCTTTACCTAACATCAGCATTTTTTATCCAGTGAAAAGCAAATATAATCTTTCTACTGTATACTATGGCTCAATTCTTCTTATGCCTTTTGTAACATATTTACAGATTTGACCTATTTATGGGTGGACAAGCCATTAAGTTAGCACATATAGTGGATTGAATTGAATTGAATTGAATTGAATTGAATTGAATTGAATTGAATTGAATTGAATTGAATTGAATTGAATTGAATTGGACAACTGGTAAACAACACTAAACAAATCAAACATTTTTTAAATAGTAAAGAGTCTGTTAGACAGATGAGAGTTATTATACAAAGTTACAGCATGTGGCAGGAAATCATTCCTGCCACAAAATCATTCATTCCTTCAACCAATCACAGACTGAGAGAAGAAGGAACAATAGGGAGTAGCCATATTTGCTTTATTTACCCAGCCTCATGCACACAACTGATAAGCAAATGGAAGTGAACAAACTGATAAGCTGACACACAGACACAGACACACACACACACATATATATAATACTCCATATAACTGTGTCACACACTTTCACAATGACGGTTTTATTAGTGGCTGTTTGAGGAGGAAGCTTTGATGACAAAAAAGGGAGAGGTCTGAGGTTCCACCTTCTCTTTACTTTCTGTGTCCATCATAATCGTTGGGACAGCAGGGACAGAAGAGGCAAGTTGCTGAAGAAAACTTCATCGTGAGAACAGAATCACAACTGCCATGGACTTCAAGAAGATGACAGCACCTGTGTGCATTGTGCGTATACTGGAGGTGATCTTCACCTGTATCTCCTTCAGCCTGGTGGCATCGGTGGGCCACGTTACTCACTCTTTCTGGACGTGGTGCATGTTCTCCTGGTGCTTCTGCTTCAGTGTCTCCGTCCTCATACTCTTCCTGGAATTCACCAGTCTCAGCACAAAGTTGTCCATCTCCTGGAATGACTTCACTACAGCTTTTGCCATGTTGGCTACCTTAATGGTGTGTGTCATAATTTTTTTTTACTCTGTTGTTATCTGTCATAGATGTTGCAACAGCATCTTAATTAATCACCCACATCAGCCATGTGGGACAACTTCCCAAAAGACATAATGAAAATCGCATGTTTGATTGACTTTGAATTTTGGTTTGTGTTCTCTTTTTACTGGTGCTAAAGATGAATGGAATATGGTTTTCAAATGTTCCACACTTGGCACGAGAAAGAGTCAAATTTACTGCCAGAGTATCTTAAAAAAATACTTATGAATAATCAATTTACAACTATTTTTGTTTCATTTCTCTTTATAAAGGTGCTGGCAGCATCCATCATCTATCCCATCCACTTCACTTGCCCCAGCTGTGGCGAACAGATTGGTGCCACTGTTACTTCCTTTCTGGCTTTCATCCTGTACGCCATTGAGGTTGGGATGACACGTGCCAAATCTGATGAAATTAGTGGATTTCTGTCCACGATCCCTGGCCTCCTCAAGGTTCTGGAGGCCTTTGTGGCCTGCATCATCTTCATTTGCTTAGACTACAACAGGTACTCTAGGTATCACGGGCTCCAGTGGTGTGTTGCTGTCTATTCCATTTGCTTCATTTTTGCCCTTCTTGTCATCATTTTTACCATCGGTCGCCTTCTGTCCCTATTTCCTGGACCATTTAACAAAGTTCTGATATGCTGCAATGTGTTGGCTGTGATGATGTACATTACAGCTGTAGTCATCTGGCCGCTGTATAGCTTCAAGGACAATCCCAGACCAAGCTGCAAAGTGGCTGCTACATGTCGATGGTGGGATAATTTAGTGGTTATAACTTTCATGACCAGTTTCAACCTTTGCGCTTACATTGTTGATACTTTTTATTCTTTTAGGCTGGTCTTCTTCACTGTTTGAACGTAGGTCAGAAATATCCACTCCAGTTTGTTTTGGATTTGAGTTGAATGATCTGTATGTGATGATGATACGTTTTCAGACAACATAAATAACAGTGACTGTGTCTAATTTTTAATTTTTGATCTGTATCTCTGGGAGATGTTGTAATCCCAATCTCCTCTCTCTCCCTCTTTCCTCCTAGATTCTCTTATTTTGATGCAGCATTAATACAGTACTCATACTCACTCAGTGCATGTTTGTCAATTTCAGCATGTGAAATATGCATCTAATGTAACAAAAGTGTGAGGTTTTTGTGCATAGTTATACCACCATGGGCGTTGAGATTAGTTGGTTGTTTAAAGACTTTGGTAATAAATAACAGTAATGAATGAATAATATGTGTAATGGTTAAACAGGGACAATGGGACGCACCCTGTGGCTCTGAAAGGTGTGTTGAAGCGTTCACTCAAGTTCCCTCACATTTTCCTATAAGAGGGAATGAGAGGGGACAAATGACATGCCTGTTATTTATATTTTCAGTCAATTTGCAGTGCAAACACACTGAATGATGAATGAAAAATAACTATGTACGCCCCCAGACTTCCCAGGTGTGGAGGTGATTCACATTTTTGTATGTTCAGGCTTCTTCTAACAAAAGCAATTGAGTAATCAGAATCAGGATCAAAGTCTGGTTTACTTATCTTAGTGATATCTTAGTGATGAGTAGTGCAGGTATTACTGCTCTCTAAAATGACAAAGAACAAAGGAGTGAAAATCATAATGAAAGTAAAAAAGGAAGTAAAGGAGAAAAGAAAGTTAAGAAAAGATCAAGAGGGATGGAGAAGAAGAGGCTATAAAATGCTGTATCCATTTTAGAGGTTTATAAACTCATTGTTGCTTTTTTAAGAAATGTGAAAAAGGGTGTTTTCATAATACACAAATTCTGTTTTTGTGCAATGTAAACACTGATTTGATATAAATATAATCTGAAACATCATTTTGAAGCTTCCTGCCTATTTTGTGTGTGGTCAAATTTAAGAAGTGACTCTTTCAAAGACATAAATGCTCCACATTCATCTTTGCTTAGCACCTGAAATAGATTTATCTTTATTCTGTAAAATCCCTGACAGCTATCCATACATCTCAGAAACAATAAATCAACTGAGTTCAAAGTGTCATGGGTATTTCTGAGTCTTTACAAGGGTACTTAAGTTTTGGCTGAGTGCCAACTCAGCAGAGAGAGAAAAGGTAATCAAGAGTGATGTGCGCTCCCCTTCACAGAAATATGATGCATTGTGCTGACAATGCACCAGATAAAAAACCTGACAATGCCCTCCTTGTGTGTTTATTGAGAAATCAAGCAATTCTTCACTGCTTCATCAGCAAGTTGAAGATTAAAGTCCATTGTGTGTTTCATGTGATGAACATGATAACACCTGACCAGTATCCAATCAGCGGCATGAAATGGGGACCATAAACTGTACAAATAAGCCCAGGATGCTCTGTTTGAATATACTCCACCACAGTGTTGATTTTAAAGAACACACCTGCCCTGTTTCTTGCCTACCTGGATTTCTTCAGCATGGATCTGGATTAAAAACAACAGGAGCAGTTCCAGTATCTCAGAAGGACACACTTAATAGAATATATTGAGTTTGTAGGCAATTTCTTGCTGTCAGAGAGACTCATCCTGTCCAGACATGGTCAATGTGAAGGCGCTCACTCAGCCTGTGGGCATTATCCGAATAGCGGCAGTCATCCTCAGTTGTCTTGCTTTTAGCCTGGGGGCAAGTACTGGATATGTCTCATCTCCCTACTGGGCGTGGTGCATGTTCACCTGGTGCTTCTGCTTCTTCTTCACCCTTCTAATTCTCATCCTGGAGTTCACTGAAAACTATGAAAAATTACCTTTCTGCTGGGATAACTTCACCGCTGCCTTTCCTATGGTGGCAAGCATCATGTGCCAAGCTGCATGCACCTTATACCCCACCTTTTTTGCTTGCAATATCTGCTACTGTGAGATTGCTGCCACTGTGATGGCCGTGCTCTGTTGCATTCTGTATTACGGTGAAGTGCACCTAAAGGGATTTGCTGAAGAAAGCAACAGTTTCCTCTCCAAGTTTCCTGACAAAATGAAGATGCTGGAGACCTTCTTCCCCTGTCTCATCTTCATATCTCTGGAGAAAGACCAATACTTCAACTCTCCAGGACTGCAGTGGTGTGTGGCCGTGTATTCTTTGTGCTTCATCTTTGCGGTCCTCATAATCCTGATCACCATTGGAAATCTGACCTCAATTTTCCCATTCTGTTTTGACAAACTAGTGCTCATCTACAATGTTTCAGCATTGTTGTTGTATATGACAGCTGTGGTGATCTGGCCACTGTATACTTTACACAATAATGGACCCATTATTGTCCTGTATCCCTGGATGAAACTAGTGGTAGTCACCGTTATGACAGTTTTGAATTTTGTTGCTTACACCCTGGACACTGCCTATTTAATACGCCGCATGTTCTGTGTTGGTAACCAGTGAAGCTGTGTCCTGAAACTTTGGGTGTTTTCTTTGAAGAGATTCCATTCATTTGTTTTTTTTACATAATGGAAATGCTGACTCCAAAATAATGTATATTTTTCTAATGATGTTCATCAATTGCTGTCAGAGATGAATAATTGCAATAATTAAATGTTGGGTGCCCATTATAGTATGCAAAAGCAGTAGAGTTAGTTAATGATTAGAATTTTTTAACTCATTGCTTTTTTTTTTTACAAAATGCATAAAAAGGGTGTTTTCATAATACATGAATTTTGTCTTGGTGCAATGTAAACAATGATGTAATAAAATATAATCTGAAACATCATTCTGAAGCTTCTTCCATGCTTTGTGTGTGGTCAGTTTCAAAAAATGATTCTTTTAAAGACATAAACGCTCCACATTCATCTTTGCTTAGCACCTGGAATAGATTTGGCTTTATGCTGTAAAATCCCTGACATCTAGCCATACTTCCCAGAAACAATAAATCAACTGAGTTCAAGGCCAGGATAACAGTGATTTTCTCTAGGATGTGACCTACACCTTGTGAGAGAGATTTAAATAGTGGTTATCATTTGCTGTATTTCTTGTATATATTATATATGTTACAAATGGTGTTTTTAAACTTAGTGTTCAGTCTGTCATTTCACACCTGTTCCAGATATCCTCATGCTGTGTCTGTTTTAAGCTCCTTGCTGTCTAAAAATGAGATAATTGACTGTATGTAAGTTATTTAGCTTAGGACAAATTACAGTTGTAGATAGATTTCTGCCTCTTTAAAGTGTGGATTTGACAAGCCTTTAGAGCAGGGGTTCTCAATTTTTTTTTAACTTAAGACCTACTTCTGACCTACTTCTGACCTACTTCTACTTCCAAGGACCACCTTCCCAAATAAATAATAATAATGATAAAACATGACAAAATAACTGGGGTAATTATGTGTTATGCCACTGTCAGCTGTAATGACCAAAATAAATACTCTGCTTACCCTCAGTGAGACACTCAGGCTTGTTTCTGGGAAATAATAAGACCAAGTCGTAGTGGGATGGATGAGAGGCTTAAACACACAATAGCATTCCAAGTTGCTTTCACTTTTTTCCTTGGCTTTGATTTTGTGTCACAGTCTCAATGGAAACCCCTGACTCACATAAATAGGTGGTAGTGAAAGGCAACAGAAATTTGATTCCCTGTTTTGGCAGAGAAGGATATTGGCTGGTAGCCAATATCCAGAATGAAGCAAAGTCAATATGTGTTAGCTGAAGCTTTAGGCTGCTGTCTGCTGATAGTTTCATCAGTTCATTTTCCAACACAGTGGATCTACTTTGCTAACAGTGGCAAAATATGTTTGTCTCTACCTAATGATGTATAGTGATTGACATTTTAATTTGATGTTTTTTATTTATTTATGTGAATTCTTGAGCACATTTAGTTATAAAAAAATATCTAGCTTGGTAAATTTTGTAAATTACCAGAAAATTTTTAACCATTTGGCAGTACCATTGCCTCCATGGCCCACTAGATGGCACTCTAAGACCCACCTGTGGACCACGGTCTACTGTTAAGAATGGCTGCTTTAGAGGATAGTCTTGTTTGTTCTTCAATTCAATACTATAACAATGTCACTTTGTCATCCGATGCTGCTTTGGTCCACACCTGTGTGATGTCATTCTGCCTTATATGGTTGAGAAAAAATATTATTTCCAGACTACTCTTGACCCTTATTTCTATCTGAGGGTTGTTCTCTGACCTTTAGGGTTAGCTATGGGCATTGCTACTTAAGAACTGACTGAGTGCCAACTCACCAGCGAGAGAAGGGTAATCCTGATTGCGCTCTCTCTCTCAGAAATATGATGCATTGTACTTCTGATAGTATTATTTGAATACATTGTTTCAAAACCTGACAATGCTCTCTTTGTGTATTTATTGAGTTTTTATTATTGAGTTTTTGTTATTCATTGAGCAATCCTCAACTACCTCATTAGTATGTTGGAGATTAGAGTCCAATGTGTGTTTCATGTGGTAAACATGATAACGCCCAACCAGTATCCAATCAGCGGCATGAAACAGGGACCATAAACTGTACAGATAAGCCCAGGATGCTCTGTTTGAATATACTCCACCACAGTTTCGGTTTTAAAGAACAGACCTGCCTGGTTTTTTCCTACATGGATTTCTTCAGCATGGTTTTGGTTTAGAAACAACAGGAGCAATTTCAGGATCTCAGAAGGCCTTGTTGTGCGGGATGCACTTAGAATAAATTGAGTTTGTAGGCAATTTTTTTAATGTCAGAGAGACTCATCCTGTCCAGCCATGGTCAAAGTGGAGTTCCTAGCCCTCACTCAGCCTGTGGGCATCATGCGAATAATAGCAGCCATCCTCACTTGTACGTGTTTTAGCCTGGTGGCAAGTGCTGGATATGACCCGTCTACCTACTGGGCATGGTGTATGTTCACCTGGTGCTTCTGCTGCTTCTTCACCCTTCTAATTCTCATCGCGGAGTTCACCACTCTCAGCATGAAACTACCGTTCGCCTGGGACGACTTCACCACTGCCTTGGCCATGTTGGCAAGCCTCATGTGTGTCACCACCTCCATCATCTACCCCACCTTTTTCACTTGCAAGGCCTGCCACCGCGAGATTGCTGCCTCTGTGGTGTCCTGGGTCTGTTTCGGGGTGTATGCAGGTGAAGTGGCCCTAAACTTTCTTCATCCAAGTGGACAGAAAAGTGGATTCCTCTCCACATTGCCTGGCATAATGAAGATGCTAGAGACCTTTCTCGCCTGTCTCATCTTTACATCTCTGGAGAACAGCCAATTCACCTCCCCAGGACTGCAGTGGTGTGTGGCCGTGTACTCCTTGTGCTTCATCTTTGCCCTCTTCATAATCCTGATCACCATGGGAAATCTGACCTCAATTTTCCCATTCTCATTTGACAAGCTAGTGATCAGCTATAACATTTTGGCAGCAGTGATGTATATGACAGCTATGGTGATCTGGCCACTGTATAGTTTCCAAAGTAATAAGAGACCCAGTGTCTGTGGCCACGATTGTCCCTGGGATAAACTTGTGGTGGTCACCTTTATGACAATTTTTAACTTTATTGTTTACACCCTGGACACTGCCTACTCTATACGCCTTGTGTTCTGTGTTGCTAACCAATGAAGCTAACAAAATGTGTCCTGGATTTGAATCATCGGGTTCTGTAAAATTTTAGCCTTTTCTTTAAAGAGATTCATTCATTTGTTGTTGTTTGATACAATGGAAATGCTGACTCCAAAATCACATATATTCTGCTTATGATGTTCATTAAGTAATTAAAATTAAATGTTGGCTGGCCATGATAGTTTACAAAAGGCAGTAGAGTTAGTTAATGATTAAAGCTGTTTTATCACTGTCGTAAAAATAAAAAATAGCCTGATAGAACTTTGGATCCTGACACACCAAGAGTTATCAAATAGGGTGAAGGTAATATTACCGAGCGCTTACTTCATTTTATTACACTGCAGTCAAATTATGGTGCAAGTGAATCCATGCAGGCTTTTAAATTCATGATGTTCATCTTTTCACTTGTAAGTGCTGCAACTTGCTGATTGAAGTTAATAGTTTCATATTTGGGGAGATCCACTTATTCACTTTCATGCAGAGAGTTTGATAAGACAATCAATAGAACTCTCATATATGTTCATCAAATATAAGGTGACCACCAGCAGTCAGTTAGCTTAGCTTAGCATGAAGACCGGAAAGAGCTTGACTAGCACTGTCCAAAGGTGACAAAATACTCCTACCAACATCTCTAAAGCTCACTTTTTTTAAGATCTCACTCTAATTATAGTTGGTTAGGGTTAGAGTTGGGGTTTTCTAATGCTGTTTTGGGTAGAAAATAGACAACAGATGTATAGTGAATGCAGGACAGATGAGATGAGGTGGGAAGGAACAAGAGGTAAACACCAGTGAAACAGAGAAAAAACAAAGACAGAGAGATTGATGAGATAGAGGCAGAAAGGCAGAGAGGAGGCAGACAGCAAGAGATTTCCAGACTTTGGAAGGAAGTGTGGGAAAAGTGAAAAAGAAAATCCTTTAATCAACAGGCAGCTGCAGCATATACAGTTGGATTTGTTGCAAGGTTTTATCTTTCTTTTTTCTTATTTAGTTCCTTTTCTTCCTCAGCTATGTGGTGGAAAGCCAGAGAGTATGACGTCAGTTGATTCTTTTCTTTTTTTAACCAATTGGGAACTTAAAAGGATGTCACCCAAATGTCACGTGTAATCCTACAGCTATTGTGCTACCTGGTACAGCAATCTGTGTGAGTGGCATTTAAGTGAACTCGGGTCAAATAGAGCAACTGAAGCGTGGAATTTTTGCTTTTCTTCTCATGTCAGTCTGTCAGAAAAGCAGAGCATGTTTAAGTCAATAGCTTATATATGTCAGACACGGCAGCAAATTGCAGATGGCAAGTTCTGCTTTGACTTATATTACAAAAGGGACACAAATGCATTGAATGGTGTTATTGAATGGAGCACATTATCTTGCTCAAGGTCACTGTATGAAAAGGTCTACATAAAACTAAACTGGATAGTCCATGGACAAAGTGCCATGTAAAACTATAAATAAGAAAAAGGTCTGCTTGTTAAACTACGTTAATCAAATCAGTGACATTGCTCTCTCTCACTCTGTTATCTGAACAGTGGCTAATAAAAACCCAGTGGGAAGGCTGGTTGAAAATGGCAGACAGTCATTAATATTAGTAGAGAGATACAAGTTTTAGTTTTAGTGTGGTTTGTAATGTTTACTGAACTGGATTATTATGGTAATAGTGCTTTAATAATTTTTATAGACAAATTTATAGTCAAATCAAGTTTAATGTATTTAAATATTTTCACTAGTAAAAGCGATTCATTTACTTCTCTAAATATATGTTTTACCTCTGACTTGTTCTTGATTGTAGAAATTTACATTTTTTGCATGTTACTCCTGAATTTCAGCATCTTTGTCCTAATAAAGCAATACGCTCAAAACTAGCTGTATATGAATGTAATTTCTAGGAGACAGAGTTGGTATACAACCTAAGCAATTTCCAGTTTGATCAAAGACATTACCAATGACAACCTTTTCTCACTTTATTTTCATACTTAGATTTTCTAATTTTCATGAATTCATATGGATGATTTAATGCTGATAAGAAACTTGAATAAATTACTTAAGTTATCAGCAGCAATCATAACATCAGATAGATTTTTAACATAATGCTCCTTTATGAAATAGCATCGGACTCATTTTAACCTCAGGCTCCTGTTGCCACAAAAAAAGTGAGTATTTCATCCTCCACCAGTAATGTGCATGCCCTTCAGGACAATCAGTCACAAGCTGCATCACCCGCAGGTTCCATCAAAATTGGGCTTGTGGTGTGGAAATTACAGTCTCTTAAAGTTACAGTATTTGACCTTAAATTATAGCACCCCATCAGGCTTATCAGTGAAAGCTTTTAAACACAGCACAGTGAGCACAGTGCCAAAGTGTATCATAAATGCAAATCCAGTCCGATTTTTGTCAAAACTTGGTTTAGTCGGAGATAAAAAAAAATAATAAAATAAAATAAAAAGTGGCTGTACAGATTGTGCAGAGTGCAGAGTGCAGGGTGCAGAGTGTGCAATAAGTGCTTTCTTCACCTTTAGTCATTCTGGATTGATCCTTTTCTGCAAGATTTCAGTCAAAAGTTGCAGTTTTCCAAATTAATTTGCATATTTTTCATTATGTTGCAATTACATATGTACAGTATGTGTATGTGGAAATAAGTATGCGTAACAGCACTGAAACAGAATGAACACCATTTAATGACATACATCGCCCTGAAATCTGAGAGATATTTCAGCATCCTTGTCTTGCTGCATGCTATGATTCACTGAGGTGAGCACAACTGATAGGCATGGTTGTAACAATGTATGAGTCACACGGACTCACACCTACTGTACTCTGTTCCCTTTTCTGTGGTCATTATCTTTTGTTAAACTTTTCCTCTAATTAGCAGCTTTTGATTCAGCTGTGCTACAATCAGTCTCAATCCCTTCTGGGGTTGGAGGAGGGCATAGTGAAATGAATCACCACAAATGAGTTCTCACTGCTTCAAGAGTGCAAGGGGGAAAAATTAATGAAGTTTTTTTATTTGAAAAACAAGCATGTGTAAAAATCTCTGCATGTTGCACTGTATGCTAAGCCTAATTATAATATAAAGTTTAGTGCCCAGATAGTGAGCTGAACCCCTATTTTTTTAATGGCTGCATATATTTATCTTCATCTCCTTCTTGATTAAATTGGATTTAGTGTGTACAATCCAAACAGAATTTTATTTTATTTTCATTTTATTGTGTATAGGCAATATACAATGTAAAGTCAAGTTTGAAATACATAAAAGTGACAAGTGCAAGGATTAAATGAGAAATCTGCGACAAATAATTAAATAATATAACAATGGAGGTAGCCATGGTTGCCATTATTATTCAAGAAACACTGATTTCTTAATATCCTACAAGTTCTAATTGTAATAACTCTCTCAGAGGAACACAGTCATAATTCTATAGTCCATGGATGGGGTTAACCTTGAAAGGTTGTTATGTTGTCAAAGTCCTGTTCCTACTGTGAATATGTACTTTTTGTTTTGTTTGTAGAGAACGACCCATAGGAGCATTTTCTCACCTCTGTTGGCAGTAATTGGAAGGACAACATAATTTGTCTGTGCTTTCCAAAACTGTTACAAATCACTGTCAAAAATAATTATGTTTTATGATGTGACATTAATAATAGTGGACAACTTCTTCTTTCATCAACACAAACATCCTATTAAAATGTCAGAACCATTTATAATGACACTGTTTAGCTGGAATGAGACTGTAATAACTTCACTTACTGAAAATGAGTCAGTCAGAAACAATTTTCATGTAACTCTACAAAATGTAACCAATTACGGATTGATCATATATGGGTGTATGATATTCACACTATATTTTATTGCAATCTGAACAGTGTCACAACCTCAGTTATTCACTGTCATCTCTAAATGAAAGATGCAAAGAAGATGTTTTATGAAGCCAGACCATGAAGTAGTTATCCTTTTATGTTTGTGTTTTCCCACAGATTTTACAGTGTATGTAACCAGGGAAACACTTCAAGGAAAGAAATTCAAATCTTAATAATCATAATTTTATTTTTATAACTCTTTTTGAACCAAAATCATAAAGGGCTTTACGCTCAGTGATGACATATGCACAGTAGACAGACAATATAACAAACGCAACAATAAAATATCAGATGTGACCATAAAAAAAGTAAAAAAGGACATGACCTCTTCTGACTATAGATTTAGAAGACTGTAGAAGACACTCAGTATTTTTTCTTTAGTTCTGTAAGATGTATACTTACCTTTGGGACAAGGATTTGTGTGTTCTGTTATCAAAGCGCTAAAATACTCAATTTGCTGGCTGCACCACTGATTTCTTAATATTTTCAACGTTTAAAATTCTCTCACATTCACACACACACCTGCCTGCTTCAGTGGTGATCCTGAGGTCCTTCTATTTTGAACAGATTCTCCCTCTAAGCAAGCAGCCGGTTAAATAAAGGCTGGCTTCGAAAATCCTTGCCAATATCTACTTAAAAAGATAGTGTCCTGACAAGTTGTCATTATGATTGTCCCTAATTAACTCCTCCAGTTTGCCCCTCTAGGGGGATATACAAAGGGGCTTTGTTAGAATGAATATTAAGTACTACAATTTATCCGTATAATGGAAAAAGGAATATAAATGTGACTTCAAACTGTGCAATTCAAAGATTTTTATAGCTTCTAGAAGAATGGCTTTGATGTTTGAATGAAGTTCAGTTTGTATTTTTTTTTAATAAAAAATCTCCAAATTAGGGAAGATGTTTCTAGATGGCGGAGAATATTTGATATTGTCTTGTCATTTAAACTGCTCTATCAATTCAGTCTTTCCTGATGGATTTCATTTTGTGAAATCAATAGAAAAAACACAGCAGCATTGCTTTGCTTTTATGGTCAAGGGCTAGGTATTGACCAGGACATTAGAGTCAGGACAATAAACTACTATTAGCTGGAACTAAATACAGGTCAAATATTCGTATCTACAATAATAAAGCATTTTCCTTCAGTCTGCAGTCAGTGCATGAAACAAAATATAACAAGGCAATATATCAAAGTCATAGGGTCACAGACACAACTCCTTTACTCTGTAGCTTTGCATCAACAGTTCATATGAAGGTGAGGGAATTTATTTTCTCTCAAGCTTCCTAACCATGAAATGAAACCCTCTCAAAGCCTCTAATGAATTCCAGATGTGATTGTGAAATACTAATACTGAGTGAAGTGAGTTACATACTCCGTCTAAATGAAATGGTCAGTTCAATGGCTCCAATAACTTCACTTGACTTTATTTGAACTTATCTGATTTCCTCCAACCTATATAGTTACCTGGACTAAATTTGAGTAAGCCATTTTTTATTGTACTTTTTAAAGCATGTATATGTATTGATGTCAAATAATCGACAATCAAATCAAACCACAGAAATCCAGTTTTAACTGTAGCTCAGACATAGCTCATGTTGGCCAACCAGACACCACATAGCCACAGGGCAGCCATAAAACGAGTATCCATGATTGAGCTACCACTTAATCGCCACCCCACCTGCTACCAATGACCGCAAATAGTAAGTGGACACCCATGGCAGCAGTCTGCAGGGATATGGGAATAACAGTGAAGTCACACTTGAGAAAAATATACTACACTGAAATCAAAACACCCTGAGTGTGTAAAGAATGTTATTAAAACACACTGAGTTTAAGAACTAAATTGCTACCCCAAGGTATTAACCCTTTATATTCCTCCACTGAGTTAATAATTTCAAAAGCAACCAGTTAACAGTGATAGCAGTCTTACAAATTCCATTAAACCTTCTAAACTCTGTAGCATCCTTTTTACTGTTTACACTTGTTAACAAACACTTGCTTATTTACACATCCAGCAGTTATGGAGAAACATTATCATTCATTTAGGGTCGTGTTTCTGTCCACTTGATGAATGTAAGTCTAAAAAGTAAGTAAGTAAGTCTAGTCTACTTTCACGAATGAAACATCAAACGAGATATTTATATTTGCATAATGATGTTTTAATTTAAAAAAAAACAAAGCTTGAAAGTTCGGTGAAATTGTCCACTTGATTTTGTTGCAACATTAAATCGGTGCTTAAACTGAGTGTGGTGGTTGTTTATTGTCATTATTATAGCTTATTATTGTCCATTCAGGATATTTAGGCTACATGGGTTATCACATTATGTGATGAATGTTGTTTTATAATAATATCACACCATTCAAATATGCAGATATTTCCTTCTAATACCCATTTTCACTGTCATTTCAGACTGATCCATACTGACAGCCATGCAAATTGATCAGTGCTCTTAAAGAAACTTTGATTATGAAACAAGAGGACCAAAATACAGGTGATGATTAAATAATTTAGTGACTTTAGACATTCCTTTATGAAGACAATGCCTTAATTCAATGATAGAGCATTTTTAGTATAAGAAATGCAGTAGCTAGGCGCATGGGTAAATTTTACCCTTCATCGGTTTTAGTTATTTTACAACAGCTGGTCTTTCTATGGCAGTACAAATTTGTACATTGTCTTGCACTGTAGACAAAAGGGTACACACACATACACACATGCAAAAAATCTGAAATTCTATCACCTCTGTTAGCTTGTAGCATGCTTTTTCAGTACCCCAGCGCTTGCTGGGTCCTACAGCACAAAGATGCTGCCTCCCTCCATGTAAAGTTCACCCCAGTCAATAACGCCATCTGGAGTGGAGTGAAACAACTACATTAATTGTCTCCGGCACAACAATAGTGAAACTAAATGGCTTTTCTGATGTTCACACTTAATCCTTTCTTATCGCATTTTACATTGCCAATTTAGTCAAAGTAAACAACACAAAGCAAATAAGTAGCCATGTTGATTAATTCCATTAAGATAGCTATTCCCTTCCACAACAAATTGCAAACAGTGCTTACATTACAACATTTAATTAAAACTGCATAAAAGGATATAACATGGATGTACCATGATAGAAACAGACACAGGGAGACTGAAAACTCATAAAGGCTTTAAAAGCTGACTCACTCATGGGTTGGTTCCCGGTAGCCAGCTCATCGCCAATACTGTAGATGCTGGCTGAGAAAGGGAAAAGAGTCAGGTATTGTTTGTAGTTTATTTGGATCCCCATTAGTTGTTACCAAGGTAAGAACTACTCTTCCTGGGGTCCACATTAAGCACATAAATGTATACACATGATTTCACATACATGCATACATAATTACAATTACACCACTAACCCACCCAACACCAGTTAAAACAGTACAAACATCAAACAAAAAAACAAATACAAATTCAACAAAAACATGTGAAACTCTTTCTCTCTCTCTCTCTCTCTCTCTCTCTCTCTCTCTCTCTCTCTCTCTCTCTCTCTCTCTCTCTCTCTCTCTCTCTCTTCCACAAAACCAAAGAGTCTCTACCCAAGAATAACCTCTTTAGTTGCTTTCTTGTTGCTTGTATGTAAGTATGGCAAACTATTCCAATGAGAAATGACTCAAAAACTGTCTTGTTTCATGGTTATGTCTGTACTGAGAAAATGTTATTCTTGAGTACAGGCACTGGGTTTTTTTTTAAAACACACATATTCTTGAATAAAATGACACACATACACACACACACACACACACACACACACACACACACACACACACACACACACATATATATATATATATATATATATATATATATGGAATCATGGATGGATCAATAGATGTATTATCCCCAGAGCTACCATCATATCATTTGGAGTTTTCCATAATTTCTTTTCATTATGTTTAATTTCATTTATCTTATTCTGATAATACCTACTTTCCTTTTTCCTATTAATTTTTGTCGCTTGCTTTCTGTATGATCAGTATGATTTCCAATCAGTTGTATTGTCAGACTTAATTAACACCAATTTCATTTTATCCCCCTGAGCCATAAAGGTTTTCAGTTCCTCATCAATCCAAGTGGCTTTTCTTGTTCTAACTGTGAATTTCCAATAGGGGCATGTTCATCAGCCACCTCTAAAAACATTTTTGTAAATAGTTCAATTGCTGTGTCCACATTATTTATTGGACACACTTTATCCCATTGTACCTGATTTATGTCCCAAATGAAGTCATTCTCACAAAAAGATGTAAAAGATCTTTGGAGAACAACTTAAGGTCTGACAGAAAGAATGACTGTACAAACATACAGGCACAGAGACTGATTTCGATTGTTAGCAGGGCGTGAACTACAGGGGAGCCAGTGGGAGATTGTCTCCTCTTACAGTTTTCTTAATTGCTAAGATACATGTCTTGACTCACCTCTCACACAAATCATGTAATTTTACATCTAAACCAAACATTGCCTGCAGACACCACACGAAAGCCATCAAATACACATAAAATAGCCATTACCTACCAGTGAGATCAATTCAAAACAGTACCATAAAACTTGAAACTGCAATGAATAATGGCGCTTATGGTTTTACCTCAGAATAACCTCTTCACATAATCAACACAATATAAAGACACAACACATACATTTTCTAAAAATAGTGAATGTACTGCAAAATATGCAACTGATGAAGAACATAGAATACAGTGCAATCATTTCTATGTATTTACCAATATAAAACAACGAGTACAAACAGTTTGTTCAAAAAGGAGGAAATCACATTTATTCTGCCTCAGGTCTTTGTGGATCCATTGTTCCAAGACAACTGACCCATGGCCCTTTTTTGAATCCTGATGTTCTGATTAATGTGTGAATAATTTTGACTCTTACTGTTTCTTCCTGGGGAATTGTGTGTTAATTGGGTTCCAGCTGTGATGTTGAATGTCAGTGCTTTATTAATGAGCACACAAGTGAAAACAGGGGAATAGTGTTTATAGTTTTGGGAAATGGGTCTGTCTTTTGGTAGATGGTGTTATAACTTGGGGCTTTTAGTTAATGAGGGTGATTCACCACAAATTCACATCAATAAATACACCGGCATGCATGCTTTTCTTGCCATCACCATCAAAGTGTGGTGGCATAAACTTCACTTACTTCCTGTAACTCAAATGTCAGAAAAAAAAAACAAGTCCCACTCAGTCTGAGCGCCAAATCACCATTTCTCTGTTTTGTAATCAGCATACAGATATGTCAAAAAGAAAACAAGGCAGCTTACTCACAAATTTTGGATTATCAAAAAATCTAAGCAAATCAACTCTGAAGTCAGGCTTCTGTGGTGGCTTCTGCATGTGATGGGTCTTGATGAGGACTGGATCCATTGTAGGCAGCCTAGCCTGTTTTTGTTGGTATTTACAACACTCATGCATGTCTGCTGGTTTGTTGATACATGACCCTTGTGTTTGATGTCTTAATTGTACAGAGAGTACACATACATCTGTATGTGATGGGTAACTTTAAGCATTGTTAGTAAGGACTCAACCCCTTGTTGGCAACCTGGCGTGCTCTGTCTTTGATTTAATGCTCAGACATTTATGTTTATAGGCTGTTTTGCTATTAGACCTACCAGTGTCTTATTTGTATATAATGAATATAATACATCACTCCTCAGAATGATGTATTATATCCCCACCACCACCACCTCCACAACCACATACTGATTGTAAGTATATTCAGTCCCTGACAGGATATAATAACAAACAGAACCAGCCACAGAGACGGCACTTTGGACATCAACTAATTTTCATTTTCATTCAAATTTCTTTCTTTTTCCACCAATCAACCCTTCCTTTCTACACACACAAAGCCCTCACTGTTTCCTCTTGATTACCTGAGGTGAAGTATTGAATAGCCTCAGCTGAGAGCTCCTCTAACCCACAAACACCACACACATAAGACACAGTCCTATTACCTTGAGAGAGTTCTCCAATCGATTCTTGCCAGCTTTTTGTCGTCAGCCAGACAAAGTCAGCGACTGACACCACTCTGATACGGTCTCAGTCCACATGCCTGCAGAAAGGAAGCTTGATATAGAAAGACTGGCAGTGCATGCAAACTGTTTAAAGCCAGAGTGACTCATTTGAACAAGAGAAAGAATGTGGCTGTGACTTATATTTAATATAATCATGAAAACATTTTTTTTTTTTTAAATGCTGCCTATTCTCCCTGTACAGCTATACCTTGTTTATTGCTGATCATTTTTCTCTAAGCAATACAAGTCTCACAGGTAGAGTAATAGTACACAACATACACAGTAGTTTATGAGGAAGCAATTTGCTGCTCAGTGTACCAGAATGCTTTCCAAATTTAACTGCAAAGTAGGGTTCCTCGCAGCAAAACAGATTTTCTACCATAACTTTGATCAGGATGAGCGGCTCACTGACAACAGGTATGCACAGACTTTTTCCAGTCACAGCTAAAACTGAAGATCTTTTAAAACAAACACAAATCTTTAGCAATACCTTTGGTCCCACATTGTAAGAGTAGTGCATGTTCTTCTGCAGTATTTGTGCATTCAGCTGATGGATTACTTCACAGTCCCATCCATACCAGTATCTGCTGTTTCACATCATTGACTTGCATGCCCGGCATGTGATGAACATGGTGGGATAAAGGATTCTTTTTTTTAGTTTAGATCGAACTAATCTAAGTGAGAAAATTAGATCATACTCTGGCATATGTTATAAGATTGTAAAGGGCATTTAAGGACAACCTGGGACCACAAAACAATTGGAGGAATAGCACATATCTGTATCTGGCTTTGTGAAGACCCACTTGAGGAAAATCTAACCATTCTGACTGTAGTGTGTGGCAGGTTCATGTATGTTCAAATTAAATAAATAGACAAAGTAAAGATAAAATCCAAAATGGGGATAGACCATATCCATTTATGCAGTTATTTCGGTATATGTAATACAGTTTAATACTGAGAGATCATGAGTAATATAATACTGAAATTATTGGTAATTTGAATCCACCTTGTTTATACTGAGGTTTCAGACTACTTTTAACTACAGGAAGTGTAGCTAATAAACTGGCAGCTAAGAGTAATTCAATAGTTCAATTATGTTTAGTTCATACCCAGATAGAAAAATTGCTGTGGCCCAGATCCGGGCCACACCCGACACTTTTGACACTTTCATATCAGTCCACATACCACATGGAATGATGGCACTTGCGTGGTCCGCTCCTATTTTCCAGATCTGGGCCACAAGCAAGCCATATGTCAACCAAGAACAACCTAGAAAACCTGAACTGGCCCACACCCAGAATACACATACATGAGAGCACCACCACCATCTTTACCAAAAAGGCCTACAATTGATTTGGGATATTTGGGCCATATTTACTCTTTTACATTTGGGCCATTTCAGGTTCACATCCATTTTGTCTGGGCCAGAAGAAAGCCAGCAGTGTTGCATCATTACCTATATATGCATAGTATACATATATGCATAGTTACCTTTTAGTCCGGTTTAACACCATTGTGTAAGGCACTGTAATGCCAACAGCTTTTGGTAGCCTGTTTAATTACAAAAAGAAATTGTTTGTTTTTCTCTATTATTACAAATGGGTTAATCTTTCCGGAAACTGAAAGTCTGGTGTATTTAAGATTTGTCCTGGTACAATAACCTTGAAAAAAGGTTTGCCCGCACTGGAGAAAACAGTGTAAATGAGTCGTATCATTATCCTGGCATCCTGAGTTCCACTACACACCACTGTCCCTGCAGGGCAAGCCTCTAATATAGCTGTGTGGCAGTGTTTACTTTTATGCTCACAAGTCTCATAAATCTGCCTATTTGATCTGGTTTGTACCGGTCAAACAGGTCCTATAAAGTACCTATAAGACGTCATCACTGACCCTTCCTAACCTCCTCTGATTCTTTATACTGGCAGAAAATGTAGGAATGGAGTACCTGTACTAAACATGCATACATTTGCACTCCTGCACCTGTTCCCAGTTAGCCAAAATCTGCCATTGGTTGATGTAAAGGTTGCTGGGCCCGGACATGAGTGTGGGGCGTTTCTTCTTAATGTGTGAGTGTGTCTATGTGTGTGTGGCAGCCTGTTCTTAACGCTGCACTGACCTGGATGACAACAGCATGAAGCTAATGGCTTAAAAGTAGGCAGCTTTCCCAGACAATTACCGTCAAATCTCTCCCTCAACGCACAATCTCATCCTCCCTCCACAGTTTTTCCATTTCACAGTAATTTCTCTCCCTCCATCTCAGGTGCCCCTGGCCACTATCAAGGTGATTTATTCCCCAGGCAGTATCTGGCCATCATTTCCTTCCCCTCTCTCTCTCTCCCTCTTTCCCTCTCTCTCTCTCTCTCTCTCTCTCTCTCTCTCTCACACACACACACACACACACACACACACACACACACAAGCACATAGGAAAAATGTTTGCTTCTGCTGTTCAAGAAAATAATCGAGAAAGAGGGCTGCAATGTATTATTTTACACCAAAAACTGGTTTTGGCTGTGAGAGTACACCCACCTATGGGTGGGACTTTCACATCCGAAGGCGGGGTGACATTTTCCACACATAAATACTGACAGTGCGTCGACACTAGGCTACATGACCCTGAGTGTAACTTCTCATGAGCCCATTTCCCCCGTGCACCTGATTTCCTTCAGAGTTAATCTGTGAGGGGAAAAAAACCTGAGAAATCAAAATTAAATGTCGGGTTTGGTGCCTCTACTATGGAAATTTAAGCGTGCTGATATCAAGAAGATGCCTCGGGATGACATTGCAGGTGTGGAGCGGGTTTCCTTTGAAGCGACGAGAAAACGAGAAAGTTGATTTCGACATCAGAGGAGGCGCACGTTTCCAAAACCGCTTGAATACAGCGAGATACGCGCATCACTCCACCGGATAGTGGCATGGAGAGGATGAAGCGCACAGGAGCGCACAGGTAGGTTGAATCTCATCTATGAATGTTCACTCGGCCTTTACAAGAAATATTGTCCTATTGAAATAAAATAAGACTTGAACTGCTGTATTTTTAAGAAAGATGTAACCATTTTTGCTTTAGGTTGCTTCATTTAAACATGAACCATATATGTTTGGGAACATGCTGTGAGCTTTAGAGTTTAATTTCATTCACATCTAGTCAATCAGGCTTCAAATGGCTGACGTGACTGTGGGCTATGACTGTTATAGTTTGATGGACAAAAATGTCAAGCCCCATGCAGCCTGAAGGGGACAGAGGCTTCAAGTGTTTGTTTTCTCAACAACAAGCTGCGGGCTGCGCGTCACTCCCGTGTTTTTGGAGAGCGGTTCAGTGAATCTTCACGTCAAACCATTTATTTGTGCAACACATTTTCAGAGCCTCAGGTTGCAACGTCTGACAAGTTATATTATTATTATTATTATTATTAGATCACACACAAGCCACCAGGTGAGTATACATAATAGTATCTCAGGCTACTCTCATGATCAATCGGACATTTTAGGCTACAGGTTAATGCAAGGTAAAGTGCTTTACAGATGACCGACATGAATAGAATAGAATAGAATAGAATAGAATAGAATAGAATAGAAAATGCAATTAAAAAATCAATAAAAACATAAACACCAAAATAGAAAAAATACAATAACAAATTAAAAACAAAAAACATAAGACGGACTAAATGGTTTTAAATATGAATACAATTATTAAGTAAGATAGATAGTGACATTTTAATGAAAAGGCTAAAGAAGTAGGTTTTACTTTAAATATATCAACACTTACAGCTGCTCTCACAATGACAGCATGACTTAATCGTTAGACTACAAGGTGCCATTTGGATATTGCACTCATTTCAGGCTATACATGAATGCACTGTATATGTGTGTCTGTCAGGGATGCTCTCATAGCAAGCTTGAGATTCAATAAAAAACATTATACAGGTTTCACAGTTTGATGCAGTTTGACTTAAGACACCATGAGAGAGGATTCCTTTTGTTATTTATTTCTTCCTTTTTTAACTTTTGCTATTAGTTTTTCTACTTGGTTTGAATAATATTGAAGTAACGATGACAGTGACAGTGAAGACTAAAGGCAAATGTCTTAAATTTGAATAACATTCTCCAAACACTTAAGCTGTACATCAAACCCAAAGCAAATGTGGTGAATGCCACCTGCTCAGTTGCATTACAGTGCAACTCACTGACAATTAGCAGTGGTATTAATGTAGCAAAACACTGGAAATATGTGAATGGCAGCGAATGGATGCAAATCTGTATGCACTTGCACTCTTCAACTTGAGCTTAAAATTTGCTGATACCCCAAAATGTATGATTACATGAATGCAAAAGAGCAAAGCCACAGCAAACGTCTGTACTTTATGTACTTCACGTCCTGTTGTATCTTAAAGCACAGTGGTATGAAGCTGCTCTGTAGCATTCTGCTGTCACTTTGCATCAGTCATATAACCAATTTGGGAGACAAAGTGAAAAGAATGACTTCCTGTTATGATTCAATTCTCAGTTCAACATGCACATCATCACATTTGTTTGGCAAAATATAGTGCTACAATACATTATAAAACTCCAGTGGAGATTTAACATCCATTTTTGCACTGGAGGGATTTCATTTACATTTTTTTTAATCAATAATGTATGCCAAATATGTTTAGCCCAAAATCCCATTTCAACACAGTTAATATTAAGATCATTTATGTTTGTCATTGTAGCACCCTTCAATAGTATAGGACACTTGCCATATGATTGCAGTTTTTTTGTTTCTGTCTCCGTCCGTCTATTACAGACTTTAATTCAGTGGCAGTGAGAATACCTGTAACCTGCTTAACTGCTGCTGTCTTCTTCTAAAGTGCAACTTCCCATTAAGAGAAATGGCATTTTGGCCACTTGCCCAGACAATTCAGTGGAAAGTTTCTCTACTGTCCTGGTAAATATGGGCATCTTACCCAGCAAGCGCACATGTGTTGCTGTGAGCGTGTAGGGTATAAAAGGTGGACATAACATAAATTCTCTGATGCAGAAATTCACAGAACCTTAACCACCCACAATGCTGAACCCTATTTCTTCTTCATATCATGGGTTATTGTTAATTTAAAAAGTGGTACATTTGTTCTTCTTTTCTCTCACAAGCTATTTCCTACTGTAATCCAAATGGACACCAGCACTCCCTCCTTCAAGATGGATTATTACAATTCGACGTCCTTTTCTGAGGAGGTTGGCATATCTTCCTCCCAGCCTTTCACTATAGGCTACCAAAGGAATGGCTCTAGCATGACAGAGCCAATGCCCTTTAATCTGATCACGGCAGTCGTCTACACCATCGTCTTCATCGTGGGTCTTCTGGGTAACACACTAGCTATCTATGTGGTGGTTCGCTATGCCAAGATGAAGACGGTAACTAACATCTACATCCTCAACTTAGCCTTGGCCGATGAACTCTACATCCTGGGAATTCCCTTCCTTGGCACTAATAGTCTGCTCTCCTACTGGCCATATGGTGATTTCTTCTGCAAAGTGTGCATGACTGCTGATGCCATGAGCCAGTTCACCTCCACCTTCTGCCTGACGGTGATGAGCATTGATCGCTACTTGGCTGTAGTTCATCCTATTCGCAGTGCCAAATGGCGGAAGCCACAGGTGGCCAAGGTTTTCAATGGTATGGTGTGGGTTGTGTCCTTTCTTATTGTGCTGCCGGTCACCATCTACTCACATGTACAAGAGGGATTCAACACCTGCAACATAACCTGGCCTGATCCACAAAATTTGTGGTCCATTGTCTTCATCCTTTACACATCTATCCTGGGCTTCTTTGGTCCTCTGGTTGTCATCAGCCTCTGCTACCTGGTCATCGTCATCAAGGTAATAGGACAGATAAAATTGGCCTCTCGATTTTATTGGTGTCTCATTTTTTTCAAATTTTCCTGTGAGGTTCAACTCTCATAATCTCATAAAATGTTTTCAATCAACCATCTCAATTTCAGGTGAGGTCAGCAGGCGTTCGGGCAGGCCTGACTAAGCGACGGAAGTCAGAGCGTAAGGTGACACGCATGGTGGTGGTCATTGTGTTAGTGTTTGTGCTTTGCTGGCTGCCATTCTTCACGACCAACATCGTCAACCTGGTTTATATCATCCCTGAGAACAATGCCACCGCTGCAATCTACTTCTCCTTGGTCATCCTCACCTACGTCAACTCCTGCGCCAACCCAATCCTCTATGGCTTCCTCTCTGACAAATTCAAGCAGAGCTTCCAGAAGGTGCTCTGTTTCCACAAACCAAAAGGTGTCGGCACTGCATACGAGAGGGGAGGTGGACAGGCTGCAGCCCAGGACAGACCAAATGAAAAGCATGATCCTATTTTGATGGTCAGAAATCACAAACAGAATGAAAAGATGCAGAGCATGCAGGTATTGTGTAAAAAGTATTCATGTGATCCATGTCATTTCTGACCACATTCACCATATTTTACAGCAGGGACACTCTTACATCTTAACCCACACCATTTCAAATTTCAGTTTCTGATGCACTGAATAGTTAATATATCTGGCATTATGTACTGAACAGGACTGAACTTTAGATTTGAGCTGGAGCTTTAGTCCACACGTACATGAGTTTTGTTTTTTTTCTCAAAAAAAAATCTTGTCCATACAAGCTCTGTTTTAAAAAGATCTCTGTCCAAATGAAAATGCAAAAACATTGTCAAGAGCATGCCAAACCAACAGACAGCAATATAACCCTAACCCTAATGCATTATGGCCAATCAGAAGCCTGGAAATAAGTTATATCTACCTGCAATTGTCAATTCTGATGCTTCTGTTCCTCAATGTAGTGGAAGAGTAACTATACATTCATGTGTAAAAATAAAAAGTCCTGTTAACAAGGTTAGAATCAACACTATTTTGACCATGTCCACCATTGCATGAAATGTTGCCTCATGTAGATAAAGGATCTAACAGCGTATGCTCTGACTCACAAGCCAAAAACTCTGTTTTCCCTGTCTTTACGTCAACACTGAAAATGGAGTTTCTGAGGATCTTCATCCTCAAAGGAGTTTTCTTAAAGGTCTGATTTCAGTGACTTAAAGCACATCGGTTGGGTGAAAGGCCAAAAATCTATGCTTTCAAAAATACCCATAGACGTGTGGACCAGGCCTGAATTGAGTCGTTCTGCTTAAAGCTGCATAATTTACATAATGTTTTGTTCCAAATTAGTCCTGAAGCCAGAAAGCAATATTTTAATGTTAAAACTTAAAAAGAGGGTTACCTTTTTCGGACCATAATCAAATCAAATCTGCAGTTAACATGTACAAAAAAAGGCCCAAAACAACCAAATATATTAATAAGTTGCAGATCTCTAGAGCAGGTTATAATCATCAACAATGACATTTTCAAGAATTTCAGGAAGTTATACTGTTTGTCATTCTGTAAGATTGTCTCTATTGTATTCCTAATCTCTGTGTCTGTGGTATTGTTTTAACAGTGTGTCCAGATGGAGGTTATTGGGAACACTGGGAATGATCCTTTAACTTCAGAAACAGTGGTGAATGGCCACTCAATGCTATGAGTTTTCATTCTGACCCACATATGACTAGTGTGCTACCACATGGAACTGGGACAATTTACTCCTGAAATTGTGAATCCTCCCACTCAGATGGGGGCATTTCTGGAAAGGAGCAAAGAAGGACGTTTATCACAGTGTTCAGCATTTTTGTTCGTTTTCCACATATTTGTGCTGTTACCAGATTGACTGCACTGTACAGAGTCTGCGTCAAAGTAGCAAAATCATCCCACAGAGGACGAGATGACACCTCCTATCCCCCACCTACAATGCTGTCCTTTCATCCTTTCACAGGAGACTCAACAACCATTCAAATATGGCCTTGTGTGACAACTCCATCTATCATTTACACTTGGTCTCAGGTGACTCCAATGACTCTAACAACTGTAATTATAACAGCCAGGAGCGCTAATGAACCAAGTTGTATCAATGATCTTGGTAATGATCCCACAGAGGTTAAATACCTGAGACTCCCTACCAGTCAATTAGAACTGAAGAAGCCCCTTAGATGAGAGGCAAATCATCTTCAAGTATCTACAACCAAGTCCAGTTGCCCTTGATTCAACCCTCCTTATATAACCATGACCTGGATGACTGAGAATCTTCATGGACATTGTACAAAGCATTAATTTATGTAATTATGTAAGATCTCTGTACAATATAAAATAGAGTCATGGGATTTATTTTAAAATGTGGTAAATTCTCAAATAGCTTCTCTTTTTTTACCTCAAATGCAGAGAGAACCAGGATGTTATCTTCAAATGGGCTATTACTGGAGACAGTTTTTTTTTCTAATTTTTGTTTTATATTTGATCATATTTTAGTAACAATTTCTGATCTGGCTTAACTTGCTGCTTATGTTGCTTGCTATTAATGCAAATTCAACCCTTCCTTTATGTTTACCTGTTGTCTTGATAAATTCAGTGTAATGTACACCTCACAGCACTAAGAGACATCTGTGCAGGATGTACAGAACTTCACATGTACACTAGCCTAACACCAAAGACCATTTTGGGAAACATACATATTAACATTTGGGCAGAGAATTAAACAAGTATAACTGATTCCACTCTCACATCTTTGCGGTAAAGACGCCATTAAAGCTATAGCCACTTATAGTAGCCACTTAGCTTAGCTTATTTTAGCTTAGCTTAGCTTAGCTTAGCTTAGCTTAGCTTAGCTTAGCTTAGCTTAGCTTAGCTTAGCTTAGCATAAAGTCTGGAAACCTGTGGAAACAGGTGGCTCTATCTAAAGGTAATTCTCAAATTAAAATGTTATATATTTTTTTATCCATACAAAAACATGTTATGTTATGTTATGTTATGTTATGTTATGTTATGTTATGTTATGTTATGTTATGTTATGTGCCAGACTATTTCTTGGCTGGGACCGCTAACTTCCTGGAGTCTACACTGGTTGCCTAGCAGCCAAGAAATAGTATTTTATAGCCCGCCATAAAAAGCAAATTGATGTTTTTATTCTTTGGTTTTTGCATGGATTAACTAAAGAAATATAACATGTTCATTAGCAGGCCATCAAGTTGCTGGTATGGGGATTTTGTTACCAATGGACAGAGCCAGCATATTTTTTTCCCTCTGTTTCCAGTCTTAATGCTAAGCTAAGCTGCTGGCTAGCCTTACATATAACAGACAGACATGATACTCAACTCAGAGAAATAAAGTGATGGACTTAGTTCTATGGAAGTGAACATTATGCTGAATTTACCATGTGAGCCATTATAGTACAGGTAATTTCTATGACCCCAGCTATTATTTGAAACTCAACATTGTTGCTTCTTTAATTTGAAGATCTACAGTATTTAGTTTGTGCTATAACTAGAGTGAACACTGCGCTGTCAGTCACTGTAAAGCTGGATTAAATGTTTTTGATGGTTATAACAATTAGATTTATTTTGGCTTATTAGCTTTGAAAGGCTTTTTGTGACATTTTGACGTCAATGTTACAAGGCTGTGAAAAATGCTGTGGAAGCACAGCCGAGTATTGTCCTTAAGTGGATTTATGGATTTCCCTTCACATGAAACAATCTGTTGGAGTGCATGCCACAGTGAAGTAAAGGAGCATGTCATTCTCAGACCTCAGCAACATACCTTTGTATGTTTGTGTGTTACCCTGACTCACTGTTTAGCTGCTGGACTATGACCTTTGATATATATTACCAACATTGGAAGGTGCTGGACAACACTATAGTAGAAGACATGGGATTTATTTGTGTTAGAAACACTGTGAATTTGAAAATAATAGGTCATTCTGGAGGCTTGAGTTCTCTGACATGCTTACAAATATAATAAGCATGTTAGTCATTCTGTTAAGAAACCATCATGAATATTAATAAATGATCAAGTCTATTATGCATGTTCACCCTGCATTAATCCAACACAGTACAATGGAGGGTGGCTGAAATGTACCTGCATGTAACAAAGCTCTTCTTATGTGTACATCTATCACATAAATAGACAGTTGATATTTATTGTCACTGTGATTTATAATTACTATTATTGCAGGTTTATGTTTCAGACTAAAGCACTTTATCATTATATCCAGTCTAAAGAGAACAGAGGCAACTTTATGCTTGAATGTTAATGTCTCACAACATAAACAGATTGTGTTTTTTGTTTTTGTTTTGTTTTTTTGTTGTTGTTTTTTGTTTTTTATGAAGTTATAGTAGTTATATTGCAAAAGCAACAGGAACAAGAAGGAGAAACACCTTTTTTCCCATGACAGGGATTTGGATGTATAATGTTATATGGCTCCAGAACAAAGACTTGCCACAGACATAGAAAATTCACATCAAAATCTGAAAATCTGATGTCAGCAGCATTAAGGAAGGCAGTTCAATGTTTTCCAGTCAGCTGACTTTTTATTTGTTGGTGGTGGCGGCGTTGTGTTTGTATGTTTATTTGTTTGTTTGTTTGTTCCCAGGATTGATGATCAAGAAACCATTTCACTGTTACTTTAATAAATGCAACCATATCAAAACAGGGTGTGGAGTGCAAATTGTTTAAGATAATAGATAGGATTTTTTCAAGTTTATGTCAATAGAATGCTATATTAACACTGATCACTGTAATCTCCATATTGGTTGTGAAGTGACCCTTTTCTAATGCATCTACACTGGAAAAGATGTGGGACATCTTTTACTGACATCTAAATTTTAGCCAAAGCTATAGTATCAGAGTCAGACTAGAAGGGGGTTAACTCACAAAACATAAGGAGAGGAGGAATGAGGACAGTTACCAATAACTATTTTAATGCACATATAGAATATGAGACAGAAAACTACTATGTGTCCTTTAATCTATCAATAATTGCTTTGAATACACATACATTCACTTTTTTTTGCATACAACATACATATCCTGTTTAAGAAAGTGCCAAGATTCAACGTTGCTGCATTCATATTAAAAAGACACACAGTGTACTAACTGATAGTGTGAAAAATACCCAGTTAAAACTGTGAGGAATAAGGCAACACATTATGTCCGGGCTTGCCCAAAGCCTGTCTGGAGACAAATAGCACCTTATGGGATAACTTCGTAATGTGCAAATGTGCACAACAACAAATACAGCTCAAATTCAACAGAAGAAAATACATTAACCTGAAAACATCCCAAGTGCAGTTGCCTTTTTGTGGAAAGTGCAAATATTAAATCAGTACAATCACATTTTACCTATACAAATAGTTACATTATGGACAAAAATTGTAGGTGAAGAGTGGCTGCAGGTGTAGCTGAGGACAGATTATCTGATATGAAATATTTCAGTATTATTATAGAATTTATTGGTCCTGGATGAGTGTTTGTATAATTTCTGCATCATTTAGGTATTTCTCATAATAAGAAGGCTTTGGATACTCAGTGGACAGGTGATAATACCAAAAAAAAGGCCATGACCACAAAGTGTGCAATTCCATCTTGTGCTCTACTATTTAGAGTGTGTGCTGTAAATCTCTCATCACCTGCAAACCTCATCACTAGTGGGGTTCTCATTACCATTTTCTTCCATCTCAAAAGATATTCACACAACAGTCTTATGAAACTAATCCTTAAAGCAAAGAAACCCACAGAATTGGATACATCTGGAAAGCCTAATTGCCTCTGCAGTTTAATTGACTACAATGCATGCAACCTCTGTCACAGTTACTCACAGTTTCTTCTCACCTGCCAATAACAAGTCTCACTAGAAGGATGTAACATGCAGAAATGTGTAATTGCTCACCCCTGGCCACAAGTAAAACAAAACGCACCACAGCCCCATTAGAATTCAAAAAATCCTTAAAAAGCTTTTAAAGCTGCACTGAATTGTATTTGATGAGAGCAGTGAGACTCAATCGAGCAGTAAATGTGCTAAAGCCACAATAAAGAACTAAAATGCTCTTGAGAGCTGCAAAGTTAGGTGATGAGACTCTGTAGGTTTGTTACTACAAGTGATCCCTTCACATCACACAGTTATTTTGAGTTATTGGTTATACTAAAATAAATGGATTCATGCAGGTTCACATGACAAAAACTGAGTGGTGGCTTCATATTTCATGGGGCCCTAAGTAGCTGCACAGTACTCCTGCAGCTATACTGGGCAGCTAAACATTGTAACAGACATGTATTAACTCCATCTGCCACTTGTAAAACACTGATCAGTGTTAATTCAGTGCAACACACTGGAGCTTAATAAACAGAGTCTATGAAGTTAAATTAATCATCACCTCTGTACCCCTGTTCTTTATGTCTTTAGTAACATCCATCATCTTCTCCCCCAGAGGGTTTTCCTCTTCTGCTGCTATTTTCTCTCCCTGTGCTGCTCCTCACTTTCTCCTTCCTTCATTTGTCTATGCCATACTCCTTCACCATATCCTGTACTTTCCTTCTCAGCCCTTATTCCAAGTCTGTTTACTGACAACCTGTTTTTGTGGCTGGTTATGGGGGTAGAAAAACATTCTGAGTGTTATACGTTTTTTGGTTACCTTGGTGTTTCTTTTGTTCCATCTACCTCAATGTCAAGTGTAAGAACCAGTATTATTATCAAACAGAGAAAGGAGCGCATTACATTTGAATTATCTTTGTCTCTCCAGTGATTCTGAGAAAAATCAGCCGTGAAATGCCTTTTTTTTTTAAGTACTCCGTTGAAGAGAAAAACACATTAAAGGTAAATTATGCAGGATTTTCCTAAAAAACAATGTATAGACACATACAAAAATAATCACTTATGACCCACTAGAAGTGTGTGGCAGTGTATTTATCAACAGAAACCCTACCCTCTGCCTGTATTTTCTTGTTTTATTTTTATTTAGCTGTGTTCAGGACATTTCTGGGCATCAACCTTTGGGCAGTGGGTGTATAGCCTCCAGCCAATAACAGTGTGCAGGTGTGAGGTTGGGACTCGTAGCATTGCAATAAGGTTACATTGCTGTCTCCATGGAAGGACGGGCCAACTTTGAATGCTGTGCATTTACAAATACCAACGGACAAACCCTGCATAGTATATTAATGTTGCGCTACTGAATAAAATAATGAATGTAGCATACACACACACACACACACAGACACACACATAAGCCCATATGCAAACACATGTTCTGCATTTCCCTCATTGCTCCTATTGTCACTTAGTAAGAAACTAGTTTTACTCAACAAACCTAAGTGGTTTTTATATATATAGGCAGGAAGTCCCATGTGCTGCACGTGCCAGCTAATGCTTCATGCTGTTTTTAGAAGGTCTTAAGCTCTGCACTTTAGACAACACAGTGAGCAAATTTCACCTCACGTGATCCCAAGAGAGTGAGTCAGTCCATTAATTTATGGACACATGAGTAGCATCATGGCTCTGGGGATAGGTGTGTCAGTCAGTTGGTGAAAAGATGTAAATACAGTACTGGATGGTTTGGTGTAAAATTTGGTAGAAGCATTCATGGTCCCCCAAGGATAAAACCAAGTGAACTATGAATACATCAAAACTTGTCCAGAACTCAGTTCATAACAGGATATCTCTACAATTAATGATCATCAGCCTCTCTTAGATTAATAACATAGCGTGCATGTTAGCATGTTACCTTGCCAGTAATTTGCTCCTGAACCACCCATGCACCAAGATTCACCATTTTTGTTTAATAAAATCAAACTGGAGTTATAGTAAGAAATCCTGGGTATACAAGTTATTTATTCCTGGGAAAAGCCATATTAAAAGCCATTGGACACAACAACATCCTGCTCTACTCTAAATATAACAAATAAAACAAACATAGACAAATATCCTCATTAGTTGTTAAACCACAACTAATGGCAGATGGACCAGTTTGGTTGTCATTGGTTGAGGGTCCTGGCACATTTGGTGCTTCATCCCCAGTGTCCTTCCACAACCCCTGACTTATTTAATCAGCAGTGTACACAGACTTTGAATGGAATATTAATCCACATGAGGACTCGCAGGACAAATGGAGGACAAGACAACAGTGTTTGAAGTTAAACTCAGAGGTGACTTTTAGCATCATGGAGAATAATTATCGCAGGCAATATTCTCATCCATAGTCAGTCCACATCTACTAACACACAAATAAACATTCTGCTCAAGGCAAAACAATAGCTTGAAAGCTTTGCTTTAAGCTTCCAAGCTTCCAAAAACTTCTTCCCTATCAACAGCTCACTTTCTGTTTTTCATGATACTGTTAATTTTAACAGTATTGTTATAACACCCAACAAGTTATATCCAAGCAAAATTATTCTTGTGAAACATTTGGTTTCCATTATATTCTTCCCTCTTAGCAGTTTTGCCTTGTTGATTGACCTATTGAAAGTATGACACATACTGCATCATCTCCTGTTGTAATAATCATTCAACACTGTAAGACGAAAAAATCACTTCATGAGTGATATATAAATGATATATGATGCAGTACTAATGAGGTTCATTCTCATAAAAAGAGACAATGTTGGAAGTTTGAAAGTTTGAAAAATATTTTCAGTACCTTATGAGGTTGCATCAATTTACATAATAAGACATTCATAAATACTGATTTTATTATTTGGGCAGCTTTCATCAGGTGTTCATGTTTATGCAATGCGATGTTCGTGCTCTAAGCTCAGTATTACTTCCAGCAAATAGATCTGATTCATTTTAAGTAGAAGATAATATTGAGCGTGGGTAACATCCTATTTTATCATCAGTATTCTAGTCCTCTCTGCAAAGACATAAATCAGATACCAGGAAACTAACCACACCTGGTTTTATGGACACACAAGTTGTGTTTGTTGACACTGTGAAGTCACTGAGAGGAGGAGGAGGAGAGTGAGCCTTTTTCCTCACTAAATAAACAAAATGTCAGTCTATGTAGTGACAGTGAAGGAAAAAATGTAAGTATTTACGTTAGTAGGGTAAGAGAGACACTATATGTCATTGACATCTGAGAATCACTAAAAAATAGAGTAAAAATTGTATTTCCATATTCAAAAGGACATAACTGTTCAATATTGGAGGCATATTTTAGAATGAGTAATTATAAAAGAATATAGTAAACTCATTTTACAGATGTTCACATTTTTCACAGCACATTAGTAAAATATGCATCCTTGAGAAAATATGACATGATGTCATAACAGCTGTGGTAAGGCAGTGCTGGCGCAGAGGACAACAGTTGATCAGGTCAGCTGGAGCCAGAGAGTGAGTGGTGGGAACACTCATACAGACTCCTGTTTTTTTTATAAGAAGTCTTATAAACAGGCTAAATCCACACAAAGCTGCTGCGGTTAACTTTTTCTTTTCAAATCTGATACCAAGTACAGTGAGTCTTGTGTGTCAGGTGTTTTGATTTCAAGTTTACAGTGATGCAAAAGCTCATCTTGTTGTGTTATTAAAGTCCTTTACAAACATTCAACTTGATCTGAATTCAGCATCTGTTGGAAATTGAGGTGAGGAAGCATAAGACATATAAAACCCAAAGGCACTCGTGAAAATAAACAAACCATCACAAACCTTTTATTATTAACACATGATATCTTAATTTTCAAGAAAGTCTTAACTAGGTTCTATTCATTTATTCTTAACTATCTATGAAACATATATTAAAAAGCTATTTATTCTATTTATGTCACCATCAGCGTCCACATACTACTACTTCATCCTCACACACCTTTACACTCAGGGAAATGTGGATAATAAATTAACAAAAGCTAAAGCGAGGCTAAATACTGTGGAGGTCTTTAACACTCTTAATGGCTTAGGGACACAGTTGTAAAGCTTTCAGGAATCTATTTTTAATTAACTGATCAAAGGCAAATAATGGACAAAATGTGTGTGCATACTACAGTAAATTATAATTAGTGCTAATTATACGCATTTAGTACTGAGGCATAAGTTAAAACATCATTTCTATTAATTAAAACTACTTTTTTTTTTTTTTTACAAAACAATGTGCTAAAAACGGTAACGTTTAATGAAAAAACAGACACAAGAAGCAGATTTTTTTCAACAAATCATACTTCTGCCTGTAAATCCTCTACAACCGACAAATTCATTAAGACTCAGTTTTAACAAGGTGATTACTGAAAAATAAACAGGATAGAAAAATAAAGTGTAACAGAAATGTTATATAATTTTAGAATTTGTTACACCAGAATAAAGACTAATCATTATGTGCAGACATTTAGGGCTGAAATGCATTCCTAACTCCAGTCACAGACCAACCCGAAACAAAACTATGAATAAGTTTGGCATTCCAATAAATGTCAAGATGAATGTATGTAAACTATATGCATCAGTTTGCAGTGTGTTTGCTGTAGCTGTAACTGTCTGCATGCAGAAGAGATGGGAGCACAGAGGCGATCAGAAGGAAGAGAAGCAGGAGTGGGTTGCCCTGTGTGGCTAATTAAAGCTGAGAGCTGTGCCCTTCTCCAGCCCACGGTGTCTTCTTCTCCCCCTGCTAGGGGAAGACGCAGAATGCCTCTTTCCATTTCAATAACCCTTAGGAAATAAACCAAGCTAAAGTATATGCATGCTGCCACTCAGTCACAACAAACTAAAGTATGCAATCCAGAAGACAAGTATGCTCATTTTCTGTCTCTCTGCTCGTGCCATCTGTATCACTACACCATTCTCCCTGTTTCCATTTCTCTTTTTGAAAGAATTAGACAGAAGTTGGAATGAGTCAAGCTTGATATAAAAAAAAGAGATATAGTGATCCAGAGACTTTGGACTGCAAGGGTGATGATGGTGATGATGACAGTTTTAGGACTATAAACTGTCATACTCTATAATTGTTCACATTCTTTAGCATCACTCCACATCCTACAGTGATGCATGCTGGAGCCTTGCACAGACAAAGTGGCATTTTCCTCACACAGGCTTTTTTTTTCTCACCTACGCCCATTTGATATTTTGGTGACTCTCTGTAAAACTGAATACACTGAAGCGGGAGGAGAGGCACAGTAGGGAGTGCGTCAGTGTGTCAGTAACAATTAAACCAGGTTAAGTGTGTGGCAGAGAGCCTGTTTATGCTTTTTCCACACTTTTAGCAAATGCTTTTCTATTGATATATATTTCTCTCTTCTAGTGTTGATATGTATCCTTACTGTGCATTTACCGTTCATGTGTAATGCCTGAATAACCTGCTGCTGTAACTCATCTTTCTTTCTATCTATCTATCTATCTATCTATCTATCTATCTATCTATCTATCTATCTATCTATCTATCTATCTATCTATCTATCTATCTATCTATCTATCTGTCTGTCTGTCTGTCTGTCTATCTATCTATATATCTATCTATCTATCAGAAAACAGATGGGTCCAGTTTAAGTGCTTTTAAGTGCTTAGAACCTTTTTTTGGTAGATGATTTGACTTTTATACAGCTCCTACAACTAGAAAAAAAACAGCTAACATTGTTCAATCTACACGTGTCAACAGTGTGAGAACTGTCATGATGCTGCACACAGAATGATCACATCCTCTACACGTATCAGGGATTGGTGGGTGAACACAGAACTGCAAATCTCTGAGGCTTAGTCAGTTCCATAATACAATTTTTTTAAGGTGAATGAATAAAACTCCAATTATAGTTTGTATTAAGGAACTGCTAAATGGAACAGACTCTGCTTTGACTATGATTTGTTGTGCCCGAAAAACCTGGAGCTGCTCTACAAATAACAACCTGCCTACGTGGAAATAACCAATTTGCAGAAATCACTTATGCATGATATTTTCTTGGACGTGGTGTGGGTCTATGTTTGTTGACTCATGGAGCCATTTAGGTGAAGCCCCCCCCCCCCCCCCCCCCCCCCCACTCCCAGGTTTCTCCCCTGATGACATCCACTGTCTTCTTCAATAAAAGTATAGAGGCGACTGAGCTAAATACCTAGTCAGTGCTTTAAACAAGCCTTACAATGTGTGTGGGTATGTGTGTGTATGTAGGAGTAAGATGCTGACAGATGACTGACAAACCCATCCATTACCTATAATAGAAAAAGGTCACAATGTCAGCAACAGCATACACTTACCCCATCTGTTTTTCTTTACATTGTCAGGCATTCGCTCCACTAAACTCCCATTTCACCTCTAGGAGCTGTCAGTCAATGAGCCCCAGCTCCCCCACAAACTCCCTCCACCTCACCATTTGAGGAGAAGAGGTGTCTATAAAAGTCTGCAAGAGAGAATGATGATTATGGTGTGCTCAACAGCACCTTTTCATAGCTTATTTGCTCTCTCTCTTAGAAGAGGAGTGCAAGAGGAAATTGAGAGCTATTTTCAACATAATCACAGCTCGACAAATATGATTAATGTGTTGCTTAATATAATTGACATTTGATTTATCTTTTCATCAATATGAAAGCCTGTGAGTATGTGTGTGTACACACGTACAATTGATATAAACCTCTAAATGTCAGGCTGCCACTTTTAATCTCCCTTTACACATACACACATACACAGGCCAAATCACCTTGTAAGTTCTTAACAACAAATAAAGTCTTTTTTAAATTTAACTCAGTCACAAATATATGTATTTTTTTCATGAGTGGTTGTATTACGTATGAAAATGACTATTGGCATGACTGAGAAAAATTCTTGCAGTTCTGGAAAACATCTTTCTGAATGCTGGCTGGTCAGCAACTTGGGAAGAAGATATTGTTTGGCAGGGAAATGTTCTCTGCAAAATTCAAGAAAAGACAAGGTAAGTTTATTTAATATAGCACCCTACCCTACACAGAGGTCATTCAAAGTGCTTTACAGGCAAAATATAACAAAAATAAAAAGATTCAAAAGATAACAGTATAGAAAAAAGATAAATGAAAATACACAAAATTTAAAACTGAATTATGAAATAAATAAAAGCACCATGAAAATTAAAAAGTATATCTTAATTCCAAGGGGAGTCCAGCAGTGGGCAGCATAATGGCTAAAAGCCATCTCACCATCTCACATCTCACATTTAGTTTGAACTCTTACAAGGGAGGCCAGTAAGGAGTGCATTACAGTAGTCCACTCTACAAAATAATGATTTTTTTACAGCTTTGAAGTGGCCAGTGAAATTTAAATCCTCATCAATGATTACACCAAGATTCTTGACTTGAGTGTTAGTTTTTAGCGCTCTAGAATCAAGGTACGCCTCAAACCCCAGCCTTCCTTCTTTAGCTTTGTTTAATTGAAGGAAATTTAGTTGCATCTATACTTTCTCAAGGCACAGACAGAGCAAGTTTATAGAATCATAGTCATTTGGTGAGATAGATTTGGGTGTCATCTGCATAGCTATGATAAGCAACCTTATAGTCTTGGAGAAGATGACCATAAGGAGGCATGTAAAGGTTGAATAGGAGGGGCCCAAGAACCGATCCTTATGGGACTCCATACATCGTGGCAGTTCTTTCAGATTCATAATTGCTGAACAATTGCATAATTGCTTTACTGACTACATATCCCCTGCCTTCTAAATATGACCTGAACCATCTGACGCCCATTCTTGTGAGCCTAACCCAAATTTCCAGTCTATCTAAGTATTTTATGATCCACAGTGTAATAACACCAGGACTGTTAGACTCCCCAAATGATTATTCAGGCAAATGTCATTTAAATTTTTTATAAGAGCAATTTCAGTGCTATGATGTGGGTGGAAACCAGATTTAAAGCTATCAAGGATGTCTGTAAGAAAATATAGATCTAATTAAAAACTACTTTCTCAATAATCTTGCTCATGAAAGGAAGGGAAGATTTGATATGGGCCTGTAGCTGTTTAGTATTGGAGCATCCAGTTTTCTATTTTTCAGTAGGGGCCTGCCAACTGCAGTTTTTAGTGATACTGGAAAGATGCCTGAGAGCAGTGAGCCATTTACAATATGCAGCAAATCCACTGCCAAAGAGCTAAAAAAAAAAAAAAAACATTTTAAAAAGCTTGTAGGCAGAATATCTAGTGAGCGTGTGGATGGTTTAAGATGCTGCTCTGTTTCTTCAAGAATTTTGTTATTAATTGCAGTGAATTCAGACATAAAGACCATTCTTTTTGCAGAGGGTGATAAGATCATTATATCTCTGCTGAGTGGAGCAATACTCAGACTGATATTTTCAATTTTGTGATGAAAGAAATGCACAAACTCCTTACATTTTTAGCTGACAGAGAGCCAAGGGGTGAGAGCAGTGGGGGATTTGTTAACCTATCAACAGTGGCAAATATGAGCATGAGTATTATTAATATTTCCATTAATAACACTCGAGAAATGGGACTGTCTAGTCCTGCATAACTCAGAGTTGTAGAGACAGAGTTTCTCTTTGTAGATATCACAGTCAATCTGAAGTTTAGTTTTTCTCCATCTTCACTCTGCCTTCCTGCATCCTCTCTTCTGATATGCTACTGTTATAGTTCTCGTTGTACCGTGGATAAAAGCCACAACATTTCTCCATGGTGCTTTCTGTTTGCCAGAAATTATTTAAGTCTTAATAGGCACTATTGCATCAAAGACCCTGAGTACTTTGGAATTAAAATGATTAAGAAAATCATCTCTATCAAATCACGATTTTGATAGAACTTCCATAAATAGAGCACTGGTATTCTCATTAATGTACCTTTTTTTGACAGTTTTAGATCTAGTCTGAATAACTGGAGAAACCAATGCATCAAAGAAAATGCAGAAGTGCTAGTAACTAATAACCAAATCTAGTGTATGATCTCTAATGTGAGTCAAGCCAGTTACATGCTCTAACAACTTAAAAGTATCAAATGAGGCACAAAGCTCTTCAGCAGTGCTGTCATTGGGATTGCCTATATGAATATTGAAGTCACCAGTTAGAGTAAAATAATTAAAATCAGTACATATAATTGACAGCAATTCATAAAAGTCATCAATGAAGTGTGCCCAGTATTTCAGGGGCCTGTAGATGGTAACTAATAAAATGCTTGTTGAGGTTTGTTCCACAGTACAGAGATATTCAAAGGAATTAAACTCACGAAGTGAAATCTGTTGTCATTGAATTGTATCTTTAAAAACAGCAGCTACATCACCACCCTTTCTGCCGATGCTAGAAACAGTTTAAAAAAGCATGCACTGCACTGCAGCTATTATCTAACCATGTCTCTGTTAAAAGCATAAAATCTAGCAGGTATAAAGCAATAAAATCTTATTAAAAATGACTTGTCAGTCAAAGAACAGACATTAAAAACAGGCAACTATTAAAAAGAACCAGAGTGGCCTAAAACACTCTGGGGTTTGTATGGAAGTGGGTGTAGGTTGGACAAATACCCTGCTGGTATCAATAAGGGCTCTTTATTGCACAGTGACAACTAATGTTGTTAGCTGAATGTGATGTACTCAGTGCCACCAAGGGGGGTGATGAATGCTGTTGATGAAGTTGCTGCTGAAGTGGGCATAGTGGTCTCTTGGAATGTGCAACACAGAGAGAAAGGAGGGAGGAAAACACATCTGTAGAGAAAAACATTACAACATCTGTCTCTATGTCTATCTTTCATTTCTGAGTTTAGAATTTCTGATTTTGAGTTTTAGTTTGAATTTCTGAGGTTTTAAGTTATTTATGTGGTGTAAGCCACTGTGTCCCCATGCAGATGTAATATAAAGTTTGTTAGAAAATGTATCATGCCTCTGATTTTCTATACACTGGTGGTTCATCTGAGGACACACCATTTTTTTTTTTAAAAGTATCAACCAGGTTTGTCACATTTTCTCTCAGAGATTTGTTTGCTTCACAGGGCACACTAACATCAATCTAAAAATACAAGAGACCTTCCAGCAGGAACAACATAACCCAACAGCTGCTGTTTTTGTGTTGTGCTCTGCTGAAATTGGATTCACTCAAGTGCCCCAATGAAATGAATAATCCCTCCATAGGTTGAGTGACTGGAAACTGATGCATTAAAAGGAGCGGTCATCAAGATAAGACGATCTATCAGTCAGTGGGCGTACGGGTAAAAAGATACTGAGCAAGTCTATACTCAAAAGCAGACAAACAATGATTTGCTTGTGCATGTTCCCCAGAGGAGCTGAGAGAGGAAATGACCGTTCTGAACCAACACAGCCATAGCTGTGGACAGGAAAGTCTGCATGATGACACAATGGTAATAAGCTGAGATTGGCTGTTTGTTATTTTAGTGCCTCAAGGTTGTTTGCTCTAACTGGATGTGAATTAATATCTGTGGTGTATTAACGATGTAGGACAGAGGATCACTATTACAAAATTGCATATTTGATGCTCAGCAGCAAACTGAGTTTAATTACAAAATGGCTGCTATAACTGTATTAATAATGAACTGCCCTGGAGACCAGTCTAACCAGCTAAAGATGTTCATCCAAGCAGAAATAAACAGAAATGGTCGAGAAATTATCATTTTCATCATGGGACATAGTTAGAAACTATGAGTCCAGATTCTTTAGTGAGGATAACATATTATTGATTATAATTCATCTTTGTTAACAATATCTGTGTTTATTGTAAACACTTAATTATCAAATAATGATTGATGATAAGGATTTTACTTTACTCATTTTTAGTATGATTAGTAAAAACAAGTATATTTAGATTCCTGAGTGTTCATCACCCTCCAGCAGCCACTGTGGGAAACTTCAACACCACATTAAACAACTCGCTCATAATATATTTATTGATCAATGTACACAGCTCATTATTTATGTTATTATTCAAACAAGAACAGTTACATCAGTATTGTTATTAACTGGGTCAACGTAGTGCTGTTTTGACAGACATTAACTGATTGTTACTGATTGTTGTAGGTATTATACTGTTAGTACTAATGATAACAGTCCAAAGTGAAGATGCTTTAGGCCTATATGAAAGTATTTTAAATCACACTTGTGTTCAGGTTATTAGAGGCACAGTTCTTGCTTAATAGTTTTATCAGAAGGTTTTAACAGTAGTTTACAGAAACAGAGTAAACAGAAAGTTTTAGTCAGGAGTTTTTCTGCCTTGAAGCCAGCTGGATTGGAGTGTTCACACATCATTGGTGTTTACTGCTCTCCAGTGGTCACAGTGAGGAATTGTAGCAACACTAACACAGTATTAAAGGGAAACTTTGGGATTGTTCAACCTGGACCCTATTTTTCCATCATTTTGTGTCTAAGTGACTAATGGGAACAACAGTTTTTGAAACTGATCCAGCTTTGAGTGAGAGTGCTGCAGCTGGCAGCCATGAAACAGGCTGCAATGTGTCTTTTGGGGCAATTACACCCCATCAATGTACGTCCATTTAAAGTGCTTGTTTTTGCCATTGACAGGCTCAGATTATTATTATTATAAGTGTCTGACAACATAATAGAAAGAACCATACAGAGTAATAAAACGTTTTTCTTTATCTTTGACTTGATCCAGTCTGTATGTTATTCTGTCTAACCAAGTCTCGCTCAAGGAGAAGTCAAATCGAATTTCAAAAATTGTTGTCCCCATTAGTCAATTAGACACAAATGGTTCAGGTTGAAAATCCTGAAGATTCCCTTTAATATGCATATTTGTTTTATTAATATCAATAAATGCAACCAATATGTAATGTGATTATTCCTTAAAACAAAAGCAACAACAGTACTGATAATAGCTGTATTATTTAAGCTGTTTCAACATTTTGTTTTGTTACTGGTTTAATGGTGACACATTAATGTTTGATAAATAGATACACAAGTGATCAAACAGAGATGAGAGTAGATGTACTGATTGTCATTATTATCATCATTATTATTATTAGGTATCAACAAGGCCTTAATTATAGTCATGTCAGTACTGTCTATCTCATGCACTTTGTTATCAAACAAAATACTTAAAATATAATATTAATGATAAATAGCTACTACCTTTGTTACTACTTTACCTGGATACTGTGATAAATTCAGTGTGGTATTGTGTCTGTTTTAACTCCAGGTGGAAGTGACCTGCATATTTAGACTCATAAGTGTTCAAAAAAAGAAGTGGTAGGCTACATACCTTCCTCAAGGCAGACAAGATAGCATACTACAACCTCCAGTGAAAACTTATAAATAAATGTTAAATAAATGTAGCCTACTTAACCACATTGAAGTAGTCAGCTGATTTTATATTCCATTTTAAGCTGTAGTCTAACTGAAATGTTCCTATGCAGTAAACTAAGACCATTTTAGCCATAAGTGGCTTTTCACTTTTGTTTGTTTTATTTTAAGTCTCAGTAACCTAGTTACGGGCAATTGAGAAAATGAGGGAGGAATGAGGGAGAAAAAAAGGGGGACTGGTTTCTAGACCAGGACAAAGCAACCCTGGACTAATGATTCAATTAGTCTAATATTTCCAGTGAATTTTAATTTACTCAAGGTCCGGAAAACCGCGGACTGGCATCAGGTTTAAACTGGTTTAAACCTCTAATGAATGTTAAATATCTGTCATATGAGAGAAGCTGGCCATTTCCAGCTGCGCATGTAGTCTACTTCTCACCTTTCATGGGCCATACTGGCATACAGTATAACAAAATGTGGGCCTATTTGGAAACATCATCCCATCAGTTGAGGATATTGTCCAAGAATCATTTTCCGCCACACAGGGGCGGTATTGTATTATTTTGAATCCTCTGGTCTTTTCCCTTAATATTTCAGTTCTCTCACAGACACAAACAGGTAGCCGGATAGAAGGAGGTGGTGCTGTTGCGCACAAGGCGCTGACCCTGCGCAAGCTACAGTATAACTGAATGCACATTCCCCGGCCGCTTGTTATGGATAAATATCGAGGGAGAAGTGAGCGCCTGGTGATCTATTCGACTTTAACAAGCCTGCACTAACAGTAATGATGCTCTGTTGGAGGCTGTGAAGACTGTGCGCTGCATCGCATCTGTTTTGGAGTCGCCAGCAGTGCGCTTCAGCTTGTACGCAGGACACACGATCTGTTGGACTGGTCGCATTGTTTTCGCAAAGTTTAGCATCACTGCCTTTTTGCATGCATTTCTTACAGTGGGATTTCTTCTTTTTAAGTGCATTTGGATTTGTTTGGCTTGTATTTTTGCTTGGATATGGTGGAAAGCGTGCGTATCGGGTAGATATGTTTTTGCTCCGTGGAAGTTTAGCCCTGCGCCTGCTCTCCTAAACTCCCATATCTGCATTTTAATTATCATACTTCAGCTGAACACTGCAGAGGGTTTAAACGACAGGGGGAAATGGCCAGCGAGCGGAAACCACGGCTTTGTATCATGACAAAAGGGGACAACGGGTATGGATTTCACTTGCATGGCGAGAAAGGGAAGAGCGGACAATTGATCCGCAAAGTGGAGCATGGCTCCCCTGCAGAAGCGTCGGGGCTGCGCGCAGGGGACCGTGTGGTTGCAGTGAATGGTGTAAACGTGGAGAAAGAGACACACCACCAGGCAAGTAGATTATCATTCATATTTATAGTTTTACGGGACCAGCGTTAGCTGCAGGGGAACATCAACTGGACACGCTGGCTGCGGTGCATGCATCAATCCTGACACCAGTATGGGACGGTTTGTATAACTATCAGGCCCACCAGGCAACCAGTTGAAACTTTCTTGGTCTATGTTTTCTTTCTCTGACATTTTGCCCACATGCAGCCACCTGTTGCTTTTATTTAAAACTTATCTTCACATATTCATGTCTCTCACTGATGTTACTAATGAAAGGGTTAGGTACTTTAAATGCTTAGAAATATCTATATAGGCTTGGTCAGTCACTGTAAAATGCATTATTGACTAAGTGTATCCACCTCTGTTTGCACGAGGTCTTGTTTCACTTCCAAGGACGCCTGTCTAAGATGCTCCGTGACTTGGCTAGTTTTCAGATGGAGACAGTAGGCTCAGATAATCATTTTCCCAAGCACACACACACACACACACACACACATACACACACACACACACACAGGAACATCAGCACCAACCACCTTTATGTACTTTGTGTATTAAGGTCTTCTCTGTAACCTTGTTGCTGCGGAAACAAAACCTGTCTAATTGTGTTCAGCTGCTTGTGTTGTCAGATAATGTCAGAATCTACCCATCTATATCTTAATTGTTAGAAACTCTTTCTTTAAAAAGTCTCTAGATGTTTTCACAAAATTATTAACATGTAAATGAATGATGTGGATGGTTGATTCAGAAAATGTTTTGGACTCTTCCCTTCATCAGAATCATCATCTGAATAGTGCAACTTAAATATAATCAAAACAGTTGTCATCCTCTCTTGGGTATAAAGCCTTATATTTTCATCAGTGTTTCTGTAAAGTCACTGATGTGATGGGACTCTTCTTGTGTAGATGTACTATAGTCTGTGGTTCTCAGATTGAGTTTTTATTGTGCCCTTTTGCTCTTTTTTCAGGATTATTTTATTACTTTTGTAAGGAAATCACTACTATAAAGTGTCATTCCATCCTTTCCCCTCCCGCAGGTGGTACAGCGGATCAAGGCCGTGGACAACGAGACCAGGTTGCTGGTGGTGGACCATGAGACACATGAAAGTCTGCGAAGCCTTCGCCTCACAGCCACAGAGGAGATGGCTGTTATTGGGACCGGGCCTCCTTCCTCCTCCTCTTCTCCTCAAGTGTCCCCTTCCCCTACCCCGCCTTCAGTCCCATCCTCCCCCAGCAAGAAGCGGGAGAATGGCTCGGTGTCCAAGCAGCCGGTGGCACTGAGCAGCCAGGTGCAGAAGCCCACCAGGAGGTCACCGTCAAAGGCTGCAAAGAAGGTAAACTTGCCCCCCAACCAAGGCAAGACATGTGGGATTAAGAATAATAACGTCAATATTGTTACAGTCATGATCATCTCCATTTGTTTTCAATTTATCACCATCATCTGCACTCTTGCACACTTCCAACAGTGTACAGTCTCATATTTGGTTCTCTATAATGCTTTTGTTGGTATAAACAATTTCACATAAAAACATGTGATCTCTAAGAGGGAATCAACGTGAATTTATCAGGAGTATTGATCTTTTCAAGCAATAGTTTGACATTTTGGGACATATGTTTGTTCACTTTCTTGCTGATAGTCACCTTAGTTCACACATGCTTTCACCCCAGACTTGTTTTGTCAGTTTAAAGCTTCCAGATGTTGTGTTAGGGGGTCAAAGAGGACTAGAAAGGTCAGAGGGCGGGACCGGTCAGAAGTTAGAAAATCTGGCAAGGGACAATACAGTGACTCTTCTTCTGCAGAACAGGAAATTCATGGAAATGATAAAAACAAATCTATGAATAAGGACTACTGGCTGTGAGATTTTTTGAATGCCTTTGTCCCATAGATCATGAATTGTGAAATGACATTCTAGAGGGAATAGTTTTACAGGCCATTCACATCTCATCTTCCTGTGTTTATTTTTATTTATATTGTAATAGCTAGGGGTCCTGTGCTGAATTGCATAATGCAAAATGGACATTTGATACATTTTTGTTTGATTTTTTTTTTTAATTCACTGTTTGATTATTCCATGTTGACATGGAAAACAGGATGTGTTTCCGCTCTGTCTCTGTCTCCCCTGGAACCCAGAGATCTGATCATCTTTGGTTTCACATGGTCCCTATCAGGGAGACGAGGCCGCTAAACTTCTGCTGCATGCATTTACACAACATGTGTTTCTACTTAGGGTTGCCCTGCCAATATGTGAACGGCACTCAGGCACTATTTTCTACAAGCGCAGTGACAAGGCCAATCAGTTAAATCTCAAATGTGTGTGTGTGTGTGTGTGTCTTTGGCTTTGTGACCTGTGGTGAGAACTCGCAGTGGTTGGTGGGGTCGGATTGGCCTTAGCTAGGCTCAGGAAATGTTTCGAGGTTTCTCGTTTCTCTTTTTCTTGCACACTTTAACCGTTTCTAATGAAAGAATGGAAAGAAAGGATGAGTCAAGACGGCTTTAGCAGTTCAAAATGAAAAGCAGGAAAAATTGGAGGACAATGTTTAAGTTGCTGTTTTAGGTACGACTGAGAGTTTTCAGTTCAGTCACTCTTCTGCTGATGGACACTTAAGTTAATGGACTTAAGGGATTCATGCTTTGTTCATCACCACAATTGCTGCTGAGGAAGGAGCAAACATTTATTTCCCATCTGGTCCAGAGCATTTAAAACCTTCCTCTTTCACTCAATTGGTTGAATGGCGATGAGATTCAGTTGCTGACCTCACTTTTTCAGTCTGTAAATGATTGGAAGTTTCTCTTTCCTTTCCCATCTCAAAGGAAGCTGTTCCACCACAGATATGCAGCCTCAGTGTTGACACTGCACGCTGATACAGCATGTTATGTCTTGTGTGTAGTAGTCAGTAGTCCATGTGTTTGGCAAGGAGCTCTGGCAATCAACGCAGTGTAATTACCACAACAAAAGCAGTGGGGAAAACAGACTGATCAACAATCACTGCACAATTGTAGCTAAAACAAATATAGATTCATTGCTTGTCTTTCACAGCTGTAATAGTCGCCTCAGTTGCTCGTGAGATGTCATTTTGTTCATTCTGATCAACAGCGGAGTGAAACTGCTGAGAGCAGCGGATTTCTTTTCATATTTTAAAGCAGGAGAAAAAGAATAAGGGAAGCAGCAGGCAGCAAGTAGCAGTTGGACGGAGGGAATCCAAAACTGAGCAGCCAATAACAACCTAGTAGACTTGTTGGAAGGAGGTTCAGGAAGTGGGCCCCCCTTAGTGGGGCAGGGGAGGGGGAGAAAGTAAAAGTTGTGGATGATATGATGCTTGACACCGCTTGTACATGTGCCAATACGTCACTGTGTGTGCAAATAAGGGTTTTGCCTTTGTAACTGTATGTTTTCAGCAGTAAGGATGCTAAAGATTGTATAATAGTCTGAAAACATTCGACCAGCAGATTGACAGATAATAGGACAAAGTGGGCTGCACAGCATGTTTCATACTGTTGTCATTTTGTGTGATTTTGTTTCCATTTCATTTCACTTTGAGCAGATTAGATTTGAAGATTGAATGCTACTATAGTGGGAAGATGAGGACGAGCACTTTATGTTTAAGTGTTTCAACAGTAGGAATATGGCAGTGGATTCGAAAGCCAAATCTCGAGAACTAGAGTTTTATCATTTGTTTTCTTCTCTTTTCACCTCTCCTCTCTATATTTCGGTGACTGTAGTTGGTTAAAACTTTCAAAGCAACAGGATTATTTGCAGTTACAAATGTCTAAAGCTCTCAAGAACACAAAAGACAGACTCTACACACACGTAGTATGTTCATGGTCACAGCAGAAACATGGATAACATGAACCTTTTCTGTAACTATAATCGCTTGCACATTTACCCAGTAAATATCCCCACTAGGGGTATGGTGTGTGTTTGTGTGTGTGTGTGTGTGTTCCCCAGGTTACATGACACTGCCTGTATTTTTCCTCTGTTTTATGGCCACTCATCCCCCAGGTTTCTTTTTAGTTGCATTCCTCTCATGTTTACTTTCCTCTTGATTTGTGATACAGACAAGAGAGACTGCTGAGCGACAGACTCACTGCTTCTGTGTGTCTGTGCATGTGTCCATATACAGTATATAGTATGCATAGATACCAGTGGAGGCTGGTTCATAGAGGCAGAGGAGGTTGATCCTACTCTATTTTTTAAGAAGCAAAAGGAAGATCAAAATATAAAAAAAGAATATTTGGTTGATTTTGTCCAATTTCATCAGGTGGGGGAAAATGATACATAGTTTGATGTGGTTTGTTGTAAGATTCCATGTTGGTTTTCCTCCTGTCCTCCCCAATTTTTTGAGTCACCAGCCACCCCTGATAGATACATAGGTTTTGTATCTATAACCTCTATCCTCCATCTTTGTAATGCATTTGTAACTCAATAGATAGAAATGCTAACTCAGTTTCTAACTCAGTTAATTATCTTCTTCAAATACTTTTCCCCCTTTTTTGACCTTATTAAAACCCAACAAATAGGAAAAAAATGATAATTCTACCATTTGCCACAAACAATGTTTGATCATTTAATGAAGATGACATTACTTATGTTTGAGGACATTAGACCCAAGAGAGGTCTCCCAGTTTGAGCTCTTATTAACAAACTTATAAAACTGTTATGAAACTCCAATAACAGGAATCCAAATAAAGTCATTTGTTATTTAGGAGACAGTTCTGTGTAAACAACACTGTCACAGATACAGACCATATGAAAAGCATATTGAGCATGGTATCTGTGCTTAACCATGTTTTACAGCTGGTCGTCTCTGAGATGCCAAAACAAAGTAATTTATCATTTGCTATAGAGTACTTCTAGAATATGTCATAATCAAAATCATATTTATAAGAAATTCTTGTAAAATTTGGAAAACTCATGAAGTATCAAGCTGATAAAACAATGTAAAACTGTTTTGGAGCATTTAAAGACTCCCTAGACAGGGCGCCCCAGTGGCCTGCTGGTTAAGATGCACACTTAGTCACAACATCTGCAGTTAAATTTAACCCAAGGGGCTTTGTTTTATTTCATGTCTCTCTCTCTCTCTCTACCCATGTGTCTAGTTTCTCTGCACTTTCAGCTTTGAATAAAGGTAAAAAAAAATGCAAAAAAAACTATTAGTCTTTAAAATAATTGCCTGACCATGGTTGTGTAAGTGACTTTTAGGAGGAACAGTGTATAAATCTGCACTTTAAACTTGAAAATTATAGCAGAACTTTATTATATTTAGTGTTACATTAATTATGTGTATTCTGTATTTATTTAAAGTATGTCGTAGTTAAATGCATAATTTTACAGCATATTTAAGTGGTAAGCCATGTAAAGTGAATTGGGCCATAAAAAACAGACCTGAACTGAGCCACAGAGTGTCAAAAACACTTTTAAAGACATCTCATCTTGATCACAGTCCATCTCTCTGTGATAAGATCAGAGGAAATTGTATTAAAGTGAGACATGAGCTTAGTTCAGTCACTTCTCTCCAACAATTTTCATTCACTTTCCTAAATCATTCACTAACAAGCCACAAAGGCGGCCAGCAGACTACAGCGAAGACATCTAACAGGAATGATGATTGATGCTTAAGTCTGTATGTGCCAGTTTGAGGAAGAAAGGAAGAGACACTTCGAGGAGAAGAACGTTATGACTCCGAGTTGAGATGTATCATCTTACCTCAACACACACCTGAGGTGTCAGTGCTCTGCCACTGCTCCTCCTTTTTGCACACACACACACACACACACACGCTCCAAGGTGTGTCATGTGGGTGTGTCATTGTCACTAAAGCTGTAGATAAAGTGTCAGGTGTCACTTTCTAAACAGGACCTTTTTATAACTTGCAAATACACACACACACATACACACACACACATACACACACGCTCATACACATACATAAACCTGCTGGGAAATGAGAAGAGTGATGACTAGATATTCTGCCATGTGGACAATTTTACCTAAGTTTCCCACTGAATTTACATCAGAATTTGCATGTCTACATTGTCATCGCATATTTGTATTATTTCACTTCCGTGTTAGGTGCACACATCCTTACACAAACTGAACTTTGTGCAACATGCGTTTGCAGTACCATTATCTGCATGTAAATTTAGCATCTTCTTTACATATGAGGAGGCAAAAAACAAGATATAAATTAATGTGTAACACAAATATGTGTTTTTCTGAACTTGAACCACAGACTCAATTAAAATTAGGAGTCAGGGCCTTACAGATTTATAAAAGAAGAACAAATAATCTGCATTCTCCTCAAATGATCAAGCTACTTAGACATATGTTAATGATTCACCACCATGCCAAGCAGACAAATAGAGACCGGAGTAGTCAGCATATATTTTTCCAAAAGGAGACAGACATGTTCCTGGCTCAAAGGTGATGCATTTTGGAGGAGATGTTGTTTCTGGTGCTCTCCTGCAGCTCTCCCCAGCCTGATTTTCCCCTCTCAGTTTGTGGCAAGGCCTCTGCCACAGGCAAACATATTGTGGCCTTTTGTTGTTCTTTCCAGTCCTGCTGCACTCTTAGGAAATATTCAGAAAGTCGTTACTATGGTAATAATGGTCAGCATCAGAATTACTGTACTGGAAAGATAAAATTGCACATTTTGGCAAAATTATGTTATAAAGAGTGAGGGATGGAGAGACAAAGAGAAAATGGAAGAGATGGAGTGTGGAAAACACACACTGTCTTTAATCATGTTTTTTTTTTTCAAGGTTATTTCCAATAGTGTTGTAGCTTAGAAACTCAGTCAGGCACAAATCAATATGAAACAGTTGTTGTAGTCCAGACTTGGGGGGTCAGATGATTGACCCAACTACTAGCTTACAGACTTACATGTGAACAGCACCTTGTTGTAATAAACCTCACTACAACATGTGTAGGATTTGCAGAGGCTTGGCAGAGCTCATCTGCTCTCTATAGAGTACACACACACACACACACACACACACACACACACACACACACACACACACATCTGTTAAAACAGTTAGAGAGGAGGCGTGTGTATCTGTGGTGGAGGTCTGTGTGTGCAAGCACGTCTTTGCATGGTCAAAAACTATGTGTGACACAAGAAGCTTCATAACTAGTTTTTTAGTTTGGTTTATATTTAAGGGTACATGTGCATATTTGTGCATGTGTGTCACAGGTGGTGAAGCCTCTGACTAACCATCTAAACACCAGCAGAGACTAAACAAGACAAACATGGAGAAGAAGCACACCAGAGATTCCCAACAGTTTTCACAACATCTTTCTACAAAGAACTTCTGTAAATACTTACACATGTGCATCTTTAGGCTCGGTACATTTTAAGAAATGTGATAGTGGTATCGTAGTGAAAGCGTGAGAAAAGCATGGACAGAGAACACAATGTTTAAGGGTCAGGGGTTGAGGTCATGGGGTCAGGATTGAATAAACACAAATAGTAATGTCCCTTTTTTTCTGTCCTGTCTCAAATTTTCCTCTGTCTCTTTGCAGATGTTGTTAAACTGTCATGACAAAGCAAATGGCTCTAATTTATTGTGTGCCCCTTTGGTTTGCGGTCTATGTGTCCCTGTTACCAAAACAGGATCATCTCTGGGCATTAGTTTATAACTTTACAAAATGAAATGGCAGCTCAGGTTCCCTGACTCTATAGAGCCACATCTCTGCCCCATTCCCTGGCTCAGTTTCTCATTTTGCCTGTAATAATAGGGAAAAAGATGTTGACTGTCGCCTCTAATATAACAGCACACAGCACAGAAGTTGTCTGGAGGTAGTCAGAACTTCAGCCTGTGTGATCATCTGTGCACAATTTTTGCCTGCCACCCAGACTTAAGAGGTGAACAAATGTGAGGTTGTTTCTTGTGGCTTTGTGAAAACGGGGCATTTGAGGTTGTGTATGCTGCAAACAGTAGCAGTACAGTCGACATTGATGTGGGAGCATGGAAACAATGTCAGAAATCCTCGTCAGTTCTCTCTTTCTGGCAAAGAAGAGGCATTTAATTAGTTTAAGATTTATTTAACCTGGCACCTCACCCAACATTCACGACAATATTCACTTCAACAACATGTAAGAGTGGTTAAAGTGAATATTTAGGCTTTTATCAATAGCAAACTATCCCTGTAAGACATCAGATGAAAATATGAGTTTTCACACATTTCGTTTTTAAGTGACAGTGCATTGGTGAGAGCGAGTGAGTGTGCAATTCTTTTTGCTAACATCTGGAGCTGGTGTTCAAGACCTCCTCCCCCCTCCTTTGAATACCAACTGCGTTACATCAAGATGCAAAGGTCTGGATTCTGTGTGTGTGTGTGTGTGTGTGTGTGAGAGAGAGAGAGAGAGAGAGAGAGAGAGAGAGAGAGAGAGCATTAACCAAATTCCTGGAGTAAAAACATGGCCTGTAGGATGTGGAAGGGTCACGAGTGGGGAACGGGTGTGTGTGTGTGTGTCTGGGGAATTAAAGAACAGAAAGGGTGGAATTTCGTAAGGTGTGTAATGCAGGAGAGACATGCACAACTGAGTGTATTGTATGAAATGTGTGTGGGTGTGTGAGTGTGAGAGTGAACACAGCTGTGTGTCTCTGCATATTATATCTATCTCCCTGTGCAGAGCTGATAATAAAGTAAATAAAGATGCTGCCCTTGTTAACCTATAAAACAATGAAGTCACAGTGTCATGGATTAAGTTAAAATACTTGTAAAATAACAAAGAACACCTCCTTTTCTATGATCTCAAGTGATCACCCTAACCATAACTTTATGGAATATGAAGCTGAACTCTTCATATCCACAAATCGTTTCTGTAGCAATTAAGAAGCTTGACCCAAATCTTCAGCATTATATATAGATTGCACTACTTTAGTACAACCTTTACTGGGTCAGAATGTGGGAAAACGAGCCTGTCACCTCCTGCTGTCTTTGAAACATCCGGGACTGATGTCTAAAATCCTTTTTTGAATCACTGACACTGGTATTTTGTCAGTTTCTTGGAACTTTCTGCTTTCCCAATAAATGTTTTCTGTTACAGAAACATAGATTTGTTCTGCTTCTCTATCTCCATTTTCTTAATTTCATCTTTTAACTGTCAGTTGTTGGATGTGAGAACATGAGCAGAGCGTAGGTCGACTGTGACCAGGCCGAGGATCGATCCATGTGCTGCCCACACACAGCACTGCCAACAAAAAGAGAGGAAAAGAGAGAATCAAACATTGTAAAGACAGAGAAGTCAGGAGGAAGGCAATAAGAAATTCTCCATTGCTCTACCTCATCACTGCGGTTTCCTTAAAAGCAATGAAGAGAGCTTTATACCAAATGTTTTGCTATTGTTATCTGGGACCTAAAATTTGTCATGCAGCAGCACACTCAACATCAGCCTCAGTGTCACAACTGTGCTTTTTCACAGGTTTAACCACAGTGGTGCTGGGATGTTATTCCCACTCTCCCACTCACCCATGCTCAGTCCCTTCACATATTCAGTTTGTATCTTTGTGGCTGCATGCACAGCTGTGAGCCAGCGTACATTCCCACACATCGATCCATGCAGTGCTCACACAAACCTCGAAAAAAAAACACACTCAGGCATTTGTTTTCTAATGTCTCACTGGCCCTGCTCTTGGATTAGACTCTGCTGTGACAAAATTGATACCTTGGATCAGTTTAATTGCAGCCGTCCTTTGTTCTATTTGTGGGAGTTGAGTAGATGCAATGTAAGAGAGGATTTGTATCCTTATGGATGAACTGAGAATTTGATAATGTGCTTGAGTAACATTTGACTAACAAGAAGAAGAGATTTACTTTATGTGTGTGTGAGGTGAATATCCATTAAAGTATGAGAGACAATGTGACATAGCAGACAGGAATCTCCTCTAATTGATTCAATATGCTTTGGAAAGTTTGAGACAGAAATCTTAAAGATCTATTTATCTTGCTATTTTTATACATATCTGCTGTCTCTTGCACACACACACAGAGAATTACGTAAATCTTTGGGATGGTGTCATCTACAGTATGAGGCACCCTCCCAGAGTATTTTGTGTCTGCGTGCTGTCACATATACAGTGGGGCCCAGCCTGTTTAAATACATAGAAGCTTGCATCTAATAATTATTTTCAACATCATTTCTGTTTACTGTTTTCTGGATTAAATTGATAGTTATTTGGTTAAAAATGTTCATCGCAGAATGCCCTGAGTCCAAGGTGGAGTCTTCAAATGTCTTGTTTTGTCCTATCAACAGTCCAAAACCTGAAGATAGATCATTTTTGACATTAGGGTCAAAACAACTCATCTGTTACTTGATACACATATCATATTCACACATTTCTTGCTTGGTTCTTAGCCCACTGAGGGTGTGATATCAATATGCAACATTAGATTTGAATTGTGACCAAGATGACCTCAAAAATTTGTTTGACATTTCTGTACACTTCTTTCTACTTATCGGTTGACACTGATTCCAATGTATCTGCAATATGTTTGTATCTGCCGATATATCAGCCTGGCCAATTTTTCAGTTTTACCTTAAATTTCTTAAGAAATATACACACAAACACAACCACCGCCTAATACTCTTCACATTCTCCTCTTCTGTTGCATTCCTCTCTCCCTCTCTCTGTTAGTCCTAACCAAGTGACGAGAAATATCTGCCACACACTGATAACAGGGGTGTGGACACATACACACACACATTACATCATCGATATCAACTGTAGTCCCATCGCACAAGTAAAAACAAGAGACAGAGAGAGAAACTGAAAAGAATTTGATTAAAAAATTGTAAAAGAATTTATAAATCTAAAGACGGATTGAAACAACCAGAGAAGACAAGACTAGAATAACCTTTAAAAATGAACTCCTTTCATCTGTGACACACACACAAATACAAACACACATAGCAGCATGTGACTGCTGAATATTTCAGCATCGCCAGCAGCAGCCCACACGATTTAAATTGACATTTAAATGCAAATTGGCATTCATGTTGTCACTTCACCCTTCACTTTCCACTCAAAGATAAAAGTGGAAAGAGAGGAAGTAGGGGAGAGTGAAAGGGTTAAAGGATTTGGGCTGATGGAAGACATGAAATGCCATGACATGGAGGGTGGATGGGTGAAGCAGCAGTAAAATAGGAGATTAAGGAAAAATGAAATGTAGAAAGATAATAAGAGACAGATAGAAAAAATGTATGAGAGGGGTTTAATCCACCTGTAGGTTTGCCCTCTTTTCTCTTTCTCTGTCTCCTTGTCTTTGTATACTTCCACTAACGTACTATTATTATTCAGTAGGCTGAAATAAGAGCTCATAATGGTTATTGTGGTGAGGAGAGTTATTTTAGATGCACAGTTGGTGAATGATGTGGACACTGATATTGAGAATCATTTTGGACAGTTTATTTGTCCTAATCAGTTCTTTTGATCATTTTCCTTCTGTATTTTCCACAAGCTTCTGTAGCATGAAATAGGTCCATGAAAATTGAATCAACTTCATACAGCAGGTTCTCATGGAAACTAAAGCTCTCTCACAGAATGGCTGTAATTGCATGACATGTAAGTACACTTGTCTTGCATGTTGCCAAAGCACTAGAATAAATGTGAGATACACTTCCGTGAACTGAATATAAAATACAGCATACACTGTAAGTAGAAGACAGGATGATACACAGACTGTAGATTCATTTCAGTGGGAGAGCTAAAATCTTAATTATTGCCCTATTTAGTCTTAGATGTAGTTTCTTCAGGTTTACAGTTAGCCAAAGCTATTGACAGGTTGCCTCATTTTTGCAGCTAACAAAATCAGGCAAAAACACTGTTTAGTGCAAAAATATAATACCATGAGGAACAAAAATGCAGGTTTCCCCAAATGTGTGGACGGTAGAAAATCGGGTTAATTTTGTTGATGCAGTATTGTGCAGATCCCTTGATATAATGCAAGAATGCCTTTTTTCTCTTACAAATTTCAAACATGACCTGTTTAGAGCCGCAGCTGACCTGTGAACAGCCAGAGCCCAGAGATGCGATTAATAGAATAACAGCAGTGTTTCTCTGCACTTATTATTTACATTACTCTTGTTCAAAGGAGAGCATTCAGTTCATGTAGCTAATGGGATAATAGGATGAAAAACAGCAGCAGTGGGTGACAGCATACTTTAGCTCTGCAGGCATTGATCAGGGAACTTCTATGTACATGTAAAATGTGTTTTTAATGCATACAAGTTTCATTGCTGAGTGTTTTATGAGTGTTTTATCAAACACCAATAATATGTAAAAGTTTCACTCCCTATATTTCATTGCTATTACCTAGTCTTTGACACAGCAAGTGTGGGTTTGGGTCACTCAGTCAAAATGTCTTCATTTTTTTGATTTTGTAATTCAGCAGTTGTTGATCTTTGAATCCCCAAGGGACAGATAAGCCTTGACAAGCCTTTTCTAAGTGTGTGGGATTTGAGTGTTGCAATGTCTGCATTGACTTTCATAATTTTCTAAAACAACAGAAACATGATTATTTAGATATATTATATTTTTGGCATCACCAAGGCTCATTGTTTTTAGCTGTCAAATGTTGGGAAATTGAGAGAAAAGTGATTTCCTGTACAAGATAGACTTTCTTTTTTTTCTTACAGCATGAAGTGACACTTCATGCAGAGGGCTGCAGGGAGGCAGAATGCAATTGTCTCCACATCAAAGCTCCTCTGTGATAATTATTTATACAAGAAGACAAGCTGAGAGACTTCATATCATATCCATCACAGTCTTATGTGAACTCATTGACAGTTCAGCCTCAAGCCACGACACCCTCAACAATCCGCTAATTGCGGTGGCAACACTCAGTTTCAGCCCCTCCGCTTCTCAGTCAGCCTGACAGCTGAGCTGCAGGCATCTTCAGCAGGTGTTATATGACAACAGATATCAACATCCATTTCTGCTTCATCAGATATTTAGGTCAGCATGACAGACCTGTCTCTACATCAAAGTGTAATTGCAGACTAATAAATGGCTTTTTGTTCTCTTGTTAGCTGTATTCATAGTTCACATAGTTATCGCAAGGAGGTGGTTACAGTTTCTTCTGGATTTAGCCCAGTGACATAACATTTTGTTACCCTTCATTCTTCCAAGTTTGCACTTCCTAGGAAAAGAGGAATGCTGCCATTTCAAGGTTGCTCTCTAACCTATTTCCTCTACTTTAAAAGATTCAGTCCTGGCTTATTTGGTGACAAACAAATGGTGGTAAAAGGAAGTGCAGTTTAATACTACAGAAAACACTCTTTCAGTATCTACTCTGTCAGAAATAAAATAACTGGTGTATCCATTTACAGCCCAGCCAAATAGTCTCAGATTTAAGTGCAGTGTGATTTCATGCTGCACACAGTTTCAAGTGCTTTTACACTCACAGTACAGTTGGTCAGCATGCGTAGAAGTTGGAGGTGTGCAGCCGTTCACCAGTAAACTGCAGCTCTTCAACTTCCAGCTCACTGTGGCTTACTCGCTTACAAATTTTTTTTAGAAAATGCTGAAAATGTTTGTTTGGTTATTTTTTGCAGAGGTAGATGTGACTGCTTCACAATTAAAAGCCACCCCATGTTTCACCAGTTAAACATTCTAATTGCATTAGCAGTAACTTAATACAGGTCTGATACAGCTGTGGGAGAATGAACAGTAAACAGTGGGGCTGATATCAGTGAGGTAAAATCAGAAACAGTAACGCTGAATCAAATGATGCGTCATTTTCACTGAATCTCTTGTGCGTGAGAAGGCAACTTGAATCCAAGCCGGGAATGGCGGACTCTGCCACTAACTACCAAAGCTATAGAGAAAGGGAAGTACGGAATATAAATATATTGAATAGCTATTTCAGAAAACATAAAAACCATCAAATCTTGAACCTGCGATATCCATCAGCCCAGAATTCTAGCATAGAGTTCAATTACTTGTCGTGATAAATTCTGTAGACCTGACTCTTGTTAGCTGAGCGAAGTATGACAACCTGATCCATGACTAATACAGTGTATCAAACTGATCATGTTGCTCCCCGTCTTCTGTTCCTTTCATTATCCTTTCATCTTTTTTTTTTCCAGGAGGTGCATTATCTCACATTTTTTCACATTCCACTGTAACACTTCTCTTTCTCTTTCACTCTCTGCTGAGTTATGATCTCCAGCATCACTTAAACAGCGGGTATCGCACGTAACACACACGTACACACTGCAGCAGAGCAGGGTTCTTTGGAAACAGATCTCAGCAGGCCTGTGCTGGTAGAACTGCACTGGTCACACAAGCACACACAGTCACCCCGTGTATCCCAGAGCTGTTATGCAATACACCACAACACCAGTGGGAAAAACTGTTGGTTAACAAGATCTTGAGCCAGTCCTCGTGTTCTCATGTTCTCTCTGTATCTCGGCTTTTCTTCCTGTCTTTCACATGCTGTGCATCATCTCCTTCTCTGCTTGCCCTATTTTCCTCTTTATCTTACTTCATACTTCTCTCTTCCGTTGCTCACTCCTGTCACTTTTTTTTCCTATCCCCTTTCCTTCATTTTCATTTTTACAAGCTTCAAATCCCTCTCTGCTTTTCTCCAGCCGTCTGTCATTTCCTTTCACTCTTATTCCAGTCCCACTCCACTCTCTTTCGGGCCCACTGTGATCTGGCCAGATCTACTCTTTTCCTCTCGGATTGTGCAACATTTGCAGCAGCTGCATGTGGGCTGTCAGAATGTCTGAGACACGGCATTCTTAATTTGGTAAAGAACTTATGAGGGATTTTTGAAAAGCACTCTTGAAAGACTCTGAAGTGCATCACACTGTCACACAAGCACAAAACCATGTGTCAGGACACAGAACTCAACAAGAAATTTAAATTAGCATGAAATCAACAGTATGCATATATGTGTTTTTCTTACCTAGTTCTGAAAACTCTGAAAAGTTACCCCACATGTTTAAGCTATGACTCCTCAGTATAAGCCGGCTCTGACAGATGGATCTGGCTAAACTGGTTCCTCTGCTGTCTCCATGGTAACTGCTTGTCAACCATGACATCAGCGGTAGTCCCATGTGCTGCTGTTGTTTGTCAACAACATTTCCATTCATTGCTCTGTTTTTAATTAGATTGTGTAGATATCATAGATAAATTCTGGCTTTAGGCTGACAGCCAGCAGGCATTACTGCTGCTTCCTGGAAATATTCACTCGTGGATATTACAATCATCTTGTCATGGAGAGATGTATTGTTTCAGCTTCTTTTTAACCCTGCAGCCTGCGCAACATCTCAAGATACTGACATATCTGATTGATCTACCTTGATTCAAAACTTAGAAACATAAAGAATTCAGTATTTACATCAAAGTTTTGGTTAAAAGCACACTGTCACTTTTAGCAGCAAATTGTTTCACTTTACTGGAATACACCAGAACGTGTCCTCTAAACTTGGTTTGACACTTTTATTGCATTAGAAGTCAAAGATTAGAGGCTTATGGTCATTTTTAGATAGCAAACCCAGTTGGAAACCTGGCTGCATATTGCACTAGAATTTTTCCAAACTGAGAAACAACATTAACAAACTGGGATACAGTTTTTAGGTCATGGAAGAACTCTGACCGAGTTTTGGAAAGTCATAAAAAATATAGATCAGGGCTATGGAACAAAAACTGACAAATGCAGATTGGATTTTCCCCCAGCTGCATGAGAGAAAATCTAAATGGTTTGACAGAATGTTTTTTTGCTTAACTAACTAACTAGTTAACCATTCCTTCAGTAAGTTTACATGCTTGTTATATGGTTTTCTTTTACTTTACCCATTACTTGAGTTCAGTATCTGCACACAGAATTGTATCGTTTTTGGTTGAGTTCATAAGACATGCTGGCACTCTAAGCAAACCAAAGTCAACAGGAAAAACCGCATACCTTTGACTCAGGCCTCAGAAGAAACTTGACCTCTTGATTCATTAGAATGGGGATATTAAGTTTGAGATAATCCCCAGTGGGTAGCGTGCAAATGAGACTGTTGTTGACAAAATGCCTGAAATGCATGCATATACACATACACACTGGATTTAAAGGATGACGCCATCTGCGTTTTTTTGCGGGTTGATCAAATGGAAACACCCACTCAGCTGTTACCAGAAAGCAGTAGCGTGGGTTAGAGGAACAGGAACAGACAGCTGCTGAGTGCCGGAAGCTCTGGAGGAGAGAGCCGGGAGCAGAGACGGAGCTTCGGGACAAATAACACCCGCAGGTTACACCGGATTCTGCTCTGATCGAGAGCCATTTACTGGCAGGAGGAGAGCTCAGAATTTATTGTCTGGGCTTGAGAAAAAAGCATTTTGATGATGAAACATACACACTTTGACCAAAATTTGAATTTTCAGATTTGAATATATACTGAAAACTAATGAGAAGGTACAGAATGATATTAAAAAAAACTAAAAAAAAAAAAAAAAAAAAAAAAAAACTAAGTAATCGACCTGCCCTTTAAAGTTTCTCTTTAGCAACTGAGGGACAAGCACATGCACACACTTACATGCATGCATGCCCAAACACAATTAATTGTGTTGTGGGACAACAGTGAGCCAATTATCCTTGGCTGTGAAAGGGTTAACAGCGGTCATGATCCATCCATCGCAGTAGGCCATCACTCAATTATTCAACAAGCTGCGATCTCGTTTCATCAACTGCCAATGCTGCTGCCAGCGGTTGTATTCAGAGAGAAATATACTCATATGTCTGTGTGCACACATAGAGTACATACAAATTATACATGTAAATGGTTATGTCTTCATTCTCAGGCATTCACCACATAAACTTCAAACTTGTTCTATTCACAGATACAGTCACAAACACTGTTCAGTGTACTTTATGATAAAAACTGAAAGGTCCACTCAGCTTACTTTATTTTCTACATTAATGGCTGCCTGATGACAAATCAGTTTCACACATCAAAAAAAAAACAACAAAACATTTAAGTGTCTCCTGAGCTGTATCATCCCACCACATTAAGGGTGCAATCTCAGATCCAATCACCATAATGTCAAACACAGCATATAGCACAACCTGCTGTAACTCTAAGGTTCATAGACAGATATTTTAAGAGCAGGGAGGAACACTAGACTACAATTAAATGTAAGCAGCAGTAAAACAGGAATGTTTTTTTTAAGTTATGATCAGTCAGAGACTGGAATTGACCATTTATAGCAAGTGGTTATGCAGTTAGGGAATAAAAGATTAAAAAAAAACCTTGTGATGGTGCTAAAGGTTAGCTTTGGGGATCACCAAAGTCAATAGATTTGATCCACTGGGGATTATGAATCAAAATTCCATGGCAAGCTGTCCAATAGTTGTTTAGGTGTGAACCAAAGAGGTGGACTGACTGACATCACCATCCCGAGAGTCATAGCTTCTGCTCCTGTACAAAACCTGTAGAGGTTCACATTGTAATATATTAAGCAACAAACAAACAAAGAAAGTTGCAGTCTAGTTTTGAATGTAATCAAAATTTCATAATCTATATACAGAGTCAAACACAAGTCTCGTGTGTATATGATACTCTCCCCCACAGACTAACAGAAACAAAGGCTGATTGTGGCAGGAAGCTAAAGGAATTCATGGGAGGCACTTGTCCCTTTGACAGAACATCCTCTCAGTGTGCTACAGTCAAAACGCCCAGTCAGTACATCTGTGTGTTTGCGTGTGTTAGCTCTATAATGTTCTACAGTGGGCGTGAAATATTCCATATTGTTTTCCTGATTTTTGTTGAATTTTCCATGTGTATTTGTTTTGAGCTGCACTGCAGTTACATTCATGCGACTGGAACAAAACATGGTTTCTGTGTTTTCCCAGCAGTTACAACTGGTTCTCCTCCCATGTGGCGTTCCGGCTTTGAAATGAAAAATGTCCAATGCTGATAACCGACTGCTTTCCTGATGACAAGCTAGTTTGCTGACAAAGAGGGAAAACATTACATCTCATTTTTCACCCTCCCATCAAAATATTTTTCACTAAAACCATGAAGTTTTCAGCACCCACAGTTCAAACAAACACGGTGACCGCATTTCATTTGGTGGCGTCTCAGTTTGGAGAGGTTGTGTGGTAACCTCAGCTCTCGTTGGCTGTCACTTTTTCAAAGCTGGAGCCTCTATTGTTTACTGTTTAACTCACCAACACACAAATAACACATATCTGTATCAATCCACCACCAACAAAGATGAATGTGCTTCTACACAGTGCAGAGGACTCATGCAGAGTCATGTTGTGATCCTCCATCACTAATCTTGTACAAGATCAAACCTACAGCACAAACAAACCAAATCAAATGTTAGCCATGAATGACACAGAGTTTAAGAGATGGCACAGGCCCCATGGGGTGATTAGTGGGGTGCGGACAAGCATTGAGAGGCAGTCGGAGGTTAGATTGGCAGACACTTGCGTCTCCCCCGCATAATAACTCCCAGCTGTGCTGCTCACACTATTTATCTTAGAGGAGTTCCACTTCGAACTCTTTTCCTCCCTGTCGTCTCATACTGAAAAGTTCTGTAATCTTAATTTTCTGTCTCTCTGTTTGTCTGTTCATCAGTCTGCTGATAGGTTTCTGTGTCCTCTTCAGTTGCTCTGTGCTGTTTTTTTTTCTTGAACTCTTTCTTAATCCTCTCGCTGCATCTAATTTTCTATCCCTCCCACACACTCTCTCTGTCCTTGCCTATTCCCTTCCTCCTCCCCTTCTTTTCTGCCATTTTTCTCCTTTGCCCAGATCCCAGGATGCATTTGATTTTATATTCATATGTTTTCTCTCCCTTGGAAGATCCACCCCTGCTGCCCAACCCAGGCACTTCCTCCCCAGCCAGGAAAAGGAGGATCTTGAGGGATTCATGAAAATTGAACAAGTCTTAATTATTTTGTTGTTACTTCAGGTCTGGTCTGGTGTGTCCCCCTTCCCCCCTTCTCTCTCTCTCTCTCTTGCTCTGCTTTTTCAGGGCAACCTGCCCAGATCACTGCTACCCTAAAGAATTCGGTGCCTGAAATGAAATTATACGTTGCCATCTGTGTTATGTTTTCAGAGTCGAGGGATAAAATGGGAGGCACTGTTGTGGCGTTCAAGGCTCATTCATAATTTTGGAGTTCCAATAATCACACAAGTTGAAGGGGAAGTAGAGTTCAGGGAAATGAATGATAAGTATAAATAAGTCCTCTGTCTTTCTCTGTCAGAAGAGATCATCAACCATCTTCTCTCTACAATACCTCTCTTTCTCCCTTTCTCTCTCTCTCTCTCTCTCTCTCTCTCTCTCTCTCTCACCCTGCCCACATACTCCATATATATTTTTAGCAGGCGCAAGCTGGACTGTTATGGCAGCTTCACATATGCAGTAGAAACAATAGACTTCTCCAGTTGCGTAATATGTTTTGCAGATCAGTCCTACGTACGCTCTCAGCGTGTGTACAATATGTGGACTTGCATTCAGCGGCTCCCCGTAGGTCACCCAACACCCAGTTTACCTGTCTGTTACCTCACAGCTAATATCAGCTGAGGTTACAGAGCTGGCCAGCAGCTATCTTGCCTCTCACTGCACATTGTTTTCTCAGATGTGTGGGTGGTAAATCAGTGTGATCACACTGTAGTGCTCAAGGCACAATTATACAGTTTCTATAAATGTCTTCACCCATGCTGTTAGAGCCGTCAGTGATATGCTGCAAATGGGCAGTTACACTGCGAAATGAAACATACTGCGTGACACCTACAGTATACTTCAACTGAATGACAGCACAAAATAAAACATAGAGAGGGGAATAAATCAGCAAAAGAATGATTTGCAAGTAATCTTTCCAAAGGTATTTTATCACGTTCATGGTAGAATATTTCAAGTCTGATTTTGTAAAATTACATCTGTATACAACACAAGAATTATTATCATCAGTGAGTGACACTGCGCCCACGAGGTACTGTATGAAATATTCACCCCGCAGGCTTGATCGAAAGGTGGTTGTTATAAATGATCATAGTGACTCAGCGTATGTGTTTCAGTCATCTGTCTCTTGAAATGGTCACATGCCCTGCAGAAAGTAGCGTGTCATTTTGATTTGTCCCGTCCTTCCACACATGCTGCACCATTTAAAACCTCTTCTATAGGCTTTTAAGCAATTTAAATGCTTATTTTTCTAGCGTATCTTCTCTATTAACCAAGCTACAACTGAGACAAACTACAAAATTCTAATGTTAGACAGGTGTGGGGTAACGGGTGGTCAAACAGCTTTGACCACCCAACAAGCAGGTCTGACGGAGTGTACTGGCACTTTGTTTAAGTCTTGTTCAACAATATTCCTGTTGTATCTTTCCTCTCCAACTTTTACGGAATCTCTTCAACTTCAAATAGTTATCCCCAACATAAAGGATCACTTTTAGAAATGGTAAACTATAGACAAAGCTATATTAATAACTGTGGTAAAGTTTCTATTGCTCCAAGCCCTACCTTCAAGTTGAATTATGTATGCAGTGACTTAAGTGTCGACCAAATACTATTTGAAGCAAAATCTTGACAGGAAAAAAGTACCATTCTTACCCCGACTAATCAGTTACTGTTTTACAATTTGTGTTTGAGATGTTAATGCATAAATTAAACTTTCCCAATGACACTTCTTAAAAGAGAAAAACATGATTCTCTCACTGTTTTCCAGGAGGCTCTCAGCCAGACTGAAGCCCAGACCCCATCCCAGGCCCAATCCCAGTCACGGCTCCATGTTGACCCATCTGAGCTTGTTCCACGTCTGTGCCATCTGGTGCGGTCCGAGATAGGCTACGGCTTCAACCTCCACAGTGATCGGTCTCGGCCCGGACAGTACATCCGCTCCCTAGACCCAGGATCACCTGCAGACCACGCCGGGCTCCGCCCACAAGACAGGCTTATTGAGGTAAGGAAGGCGGAGGATGAACACCTGCCAATATAATGTAATCCATTACAAAAACCCTGCAGTAAATCACTGTAAAGCTAGTCAATTTCGGTTTTAGATGACACTGCCAGAGGTTTTGGTTTGTATTAAACTGCATTAGCTTGTATATAACAGTGTGGAGTGTTTTTATGTGCATGCTTAATGAGAAGGTAAAGTGGTCAGGGACAGCCTTCACAGCAGTGGAGATAAGCTGGAGGTACTGTCAAACACAAAATAGCGAGTGAGTATTGAGTGAGTGTTTTCATGCATATATACACTCGGTCGACATGCCAGATTGGAAAGAGGAATGGAGAGATGAGGAAAATGTGCACACGCTAATGAGGTGATCACTGATAAATGAGTTAGTGAGAGTAAAGCTGTCTGTAGGAGGGAAAAAGAACCATGATTGACTGGTTGTGAGAAAATTCCTTGTGAGGACTTTAAGTCTTGTGACCCTTCATCTTGCCACTTTGGAGGAACGTGTATGTGTGTGTGTGTGGGTTTGTCCGTATCGTTATAGATATGCATGTCACTGTGTGCCACATTTCCACACAACCATCCAATCCATTAACTCCGTATAAACCTATATGTACTCATATATGTGCTTCTCTTGAGCATTTACTCTACTGCACACCAACACACAGTGCTGCCTACCTCTTTTCCAGGGAAAGTAGCTGCTGGCTGCTCACAACATCACCATGAGTCAACAGATTTCTTCATTCAGGGCTTTACATAAGAACATTTATTTTCTTTTAATTCATTCATCATCATATTTATATATACACAAAACAAGTATGTGAGACAGAGGGAGACCACCTGAATGCGACAGCTTGTTGGAGACCAACTAAAGCTGTGTTCATTTGTGTGTGTTTGCCAAATTCCTTCATCACTCAATTTTTTACAGCTGTCACCAATGTAATTAAAAAAGCAGGAGTCACACTTGCGTCTGCTATCGGGTCCCTGTTTCTAAGGATAACAGGATCCGAAGCCTGGATTCAATCTTTACTGTGTGTCAGACTACAGAGAGAGAAGAGGCCGGTCGCAGGGGAGAGAAGAATCAGTCTGATCGCAGGGGCTGACAGGAGGAAAGACGTGGGGGAGGAGGAAAGGAGGAGTGTGTGTATATGCATGTCTCTTCTTATAAAGCACTGACAGAGACAGACATGTGTGCAGTGGATATAAGATAAAGACAGTAGCAGAGAGTGAATATGCAGACACATTGGAATTCAGATAGTATTTCTGTCACACACAGACCCTCGTACATTTAAGCAGCAGTCACATAAAAGTTGAAGGTCATTCAAATCTCCAAAATGGTAGTCGAAATTGGTAGTGAAAGCAGATAATGTCAGGTCATCTCTCTGATGTGAACGTATGTAATGTGTGCTGAAAAAGGGCATGGGGGTTCAGTCAACTTTCCCCTCCCATCATCATTTTTCTAGCAGTTTTTCATTTAAGTTTACTCACACAGTATTCCCCCTTCATTCCCATGAACTTTGCCCTCACTGGCTGTTTATCAGGGTCCAGACCAGACTCCAGAGCAGGCCTAACAGGACTCCAATTGGGTCTGATAAAAAGGTTAAACAAAGTACATTTAGGAGGGTCAAAAATGCACTGGTGGTCGTGTGCACGTTTTAAACATCATTCCCACTGAGTATTTGATTGATTTCTTACCTTCCAGGCAGCTATTAGTTCATGATAAAATGTCAGCAGGGCCTGTTCTTAAAATGCCTTTTTACTGGTGGTACATAATATATTTACAAGATATTTTGTGATTAAAGAGAGCAGCCTGACTCTTGGGTCTTTGCTGCTAGAGCTTCCAGAGACTGGGAGAAATTACAAAAGCAAAGAATTGTTCACTATAGTGGATAATCTTAACGGGCTTCATTTACATACACTCAAACACTGATGGCAGTGAAGTACCATGCAAGGTTTCTGGTCTGACCATCAGGGGCAATTTGGGGTTCAGTGTCTTTCCCAAAGACACTTAGGCATGTGGAAAGAAGAAGCTGGGGATGATTTTAAGTCCTCACACCGTGGTTTTCATAGTGAACTGAATAGAAACAAGTGTCTGCCTGGAGGGTAGAAAGCATGTCTAAACTTTGGAAAATAGTAATATGAACTAATACACATTAGTCAATTGACCAAAATATGGAAAAAACAATCAGTATGATCTGAAGTAAAAGTCTGCAAGAGGCAAAATGTTGTTACTCACACTTCCGTGACAGACTTGGCATCAGAAGCAGCTGATGTCCTGATGCTCTGCTGCAACATTAGATGGCTGGTGAGAGTGTGTGGGAACATCCTGTAGCAGGTCACTGATGGCAGTAACAGTCCGCCACCTCCCTTCATCGCTCCATGGAGAGATAAAATGAGAAGTACATACACTCATATATACATGCACACACACAAACTAAGTTGGGAAGTACTCCAGGTAGTGTCAGGACAAGTTCAGTTCAAATAAAGGAGCTTTATTGGTAACTGCCAAAGCAAAGATCTGAATATAAATTGCATAGACATTAATAAAATATAATAAGATAATAGTTTTTTAAGTTGTAACTGTGTATTATTTACTGTAATGTATTCTTTATGGGTCTCTGTTAAATCTCGTTGCATACCAGCTTAATAACTTTTTCACAGTGTGTTTGTTTTGTTCAGACGTTAAAAATCAGAGCCTGTGTCAGGTTCACTTGCTGCTGTGCGTGTGTGTGTGTGTGTGTGTGTGTGTGTGTGTGTGTGTGTGTGTGTGTGTGTGTATAGGTGCGCTGATAATTGCAACCATGCGTCAAGACAGCGCTTGTTTTATCTGTCAGCAGCTTGTTAGAGAGGTGAACAACCATGACAGATCTCCCTCTTGTCTGTCTCTCGCTGTCGTCTTCTCTCACTACGCCCCATTACACTGGAGGTGTATCAGCAGCTAGCGCAGTAAAAGGCTATGATGAGAGCTCAGCTTTCTGACGATGTTTGGCAGAAGCACCGACACCGGTGAATGCCTCATCAGCCTCTCTGCTCTGCCTGAGCTCAACCGTGCGTACTCTGAACCTCTCATAAACATGAGTGTAAAAGGCACACTCTGCTTTTGAAAGAAGACACAAACGCACAACACTCGCTTTCTCAATGGTACCAATTTTCATGATAGCCTACATTAGAGTATCACAGTGATTTGGCTCCGGCATGATGATCGGTTGAGACTCTCACTCTCCCACTTGCAGCACAAAACACACACTTAATCCTACTCCAACACACACTCACTGTGTTCTATATTTCAGGCCCAAAACACTGGAGACATCCTTTCAAAGGCAAACCAGAAATCTAATGGTGGTCAGGCAGGGATCAAGAGACATTTATTTAGGGACACTGTCAATGAACAAAGTTCATTATTATTTTCCAGGCACATATATCCTGTATCAACCAAAATATGGTTGACAGGAGCTGTTTTTTGCTGACACTTCACCACAAAATTCTTTCCATTGGAAAAAAGACATGACAGCTGTTCTTGGAACTTTTTTTAAATTCAAATTTCATTAAATTATCTACTAAAACTGGTTTCTGAATTGATTTGAGGCAACACATAGGCCGTGCAGTTGCAGAATCATGTGTTATCCGTACCAGTTTGTTTAACAATGCTCTGGAGTTTCAGCAGGCTACAGTTCATGTCATCATGTAAATCAACACTCACAGTTTGCTGCATGAGCCAATTTGTAGTCACTGAACTCTCAGTATTAGACAAAAATCTAAAAGGGAAGACTGATTTTTGGAGACTTAGTTAAAAGTTAAAAGTCATATTCATAGATGTGCAGATGCATTTGAAAGTTTGTTTTGATCAATCCAAGGTTTGTCTGTGACTGCTCTTAGACACACAAACCACATCAAAATACACCAGTGGACTTCAGGTGACTTGACTCCTCTATGACTTTGATGAGACCTGCACACACACTCTACTATCAAGAGGTTTCCCAAGGAAGAGTCCCATGGGAAACTGGCTTCTGTACTGTTCCTACATCATGTATTAATTAGCCCAGCGGGCAGAGAACAGAGAGTATTGTCATGTGTGGGATGGACTGTTAATGAAGGGCTGTGAAACATGACACAACACCTGTTGTTTGGCTGAATACAAAGATGCTAAGATGCTAAGATGCTCTCTTTGAATCAAACTGTCTGTCTCACTGACTGACTGATGATCTGTCTGTTCTTTTCTGTCCTTCGTGAGTCCTGGGAAGAACAGATTCGAGATTTCTTTATGTAGAGGAGAGGAGAGAAAGGCGGAGCTGTTTACTTTCCATGTGTTGATCCCACTTAATTTTTCCTCCAGCTCCTTTACAATGTGACCTTCCTTCCACCCTAACTATCTAGTTTTCCCTTCCTGTCTTCCCTTAAGGAACCATAAAGTCTGTCTCAATGCACATTTTTCATATTTTCTACATTTGTCTCTCCTCATCTTCTTATCCCTCTTGTCATGAGCAGTGAATTTCAAACAAATTCCCCCTCAGGACACCGACACCTGAAACCTGCACTATAGTCGAAGCCCAGGAGAGCCATCAATAATTGATTGTGTACCACTAACTTGGCGTGGTGCGAAGCTACCTGTCTCAGAGAAGCCCAGGTCTAGACAAAACAGAGGCCTCCAAATACACATAGCATCTAGATAAGAGCATGCATTAACAAGCTATTGTGTTTTATCAGCTAGGTGTAGAAGTCAGGGACAATATTGTCACATAGATGTCAGTCACATGCACACACTTTATCATTCTGTCCCTCTGGTTTGCTGTTTCTGACCCTATACATGATGTCTGATTGTTTCAGACCTTTTTCAGAAAATACTTAAGGGTCTTTATTCATTGCTGCATGCTTTCCTGCATCACTGTAGCAAGGATTCATAAATCATAACAAGAGTTTGAGCAACTTTCTATAGAGTGGTGCAGGCCTCTGATAGAAACATCTAAAAAATCAGTATGTTGTTGCATGGCTCCGCCTGCTGGATAAATGAGATAGTACAGGCTTTTAGCGTCATGGAAAAAAAGAGTGATGGGGAAGAAGGTTCATTCAGGTGCTATATTCGAAATACGAGTGAATATAGCTCAACAATTAAATAACCTAGAAAACCTGACTTTTTTATCATTCTTAAGCAGAAATCCCAATGAACTGGTACCAGTAAAAGTAAAAAGTAGAAAGTGGGATGTTGATGTCAAGGATAGTTCACCATAGTATTGCCATTTTGTTTCTTTCTCTGTATTTGGAAGATATGCCCAAAGATTTGTGAAAAAGTATTACCTACTGACTATTGCTATGGGCATCTTCATATAAAATGTCAACTATTTATGCTTCATGGAAAAGATGACTTACTCCTTTTGATTGCAGAAATACAAGGGTGAAAAATACTGGATCAAATGGGATTGATCAGACACTGATGAATGCTCCTATTTTACATTTTGCTATTCTCCTAGTTCTCAATGCTAAGAGGCAACAGTGTCTAAATATGTGTATAACAAACTTTACCTGTGTAATTGCCTATGTTCAATTGAAAAGTAAAAAGTAAAATAAAAAAAAATTTAAAAAACAGCGAAATTGCATTTGATTCAGTTGAATCCAAGTCAGCAAACAGTTACATTTTGCAGACGTTGGCTATACACTTACACACTGTAATGAAGGTCATACATCACTCCCTGGCATTATCTGAATTTGCACTCAATCAATATATAATCATCTGAAAGCAATCTTTATCATAGTGTGTGGTGTGTTGTTTTAGCATTCAAAGCCGCCCAAAAAAAAGCCTTTTCCCTTCCTACCAAAAACCTTTTTGTTTGTCTCTGTCTTCTTCAGGTAAACGGCGTGAACATCGAGGGTATGCGGCACGCAGAGGTGGTGGCCTTCATAAAGAAAGGGGGAGATGAGACTTGGCTGCTGGTGGTGGACCCTGACACAGACGAACACTTTAAGAGGAAGGGTGTTGTCCCCTCAGTCAGTCATGTCAAAGGTAGGACTACTCTACCCGAAAGGCAATGTGTTGTGCATGATTTTGAACTTTCAGGATGCATCACTGCATTGACTGATTGTTTGTTTTCACAGACTATGATGGTCCGTCCATATCCAACGGGTCTCCGAGCCCTCATATTAACGGCAGCTCCACCACACAATCCATCAGGTCCACACACTCCGACCTCAGCAGCCAGGGCAACAGCACACAGGTGCGTGGGCATTGATGTATGCTACTGTGTTTGGTCTTTTGTCCTTCACATGAAAGTCAGTACCCTCAATCTGTTTTTATCTTTCATATCTGATGTCTAGCTGGGGGACGATGAGGCCGGTCGTCTGATGGACCCCTTTGCTGAGACGGGCCTGAGTCTGAGCGCTACGGCAGCAGAAGAAAAGCTGAAGGTCCATGCCAAAGAAAAGAAGAAAGCGCCGCAGATGGACTGGATGAAGAAATACGAGCTCTTCAGCAATTTCTGAGACATCCCCCTCTAATGACACTTCAAACACCAAAGGACAGAGATAAGAGCTCTCGCATGGACGAAGTTGTGCTGTGGGAGAATGTCCTTCTTACTACACATTGACCATTTGTTCCTGGAATTTAATGTGACAAAAGGATAAACTTGTGGATTTTACTTTTTAAGCCACTTCAAAGACTATTTAACAGCTTATTTTCTCATTTCTTCATCAATACAACTGACTGACTGCAAAAATAAGTGTTTACTTTGCTAAAATCACACTAGGAGAGAGGAAGGAATAGCATCTTAAAAGCTTTACACGTGCTTATATAAGATGGGAGTATTGCAAAAACGTTCTTCACATATTTGCCTAGATCCTCGTCACTTTTACGCTACTTTAGTTATCCCATTCTCCCTACTCCTAGAGACTTCTTTCAGAACTGTTTCAAACACATGGGGGAGAGTTATTTTTATATTTAAAATGTATAAACAACTATATATATATAAAAAAAAAACAGTATCGCATCAACATGGACTGCATTTTAAAGGAGTTTTATGGACACTTTGACATTAATGATTGTGGACATTGTGGGAGTTTTGGCCCATCAGTCAGAGGAAGCTCAAAGTTGGCAGACGATCACTGTGAAAGAGTTGAAACCGTCCGCCTCCAGTCTACACAGATGTTTGATAGGAACCATTGACAAAGAAAAGAAATTTCAAATTTTTACCTGCTGGTCAATTATCATGTTAATGCCTGGTTGTGTATAATGTATCATGCATGTATATGAGTTCATCAACTGATCTACAACTGAACCAGATGATTTGTCACTTCGCACTCAGTCACAATACATGTATCCATACTAACTTATTTTCACCACAGTGCTCCAATGCAGACATGCATGACAAAGGGATGCACCACTAACATTAAATATATTAAAAACAAATAATGGAAACTGGAGCCTAGAAGAAAGGAAGATCTAAGAGTCTCAGGGCAAACGGTGTAAGGTGTAAGGTGTATTTTTGACTTGATGTGTACAGCAGAGGGCAAACTAACACCACAAATAGAGGACATTTTTAGCACTTAAACTTAACCTATGGCATTGCATATAAAAACAGAGTAGATGTTTATCCAGGTGTCAACTCACAATGTTCCTGAAACAAGAATGAATTCAGGTGAGACAGAGGCAAGAAACTCAAGAAGATTTATTCCCAGTAGTATGAGGCGGCTCTGAAGGCAAAAATAACTGAGAGGTAATCATTCAGATGTAATGTGATGTTATACAGGATTTACATGTATGACTGAGATTTGAAAGCAGGTTGATAAATAGGAAGGTATTTTATAACCAGCTATAGAAGGAAAATGCACTGGCTGTAATAAGTCAGTAGTAATTATCATTCTGACTATTAAGTTTATGGAGGAGCTAATAAGATTAAGTGCCAACTACAGCGAACTCTTCATCAGTGAATATCTCTAAAAAAAAATTCAATGGATAAGGATATATTAAGGTCAAGTACCGTCTTGCTTTATCAGTGGTTTCAGTGGAAAAGTAAGTGGAAAATCAAGAAAAAAGATCAATTGAGTCAATGAGGAAATTAATCTACCACAACAGAACAAAATGGAGTTTGGGAGAGCCAGGAAAGAAAATGAGGTTAAGGCTACAGTCTCGAGACCTGACCAGCAATAATATGAGTGGAGTGTGAGCCGGTTGCAGCTTGTGGTGGAGGGAGAGAAGGAGAAGCGCACACAGTGAGGTCAGAGATGCTCCGGAGGATCTAGTGAAAGAGACTGTGGGAGCCAGGGAGCTTACTGAGGATTATTACACACACTGGGACAGCTGTCACACACATGCTCACACACACACACACACATTTAGAGAACAATGTGTGTGTGTGTGGAGAACGTAGAACAAGTGGGACTGCAGGTTGGAGAAATGTCATCTATGTGGACAACATGTCTCTCTTTTTTTTTTTTTTGGACTCATCCACACTCTTACACTTACCCCGCAGTGCACACACACTAACAGGAGTGTGTTGATTCATCTTTGAACATTGGTTTGTGATCTAGCATCCATGCGTGTGCAGTAAGGCTCACACTATATGTTCTGACACCCACAGCAAAAACTCTCTTTTATCATGGCTGATGTATATACAGTAAAAGCTAACAGTATATATGGCAGGTTGCATTTTGAATAAAGTGTGACAATGGCGTTTTTTTGAATATATTAAATTGTTGTCATCTCATCTTTTCTTTAGTCTGTGTCTCGTCTCATCATTTTGTTTTCCATTGCTCTCATATCTCTCAGTGGGATTGCAGCACTTTGTGTTGAATTTCTTTGCAGGATTGAAACTTGCTCTCTCTCTCCCACATTCCTCCTTTTTTATTGGACTCGCTGTTTCTACAGTATCATCTCATTTGGTGCAGTTTCCTCTCTTTCCCTCTCAACTTGCGTCTCTTTTTCTCTCCAGCCGAGGATTATGCTGGCATACAGTTTCAGTTTCAGCCTGTTCTCAGAATTCTCCACCAGCCAGCTGCTGTGAGCTTTCAGGCCACACAGAGGTTAAACAGAGGTCAAACGTGCATGTGAATGTTTGTGTGTATATGTGTTTTTATGTGTATTTCCGTGGTCTGCCTTGAGGTACACAGTATGTGGCTTTTTTTCTATGTTTGCATCTATGTTTTGCTGTTTCATCCAGTTTGTATTTATCGTTTGACAGTGGTGAAAGTAATACTCAGATTCTTTACGTTAAAGTAACTAATACAATGATACAAAAATATCCCTTTACAAATACGTCCTGCATAAGTAAATGTACAGAAATATTATCAGAAAAATGTGCTTAAAGAATTGAAAGTGTTAATTTTACAGAAAAATAGCTGACATTCTTCTATATGGCATTATTAGATTGTTAATAGTGATGCATCATATGTTGGTCGCATTTTTACTGTTGTACTTGGTGGAGGTGGAACCAGTTTTATGTACTCTATATACAGTTAGGGAGTGTAGTCCAGTGGTTTCCTGGGAGGTGGGCCCTTCCAAAGGGTCACAAGATAAATGTGGAGTTTCATGAGATGATTAATGCAGTAGGAAACAAGAAAAAAACATTTTTTTTGCACACAGATTTATGAAATGTTGATTCATTTAACATAACTGGACCGCAAATAGTTATTTAAATCTGTGTGTTTAGAGAAGTTATCTCTCTAAAAGAAAAACAAAGTGCTGTCAGTCCACTAGGTGGCGCATCTTCAGCATTCAGCATCCAGGAAGTAGGCCAAACCATGGTAGCGTGAGCCTCTGGGTACATCCAGTGCCCTACCTGATCTTTGTCGAAACGTAATGCCACACGTGGGCACATTATCAGGCTCCCTGGAGGTTATGGCAAGGCCGACTAGTGACGCCAGCACATCAAAGGACAGGCCCAGTTCAAAGCAGTCTGCAATTTCAGAGCAGTAAAAGCAAAAGAACAGAAGCAGAGAATAGAGCCACAGGTGGGCACTTTCTGTTTAGCCTGCCTCAGCCACTGCAGGCATTCCTACTTACTATTGATGATAGATGATTGCTTGCCTCGTACCCTAGGTTTCTGTTTTCCTCCAGCTTCCTGGACTTTCATTTAAGTTTTCTGTATGAACAATTTTCGCCTGTGGTTTTGCAGTGTCACTTCTATTCTGCTTTTGTGTCTCTGGATCTTTTCGATCTTTGTCAGTATCCATACCCACATCCCCAGCCCAGCCACCATCATCCCACCCAAGTTAATAGTGGCACCCATTTACCAGTGCCAGGGCTGCCTAGGATGCAGCGGTGCCCGCAAGGAGAGAGAAACCAGAGACTGACAGGGAGGGGGAAAGAGAGAGAGAGAGAGAGAGAGAGAGAAAGAGAGAGAGAGAGAGAGAGATGGGGGATGGGGGGGGGGGGGGGATGAGAGCGTCCCCATGGCAACTTTGTGTTTTTGTTAGCGCTCGTGAGTCAGACAAGCAATGACTCACAGTCAGGAGGAAACACACACACACACACACACACACACAGTCACATTCATACTCACACTCCCACTCACTCAAAGGGAAGCCAAATAAGGACAGCTACACCAACATGCACAGAGAGGGAGAGCGAGAGAGGGCAGAAAAAAGAAAAGAGAGGGGAACAAGTTGGATGATTTGAAAAAAAAAAAGCAAGAAAGAAACAAAAGCAAAGGAAAAGTTGAAAGTTAGAAAGATGAAAATAGCAAAGAGCTGGGACAGAAGAGTGCAAGCCACAAAATGGAGGGAAGCCGAAGAGCCAGAGGGCACGAGTACGGGCACATACCCTCTCCCAAGAGCACCCTTTGCATGGGTGGGGCTAGCGGAAACACACACACAGACACACCCAGTTTGTGCACACCTTGGCTTAACTTGCTAAACCACCCATTTATTGTCTGACGCCTACACATATAGTAAGGCCACCTGGTATTGCACACAAAAAACAAATGCACTTACTTGATTTTTTTTTTTGGTTGACAAACTGGAAAAAAGTAACCAGTTTAACAAAGCTGAGCTGAGATGTCTTTTAGAGTTATCTGACTACAGAGCTCATGTTGTTGCATTGTGAAAATGAGAAGCTTGATTATCCTTATGTTCGTCATCTCTGTCCCCTCTGACTGGTGGGTTTCTTTTCCCATGACTTGTTGAGTACTACGCTGACGAGGCGGCAGGTTTATGTGTGTGTACACTATGATTTACATACAGTTACTGACCACTGCTTATTCCACACCAAATGTGTGTTTTGGCCACTGTTGATCCTGAGTGAGTGGTTCTTTGTGTGTGTGTTTGTGTGTGTGTGAGAGTGTTATCTTATGTAATATAACAGCAGAAAACAAACCACTAAGCAGACCATTTATTCTCACTGCAAAGAATATGTGTTCTTACAGTATCATAAAAGTTGATATACTGCAAGTTCTCACTGCTCGACTTCACAAAGCTGACTACTCACTTCCACTCAGTGGCTTTATGACTTTCTCTTTCTCTCTCTCTCTATCTTTTTTCTGCCATTTCCATTCAGTTAAATTCAGCTTTAATGGCATGATACACTGCCAAAGCCTTGGTACTAATACAGTAAATAATGATCAGATTAGTTACTATTTATATATTGTATGAATTACAATTCAAATTCAAAATGTAATACAAAGTAATAATCAACAGTATCTTAATCATCACGTCCATAATTTAGATCAAATCATAGAAATGTCTCTTTCTTCTCTTGCTTTCTTTCTGTGCAACTTTCCCCTACTTCGACTCTCTTGCTTTACATCTTCAGTGGCTGAAGTTCAGTGCAAAACAGCCAATCACAGCCCAGTTGATGATCCTTCATGTCAGGTTTATCTCAGTAGAGATAACACGATAGATAAATCACCTGCCCTCCAACGGCTATGGATTGTTTCACATATTTTGTGGGGGTTCACAACATAAGAGCAGGAAAACCAAAGTACACGCTCTGACTTTAAATAAGGGTTCAGTTAAAAACAAGATGCCTATCTTGATAAAAAAAAAAATTTCTGCAGGCGTGTTTCAAGCCAGATCATCTCCCATCTGGTTTTCTCCCTCTATCTAGCCTCCCCCCCTACGGCAGGTGAGCAGCAGGTGGAGAGAGCACGGCATGGAGGTTGGAAGTTTTATGAGGGAGAATGAGGAAGGTCAAAGGTCAGCTTTAAGTGTGCAGGCAGCTTGGAAAGAGTGTTAGAGGCCAATGCTGGAGCCGGGAAGGTAACAAGGCAGGGCGGACTGTGGTGTAGAGCTGTAAAGGGGTACAGGAATTGGGGAGAGTGTGTGTGCCTGTTAACACACAAGTGATTAATGGGATGAAGGAAGTCACCCGGCTGTGTGTCACTCCAGATGATGTCAGCGGTTGAGCAGAGGAACAGAAACACCATGTGGCCACAGATAGGCTTCCTCTCTCGTTGACCACCACAAACAAAAACAGAAAATGACTCCACTTCCATGTACAGTACACTAGTTTGTTTTTTTAACAGTTCCCTAAACGAAAAAAGAATGAATCCATTGGTCAGTTGCACAATTATCTCATTCTCAATGATTATTCTTGATGGTTCACTTTTGTTTCTTCTTCCTCTTTTTCAGTCGCACAAAGAATCTGCTACCAGCATTGTCTGCATAATCAATTATTAATAAAGTAATCAATGTCAATGTTACTGCCATGTAAAACTTTGATGTTTCAACCTCTATCCTCCCACTGACAAGGAGGGGTGACAGATAGATGACACTGTGAACTTCAGCATATCTGTTTTTAATATTCTCTTCTCTCTCCGTGATTTGCTCCCATGCAATGAGCTCACTGCAAGAAAATCCATTTCTGCTTCTTCTGTGTTTGTGTGTCCTGAGAACTCATCTGTTCACCGTGTTTCACTAGCAGCCAGACCCCGATAGCTGCAGCGCTCCTCATCTGGCCAGCTGGCCGGCCGGCTGGCCGGGTGGTCAGCTGGTTAGTCAACAGACTGTTTGGCTGCCTGGATGGATGGATGGATGGATGGATGACTGCCTGTCTGTGTCAGCAGAAACAGCAAGCAGCCTCGGGGAATTGGAAAGAGGCGCCGCTATCACAAAGGGGAGAGATAGAAGGAGGAGGTACATTGGAGCAAAAAAAGGCCATTAAATGAGTAGGGGAAAAAAAAACAAAAGAAAGGAGTCACATTACACAATGATGAATTAGAGAGCTGGGATTGTGTAGGATCATGAACTGGTGTTGAGTACAAGAGCAAGTGAGAGGGGCAGCAGGCAAGCGAATGAGGGGAATGCAGACTGAAAGAAAAGCGAGCAAGGAGGTGGGGTTGTAAAGGTGGTCTTGCCTGGGTATTTTTAGCATGTGCAGTGGGAGAGGGCGGTATCTTCTTAAGGGGTTTTTCCAGAGGAGTATATTTAGAGTTGGGATGTGTAAAAAAGACAGAGGGAGAACAGGAGGGATGTGCACTGTACACTATTGCCAGTCTGATGTAAGAGTCTGCAATAGGACCACACACATTCCTTTATTCTCTCTGTGGCACTGCCCTCTTACTCATTCACCTGTTGACTCACTTGATCATATAAGAAGTACATGAAGAGAATATGTAAAGCCACACCCACATACATTATACATATACATTTTTATGCACAACTACAGATCAAAAACACACAAACACTGATGTTTTCTTGCTCCCCCTTCAACTCAAACTTACAAACCGCTCACAAACAAGCACACTCCAAAACATACAACACACACACACACATTCTTGACCCAGTTTTGAAACAGGGGAGTAGCTTTTCGACAGTGAACGCCCTGTGGACAGGTCGAACATTGAAAGGGTCGATGCCCAACAGCTTTTCAGCACATCAGCTAACACCAGGCATTCCAGACACCGCAAATCAGACAGCGATTTTCCAAATACTAAAGCAGCTAATGTGGTATAAAGTTGAAGGGAAAGAGAGAGAAAGAGAGAGGAAGACACAGCTGAAAAAGCAATGCTAATAATAATGAGAGAAATGAGAGAGAACACAGAGAGAAAGAGAGAGTGGTGTGGTCTCCATATAGCTTGCTAAGGATAATAGCATGCATGCTGGCTGGGGCAGACTCAGAGAAAGAGAGAGAGAAGAGCGGAGTGCAGAGCCGCAGTGACGCCATTGTGGTTCCACAGTACTTCCTGTCTACCGCCACAGTGTTTGTGTGTCTTGTCTCCACGGTAACTGCCAACACATAAATACCAGAGAAAGAGAGAGAGAGGGAGAGAGAGAGAGCACAGGAAGGAGAAAATAAGGACAGAACAGTCAAAGTCAAGTGGATCCTTTCGGAGCCTCCTAGCAGGCTGGTTTGAGTTAAGACGTGCAGATCTTTTTGTGGACTTTATGACCGAGTTCTGGACTGGATTCTAGTGGTCCAGCATGCGTGAGGTGTAGAAAAGTTATGACCTCAAATGTCCCAGAACTGGATCAGGGGGTGGATGAGGGAAGAAGAGGCTGGGAATGGGGGAAAAGTGCCGGAGGCTGTTAATTCAGGGTGGAACTGAGGATGAGGAGAGGGTGAAGGGTTGACAGGTTGATTAGGGAGGCAGTCTTCTAGCTGGAAGTTTGCTGGTTCAGTCCTCTTTAGCAACATTACCCAATACTGCCAGAGGTCCCCCAAGCAAGATAACTATTTATATATATTACCTACCATTCTGCTCCACTGAGTTGTATGAAACAGTAAAGACTCCCTCCAGTCATGTTCTAAGACATAAAAAACCCTCTGCTTGGTGTGGTAAATTGTGTCTGATATGGTTTTTCCACAATAAAAATTACCATTAACTGTTAAAAATCCTTTGAAAATCCATTAATCCATTAAAACCTCCTCCTTCTCCCTCATTGAAAAAATCAGAAACTATGAATATGCAATAATATTGTTCGATTCAAAAGTTTAACTTCTGGATAGAATATGTCTCCTACTTCACTGTAAAGTCTATTCTCAGTCTATGTGCACTGCAGGCTTCAAGTTTCCACATCATATTTTTATAAGTTGCATACCGAATCACAATTAACTCAAAACTAGTTGTGACGACACAAATCATGGCAGTAGCCCAATCCCTTAAAACTCAGATTATTGGTAAGCACATAGAAAATTTCCACTGTCTGCTGATAAATGTGAAAATAGCCTTTTAGTAACAAACTCTGCCCATACATCATTCTGCACAGTGAAGCTGAAACATCACAGTGAAGGAACAGCGAAATGTATTTTTGAGTAGAGGGGGTCTCATTGAGGGAATCAATATTAAAGATTTTACAGCCAAGCTAGCAGCTCTGTGAAGCTGTATGTCAACAATATGCTAACACTCACAATGAGAATGATGCTGATGTTTATAGGTATTAGTTTACTGTGGTTGTCATCTTTGTTTAGTGTATTAGCATGCTAGAATTAGCATTAAACATGAAGTTGCTGAAGTTGAGGGGCGTTAGTTTTGCAGGTATTTGATCAAGAAATCATTAAAAGTTTTGACCTGATAATGGTACTGGGTGAAAAATAAGACCATCACCAAAGTTATTATTATTTATTCTGAGATGGACCTGAATGTCAGGTCACAGTCATTGAGACATTTCACTCAAAATGACAAAATTTACTGGCAGAGAAAATGAATACTCTCCTCAGAACATCTCAGTGATCAGGAGCAGAGGAGTAGCCTACTATCAAACTTTTATGTGTGAACGTGTTTGCAGAAACTGTTGCCATTAATGAAAATTTGTTCTTCGCCAACGTGTCTGTTAAAGCTGGGTAAAGCTGATACCTCACGGATCAGCTGGCACTAACTCTTTCTCCCCTTCTCCTGCATTTCTTTCTCGTTCCAAAACCATTTTCCACTGCTTGTTGCATAATTCGATCTGACTCACCATGACAACCAAATGGAGGTTGTTTTTTTTTTCCCAGACCCTGTGGCCCAGATTAGAGTCACTTACTGTTGTCTGACTCACTGTCTAAGATGGTCACTCAGCCGAATGTCCCGTGTGACTAGTTGACGCATACACACACACACACACATACGCGTGCATAGTACATACTGCAACATAAAAACACGTTTTTACACACAGAATAAAATGTTTTGAAATATTCTTGTGTACATAAGAACACTTGTACATATATATATATAAGTATGTACTCTCACCTCTGAGGTAAGAGACCAGTACAGAACATGGCATATTTCTCAATGAACTATTAAGTAAAGATGACCAAACTCCACAAATGTACCCACAAGCCTCACTGGAGCACATGAGCAGCCTTAGAGATCAATGCTGCAATGTACGACTTCTGTATTTCATACATGCACAATGGATACATATTCATTCACAAAAATGCAAATACATACACTGTTACACAGTGGTGGAAAGAAGCTAAGTAGATTTACTCAAGTACTGTACTTAAGTATAATTTTGGGGCACATGTACTTTACTTGAGTATTTCCATTTGATGCTACTTTATACTTCCACTCCACTACATTTTAGAGGGAAATATTGTACTTTCTACTTCACTACATTTATTTGACAGATTTAGTTACTTTTCAGATGAAGATTTGACACAATGGATAATATAACAAGCTTTTAAAATACAACACATTGTTAAAGATGAAACCAGTGGTTTCCAATCTTTTTTGCTGTTGACGTCTTACAAAAAGCAGTGTGTAGTCGGGGTCACATTTCACATGTCTGTGAGTTGTTAACAGCTCCACCAAATAATGATTTTTCCCTCTAAACTTCTCACATGGTTTCATTTCAATAAATGTTCCAATATTTCACCAAAAATGAAAGATTAGAGAAAAAGTTCAAAAACTGAAAACAGATTTGTGTATCAGAACGTTGTTTTTTTTCCTTTCCTGTCCCATTAATCATCTCTCAACCCTTCATATTTATCTAGTGACCCTTTAGAGGGGCCCAACCCCTAGGATGGGAACCACTGGACTAAACTAGCTAACTGTATATAAAGTAGTTCAAACTAGCTCCACCTCCAGTAGCTACAACAGTAATATGCTGCTTACACATTGATACCTCAGTATTAATAATCTAATTATGTCATATATAACGATATATTAGTCAGAGGACCACTACTACTACACTACTTTTACAGCAGTACTTTAACTACATCAAGCTGTTAATACCTCTGTACTTTTACTTGAGCAGGATTTTTCATGTAGAACTTTCACTTGTAATGGAGTATTTTTACACTGCTGTATTGGCACTTTTACTGAAGTAAAGGATCTGAGTATTTCTTCCACCACTGACATCAGGTCAATATTTCAATCTTACAATACTGTAAATACTTAATACTTAAATAAAGGATCTGAGTATTTCTTCCACCACTGTCTGCTACAGCTACACCTGTCACTGTTATCTGAAAATGGACTCATCAGTTGAAACACAGACGAGCATGCACACACACACACACACACACACACACTCACACACACACACACACACACACACACACACACACACACACACACACACACACACACACACAGTGGAAACATTTACAACCATGCTTACATATCACCAGTCTTTACAAAGAGCTGATAATATTTCACAGAACCATAAAGAACAGAGGCCGTAGGTGAAGAAGAAGCACAGAGCTCTCTTTCAGCACCGTTTTCCAAATACCACTACCCTCACTGCCAGCAGGAATGATTGCAGAACATTCCGCACCAAAGTTTGCTCTCAATAAACTGGCGTTGGTGGGAGAGTTGCACGATATGGTCTCCTTTTTACAGTTTCATACCAGGCTTATTTGCATCGTTTTTCACCCAGGCTGAAAGAACGGCCCTTGAACTGAGAGTTGTCTCAAATCCTCTTGTAATGAAAAGCTTTTGAGAGCATCTTTCTTTGTCATTTGCATCATCTCAGTCATTACAGTACTGGTGTTGCATGCGGCTGCGCTAATTGTCATCTCCGTGAGGCAAAGTAAGAGAGGAGTGTACATGCTATGCACCAGGGTTTTGACCACAGAATGGAGATGGAATTTTTTTTTTTTTTTTTTTTTTTTTTAAACAGTGATGAGTTTATGACATAGACGACCCATTTAACTCTATCTCTATCAGCTCATCTGACTATTGACTCTCACATTGACCTTTTATATGGTATGTAAAGATGATCAGAGTTCATGTAGTAGTACAGATATGCAAGAAAAAGAGAGACAGAGAGAGTGGGGGGAAAGAGAAATTCAATTAAACACTTCTTCTCTACTTCTCTACTTCTCTTAATCATTGTTAACCAGCAATCAAAAAGTTTTAGTCTTTGTCACACTTCATCAACTTCGGCTGTTATGCAAAGTTGTTAATCCCCTATGAAGACAACATAGAAACTGAGGTCCATAAACAAAACATTATCCCATCCCATCTGAAGATAAACCTTGTATCGTAGTCATGTGTCTTACTGGCATAGTCATTTCACTAAGCTTGAATGCATGTGTTGCTAAGATACGTGTAAGTGTGTATGTGTGTGTGTGCTTGTGTGGAATGTGTGACGTCCGCTCTCACAGGGGCGTGGTTGTCTGTGCAGGACTTCGTCGCTCACACACACACCCAAAGGCTTCGGGGGAAGAAGGGGAAGTCGTAAAGCCTCTAATAGCACCTCTCAGAAGCTCATGTTACTGTCCCTGTGTGTGTCTGTGTGTGTGTGTGTGTGTATGTGTGTGTGGGGGGGGGGGTCCTATGTTTGACAGGTGCAGATTGCAGATCAAACTATGCTTGGATATGAACATCTCCCAAACACACAAAATACAATAGCCTTACCAATATCTTTTTTTATATAATTCAAATTCTTATTGTTTTTATATTTGGTATATGACAGCACAGCATTTCACATTGTGAGATATTCCTCGTTTCTTACAACAAATGTAGCATCTGTGGCATAACAAATAAAAACAAAGAATGCGATATAAATGAAATTAGTAGTATAAGGAACATAAACACAGTGACATAACTAGGTAACATAACTATGATGTTAATTACTATGAGGAGACAACTTTCATACTACAGCCTTATCGATTAGTGTGATATGAATCCAGAAAAGATCCCAAACTGGTGCTAGCATTATCCATATCTGAAATTATGAAGACTGTGATATAAATACTGTGACATTTCAGCTGTTTTCTTACTATAAGTAGTGTAACCACCATTGCTAGTCAGTAACGTATTATTGTTCTTTATTCATCGGCAAAATACAGACGGCAGTGCCACTACAGTGACTAAGATGTGATGCCCTGATCACACTATAGAGTTGCTAAATTTAAACTTTTATGCACACCTGTTAATTCATTCCACTAGCTCTCACTCCCACTCTTTCTTGACTGTTGGCTGACATTTTTTCCAAATTGAATCACTGTCTAGTTTTAAGCAATCTGTAAAAAAAAAAAAAAAAAAAAGAAAGAAAGAAAGAAAAAAAGAAAAATCAGCCATGTTTTTGTCTTTTTTTTTCTTAGATTACTGTTACACCTTCCCAAGTTGAAAGTTATTGTCTCAGTGTAAAGTAAAGCTTGAAGAACTTTATGCCAACTTTAGTATAAACATTGTTTACCACAACTGAATTGATCAGATTGAGTTTTACAAACACTATGGATGTATATGTATGTAGTGTAAAATAAGCATTTTGTAGCTGCACCAAAAAATGCAACTACCATTTATTATTGGCTCTAATGTTTTCATTTCTCTTTGATTCCATAGTTACCCTTCTTTCTATCTTCTAAAAGTTTTGCAATTAAAAATCATTAAGTGTGCATTCTTAGATTTTTAAAAAAGGCCACCAACATCCCCAAATTGTTTTTTATAAAATGATATTAAAAGCACATTCTGACATCTGAATAACAGTGATTATAGTGCTTTGAATAAACAGATAAATGTGTTCACTGATCATTGTCAAACATAGAGATCACTATCACTGACTTCAAACATAACTTCTTGCTATTTTCACCTCTCTACTGAACATTTTCAACATACAAAGCATTGTAACAAAACCACCTCAGTATGTTTGTCCATTGAAACACTGCACATTTAGCTCTTCCTGCCTGCTATTGACTCAAACAGCCTCTGCTCGTTTATTAGCAGCTGTGTGGCCAATTATCTCCCTGCCCCCTTTCCTGTGTTCTAGCAGCAGCAACCTCGGCCATGCACAAGGGAAGAGGGGGGAAGAGAGGGGGAGGCAGAGGGGGGACAAGAAAGGGGAGGGCTTCTCTTCTCTGACATCGTCATAAAGGAATCCCCTGCACTGGGCAGGGTCCGCCCACTCGCTTACTCTCACCCTGTCTGGCTCCCAGACACACTCGCGTTCACACACACTCCTGTCTGCGCAGCCGAAGGAGAGAGACTGACAAGAAAGACAAAGAGCGAGAGACACAGAGGAACAGCAAGAGAGTGAGAGAGAGAGAGGGAGAGACGGGCCGGCAACTGTGAAGTTCAACTTTGTGACACTGGAGAGCATGAGGAGAGTGAAAATGAGACAGGAGGAAAGGAGTAAAAAAAAAAATGTTTTCTCTCAGGTAGGTGTAGCTTTCTTCTCAGAAGTTGATTGTTGCCTTTTTACTGTTTTATGACTTTATTACCCAGCAAATCTGTACACTTTTCTTTGACTTTCTTTTTTTTTGCTGTTGTCTCGAACCACTGGTCTTCCACAGAGAGGCACTTCACACTCACTTCACAGCAAATCCTGACAGCAACACAGCAACCTGTTGATCAGGACAGACGTTCACATGGAGTGACAGCAATATGTGTCTGCTATTCAAATGTACTGTAATATTGGTACTGGAATACTGCCCCGATCTGAGTCTGCGGTCTGTCACTGTGGACCGGCTCCATTACAAAGGTCAGATGTAAATAGTTTCTTTGAATGGGATGGCTTAATTTCTGTCTGCTTGTCTGCGTGTCTGTCTGTCTGTCTGTTTGATTTAGGGATTATATCTCCACCCATCTGAATGATTTACTGCATAATTGCCCCTACCTGTTTGTCTGCCTTCCTGTGCAACTGTCTGCATACGCTGGCGTGTACGTCTGTCATCCGTTTACCCGTGTGTGTGTGGTCTGTCTGTCTACATGTCCATCATTCTGTGTGCCTCTTCTTGGGGTGTTGCTGGCAAGAACAGTAGAGGGATAGAGGTCATAAAAAGTTCTAGAAAAGCAGCCGAGATACGTAATGGTAGTAGTGAAACGAGGCCGGAGTCGCTCAAACATTCCTCTCATTGTTCAGAGGCCCTGTAAGTCTGTGAGCTCCCAAACCTCCATGAAAGGAAGGGAATCCAGCAGCTACTGTAGCTGTAACCCAGTTTCAGCTACAGCTCAGGTCCGGCCGTCTCCGTCTTCCTGTCCGCTGTCCTGCTGTCTTATTCCCCTCTGGGAGTTTTGGTGTTGGCCAAATTGGGCAGCGGAAGGCAAAAATGGAGCTGAAGGAGGTTAACATGAGGGTAAAGCACAGAAGGGAGACATGAGAGAGTTAATTTGGGCCAACGAAAGGGGATGTGCTGCTTTGCTCTCTATGCGACTGACTGTGGCATTAGATAACCTCTAAGGCAAAGGACATGGGAGAGAGGCAAGAGAGATGAGAGATATTGTTATTCTGACTTTAACACTGAGGTATCACTATGTTGTAAATCTTGCCAGGGAAGGCCAAAAGGGTGGATGAACGAATGGATGTAGGAAAGGTGGAATAGAGGCAGCAGAAGGATGAGAGAAGGTTGGAATCCAGGGCTCAAGCCTTGGCTTTGGTGGGGTGGCTTGTGCCCGGCAGCAATCCGTAGGAATGGGCCCAGGCTCAGGAAACCGTGGCGTAGTGGAATAAAAGTGGGTGTGTGTGTGTGTGTGTGTGCACAGTTTCTGCATCCATTTGTACATGTGTGGTTCAGTGGCAGCAGTGCGGCTGTGGACTAAGTACAGGGCTGGTGGTGGTAAGGGTGTTTGGCAACGAATCAGGCAGAGGATAGGGTTACACGCATTGGGCTACAGGGAGCAGACCACGAGCTTGGGCTGGGCTCTTCAGTGCTGAGGCTAGCTTTACAGCCTGAAGAGACTTAGAGCTTTTCTCTTTTTTTTTTTTTTTTTTTTTTTTTTAAATCTGGAGCTGGAAAAACTTTTTTTATTCTCAGACTAATGTCCCACATGTGGCGCGTTCCACTGATTCCAGGTCAGCCAATGAACGTTCCTCTTTCATTCAGGAAAAGTGCAGAAGAACAGAGAAGGCCCATAGACCATAGTAGATCACGAGTCCTTGTTTGAATGTCATTGAATGTCACAGCCTCAGCAATAATTACACCCTCACACGCAATATGAAACAAATACAATCTTACTCACATGCACACACATACCCAGACACATTCTGTCTGGAAGCCAAGGAGCTATAGGGTGTGGTGCTGCGAAAGGTGTGTGGGTTCAAAGATCTAGGTTTTAGTGGGTGGGATGTGTACTGTATTCTCACACATTTTCACATATTTTTCAACTGTTTTGCTGTATTTGGGGTAAAGAAACTAAGATGGTTGAATTAGCATCCACCCAAAAGATTTTAGAGGGCCAAGTTAGGATGTCTGCTCCTCCACTTCTGAGTTCATACTGTTATTATCTGATTGAAGACTCAAAAACATTGTCTTGAAAATGTAAGTAAAGAAAATAAGTTGCGGTGAAAATGCCGCTATAGTTTCTGCTGCGTCAGACACCTTTCCTCTTCATGCTCACTTAGGTCTTCCCCTTTTTGGACTTAGCAAAAGACTCAGGTGAGGAACTCACAATTACTTTTTTGTTCCCCTGCAAATCATATTCTGCACTTATCAGGGCAAGTGTTTTTAAGAGGCATAATAGATACGACAGCAATTATGAAAAGCAAACGTGGCATATTTACACTTAAAGGAGGGAATTCAGACGTTATTGTAACCCTTGTGCAATGTTGACATAATGTCTTGAAACATTAGACTTAGACATATTGATTTCACATGAAGCTGTGGTTGGAAACAAGCTGCCCTCTGTGAAATTCTCTGATGCAATGGAAAAATATAAAAATGACATATGTTTCAGTTTGATAAGTAATTACTAATAAAGTGCACAATAGCAGCGTACAGCCAGCCTGTGGGGTTGCCCTGCTCACTGTTTGCTCTGTGAAGCAGTTTGCAGCCTGGAGGTGCGAATGATGTCAGATCGGTATGTATTTGTACTATTTCTGGTTTATGAGACAGAGTGAGAGAGTGAGAACCCAGCTAACGCACATGCCGTGTTTGCCCGGCAGTCCACTGACATAACTGTGTTTGTTTATTGATAGTGAGCATATTGTGCTCGAAGAGCCAGATTGTGTCTGGCCTGTGCATGTGTTTGCGTGTGTGTGCGTGTGTGCGTGCATACAAGGGCATAGGGAGAGAGAAGATATGTGTTGAAACAACAAGGGGTTGAGATCCAGCTGTCTCAACAGAGGCTCTTCCACTTAACTGTTTGCCCTTGTGTAAACGGCAATGTCAATTCTGAACTCACGCTGAAGAGGAGAGACGGTCTGTGAAAACAGCCAGTGGCCACGTCTACACTTGGACCTCCGTACGTCGTGTGCACGAATATAAACATAGCAGAACACACACATAGCGTACAATGTACACCCTAAAATCTGTACACCCTAAAAGGAGCTAAGCACACACACACACACACACACACACACACACACACTGGTCTAAAACACCCACACACAAGGCTGAAAGCCATGTACTTTACTAGGGTACATCTGCTGGCGATCGTCACTCAGTGATACTAATTTTCCTATTCCACGCCTCCGTCAGGATGCAACACGTTGGCACAATTATGAGCTGCCAATGAGTTGCAGCCCACATTGCAGAACCTTATGATTATTTCTAACCATAATAAACATCCAATTTGAGAAAAGTGTAACAACAGCATTGCCTGGCTCCAATGTAGGACTCCAAAAAACAAGACAGGCCAAATGCAAAAGTGAGACATGTTGAGATCCTCACAGCGAGTGTTTGAGGTGAGGTGTTGGACAGCATGCGTCAACCAGAATGCCGTCATTACAGGGGAAGGGAAGGAATGAGCTCATAGACATTAACGGCTGCGGGTTCGACCGGGGGAACGCAAGGGGAAGAGAAACCGATGGGAAAAGATGAAAAGGCAGAGAAAATAACACACGAGATGAGCCACT